>CM057339.1:747105089-748367160 GCA_030015575.1 Agapanthus africanus | reverse complement strand
CTTGATTGAGATTTTCATTCGTACATGTTAATTGCACTGGGTTGAGATTTTCGTGCACTATAGATACACTTGATATTGTTGTCGTGCATATCCGTTGCACTGGACAGATGCTTTCGTGTACACCCATTGCACGTTTTGCTTTTGTGCATATTGTGGCACCTGTATTGGATTTGATTTCCGTGCGCACCAGACACACGTGATGTTGGATACGCCTTTTGAGGCTGATTTTATTTATCAGTATCACGTTTTGATGTTGGGTACTGTATTGTATAGTAGCCGAGCAGGACAGATCTGAGGACAGTACCCGAGTACTTTTGCATTCATCAAAAGTTTACCAAGAGGTTTTCAAAAATGAGCTATAGTCTCGCTATTTCCTACGTGTCCGCGAGTGGCACGAACCTTTACAAAGGAAAACTTTCTGGGATATTTCAAAAAGGCGGGACGTATAATTTGAGCAAAACATATATAAGTATATATTTACTACTTTACAAATGATCGTCCGCCACTTGTGCCGTGAGCTACGCATAGCACGAAGATTTAGAAAAAATTTTGCATGTGTTTTATTCGGTTTTAGAGGATTTTACAAGAATGTGTACTATATACGTATTATGATTTGACTATAATATATTTGGATTTCAGCAGTGGATTTCGAGATTTGCATCTCTATTTTAACTCTAGTGATTGTGTGATGCTTGACGGAGTTTGATTTTGAGTTTTGTACTCGTTTTCAGGCGTACACGATGCGCTGTGGTATTTCTGTATCTTCCGTGATTTCGAAACCCCGTTGATTTGAGCTGATTATTGAAATGTTTTAGTATTTGGGGGTTTAAATTTAAATTCGGGGACCGAATTTATTTAAGGAGGGAAGATTGTAACATTTCAGAAAAATAAAATATTATTTTTGGAATTTAAATAATAAAATAATATATTTCGCGAAAACTATTCGATTTGCGAATAGGGGTTTTTCATAAATGGGTATAATTATATACCAATATTTGGAAAATAATTGGAGATTAAAATGATTTATTTATTAAAAAGATATTTATCGGATTTGGGCATTTTTATAATTAACTATATGCAAGTTTAAATTAAACTTGATTAGTGCACTACTAATCATGATTAAGTTAAATCCGTATTTTTATATTTTCCATGGCTAGTGCACCATGTCATGTTGCATTTTGTTGCATGTTTGTTATTTCATTTGTGTTGTTGGGTTTTTAAAAGAAAAGAAAAAGTGAGAGAGAGAAGAAAAGAGATGACATAATTGAAGGGGGAGAGAGAGAGAGAGGGGACACATGATGGCATGTGATGAGAGAGAGGGGGGGTATGGCTCCAACTTTCCTTCACCCATTATTCTATCATCACTTCATTTCTTTTTTTCACTTCATCCTTCATCTTCTTCTTCTCCTCCGTCGTCCCCCTCTACCCTATGGAAACATTCCCAAATCTTCACTAAAATCCTATGACACATTCATAAAAAATGATCCCCACCTCATCCTACACCCCATAGCAAGTCCAAGTTTGGATTTTGAAGACTTTGGGCATTTAGGGTTTTTCTTGAGTTGCTCCCATGAGGTATAAATTCTATTTCTCTTCTTGTAAATTAGTTTCTTTACCTCCTATGGTGTTTTAGAGTTAAACTAGAGTAGATAGTGATCTTGGAATTTTCTAGGTTTATATTTAGTGGAAGATTGGACTTGTGAAGTGGTAAATTGAGCAGTAGTGAATGTTTGTAAGACTTAGGTGATGATTTTGTGGACCAATTAGAAGACTTAAACCTAAAACCAGAACTTAGAATTTGCCCGACATCGGATTTCGACAGTTTGTGATGCTATATAGGAATCTGGGATGACCCGAGACCACCACAAAATAAGTTACCATGACAGAGAGACGTGCAGGCCATTTAGAATTTCCCCCAAGACCCGAGACCCTAATTCCAATGTGAGGCCGCAGATGTTTGTTGTTTTCGTGTTTTGCGATTTCTGAAAGTTGGTTTTGGTATTTGAGTTTGGATTTCGTCGTTGGACGTTTTTACGTCAACGACGAGGGTTATTTGGTTGATCTTGCATGCGTAAGCTATAGATTTTAACCTATAAGTAATTCGTGTGCCGTTTCCGATTTCGGACTTGGTTTTAATATCATTTCGATATGTGTTGATTTGTAGGTACCTTCGCATGGACTTCCGAGGCGAAGAAGCACATCGACTTCGACTAAGCGACGATATTGCAGGTGAGTAGATTTATATCTACGGGGGAAGTCGGGTGGATGGCGTATAGCACTCCCGCAACCATTGATATGGATAAGTGATATATAAACTATAGTTTGGAGAAAACCTATGTATAAACTCACGGATATGATAGTTATGGATGATTCAGATTAATATATGAGGTTGAGCATGATATATAGAATTGAAAGAGGACAAGTATGATTTGATAGTGGTATGATATGAGGTCGAGCATGATATATAGAATTGAAAGAGGACAAGTATGAGTTGATAGTGGTATGATATGAGGCCGAGTATGATATATAGAATTTAAAGAGGACAGGTATGAGTTGATAGTGGTATGATATAAGATTGATACAGATGCGACTTGATATATATATATTTATGAGAATAAAGAGTGATATACCGTACGAGACTATAGATCCGTACCCCTATTGATGAATAGGATGATAGAATCCATATTCTGTGTAATGTCACCGTACGATGGATTACCGTACGCGATGAGTTACCGGATGAATGATCCGCGCTAGCGATTTGAGGATGATGATCGATGATTTTTGTCATATCGGATGTTATGAGGCGGGATCGCCGATATAAAGATTGCCACTTGAACCATATCTATTTCCAAAACTGACGAATCGTATGCAACTTTTAAACGGAAACCTCAAGGGACGCTACGGATTTTCAAATATCATCTTTTCCTTAAAACACCGTAGCCCCCAGTTTCAAAACTACGATTCGTATCTTTTAAAACTGACCGTATGGTTCATGTCTAGATAGATATACCTGTTTATTGTTCATATTTGTGTAGGATTATTCCTCGTATGATACCTATCATGTTTCCGGTATTTATTGTTATATGATATCAGCTACTAGTACACCTGCACAATTACCGTTGATGCGTATATTACTCTTACACATATTTGCCGGCTCACACACACATTCTTCATCGGTAATTGCCATACCACTTACATAGTAGAAATGCCGTATTATGAGATAAATCTTAAACGTAAAAGTACATTCATTGTTCAGTACCATCACTTGACATGTTTGCGGGATATACTCGATATGCTCATATTACTACTCTGTGTTGCATACATCGTAATTTATGGTTATATGTATTGAGATGCAGTTTTCATGAGATTTCTGGATTTGAGAACCGTGGTTAAATTTCAAAGGAAATGGTGTATTGTTTTAAAAACCCGGTTTCTCTTGATATGATATTTCGAGATGTCCACCATGATATTTTCTTAGTTATGAGCTTAGTTTTCAAGACCGATTCGAGGAGTAGGATGATACGTCTGCGGGTACATGGTGGATCCGGTAAGGTACCCGGGGCAATAAGCTCGAGTTGTAGACGATGAGCCTGGCAGGGGAGCACTACCTACCAGTGATAGTTTTGGGCTCGACGGATATCTGCAGGATACCGACCGGAGTCGTGAGATGATATGGGCCGATCCAGACTGACGAAGCCCGAGATAGTTTGGCGCGACGGATATCTGGAGGATACCGAACGTGGTCGTGATATGGGCTGATCCGGACTGACGGAGCTCGAGATATGAGGATTTACGTGTTGAGGCTGGACATGGGTTTTCATGATGATTCGAGTGTCGGTATCGGACACTCAGATTCCATGATTTTGATGTGTCGTTGATGGACATGCATGGTTGATATCCTCATATATATAGGTTTATGTTTCATGATATTAGTGGTGTCGTTGATGGACACGTGGATGATATCCACATGCATGCAGGCATATGATGTTAGATGTTTATTTATATATGTCATTGCATTGACTCGGTTGTTAACATATATTTGTATATGGTCACCCTAGATATCATAGTATTACCTTCAGGATATAGTGACCTAGGAAATCGTTGTTTTATTCAATTTCTACCTGCTGATGTTTTCTACTCACGAGTTGGCAACTCACCCCGTTGTGCTACAGTTCTTACAGGTTTGACCGCTTGGGATCAGTTGTGGTATCGCTGGCACACGATTTCTTTCAGGGTGTTTTGCTTTGGTAGGTGGGATACATGCTAGATCGTGCCCACTCTCGTACTTCACATTCTCTTGTATCTAGATAAACTCCATCAATCAGAACTAGATTTGTTTATTAGTAGACTAGAAAGACTTATGTTGCGAGACTTGAGCGATGGGTTATGTTCGCTTCTTGAGGTTTTTGATGTCTTGCTTTATTATTCTTTCTGTGTTGATCTTTGCCGTTGGGCGTCGTATATATCTATTGCTTACTCGCATGGTTGTGATTCCGCCGTTTGGCGAAGAGCTAGCTCCTGCTTGGGGATGCCTATATATATTGCTTTTATGTGGTTTTGGATCAAAATATACAAGGCATGTGCTGCCAAAAATTTTAAATACGAAAAATGTTTTCAACTATAGTATAATCCACTTGCATTTTCATGTTCATTATCTATGCATTAAAGAAAAACTTGATTTTTATTATACCTTTATCTCAAAACCGCACCTCCACTATTTTCCGAAAAAGGTTTAGATTTCTGGGCTTCGACTTATTTGAATTACGTTACGCCTTTAGACGTTGCGTGATTTAAGTGCCGATCATGAGCTAAATTCTGGGTCGTGACACAGTAGTACTAGCTGCACATAACGGCTACCCAGGTATTTATTAAAAGAAAGGCCGGCAAACAAACTCATCCGAACGCAATCAGAGCTTATCAGTGATAGTCATCGTACAGTCCGGTATCTTCGTTTGAGAGTGTCACATACCGGATCTGGGGCGTGGAATCTATCAGACCCCAAATAATCTGATAATTCATGCTGATGTATAACACATAACCATTTGAGATATAACTGATAACATTTATCATTTTATCTTAAATGCTTCGGCCGATGACTTCTGGTTATAGTTAATCAAGCACAATGTGATATCAACCCCCTATACCGAGGGAGACGAATTCCATTGATTGCTCACTGCCTACATGTGTTTCGGGACTGTACCCAACTAAAACATGTTTGCACGAATCAGTAGAGCCGTGGTAGGGTAGTAATCAAAGTACGGTGGGAACACATACAAGACACTATGGAAATCTCAGGTTTAGGGACTACCCTGTACTCATGTCACCAGAGAACTACTATCAGACAATTGGTATAATACCAACCAGGAGTTCTCGGTGAGTTTGTCCAGTGTAACGCATCCAATGAGCACCTACATACAATCCTTAGTGTCAAACACCAATAGCTATGGAACCAGCTATCGTCCTCCAACCGGGTCAAGAAATGCACACACTAGTCTAAACTGGAGTACCGATGCCCAGTCTCGATACTCCTACGACTAAAGATATTTAAGGATGTGATTATTGACTACCCATGCCCCACTAGTATGATCTTCATCATCATCTTGGTAGTCAGGAAAAATCCTAAGGGCTTAGCGATACGTGATAACTAGTAAAATGTATACACATGACAGATAAAGATAAACTAGATAGAACACTATTATCTCAAGTAACATTGTTCTCCGTATAGGTCCTCCTTCAATTACAATAATTACCTTAAGGGTGCTTACATCCAACAGATGACTCCTCCATGATATTGAACTCGTTGCAGTAAAAGCGGAGGTTGCGATCCGATGTCACATCTCATGACCGTGCCACATTTCACATGCATAGATATTACACACAAGTTAATATTCCTAAAAAAAACTTGAAATTTGAAATATGCGCATATGTTTAATTACTTACTGGCAACTATATAGCCTTTGGCCATCCAAAGCGAACTGGGTCGTAATGGTCGGGTGACCAATAGAGAGATATGTCCATGACCATATCTGAAATAAAATATGATTTATATTGAATATCAATTTAATTACGTAAAATTAGTAGAATGCGGTTTTAAATATTTTATACCTGAAGAAGCGTTAAACAGCTCTCAAAACTCTTCTGCTCCATCAATGCAGCCATCATCAGCTCGCTATAAAGGAATGATATAACTGCACCCCATGATAAAGTGGCACACTGGTCAAGATCAGCTAAAGGATACAACCAGTCAAGACTAACTCTGCTCTTACTCCTATCCGAGAATAAGCGAACCTCTATCTGATGTAAAACATAGGCTCGTGCGTGCTGCTCGATCGTCGTAGACGTAGCATCCATGGTAGGCTCAGCACTAAACGCCTCTCGCAGCCAACTCAAGTTAATGCTACTGCTTCTCCTCTGCCTAATAAGAGGAATCCTACCCAACAAGCTGGGACACAAATCTGACCAATCATGGCTGTACTCCACAGCAACTACATATCCGTTTATAGGCAGACCAAGCAGTACAGCGATGTCCTGCAGGGTGATAGTCATCTCATCAACTCTAAAATGAAATATGGAGGTCTTTGGTCTCCATCTATCTACCAAAACTATAATCAAGTCTCTATCCAGACGTATATACTCTAATCTGTATAGAAGATAAAATCCCGTGCGTTGCAGCTCAGCCTGCATACGGGCATCTCCAGATGAAATCCTGTTGCTCTGGACTAAGTGGTCAACACATGTAATCACCCATCACTCTGCCAATTACAATAAAATGACTTGTATCAGTAACGTATAAATAACATATGTAATTAGAGAAAATAAAATTACTGATGCGGCATTGTCTGACATGTGGTCAACCTGCAAGTACAGAACAATCGTATCTATAGGTCCAGACTTCATAAGTATATCTGCACAATGAAAAATCAAGTTATATTATCTTTGAAAAAATGATCATGTATAACAAAAAATATATGTGTGCATGTATGTGTGTATATGTATTTTTTGTGTTTGAACGTGTGTGTATGTGTGTGTGTATGCATGTGTGTGTATTTCAAAAAATAAGCGGTGATTACCAATGGCGACATGGTGCTGGAGGATTTTTGCATCGTGCCTTATTATGACCATACTCATTACAGAACCTGCATCTATTTTGCCTATGTCTTTCTCGTGCATCATCCATAACATCTTTAATACAAGTAGAACGTGGTCGTCCTGCTTGTTTTCTACCGATAGGTGATAATATCAATGGACCGTTGTACGCCTCCAATTATCAGCTATCAGGTACAAGATAGAACAACGGAACATAAGTAGCTTTGTATTTGGAGACAAAATACCACTTCGAAATAAGATCGTGATGTGCAATGTTCCCTCCACCATTTGTTCGTGTACATGCTGAAATTACATGTGAACAAGGAAACTTTTACAACTTAGGTATGTTGTACGTACAACTGCAGTTCCTACCTTCGATAACTACGGCGTAATTTTTTCCATCTTTGTCAGTTGCCTGCCATCCGGACTGGCTGAACCTCACGAGCCAAGAATGCCTAGTATCATTAGCCCTTTTTTATTATTAATTGTTCGAATTTAGGACATAATTTTGTTGTCCACTCTTGTCCCTCCTAACATCGTGCAAAGAAGTATTTGTTAGCCCGATAAAACATCCAAGCTTCTAAGGCCTAAATAGGCAAAAATCAAGATCTTTTTAAGACCCCGTTAAAACTTTCTGAAGTATTCATAGTCATTATGCAAAATCTCCTATCACCATCTTTCGAAAGAGCCCATCTTTTTTCTTCTTTTTTAAGACCACTTTCAATCCAAGTATCTGCTCTTGAACATATACGTTTAAGTTCTTTTCTCATCTCTGTATATGTCAAGTCATCTGGTGCATATACAATTTGAAAGAACAAACTCTGCAAGGTTTTACCACTAAATCCATAAGTTGAGAAGTTGGCTCTGATATGCCGCATACAATAACGATGACTATGAGATTCCGACCGTGAAATTTTTAGTGCAGTCGGAATCATTTTCATCCGGTCAGATATGAAAGTAATGTGCCTTCCCGGTACGGATGGAATATAGATATGAATGCAAGTAATGAACCACTCCCAATTTTCTGTGGTTTTACCTCCAACTACAGCATATGCCAAAAGATAAAGACCATCATTTGCATCAGCAGCGGTAGTAATGAGCAAAATCCCTTTGTATCTGCCGTATAAGTGTGTCACATTTGAGAACGGGGTGATGATAAGGGAAACCATCAATGGCCGGTCCAAATTCCCAAAATGCACCAATAAAATATCGCATTTTTCCTGATATTATTGCGTTGGTTATCTTGAAGACAGTCCCGGAATTAGTAGATTTGATGACGGTAAGGCATCGTGGCAAATGTTCATACGAATTTTTCCAATCTCCGCATATTTTAGACAATATCTTGTTCAACACATTCTATGCCTTCATATAATTTATTTCAATGAATAATGTATTTTTTTATAAGCACTTGAATCTTTTTGGATCTGCTTTCACAAAAGGCAAGATCCTGTTATATAAGAATGTAGAAATGGTATGTTTATGATTTGAATTCACTACAGAATTCACACAAGTATGATTACCCACATACTTTTTTATCTGTCAATGTCTTGTCGGTGATTTCTTCAAAACATATGCATAAAGCCTGCACGGGCAATTCGTATCTGTTTTACAAACGACGGTATACTTGGTCGTGGTATTCTTTGTTGGTTTAAAAGAAACTCCGTGTTTAATTGACTAAACGCTGACTGCCTGAATTAATTTCTCCTTATTCTTGAACAAATCGTCGATCTTTAACCCACTTTCAATATCGACTGCCGAAAGCCTATCAGCACGAAAGTTGACATTCTCCATTACTACTGTAGATAACATGTGAGCATCTGTCATGTTATCGGCAAGTCGATTTTTAAACGCAACGAAGTCATTATTAACACATGAATTAGTAATCAACTGCCTATCATTCTCATCATCAAGGACATATGCAATTTGCATTCTATCTTGTGCTTGAATCTCATCCTCATCACTAGCTTCATCATCACCACTTTCATCTCCATTACGTTTTAACACCGATAGATCCGCAGCAGGTATATCTGATGGATGTGCGGAACCAACATTAGGAACTTGCATGGTATTTGATGTTCTGGTTTATACCGACGAAATTCTGACTTATCGTCTGTAAACGGTGTCCATCCGATATTGCATCCCGTATTGTATGACTGCATTTGCTCAGTATTTTGGGGCAGAATATTGAAGCCGAAACTTGGCGTTGGCATGCAATTAAAACCGAAACTTAGCGGTGACATGCAATTATAACCGACCGGCGGTACATAAGAATTGCACACAAATTTATAAATATTTAGTAACTATAGCATATCTCCACTATCAATAAATAGTGTTCCGCTAAATGTACATGTTGTATAAAAATATGTAAGGTAATACTTACTTCATAAACTGCCAATTCACCGACATCTCGCTTGATGTGTCTTCACCTACGAAACTTCGATTTTTATACTGTTCATCATTGGTGAGAGACATAAAACTGGTAGAATCAGTATTCATATTGAGCATCCGTGTCATTTTTCCTTACGGTAATGCTCGGAGGCTCGAAAAGAAGGATCAGACACTACAGATGAAGGTTTGGGCAATTGAGTGGACTTCAATATCTCCTTCTTCACAAACAAGTTGATCGATTTCGATTCTGATGCAATCATGACTTATGTATTCTCGTCATCGAAAACTTCAGTGGCGGTATATTCATACTCCGTAGGCCATTTGCATATTAAAGATATATTGAACTCTAACGGATTGATTTTTAGTAGTTTTGTATACTACTTGGCACAGCTCGCTGTATGTGCTAGACCTTTTGACTCTAGTCATCTTAGTTTTTCCTCCAACATATTCAGAAATATTATTTTTTTTCTAATCGATAATTGGCCACCGCAATAGTAAACTAGATGGATATAATTATCCGTCATTTTCCCACCCTCCAGAAAAATTGACGCATGTTTTAAGAGTTCTCATCAAACAATCTACTTATTTATCTTCATATTTATATTCGCCTAATTATATAAACCTACAATAAAATCCATATTTCTTGCATATAACAAGTTGCAAGAACTTGTATCTTATTCATTGATCCGTAACAAGTAAAATCGGGAAAAGCCCTTAATATATACCCAATTTTTTCGAATTGTTATCCTAATACCAAATTTGAACCAAATATTTTTGGGAATGATTTTCAAAGAAAATTAGGGTTTTGCTAATTATTTTTATGCTCACGGTGGTAATGACGATGGTGAGGGTGAGAGTGATTGTTCGCTAGTGAATTTCCACTTAAAGCTGCACGAGAGAGAAAGAGAGAGAGTATGGGATTCGGACTGAGAAATAGAGATGAGAGAGAGTGTGTGGGATCCAGACTCGAGAGAGGGAGGGAGACGGAGAGATCGGGGGGAAACGAGATAGAAGAAGGATGAGAGGGAGAGCTGAGCAAAGAGTGAGTGCAGAGAGACTGAGTCCGAGAGAAAGAAAGAAATGAGAGAGAGATCCAGAGAGAATAGAGAGGAATGAGGAAAAGAAATAGATCACATCTATTTAATCTTAAGTTAGGAAATGAGACGCACTTTCAAAGCGCGCCTCATTAATTTTCAGGAAAATATATGAGCGCACTTTGAAAATGCACCCATTGATAATTGTAATGGACGCAGTTTCAAACCGAGTCCCTTAAAAAAAAATTTAAACACACAGCGCTGGTGCTGACGTGGCGCTCAGCGGCAGAAAATGACCTACTTTTATAATATCTTTTGAAAATGATTTATTTTTAATAATATTAATTTAACACCGTTTATTCCAAAAAAAAATTCATAAATCATGTGTGTGGGTTGGAGGTGACATTTTTGTTATGTTTAGCAGATAAACAAGCAATTGAATGCGGAGCCCACGGCTTTTGCTTTTGCCCTTTAGGGCCTGTTTGGTTGCAGGATAAGTATGGATTTGGATTGTGAAATTCTAGGATTCCATAATTTTGTGTTTGGTTGATGAATTTGGATTTCTAGAATTACTTTGTTTTTTATGGGGGGGCCACCATAAAACAAGGATTCCTTAATCCTAAATTTTTTAAAGGATTTTCAAGGATTTGACACTATTCATTGTATTTTTAGATAGGACTCATGTACTTTATTTATTTAATAATCATCTCTCTATCTCTCTTTCTAAAATCCTCAAATCCAAATCCCATTTTATTTTTACCAACCAAACAAAGATTACAATAATCTACAAATCCAATACAAGAAATCCAAAACCAACGAAACAACAAATTACCAAATCCAAAATTTTCCAAACCGTACTATTTTAAAATCCAAATTTCATAATCTTGCAACCAAACAGGCCCTACGTATCCCCAGTCTCCCCTCTTTGACATGTCAACTAATTCTCACTTCAATCAATGCATAATAGATGTGAACAAAGTTATGATACACACAGGCTGGAAAACAAAACATTGATGACCAACTGGGATGTTAGAAACAGTGAATATGTCCTGAAACGAGGAACATTTTGCTTATTTGTGTATAGGGTGAATTACACAAAATTGTCCTCCATGACTAGTTCTAAAAAGAGGAATGTGGTGGTCAAGGCACGGAGAGAAAACATTGGTCAATTAAAAAATCAACAATCTATAAACTTTATTAATGTCGGTCACCCTTTATCTTCATCGATATATTCTAATATATACACATACGAAATGTTTATTTGATTTCGATACTTCTTCCATCTGCATCGGAGGATAACAGATTTAACGGTTTCACCGATAAAAAAACAGTTTCCATATCCGAATTAACGGTCAAAAGTTTTTGTCACATGGAAGCCGATGTGCGCTGTTGATATTATTTTAAAGTTAAATAATTTGTTATTATATATAAAATTAAGATAAGTCTTTTATTTAATATGGATTTAGATCTAAATTTAAAGTGGGAAAATATTCTATTAGATAAGGATAAAATGAGATTTATTATCCTAATCTAATTAGATGAAGGTTTATTATACGCTTTAAATGGTAAGATGCTTTCATCAAGGAAAATTGGCATTGGCACAAAGAGGCAAAAGCGAAAAGGCAAAAAGCTACCAGGCTAAAGAGATGCAATCTATAGATTTATGAGGGTAGTAACTCCTCTCTCTTGAGGTGAGATCAAGAGAGGAAGATGAGATATGAGAGAGAGCGAGAATTGAGATGTGTGAGTTCTTGTAACTTTTATATTCATTAAGAGATTAGGGTTCTAATCTACATTTAAGAGATACTATTATTTTAGTTGATTAAATCAAGGAGAAGATAAGGTATCGGGTGAACTCTTTCTTATATCAATAAAATCCTCATGTTTGTCTCGTGAATTAGGTCGGTCGGTCGAATCGTGTTAAAAACCTTTGTGTTGTTGTTTCTTCTTATAAATTGCCGTCTTGCGTGCTCGAACGTTAAAAACGGGATTTCCCCTAAACGATAGTTATTGTTGGGCTCAAAAATTATATCTCACGGCCGAAGTCAAAAAGTCAAAAAAGTCAAAACCAAGGCCCAAAAAGTGGGTCCGGACCCAAGCCCGAATCCAAGTCAAGTGGGCCCAAGCCCGAGCCCAAATCCAAACAGGTGGACCCAAGCCCAAACCAGTCCAAACTTAAACATGGAGGCCGGCCCCGTCTCAAAAAGAGAGAAAGTGCAATAAATTAAATTTAATATATAATAAGTATGAATAATGTAGAAATAATGGGCAAAAAGCCAATTTTATAAGGCCCAAGGGCTAATATGCAAATATGTAAAGGTATTTAAAGCCAATAAGATGATGAAATGATATACTTTTCTTCTCTCTAGAAATACTAGGGTTTCTAACTTCTATCTCCTCTCCTCTATGAGATCCCAAATCTTCATCTCTCTCATCTTCTCTATTCTCTCTAAATAGAACCCATTAGAATAGAGAAGAACCCATCTCCAGAAGAAAAACCCATCTTAAAGAAGCCAAGATCTAAGATCAAAACTTAATAAAGGAGTAAGGTTTCTCCATCGAGCTCGAAGAACAAGAGGGGACGAGAGTTCTCGGAGTGAAGCCTATGGCTTTCACCTCGAACAAATACATATGAATAGAAGAACCCGACGAAAGCCCATTCGCGTCGCCTCCGCTCATTAATGGAGATCTGAAAAGGGATCTCCGCCACGGACATCCCCGCAAAAGGGAATGTCCATATCGGAAATCCCCGCAAAGGAATTTTCCTCAATGTCGGGGATCCCCCAAAAGAGGCTCCCGCTGTCGGGACCCCCTAAAGGGGGTTCCTTGCTTCGAGACCCCCGTAAACTCCGTGAGGCCTTTGATGTGTCCAAAGAACCTTTAAAATTGTTGTCAAAACACAACGAGCGCATATTGTACTATGAGTTCGCATGATACGTATGACTCGTCAATCGAAGGTTTCCCCACGTCAAAGCGAGGAGTAATTAACGACAGTTTTGTCCATGGCTGCTAGTGATTAGAATTCTCACAATCAATAAACCTTTGTCTATCATGGGACAGGGGAAATTTGTACACGCCTGACACACGAGCGCATCCATCTCAATAGGGTGATGCAAAACACTCTACAGTTATCAAAGCAGAAAATTCTCAACAAATGGTAACAGAGCTCAAGGTGTTCTATTGGAGTTTCAAGTTCACGAGATAGCAGTTTATGTGGTGGAGTCAAAATGAGTAAGGACACTTCAATTAAAGTGGAGTTACATGATTCTCGGAGACACGATAGAGACATTGAACATCGACATAGCCAGATGATGTTTCAGTGGACCGGGTGCCCAAAGATGACGATCATCACCAAACCCATAAAACCCAAGTAAAGGATATAACACGTCAATGATCAAAGGTGTCATGTTGTACGGACGTAAAGATCAATGGATGTACCACAACGGACGAGAGCTATAGATTGCAAGTGGGTATTTCAAAATAAAGGGTGTGGACAATATAGGTCAAACTAGTGGCCAAGAATATGTCTGAAAGGAGGAGATGACACAATGAGTTTTTTCTCATGCAGTCAAGCATACTTTCATCATGGTGGTACTGACGAAGAGTATGCTGCAGATTAGGGAGCTGAGTTATCAGTTTGTATTAGAATTCGATACGAAGTTGAGGAAAATCCTCATAATAGAGCAACACGTAGAAGCTAGCAGTTTAGGATATTTCGAAAGACGTGCATCGATATGATTCTGAAACGATTCAGAATGGAGGAGTTGGTTGGTGAATACCCCTATCTCGACCACTTTGACTCTCTTTCATAGTGTGTCCATCTAGCAAAGAAGAGAGGGATATCCCGAATACCATGTGCAAGAGTGATGGATCATAGTATATGCTATAGTATGAACCAAGTTAGGTGATTATTTATTGTTGGCTTGGTAGATCGATAGATGTCGGATTCAAAGGAAGTGTATTAAGTACACTGCAGTTTTGATAGAGAAAATATATGAGATTATGCACGCGTTCGTGATGGTCAAAGGATCGACTACAAGGTATATACTCATTAGGATGGTTCGTTCTATTAGTTGGAGAAACGTTGAGGGGTATAGTGGCGTTGTTTGACAAAGGTTGAGTATATAGTAGTTGTCAAAGCATCAAGGAAAGCTCGAGGTTTGCACGGTGATTCACAGTGAGGTGCGTATCCTCATGTTGATAGGCGGAGCGTTACTTCCAGATATGGCACATTACAAGTATTTTTTCATGTGTTTCCGAATAAGGGGTTCCAATGTTTTGGACCAAGGTGAAATACGGTGCAGTGGTCATGAGTGCTCGGTGATAGAGTACGGTGTAGTGATCATGAGTACTCGGGAGTAGCGATTTTCATCGTATGCTTGAGATGGAAACAACAGAGATGGTACAAATGTTTCAAGATAGAGCAAGGTGATGTGCGATGTCTGCGAAGAAGGATGATTAGCGCAACAATGAATCTCAAGTTATTCGGCTCAACGGATTTGAGTTAAGATGGAGAATGTTAGGGCTGTATCTCATATCCAGTTGATCACCTATGTACGGTTCGTGGATCGCAGAGAGTCTAAATTAGACTCGGACGGTTGGGCCAAAGTAATCCGTTCTTGTGGGCTAATAATGGATAAGGAGATGAAAATGCACACTTAAAGTTTTATTTAAATTTAAACTAAAATGGAGATTATTGATATTAGTTTAAATTTAAATAATTTGTTATTATAGATAGAATTAAGATAAGTCTTTTATTTAAACATAGATTTAGATCTAAATTTAAATTAGAGAAAATATTCTATTAGATAAGAATAAACGATATTTATATAAATAGGATGGTACTTTCATCAAAGAAAATTGGCATTAGCACAACAAGGCAAAGACGAAAAGCAGAAAGCTACAAGGCTAAAGAGAGATATAATCTCTAGATTTATTAGGGTTGTAAATCCCCTCTCTTAAGGTGAGATCAAGAAAGAGGATATGACATATGATAGAGGGATTGAGATGTGTGAGATCTTGTAATTTTTATTTTCATTAAGAGATTATGGTTCTAATCTAGATTTGAGAAATACTATTATTTTAGTTGATCAAATCAAAAAGAAGATAAGATGTCGGATGAACTCATTCTTATATCATTAGAATTTTCATGTTTGCCTCGTGGAGTAGGCCGGTCGGTCGAACCACGTTAAAAACCATTTTGGTGTTGTTTCTTCTTATGAATTGCTGTCTTGCGTGCTCGAACGTTAAAAACGGGATTTTCCCTAAACGATAGATATCAGAGAAGGAAAATTCCCAACAGATACACCATGAAGATAAAAATAGGCTATGCCGATTATAAAAAATAAGTTATGAAAAGTTGATTTTTTTAGTAATATAAGATAAACCGCTCTTCTATAATAAAAAAAAAATTCTTTCATGTAAACCGGATACATACGTCCGGTCATTAGAGAAAACCTAGAAGTATGGACCCCCACAAAGCTGCACAAAAGCTGTCACGGAAAATTCCTTCCTTTTTTTTCTCTTCAGTCCTTATGCATTGCACCTGATACAATGAATAATTTATCATCTTCCATGCATTTATTATTCTTTTTTCTTTTTTGAAATCAACCAGGTTCAGAGATTAAACTTGTGACCTCTCTCTCAAGTGAAATTGACATCTTATATTCTTTTGGGAAAAAAAAAAATGGAAAGAGAAACAATCAAAGAGAGAGATGCCTTCAGCTTCAAGTTCAATCCAGTTATATGGGAAAAAAAAATCATATACACCAGCTTAGCATCTTGCCAAATGAGACCCTTAGATTGGCCTCAAATTGCAGGCTCCCACATGCACCAGTTGCTATCAACAACTGCGACACTTTCTTCAGCCGGCCACTTTCCATTGCCCCAACACACTATTCTATCACCCTCATTGATCCCCACAACAACCCTTGAATTTATATTTTTTAAATATAAAAAAAAATTCCATCATCAAGCATCATCATTAATTTAATTTAATTTAATTTATAACCAAGCAGGTAAGTCCCTGTGCACAAATCTACCAGTCTCTGGCAAATGGCTGTCTGTGGAAATCCCTCTGCAGGCCTCTTTGCCCAATACCCTTCCAATTCCAATATAGTATAAAACCCAAAGCATCAACAAAAATTGAAGCATTAATAATATTGAGAGCTCAATGGGGAAAGCAACCAAATGGCTGAGGCTCCTGTTGAGTGGCAAGAAGGAGAAGAAAGAGGATAGATATCTACTGGAATCACGGTCGGGCCCGATAACGATGGGCCCTCCGCCAATGCAGGAGAGGAAGAGATGGAGCTTCCGGAGATCGGTGACGGGGACGGCGCCTGTCATGGAGCAGAAGGCCCTGCGTGCTCGCGGCTTCTTGGAGTTGAAACATTTACAGCAGAAGAGGCAGAATGTGGAGTGCTTGGCCATGGCGACGGCCGCAGTGGAGGATGCGGCGGCGATTCGGTTGACGGATAGAGCGGCGGAGGCGGTTGAGGAGGATGCTGCCGTCAAGATCCAGTCCGTGTTTAGATCTTATCTGGTATGGATTTCTCACCCGAGAAATTATTCAGTGTGTCAGGTGTAATTAATTACAACACGATTAGCAAGGAAATTATACTAACTCTTAGGAACTTGCATTTTATCTTGGATTCGAAGTATTTCTATAATTATTGCTTTATCTTCCAAAATTACCTCTCGGTTGATAATGATAAAGTAGAAACAGTAAGGGTAATTCTGGAAAATGGTAAAGAAGAAAAAACCAGCCGCCGTTAGCATTGGAGGTAAAGTGCATGTTTTAAAAGTTAGGATGATTATACGGACGCGATAGTAACCGGGTTTACCGCAATTTAGATTAAAATCTAATACTGACAAAAAAAATTTCCCATCAATAACCTGGAGGCATTTTGGGGGGAAAATGTGATCAGATAGCTTTAAGTTGTGAAAATTTTGAACAGATAACTAGTTAACAATGCATACGTACGCAATAGAAAATAAAATGATTCCCTGATATTATGAAATTTTGATAATGAATTATAATATTATTCAGTTAGCAACAAAAATTAAATATCTGTCACAGGCAAGAAAAGCTCTATGTGCTCTAAAAGGCATAGTAAAGTTTCAAGCTCTGATAAGAGGTCACCTTGTGAGGAGGCAAGCCACCGCGGCTCTCCGAAGCATGCAGGCTATGGTGATAGCGCAAGCCAGAGCCCGAACGCAGCGTCTCCGGATGCTCGAAGAAGCACAGGCCATGCCGATTCACAGGCAAAACATTTATCGGAGATCACCTCAAGAAGCCCGGTCACGCAACTCTTATGTAAGTGATTGGATTTCTGGCAGAATAACTAATGAAGTAATTTTCTTTTCTTGTAAGATAATTCTCTTACAAGAAAATTATTTTACATCTATGGTATTATAATACAACAGGGAAAGAGACTTCCTACCCAAATTATTTGTTGATTTGGATTTTACTCAAAGACAGGAATAAAAGAAGAAAAATTCCATGTCAACATTAACTTAGGCCCGGGTTGGATATTGAGTTTGGAAAACTAGAGTATATTTTTAAGCGGAGGTACGGAGAATGAAAATTATGATCTACAATCTCCAAACTCCAATTTAAAATAAACCATAATTACATTGTTAGAGATGTGTTGGGAAAATGAAGTTTACCAAACTTAGATCATATTGACGTTTAGATAATTATGGGTATCTCAACTTTGGAGTTGAGATAACTGTACCTGATAGAACCAGGATGTGGGTGAGGCTAGATCGTGCCTTTGCCAACAAGTGGAGAATGGCTATGCCGGGTGCCATAACCTGCAGCTATTCCTTTCACTTGGCTTTCTCCTGTGGCTCGCTTGTTGGAGTCCTTTTGCCGACCGCGAGCTTGGCTATCAGAGTAAACATGTACGACAAAGTGGGGTAGATCACATCTTTGGAATAAAATACAGTTGGAAAAGGAAATCAATTTAAAGTAAGTAAACAGAATTTCATACTCGATAATGGACACTGCACGGCCTGGACGAGAATTCACGGGAACGTGGAGAACCGGGCGGTGTACCCTTAGGAGATGCTTGAGCACTATCGTGCTACGTAGTTATCAAAACTCCAAAATAAGTACCAAACATGGCAAAGTTAGCATTTTGGAGTTTTATTTTTGCTCACTTTATGAAACTCCGGTTTAGGAAACTTATCTCCATTCCCAAACAAGAAGTTAGGCCCCGTTTGGATACATAGTTAGGATAATTGTCGTTTATTTTAAAGTGAAGGTAGAAAAGATACAAACTATGACTTGTAAGCCCCAAACTCTACAAATGGAGTTTACAAAACTTTGATCAAATTGGAGTTGAGATAACTGCAATTATCTCAAAACTTGGGTTGAGATAACTATAGTCATCTCAACTCCAAAATGGTAGCCAAACAAGCCAAAGGTAGGATTTTGGAGTTTGGCTTTACTAGTTCTATGAAACTACAGTTTAGAAAACTCAACTCTATTTCCTAACAGGGCCTTACAGGTTCCTCGCCGCTTCTTTCCCTTCAACTACTCCTTTTCACTTTTTTCACATGCCCTGTGCATGCTTAAAATCTAGTTTGTAAGTGTAGGAAATGGAAGAGAACATCAAGATCGTCGAAATGGACCTCGGCGAACCGCAAGGAAGTTCAAAGAGCAGAAACTACAACCATTCATACATCCAACCTGAACGAAGAGACCGCAACCTCACAACCTATTCCGAAACCAGCACAGCCTATAGGCGAGACCCCTATAACCAAGACTCCTCCCCGGCTCGATCAACCTCAACTCTCCGAAGCCCCAGCGCATGCAGCGGGCACATCGCAGAGTCCATCAGCTTATCTGAGAACATCCCATGTCAAATATCGAAATTGCCTGTCGCCGTGTCTCGCTACATGGCGAACACAGAGTCCTCAAAGGCCAAGACTCGGTCTCACAGTGCACCGAAGCAAAGATCAGATTCGAGTGAGAGGCCGCCAATGAAGCGGAGGCCGTCAGTAGACGGATCGAGAAGTGCTGCAAGAGGCGGTCGGGATCCTTGGAGCATAAAGCTCGATAGTGTTTCTCTACAAGAGAGCGAATGTGGATCGACAAGCAGTGTACTGATGAAATGCTAAATATGCCAGGTCTTTAATGGCCTATGAGATCTGTAGTGAACTGTTCTTGGAGATGAACACTTGGATACAATTGTGCTGATTTTGCTACTGATGTACTTTGACTCAACATATGCTGATTTTTTTTATAAAAAGTTTTCAAGTCTGTTGCTTGGAGATGAATCATCATGTTGAGTGACAAATCCCTAACAAACTTGCAACATCATCCAAGAGACCTGTATAAATAAATCTATGATGCATTTGTTTTACAAAAATAATGTTCAACTTTTAATACAGAATAAAAGGACCCAGGATCTAGTCATGCATTGCAAGTGTAGCAAAATAAAATAAAATAAAATTGCATTAATAGATGAAGGCTTCCTGCAAAATGCAAGTTCCTGCTAGCTTTCAAAGGTTGATCCTACATAATAAAACATTGTATTGATCAAGCAAGGGACTAGACCTCAAGATTACATTTCCAACATTTCCATAAATAACTAAATTTACGCTACAACATCAGACCGAAGTCTACAGCTACAACCAAGCTACTGGACTACTGCCTTATTCATCTACAACATCATGAAGTTAAGTTAACTCGCCGGCTCTTTAAAGCTCTTCGTCAACCAAATGGCCGCCTCCCTTGTGATGGAACGATTGCCGTAATGTGGGGTTGCAGGAAGAGAGGAAGTGATGTTGCGGATTGAGAATAAGGGGTCTTCGGATGAAGCTAGGGGAATTCCGCGATTCTGTCGATGCGAGGGGCGTTTACAGAAACATCAGGGGATTCGATTTGTTAGAGGATGTCGGTGTTACAGCCTGGAGGGGTTTCAAATGTAATCATGGGGAGGGACGCTATTCGATTTGGGCAGGCTAATCGATCTTAGGGGGTTCTTGATGGTTGTAGCTCTGCATCAGTACCACAAGAAGAAGTCAGTATCCCACTGTTACTATATAGAAGGTACAATCCAACTTGTTAATCTTAATAAATCACCTTTAAGTGTCAACATTTTCACTAAACAACCTACTACCCTAAACTTTCAGCAGTCCTAAACATACATATTATGCGTATTTTGTTGAACCTTGTTTTCTATCTCTTCACCATACTGGCTGTCATTAATTATTTTCTTGTAAAAATGTATAAAAGTAAATTTTTGGTGAGATGCCCTAATTACCATGTCAAATATTTACTTCTAAACATTGTTGAGAAAAAAATGGGGTGGTTGGAAAATTAGGGATATTTCAGTCATAGAAGTCGCAGATATTGCATATCAACAGGTGTTAAATACAAAGTGTAGTTTGAGAAATGCAGCAAATGCTAAATAAGTTCAAGCGGTTTACGAAAAGTTTAGTGTGAAAATTACTGAAAGTTTAGGGCAATTCACTGAAACTAAGCGACTTTTATGGCAATCATGACAGGAGTATTAGACATGTTCATGTGCACACATGAACTAATACCGTACGTGTTATAGAATAGATACAGGTTTGCAATGTACAGTTGAATAATCGATAGAATGGAGTGATGCCCAAGGAACAACAATAAAATAGTGGTTTGTTGATTCTCACTTGGTGAAAAAGTGCTGAACATTCAAGTCACAATTCCATCAGATAGACAAATTTTGTTAACAAGACAATATATATAGAAAAGCAAACACTGCGAGGTAAGAGAATTTAGTGACGAAACCTTTCAAATGCTAGACTTTAATGTGACTGTGCAGTGAACTAATTTACTTCGTGAAGATTTATGGAGAGCATAGCGATTTACAATTTGTTCCGGTGAAGATGACTTTTGCCGACTCTGTTTGCTTCAAGGTTTGAGGTTTCGGCCGAAACCACCGATACGTGGTGGTTTCGTATCGGTTTCCGTGGAAACGATATGAAACCTGATACCGATACGAAACCAGCCATATAATATCGTTTCGGCTGAAATCTTTAAAAACTTATTTTTTTTATATCATTTTTGCTGTCATTGTGATCATTGTAGACCTTCGTTGTTAGAAAACCGCAAAAAAATGAACCCAAACCCTATATTAATACTTATCTAAGTATACTTTTCAATATATTTTAGATCATGGCTGGATTTTTAAACATTAGGATCATTGTCTTATAATATAAAACCATAAATTTATGTATTTAATATATCTACACTTATGTATGTTGCATTACCATCGAAACCCAAACCCAAACCGAGATTAGCGAAACTAGCCGAAACCCAGTGAAAGTAATAAAATTATGAGAGACCGAAACCAAGTTCTTGAACCTTGGTTTGCTTCCTTAGAGTTGTAAAGGTTTTCGGAGCAGCATATTTAGGAGTCTTGGTAACACTTGGCCTGATTTTTCTGCTGTTGACTGATAAATCTTTCATCCTCCTGTTCAAATAATCTGGTGAATAATCTTTTATACTTCTAGTAGAGCTAATAGAGTCTCGCCCAGTTTCAGAACGGTTCTGTTTCAAGATCTTCTCGTTGCCTAAAGAGTGCCTTTTCTCCTTGTCCTTGCACACAGTCTTCCTCATCATAATCAGGAAATCAAATTTTCTTTATGTGATCACTCACGGGTTGTGGGACTGGAAGAGAGTTGTAAGTAGGGCTGGACTTCAAATTGACTTGAAGAACATATGGTTGCAGATGAGGATGCCTAAGCAATTCTGCAGCCTGGCAACATAAAAAAAAAGTTGATTAGTGATGGAAAAATGGAATATGAGAAGGGTTTAATTGAGAGAAACCCTTTCTCGCTTTTGGCCATATGATAGGATGCCACCCTCTCTTTTCAAAAACTTGCATTTTTGCCACCTAGTTATAAAGATGTGTTGGAAATGCAACATTGGTGAAAAAGTGGCAGAGAATTGGTGGGTGTTTGGGATAAAAATTTGAGCAACGTTGATAACTTAACGGTTGTTAGAACAAGGGGTAAAATACAACCTTGGAATAGAAATGGTGCCATCTTGCGATACGGGCAAAAGAGAGGGAGGTTTTCTGCAACTTAGCATCGAGATATAACTATATAAGGTGTAATAATGGCTGGGTACATACACTTGGCCTGTGTTCTGGGCTTCTCCGAAGCATGCTTTTGACCAATCCTCTACCGGAAGAAAAGAAGAAGAGGGTTATATCAGTATGACCCTTCTCTTAAATATCTAACATCCGTAACAGCATCACAAGTTGTCATGAACCAAAATAATAACAGGGGAAAACTTACAATGCACCAGAAGCACCGGAATATGTACTTGGAAGAGGTGCTATTAAAGACTTCGTAATTTTATTTATTAAACCTTGCATATCCTGCTCAAAAACAAAAAAGTAGAACAGAAAATTTTAACTGTTGCTTTTCATATCCACATAATGTTAATATGACAAAAATCTTCTATACTATATGTAGATATAACAGTTTTGGTGCACTAAGCAGTCAAGGGAAACTCTGTCAATGATATCAGGGCGTATATCAGGATAACCCTAAAAATTGAATGGCGCTATGAACAATTCGAATAGAAAATGTTGTTGTATTCATAAATTAAAGTTCCATTAGGTTTTCTCCTGTAAGAGATGCAAAGCATTTTTCAGAATATGTAGCATTCTAATGCCACTCAATGTGACGATCCATCAGTGGCAGATTGCAAGAGAGTGACTGTTAACACGCACCTTATTCTTTTTGTGTGGTTTCTGTTTTTCTTTTTAGGTAGGGGATAGTGTGTTTTTGTTTATTTATGTATTTTTGGGGGTTGCATGGGGAGAGGGAGCAGATTCTTGCGGCATTAGGACAAGATGCCAGATGCGTATGTAACTTAAGAAACTTACAAAAGCTTTGAATGCAGGTCTCAAAGCGGTCATTTCATATATACAACATCCTGGATCAATGAAAAGTGATACAAAAGATTTAGCAACTCAAACCTGTGTAAAAGAAGAGGAAGAAGAAGACAGTTTTACTATGCCATGATGAAGAAGATTTCTACCTGATGACCAAATATCAGACTTGGAACCGTAAGGTATATCAGCAAGAAGCTCTGGGCACATATAACTTGGAGTCCCACAACCTGCATCAGCAGCCAGTAATTATGGAAATTAAAAGCAAGATAACCAAATTAAAGCGTTAAAAGAAGAGGTATGACATAATGCACTTACGGAAGAGGCTAGCTCATCGGAAGTCGACATTTTAGCAAGCCCAAAGTCACCTGCATCACATGAAATTTCAACAGATAAAATCTTCATGCAGCGAGGATATGATTGAACTACTTTGGACTAATTTAGAATAATCAGAAAGCTGTCTCCAATGCAAAAATCACTTACCAAGCCGTATGCTTTGATCTTTCGGTAGGAAAATATTTGAGCACTGAAGCAAATGATGATCCAACCAGTAAGCAGCAATGAACTCATGACTAATGGATTTCGATGATCCAATTATTTGGTTTTGATGATAGCTTAAGCATGAATAGTTCGTTTAGTGTCACTTGCTTATCTTGCTTATCCTATCGACACTAAACTTGTATACACTTAATATTTAGCTTGCATATCCTATATCTTGTGTATACCGAGTAATATATCAATATCTCATGCTATTCTTGTGTTATATTCTTGATATCGATATATTACTCAAATTCATTGTTTTGATAATTCACAATATGGATATACAGACATGTGTTCTATAGATTTCTTGTCATATATCATGTATATATATAGTATATCAATATCTCATATTTTGCATTTGATTAATTTCTTGATATTGATATTGAATATACTGTTCTTTTCATGTTTGTGATATCGGAATAATGAATGTTTCATATACTTGTGTTTAAATATCTTGCATTTTTTCATAACACTGTATATGATATGCTTGGTCGTTTTGAGATTGGATTTCAGGATGTCTCACGGCACAAGCGTACAATGGAGGATGGAGGAAAACGAGCTTAAACGATATATCTCATGGAGGTTAGAAGAATAATGGACTAGAGCTCCCCAATGATCACATTCAAGTTCAAGAAGCTAAGGAGCCAAAAGTTCAAGTTTAAAAGAATTCAAGAAATCAAAGATTCAAGAGCTCGTGTCGAGATATTGGAAGATTCAAGATTTTGCAAAAGAACGATACCGACATAGGAAACAATATGAGTACTCATGACTATGGAAATTATCACATTAAGCTCTTACACACACTCTTCGTATTATTTGTGAAACTCTTGGTGAAAAAATTGCGTTGGTTTTCGTTTAAAATCTTTTTCAAAATCAAGTTCAAATTTGTCTGAAAAATCCTTCTTCAAACGTGTGTAACATTGTGTTTCAGACGTCAGTCCTGTTTTCCAAAACATGCACAAGTTTTAAGATATCATTTTTTCTTCAGAACAAACGTCTGAAGCATTACCATAACGATATCAGTTTTTACTTCAGAACAAACGTCTGAAGCATTACCAGAACAAAAGTCTGGTTGTTCTCTGGGCTTTCATTGTTTAGAACTTTTGACAGAACAAACGTCTGTCAATACTTCTTCATACGTTTGTTTGGTCTCTGTGTTTTCATGGCATTAAAACTTTTTGTGGGAACAAACATATAAATCTATTTAGCACAAACGTCTGAAGGAAAAAATCTTTGAAAATATTTTCTTTTTCAGACGTGTGTCACTTGTTCTTCAAACATCTGTTAGTTCTCTAACTTTCATTCGCCATGTTTTGAAAACCACGGCAAACGTCTGAAGTTATTTAAGACAAACGTCTGAAGCTCAAAATTATTTTGAAACATTTCTTCTTCAGACGTTAGTGTCTTTCTCTTCAGACGTTTAAATGCTTTCTTGCCTTTTTTAAAAAACCATCGGCAAACGTCTGAAGCTTATTCAAACAAACGTCTAAAGTTATTTTATAGCTGTTGCTGATCCTTCTTCAGACGTCTGTCTGGTTGAACTTCAGACGTCTGGTAACGGCTCTTTTTGACTAATTTGACTTGTAACGGCTAGTTTTTCATTGGGGCTATAAAAAGAGTTTTGAGTTGGTTTTTTGAGCTCTAATCATTCAATATTTCAAATGCTATTATTCCTAAATGATCAAGAGAGAAACCTCATTTCTTGTGAGAGTTCAAAAGAGTTTTTGTATTTGCTATCTAACTCACTCTCATACACAATCAAGAGCTTCAATTGATTATCCATACTTGCTAAAGTATTAGTTTGATCTTGAGAGAAACTCCTTGAGAGTATTGTGCTTATCGTAACTCTCTTCTTTTGTTTGTGTAAGGATTCTTGAATGCAAGGATGTCTTTGTAAGAGAGAAGAATAAGAAGTTTTTCTTTGTTTGTGTGAAGATTATTGAGTGCAAGGATGTCTTTGTAAGAGAGAAGAATGAGAAGTTTTTCTTTGTTTGTGTGAGAATTCTTGAGTGCAAGGATGTCTTTGTAAGAGAAGAGAGCTTGTAATCGAGAAGAGTCGCTCGTGTGTCGAGTGACGTGTTGTTGCGGGTGCGCAACATGTTTATCTCATCGGAGACGTGATTAAGTGGAACGGGCTCTTACGCCTAAATAAAGTGGACTAAGAGATCTTTCAAACCACTCTAAATCTTGCATGTTTGCATTTGCTATTTCTATCTTTCTTGATTTATATTTGTAGATTAGAAATTGCATGCTAGGTTTATTGCTTCCGCTCTATATGTCTATTACTTGATATTGTTGCTTGCTTTCAGTTTATGTTCACAATTGTGATTAGCTTAGCCACTTATCTATATTGGTATATCTCTTTTTAAGCTTAGCAATTGTGATTTGTATTTGCAAGTGTTGTAGATTTTTTAATTTAGGCATATCGGTAGTATATTCCGATTCACTCCCCTCTAGGAATAATTTCATGAACATTATCTGGCATGTAGAACAAATAAAGTAATCTTTGTTGCACTGAAACGCGGCAAACCTTAACATCATGATGAAGAACATATGCAAGTAATCAAGTGCCATAAGGAGCTGCACAAGCCACTTGCAAAGCTTCTGCAAACAGATAACAAGAAGCATAAGAAATTATTAAATTACAAAAAGAAAAAATAACTTTTGAATAGTGGGCACACAAACACAAGTAGAGAAAGTAGTAAATTATGAAGCTTGCACTGGAATTAAGATAAACCTCTTCGGGGGAAAGTCTTCCATTAGCCTTTTTCATTGTGACCGCCCTATACAGAATAGTGGAGAACAATAGGTTACAGGAAATAGAATCTTGATTTCCGAAGATAGAAAGAAAATCTTAATCACTAAACTGAAGAACTTACATATCCCCTCCTTCGCAATAACCTATGATAATAACAGCCCTGAAAAGTTTCATTGATACGTTAATGATGTGTGCAGATTGATTACATAGATAAAATGCATAACTAAACAGCAGCATGAAGTTGAAGAGACAATAAAAAAACAAATAAACTCCTTGCACGGAGAATAAAACATCCATATGCTCTGGTAAGAATCTGTTTGTAGGAATCTTCTCTTCTACATAGCTTATAAAATCGCAATAACATGGCAGAGATAATCAATAGCTCATGTTAAGTAATATGTTAGCCTGATATACATTGTTAGTTGACAACCGAAAGCTTAAACTTAACTTTTTCGGTTAGCTTTTGGGTAAAGTGGTTCTAGACATTGTATCAGAGCACAAAGTATGTTTAGAGGTCCAGGGTTCAAATTTCATCATTGTCAATTTAAAAATATATTCATCTTTACAAGAGGGTGTTTCTGATGGAGGCCTTTCATTGTGCCCAAATGCCCGCAAGGGAACAGTTATAAATTATGTTAGTTTGACAGACACTGTTAATCCATAATCCAACAGGCCAAGCTTTTATGTTTAAGTGGTTCTTGACATTTAGAATGATCATAGAGGTATGAGGATGCTACAGAGTCAACAATTGCCAGAAACATTAATACCTTGGATACAATTAATATTTTAATACAATTCATAGCATACCTAGAGAAATAGTCACTTGTACTAAAATCCTGCAGTAATTAAACTATATAATCTACCAAATGATCTAAATGGTTAAACAGGAGTGCAAGATTTTCCCCAGGTGTTCTGGCTGCAAAAGAAACTATTCGGAATGGCTGGCGAATGTGGTAATGGTTAAAAAATCGAGCGGGAAGTGGCGCATGTGCGTCGACTTCATAGATCTCAACAAGGCCTGCCTAAAAGACAACTATCCCCTCCCTAGAACAGATCAGCTCGTCGACAGTTCGGCAGGCCACGAGTTACTCAGCTTCATGGATGTTTTCTCCGGCTACAACCAGATCCGTATGAATCCGGCAGACAAAGAGCTCACCGCATTCACAACGGACTGGAGGTATACTGTTATAAAGTGATGCCCTTTGGCCTTAAAAACGTCGGGGCTACATACCAATGCTTGGTCAATAGGATATTCAAACCACAGATCGGGAGGAACATGGAGGTTTACGTCGACGACATGCTCGTTAAATCGACCCCGTCAGATGAGCACGCTAAAGATCTTGGCGAGACTTTCGACGTCCTCCGCAAATACAAAATGAAGCTGAATCCCGCCAAGCGCACGTTCGGGGTCACTAGTGGAAAGTTCCTCGGATTCATGGTTACCCACCGAGAAATCGAGGCTAACCCGGAGAAAATCAGCGCCATCCTCAACATGGTCACGCCACAGACCAACGTCGAAATCATGCGACTCACAGAGAGGGTAGCCGCTCTAAGTCGCTTCATGTCAAGGTCCGGAGAAAAGTGTCTCCCATTCTTCAAATCCCTGAGAAAGATCCCAACGTTCGAATGGTCGAAGGAGTGTCAGGTCGCTTTCGAGCAACTGAAAATGCACCTGGCGACTCCCCCACTACCCATCTGGCCAATTGAGGGAGACGAGCTATCACTGTATCTAGCGGTGTCCGATCAGGCTGCCGGCTCGGTGCCTGTCCGAGAAGTCGAAGGAGTCCAAAAGCCGGTCTACTACGTAAGCCACGTCTTTAAAGACGTGGAAACAAGGTACCCGGCCATAGAAAAGATCGTCTTGGCGCTTATCATGACCTCAAGGAAGCTAAGAAACTACTTCCAGGCACACACCTGTAAGTCCAATATTTCCCCAATCAGAGCAAGGCTCTGTTTGAATTTCAAAAATTCAAATTTTAAAGCAACGCTTCAAATCCCGTGCGCTGCGCGCAACGCGCCACGTGTCAGAAGTTGATACGACAGCGCAACGCCCAAGGCGGTGCGTCCAATCAGAGCAGGGCTCTTTTAAAAACTAAAAGTAAAACAAACAACGTTCAGTCGCGCAAGCGTTGCGCTGCGCGACACGTATCTGCGCAGTTGCGCAAGCACAGCTGCGCAAATGCTGCACAGCGCGACACGTGTCGCACAGTTGCGCAAGCACAGCTGCTCAAACGCTGCAAACACAAATATGCTAATTCTGGCCGGGTTACTATATGTAATATAAAATCCTTCACGATAAAATAAATAAAAAGAAAAGGCCATTCCATTTCGACAAAAGACCATACCCAAGTTCAATAGCTTTGCGTCCGCTATCCCGATCATGATTTTCTTACCCCCAGAGGGAAAGGTCCTTCCCTTTTGGGCCGGTTGTGGGCGAGGAGGGATTCGAACCCCCGACACCGTGGTTTGTAGCCACGTGCTCTAATCCTCTGAGCTACAGGCCCCATCCCGTCTCCACTGGATCTGTTCCTGGGAGTACCCTCAAAAAGGAAACTGCGCGACACGTGTCGCGCAGTTGCGCAAGCACAGCTGCGCAAGCGCTGCGCCGCGCGACACGTGTCTGCACAGCTGCGCAAGCGCTGCGCCGCGCGACACGTGTCTGCGCAGCTGCGCAAGCGCTGCACAAGCGACACGTGTCTGCGCAGCTGCGCAAGCGCAGACACGTGTCACGCGCTAAGGGAGTTGCGCAAAAACAGAATAAATCTTTTCTGTTCTTGTTAAAACAAGAAGATTTTCTTCTGTAAAGCAGGGGCCTTTGGATCAAAGATCCAACGGCGGGAAAATTCCCCAAATCACTCAGAAAAAGATCTCTGTAACAAATTTAACTAATTTATGAGCACTATAAAAATAACTCTAGACCTCAATTCAAAAAGGGAGAAATTTTTTTGTGAAAAATTAAACAGAGAAGACTCTGAAGAATTGGAGAGAAATCCTCAAGAACAAAGAAAAAGGTAAAAACCTTTAGAAAAAGAGAAAATTCTCTTATGAACAGATCATGGATCTGAGAACAAGATTTAGGATCTCTAATGAAAAGAAAAGAAAAAATAAATAATAAACAGTGCCTTGCACTTCTTTTTATGAACCACTGGTTCTGAATCTAAAAGATTCACAAGATAACAGTGCCTTGCACCTTATATGAACCACTGGTTCTTTAGAAAACAAGAAAAAACTTGTTTTCTTTGATCTGAAATTGATTCAAAAGAATAAGCACTTGCCAAAACTGCGCTATTGCGCAAGCCGCCAGGAAGCGTCACGTGTCAGCAGTGCAGCAGCGCAGCATACTAACGCAGCGCACTGCGCTGTTGCGCTTGCGCTCACCAGAACGTGACACGTGTCATCTCCACGAGCGCTTGCGCTTATTAATTGCGCAAAGTACCTGACAAGCCATGTGGGACACTGTCAGGGTATCTAATGCAATGCATTATTAAAGGGCAGAGCCCAATCAAAGGTCCAAGAGACCAAATAAAAGTGCTGCACATTATTTTAAAAAGACAGAGCCCAATTAAAAAGTCTAAACAGACCAAAAATAATGCTATGCATTATTTAAAGGGGCAGAGCCCAATTGAGAGGTCCAATGGACCAAAACAAATGCTCTGCGTTATAATAAAAGGGCAGAGCCCAGTCAAAATAGGCATAAATAGCCTGAAGTAATGCTATGCATCATTCTAAAAAGGGGAAAGCCCAAACAGTGGCCTAACATGCCAAATGCAAACAAAATGTGAACATTTTCAACTGGACTTAGCCCAATTTTGGCCGTAAGTCCTTAAATAAAATTGACTGAGCACAACTCTCTCTTAAATCAATTTATATCCGGTTCGAGGGTACATCTCCGAGCTCCTCTGACACTTATCGTTGTAATCCTTCAACGACATAGAGAGGTGACGGGTCCCGACGACCACATACGTCAATATGGACTGCGGGGTCCTTAAACTCGTGGACCGAAACGTCCTTAAACTAATATTGGACCGAAACGTTCTTAAACTAATATTGGACCGAAACGTCCTTAAACTAATATTGGACCGAAACGTTCTTAAACTAATATTGGACCGAAACGTCCTTAAACTAATATTCGTCCCAAAATGGGAATATTGGACCGGAACGTCCTTAAACTAATATCGGACCACCACGTCCCTAAACTGGAATATGGACCACCACGTCCCTAAACTGGAATATGGACCACTACGTCCCTAAACTGGCGATAGACCACCACGTCCCTAAACTGGAACAATAGAGCCTCCAAATGCTCTTTTATCGGATCTAAACGATCCCGTTTAAGTCGATTTTAGCCCCAAACACGGCTAACGTGTCCTTAAACATTCAAATGGATTATAAAATTCCAAATCATCTCTGGTTCGAGGGTACATCTCCGAGCTCCTCTGACACATGTCGTTGTAATCACTCAACGATATCAGAGAGGTGACGAGTCCTGACGACCATATATTAAACGGATCACTACGTTAAGTTGATCTTAGTCTAAAACATGACTAACGTATCCTTAACGAACGTTTAAGTTGATCTTAGCCGCAACGCGACTAATACATCCTTAAACTAAAAACACCAAACCCAAATCTAAGTAAATACGGATTTGGACCAATCCACGTCCTACGGGCGACGGCATTACTCAGTCTCCGTATACAATCCACAGGCAACCACAGACAAAACAAACCCACACGACACGAAGTGAAATTCTGGAGAAGGAGAAAGTTGTTACCGCGATGCGGTAGCGTAATTAACTGCAGGGGGTTGCACCTGCAGGGAAGAGCGTCCCCACAATCAAAAAACCCCTCAAGCGAGGGGGAATCTAATGAAATCTGCTACATCGGCCGCATCCGTCTAAACCTCCGATACACGGTGCCATAAATCAACTTGGCATCTTCGGAGAGGTGGACGGATAAAACCAAATAGCATCTGCCCCGAATCTCAGCGTCAGGACCTCGCAGTCTTGTGCGCCGTCTTTCGGAGGGGAACATATTCTGGCACGCCCGGTGGGACCTTTTCCTCTTTCCACTCCACACTTCGTGTGTCGTCTTCGCAAACCAATCGCGGTTTTTTAAATGGTTGCCTTCGGATTTCAAGTTACTAAGATTTGGTCTGTTTCCTGGCGCAAAACTCAAGATTCAATGGGCTCTAACTGCACCAACTGCTCGAAGTGCCACTGCAACGGACGCTCCACCTCACCAGGAGGTGTAGCATATGGGCCCCAAGCGGCTTCCTTCCTCGCTCTGCCGGTAGACCAGGTGACCCAAGCCACCACTGGCCTGTTCTTCGGGACCATGATCCCACCTACAAGCTTCTCTGCGCCAATACCTGCACCCGAAGTGAACAAAAAGTCGGTCTTCGACCGGCTCGCTGCTACGACGACCCCTGTCAACGGGTCGCCTACTGCCAAACCAACAGCTTCGGTTTTCGCCAGGCTGGATCAGAATTCTAAACTGGCTGTCCCAAGGAAGGCAATGACTATTGCTCCAGAAGTTGTCAAGGTGGCTTCCCCTGTCAAAGAGTCAGTCTTTTCAAGACTGACGATTCCTGCTCCTGTCCCTGCTCGAGGATCCGTCTTCGACAGGTTGAATATCACCCCTCAAAGGGCAATCTCAGTCTTTAAGAGGTTAACAGCGACGGCGTCCCATTCAGACAGGGGGCAAAAAGAAGCTATCTCTATCTCTGAGCCAGTCCCAACGGCTCGTCGTGCTCGACGTCGCCATTGGCGACGAGTGAGGAAGGCAGGAGGCAACTCTCCCTCAGGGCTAACTCTACCGGCTCCAGTGGTGGAAGTCAACCCTGCTGTTCCAAATGGGAACAGCTTCAAATTGCTGAGGAGGGTCCACAATAACTCTCCGACCGCTGTGCTGAAAAGATCTCCTCCACCTATGGAGAGCGCTACAAAGGTGAAGCCGGAAAAGCCCCCTCAACGGCTGTCCTCTAAAATCTACAAGGTCTGGCGTCATGTCCAAGACTCGGTAATTGATCAAGATTATCCCCGCCGACAGAAAAAGGTGAAATTTTAGCGGGAAGAGGACCGTCCTATCAATCCACAAAAGGCGATAGCTACTTGGGTGCCCACGGCAAGTGACCCACGGCCGACGTTCGTCAGTGAGCTTCTATCTGAAGAAAGGGTGGCTGCGTTAAAAGACCTTCTTATGCAGCACAAAGATTGCTTCGCATGGAACTATTTCGAAATGCCGGGATTATATCCAGAAATTGCTGTGCACAAATTGGCTATATCCCCGGGCGTCAAGCCAGTCAAACAGGCGCCGAGAAGAATGCGGCTCGAGCTTGAGATGAGCATCAATGCCGAGGTCAAGAAGCTGATCGACTCTGGCTTTATTCAGGAGGTTCAATATCCGGAATGGATCGCCAACATCGTCCCGGTGATGAAGAAAAATGGGACAGTGTGCATATGCGTGGACTTCCGGGATCTCAATAAAGCCTGTCCGAAGGACGATTTCCCAGTGCCAGTCACCGAACTGATGATAGACAATACGTCCACCTACGAGGTTTTCTCCTTCATGGACGGCTCGTCAGGATATAATCAGATAAAAATGCATCCCGAAGACCAGAAGCACACCGCCTTCAGGACTCCTTTGGGTATATTCTGCTACAAGGTGATGCCCTTCGGTTTAAAGAATGCCGGTGCCACCTACCAAAGGGCCATGACGAAGATCTTCGATGTCCTTATACACGAAATCGTCGAATGCTATATCGACGATCTCGTGGTTAAAAGCAAATCATACGAAGAACATCTCGAGCATTTGAAGACTGTATTTCAACGCCTTCGGCAATACAACTTGAAGATGAACCCGCTCAAGTGTGCATTTGGAGTTTCCTCAGGCAAATTCCTGGGATTCATTGTTCGACACCGAGGTATTGAAATAGATCCGTCAAAGATCAAAGTGATCATGAAAATGCCTCCGCCGAGAACTCTCAAACAGTTGCGATCTCTCTAAGGGAAGCTCGCATACATACGGCGATTTATAGCCAATCTTTCAGGCAAGTGCCGTCCCTACAGCCACCTGATGAAGAAAGGGACCCCGTTCGTCTGGGACCAAAAATACCAAAGTGCGCTAGACGAGATCAAACAGTACCTGCAGAACCCGCCGGTGTTGGCTGCTCCGGTCAAGGGATAACCCCTCATTCTTTATACAACCGCCCTCGAAGGTTCCTTAGGCGCATTATGGGCACAAGAGAACGATCAAGGGAAGGAAAGAGCACTCTACTACTTAAGTCGAGTCCTGTTGGGGGAAGAAAGCAACTACCCCCCATTGAAAAACACTGCCTGGCGTTGATCTTTGCGATAACAAAGCTCATGCACCATGTGTTGGCGCACGAGGTCCGTCTCATTTCAAAGGTGGACCCCCTTAAATACTTGATGTCAAAGGCTATATTGACGGGATGACTCGCTAAATGGGCCCTGCTCTTGATGGAATTCTCGATAACGTATCAACCTCTCAAGGCAGTGAAAGGCCAGGCCATTGCTGATTTCCTCGCTGAGCATCCGATACCCGCCGATTCTCCTCTCAATTGCGATCTTCCAGACGAACATGCGTTCGATGCGATCGACGGTGATAATAGCCGATGAGAGCTTTATTTCGACGGAGCATCTTCCATGAAAAAGCGCAAACAAAATACCCCTATAATCAAATCGGGGGTAGGACTCATCTTTATAACTCCACAAGGAGGGATAATGCGCTACGCGTTCTCCCTAACAGAGCCGAGGACAAATAACGAAGCCGAATATGAAGCTCTGATAGCAGGCCTTGAGATCGCCATTGACATGGGAATTGAAAACCTCCTCATATATGGTGATTCTCAACTTGTCGTTAGTCAAGTAAACGACGACTACCAAACGTGCAAGCCAGAATTGGTGAAATACGGTGAAAAGGTGCAACAACTGTTGACCCAAATTCCCTCTTATACTTTGGAGAACATACCGCGCGCGGAAAACAGCAAAGCGGACACATTGGCCAAACTTGCTAAAGAACTGGCTGACGAGAACCTCGATGACGTTAGAATCGTGGTACAAAGCCGTCGAGTGCTTGCCCCAGCAGAAATATCTCCGGAATCATCCGAAGAAAAAAGAGCGAACGAGCAGACAACCCTGCAAGTAAAAGATTGGGAAAATACGGGGATTGGAGAGAAGTCTTCATAGATTACTTCAAGTCCCACCGATTGCCCGAAGAAGCGTCCACGAGACATCAGCTCATAAAACAAGCTCTGTCTTTCGCCTTCGTCAATGATACTCTGTACAAAAGGTCATTTGATTCTCTATGGCTGAGATGCTTAGGACCTGACGAAGCGAAAAGGGTCGTCCAGGAAGTTCACGACGGACTCTACGGTTCTCACCAAGCAGGCCCAAAGATGAAGTTGAAGATCAAACGGATGGGTTACTATTGGTCCACGATGATCCAGGACTGCCTCGAATATGCGAAGCAATGCTACTGATGCCAAATTCATGGGGACTTCATCCATCAGCATCCGAATCCACTACATCCAACTGTGGCTAGCTGGCCATTCGAAATGTGGGGGACTGATATAGTCGGCCCCATCGAACCAGCATCGTCTAGAGGACATCGTTTCATCCTAGCAACGACTGACTACTTCTCTAAATGGTCAGAAGCAGTACCGTTAAGGGAAGTGAAGACGGAAAATATCATCCACTTCTTCAAGACGCATGTCATATATCGGTTTGGAACGCCAAGGCGAATCGTCTCCGATAACGGGCCAGCGTACAGAAGCCACAAGATCAGTCGCTTTGCACAACAACACAATATAGACTGGAGATATTCCTCGGTTTATAATCCGCAAGCTAACGGTCTAGCTGAGGCCTTCAACAAGACCTTGACAAAGATCATGAAGAAAACAGTGTCCCGAAATAAGAAGGACTGGCACGAAAGACTGCAGGAAGCCCTTTGGGCATATCGAACTACGTTCAAGACGGCCACGAACACAACACCGTACGCGTTGGTGTTCGGTACAGAAGCAATACTTCCCCTCGAGATAGAGCTACCCTCTCTACGAATGGCAATCCACTACGAGCTGACGAACGAAGAAAATGCTAACCTTCGGCTTGAGGAGCTTGATGCCCTTGAAGAAACACGGCTCATAGCGCAACAAAATATGGAAGCTTATAAAGCAAAGATGACGCGCTCATACGAAAGATTGACCCGACCGAGGACATTCCGCCAAGGCGAACTCGTGTTAGTGGTCAAAAGGCCTATGATCCCCAATCGCGCCAAGCGGGGCAAATTCGAGCCAAACTATGAAGGCCCGTACATTATAGATAAAGTTTACCAGGGTGGGGCCTATCTACTTACGGACATGCACGGTGAAAGGCCTTTCAGGCCGATAAACAGTCGCTTCCTAAAGAAATACTATGCTTAATGAGCCACATCCTAGGTCAATGATAGATGACGACGACTATATCCGCTCGCTATCTTCCTAAGCTCAAGCTTTATAAAAGTAGTCGGCCTTCTCCATGACGGACCGAAACGTCCTTAAACTAACGACGGACCGAAATGTCCTTAAACTAATAGCAGACCGAAACGTCTTTAAACTACTACCGCAGCATCTTTAGGCTGACAAGATATAAAAAAAATATAAAAATAAAAAGAATAAAAAAAAACGATACGTCCATAAGCAAAAAGGGCATGGATGAAAACCCGAAAGGGCTCCGTGAGTAAAAACAGCAGGGCTATCGGCGAGTGTTCATGAAAACCCGAAAGGGCGCGACCTCGTAAAAAAAAAGAGAGAAAAAGAAAATAAAAAGAATAAAAAAAACAGTATGTCCATAAGCAAAATGGGCACGAATGAAAACCCGAAAGGGCTCCGTGAGTAAAAACAGCAGGGCTACCGGCGAGTGTTCGTGAAAACCCGAAAGGGCGCGACCTCGTAAAAAAAAAGAGAGAGAAAAAGAAAATAAAAAGAATAAAAAACGGTATGTCCATAAGCAAAATAGGCACGGATGAAAACTCGAAAGGGCTCTGTGAGTAAAAACAGCAGGACTACCGGCGAGTGTTTGTGAAAACTCGAAAGGGCGCAACCTCGTCAAAAAGCACTTACAGGGTCCCCTCGACCTTGTAAGGAGAAACCACCCGCGTGAGATCCTTACGACTCACAAGGGAGCAACACACTTAGGGATCCTCACGATTCCTAGGGAGAAAATACACTCGCGAGATCCTCACGACTCGTGAGGAGAACTCTCTTATGGGACCCTCACGGCTCATAAGATTTGAAAGTCTTAAGTTACAGAGACCTAAACCTGTGCTTAAGCAACCCCCACAACTTCCGATATTGCCCTACAAGTGGCTCAATACTGACCCTTGTATACAATCCACGGGCGCGAATAAACATTTCCCTAACCAAGATCCATCCGTGACGGAGGATATGTTCGCACGACCCTTGTAGGTCCTCTCGATTTACAAGGCGAAAACCCTCCTGTAGGATCCTTACGACTTACAGAGGAAACAAACGCTTAGGAATCCTCACGAGTCCTAAGAAGAAAATACACCTATAAGATCCTCACGACTTGTAGGGAGAAATACCTTTGTGAGACCCTTACGGCTCATGAAGTTAAAAGCCTTAGCCGACAGGACCCTAACCCTGGTCGCTAAGCCACCTTTGTTCGACATCGACAGAAGCAGATGATGATCCGCTCCTGGTAATATTCCAGTTGTAGCGGTGCTGATGCCGAAATCGGCTTACGGCGAAAAGCCAGTAGGCCGCACATGCATACGAAATAGCCGAAATGATGGGGCAACTTGCAATAAAAAGCAGCAAGTAAAAACGTATGCATACAAAAAAGCAGAAATGATTGGGCAACTCGCAATAAAAACAGCGAGTAAGAATAAAATAAATAGCCGAAATGATTGGGCACCGCGAAAAAAAAAATAGCCGAAATGATTAGGCAATTGCGACCTTCGCGATACAAAAGCTGAAATGATAGAGTATCGCGGAAATAAAAAAAAGTAAATGATAAAAATTTGGCCCTACAGTTAAGATCACATCGATCCCTGTATACAATCCAAGGGCACAAACGAAGAGAGAACCATACTTTCCCAACGGGCTCCGCCAGAAGACGAAGCCAAATCTCGATGGTTCATCCCAACCCCGAAGAAACCAGTGTATTCGGCAAATTCCTCGACTCACGGATACAAACACTCCTTGACGAGAGCCTCCTGATCCGTGTCGACTCGCAGAGCCACCAGTGCCTCCGTAGGAAATCCCCGACTCATTTCAAACCCCAAGGAAACAAATAATTCTTGGCCCTTAGGAAACAAATAATCCCTAGCAAACTCCTCAACTCACGGATACAAACACTCCTTGACGAGAGCCTGCTGATCCACGTCGACTCGCAGAGCCACCAGTGCCTCCGTGGGAAATCTTCGACTCGTTTCAAACCCCAAGGAAACAAATAATCCTTGGCGCTTGGGAAACAAATAATCCCTAGCAAACTCCTCAACTCATGGATACAAACACTCCTTGACGAGAGCCTCCTGATTCGCGTCGACTCGCAGAGCCACCAGTGCCTCCGCGGGGAATCCTTGACTCGTTTCAAACCCCAAGGAAACAAATAATCCTTGGCGCTTGGGAAACAAATAATCCCTAGCAAATTTCTCGACTCACGGATACAAACACTTCTTGACGAGAGCCTCCTGATCCGCGTCGACTCGCAGAGCCACCAGTGCCTCCGTGGGAAATCCTCGACTCGTTTCAAACCCCAAGGAAACAAATAATCCTTGGCGCTTGGGAAACAAATAATCCCTAGCAAGCTCCTCGACTCACGGATACAAACACTCCTTGACGAGAGCCTCCTGATCCGCGTCGACTCGCAGAGCCACCAGTGCCTCCGTGGGAAATCCTCGACTCGTTTCAGACCCCAAGGAAACAAATAATCCTTGGCGCTTAGGAAACAAATAATCCCTAGCAAATTCCTCGACTGACGGATACAAACACTCCTTGAGGAGAGCCTCCTGATTCGTGTCGGCTGGCAGAGAAACCAGTGTCTCCACAGGAAATTCCCGATTCGTCTCAACTTGCAAATGAAGCCTCAGGCAGCAGGGACTAAAAAACTTGCTTCTTGAACAATGGGACCCTGCAAGTCAATCCAAGATGGTCTCTTGCATACTATTCACGGGTCTCACTCTCCAAGGTCGAGTTTCGACAAGGAGGGAAACAATCGCTTGCGAGTCCTTTCGACTCGTAAGAGGGAAAATTCTCTTATAGGATCCTTACGGCTTATAAGAGAAAACCACACTTAGAAATCCTCACGATTCCTAAGGAGAAAAACCCACCTACGAGATCCTCTCGATCCGTAGGGAGAAAAGTCTCTATGAGACCCTCACGGCTCATGGAGTTGAAAAGTCTTAGGCGGCAGATCTGAACCTGCGGCCTAAGCCATCGCTGATTCTTAAGAAAGTAAAGATGCGTGCTCTATTATCCGTCAACCATGGTTACTAAGGTGGCATGCTGATAACAAAAGAAAGAAAAGGGCGGAGAAATAACACAAGATGTTACAAAAAATGTGTATCTTTTATTCATAGACTTGATTGAGTACAGGATACATTGTGCTAAAGAATAAAAAATATACATATACATTTTTTTTATTTACAAGTACAAACGACATAAGGAGAGTTACTGAGAAGGAAGCGTCTTCAGTAGCCCTATCAGTTGTTCGCATACTTCCTTCCATTCCTTTCCCCGATCGGCTACCACTGCTAGTTCGTCCTCTACTCGAGCCCGCTGCTGCATGAAGGATGCAAGCTGTTCCTCAACGACCTGCTGAGCTGCTTCACGGCCTCGGGCATCACGCTCGGCGGCATCAAGCTTCCGCTTCAGTGCTAGCCCATTAGAAATACGCTCCAGAAGGCCTTCAAAGACGGCTTTCACCTCAGCAGCATTTGCCCTAACTTCAGCGCGTAGGCGAGCAGTTGCGCTTGAAGATTCCTGACGTTCCTTCAACCGTAAAGCTGCTTCTTGCTCCAAATGGCGGAAATAAGAAGTGCTTTGCTCGAGCCAAGCTGTCCGTTGGGTGCTTATGGCTAAAACTTTAGGAGAAGGACGCGTCGACTCCAGCCGATGTAGGCAGGCCTCAATCTCCCTACAGTGGTTAACCCAAGATTCGACGACGCCTTCGTTGTGAAAGTTTACGAGCGCCGCCAACATTGGGTTAACTTACACAGCGAAATCTGTGGCAGAGGGGAGAGCGTCCGCGTTAAGCTCTTCGATATACCCGCTCAGCATGCCCAAACTCATCACGGCACCCTTTGAAGATAGACGTTTCAAGAAAGGGCCTGCCGGTGAAAGGACACGGGACTCAAGAGGGACCGGAGCCGGAACGATAGCTGCAAAACAAAACATGGTTAGACGATGGTTCAAGAGATGTTGAAGGGTTATAAAAAAGGGGGGGGAGATTTACTATACCAGCTGCAACGGACGGTAAGGCCGGAAGGGCCGGTGGCGTGGCAGGCCTTGCACCCCCTCTTTCGATTTGTGGCACTACAATAAAGAAGAGGAAAAGTTAGAAATAATCCAATTAAAAAAAGGGGAAAAGAAAGACATCAAAATGAAAATATACTCACCGGCACCACTAGAAGGAGAAGCGAATTCGGATGGGAAGGAGAAGTGTGGGAGCAACACTTAGTATAGATGATCAAAGAGCACTCCTGAAAGGACACAGTGGTATAACGTTAGTACATAAGCTACACGTTTAAAAGATTAATTCATGAGTCGTAAATCCATACCTTCCAACATCCGCGATGGCACAAGGGAAGGCTGGGAGATGACCACCGCCAAAGCAGTAGTTGACGGTGCTCCTTCGAGCAATGGAGCATCGGCACTGGCCGCGCCTGCGTTAAAAACAAAGACAAACTTGTTAGAAAAGATCTCAAGATATATAAAAAAAGGGGGGAATGATGGTAACTCGAAGTTTACCCGACGAGCTGCCAGCCGAAACTGAGGCAATTCCCTCCTCCATCGACATGAGGCCACCACCCGTAACCTCATCACCCGACTCGATAGGGACCGTCGTCGTGCTCGCGGGACCAGGAGACGGCAGAAGATCGTAGACGAGGAGGGCAATGATTGGAGCATTGCCGGACTCTTGGAAGGAAGCGACTGACCCTTCCCCAAGAGTCGTACCTATCTCACCCGCTACTTTCTCGGGCTCCGCTGTCTCCATAGGCTCATCTACCGTCACCACGAGGTCGCCAGCCTCAAGTGCCTCGTCCGCCATCACCCCGGACTCAGTTGTAATGATCATTTCATCTGCCGCCACTTCAGGCTCGGCATCAACGACCTTCTCGGCTATAGGCCCCTCAACCTCCGCATCAAGCTCCACGGCCTCAACGATGTTGCCCACTGTCGGCTCGAGTTCGGCAGGCACCGCCTCGTCTGTTCCCCTGGGTTCAACGGTCTCCGCCTCACCCTCGGTCGGACTTGGCCCTGCAAAATAATAGATATAAGAACCGTCGGCATTATAACTTTCACAATAAAAATTCTGAAAAAAATGTTACCTGAAGTGGACTTATCATTTGCGCTTCGAACGGCGTGCGCCACTTGTCTGCGAGCAGTGGATAGGGCGACAGGGGCCTCTCCGGAAGGAGCATCTGCCCGAGGGACGGTGCTTGGGCCCGCTCCCATAGCCAAAGCAGTCCGGCGCGCCTTCGCCTCGCGCCTCAGCCGCTTTCTCTCCTCCTGGGCCGTTGAGACGGACCTCACCAGAGCCTCTCTCATTGAGTCGTCTTCGTCCGTGAGTAGGGATGCCTCCAAGTTTTTCAAGGCATCCCTCGTCGTTTTGTTAAGTCGAGGCTCTTGTAGCAGCCCGACGAGACCGGGACTTCAGTAACAGGCTTGGGGAGGATCCTCGAATCAACTGATATAGCTCCTACAAAGAAACAAAGGAAGAAGGTTAGGTTGACCATCAGAAGAGATAACAAATTTTTCTTATAAAAGAAAAGGGGGTGGGAAGCACCAACGCCTGCTAGAGCACGTTTCTCCTCCTCCTCTTGGAAAGTTTTCAAAGAGGCAGTAATAGCTTCTTCAGTAGAGACACCTGTTGAAAATGGGAAAAGTATTAGTCAAGAATAATGATAAAAGATGCGATGAAATGATGAAGAAAGCGGCTAATGATCACCTGACTCAGCGAGTTTGCTTAACATCGCTTCGAGCCTTGCTGATCGCTCAGAAGCTGCAATAGCGGCCGCCAAATTGGTGTCTGCAGGGTCTACCAAGAAGCCCTTATTGCTGCCATATTCACTTATTCCTTTGGTAAGAGGGGCCTTAGGCTCTAAATTGAGGATCGCGTCAAGAGAAAGGATCGACTTCTTCTTCTTTTTCCCGCCAGCTCTAGATGCACCTGGAATTGATTTGCGCTTGGCAGTCACCTTGGGGCGGCGGGTCCCGATATCCGCTCCTGCGCCGGACTCTGGCGATATTACATTAACCGTCTTCGTGGTAACATAGGGCGCCTGTGGTGAATTCACCGTAGCAGACAGCGGCAATCCACGCGGGGGGCTCAACACGCGCGGTCGGTCGACTCCGGCATCTTTTAACGAAGGAATGACCGGGATCTTTGGTTGCAAGGGGGCCTTGCGATCACCGCCAGGAGGCGCACCCCTACTGTCAACCAGTATACGCTTCTCCGTTAAGATAATTGGGCCCATCGCATGTGCATACCAAGCCACGTACATGTTAAGCATCTTAGGGACACAGCTGGGTTCACTAATGAAGAAATAGGAACCCGTGTTAAGCCGTGTGAAATGGTGCATTGCATTCTTCATCCCCTCTCGGCTGACCACGGGCTTTTCCAAGAAAGCTTCCATCGGGATCCCTTGGTTGTAGCTCGATTGCTGAGCAAACCGGTGTGGGTTGTACCTCATAAAAAGTGCTGTCTCATTCTGCCTAAATACTAGATAGCCCGGCCGAATGGAGTAGAGGTGGAGGATTTCCCGAGCCTTCAATACAGAAGCCCCGTCCTTGAAATCACCGCGCAGTGGCACTACTGACTTAATAGTCTCTGAGCCTATGGTTATAACCTTATCCACAAAGGAAATCTTCGCTCCGACCAGATGTGGACGAAGGAGCAGCCCCCTAGACTCCCGTAGGGGTGCAACCACAATTGAAGCGCCGACCAACCGCATGACTCTTGGGAGTCTGCATTTCTCAAAGAACGGAGGAATCTTATGGACACCGAACACCCCTTGCACGTGCATTTCTATCCAGGAGGTGAAATAGTGCGTCGGGAAGTTAGCGGGATGCACCCCAGGCTCACTAGCGTCCGCCGCTACGCTAAGTCCTTTATAAAGGTAGGCCAGCCCGGCGATTCCTACCGATAACTGCAAACCAGCCACCATCCGATGCGCTGGGTAAAAGACGGAGGGCCGCATGTGACGCGGGTGCATGGGGAGCGCAAAGTTGCATAGCCACAAGCCCAAGAACCCAATAAAAAAGGTCTCCTCATCCATGCCCGGGACGGCGATTTCTGAGAAAGGGACGATGGCAGCGCCGGGGAGATAAAAATCCCTTTAATCATTCTCCGATACAGGTCGGCGGTCTAAGCCGAAACCGAAAGGGTCATCGAGCTGGGCGAACTTCTCACTCCGCTCTGATAGGAGCTCCGGGCGAATGAAGCGGGCAATAAAATCTGCAAAACTGACGCCCCGGTTGCCCGATTCCAGTTGGAGTCCTTCATAGATCTTCAACATCTTCACCAGGCCCGGATGTTGATGCTGAACGGCGTTCTCCGGAGTCAGGTCAAAAACCAGCGGCTTGGTGGCAAAAACATATTCGTCAGGAGGTAGCACCTCCTCGTAATGCTCCCCCCTCATCGGCAAACCCGAGAGTTCAGCAAACTCCTCCAAAGAAATTGAGACCTCCCTATCCGCCATCAAGAAAGTGTGGGTGGGGATATTCCATTGTTCGATGAAGGCCTTGATCCACCACGTTGGAGGAGAGGGATACTCGAAGAGCGAGACGTAGACGGCCGAATACAATCCAATCTTCATTAGATGAGTCCTTTTCGCCGATAAGATGTATCGGGCCCACTGCAAGTATCCGGCGGGCAGTCGCGGCACCAATCCAATATTATAGGCCTATCCCCAAGGGCGTGCTTCACCCTGATAGATTCGCCTTCCTAAAATATCTATTGCCGGCGGCGGCTGCACGGGAATAGCACCAATTGCGGGTTGGAGGAGGTCATTCGAGTTCCAATTTTTAACCTCCACGGCATACATCACCGGGGGTTCGTCCGCATAAGGGATTGAAGTTATGGGCTCAGACGGCGTGGCGGAACTGAAACTGCGACGACCTTGGATGATTTCATTATACCACTTTCCCCACAAGTGAAGGTTTTTGTGCTCGGGGTCGTGATCCTTAATAAGAGCGAGCGCTACCCGGTCCACTGGTGCATGGGGAAACCCTCCTTCCGAGCGAACAAATGGGAAAGACAAGTTGGCAGACATGTTTCCTGTAGAAAGACAAAAATAACCGTTAGTGTTCTAACGCTTGGCATTTTAAAATCTTACTCTACACTATGATGCAGTGGGTAGGGGACCAAAGGGGGACCCACAAAATCTGGATGACGGTGCATCATTTAATAAGACAATCCCATCATTAGATGAGACTGTCAATTCATGAAAAAGATCCACAAGAGAATATCCTCATTGATGGGAAATCCCTAGAGACAAGGAGAAAATCTCCTCTTTTAGAGCAAAGCTCTGTCACAGAGTGACATTTGTCAAACTCTGGTCTCAGGGGAACCAGATTCCTCAAAAGAGCATAGCTCTGTAGTAATAATGGAAAGGTCCATCAATTTTTTTGTGTTAACACTTAAAAGAATTAAAATTTTAAAACCTTGAAAAATCCATGAAAACTTATAGAAAAATTTTCTTCATTTTTCAGATCTAAAAAGATCTACATTTGATCCAAGAGCAAAGCTCTGTTCATGGGTTAAAACCCATGGACCAGATCTCTGTAAATCTGTGAGTTCTTGAGAGCAAGGCTCTGTTGAAGAAACCCCAAAGGGATTTTCTTTAGATCAAAGATCTATAAGAGCAAGGCTCTGTGAATTAAAATTTAATTTAAATTAATTTAATTTTCTTACCTAGAGTGATTCTAAGTTCTGAACTTTAAAATTCTTGGGAAGAAGCAAGAGCAAGGCTCTGAAAGTTCTTAAGCAAGAGCAAGGCTCTGAGTCAAAATTCTTGAAGTGGTAAAGAAATTAAAAGACCAAGGGTCCTATTTATAGGCTCCTGCGCCCCTTCAACTTACCCCGTTTGATCCAACGGCCAGGATCTTGCCACCGCTGCACTCACGTGCGCGCCACGTGAGCGCAACGGTGGGGGGCATTTGTTTCCCCAATCAGAGCAAGGCTCTGTTTGAATTTCAAAAATTCAAATTTTGAAGCAACGCTTCAAATCCCGTGCGCTGTGCGCAACGCGCCACGTGTCAGAAGTTGATACGACAGTGCAACGCCCAAGGCGGTGCGTCCAATCAGAGCAGGGCTCTTTTAAAAACTAAAAGTAAAAGAAACAACGTTCAGTCGCGCAAGCGCTGCGCTGCGTGACACGTGTCTGCGCAGTTGCGCAAGCACAGCTGCGCAAGCGCAGTTGCGCAAACGCTGCACCGCGCGACACGTGTCGCGCAGTTGCGCAAGCACAGCTGCGCAAGCGCAGTTGCGCAAACGCTGCACCGCGCGACACGTGTCTGCGCAGCTGCGCAAGCGCTGCGCCGCGCGACACGTGTCTGCGCAGCTGCGCAAGCGCTGCTGCGCAAGCGCTGCGCCGCGCGACACGTGTCACGCGCTAAGGGAGTTGCGCAAAAACAGAATAAATCTTTTCTGTTCTTGTTAAAACAAGAAGATTTTCTTCTGTAAAGCAGGGGTCTTTGGATCAAAGATCCAACGGTGGGGAAAATTCCCCAAATCACTCAGAAAAAGATCTCTGTAACAAATTTAACTAATTTATGAGCACTATAAAAAGGACCCTAGACCTCAATTCAAAAAGGGAGAATTTTTTTTGTGAAAAATTAAACAGAGAAGACTCTGAAGAATTGGAGAGAAATCCTCAAGAACAAAGAAAAAGGTAAAAATCTTTAGAAAGAGAGAAAATTCTCTTAGGAACAGATCATGGATCTGAGAACAAGATCTAGGATCTCTAATGAAAAGAAAAGAAAAAATAAATAATAAACAGTGCCTTGCACTTCTTTTTATGAACCACTGGTTCTGAATCTAAAAGATTCTCAAGATAACAGTGCCTTGCACCTTATATGAACCACTGGTTCTTTAGAAAACAAGAAAAAACTTGTTTTCTCTGATCTGAAATTGATTCAAAAGAATAAGAACAGTGCCCAGCACTTGCCAAAACTGCGCTATTGCGCAAGCCGCCAGGAAGCGCCACTTGTCAGCAGTACAGCAGCGCAGCGTACTAACGCAGCACACTGCGCTGTTGCGCTTGCGCTCACCAGAACGTGACACGTGTCACCTCCACGAGCGCCTGCGCTCATTAATTGCGCAAAGTACCTGACAAGCCATGTGGGACACTATCAGGGTATCTAATGCAATGCATTATTAAAAGGCAGAGCCCAATCAAAGGTCCAAGGGACCAAATAAAAGTGCTGCACATTATTTTAAAAAGGCAGAGCCCAATTAAAAAGTCTAAACAGACAAAAAATAATGCTATACATTATTTAAAGGGGCAGAGCCCAATTGAGAGGTCCAATGGACCAAAACAAATGCTCTGCGTTATAATAAAAGGGCAGAGCCCAGTCAAAATAGGCATAAATAGCCTGAAGTAATGCTATGCATCATTCTAAAAAGGGGAAAGCCCAAACAGTGGCCTAACAGGCCAAATGCAACAAAATGTGAACATTTTCAACTGGACTTAGCCCAATTTTGGCCGTAAGTCCTTAAATAAAATTGACTGAGCACAACTCTCTCTTAAATCAATTTATATCCGGTTCGAGGGTATATCTCCGAGCTCCTCTGACACTTATCGTTATAATCCTTCAACGACGTCAGAGAGGTGACGGGCCCCGACGACCACATACGTCAATATGGACTGCGGGGTCCTTAAACTCGTGGACCGAAACGTCCTTAAACTAATATTGGACCGAAACGTCCTTAAACTAATATTCATCCCAAAATGGGAATGTTGGACCGGAACGTCCTTAAACTAATATCGGACCACCACGTCCCTAAACTGGAATATGGACCACCACGTCCCTAAACTGGCGATAGACCACCACGTCCCTAAACTGGAACAATAGAGCCTCCAAATGCTCTTTCATCGGATCTAAACGATCCCGTTTAAGTCGATTTTAGCCCCAAACACGGCTAACGTATCCTTAAACATTCAAATGGATTATAAAATTCCAAATCATCTCTGGTTCGAGGGTACATCTCCGAGCTCCTCTGACACATGTCGTTGTAATCACTCAACGATATCAGAAAGGTGACGAGTCCTGACGACCATATATTAAACGGATCACTACGTTAAGTTGATCTTAGTCTAAAACAGGACTAACGTATCCTTAACGAACGTTTAAGTTGATCTTAGCCGCAACGCGACTAATGCATCCTTAAACTAAAAACACCAAACCCAAATCTAAGTAAATACTGATTTGGACCAATCCACGTCCTACGGGCGACGGCATTACTCAGTCTCCGTATACAATCCACGGGCAACCACAGACAAAACAAACCCACACGACACGAAGTGAAATTCTGGAGAAGGAGAAAGTTGTTACCGCGATGCTGTAGCGTAATTAACTGCAGGGGCTTGCGCCTGCAGGGAAGAGCGTCCCCACAATCAAAAAACCCCTCAAGCGAGGGGGAATCTGATGAAATCTGCTACATCGGCCGCATCCGTCTAAACCTCCGATACACGGTGCCATAAATCAACATGGCATCTTCGAAGAGGTGGACGGATAAAACCAAATAGCATTTGTCCCAAATCTCAGCGTCAGGACCTCGCAGTCTTGTGCGCCGTCTTTCGGAGGGGAACATCAACGTTACCCATCCCGGTTCTTTCGGGGTTGCGGAAATGGTGAAAAACGATTTTTTCGGTGAAGGGTAACATGGACTAGAAACCGGATCTTTGCTAAACAAAATATTTAACAACCTAACTAAGAGTTTAACTACTATGTTAGGGGTTATACCCAATCTTGAACTCCTTCTCTTCGACTCCTTGTAGTGGTCAGATCGGCCTCACCTCGTCGTCTCCTTGTGCCGAAAATGGATCCACCCGAAAGCTTCTACCTTTGGCTCCAACCTCAATCGAGAGGAAATTAAAATACTTGGCTTGCTAGACCTTGTATTCTAGAGTGAGTAGAGAAGTGTTTTTAGGGTTTTATCTCAATGGTTCTTGTTTCTCAACTCATAAGACAAGAGAGCCATGAGCAAGAGGAAGAGCAAGAGGAAGAGGGAGAGCTTGGATGAGAGAGAGTGGAAATGATAGTAATGAGAGAAGACTTTTACAACCATGCTCTCAAAAACAAAAATAATCGTGATAATAACAATAATAAAGTATTTGTGATGGTTCATGTCAATGGTATTATCATTCCATGCATTTAATGCATTTTGTAAACAAACAAGCAAGCAAAAGTCAAAGCCATGAAATGATAGCCATTGAAATGATGATGGTCAACAAGTCCAAACTAGTCAACCGGTCAACAAAGTCAACAAGTCAACAAATCAAACTTTTAACCCAACCAGGGCACAATAATACTTAATTAATATTATTATTAATCATACTTCTTATTCTCATTAGGGTTTAGAAAAGGTCAACAGTCAACAACCCTAATGAGAATCCTCTGCCTCTGTCTCTATCAACCGTGCATACACCCGCATCCGCGTTCCGAGGAACACGAATACAAACGAGATAAAACCAATCCTAAAACGCATACTAGGATCTGGCTTAAACCAAAACCCGCTAGTAATAACTGTCCGGACACCAAACGTGCACAAGTGCACGGATGTGAACGAACCCTGTCGCAAAACCATGCGACCTCTACTCTATTTTGCTTAAAGGCGAATAGCTCTCTATGTGGGACTTTAAAGACTCGACACTACGCTGACCGCAAATGGCACTAGCTATACGTAACGGTCCCCAGGTAGATGCCGATAAGAAGACTGATGACATGAACCCATCCGAACTCCTACTGAGCCTGAATGTGACAGTCTCCGTACAGTCCGGTCTGTTCGTCTGAGAATATCGCATGGCGGGCCTAGGGGAGGTAAACGTCAGTCCCCTAATAGCGGTACAAGTCATGTCGGAGTGTAGCCCAGAACACCCTGAGATAACACTGGAAACCTACCAGTATATCTCGCTTGCCCTGGCCAGGGACGACTATGCGTAATGGCTTTCCTTGACACAACGCGATATCAACTCCCAATACTGGGAGAGACGAATCCTGTCTAACCGTCACTGCCTCCAAGTGCTTCGGGACTGCACCCAACTACTACCTGTTTGCACGACTCCTTTGAGCCGTGGTAAGGTAGTAATCAAAGTACAGTGGGAACACACTCGAGGCGAAGTGACGGTGTCAAGTCAGCGGACAAAGCTGTACTCATGTCACCTAGGAACTGATAACTGACGATAGATATAGTACCAACCAACAGATCCCGACGAGTCCTGTCCAATGTACTCGTAACCTAACGAGCACCCGCGCGCATACTATCTCAAGTACGACGTACTGACGGCTGTGGGACAGACCGTCTCCCCTGCTGGGATAAAAAGCGCATACACTAGTCTACTCCGGAGTATCGATGCCCTGTCTCGATAGTCCTACGACTGGGGACCTGTATAAGGATGTGCTTGTAGATTACCCAGCCCCCACTAGTGTGACTGCCATCACAACGCTGGTAATCAAGCAAAGATCCTAAAGGCTCCACTAATGTGTATAGGTGATATGTTAAAAGAAACACATGTACACATTGAAGTAGAAACAAACCAAGTAGCATACTACCATTTCGAACAAGATTGTCTATACAACTGTGAATATCCCAAGCTTCCATCAAGTAATATACAAACTAGTATGATACGGTAATGGCCTCTAGGGCATATACACTAACAATCTCCCACTTGCACTAAGGCCATGTACTGGCGTATCGAAGACCTATCATCTTGATCAGCCGCTCGAACTGAGTCTGGGGTAAGGCCTTCGTGAATGGATCTGCAGTGTTATCTTCCGTAGCAACCCTGCGAACCTCGATCTCCTGGCGATCCACGATCTCCCTGATCAGGTGATACCGCCTCAAGATGTGTCTGGACTTCTGATGGGACCTGGGTTCCTTCGCTTAAGCTATAGTCCCGTTGTTGTCACAATACAGAGGTATTGGATCAACAATGGACGGAACCACCTGAAGTTCTTTCAAGAACTTCCTCATCCAGATGGCTTCTTTTGCGGCATCAGAAGTAGCGATATATTCCGCTTCCATCGTCGAGTCAGCAACGGTTTCCTGTTTGGAACTCTTCCAACACACCGCCCCTCCATTGAGGGTAAAGACATAACCCGACATGGACTTGGAATCATCCTTGTCACTCTGGAAGCCGGAGTCAGCAAAGGTCTCGATCTGGAGGTCTTTTCCACCATACACCAAGAACATCTCCTTAGTCTTTCTCAGGTACTTGAGAATGTTCTTTACCGCTATCCAGTGCTTCTCCCCAGGGTTTGACTGATACCGGCTTACCACACTCAGTGCATAAGCTACATCTGGTCTGGTACACAACATCGCATACATTATAGAGCCTACCGCAGAAGCGTAGGGTATAATAGACATGCGATCCCTTTCCAAATCAGTCTTGGGAGACATCTCTTTGGAGAGGGTGATCCCGTGACAATCCGGTAGATTACCGCACTTGGAATCTTCCATACTTAACCTTTTTAGTATGGTGTCGATGTACCTGGACTGTGAAAGTCCTAATATCCTCTTGGATCTATCATGATGGATCCGGATCCCCAGAATGTAAGAGGCATCACCCAGGTCTTTCATGGAGAAACTGTGTGACAAGAATCCTTTGACAGATTGTAGCATAGGAATGTCTTTCCTATCAAGAGAATGTCATCCACATATAAAACGAGGAATACGACAGTTCGTGCTACAATTTTACTATAGATGCATGGTTCATCTGGATTTTTGATAAAGCTAAAATCTTTGACCGTCTCATCAAAACAGATGTTCCAACTCCGCGATGCCTGCTTTAGTCCATAAATGGACTTAAGCAACTTGCACACCTTTCCGCTGCTCCCACTCTGAATGAAACCCTATGGCTGGTTCATATAGACACACCCCTCTAAATTTCCATTTAGAAAAGCGGTCTTTACGTCCATCTGCTAAATCTCATAATCGTGGAAGGCAGTAATGGTAAGAAGGATCCGAATGGATTTCAGCATAGCCACTGGAGAAAAGGTTTCGTCATAGTCCAAACCAGGTCTTTGACGAAAACTCTTTGCAACAAGTCTAGCCTTATAGGTCTCGACCTGCCCATCTACACCAATCTTCCTCTTGAAGATCCACTTGCATCCTACGGGTTTTACCCCATCTGGAGCAACGTCCAAAGTCCATACTTTGTTGGTGTACATGGACTCCATTTCGGTTTGCATTGCATCCAGCCATTTTACCGAGTCAACGCTCTGAATGGCATGCTGGAAGCTAGTCGGCTCATCACTATCAATGATGCAATCCTCTCTATCCCCGTCTATGAGAAAACCGTAGTATCTCTCGGGCGGATGAGACTGCTTACTACTCTTGCGGAGCGGCGTAGGAATGTCCCGTTTTTTCGAACCCTCTGGTTCTACTAAGCATTCAGTAATAGCTCGTGGTTCTGGAATTTCTTCCAGTTCTATTGCGCTCCCATTTATCTGATTTTCCAAAAATTCAGTTTCCAAGAAGTGGGCATGACGAGAAACAAAAACCTTTTGTTCCTCTTCGCAATAGAAGAAATATCCCTTGGAGTTCTTTGGATATCCCACAAACTTGCACTGTACTGAGCGTGCCTCGAGTTTGTCCGCATGCTGCTTTTTGACAAAATCTGGACACCCCCATGTCTTAATGTGCTTAAGATAGGGTTTCTTCCCACTCCACATCTGATATGGTGTGGTAGGCACTGTTAGTTGGAACTCGGTTCAAAAGGTATGCAACTGATTCTAGTGCATATCCCCAGAATGATCGCGGTAACTCAGCATTACTCATCATGGAACGTACCATATCCAATAGGGTTCGGTTCCGTCTCTCCGATACACCGTTATGTTGCGGAGTGTATGGAGGAGTAAGCTGAGAGAGAATTCCATTCTCTTTTAGGTAATCCAGAAACTCGGCACTCAAGTATTCACCACCTCGATCAGATCTCAGTGTCTTTATACTCTTGCCGGTTTGTTTTTCTACTTCATTCTTATATTCCTGGAATTTTCCAAAGGCTTCAGATTTATATTTCATTAAGAAGACATATCCGTACCTTGAAAAGTCATCCGTAAAAGTAATGAAGTAAGAATAACCGCTTCGCGCATGTGTAGACATTGGACCGCACACGTCGCTGTGTACGAGTCCCAAGAGCTCGCTCGCTCTTACTCCGTGTCCAGTAAACAGAGTTTTTGTCATCTTTCCTTTGAGACAGGATTGACAAGTTGCATATGATTGATATTCGAACGGATCCAAATATCCTTCTGTATGTAACTTCGTCAACCTTCTCTCATTGATGTGACCTAGTCTACAATGCCATAAGAAAGCATGATTTATTTCTGGAGACTTTCTTTTGTGTGTATTCTGGACATTGAAAATCTGTGGTTGGTTTAATACGTATGTACCATTGCTTAATGTACCTGACCCAATCAAAACTTGATTAAGGTGAATGTTCACAACATTGCTTACAAATGCAAATTCATAACCTTCTTTAGACATTAAAGATATAGATATAATATTACAAGTTGCATTGGGTACAAAATAACAATCCCGTAAAACCAAAACATGTCCATCTGACAACCCCCAGTGATAGTCCCCCACGGACTCAGCATCCATGCCAGCTCCGTTTGCAACTTTGAGGATCATATCACCTGCCTTCAAAACCCTACACTTTCTCAGTGCCTACAAAGAATTACAGATATGAGATCCTGATCCGGTATCCAATACCCAGGAAGTAGAGTTTATTGATAGACAGGTTTCAATAACATACACACTTGAAGCCGAAGCCGCAACTTGCTTCGGGTCCTGGTTCTTGGCCCTCCAAGCCCTGCAATCCTTTTTCCAGTGTCCTTTCTTATGATAATAGAAGCACTCTTCCTTTCCCACAAGCTGCCCTGCTATCTTTGTTGCCTTTGCTTTTCCCTTCGTTTCCACTTTACTAACACCGCCCCTTGGTTTGGTGGGGGTTTTCTTCTTCTTTCCCTTGGCTTTCACCTTGGACCTAGAAGAGAAAGGTCCTCCAACAAACAAAGTGGATGTATCCCTACCTTTCTGTAGGGTGCCCTCTGCACTCCTCAACATGTTCAGGAGTTCGGAAAGTTCAACTTCCTTTCCTTGCATGTTGAAGTTTAGGATAAACTGGGCATAAGTGTAAGGAAGGGACTGGAAAATCAAGTCAATGTAGAGCTCGTTCTCTAACGTGGTCCTAAGGTCCGCGAGCTCTTCAATAAATCCAATCATCTTAAGCACGTGTTCTTCTACCGATGATCCGACGGCTAATCTCGCCGAAAACAACTTTTTCGAGACTTCGTATCTGGCGATACGGGATTGCTCCCCATACAGATCCTTAGTATGGAGAAATATGGATTCGAGGACCATATTCTCGTGCCTCCTCTGATGTTCATTGTCCATAGAGGCAAGCACGAGGCACTTGGCCTTCACGCAATCAATCTCCCAGGTCTTACGATTTCCTTATCCACGATGCTGGAGGTGGGACCTGGGACAGGGGGAGCTTTGGTGGTAAGGAGATACCCCAACTTGTCATAAATGATTGCCATTTTGACATTCCTGAGCCAATCTTTGTAGTTTGGCCCTGTCAATATATTTTTATCTAGTAGTAACTTAAGTCCGATCATGACGATTGGTCGCTGCAATTAGGAGAGAGAGAAGAAACACTCAGCATAATGCTCTTGCAAGTTTAGAGTGGTTTTTAGTTTGTCTAAACAGGATGGCTCCCACTGTTTCTCGAATCCCTCCTCAAACCAAAAAGGAAGAATTAGTCGGGATCAATCTCACCGTACAATACTTGCTTAACCGTTCAGCCAGACCAGTGTCGGTACTTCGAGGGAGGTTTCCAACGCTTTCGCGAAGTTCCTTAATTAAAGAACCACTTTTCCCTGGGGGCGTAGCCCCTCTAACACCTTTCTAGACACCTACTTGGTTTATAACATTGATCGTTAAGTGAGAAATTTCCCGAGGAGTAGCATATACTCACAGTAGGATCGGGATCCAAATATCATCGCGTGACAAAACTGAAGGAATCTTACCAGAATCATCACACTCCAAATGGTATGCAGCGCTAGCAAGTTTCAGTTTCTTTAGAAACTCCCGATTTGGATTTTTGCCCCATGCTCTTATGACCTTGACTTTGGCCAACAAATCATAAGTCACATGTCAAGTTCTACCCGTCATTCTCCAGGTTAATTTGAACCCATCCGTACCTACCCTTGACTTTGGCCAATAAGGCAGTACGACTGTCCCAAACTAATGCATCTATCTATGCTGCATATGAATATCCAATAGCTACCAATCACTGTGCCTTGACTTTGGCCAACAAACACAGCTTGAATACTATTGACTATCCATATGAAATGACGGAGGGCTACGAATGGTTTTGGCGAAACCGTGAACGTAGTGAACTTGATATAATCGATGGAACGAGATAGCTTTTAAAAGGGAGTGGTTCAAGCTCCGCGTTTAAAAGTTGGTTTCTGAAAAGAACCGAGCGGTTTTAAAAATGTTCCAACGACTTTACTTTGGTTTATTTTCGGGCATTAATTTAATGCATCCCATCATCTAATCCTACCATTGCAGAAAACAACGAAAATATGACGTACGCTTATGCCATCCGCATTCGCCACGGGGCCCCGTCATTACCCGTTAGGTTACTTAACTAACGACAGAGCGGGGGCTGGACTAGCGCGGATGCAAAACATAAGCAACGCCTAAATAGATATCATATATAAATATATACATTCGTCAGATGCAATGATAGCCATTCCGGATCACAGATGAACACATTGGATATACTAGGAATCCGCGTTCGTTCGAGCCCGTAATGAAAAGCGGATTACACGGTCGTGATGGATAGCCAATACCCCACCCTAGACCCCTACGGGTGCGGCAAACTACCCGCCAAATACCCGAAGTGAAGCAACCTCCCTCAACAACGTGAGTAGGCTACTCAGCACTTCGAGGTACTCGGTAGTTTGTGCACCCCACCTTGGGTCTATCCTAGGAGCAAAAACAGTAAAAGAAATTATACAATGGTGGCTACAACCTCATCCCGGATGTGCGGCCATATAAATAATATTACATCAATTACAAATTACATCAAATGAAAAGTTAAAGAAAACTCTCATCTCACAACCCCCCGACTATTCATCCGCGACAATCCAACGAATTCATATACACAAACCATCAACATTACAGATCACAGATATGTATAACCCCCAATAATCGACATATAGCGATTAGCAGACGTTCAATACATATATCACATCACAGATATAACCCATCAGCTAAAGTCTGTAGAAGTTCGATCAAAATACGGATTTGTAACCACCCCAAACACAAATTTGTTTTCTGGAAAATCTGGGCAGAAACAACATATTCCAAAAATCCCAAAACTGCACTCTAGGAACACTGCAGGAAAAACGATCCACGACCGAGTCAACTCGGCCGCGGATCCGTGACAAGAAGCATGTTCTTGTCGCGGTTCCGCGGCGAATTGGTCGACTCGTTGGTTCGTTTTTCTTCTGTGTTCATTAAAAACCCTGAGCCGATTTTTGGTATATGTCAAATAATTTTTAGAGCAGTATAAAAATCGACAGAAAGTTTAAATCTCGGGCATGTTTTGTGATTTTTTCTCCGATCGAACTTCTAGTTACTTTGCTAACATGTTAGATAGTGTTTAGTCTGGCTTTGATACCACTGTAAGTCCACGTTACCCGTCCCGGTTCTTTCGGGGTTTCGGAAATGGTGAAAAACGATTTTTTCGGTGAAGGGTAACATGGACTAGAAACCGGATCTTTGCTAAACAAACTATTTAACAACCTAACTAAGAGTTTAACTACTATGTTAGGGGTTATACCTAATCTTGAACTCCTTCTTTTCGACTCCTTGTAGTGGTCGGACCGGCCTCACATCGTCGTCTCCTTGTGCCGAAGATGGATCCACTCGAAAGCTTCTACCTTTGGCTCCAACCTCAATCGAGAGGAAACTAAAATACTTGGCTTGCTAGACCTTGTACTCTAGAGTGAGTAGAGAAGTATTTTTAGGGTTTTATCTCAATGGTTCTTATTTCTCAACTCATGAGACAAGAGAACCATGAGCAAGAGGAAGAGCAAGAGGAAGAGGGAGAGCTTGGATGAGAGAAAGTGGAAATGATAGAAATGAGAGAAGACTTTTACAACCATGCTCTCAAAAACAAAAATAATCATGATAATAACAATAATTAAGTATTTGTGATGGTTCATGTCAATGGCATTATCATTCTATGCATTTAATGCATTTTGTAAACAAACAAGCAAGCAAAAGTCATAGCCATGAAATGATAGCCATTGAAATGACGATGGTCAACAAGTCCAAACTAGTCAACCGATCAACAAAGTCAACAAAGTCAAACCTTCAACCCAACCATGGCACAATAATACTTAATTAATATTATTATTAATCATATTTCTTATTCTCATTAGGGTTTAGAAAAGGTCAACAGTCAACAACCCTAATGAGAATCCTCTGCCTCTGTCTTTGTCAACCGTGCATACACACCCGCATCCGCGTTTTGAGAAACACGAATACAAACGAGATAAAACCAATCCCAAAACGCATACTAGGATCTGGCTTAAACCAAATTCCGCTAATAATAACTGCCCGTACACCAAACGTGCACAAGTGCACGGATGTGAACGAACCCTGTCGCAAAACCATGCGACCTATACTCTGTTTTGCCCAAAGGCGAATAGCTCTCTGTGTGGGACTCTAAAAACTCGACACTACGCTGGCAGTGGGTTTAACCACAGACCGCAAACGGCATTAGATGTACGTAACGGTCCCCAGGTAGATGCCGATAAGAAGACTGATGAGGTGAACCCATCCGAACTCTTACTGAGCCTGAATGTGACGGTCTCTGTACAGTCCGGTCTGTTCGTCTGAGAATATCGCATGGCGGGCCTAGGGGGGCGGTAAACGTCAGTCCCCTAATAGCGGTACAAGTCGTGTCGGAGTGTATCCCAGAACACCCTGAGATAACACTGGAAACCTACCAGTATATCTCGCTTGCCCTGGCCAGGGACGACTATGTGTAATGGCTCTCCTTGACACAGCGCGATATCAACTCCCAATACCGGGAGAGACGAATCCTGTCTAACCGTCACTGCCTCCAAGTGCTTCGAGACTGCACTCAACTACTACCTGTTTGCATGACTCCTTTGAGCCGTGGTAGGGTAGTAATCAAAGTACAGTGGGAACACACTCGAGGCGAAGTGACGGTGTCAAGTCAGCGGACAAAGCTATGCTCATGTCACCTGGGAACTGATAACTGACGATAGGTATAGTACCAACCAACAGTTCCCGACAAGTCCTGTCTAGCGTACTCGTAACCTAACAAGCACCTGCATACTATCTCAAGTACGATGTACTGATGGCTGTGGGACAGACCGTCTCCCCTGCGCATACGCTAGTCTACTCCGGAGTATCGATGCCCTGTCTCGATAGTCCTACGACTAGGGACCTGTATAAGGACGTGCTTGTAGATTACCCAGCCCCTACTAGTGTGACTGCCATCACAACGCTGGTAATCAAGCAAAGATCCTAAGGGCTCCACTAATGTATATAGGTGATATGCTAAAAGAAACACATGTACACATTGAAGTAGAAACAAACCAAGTAGCATACTACCATTTCGAGCAAGATTGTCTATACAACTGTGAATATCCCAAGCTCCATCAAGTAATATACAAACTAGTATGATACAGTAATGGCCTCTAGGGCATATACACTAACAACACCATCCTCGTTCTCACCAAGCGTCCTTTAGGGCCATTCTCGCCTCCCCCGAGTCTTCTGGTCGTTTGGAGAAGTGGAGGTAGGAGTTATCTCAATTCAACATCAAGTACCACCCAAGGCAGGTTATCAAGGCACAAGTCCTGGCCGATTTTATTGTCGAATGTCACGCCCCGCTTCCCAGTGTACGGCGAAGGGGACGCGACGAGGTCCGCTACGTATATACTCAGAAGTACATACGCTAAGCGTATCTAAGCAATATAAAATAAATACACAAGAGACAAGAGATAAAAAGAACAACTTTTATTTATTAACATTCTTTGTACAATGCATGAAAGGAAATACAACTGAAATAAAAAGATGCCTAAACAGTGGCATAACAGGAAATGAAAAATACAGAAAGGAAAAGTGTACAATGAAACTAAAGTGCAGGGTCTTCGGCAAACTGCTCCAAGTCTTCTTGAGATGGCTCGATCTCCGCCCGGTCCAAACCACCTGACGACATTCAAAGAAGAAAGAAATAGAATGTCGTCAGCGAACAGGTCACTCGGTAAGTCCCAAAGATAAGGGAGAAATAGACAGAGAGTATGAGAGAGAGAGAGAGTAGCTTTTAATGTTGTATTATAATATTATAATGTTGTATTAACGCTGTTGTTTGTAGCCTGGTACAGAAGATGCCAGTGTATACGAGGGGAGTCCCACTTACACCGGGGACTTTGGTAACCTGTAGTACAAGGCTCCGTCGATAATACCACGGAACAACGGCATGGATGTAATTACGTCTTAAGTGACCACCTCGTGCCACGTTTAACATATTCCATACCAGTCTACCCCTTAAACTCCGCGATGTCTTGTTTGTATTGTTATCTTGTAAATTGTATTGATTGTAAGATTGACTGACTGACCGAAACCATGATATCTGTAAGCGATTGTAACCATAGAGTCATATAAATGGAATAACTGAGAATCATGTAAAAGGAATAGGTATATCCATGGTTCGGTTCAGTCAAGATGTATGGATTGATATTGGATTCATGAATTCATGAGTTCATATTGAAGTGGAAACTTGTAGATTATAGATTGACTTGAATATGATTCAAGTCAGATTAATCAGACTCAAACCCGAGTCAGACAATCAGAAATGTGAATCGAAGTCTTATAATTGCTAAGGTCCTTAGGGTAATTTATAAAACCTGAGGGGGTTTTATGTAAAAATACTTTTATATACTTTTCAAAATACATCTCAAGTATTTATTGCTCGTCCTTAGAGTTGTGGATTTTATGTTGTGACATTTCTAATGAAAATATCACAGTTTCATAAATAATGGTATTTATCTGTAATATTGATTATTTGAAGTTCATGGTATTTTAGTGTAACCTTTATCCTTTTGTGATTTTTAGAAAAAGGTGGAAAATTTATATTATAATAAAATAGGTATTTAAAAGATAAATATACATATATTTATACATAAATAATTTTAATAGATATTTTATCTTTCAAAAATCTTATTTTTTTAAGATGTCGTATTTTAAACCTTTCGAGACCGAATGCTCCTTGCGGAGGTCTGAATCTCGCACTACTAGCCCGAGAGTGCACGATAAACCGCACGATCCCGAACGGGTTCCCCAAAGATGGGTTGTAGCGGCGCTTTGCAAAGATTGTAAAATACCAATCCTTTAGAAAACGGTTTTTATAAAGTAAAGGTATTTATTTGTAAATTGTAATTTTCCGTATTTTAGGTTCTAGGGTTTCCTAAGCCAACTAGTCTATTTCTAAATGGCCTAAACGACAAGTCGTTAGAAGCCTCAAATCGCTTCTTCACCGCCAATTGCGGCCAGGTAAGTGCCAGGTGTAGGGTGTTTTTCGTCACCCCAGTGAGATGGGAATACGCGCGCGCTTGTCAGGCGTACTACAGATTCCCCCGGCCTAGGGTAGGCCGGGGTTTAATGATTGTGGGGATCCGAATCTCCGGCAGCCGCGGACTAAGCTGCCGTTAATTACCCATCGCCTTTGGGCGAGGGAACCTCCGATTATCGGGTTAAACTGGTCATGCGAACTCAATGTGCAGTATACGTGTGTTTTGAAAGGGGGTTTTGGATATATCGGGAGCCACGCAGAGTTTTTACGGGGGTCGTGGAGTACGTGTATGTATAAATTTGTATACATATGTATATATGTATATATGTACACAAAAAGAGGGGGAAAAGACATCCAAGGGATGCGCAGGTGCGCAAGCGCGCGCGCCACGTGTCGGCACGCGGGCGCCTTGCGCACTTGCGCAGGTGCGCAAGCGCGCGCGCCACGTGTCGGCACGCGGGCGACTTGCGCACTTGCGCAGGTGCGCAAGCGCGCGCGCCACGTGTCGGCACGCGGGCGACTTGCGCACTTGCGCAGGTGCGCAAGCAAGCGCGCCACGTGTCGGCACGCGGGCGACTTGCGCACTTGCTCAGGTGCGCAAGCGCGCGCGCCACGTGTCGGTACGCGGGCGCCTTGCGCACTTGCGCAAGCGCGCAGGTGAGGCACAACAGGCTTTTAGCCTAAAAAAATTTCTCAGAAGAGAAATCAGAGAGGAGTTGGACTCCTGAATGTGTTTTTCTTCTTTTTTTGAGGGTTTAGTGAAAGATGTTCTTCTTCTTCCTCCTCTGTTAGCTGGATCTTGAAGATCAAGAGATGTGGGATTTCAAAATCTTTTCTTTTTGAGATCTGATGGAAGATCTGAGTTCCCCTTGATGGGTTTTGTGGTGAAAAACTATTTAGTTTTGAAAAAGGAAGAGTAAAACTCTTGATTTAATTCAAAAGAAAGAAGAAGGTTTTGGAACCTTGGAGAAGGAAGAAAGAGCTCAGCTCTAAAACTTTTTTTGGAGAGAGAAAAAGTTATGAGATATTTTCATTATCTTTGCCTTTATAGGCCATTCAATTTACACATAGCCCCTTGGGCTTCACAAAATGGCATTTTGCCTATCCCATGGCTCATGTGCCATTTCTTTTTGCACATAAGCCATGGGCTTTACAAAAATTTGGCTTTATGCCTATTTTTTTCTTACATTTATCCAAAAATAAAATAAAAGAAAATGCAACAAAATTATTTATTACAAAAATTTTATCTTGGCGTGGAGGAGGCCGGCCGCTTCATGTTCGGGCTCGACTCGGGCATGGGCCCACTGGGTCTGGGCTTGGGCCCACTTGGCTTGGGGTTGACTTGGATTTTGACTTGGTCAACCGGGGTGTAAATTTTTACCCCAACACCAGGTAAGTGGGAGGCTCTCCACTACAAGTAGTGGCCCTAATTAAGTAACCACTTGCCTTAGACACACTTGCCTAGACACCACAAAGTCAGGTTTAGATAAACGATCGATGTCCACAACTTATTGTATTTTCTTAGTAAGAAATATTTACTTAAAAGTGTAACAAATCTAAAGCCTTTAAGAATGGTTTTATGAAGATTATGGTATTTTAATGAAAATTCCGTTTTATCGTATTCTAAGTTTTGATGATATCATTTTAGGGTTGTATTTGCATGTGTGTGGAGGTAGGTCGTTACCTCGTGCTCTACTTTAAATGTATAGCAAGTTAAGGGTTAAATGTGAAATTGAAACATGATGGTATTAAAGGGTAAAAATACAGTAAATTGAAAAAGTTATCATTTCATGTGTGAAAACTTATTCAAATTGAATTTTACAAGTTTAATGGTCAAGATAGAGATGTTTAGGAATGATTGAATTGATTAGAAGAAGAAAAATAAACATTATGGTATTAAAGTGAAAAAGAATACGATATTGCAAAAGCTATCATTTCATGTAGAAACTTTGTCCAAATTAGTTGTTATGTGATTAATAGTTAACATGAATAATAAGTATTATGGAATTGGTGACAAGTGAGATTTTATAGAAAACCGAATCGGAAATCGGTTTGTTCCGGTTCCCGTCGGGTTTCGTAATTTCGTATTTTTGAGAAGTAGGAAGAAGGTAAGAATGGGACTTACGGGTTTCGATCTATACTAAGAAGTGTAGGGGAACTAAAGAAGTTGTCGAGGCGTTGCTTCGTCGCCGGTTGTTTCTAAAAAACGTCGCCGGAATTCCCGCCGGAATCTCGTCGGAGCTTCGCCGTGATCTTGTTTTCAAAGCACACAATTTTTGGAAAACTTTTGAGAGAGTGGCTCAAGATTTTGGGGGGGGGGTGAGAGGGTAGTGTGTAGGGTTGGTATTTATAGGGTTAGGGTAGATGAAAAGTTAAAAATAAAAATGTGATAAAATGTATTAAAAATGGAGTAATTGGGGTTTTTAAAGAGCTCTGGAAGTAGTATGAGGCTGAAACTTTGCAGGTGCATAGGGAATATGAAAAGACACAACTTTCATATTGTGACCATCGCCGGAATCGGCCGAATCGGGGGTGACTCGTCCGTGACTCGGTCGGAGCACTGAGTCGGCCGAGTCAAGGCCGAGTTGGCCAATTCCCGGCCGAGTCCGGTGGCCTGGATCCCCCCCGACGGTTCATCTAACTTCTGCAAGTGTTACATGTTTGGGTGTAGTGGGGTTTTTGTGAGATATGCACGTGTAAACTCTTGGTATTCTAAAGGTTTTTAAAAAAATCAATATTAAAAATAATGTGGAGTATGGGATTTGAACTCTAGTGGCTTGGTTCGGCAGTGCAAGGTATTACCAATGAGCTACAAGCTCCTTCTTGTAATTTTGGAGTTATTTAATTACTTAAACTGATAGCAGCAATAGTAAATACTCCAAGTATATATTAAATTTAAAGTAATTTCTTGTACACTAAAAATGGAGTTATTACATTCTTGTAGCCTGTAATTAAAAACAAAATAATTACTTATATCTTGTGCTTAGGCTAAAATAGCCCTTTATAGATTTTGAAAAAATTTAAAATTTTGTGTAGAAAAGTGTATAGGAAAATTAGGGTTGTTACATCGAATGCACTATCCCCAACAAAGAGGCAGTGTCTGTGCTGACCCCCGGATCTCAACCTTCAATCGAAGAGGGCCCGACTTCGTTCCCGATTGGGTCCTTTACATCAACGGGTCATCAAACGAAGAGGGCTGTGGTGCCGGCCTCATCATTCGAGGCCCGAACGAGGCAGAGATGGGGTATTCTTTGAAGCTCGGGTTCAAAGCCTCAAACAACGCCGCGGAGTACGAGGCATTGGTAGTTGTACTGCGAATCGCCTCCGGAGTGGGGCTGAAGACGATCCGAATCCGCAGTGACTCCGCCTTGGTCATTGGCCAAGTGACCGTCCGTTTCGAGGCACGAGAGCCTTTGATGGTGAAATATCTAGCCGAGGTAAGAAGACTACAAAAAGACTTCGACGAAGTTCAAGTAGAGCAGATCCCCCGGCACCTAAACACCAAGGCCGACGCTCTGAGCAAACTAGCTTCCTCCTATGCGGCCAACAACAAGAGAAATATCCTCTTCGAGGTCTTGCCACGGCCCAGCGTGGAAGACAAAGCGATGTCACTACAAGTTTATGCTACCCGGGAAGAAGAGAGATTGGAAAAAGCCCTTAGTAGAATTCCTAAAGGAAGGCACGCTCCAAGAAGATCGAGGAGAAGCCCGCTGCCTCCGCGCCAAAGCCCGCCATTTCGTTTGGAATAGTGGAATCCTCTACAAGAAAGCCTTCACTCAACCACTGCTTCGGTGCGTCGACCCCCACGAGGCCGACTACATCCTCTGTGAGGTCCATGAAGGGGTCGGCAGAGCACATCAGGGGGCTCGCACCTTAGTCCAGAAGACGCTACTCCAAGGATACTATTGGCCGACCATCCATCAGGACGCTCAGAAGCTCATCAGAAGATGCAAGAGCTGCCAACTCTATGGCAGCATACCCCGTCTTCCAGCCACCGAGTTAATGGCCCTAACCTTCTCATGGCCATTTGCCCAGTGAGGAATGGACATGATAGGCCAAATCCCTACTGGTACGGGCGGGCACAAATACATCCTCATTGCAGTGGACTACTTTACAAAGTGGATCGAGGCCGTCCCCATCAAAAAACTGGACGCCACCACGACCATCAAGTTCCTGCAGAACAACATAATATTCCGGTTCGGGATCCCGAGATGTATCGTTACCGACCATGGGACGAACTTCGAAAACAACAAAGTTAAAGGATTCTGCAGCGAATACCATATACTGATGAAGTTTGCCACGGTCGCGCATCCTTGGTGCAATGGGAAGGCTGAGGTCGCTAACCGGGACGTCATTCGAGGTCTTCGAGCCCGCCTGGAAGGACGGCAGGTCAGTTGGGTCGACGAATTACCCCAGGTGTTATGGGCCTTGCGCACATCGAAGAAGACCTCCACTGGGGAGACCCCCTTCAGCCTCTGCTACGGCACCGAGGCGATGGTCCCAGCAGAGATCGGGCTGCCCAGTTACAGGGTCGAGCACTTCGACAACGAAGAAAACACCTCGGCCCTCCGGACTAATTTGGACATCTTGTTGGAGAAGCGGGACCAGACACAGATCAAAGATGCCGCCTACTAACAGCAAACTGCCTGCTACTATAACGCATGAGTCAACCATCGCACCTTCAAGACCGAAGACTTGGTCGTAAGGCGGAACGAGTTCGTTGACCAGGAAAAGTTGCACAAGTTTTCCCTAAAGTGGGATGGCCCATTCCTCGTCTCCGAAGTATTGCCCGGCAGAGCCTATCGCTTGCAAAATGCAACGGGTCTCAAATTTCCCCGGCCTTACAATGCCAAGAAGCTCAAGTTGTACCTTTGAAAATTGTATTTATGAATATATGTTTTTTCTTTGCCAAAGCGATGTAAATTTTTCTATTTCTTTTGAATTAGAGGAAATTCCTCCTGTGTGTTTCCCTCTTCCTCGGTTCAAAGGTCACAGATTTCGTTTCGTGAAAATACTCAAACGCACCCAGAGGACAAAAAGGAAGTAATAATACGTCGCAAAAAGAGAACTTTATTTATCAAAGATATTGTGGGCTTCTTAGCCTTACATGAAAATTAAAATTACAACAGAGGGGGTACGGGGTCAAGGTAGCACTGCTGCTGGTACTCTGTGGAGATCTCCGCCAGCCGAGCCCAGGCCTTTTCAGCCTACTCTCGACGATGCTGCCCACGTACCCGGGATGCCACGGAAGCACCGGGCCCCCCATCTGCCGAGCCCTGGCTTGCGATCTGCCTCTTTCGGAAGCACTCCAAAATAAGGGCCAAAAATCGGTCATGCCAATTCTTCGAGATGAGGCCGAGGACATAGATCATGCGCATCTTGTCGAGCGCCTCATCCAGCAGCTCCTCGGAGAGGGGGTTGTACAGCCCGGGGACCTCCTCCAAATTGCGTACATCAACAATTGGAGGAGGGACGACCGACGAGGAAGTAGACGGCCGAGGTGATCCTCGATGCGCTGGACCACACCTTGGTATGTCTCCTCGGAAACGGACTGGTCATACAGGTAGACGTCATCGGAAGTAACGATCTCTTCGATCGCGTAGATGCGCCCGGCCATCTCAGAAAAGCTATGTTGAAAGAAGCCTATCTCCTTCTCTATTTATAGCCTAAACAGAATCCCCAAGGGCCCAAATTTGCGCACGTGTGGGCGCGAATCCTGGGATTTTCTCAACTCTTCCAAAACCGAACCGCCGCGTGGCGGACATCCCGTATTTCTCGGCCGACTGAAGTCGGAACGACGTGGATCTTGGAACGCCTCGCCTCACCTATGCGCTTTTGTCACGTGTCGTCGGCTACGACCACTCTTCCAGAGCGGACGACCGCCTCACCTGCGGACAGCCGGCCCAGGCTTGGAGCGGGGAGTGACGAGCCGGCGCCTCCGGCCTTCTTCCCTTTTTTCTCAGCCATGGCAGCCAGGAATTTGGATCGGTCCATCGGTTCTGCAAATAAAAAGGAAAATACACAATGGGAATTAGTGACACCGGAAAGAACATGAGAAAAATATGCAAGTCTAAGCAGGTCTCCTAGGCTCCTAACTTACCCATGAATTGAGCAGGGCTGAGCCTGGCCCAACTAAGGGCCTGCTCGGAAAGCAAAACATCGGCCAGTTGGACAGGCTCTCACGCAGACACCGCCCTTGCTTCGGGAGCGGACGACTGCCTCACCTGCGGGCAGCCGGCCCTGTGCCATTGAACAGGCACAGGACAATCCTCACCCTCGGGTGGCCCGACGAATAGGAACTTCTCCTTCCATTCGTGGATGGAAGAAGGAACTGCTACGACTCCCGACCCGGCCGTCCCTCCCCTATGTTTTCTAAAGGAAACATATACCCAGCTTGGCTCGTCCTTACGGATGCCGGGATGATTTTTATAGCAAGGGGAGGAAAGAAGAAGGGTCAAGATGAAGGGGATTTCTTCGAGCCTCAACCGGAACAGGAACTCGAGGAGAATCCTCCACTAGTTCGGTACTAGCTGGCCCAGAGCTAGTTGAAAACAGCGCGGCGCTAACCTCGGGAGAGAAGGGCAGACGCATTCCAGCCTAAAAGGTATCCAGATACAAGGCGATCTCCTTACCCCGCACCTGGTCCGCCCTTTCTCCCTTCCCAGCCAAGCGAAGTGAATAGCTAGGGGGAATATGGAAGCGAGCCCGGATTGTGGTGAGCTTGTCTACATTCCTCAGGAGGAAGGACGCGTCGTGAGCACTCTTGATACGCGCTTTAGGAACCATCCCCGTCGCACGACCACGGGAAGCACGGGTAACCCAAACTCCCCAGAAAGAACCCGACTCAGGGGAAGAAGCAGTGGAAGACTCCCTAGACTTTATCCTGACTATCTCAACAGACTCCCCAGAGGAAGGCATATAACCTGAGTCAAAGAAAGAGTCCTCCGAGGAAAGAGCACGAGATATCCGACCTAAAGGGAAGAGCGCTGAGCTAACTCTCGCGGTGATGGAGGAATGATAGCGAAGTGAGGACCCTGGAGGGATCCTACATCTATTTATAGCATTTGGCAAACGCATCCAACATCACAGATCGTTTCCCGCCAAATCGGCGCTTCCCTCTTGACGGCCGTCGACGTCCCACGTGTTGCACGGCCATTGGGCGCGTCCCTTCGAGCGCAGAGGACAGCGGTGACCCATCATGTCAGCCAACCGGCGTCGAACACGTGGCCTGGCACCTCAATGAACGTACGATCAAATCGGCACTCCCTCTTTAATGCACGATCTCCTCTCTGATCCGCTGACGTCATCAAAAGATACGCCTAACTGCCTCGGGAGTCCGTACCGACGAGGTCTTCAAATACGAACTGAACCCAGGTAACTGACAACCCGACCCATAAATAGGTCGTGACGAAAGTGGGGGCTAATGATGATGCTCAATACCGAGAACTCCCCATATCATGACACAGATGATGTGTCCCGGGACTTACGGGAAAGGAGCAAGAACGGTACATTGAAGGCGTACCCCGGGCCTTCGTCCTGAGGATTGTCTCGACCTTCGGTGGCCTCCCAAAACACTCCTATGCTCGTCTAGCAAATAACCATTGGCTCACCTCCGAGCCTTCCTGCACGCTGAGCTACCTCAACCCTCCCAACTCGCCCCTGAGCTGTCACAAAACCAAGTTTGTCTGGCCTTCCGCTCACCTCCGAGCCTCCCGCCGAGCTCAGCTTCCTCGGTTCTACCGATCGACCCAGGGCACAGATCACAGGCGTTTCCGTCACGGCTGCGTGAATATCTCCGGACGCGAGATATCCTCCGCCCCACGATCCCGTATTTCACTCCATCGCATTCCCCCGTTAACGAGCGTATCTCGTCATTAATGGGGAATCCCGCCATTCGTGCAGGCGTAACGGCCGGCGTGAATCTCGCACCTGCCAGCCCACGGCTGCCACTATATAAACCCATCTCCCAGATGACTCAGGTAAGGCAATTCTTATCCAATAGGCCGCTACTCTGCCCAAATACCTCGACTAACTTGATCGTCGGAGGGTCCACGGTAGTACAACCATCCCGAGACTTCATTGCAGGTAGCTCGGCTTCCCACCAAACAAACCCATTGAGATCTACACACCTCAGGAGACAGTCCTCAAACCCAATCTCAGCTTTCCGCTAGCGCCGTCGGCAGATTGTCGGAAGTCAACATCTGAAGGAGATCCAGAGCTCCATCACTGCCTGAAGTTGTTGCTTGTGTTCCCAACAAACTCGGTGATAAAGAAGAAGAGTGTTTGAGCACCCTTGTCGGCATGGGCCTCATTACACCGGTCTTTAGTCGTCATAACCCTAGGATCATCGACAGCTTGAGGATCCCTCCTTTGGTTCGAGACCAACTGCTCCTTGTTAGTTATGAGGAGGAATGTTGCAGCGGAACAGTCATCCAAATGCCATTTGATCCTATAGATTCTCGTCCATGCATGTCAATAGGAGAAGAGAGGAGACATCATATATGCAAAGCGAGAGTATGCTTTAATGTGGAGAGGCAATACCTGAAATTTGAAAAGAACCGTTTCATAGAGATGAAAAGAGTCGTGGCTGCACACCTCGGTGGGTGGCAGAACTCTCCCAAGCATCACATCGAAGTAGAGAACACCGAGTTTTTTACTTGGCTGAGATCTTTCAAAGAACTGTGGTATCTCAGCCTTCTAGGAATTTTGAGAATCACGGAGCTGCCACCATCGATCGGGTCACTCTACGAGCTAAGGATCTTGGATCTACGAGCTTGTCATAACTTGGAGAGGCTGCCTCCTGAAATCGGAAAGCTCGAGAACCTAATTCACTTGGATGTATCGGAGTGTTACTTGTTAGATCACATGCCTATTGAAATCACCGATCTCTGGAACCTGGAAGTGTTTAATGGTCTTGTTGCTGGGGATCCCCCTGAGCTTGGTTTACTTCATTGGTTAGATAGGCTGAGAAAGCTGAGCATAACCATTGGCCGTCATTCCGTGGTTCGGCCATGGGATCTTATTGCTCTGAAAGGGTTGGCATCCCTCTGCTCACTAACGTTGACATGGGGAGCGGTGAAGACATCACCATCATCGTCATCATCAACCCATGGGATGTTTTTCCTAAGGCATAATTGTTGGGAGGGAGAGTTGATCCACGGAACAGTGCTCGAGACAAAACCCAAATCACGCAAAAATACAATCACGCAATTAAACGACGAAAGGCAATATAAATTAAAGTGCAGGAATAAGAAAATAATCAATCACAAACAAGATAGATTTGTTAACGAGGTTCACCCACCGTATGACTAGTCCCCGGCAGAGCGGAATCTGCAAACGTCTATTATACTTGAATCAAGTTTACACACAAGAACAACCCTAGGAGATTTCTCTCAAATCTCTCTATACAAATCTCTCTTAGTCTTTGCCTCTTGTGATGATGCTTGTGATTGATACTTGTGATGGATACAAAATGCCTCACTCATAAGATGTGCTTTTATAGCACCTAGGACAATGTCATTATCTAACAAAGTCACCGCCTTTCATTGTCACCACCTAACAATGTCATGCATGTCAAAAGTAGCACCTAACAAAATCACCACCTTTCATTGTCATCACCTAACAATGTCATGCATGTCAAAAGTAGCACCTAACAAAGTCACCACCTATCATTGTCACCACCTAACAATATCATGCATGTCAAAGTAGCACCTAACAAAGTCATCACCTAACATTATTACCACTTAACAATGTCATGCATGTCAAAAGGTGGCACCTAACCCTAAACTTTAATTTGCATCAATTTTCAACAAACTCCACCTGATGCAAATTCATCACAATCTCGACATTGTCCCACTTGGAGTATTTTTTTTGGCTTGATTCTCAACACTAGTAAACTTCACACGATTCCGCTGCTGCTCTCTCCTCATCAAATTTTCATGGAGAGATTCACCGTTCTGCAACAGAGATTCAGCTTATCTCTGTCTACAATTTTGGTGAACATATCCGCCGGAATCTTTTCTCACGTGATCTTTTGCAGTGTCAACTCACCATCTTCTAATGCCATGCGTATGAAGTGGTACCGCACCTTGATATGCTTCGTTCGAGAATGATATGCTGCATTCTTCGCTAAATGTATTGCACTTTGGCTGTCACCCCACAAGGTATTGAAGTTTTGCTTCTTACTCAACTCTTCGAGTAACCCTTATAACCATATCATCTCTTTGCTGGCTTCCGTGATCGCCACGTACTCAGCCTCCGTAGTTGACAATGCTACCACTTTTTGCAGTTGAGATACCCAACTCACCACTGTTCCCCCAACTGTAAATACGTATCCCGTTGTGCTCTTCCCACCATCTCGATCACCCGAGTAGTCTGCATCAACGTAACCTTGTACATTTAGAGAGTCAGCCCCGAAACATAAGCAGTGACTAGACGTACCCCTAAGATACATCAAAATCCACTTCACTGCATTCTAATGCTCCTTCCCCGGGTTTTGCATATACCGGCTCACAACTCCCACTGCATGTGCAATATCTGGTCTCGTACTCACCATTGCATACATTAAACTCCCCACCACAGAAGCATAAGGCACTCTTGCCATCTCGTCTTTCTGCTCTTGAGTTATCGGGCAAAACTCCTTCATGAGTTTGAAATGTTTTGCTAAAAGCGTATTCACCAATTTTGACTTGTCCATGTTGAACCGCTTCAAAACCTTCTCGATATAGTCGCTTTGTGATAACCACAGCTTCCGCTGCTTCCTATCTCGAACGATCTTCATGCCCAAAATTTGTTTGGACGCTCCCAAATCTTTCATGGAAAACTTTTCAGCCATCATCTTCTTCAGACTTTGAATTTTCTCGAAGTTGGGACCCGCTACCAACATATCATCTACATAGAGTGATAGAATGATATAGTCTCCATTCTCAAAAGTCTGAATATAGATACAGTGATCTGACTCGCCATGCACAAATCCCGTCTTTAGCATGAACTGATCGAATTTGAGATACCACTGTCTTGGAGCTTGCTTAAGGCCGTACAAACTCTTTCGCAGTCTACACACCATAGTTTTTTTTCCCTTCACCTCGTATCCCGGTGGCTGCATCATATAGATCTCCTCCACCAAATCTCCATGAAGAAACACGGTCTTCACATCAAGCTGCTCCAAGTGCAGATCCTCCACCGCCACAATACTAAGGATCACTCGAATTGATGTCATTTTCACCACAGGGGAAACTATCTCTTGATAGTCAATTCCTTGCTTTTACGCATATCCCTTGACTACCAAGCGAGCCTTGTACCGCTGCACACCATCGGCCTTATCTTTTATCCTGTACGCCCATCTATTCAGCAACACTTTTCGACCCTTGGGTAGCTTCACTAGGTCCCACGTGCGGTTCTTCTTCAAAGAATCCATCTCCTCGTCCATAGCTCGCTCCCACTACTTACTAGCACCGTCTTGCGTCGCCTCTTCAAGGGATTCAGGCTCTCCCGAATCCGTGTACAAAATGAAGTCGGTCACAAGTCTTTCAGGTAGTCTCCTTTCTCTCGTAGATCTGCTCAAAACTGCTACATCTGATTACTGAACATTGTGGCCATCAAGTTCTTGAACCTGATCCTGCGCTGTAGCTTCCTCCATGTTTTGATCCCCACTTGTGGGCACCTGATTGTTCTCTTGAGTTCTGTCTAACTCCACGAACTCAGATACAACACCATCTTTGGCTTGTTTTTCTTCTCTATTGTAACACCTGAGTCTGTGTTTAGTAGTAATTGCGTGTTAATGTGGGGTCTTTTGGTAAAAAATTTACCAAAATGAGTTCTAGTGATCTATCTGGTTTTATGGATATCCTTGTAAGATGTTATCTCGATCACACACCAGCATGTAGCCACCAAAACAGCACCTTTCAACCCCACATATCGGCACATTTCAACCTTAGCACATCAGCCCAAAGACAGATCAGCCACATATCATTATTTCAGCCACCAAAAATCAATTTTAACAACTCCTATTACCCCATAGTTCAGCCGTAGCTGCTGCAACAGCAGCAACAACATCACATCAGCCAAATTGTGCTCAATTACAGCCATAAGGTCAGCTATGGCTGCTGCAACAGCCACCTAACCCCATGAAAAACAGCTAAGGCTAGCCCCATCAATTGCATCAGCCCCCCTACCACTCTACAACAGCTACTAACCCATCACATCAGCACCACAACACCCTCATCCATCATCACTCACACCTCACATCAGCCGAAATTGCATCAAATCAGCCACCCAAATTTTCAAACATCAACAGTACACAATCAGCCTATTAACATCAGCTTTTCAGCTACCTAGCCCCTATGTGAATCTACAGCTGCTGCACTACAGCCCCTCCCAATTTCAAAATAAAATCAACCACAAACACACAAACCCCAACAGCCACAAACACCATCCTCCTGCTGCTACTTCAGCCCATACTCCACCAAATAAAAACAACACCAGCAACACCACCATCAGCAACAGCTCCTACTTCAGCCCATCAACCTCATACCACACCACACACAACTCCATACCACACCACACAACTCCATACCACACCATATCAGCCCCAGTGACAGCAACAGCAAAAGCAAACAGCAACAGCAGCACATCAGCACCATCTCTGGTAAAGTTCAGATCGTTCCAGCCACGTTTGATGCACCTACCCTCTTCTTCTTCTCCTTCTTCGTTGTTGCAAGGGTCCTAGAGGGTATAACTCCTAAACTTTTCCCATATTGTGTAGATCAGGTGCTTGATTAGCTAGTTTTTGTGATAAATAGAATTTTATTGCTAGAATGGGTAGTAATGCTAGATTTAGCCATTTTAGAGTGCTTGTAGCTTTATGAACCCTCTTTGGTGTTAACTAATCTGTTTTAACCTAGTGGTGTCATTAAAATTAGATGGTTAGCCTTAATTTGCTAAAGTTTCGATAATCTAGCTTAATTGGTGTCCATAGCATGATCAATAGTGATTTTGGGTGTTTTAAGAGGATTTTGGGCATAATGATAGTTGCGTTAGTTAAAATAACCCTCTTAGGTGCTAGTGAGGCCAGCCAACCAGAGAAATTCCCCAGACTCCATGTAAACATCCGATTTATCCGACTTGGCGTATTTTGGCAGTTTTAGTGACTTTTAACCTCTATAGAATCTGCTGTTGACCCGAACACTTCAGAATAATTTTGAGAAGACTGTAGTATGGTGAGATGAGTAGGAACACACACCCAGAGCACGGGGACCCACCTCCCTATCTTGGCCGCCAATTAATTAGATCTGGCCGCAAATTGCGGCCAGGAAGGGGGTGGGGGTGTTGGGTTTTGGTGTGTGGGTTTGATTTGGGTAGCTAGGGTTTTTGGTATCTGTAACTTTTCAATTTTGGCCCTGAGGCAAAATCTGGAGCTAGTTGCGTGTTTTCGATGTTTTAAACTTGTGCGACACGCGCGTGATACGCGTGGTTTTGTGGCGCGCTGCGCGACACAGCGTGTCAGTTCTGATTCTGGTGGGTTTGTGCACGTCGCGTCGCGTCGTGTGCACACGCGTTTAGTTCACGCACGCGTATCCCCTGTGTCGATATATCACGTTTTGCAGAATTTCTTCTTATATGGTGACTTTTGTAATTCTAGGTTCGCCGGCGGGAACTTCAAGCGCCGCTGAGAAGGGAAAGCAGGTGGTCGGACACACTTAGCGCAGGACCACGGGTGAGTAGATTTAACATCTACGGGGGACAATCGTTTGGATGGCGCGAGTCGCCCGGTAGATTTAGTAAACTTGGTGTTACTTGTGACATTGGAATAAAAATGATAAAACTTGCATGATAATTGCTGCTATTAGATCAATATGTTATACCCATATACGTAAACTCATTTGTAGGACACATGCACCGTTACCAGGTTTTTATATGCAGCACGAGCACTATTCATGTTGACACACACCCTGGTAATTGCCATGTCACAACACTAGATAATTGCAAAATCTGAAACATGTTAATTGCTTAGAATTGTGCTATTGCAATAAATATATTAAAAGAAATCATAAGAATTGCTATTCTCGTGCAAATGCATTAATTCTCTTACTCATGCTTAGGATAAATCATACATTGTAAATTGATATCTTATGCATTCATTATCATTGACATATGCACCCATGATGATTTAATGAGATTTATGATATTTCTGGATTTTGGGGAAAGCCGCAAGATTTCCAAACTTACGATCTGTTAAATATAAAAGTTGCGGTATTCTAGTGATGTAAAGTGTCGTCCACCATGAGTTTGCTGTGGTTTTCGAGACCCGTTTCGAGGAGGTGGATGAACCGTCACGGGTACATGGTGGGCCCGGTATGGTACCCCGGGGCAAGAAGATCGCGGCAGATGGCGTTGAGCCTGGCAGGGGACAGCTTACCTACCGGTGACTTCATTTGGCACGGCGGATATCCAGAGGATACCGACCGTGGCCGCTGGGTTGAGATATGGATTCTGATGTGGATCAGCCGGACGGCTGAGGCTAGAGATACTGGATATGGATATATGAGATTTGGACAGTTTTGAGGTGTCGTTGCTGGACACGGATTTTATTATTTTCTTGGATATCATGCTGATGTTTTAAAGGAAAGTTTCAAAACAAGCAAGGAATAATTCTTACATTTACATGTTGAGATCCTGAGGTGACTCATATAGCATACATTCGTGACGGTATTTTCATGTGGCATCATACCTGTTATCACCTCCATGTGACATATATACTTGCTAGTATACTGTTGATGCATACACACCTGCTAGTACATGTAGCTATACCTATTTTAGGGATGCCAGGACACTTGTCTGCATGCATACGATAGCCTTAGTAGATGTTATCTATTACTCACGAGCTGGCAACTCACCCCCGTTGTGCCACAGCTTTTCTGCAGGTCCACTCCGTCAGCACTGTAGCGGCAGATACCTTTGCTTCATTTGTACTTTTTGCCTGGACTAGAGGCTTTTGCTCATAGGTGGGTTGTTATCATTTGTACCACCTTATATATGCTCATTGTATCTAGAGTACTCCATCTACTGTTGCTACTACTACTGTTGCCACTACTGCTATTATCATCTCAGTTGTACCTGTTTTATTTGGATTACTGTATATTGACCTAGATGTGAGATTGTGAGACTTGAGGATTTATTTTATGATGTATCTGGGTCGAGCTCACTTGAGTCGACATGCTATTCCTCATGCACTGATTTCTTATATATTCTGCTGGAATTTTGGAATGAGGGCAAATTGATTAGGTAATGAGGTAAATGCTTAAATTATTGGTTTTCCTTCACTCTAGATATCTTAATTAGGATTTGTGTTCTGGGCTTCGGCTTACTTATTTTACGGGCGCCTTGAGACGTTTCGTAACTTAAGTGCCGATCGCGTTCCGTACCTTGCGGGTCGTGACAAAGTTGGTATCAGAGCGATAGGTTTCACCTTTTACGAGTGTAGGATGACCCTTAGTAGATGGAGTAAGTGACTTAAGCAGGGTAGCGTAGCGTACGTATGTCTGCGGCATGCTTGCGATGCGGTACTCCGCCTAGGTGACTTTAGGATATACTTGCTTGAAATTCCTTCTTCAATTCCGTGTATCCTACGATCTTATTACACCGGTCTTATTCTCCTGTTTCTGCGCCAGCTACTATGCCGCCAAAGACTACCAGAGCGCAGAGAGCTGCCACCCGAAACGAGATTCGAGCTGGCTCATCCGAGACTAGGACTGAGCAGGGTAGTATACCTACACCGCAGGGACAGACTGATCTGCCTTCCCCAGGCCGTGTGGATAGGCTGGAGACTGGTATGGAAGAGCTGCGACAGATGATGGGGAGTATGCAGGAGCTACGTCAGATGGTGGGATCCTTCGTTGCGGCCAGTCATGCACCGAGACCGGAGGACGTAACTACTACATCCCAGACCACTATGGTACCTGCTCCTACTATTACCACCGTGACCATTCCGGTTTCGCTACAGGAGTTCATGAGGCTGAGACCTCCAGTCTTCACGGGTACCGAAGTAGCAGAGGACCCGCAGACGTTCCTTGATAGCTTGGCCAGGATCTGCCGTTCGCTGAGATGTTCCGATGATCGCTGGGTAGAGCTTGCGAGTTTCCGACTAGAGGGTCTCGCACAGATATGGTGGGAGTCCGTTCTGAGAGGTCGAGCTGCAGGTCTATCGCTCATGACCTGGACAGAGTTCACAGCAGTTTTCCTTGCCCGTTTCCTCCCGGAAAGCGTTCGTGACGCCAGAGCTCGTAGTTTTGAGACCTTGATCAAGACACCAGGGATGACAGTGTCTGAGTATGACGTCCAGTTTACACAGTTGTCCCGATATGCTCCGTATCTGGTGGATACCGAAGCGAAGAGGGTGAAGAGGTTCATACAGGGACTTGATGCCCAGCTATATCTTGCCATTGGCACCCAGCAATTCGACACTTATTCAGCGGCTATGGATACGGCATTGCGGATGGAGGCACGTATTTCAGCAACTTCGGCCGTTACCAGGCCGAAGAGGATTCGTACCGGCATGCCAGATCAGAGACATCATGCCAGATTCGTCCCGCGAGATAGAGCCGGCAGAGGGTTTGGACGAGGTCATCTATATGGATCGTATACACAGGGACAGCAGTCGTCGCCAGGATGCTTTGGGTGCGGGAGTCTGCACCATCGTGTTAGAGACTGTCCAGCAAGGTGACAGGGAGCGACGAGCGTTCCGCATGTGACTCTACCTCCGTCACCGCCCCCTCCTTAGAGAGCTCTACTACCTGCCACAGGCGATGCTCCACGCCAGTTAGGTGTACCCAGAGGCCGTGGACGCGACGCACCGATCCAGAGAGGACGAGGAGGCAAAGGCCGAGGCCGAGGCCGAGGTCAGCCCGCTATCGGAGGAGGTCAGGCCCGAGTTTTTGCATTGACACCCCAGGATGTGCAGGCATCCAATGCCGTCGTTACAGGCACTCTATCAGTTTGCTCTGTTGATGCACACGTGTTGTTTGATCCAGGATCCACGCACTCTTATGTTTCCACACACTTCGTGCCGAGTTTGGGTAGAGAGTCCGGTTTGCTTGATCAGCCGCTTGTTGTGACCACTCCTGTGGGAGAGTCCTTTGTTGCTAGGCACGTTTTCCGATCTTGTACCGTCCGTATTGGCGAGCGAGAGCTGCCTGTCGACTTGATCCTTCTTGAGATGTTGGACTTTGACGTTCTTTTGGGTATGGATTGGTTAACCACGTGCTATGCGTCGGTGGACTGCCGTGAGAAAACAGTTAGGTTGTGTTTTCCCGGCGAGTCGGTTTTTGTTGTGAAGGGGGATCGTGGTGCCACCCCTCACATGTTGATTTTTTTTCTTCGCGCTGTTCCGCTATTGAGGAAGAGATGTCAGGGATTCTTGGCTTATGTCAGTGATACTAGAGCTACAGATGTTCCGTTGGACCAGGTCCCGGTTGTTTGTGAGTTCCCTGATGTTTTCCCTGATGAGCTTCCTGGACTGCCGCCTGAACGCGATGTCGAGTTCTGTATTGATTTGATTCCCGGCTCGGGGCCTATTTCTATACCGCCTTATCGAATGGCCCCGGCGGAACTTAGAGAGTTGAAGGTTCAGCTGCAAGATTTGTTAGATAAGGGACTTATTCGACCTAGCGTTTCTCCATGGGGTACTCCGGTCCTGTTTGTCAAGAAGAAGGACAGAAGTTTGCACCTATGCATAGACTACCGCCAGCTGAACAAGGTGACCGTTCGGAACAGATATCCGTTGCCACGCATTGATGATTTGTTCGACCAGCTCCAGGGTGCGGGTTATTTTTCAAGGATCGACTTACGATCGGGGTACCATCAGCTGCGAGTCCGACAGGAGGATGTACCGAAGACAGCCTTCCGTACACGCTATGGCCACTATGAATTTCCGGTGATGTCGTTCGGACTCACCAACGCCCCAGCCGCATTCATGGATTTGATGAACCGTACATTCAGGCCATATCTTGACTTGTTCATCATCGTGTTCATCGACGATATTTTGGTGTACTCCCGGAGCCGAGAGGAGCACGAGCAGCATTTGCGGATTATTTTGCAGACCTTGAGGGAACACCAGCTTTTCGCAAAATTTTCCAAGTGTGCATTCTGGTTGGACAGCGTCGGATTCTTGGGTCACGTGATTACGAGAAATGGCATATGTGTGGACCCGAAGAAGATTGAGGCTGTTCAGCAGTGGCCCCGACCTGCATCGGTCACAGAGATCCGTAGTTTTCTAGGCCTGGCAGGCTACTGCAGGCGTTTTGTTCAAGATTTCTCCCGTATAGCTGCACCTTTGACCGGTTTGACCCGGAAGGGAGTTCCTTTCGTTTGGACGGAGGAGTGCGAGCGCAGTTTTCAGCAGCTACGGACGTGTTTAACTACGGCGCCAGTATTATCTTTGCCTTCGGGATCAGGCGGATTTGTGGTCTACTGTGACGCTTCGCGAGTAGGGTTAGGATGCGTATTGATGCAGCATGGCCGGGTGATCGCGTATGCTTCTCGGCAATTGAAGAAGCATGAACAGAACTACCCTACTCATGATCTGGAGATGGCTGCAGTGGTCTTTGCACTGAAGATTTGGCGACATTACCTATATGGCGAGTCGTGCCAAATATTCACAGACCACAAGAGCTTAAAATACATATTTCAGCAGCGAGATCTGAACCTCAGACAGCGTCGTTGGATGGAGTTGGTAAAGGACTATGACTGCGAGATCCTGTACCACCCGGGCAAAGCAAATGTAGTGGCAGATGCTTTGAGCAGGAGGCCCGGGGGTAGTCTATCCTATTTACACACAGTGCAGAGGCAGTCGTCAGCAGATTGGCAGATTTTATGCGACAGCCGAGTTGAGTTCGAGTTCCCTCCAACAGGGGGACAGATCGCACATGTTCGTGCACGCCCACAGTTACTTGACCGTATATATGAGGCACAGCGCATCGATGACCGTTGTTCAGAGATCATGGCACAGATGGGACAGGGCAGATTTTCCGAGTTCGTGGTTGATGAACAGGGAATTTTACGATTTCGATCTAGGCTGTGCGTACCAGATGCTGAGGGATTGCGGCGCGATATTCTTGAGGAGGCACACCGATCAGCGTATAGTGTCCACCCCGGTTCCACCAAGATATATCATGATTTGAGAGAGACCTACTGGTGGGACGGAATGAAGAAAGACATCGCGGAGTTCGTATCGAGATGCCTGACTTGTCAGCAAGTCAAGACTGAGCACCAGAGGCCAGCAGGAGAACTACAGCCGTTACCCATTCCAGAGTGGAAATGGGAGCAGATTTCGATGGACTTTGTTATGGGTCTACCCAGGACCAGTCGAGGGTACGACTCCATCTGGGTGATCGTAGATTGATTGACGAAAGCGGCTCACTTCCTGGCAGTGAAGACCACTTTCAGCTTCGCTCAGTATGCCCAGCTCTATATCAACGAGATCGTGCGGTTGCATGGCGTACCGACTTGTATTGTGTCAGATCGAGGCACCCAGTTCACCAGCTGACTTTGGCAGAAACTTCAGGAGGCTTTGGGCACTCGTTTGAGCTCCAGCACGGCATTTCATCCGCAGACCGACGGACAGTCAGAGCGGACCATTCAGACCCTCGAGGACATGCTTCGAGCGTGTGTTTTAGACTTCGGAGGTAGCTGGGATCGTCATTTACCTCTAGTGGAGTTCTCCTATAACAACAGCTTCCAGGATACTATTCAGATGGCACCTTTCGAGGCGTTGTATGGAAGAAGATGTAGATCGCCCGTTTGTTGGACCGAGTTGAGCGAGAGCAGTATCTTCGGGCCACAAATCGTGCAGGAGACGACCGAGAAAGTGCAGCTGATTCGAGACCGGATGAGGGCAGCCCAGTGCAGGCAGAAATCGTATGCAGACAGGCGCCGTCGCAGATTAGAGTTCACAGTTGGCGACCATGTTTTTCTGAGAGTCTCTCCGATGAAGGGCGTGATGCGTTTTGGGCGAAAGGGGAAGCTTAGCCCTAGATTCGTAGGTCCCTTCGAGATCCTCGAGCGTGTCGGCGCTGTTGCGTATCGTTTGGCTCTTCCACCTAGTTTTTCAGATGTTCATCCCATTTTCCACGTGTCAATGCTACGCCGTTATCTTCATGACCCTTCCCACGCGATTCAGCATCAGACAGTTCAGCTCGAACCCGACCTTTCGTTCGCCATGGAGCCAGTTGAAATTTTAGATCGGCAAGTGAAGAAACTCCGATCAAAGGTCCTGCCGTCCGTAAAAGTTCTTTGGCGCAGCCCGAGCAGCGAAGAGATCACTTGGGAGGCCGAGGGAGAGATGCGGAAGAAATTCCCTCATCTTTTTGAAGGTACGCGTAGTTGCATATTTTAAAATTCGGGGACGAATTTTCTTAAGGGGGGAAGACTGTAACACCTAAGTCTGTGTTTAGTAGTACTTGCGTGTTAATGTGGGGTCTTTTGGTAAAAAGTTTACCAAAACGAGTTCTAGTGATCTATATGGTTTTATGGATATCCTTGTAAGATGTTATCTCGATCACACCAGCATGTAGCCACCAAAACAGCACCTTTCAACCCCACATATCGGCACATTTCAACCTTAGCACATCAGCCCAAAGACAGATCAGCCACATATCATTATTTCAGCCACCAAAAGTCAATTTTAACAACTCCTATTACCCCATAGTTCAGCCGTAGCTGCTGCAACAGCAGCAACAACATCACATCAGCCAAATTGTGCTCAATTACAGCCATAAGGTCAGCTATGGCTGCTGCAACAGCCACCTAACCCCATGAAAAACAGCTAAGGCTAGCCCCATCAATTGCATCAGCCCCCCTACCACTCTACAACAGCTACTAACCCATCACATCAGCACCACAACACCCTCATCCATCATCACTCACACCTCACATCAGCTGAAATTGCATCAAATCAGCCACCCAAATTTTCAAACATCAACAGTACACAATCAGCCTATTAACATCAGCTTTTCAGCTACCTAGCCCCTATGTGAATCTACAGCTGCTGCACTACAGCCCCTCCCAATTTCAAAATAAAATCAACCACAAACACACAAACCCCAACAGCCACAAACACCATCCTTCTGCTGCTACTTCAGCCCATACTCCACCAAATAAAAACAACACCAGCAACACCACCATCAGCAACAGCTCCTACTGCAGCCCATCAACCTCATACCACACCACACACAACTCCATACCACAACACACAACTCCATACCACACCATATCAGCCCCAGTGACAGCAACAGCAAAAGCAAACAGCAACAGTAGCACATCAGCACCAGCTCTGGTAAAGTTAAGATCGTTCCAGCCATGTTTGATGCACCTACCCTCTTCTTCTTCTCCTTCTTCGTTGTTGCAAGGGTCCTAGAGGGTATAACTCCTAAACTTTTCCCATATTGTGTAGATCAGGTGCTTGATTAGCTAGTTTTTGTTATAAATAGAATTTTATTGCTAGAATGGGTAGTAATGCTAGATTTAGCCATTTTAGAGTGCTTGTAGCTTTATGAACCCTCTTTGGTGTTAACTAATCTGTTTTAACCTAGTGGTGTCATTAAAATTAGATGGTTAGCCTTAATTTGCTAAAGTTTCGATAATCTAGCTTAATTGGTGTCCATATCATGCTCAATAGTGATTTTGGGTGTTTTAAGAGGATTTTGGGCATAATGATAGTTGTGTTAGTTAAAATAACCCTCTTAGGTGCTAGTGAGGCCAGCCAACCAGAGAAATTCCCCAGACTCCATGTAAACACCCGATTTACCCGACTTGGCGTATTTTGGCAGTTTTAGTGACTTTTAACCTCTATAGAATCTGCTGTTAACCCGAACACTTCAGAATAATTTTGAGAAGACTGTAGTATGGTGCGATGAGTAGGAACACACACCCAGAGCATGGGGACCCACCTCCCTATCTTGGCCGCCAATTAATTAGATCTGGCCGCAAATTGCGGCCAGGAAGGGGGTGGGGGTGTTGGGTTTTGGTGTGTGGGTTTGATCTGGGTAGCTAGGGTTTTTGGTATCTGTAACTTTTCAAGTTTGGCCCTGAGGCAAAATCTGGAGCTAGTTGCGTGTTTTCGATGTTTTAAACTTGTGCGACACGCGCGTGATACGCGTGGTTTTGTGGCGCGCTGCGCGACACAGCGTGTCAGTTCTGATTCTGGTGGGTTTGTGCGCGTCGCGTCGCGTCGTGTGCACACGCGTTTAGTTCACGCACGCGTATCCCCTGTGTCGATATATCACGTTTTCCAGAATTTCTTCTTATATGGTGACTTTTGTAATTCTAGGTTCGCCGGCGGGAACTTCAAACGCCGCTGAGAAGGGAAAGCAGGTGGTCAGACACACTTAGCGCAGGACCACGGGTGAGTAGATTTAACATCTACGGGGGACAATCGTTTGGATGGCGCGAGTCGCCCGGTAGATTTAGTAAACTTGGTGTTACTTGTGACATTGGAATAAAAATGATAAAACTAGCATGATAATTGCTGCTATTAGATCAATATGTTATACCCATATACGCAAACTCATTTGTAGGACACATGCACCATTACCAGGTTTTTATATGCAGCACGAGCACTATTCATGTTGACACACACCCTGATAATTGCCATGTCACAACACTAGATAATTGCAAAATCTGAAACATGTTAATTGCTTAGAATTGTGCTATTGCAATAAATATATTAAAAGAAATCATAAGAATTGTTATTCTCGTGCAAATGCATTAATTCTCTTGCTCATGCTTAGGATAAATCATACATTGTAAATTGATATCTTATGCATTCATTATCATTGACATATGCACCCATGATGATTTAATGAGATTTATGATATTTCTGGATTTTGGGGAAAGCCGCAAGATTTCCAAACTTACGATCTGTTAAATATAAAAGTTGCGGTTTTCTAGTGATGTAAAGTGTCGTCCACCATGAGTTTGCTGTGGTTTTCGAGACCCGTTTCGAGGAGGTGGATGAACCGTCACGGGTACTTGGTGGGCCCGGTATGGTACCCCGGGGCAAGAAGATCGCGGCAGATGGCGTTGAGCCTGGCAGGGGACAGCTTACCTACCGGTGACTTCATTTGGCACGGCGGATATCCAGAGGATACCGACCGTGGCCGCTGGGTTGAGATATGGATTCTGATGTGGATCAGCCGGACGGTTGAGGCCAGAGATACTGGATATGGATATATGAGATTTGGAGAGTTTTGAGGTGTCGTTGCTGGACACGGATTTTATTAATTTCTTGGATATCATGCTGATGTTTTAAAGGAAGGTTTCAAAACAAGCAAGGAATAATTCTTACATTTACATGTTGAGATCCTGAGGTGACTTATATAGCATACATTCGTGATGGTATTTTCATGTGGCATACATACCTGTTATCACCTCCATGTGACATATATACTTGCTAGTATACTGTTGATGCATACACACCTGCTAGTACATGTAGCTATACCTGTTTTTGGGATGCCAGGACACTTGTGTGCATGCATACGATAGCCTTAGTAGATGTTATCTATTACTCACGAGCTGGCAACTCACCCCCGTTGTGCCACAGCTTTTCTGCAGGTCCACTCCGTCAGCACTGTAGCGGCGGATACCTTTGCTTCATTTGTACTTTTTGCCTGGACTAGAGGATTTTGCTCATAGGTGGGTTGTTATCATTTGTACCACCTTATATATGCTCTTTGTATCTAGAGTACTCCATCTACTGTTGCTACTACTACTACTGTTGCCACTACTGCTACTATCATCTCAGTTGTACCTGTTTTATTTGGATTACTGTATATTGACCTAGATGTGAGATTGTGAGACTTGAGGATTTATTTTATGATGTATCTGGGTCGAGCTCACTTGAGTCGACATGCTATTCCTCATGCACTGATTTCTTATATATTCTGCTGGAATTTTGGAATGAGGGCAAATTGATTAGGTAATGAGGTAAATGCTTAAATTATTGGTTTTCCTTCACTCTAGATATCCTAATTAGGTTTTGTGTTCTGGGCTTCGGCTTACTTATTTTACGGGCGCCTTGAGACGTTTCGTAACTTAAGTGCCGGTCGCGTTCCGTACCTTGCGGGTCGTGACATCTATATAAGTGTTGCTCATCAAAGACAACGTTCCGGCTTCGTATTACTTTCTTACTTATGTAATCCCACAGCCGATATCCGAACTCGTCTCCACCATACCCGATGAAAGCACACTTCTTAGATTTGGAGTCAAGTTTACTCATTTCTGCCTTATCAATCAAATAATATGCAATATAGCCAAATATTTTAAGGTGCGAATAGTTGACCGGTTTACCAGACCAAATTTCTTCTGGAATGCCTCCATCAAGCGCACTTGCCGGGTTTCTGTTGATCAGATACACAGTAGCATCGACCGCTGCTGCCCATAAGAATTTTGGCAGATTCGCATCCAAGGTTATGCTTCGCACTCGCTCTAAGATCGTTCTGTTCATCTCAGCGATACCATTTTACTGTGGCGTCCCAGGTACCGTCTTCAACCAACGAATACTCTTTTGCGAGCAAAACTCCTCGAACTCTTGGGTGCAGTATTCCCCGCCATTATCGGACTTTAGGAGTTTAACCTTCATCCCCGTTTGGTTCTCCACCTGCGCAATCCAGTGTTTGAAGATGCCAAACACATCGGATTTTTTCTTCATCGCGTATACCCATGTCTTTCGACTTGTATCATCGATGAACGTCACGAAGTACCGATTTCCTCCATAAGACTCCATCGAGGCCGGACCCCACACGTCCGTATGCACCATCTCCAGTTTCTTGGTTTTCTTTCGCTACGCCTCCAATTTGAAATCTGAGCGCGCTTTGCTTCCCACAAACGCAGCTCTCACAAAACCCCAACTCCACCTTTTTCAGCCCCGAAAGAACCCTGTTAGCTTGAAGAATTTTCATGTTCTTCTCGCTGAGGTGTCCCAATCTTTTATGCCACAACGAAGTCTCCGAATTTTTCTCCGAACTTGCCGTCAATGCAACCGAGCCTTCGCTGATCCCATTGAATGAGTACAACGAACCGCTCAGCTTGTCCCTTGCGACCACCAACGACCCTTTGGAAATCTTCCATTGAGAATTCCCAAACGTTGTGTAAGTCTACGGTAGCGCCCGGCCGTCAAACTGATGCCAAATGCGGAACAAAAACTTTTTATAACTGGCGCTATCGTATACTAAAACCCGGATCTGCCATTAACGCTAAACTAACAATCTACAAAGAGGGAAGAAAGGTTATACCGAACGATCCGAGTCCTTCGTTCTTTAACCATCATCCCACGCTCCGTTGCGGCTGCTCCGATCTCGTCGATCTCCGATCTCCTCGTCCAGGTGACACCACGTCATCGGATCTTTAAACGGGCTCCTGCCTCTGACTCGAGGCAACTCGGTCGTCAAGTTTGCTAAAAGAGACGACCAAGATTGATGTAGAGAATGAGTGGAATACTTTGTCTCGCTTCGTCCAAAACCATGGACGAACGGTTAATGAAGTTGCCGTGGGAATCGGGTGATGGAATGAAATGAGCTGTAAAATTCCATACACCGAAATCTATCATCTTTTTCTAATCAAATGAGTGTGTAAAAATCCAAGTGGGCATCCAAGAGGGGGCCGGCCACTTATGTAGAGGGGGGAGGTGAGTGTAGGAGCAAGGAGGTAACCATAGGATAAAAGATCAAGAGAAAATATCCTTAGGTAAACAAGAAACATTAAAGCTAAAGCATGAGTCACTAATACACCTCATCTCTCATTTAATGCTAACAATGAATCACTAACATAGTCACCTTCCAAGAAGCTTCCTCTCATCTTCTAGAAACTTCTAGAACCATGACTCACCCAAGAAAAGATAAATCCGCATTTAACCGAATGTTAAATACGGCTGATAGAAAACTGAAAACTAGCAACTTCCAAAAGTGATCCCGAAACGAATTTCAGGATAACCCCGTAACTGTATAAATATACCCGCATTTGTATTACGACCGAATACAAATGCAACTGAGACAAAAATATTATATCTACTCTGTATAATACATGGATCCGGCTTAAACTAAAGCCCACCAGTATTATCTGCCCGAAAAATGACACGTGCGTAAACGCACGTGCATTTTCCGAACCCTGCCATAAAACCATACGGCCTCTACAACGTTTCGCCCGAACTTGGGAAACTGTCTGTGGGGGACTCTAATGACTCGTCAGTACCCTGGCAGTGGGTTTAACCACAAGCCGTCAGCGGCACTAGCTATGCATAACGGCTGCCCATGTACTGATGTCACGACCCGAAAGAGCACGTGACTGGCCCTTGAACCATATGAAGTCTATAGGACTCCATCTGATCCAAGTAAGCCAAAAGCCCAGAAATCTAAAACCATTTTTAAGAATAAGTAAAGAAACTGGTTTAAAGAAGTGAAGAAAAACATGTTTGAAATCAAGGTTTTTAAATAACTAAGCCGAATATGCATTTTTAAAAACAGTACAGTCTTTTCTAAAAATTTCGGCAGAGTTTCTTTTGTAAAACTGGCCCCGAATGGGGTATAACAAGGATAACAATATATGCAATGATAAAGGCATCCCCAAGCGGGAGCTAGCTCTTCGTCAATCGACGGTCACCACCACACATGCAACAATAATATACAACGCCAAAGGGCGAGGATCAAAACCCAAAAAAAAAAGAAACTCAAAACAGCCAGAAAACCATAATACTACTAGCGCGACTCTAAGGTCGAAATAAAACAACACTGTTTTCTAAGTCTGAAACAAAAAACAAGTTTTTGGTTGATGGACAATTCTAGATACAAAGAATAATACCAATACAACGGCGGTTCTGATACAAAAGAACCCACCTATCCAAGCAAATCACCCAAAAGGAAGCAGTGTGCCAGAAATGCCGCTATAGAACTGTATGGCAAACCTGCAAGAACTGGGGCATAACGGGGGTGAGTTGCCAACTCGTGAATAGAAAGATATCTACAAGCAGAGATCGAATGCATGACCCAACCTAGGTCAATACGATCAGATATAAAGAAACCTCAATATGAATAAAGCTGAAACATGCTAAACTGGCAATGTAATCTCTATACATGAATGTAGTGCCAAGTGCTCGTGCTAGTGCCTCAGGTAATAGTATGTCATGAATATGAGGTATGAATGCATGAAAGCAGAATACATGTAAATGAAGAAACTGTTTTCATAATTTAGTGAGATTTCCCTTGTATTTTTAGTTGAGGTATCATAATGAAATCAGCATAAAACAGTGCCAAGCATCGGCACAAAACGTAATCCCAATATCTCGATATCTCTGTATCACAGTCTCTGTACCTCGAAATCTCGAAATCCCAATGTCTCAATCATAATATCTAGGGCGCCGTCAGTCCAGACCGGCCCCTACCATCCATCTCAAGACCACGACGGTATCCTCCGGATATCCGACGCGTCGGGTAAAATCACCGGTAGGTAGTGCTCCCCTGCCAGGCTCACATCGTCATCACCACGCGCTTCTTGCCCCGGGGTACCTTACCGGGTCCACCATGTACCCGAAACGGTTCATCCGTCTCCTCGAATCGGGTTTCCAAATCCATCAGCAAACTCATGGTGGACGACTCATACATCATGGGAAAACCGCACTTTTTATTTTAAAGAGAGAAAAGAAGTTTATATAAGTTTTGCGGTTTTCCTCCAAATCCAGAAAATCTCATGGAAATCCGAATCCAATCCTCAATAGCATGTAAACAGTGCATACAGGCATAAAAATCCATGAATAATAACATGCATGATGTAACAACTAATAATTACAATGTCTAATCTAGCATATAAGGTAAGTACACTAATATCATGTCTAAATTATTAGCTAACAACCTATGTCGATGCAATAATATTTTCTAAGGTGTACGTGACATGGCAATTACCGATGAAGATGTGTGTGAGCCGGCAAGTAAGTGTACGTGGTACATACGCATCATCGGTAATGGTGCTGGTGTCCTAACAGCATAACATCAATAATGGAGTATGAAACATAATATAAGCATGCGATGCGATGCGATGCGAACCACAATAATGAGCGGAAGCTGAATACTAGACGCAACTATAACTAATCTGCATTAATCTAAAATAACCTCTACAATTGGTGTCTTTTGAAATAACACGAATCATGGGATTTTGAAAATAGGGGCTACGGTGTTTTTATGAAAAGATACGTCTTTTGAAATATCTGTAGGATCCCTTGGGCTGTCTTTTAAAATACCCACGATTCGTTAGTTTTTGAAATAGGTAGGAGTCTAATCTAATCTAACAACCATCCTAAACTATACGGCTGAACTAACAAGCAGAGCTACGGGTGAGGAAACCGCCTAACATCTGAGTCGATACATATACATACATGTATATATATTAGTCGGTGATCCCACCTCAATAATATCATATCCGATACCCTATCTATAATCAGACATCCCAAGTCAAGAGTGCGGATCAATCATCAAAATATAGCTTGTACGTAAATCCGTCGTACGGCATCCCAAATCTGGGTACGGGTCAATATCACATTCATCATACTATTTATCTGGTATCCTCTTTATCAAATGTCATGATCGGGGTACTGATCTACGTCTAGTACAATATTGATACCCTCTATGTATGCATGCAGGTGTAAGAATCACTACGTCAAAAGACCCGCTAAAACATCGTGTCGTATCTCAATACGAACCAAATCACATCACCGATCTCCTGGCCTCAAGCCCAATCTCATCGACTCATCTCAAATCCCAAATACTATCCTCAAATCCAGTATATAAACACATAGTCCCATACCCATGTGTAGATATACGCACCATCATATGCACTCTAATAAATGAAAGAATGAATGCAAGTATGTGTGTAAATGTATGTGTGAGTGCAACCACTACTCTAGGGTTCGCACTATACTAAACCAATATATTCTTATCATCAAAATATCATTATTACCATCAATAACCCTAAACAACGCATAATAAATATTCGTGTGTATACATATTCGTATACATCACCACGGACTGCGGGGGTGCTATACGCTATCCACCCGACTTCTCCCCACAGATATAAATCTACTCATATTGCTTCTCGTGTGCCAAAGCCGATGTCGCTATCTTCACCTCCTTTGCCTCAATATCACGCGGGGTACCTACAAGTATATCACAATGCTAAAGCACATGAAAATCACATCGGAAACCAAAATAGCACACGCGACCCGCATAGGTAAAAACCTATCGACTCGCATATAAACACAATCAAAATCCACTTGTCGTTGACGTCCAAACGCCACCCGACAGGAATGAATCACCAAATACCAAAATCCATGCTAAAACAAGTCCCAAATTATACACCAACATAGGAAAATCAACCCAGATTTCACCCTAGATGGAATCTGTCAAAATTAGACATATTCAGGGTCAAAATTAGAGGAAATGGGGGCATGCACAGAAAACGAAGCAATTCCTTAAAATACCTTATTTTAGAATTTTCCATAATTTTTCCCCATTTATCTGTATTTAATTATACCAGAATATTAAAATATTCATTAAAATAATATTAAATTATAAAATTTCCCAAAAATCATATTTTATTATTTTGAAGACGTTACAATCTACCCCCCTTAAAGAAATTCGGTCCCCGAATTTAAATTTAAACCCCCAAATACTAAAATATTTCAATACAAATTCCAAGCCATCGGGGCTCCGAAATCATCTATACATAAAACATCATAGCGCAATGCATGCGCATGAGTACTGAGCAGATAACTCAAAAGCAACACTCCATCAAGCATCCGCAATCATCGGAGTCATGGTAACGACACAATGTCAAATCCAATACAAAATCAATATGATATGGACCAAGACTATACATGTAGACATCCAATCTATACATGTAAATAGCTGATGCAAATGTATGCCAAATCTTTTTAAGTCGCTGTGCGATGCGCGTAACACTGCACAGTGGCGGACGTTTCTCATAAGAAAATAACTATATATGTGTATATATATCCTTTGTTTAATAGGTACGTTCCGCCGTTTTGAAAACAGTTTAGAAGGGTTTCCTTGTTTTTAAAACGTTTCGTGTCATATCGGACACGTAGGTATATACTGAGACTATAGCTCGCTTTTCGGAAATCCCTTCGATAACTATCGATGCATGCAAAATATTTCCAGGTACTGCCCACTGACTAGTCCTGCTCAGTATGAAAGCAAATATCCAACATCATAAAAATGTACTGCTCCAAAAGGAATAAATCCCAAAAATCACATAACACCACCCTGTGCGTCTGGTGCGCACGGAAATCAAAATCCATATATGTGCTAAACATGTGCACAAAACAACATCTAGGTGCAACGGGTGTGCACGAAGCATCTGTCATAGGCAACGTGTGCCTGGCAGCCAAAACAGGTGCATCTGACATGCACGAAGAATCTCGATTTAGTGCATCTGGTGTGCCCCAAAATCGTATCTCAAAACATGCGCCCAACATGCGCGAAAATCCAAATCGGTGCATCCATCATGCACGAATGAAAATCTAGACCCTGCGCACTCAGTATGCACGGAATCACAAAATCCAATAGCAACGTCGAATATGCGTAAGTCCAGTCAAAAGCACGGAGTGCAAGAATCCACATCAATATCACAATCAAAATCGACATACCGAAAGGCATCAAATCGAAGTCAGGTGCAATCGTAATGCACAAAATATAAATCCGGTGCAACAAAGGCACGAAATATAAATCTGATGCGATAAACGCAAGAAACATAAAACTGGTGCGACAAATGCACAAAGTATAGAACTGGTGCATCCCATGCACAAATACCAAGCAATAACTCAAATACGTAAGCAGCAACACCAAGTGTATCCAGATATGAAGAAAATCATAAACGTGTGCAGCTGCGGGCACAAAACACATATCGATGCACTACAAGCACATATAAGCTATACCGAGTGGAAAATCAAAACACTAAAATTACATGAAACTCTGCTGGAAGCGTAAATCAAATCACCAGCATAAAATAGGCATGAAATCGCAATCAACAGCTCAAGAGTAATAACTATGTACAAGGTATAAATACCCAGTAGGTGCAACCATGGTGCACAAAATCAAATATCATGAAACTCAGTCATTAAGACTAAATCATGCGAATAGATCGCCCAAAATACCGAAATCCAAAGCAACGGATACGTGATAATCAAATCACAAAATCACAAATCATAATTACCGTCGTCGGTATACCCTCCTTCAGGGTCGAGAAGGTACCGGTACATCCGATGCTAGCGGCGCAAGATATCTACTTGCCTCTTGCTCGCGGCTGGCGTCCTCTGCCTCTGGTTCCTGATCTTTCCTGTAGATTACCAATCTCGCAATCCATCGGCTCATCGGCCCGGTCAGGAGTACTGACAGGAACGATTCCGTTCTGGCACTTTCCTGGTCACTTTTCGGTCAATCCTCACGACCACTCGTAAGGCAGCGTATCACTGGCGTCGGCCTCTGGCTCTCTGAAAGCACGTCACACATCTGATCCTGGGTGCAAACATCATTGCAGCAATGTCCTGGAAGGAATCCTGCTCAAGGTCTCTTCCGATCATGCTTATGCCGATCTGTACAGAGGCTGGCTTCCTGCACAACCTCTTCTCGCTCAAAAACACCTATGTCCTCAGCACAATATTTTCTCGGAAACTGGTCACATTCCAACGTCTCTGTAACCATATCAGGTCTCTAGTCTCGACGAGAAGCAATGGCAGCTCATCAGTGTCTCACACGAACCTCTTGTTCCAACTGTCTCTATCGTCGTCCACTATGACGTCACGCCAAGCTACTACGCACTGCACTGTTCTCGGCCACGGTCAATCTGAAGTCTCTCGCACGGACTCGAAATCGCATATTCTGTAGCTTCATCATTCTGTAGAGGATGTCAGGCCGAACAGGTCCTCGGGAACACGTCCCAACCATCGGAGGAATACTCATCACTCGTCCGTCCCTGATCAATCTGCAACGCATCTGGGTAAGTTCCTTTATCCGAACATGGTCAACTACCTCGTCGACAATGCCGAACTCTGTCCTGCTGGGTGTGCGCAATACGACCACTCCTGGTCTAGGTCTTCTCGTAACGTACTCCAGAAAGGTCCTGTCGAGGTTCCTTTCTCAAATCTCAATCCTGCCGAAATGCCCGGAAGTCATCATCCAATGCTGAAGCTAAAACTTATTCCGGAACGGCTGCATACCTATCGCGCTTCTCTCTGGAAGATACATCCATATACCACGCCTCGGGGTGCATATCACATCTCTAATGTCAGCGGAGTGGGACGTCATCTCGTATGAACTCTTTACTCCACCTTGCTCAATGTCGACTGATTCGGACTTAACTCATCGTGGCTACACGAACTGCGCTCCGACGGCTACGCTCGCATCTGGAGTCTCCCAAGCAGTGTCCCATCACGATATCCGAAAGATGTCGAACCATCCGATCGACTCGTCAGATCCTCATAGTCCCCCAAGAGATTACATCATGGGTACAGTTTAATAGTATCGAGTACATGCCACAGCGTCGGTGGTCCAGCCGTAGAAGGGCAAACCCAAGCCTCACTAATGGCACCGAGGAACTGCCGCAAACCCTAAGGTTCAAAGGCTTTCACACGGTCATTAAGTCGAGTTAGGGTTTCATTCTTCTAGAGGGTCCATAGAATCACCTGCATGTCTTTCCGTATACTTTAAACTTGGAAAATAGGTTCCTGACATTCGATCGTCTCAATCAACTCTCAACGAATCTGCATGAAGTCGCCTCTAGCTGGAATCAATCCACCTGATGACCTCGCATCGGGGTAAGCGAACTCACCACACGTCCTATCATTCATCCTCGGTGACTAGCGACTCACCATCATATCTCAAGAATATGCTCATGCTGCAGTAGCTCCAATCATCTGGGCGATATCTCATCATTTGCAGCAACAACTGGCTCATACGCCTGTACGCTGAACAACGCCTCAATCCCCCAGAAAAGGCGATACATAAGCGGTCATCTCAAAATCGGTCTGCTCTAGACCTGAGCAAGACTCTCCACACTGGAGATCTTCAACACAACTGGGCCCGCTCCAGCGCAAAAATCGGACGAATCACCTTCATCTCTCAAATCGGGTAGACTAGCTATCATCTGTCTCATATCTGCCTGAAAGCTACGGCAATCTCAGCTCGTAAGCTTCGGAAGCGACATCCTGTCAATCTCAGCAACAGCTGGTCCATCTGTCTGCACGGCAGACGACATCACAATCTCTGAGGTATGCTGTACATCAACAGTCCTCTCTCAACTGGCAGCTCTAACAATGGCCCGATCATCCGGTGCAAGACCAAGCACTCGCCTCCACTAGAGGTCACAATCACCAACACTAACTCGAGACGTTCCCATGTCACCAGAAAACACAATGGTCGGCCCTCGTACCAAACGAGCTCACACCGGCCGTAACCCTAGCAGCAGCCCAAACTGCGCTCAAACATGGTGACAGGAACCTCAATCGAGAATCAAGGAGAGCACATCAATGGCAAGAAAGGAAACAACAGATCCAAAGTGGATACATGATCATGGGAAGGAACAGCATCAATAAAGGTATGATCATGAAACTAATAGAATCGGGGATCTCAAATGGATGTATAATCCTGGATATGAAGAGAATCACTGATCTCGAAAGTATGTACATCCTAAGGTTCCTTAAGCGGAGTGTCGTGTCGTAAGTATGCCGCGGAACATACCAACGGTACGTCACTCTACTTTAGTCACCTATTCCATCAACCAAGGGTCATCCTACACGACGAAAGTTCGGGTTTACACCCCCTCGACCAAGTCTAAGTTCCGTAAGGTCAAGCCTAAGTTCCGCATATAAATAACGCCCTAGGCTCCACATAGTCAAACTTAGACTCGAACCAAGGTCAACCTAGCGCTCTGATACCAACTTTGTCACGACCCGAAAGAGCACGTGACTGGCCCTTGAACCATATGAAGTCTATAGGACTCCATCTGATCCAAGTAAGCCAAAAGCCCAGAAATCTAAAACCATTTTTAAGAATAAGTAAAGAAACTGGTTTAAAGAAGTGAAGAAAAACATGTTTGAAATCAAGGTTTTTAAATAACTAAGCCGAATATGCATTTTTAAAAACAGTACAGTCTTTTCTAAAAATTTCGGCAGAGTTTCTTTTGTAAAACTGGCCCCGAATGGGGTATAACAAGGATAACAATATATGCAATGATAAAGGCATCCCCAAGCGGGAGCTAGCTCTTCGTCAATCGACGGTCACCACCACACATGCAACAATAATATACAACGCCAAAGGGCGAGGATCAAAACCCAAAAAAAAAAGAAACTCAAAACAGCCAGAAAACCATAATACTACTAGCGCGACTCTAAGGTCGAAATAAAACAACACTGTTTTCTAAGTCTGAAACAAAAAACAAGTTTTTGGTTGATGGACAATTCTAAATACAAAGAATAATACCAATACAACGGCGGTTCTGATACAAAAGAACCCACCTATCCAAGCAAATCACCCAAAAGGAAGCAGTGTGCCAGAAATGCCGCTATAGAACTGTACGGCAAACCTGCAAGAACTGGGGCATAACGGGGGTGAGTTGCCAACTCGTGAATAGAAAGATATCTACAAGCAGAGATCGAATGCATGACCCAACCTAGGTCAATACGATCAGATATAAAGAAACCTCAATATGAATAAAGCTGAAACATGCTAAACTGGCAATGTAATCTCTATACATGAATGTAGTGCCAAGTGCTCGTGCTAGTGCCTCAGGTAATAGTATGTCATGAATATGAGGTATGAATGCATGAAAGCAGAATACATGTAAATGAAGAAACTGTTTTCATAATTTAGTGAGATTTCCCTTGTATTTTTAGTTGAGGTATCATAATGAAATCAGCATAAAACAGTGCCAAGCATCGGCACAAAACGTAATCCCAATATCTCGATATCTCTGTATCACAGTCTCTGTACCTCGAAATCTCGAAATCCCAATGTCTCAATCATAATATCTAGGGCGCCGTCAGTCCAGACCGGCCCCTACCATCCATCTCAAGACCACGACGGTATCCTCCGGATATCCGACGCGTCGGGTAAAATCACCGGTAGGTAGTGCTCCCCTGCCAGGCTCACATCGTCATCACCACGCGCTTCTTGCCCCGGGGTACCTTACCGGGTCCACCATGTACCCGAAACGGTTCATCCGTCTCCTCGAATCGGGTTTCCAAATCCATCAGCAAACTCATGGTGGACGACTCATACATCATGGGAAAACCGCACTTTTTATTTTAAAGAGAGAAAAGAAGTTTATATAAGTTTTGCGGTTTTTCCCCAAATCCAGAAAATCTCATGGAAATCCGAATCCAATCCTCAATAGCATGTAAACAGTGCATACAGGCATAAAAATCCATGAATAATAACATGCATGATGTAACAACTAATAATTACAATGTCTAATCTAGCATATAAGGCAAGTACACTAATATCATGTCTAAATTATTAGCTAACAACCTATGTCGATGCAATAATATTTTCTAAGGTGTACGTGACATGGCAATTACCGATGAAGATGTGTGTGAGCCGGCAAGTAAGTGTACGTGGTACATACGCATCATCGGTAATGGTGCTGGTGTCCTAACAGCATAACATCAATAATGGAGTATGAAACATAATATAAGCATGCGATGCGATGCGATGCGAACCACAATAATGAGCGGAAGCTGAATACTAGACGCAACTATAACTAATCTGCATTAATCTAAAATAACCTCTACAATTGGTGTCTTTTGAAATAACACGAATCATGGGGTTTTGAAAATAGGGGCTACGGTGTTTTTATGAAAAGATACGTCTTTTGAAATATCCGTAGGATACCTTGGGCTGTCTTTTAAAATACCCACGATTCGTTAGTTTTTGAAATAGGTAGAAGTCTAATCTAATCTAACAACCATCCTAAACTATACGGCTGAACTAACAAGCAGAGCTACGGGTGAGGAAACCGCCTAACATCTGAGTCGATACATATACATACATGTATATATATTAGTCGGTGATCCCACCTCAATAATATCATATCCGATACCCTATCTATAATCAGACATCCCAAGTCAAGAGTGCGGATCAATCATCAAAATATAGCTTGTACGTAAATCCGTCGTACGGCATCCCAAATCTGGGTACGGGTCAATATCACATTCATCATACTATTTATCTGGTATCCTCTTTATCAAATGTCATGATCGGGGTACTGATCTACGTCTAGTACAATATTGATACCCTCTATGTATGCATGCAGGTGTAAGAATCACTACGTCAAAAGACCCGCTAAAACATCGTGTCGTATCTCAATACGAACCAAATCACATCACCGATCTCCTGGCCTCAAGCCCAATCTCATCGACTCATCTCAAATCCCAAATATTATCCTCAAATCCAGTATATAAACACATAGTCCCATACCCATGTGTAGATATACGCACCATCATATGCACTCTAATAAATGAAAGAATGAATGCAAGTATGTGTGTAAATGTATGTGTGAGTGCAACCACTACTCTAGGGTTCGCACTATACTAAACCAATATATTCTTATCATCAAAATATCATTATTACCATCAATAACCCTAAACAACGCATAATAAATATTCGTGTGTATATGTATTCGTATACATCACCACGGACTGCTGGGGTGCTATACGCCATCCACCCGACTTCTCCCCACAGATATAAATCTACTCACATTGCTTCTCGTGTGCCAAAGCCGATGTCGCTATCTTCACCTCCTTTGCCTCAACATCACGCGGGGTACCTACAAGTATATCACAATGCTAAAGCACATGAAAATCACATCGGAAACCAAAATAGCACACGCGACCCGCATAGGTAAAAACCTATCGACTCGCATGTAAACACAATCAAAATCCACTTGTCGTTGACGTTCAAACGCCACCCGACAGGAATGAATCACCAAATACCAAAATCCATGCTAAAACAAGTCCCAAATTATACACCAACATAGGAAAATCAACCCAGATTTCATCCTGGATGGAATCTGTCAAAACTAGACATATTCAGGGTCAAAACTAGAGGAAATGGGGGCAAGCACAGAAAACGAAGCAATTCCTTAAAATACCTTATTTTAGAATTTTCCATAATTTTTCCCCATTTATCTGTATTTAATTATACCAGAATATTAAAATATTCATTAAAATAATATTAAATTATAAAATTTCCCAAAAATCATATTTTATTATTTTGAAGACGTTACAACTGACCTCAAGGGAGGCTGATGAGTGAACTCATCTAGAAACCCTACTGAGCCTAACAGTGACAATGTATATACAGTTCGGTCCATTCGTCTATGAGTATCGCATATCCGGCCTAGGGGGTGTAGGGTTCCTAGGCACCCTAGTGAGGTCTCTAAAGGCATCGATCATGCCAATTTCAAAAATTATGGGTGCCGAGAGACCCGACTACGGATCGTTTGCTAGATAACTAGGCGAAACAAGAGCTAGTTTACAACTAAACTATAAGATACGGAAATACAACCTTTGTAGATCCGGTGCTCCACCTCCATAGCTCCGCAACGATGTCTCCTCGCTGTCCAAAATCCATCCCGGGCTCTAGAGTCGGCTTCGTCGGAGAATGGGCAAGCTAGGTCGTCGATGTCCATGCCGAAGATGATCTACGTCGAGGCATCGCTAAATCAAGCTCCGACTTCACCAAGTCAAGAAATTTGTGAAGAAAACACACTCTACTACTTGGCAAGAGGTAGAGGATGAATAAATAGGAAGTGGGTAGACTTTAGATTTGGATTTCTCACTCATATCATCAATCCACCATTGATGTAGTCTAGGTTTTTCTTCTTTTGTTGAAGGAAGAAGAAGAAGAATATATGATAAGTCTTATTATAAAAAGAAAATAATCATAATACTTATCATCTATTGAACCATGGTCAAGTGTAGAGAATAAATCATGGTTAGTGGGATGGTTAGGGTTAAGCATGAGACAAAATGGTCACTTGGTCAAAGTCTTCATGAAGCTTCATGAACAAAACAAAAGAAGCCACCATTTTCTCATTTGCTTTTCATTTTCCAAAATGAATAAATGAATAAATAAATAGATATGAAAACGTAAACCCCAACCATTACATAACCATGGTTTAAACTTTACACAAAACATAAGTAAACATGTATCATCAAACATGATACAATCAAGTGCACAAAAATCATATCGCATATGCAATGCGCACACCCGAGTGAGAAAATCCATTTAAAGTGAACCGATACTAGTTAATGCAAAGTAATATATTAAATATATAATTATGCATTAAATCATTAAATCAACACTTGATTCAATGATCCGGTCATGTCGCACATAACCGACTGGTATCATCAGTAACAACTTATCGAATCAACACTTGATCCGATAACTCGGCTATATCGCATATAACCGATCAATGTCACATCACGAGAATCGAATACAGTATCACATACTGGTATTATTCTCGGTCCCGCACATATCTCATATGCGCTCCTATTTCGTTTTGCTTGAGCCAGGAAACCTCTGTGTAGGACTTTAAAGACTCGTCAATACGCCGGCAGCAGGTGATGATCATATCAAACACCCACAAGCCGCAAGCGGTCTGCTAAACGTAACGGCCACCCGGGTATTGAGCGATCTGAAGATCGACGAGCAAGCCCGCTCACACTCCAGTGAATCCGACCAGTAACACTACCGTACAGTCCGGTCTGATCGTATGATATGTCACATATCTCGCCTAGGGGTGGTAAACGTCAGACCCCAATAGCTCGATAAGTCGTGTCGATATGAGGTCTATAACAATTCGAGAAACTACTGGTAACACTTACCAGTAAATCTCAGCAATCTTGGCCAGGGATTTCCTGTTATAGCCAATCGAACACAGCGCAACATCAACCCCCTATACCAGGAGAGACGAATCCCCTCCTATCGCTCATTGCCTCCATGTGACTCGGGACTGTACCCAAAAACCACCGTTTTGCACGCCCTCTTGGACATGGTAAGATGGAAATCAAAGCACAGTGGGAACCACACAAGACTCTATGACGATCTCGGGTCAACATACTACTCTGTACCAGTGTCACCAGAGAACTGCCATCTGACGTGAGGTATAATACCATCTGGGAGTTCTCGGCGAGTCCGTCCAGTGTACCCAGTCTCTACTGAGCACCCGTATATCATCTCTGATGTCAAACACCAATGGATATGGGATCATCCATCGCCCATCTGTATGGGTCGAGAAGGTACACGCTAGTCTACTCTGGTATATCGATGCCCCGTCTCGATACACCCATGACTAGGGACTTTGAAGGATGTACTTATGGACTACCATGTCCCCACTAGTATGATCCGCATCATAGTCCAGGTAGTCAAGTACACATCCGAAGGGCTTTACCAACATGTAACAGAGAGACAATCAGTATACATGTTAAGGTAAAGTGTAACCAGATAGCATACTATCATGTCGAGCAAGAAAGTCCTCCCTATATACGTCCCAGCATCCACTACAATATACATCCAATGTACAGTAATGGCCTCTAGGGCATACATATTACTAACAATCTCCCACTTGCACTAGGGCCATCTGCAGCAGTGGTTGTAGTATCTCATACTCAACCATCCCATAAAAGTCTCTCTCTGGGAATAGGCCTTCGTGAGTGGATCCGCTGCGTTATCCTCTAAGTCTGCTCTCCTTGCCTCGATCAACCTGGAGATCAACCATCTCCATGATCAGGTGATACTGCCTTAGAATAAGTCTGGATCACTGATGGGACCGGCGTTCCTTGGCATAAGCCACAACTCCATTGTCACACAATGGGAGGAACGTAGTTCATCTCATGAACTATTATACACCCAAACATCCTCTTTGGTAGCATCTTAAGTAGCGATGTATTCAGCCTTTATCGTCTAGTATGTCACGGTATCTAGCTTGGAACTCTTCCAACATACCGTCCCTTCACTGAGGGTAAAGACAATGCCTGCTACTGACATTCAGTCATCTTTATCACCCTGGAACACTTCCAGTGATTCTCCCCAGGATCTATCGATATCATCTCACTACAACTAGTGAGAATCCTAACATCCAATTAAATCTATCTCATAGATCTAAAACTCAGGATTTAGGAGGTATCATTTAGATCCTATACGGAGAATCTTTGTGATAAACGGAGATTGATCGAGCATAGCATAAGAAACTCCTTTCTTATCAAGAGTATGTCATCCACGTACTCTACGAGGATCACCACCATACTCCCTACTACCTTTTTGTTTATACAAGGTTCATCTACCATTTTGATGATGTCAAACTCTTTGACCAATCCATCAAAACAGATGTTCCAACTCCGCGATGCCTGCTTTATCCTATAAAGCATCTTGTTCACGTTTCCGCTGCTCCCACTGTTTACGAAGCCCTCTGGCTGTGTACTTATAGACGCTCTCTTCCAAAACATCATTTAGAAAAGCAGTCATGACACCCAACCGCCAGATATCGTAATCATGGTATGTAGCCGTGGCAAGTAGGATCTGGATGGACTTAAGCATAGATACTGGAAAAGGTTTCATCATTATCCACGCCTGGTCGATGACGAAAACCTTTAACAAGTCTAGCTTTGAAAGTCTTAACTTTTCCATGTACACCAAGTAATCTTCTCAAGATATACTTGCTCCTGATGGGGATTTAACCCTTCAGATATAGCAACTAAAGTCCATACTTTGTTGGTGTATAAGGATTCCACCTCAGATCGCTAAACATCCAGCCATTCTTACAGAGTCCCTACTCTTGATGGCCAGCTCGAAACTAGTTGGGTCATCATCTCATGATGCAATCCTCGCTCCCACTGTCATAGAGAAACCGAAGTAACTCTCAGGTGGGTAAGGAACCCTACTAGATCGGCGGAGAGGCTGAGGTTCGTTGGAATCTACTGAATCTTTTGGTTGTACCAAATCATCTGCTGTCATTTGTATAGCTGGAACCTTTCCAGTTCTACTTAACAGACCTTGCTTCGAGCGTGTCCGGATTTTGCTTTTAGACATAGGCCGGACAACCCCAAATCTTAACTAGCTTAAGACATGGGCTCTTCCCTTTCTATATCACATATGAAATGGTAGGCTTTGATTTGATTCGAACCCTAATTCAATAGGTATGCAGCTTCATAAGTGCATAACACCCAAAAGGAAATAGGTAACTCAGTAGTACTCATCATAGAGCACACCTTATCATATAGGATGTAATTGCTCCACCCCGATATACCATCATGCAATGGTGTATACGGAAGAGTAATGCTGAGAGAGAATCTCATTCTCCTTTAGAATAGTCCAGGATTTCCGTGCCCAAGTATTCTCCTCCCTGATCTCATCATAGGATATAATACTTATACCCGTATTTTGGTTCTCTACTTCTAACTTATATTCTGTGAATATCTCAAAAGGTTCGGACTGTGTTTCAACAGGAACATATGTCTGAATCTCGAGAGATTATCAGAGAATGTAATGAAGTATAAAGAACCGATCTTGGTATGTGTAGACAGGGGACCTTACATACATCAACATGTATCAATCCCAAGAGTTCATTAACTCTTTCTCTGTTTCCAATAAACAGAGCTCTGGTCATCTTATCTTTGTGACATGACTGGCGAGTTTCACAAGATGTAAATTCAAACTGATTTAAATATGCATCTATATGTAACTCTAGCTAGTCGGGTCACATTGATTTGACCTAGTCTACAATACCTCAAGAAGAATTCGTTCATTTCTGAACTCTTCCTCTTGTGTGTGTTCCATATACTAAGAACTGTAGTTTGATTTAGAATATCAACGCTTTTAGATAACGTGCCTGAACTGATCAACTTTTGATATAGGAAATGTTCAAAACATTATCCAACAATACAAAATTTTATCGTTTCTTTACTAATAAAGAGACAGATATGATTTTGTATATCAGGTTCGATATCTAATAACATTCGTTCAGAATCAATGTACTGGTAATACAGGGTGACAGTGACCGATAGACTTGGCTGCAACACTTGCCCCGTTTTCTGCCTCATGAAACTTATCACCCGTTCTCAGTTTTTCTACCCTTTTGTAGCCCTATGTAACATCTTACATATCTGGGATCCTGATCCGGTATCATATACCCAGGATGCGGAGGATACTGAGAAACAGTTCTGTATAATGAACACACCCGAAGATGATACATCAGCATGTACTCTCTTCGTTTGGGCGGCACGGGAAATCTGGTATTCCCCAATTTCCTGCTCTGTCTTATAACAATTATAAGTTGGAGCGGGACCAACGTTCCCCAGCTCAGTATAACAAGCGGGTTCGGTCAATAATCCGTATTATTATCTTGATTAAGGCGTGATATGGTCGCTACCAGGAGAGAGAGAGAGAGAAGAAAACACTCAGCGTGCGCTCTTGCAAGAATAGATTGGTTATTATTTTATCTAATCAGGATGGCTCCCATTGCTTTTTATCAAATCTTCCTTCAAACCCTAAAAGGAAAGACCAGCCGGGATTAATTACACACTACAAGTTCGCCAATCTTTCAGCCAGGCCAGTGTCGGTACTTTGAGGGAGGTGCCCCGTGCTTTCGCACGGACCTAATTAATGTAAACCTCGTTTTCCCAGAGGCGTAACCTCGTTAACACCTTTCTAGACACCTACTTGATCGGCTAATTGTAATGTATAAAACTCTCCCAGGAGTAACAATTACTCGCAGCGGGTATCGGGATCCAACTAACTCATAGAAGGTATGCAATCTCATTGCAAATTTCAACACTTGAAATTCCCGATAATATTTTGCCCCAGGCGATCTATGACCTTGACTGAGTCAACAAACCATAGACCGCAAGTAAAGTTCAACCCGTCATTTCCTGATTGAATTAAACCCACCCGCACGACCCTTGACTGAGTCAACAAGGCCGCACGACTACCCTAATCCAATCTGCATCATATGCATAAGCAGATAAATAGTAATCAGCTACCGCACACTACGCCTTGACTGAGTCAACAAACGCAGCACGAATACTAACTATTACTTATCTGAAATGACGGAGGGCTTCGTCAGGTTTTTAAGAAAACCCTTTGCGTAATGAACTTTATATTGTTGTAGAATCAAATGATTTTGAAATGGAGTGCTTTTGAGGCTTTTCTAGTTTTGCTAAAGGAGTCACTCCCGGTGAAGGGATCGTCGGTCCTTTCCTCGTCGAATGAGGTGCGGGATATATCACATATATCACTGTGCAAAGCAAAAACAGTTAAAAGCAATCAAAAGTCAAACCGAGTGGTAGCATCGGCCAGTTATTGCTAAAGGAGTCACTCCCGGTGAAGGGATCTCGGTCCTTTCCTTATCGAATAAGGTGCAGGATATATCACATATACCGCTGTGCAAAGCAAGAACTGTAGCTACCTGTTTTATTTTGAAATTCGATTCTACAACATCTTAGGTTTCTTTTACTTTCATTAATCACATTAATGAAGTCCCATCATTTAAGTACCTAAACATCACAGATAGATATGACGTACACTTATGTCATCCGCATTCGTCTCAATGTCCCCTCGTGCACCGTTAGGTTAGGTAACTAACGGCAGAGCGGGGCAGGGCTAGCACGGATGTAAAACATAAGTAACGTCTATATAATATATCATATATACTATATACTATATCCATCACAGAAACACATCAGAAATATTGCAGCAGAAGAAATATATGAAATATTGGATATACTAGGACGTCCGTGTTTTCAATACGAGCCAGTATAAAACACGGATTCCACGGTCGTGATGAATAGCCAAACCCACACCCCTAGACCCCTACGAGAGCGGCAAGCAACCCTACCAATTCTAGAGTTAGGAGACCCGGACTCGACACCTCGAGTTGGTCTCCCACTGGACCCCAGAACCCGGTTACTTGTGCCCTCCTCCTTGGGTCTATCCTAGTGCGGAAAAGTAAATAATATACAAACGGTGACAACTTCCGCAACCTGGAAGCGCCCCAATAAAAGAATATTACATACAAGTTTTTACATGAATGAAAATGAAAAACACTCATCTCACATAAAAACCCCCGGCTATTCAAACACGACGATCCAATATAACATATCCAGCAACACATAACATCACATGTCATCAACGTAAGTAAATATGCGCATCCCAATTGTCGTTGACATATAGCAACGAAACCGGCGATATCACATATTACACTTACGGTCACAGAAAAGAAAATGTAAAACTACAACAGTTGGAATCCGCAACCACCTCAGACATCGCATGCCTAACCAAATGAATCACTTAGACATCGCATGCCTAACAATTATAAACCCCGCATTTTAGTCTCGTTATCGAAAACACTTTTCAATATCAAGTCGGGGAATTCAACAGGATTCCCGACATCCTGATCGAATGCTCGTCGCAAACATCAGTAGACGGCCGCACCCCCGATACCGTCGACGAAGTGCACCAAGGCGGAACACCGCTGCCGCGAGCACCCGAACGGATGCTTTCGGCGATGGGGTTCTCCTACAGTCACTTGGTCGGGGCTATGGAGTGAGGCTGTCTATTAAGTTTACCCGGCGAGTATCCGCGTACGCTACGTGATTGCGACGGACTTTTGATCACATCAAAATTCCGTGGCAACCGATCAAGTGAGACTAAACTGCTGTGTTTATAACATTCATTCAGTTATCTCATAACTTTTTGTGAATTCCAATTATTGTATCCCATTCCGGATAAATAGAAAATGTCAAACTTTCCGATCGAACAATCGAACACCCAAGTTTTCCCGATACAGATCAACACATGAAACAAGTCTAACAACATTCCGTTCGTGCCTCAGTACCAACGGTCCAGCCGTAGAAGGGTCAAGCCAACGCCTCACATGTGACACGCCGTACTGCCCCAAACCCGAAGGTTCAAAGGGCAGTTCAAGACGGTCACATAATCGAGTTAAGGTTTGTTGTCTTCTAGAGGGTCCATCGAGTTACTTACACTACTTAGAACGACGTTAAACTACGGAAAGATCCAACACTTGGAAATTTCCCGACAGGGGAAAAATTGGGTATTTATATCCGGTCGAACTTTTTAACATATTCTTAAATTTACCCGGAAAGCCACACAGACAAAATTTGATAATCCGATCGAATCATCGAATCCCGAAAACAACTCCAGAAAAATTCAACTCTTGAAAAATTATTAAAAAATCCCAGAAGACTCAGCACTACAAGACATGAGTTACTGTGGAAGACACGTGCTGTAATTCAATACAATGGCCGCGGAACCGCCGCGCATCCCATGGTGGGGGCCGCGGTTCCGCGCCTCTATTGACGAATTACCATCACGTGCTTCACAGTAACTTATGTAATTCCCTGCTGAATTTTTTGAAAACTTTTAATCTGGAAATATCCACATTTTTGAAAAAAGGACAGAGAGCAATATTGGTTCGGGGTTTCGGGTTTGTTCGGACTTCAAATTCCGTCGGGACTACGCCTAAGGCTCTAGCTAGGCTCTGATACCACTGTAGGGTTGCTAGGCACCCTAGTGAGGTCTCTAAAGGCATCGATCATGCCAATTTCAAAAATTATGGGTGCCGAGAGACCCGACTACGGATCGTTTGCTAGATAACTAGGCGAAACAAGAGCTAGTTTACAACTAAACTATAAGATACGGAAATACAACCTTTGTAGATCCGGTGCTCCACCTCCATAGCTCCGCAACGATGTCTCCTCGCTGTCCAAAATCCATCCCGGGCTCTAGAGTCGGCTTCGTCGGAGAATGGGCAAGCTAGGTCGTCGATGTCCATGCCGAAGATGATCTACGTCGAGGCATCGCTAAATCAAGCTCCGACTTCACCAAGTCAAGAAACTTGTGAAGAAAACACACTCTACTACTTGGCAAGAGGTAGAGGATGAATAAATAGGAAGTGGGTAGACTTTAGATTTGGATTTCTCACTCATATCATCAATCCACCATTGATGTAGTCTAGGTTTTTCTTCTTTTGTTGAAGGAAGAAGAAGAAGAATATATGATAAGTCTTATTATAAAAAGAAAATAATCATAATACTTATCATCTATTGAACCATGGTCAAGTGTAGAGAATAAATCATGGTTAGTGGGATGGTTAGGGTTAAGCATGAGACAAAATGGTCACTTGGTCAAAGTCTTCATGAAGCTTCATGAACAAAACAAAAGAAGCCACCATTTTCTCATTTGCTTTTCATTTTCCAAAATGAATAAATGAATAAATAAATAGATATGAAAACGTAAACCCCAACCATTACATAACCATGGTTTAAACTTTACACAAAACACAAGTAAACATGTATCATCAAACATGATACAATCAAGTGCACAAAAATCATATCGCATATGCAATGCGCACACCCGAGTGAGAAAATCCATTTAAAGTGAACCGATACTAGTTAATGCAAAGTAATATATTAAATATATAATTATGCATTAAATCATTAAATCAACACTTGATTCAATGATCCGGTCATGTCGCACATAACCGACTGGTATCATCAGTAACAACTTATCGAATCAACACTTGATCCGATAACTCGGCTATATCGCATATAACCGATCAATGTCACATCGCGAGAATCGAATACAGTATCACATACTGGTATTATTCTCGGTCCCGCACATATCTCATATGCGCTCCTATTTCGTTTTGCTTGAGCCAGGAAACCTCTGTGTAGGACTCTAAAGACTCGTCAATACGCCGGCAGCAGGTGATGATCATATCAAACACCCACAAGCCGCAAGCGGTCTGCTAAACGTAACGGCCACCCGGGTATTGAGCGATCTGAAGATCGACGAGCAAGCCCGCTCACACTCCAGTGAATCCGACCAGTAACACTACCGTACAGTCCGGTCTGATCGTCTGATATGTCGCATATCTCGCCTAGGGGTGGTAAACGTCAGACCCCAATAGCTCGATAAGTCGTGTCGATATGAGGTCTATAACAATTCGAGAAACTACTGGTAACACTTACCAGTAAATCTCAGCAACCCTGGCCAGGGATTTCCTGTTATAACCAATCGAACACAGCGCAACATCAACCCCCTATACCGGGAGAGACGAATCCCCTCCTATCGCTCATTGCCTCCATGTGACTCGGGACTGTACCCAAAAACCACCGTTTTGCACGCCCTCTTGGACGTGGTAAGATGGAAATCAAAGCACAGTGGGAACCACACAAGACTCTATGACGATCTCGGGTCAACAGACTACTCTGTACCAGTGTCACCAGAGAACTGCCATCTGACGTGAGGTATAATACCATCTGGGAGTTCTCGGCGAGTCCGTCCAGTGTACCCAGTCTCTACTGAGCACCCGTATATCATCTCTGATGTCAAACACCAATGGATATAGGATCATCCATCGCCCATCTGTATGGGTCGAGAAGGTACACGCTAGTCTACTCTGGTATATCGATGCCCCGTCTCGATACACCCACGATTAGGGACTTTGAAGGATGTACTTATGGACTACCATGTCCCCACTAGTATGATCCGCATCATAGTCTAGGTAGTCAAGTACACATCCGAAGGTCTTTACCAACATGTAACAGAGAGACAATCAGTATACACGTTAAGGTAAAGTGTAACCAGATAGCATACTATCATGTCGAGCAAGAAAGTCCTCCCTATATACGTCCCAGCATCCACTACAATATACATCCAATATACAGTAATGTCCTCTAGGGCATACATATAACTAACAGGGGGCTAGTAACGTCAGACCCCCAATAGCTGTATAAGTCGTGTCGGAGACAAGCCCTGAACACCCTGAGATACTAATGGAATACCTACCAGTAAATCTCACCTGCCTTGGCCAAGGACTTGGTGTGATGCCTTTCCTAGACAGAGCACGACCTCCACCCCCAATACCGGGAGAGACGAATCCCCTGCCGATCTGCTCGCGTGCCTCCATGTGGCTCGGGACTGTACCCAAAAACTACCTGTTTGCACGACTCCTTTGAGCCGTGGTAGGGTAGAATTCAAAGCACAGTGGGAACTCACACAAGACAAATGACGACCTCAGGTCGATGAACTAATCTGTACACATGTCACCAGGGAACTGCTATCTGACGATATGTATAATACCAACTAGCAGATTCCCGGCGAGTCCTGTCCGGTGTACTCATAACCCAATGAGCACCTGTATACATCTTAGGTGATCCAACTGACACCAGTGGCTTGTGAGACCGGCCACCGCCCCTCGTCGGGGTCTCGACTGTATACACTAGTCTACTCCGGAGTATCGATGCCCTGTCTCGAAACTCCCACGACTAGGGACCACTATTAAGGATATGCTTATAGACCACCCAACTCTCACTTATATGATCGCCCTCATACTGTTGGTAGTCAAGCAAGATGCTAAGGGCTCTATCAAAGTGTAATCGTGATCAGTCACCTGAACCTATACACGACTGATAAAGGCAAACCAGATAGCATACTATCATCTCGAGTAAGACTGTCCTACCGGTATAGGTCCTCCGCAATCATTGCAATCACGTACCTGCCATCCAATAATTGACTTTGAGGGCACTATATCCAACAATCTCCCACTTGCACTTAAGGCTAATTATTGCGATGTTGCGTACAACCAACACCCAACTCCCCTACTAATCAGTTTCACAAAGCCCGTTTGTAAAACTATTGTGTTCGAGAAATAGCCTCAGTGAGTGGATCCGCCCTGAAGTTCCTTTCTATGTCTCTCTTAATCTCAAGTTCGCGGAGAAAGTCATCTCCCGAATTGAGTAATACCTGTCTTAGAATATGTCTGGATATCTGATGGGACCTAGTTCATAAATGAACTCCAAATCCAAACTTCTTAGAGTGTATCGAAAACTGAACCTAATCAGTATCCGGCACCAAGCCTCCCACAGTATCCTCTTGGACCACCTGTCCATAATACTGTCCCTCTTCGTCAGAGGGAAAACTATAACTCTGACAATCTCTCTGTCGTCCTTGTCACTTTTGAAGCCTGGAATGATAACCGTCTCCCGAAGGAGGCTGCCGTCATCAAATCCATAGAACATCCACTTATGTTCTAAAACTGCTTCCTTATGTTTCTCCAGGATTGGATTAATACAAACTTATTGCATCTAGTGCAAAAACAACACTTGGTGTGGTACTTGACATCTTATGATTGACTCAGTTGCCTAAGTAAGTGATCTACCAATCATACACATCCCTCTCCCCTTTAGTCTGTAAGATACCTTTAGAGAGGGTGACTCCATCACCTGCAGGTACACCACCATGCCAGGAGTCATCTATTCTAAAAACCATTAGAATACTGTCAAAGTACCCACATTGGGAAACTACCCAAATCCAGATCTAAAATCATAGATTTAGAAACCAGAATGTCAAATATTATATCCATATCCTGTTTAGAGAAACAACTGTGTGACGACCACAGTACAACCGATCGTAGTATGGGAATTTTACTTCCTACTCTGTGTATGTCATCCAAATACCAGGACAACACACCCTACTACCTTCTTAACAGATCCATCCCTCATTCTGATGAAGTCAAACCCATGACTGTCACATCAAAATTAGATGATCAATCTCCGCTATAACTGCTCTAGTCTATAAATAGACATAAGCTACTTGCCCACTATGCTTCCGATGCTCCCACTGACCACAACAACCCTCCTACCGGGTCTCATAGCCTGGAACAACAGTAGTGTCAAGTCTGGGTAGATAAGAACCTTCCTGTCACCGTCCTTGAGGCTACCGGAGTACCTCTCGGGTGTCTGAGGTTACCCACCAAATCTGCGGAGTGGCTAATGGAATGTCAAACCTGATTGAATCTTTAGGTCCTATTAAATTTTCCATAATCGTTTGCGGTTCTGGAATCACTTCCAGTTCTACCATACTCCCACAACTGTTTTCTGAAAAAATCCATTTTACTAAAACTGTGGCGAGTCAAGAACAATATCACTATTGATCTTCCAGATGGTAGAAAGTCAACCCTCGTCATAGCCTGGGTCAACCCACAAATAGCCATTACAGAAACGTGCCCTGAGTTATCCAGAGTCTGGTTTTAAGCATAAGCCGGACAACTCACCTATATCCAATATAGAAACTTTGGCACTTATTTAATTGGAACCAGATTCAAATCATGCAGCTGTCTCCAGTGCATATCAACTTTAATGGAGAGAGGCTAATCAGCATTACTCAACTTAGGAATCCATCCAATTATGAGTAACCTGAAAGAGAAACAAGTTTCTCAAAACTTTTACTATCATCTGAATACTAATCACAAGTATCTATATCTTCGATCTCTTTGAAGAATCTCGATACTTGCGACATCTGGTTCTCTACTTTATTCTTATACCCACAACTTCTCAAAACTTAGACCTTTTATTCTACGAAACACATGTCTAAAAACTAGAGAAGTCATAAGTAAACAGAACATAGTATGAGGACCTACCCCTTTGTCCTGATGGACACTGGACAACATACAATACTCTGTATAAGTCCGCTGAGTTGAACAACTCAAAACCTGTGCGTCGTAGGTTGAAAACTGTACCCTGGCGATTTCCTCAAATATCACCAATTACAACGAATTCCAATATAATGAGGATGATCACCTAATTCCCAATAACTTCCTCCCACTCATCATCTGTAAAACCATACAGATATGAGAATGAAACCTGGTGAATACACACCCTGGAGTAAGTATCTAATCGGGAAAACAGTTTTCCATTAACAATGCAGTGAAACATGAAAATGTTTCGTAGGGGTATCCTGGTATTCATAGTAATGTCTCTTCCATAATCCAATTCATGACTTTAACCGTATATTTCTTTGCCATCTCTCCAAATCCTTTTATTTGTCTTTAGTCGTTACCTTCTGTACACCATCGTTAGGCTAAATGGTTTTCTTCCTTCCCTACCGTTCGGCACCAGCCTATGGTTTGGAAGAAGACTATCCAGTAAGCATAATAGGTGTACCCTCCTAAACCAAGGAGTACTCGCAACTGAGAGAAGGTGATGATAAAAGACAACTGAATAATACCTTATTTTTTAAAAGGTGAAATAGGAGTGGCGATGAAGTACGCGGTTTGGTCGTGAATGATAACAGTCGCAACTTACTTTGCCCTCTTTCTAATCCTTTTATTTTGTCTTTACATATTACCTTCTGTACACCCTAGTTAGGCTAATTGGTTTTCTTCATTCCCTACCTTTCGGCACCTGCCTATGGCTTGGAATAAGACTATCCAATAAGCGTAATAGGTGTACTCTCCTAAACCAAGGAGCCCTCGCAACCTGAGAGAAGGTGATAATAAAAGACAACTGAATAAACCAATTCTATTTCTCCTGAACCTTGATCCATCCTTGAAGGAGTCCCTTCGAGTTCGTATATAACCATACGATGGATCTATCCAATGGAAGTGGATGTCCGTAGTAATACGGGTGTTCTGAGAAATACAAACGGTAGAAGGAGTGGCAATGACTTATGCAACTCAGACAATCCAAAAGCCAGTATTTTAAGGAGGTTCGGTCAACTTGGTCCCTGAGTCATAGTCTAGGGTCGGTCAAAGGTCGCTGCCAAAGAGAGAGAGAAAAGAAACACTCTGCGTGCACTCTAACCTAGATCAGAATGGTTATCACTTTATCTAATCCGGAAACCTCCCACTGTACTGTCAAATTCTCCTCCAAACCTGAAAGAAGAATCAATCGGGATCATCCGAAGAGTAAACCAACTCATCAGTGGGAATCGGGATCCAACTCTCATCACATGATAACGTGACGGAATCCACTCGCGTTATCACACTCCAGAAGGTATGCGCATGCCTGGAAAGTTTCAGTTTCTTTAGAAACTCCCGATGTGATTTTTACCCCATGTTCTTATGACCTTGACGAAAGCCAACAAATCATAAGTCACATGTCAAGTTCTGCCCGTCATTATGTTGTTAATTCGAACCCACCCGTACATACCCTTGACGAAAGCCAACAAGGTAATACGACTGTCCCAAACCAACTCATCTATCTATGCAACAAATGAATACCCCAGCAACTACCAAACACTATGCCTTGACGAAAGCCAACAAACATAGCTTGAATATTACTGACTATCCATAAGAAATGAAGGAGGGCTACGGCTGGTTTTTGGCGAAAAACCATTAACGTAATGAACTTGATCTCGTTGAAGGAACCTGATAGCTTTTTATAAAATATAGTGGCGAAAACCTTTGCTAAAGAGGTCACTCCCGGTGAAGGGATCTCGGCTCTTTCCTCGTGGAATGGGGTGCAGGATATTCCACTGAATACCGCGATGCAAAGCAACATGTAATCGACTATAGTGAAGTTATTACCCTGACGCAAATTTCTGCCCAAGGGGTCAGTCCCGGTGAAGGGATATCGGCCCTTGCCCCGTCGAATAAGGTGCAGGATATTCCAACCGAATACCACTGTGCAAAACAAAAGGAAACATCTTTGTAATAACACTTTTTAAATTGTTCTAACAACATCCAAACAGGTTTGTTTTACTTTGCATTGATCAGAATCAACGCAGTCCCATCAATTAATCACACCAGAAAAGAACGAAAATAAAATGTATGTATATGCCATCCGCATTCGTCACTGGGTCCCGTCATCACCCGTTAGGTTACTTAACTAACGACAGAGCGGGGACTGGACTAGCGCGGATGTAAAACATATACAACATCTAATAGTATATAAACCAATATACAATAATCGCTCCAGGCGTAATAATATGCAACATTACAGAAAAGTAATAAGCATCACAGAACAATACAGATAATCTGGGATCCCCGAGTTTCACAGAGCCGCTGCTGAAACCCGAGCCTGTGCAATGAAACCTAGACCCCTACGGGTGCGGCAAGTTACCCGCCAAAACCTGAAGCGAGGCAGCCCCCTACAGCATAGTGAATGGACTGCCCTGCACTTCACGTAATCCGGTAGCTTGAGCACCCCTCCTTGGGTCAACCTATACCCCCTACGAGTGGGGCGAATAGTCTGCCAATTCTAGAGTGAGGCCCCTCTGCCTCTCAAAGCCATGAGATGCGGACCCGTTGCCCCTCAGAACCCGGCTATCCGTGCACTCCGTCGCGGGGTAAAACCTAGTACAGTAATGAAAAATAGTACAACAGGTACATCGACCGCAACCTGGTCGTGCCCCAAAAGAATATTATACAGCAGGCAGTGACGGCAGTCCACAAATTTGACGCTCGCCCCGCAATATCAAATGTACAAATAAACTCAAACTGCACTACCATTGCACACTGCTATCCACCACGACAAATCCGCAACATCACAGCACAACACAGAACATCAACGCGAATGTTACGTTCGCAAACCCGTCTAAAAGAACTATAGCAATCAGACGCGGTTTACCGATCAAATGACTTTCCCGGTCGGAGATAAAATGTAAGCACTGTAAACTAACGCGTTTTAAATTTCGATCGACTAAATTTCCCGAAGTGGGCCCCACGCAAATCTGTTGTACAGTAACAAAATCTGGGCCCAAAAGATATATACCAAAAACACCAATTTCCAACATAGAATCCACTGTAGAAAATTGACTAAGTGTTCTCACTTTCCTGCGGCGGATCCACGGCCAAACCCTAGTTTAGGCCGCGGTTCCGCGGCGGAACAGTGGAGTCACTTGGTCGAATTTCTACAGTATTCCTCAAAAACCCTGCTTGATTTTCTGGTATGGTCAAAATGACATTTGGACCAGTTTGAAAATTAACAGAAACTTTAATACTTGAAAATTGTAGTTTTTGAAAATCCGTTCGATCGATCTTTTGAACGTGTTAGCATAAGTTAGTATAGCTTAATGGCGTGTCTCTGATACCATGTAAGTCTACGGTAGCGCCCCGGCCGTCAAACTGACGCCAAATGCGGAACAAAAACTTTTTATAACTGGCGCTATCGTATACTAAAACCCGGATCTGCCATTAACGCTAAACTAACAATCTACAAAGAGGGAAGAAAGGTTATACCGAACGATCCGAGTCCTTCGTTCTTTAACCATCATCCCACGCTCCGTTGCGGCTGCTCCGATCTCGTCGATCTCCGATCTCCTCGTCCAGGTGACACCACGTCATCGGATCTTTAAACGGGCTCCCGCCTCTGACTCGAGGCAACTCGGTCATCAAGTTTGCTAAAAGAGACGACCAAGATTGATGTAGAGAATGAGTGGAATACTTTGTCTTGCTTCGTCCAAAACCATGGACGAACGGTTAATGAAGTTGCCGTGGGAATCGGGTGATGGAATGAAATGAGCTGTAAAATTCCATACACCGAAATCTATCATCTTTTTCTAATCAAATGAGTGTGTAAAAATCCAAGTGGGCATCCAAGAGGGGGCCAGCCACTTATGTAGAGGGGGGAGGTGAGTGTAGGAGCAAGGAAGTAACCATAGGATAAAAGATCAAGAGAAAATATCCTTAGGTAAACAAGAAACATTAAAGCTAAAGCATGAGTCACTAATACACCTCATCTCTCATTTAATGCTAACAATGAATCACCAACATAGTCACCTTCCAAGAAGCTTCCTCTCATCTTCTAGAAACTTCTAGAACCATGACTCACCCAAGAAAAGATAAATCCGCATTTAACCGAATGTTAAATACGGCTGATAGAAAACTGGAAACTGGCAACTTCCAAAAGTGATCCCGAAACAAATTTCAGGATAACCCCGTAACTGTATAAATATACCCGCATTTGTATTACGACCGAATACAAATGCAACTGAGACAAAGATATTATATCTACTCTGTATAATATATGGATCCGGCTTAAACCAAAGCCCACCAGTATTATCTGCCCGAAAAATGACACGTGCGTAAACGCACGTGCATTTTCCGAACCCTGCCATAAAACCATATGGCCTCTACAACGTTTCGCCCGAACTTGGGAAACTGTCTGTGGGGGACTCTAATGACTCGTCAGTACCCTGGCAGTGGGTTTAACCACAAGCCGTCAGCGGCACTAGCTATGCATAACGGCTGCCCATGTACTGACCTCAAGGGAGGCTGATGAGCGAACTCATCTAGAAACCCTACTGAGCCTAACAGTGACAATGTATATACAGTCCGGTCCATTCGTCTATGAGTATCGCATATCCGATCTAGGGGGCTAGTAACGTCAGACCCCCAATAGCTGTATAAGTCGTGTCGGAGACAAGCCCTGAACACCCTGAGATACTACTGGAGTACCTACTAGTAAATCTCACCTGCCTTGGCCAAGGACTTAGTGTAATGGCTTTCCTAGACACAGCGCGACCTCCACCCCCAATACCGGGAGAGACGAATCCCCTGCCGATCCGCTCACGTGCCTCCATGTGGCTCGGGACTGTACCCAAAAACTTCCTGTTTGCACGACTCCTTTGAGCCATGGTAGGGTAGAAATCAAAGAACAGCGGGAACTCACACGAGACAAATGATAACCTCAGGTCGATGAACTAACCTGTACACATGTCACCAGGGAACTGCTATCTGACGATATGTATAATACCAACTAGCAGATTCCCAGCGAGTCCTGTCCGGTGTACTCATAACCCAATGAGCACCTGTATACATCTTAGGTGATCCAACTGACACCAGTGGCTTGTGAGACCGGCCACCGCCCCTCGTCGGGGTCTCGATTGTATACACTAGTCTACTCCGGAGTATCGATGCCCTGTCTCGAAACTCCCACGACTAGGGACCACTATTAAGGATATGCTTATAGACCACCCAACTCTCACTTATATGATCGCCCTCATACTGTTGGTAGTCAAGCAAGATCCTAAGGGCTCTATCAAATTGTAATCGTGATCAGTCACCTGAACCTATATACGACTGATAAAGGCAAACCAGATAGCATACTATCATCTCGAGTAAGACTGTCCTACCGGTATAGGTCCTCCGCAATCACTGCAATCACGTACCTGCGATCCAATAATTGACTTTGAGGGTACTATATCCAACACGTTGTAGTAAACCGTTCGTTGTCTAGCTAACTTGTGGAAATCAAGCTTTTCTTCAAATCCGCAATGTGACGAGCATTCTTCAATTTGATTTGACCACCTCCTGACGATTGTAAGATGATCATCCCCTTTCCAACGATCTTACATGGTTGACTGTTTCCTACCGTCACATGTCCAAGATCGCCCTGAACATACTCGCTAAAGTGATGTCTGCCTGAACTGCAATGAAAAGAAGCCCCTGAATCTAGGAACCAAGTATTCGCCTTTGTGTTCTCGCTCGCCGATAGACAAAGATCTTGTTCCCCTTGTTCTAGTATAGACACTATATTCGCTTCCTTTTCATCCGTCTTCTCATCTGAGCCTTTCTTCGGAAGCCTGCATTCACTTCTTCTGTGGCCCTTCATTTCGCAATTCCAACAGGCGCCCTGGATTTTTCCTTGAGATTTACCCCGGCTTTTAGACTTGGCCTTTTTCCACTTTCCTCTTTCCATTGTTCTGTGATTGTTAGGGATTCTGCGTGTTCAAGTTTAGTTAATTACCGCAATCAAGACGGTTTCGCTTGTAGCTAGCCGGTTGAGTACGGGTCGTCCGCAGGGAGATGGAAATCTTTTTCTAAGTGCTTTAACGAGTTAAGTCCGGTTTTTCAGATTTTGTTGTGATTAATTAAGTGTTAAAATGATATGTAAAGAGAGCTTGTTAGGATTAGGTTAGTTTGAGTTAGGAGTCGCTCACCTCTTTCGTTGCCACTCTTAATATCGGTGTTACGGTAATCGGCAACAACGGGGATTAGCACGACTAGGAAGGAACTTGCGAGTATAAGCTAGGCTTTCCAACGCATAAGTCCTTCCTTTTGGTGCTTGTCCGTCCGTTCTTGGCTCTTAGCCATAACCTCCGGTTAATTTAACCACAACCGGTCTCACTACGGAATCACCGCTATCATGTAGGATAGGGTGCCGTAAGGAGCGGCTTGTGGTTCAATTAACGGGAGTCGATTTAAGATGTTGGGCAAGGAAAGAGTGAGAGAGATTTCCTTCTCTCAAACTTCCCTTATCCTACCCTAACAAGTATGAAACTATTCGCACATCATAATGAAAAGAAAACAAAACAAAAGAGGAAGATAGAAAGAAGGAGATTAGAAGATAACAACTAGCTATTTGCGACCTCACCTTGGTAAGGATCAAGCGTAAGCATCATGGTTGTTTTAATGATAAAGGAAAAGAGAAAAGAAAGAAACAACAAGAAATAACAACAACTAAGTTAACAAATTAAAATTACAAGCAATTATAAAAGAACAAGACAAGTATAATAATAAAATGAACTTCTTTATTCACCATTCTTCGCTCACAAAGCTCACTACAAGTTTTAATGGAGAAGAGATGAGAAGAGGAAGAAGAACAAGTATTCTAAAACCTAGAAAAATACAAGATTATGCACCCCATTGGCTTCACAAGTTCTGGACTATTTATAGGCAGGCAACAGAAAATCTAGGGCAACAATCTGCCTCCTTACAAAATTACACAACTGCCCCTGAAATTTCATCATTTGATACGCCAGTACGGGCACGGATCCGCGGCCTAGATCCCCTATTGGCCTTGGATCCGCCGCATTATAGTGGAGTCAGGGCGTGGGCTTTTCTGTACGGCCCTGGTCTGCTGTCCCCTTTTGTCTGGTACATGTATTTTCTGATAATCTTTCCACATTTCTTCCAGAATTCTAGTGGATCAAAAGGTGATTTGGACATGGATCTTTTGTCATGATTTTCTTGAGCTCCGCGTAGATTTCTTGGACTTGGTGTTGCCATTGTACTTTGTGCATGAAGGTGACAATTGATTTGTCATTTTGTCTCCTAAACTGGTGTGTGGCAAGAGCGGAGATCCGTGTTTTATCTGTGAATGGCATGAACCCGGATTTTGTCGTGTTTTTCCATGGATTTCACTGTTTAGAGCCGAGAACCTGTATCCTGCAATTGACTAGCAAACACGGCTCAAGAGTACCTACCGATATGCAATGTGATAACAATTGGGCGGTATGAAAATGCAAAAATCTGATATGAACAAATACCCCCAAACTTATCATTTGCTCGTCCCGAGCAAAGCCAATTTATTCACAAAAAATTTCCTAACCTCACTTTCGCAGGGAACACGATTGCACTGAGCATGTGCAACAAGCCGTTAAACCCCTAGGTGTCCATAGTAGGAGGAGTGTTGTCTCCTGAGGGTTTTCAGCGGATACTACCCACAAAATCCGGTCAAGCTAGTTTTGTAAAATAACTAAGATTCAAACCCTAAAGTTTTGTTTCAGAAAATAACAATTCTATTATCCTAAGTCTAGACTATCGAACCTTTATTTTTCACACCTCGCTTCTTATTTAACTACAGATTTTATATGTCTTTACGTGCAGTGCAAATAGTGTCGTTAAGTTCCCGAAAGGTCGAATAAAGTCATTATGTCACACAATAAAGCCCAGATAACAATTTAAAAAGGATCACATAAGTTTTATAAAGAGTTAAGCATTTTTCAAGTTTCGTTTTCCAGTAAAGTTTCAACTTCAGAATTTCTATCTTCCCTAACAGGAAACTAGGTCTTATTCTTCACTTCACCTTTTTCTTGTTTTCATTTCATACACACCTCTGTGAACGTGCAATAGTCTTTATCATAGAGTAAAACCTTCATATCTCCGCTAAATTTTTTTATAAAAGCCTGTCTTTTATCAAGATTATTCTCACACAAAGAACCGTTCGGAATTTTAACTCGGAGGGAACACTTGCTTGATTTTGTTTTAATCTGGACTTTCTAGGCTTCTTAGCGAGCTTTGGGCCAATGCACCCAAACCAGTTGGTTTTAGGGCATTAGGTGTAGAAACACCCCAGCGGACTTAATTACTCAAGTTACCTAGGTCCAAAAACAAAAGACAGTTTGGCGTGAAAATCATGATGATTTAATACGAACGGAGATATAACCGGTAGTTCAATTATTTTTTTGGATAAAAGACGTGTTTAGTGGGTTCGGTGTGTAATCATTCTAATCAAGTTTCAGATGGGTTATTTTTCAGACTTAGTTCCAATTACGGCATCAATAACATTCCTTCATATTCATTTACTTCATAAACTATTCTTGATATTACTTATTTCAGAAAAAACCTATTTGATCCTCAGAAAATCATTGATCCATTTAAAAGTTTTTAGACATAAAAGACTTGTCATCTAATTTCCAAAACTCACGACACGTGGAGTGTGATGTAAAGACGTATATCAGCTATAGTTAACTTCAAAGGAGAGTTATCTTTCAGGTTTTCAAAATCTAAACATAAGATTTAGTTATTCTTATTTTATCAAACAAAACTGTCGAAATGTTGAATCAAAGTCCTCCCACTAGCTAACTTGACAGAAAAGTTTTTATGTTTTTAGAAAATTTCCAGATTTTTATGGATTTTAATATGCAGATGCAAAATATACATATGAATGCGAAGGTTAGAAATGCGTACTGAGCGTACCCCCAAACTTAAACTGGACAGTGTCCTCACTGTCATTGCATGAAGAGATCATTTGAAGGGTCAAAATTGTCGGTTAGCGATACACAATTTTTTTTTGTTTTTGTTTTTAAAGAAAAGAAAAAGAAAAAGAATGGAAAAGAATATCCACAAATATATACGAAAGGCTTTATACATACCCCCAAACTTATTTGGAACAGTGTCCACTGTTCTTGGCTGGATAACCGAAGTTTGGTGGTAGGCAGAGGAAGATCATGCAGGGTAAACCGGCTCCTGTAAGAACAGGAGCTCCTCTGTTGGTTCGGCGCTAAGGTACGGTTTGAGTCGGTGTCCGTTCACTTTGAAAAATGAACCGTCCTTTGGATTTTCCAAATCCACAGCGCCGTGCGGATATACATTCCGCACAAAATACGGCCCTTTCCAGCGAGATCTGAGCTTTCCTGGATGGAAGTGAAGTCGGGTGTTGTAAAGCAGTACCTGCTGACCAGGTACGAAGGTTTTGCGCAAAAGGTGTTTATCGTGAAACACCTTCGTTCGATTCTTAACGACAACTGCGTCATCGCAAGCCCCATCCCTAAGCTCGCTCAGTTCGTTCAGTTGCAGCTTCCGATGGCTGCCCGCATCTTCGAGAGACAGATTCAGCTCCTTTATCGCCCAAAATGCGCGATGCTCTATTTCGACAGGTAGGTGGCAGGCTTTTCCGTACATAAGCCGATAGGGAGACATGCCAAGGTCGGTCTTATAAGCGGTGCGAAATGCCCAAAGGGCATCAGTGAGTTTCAGCGACCAATCCTTACGGTTCTTGGAAACCGTCTTCTCCAGTATCTGCTTGATTTGCCGATTTGAAACTTCGGCCTGCCCGCAGGTTTAGGGATGGTAGGGCGTAGAGAGCTTATGATTAATGGAATATTTCTGCATCAAGGCCTCGAAAGTCTTGTTGCAGAAATGACTTCCATTGTCGCTAATGATCGCTCGGGGGTGCCCAAAATGGGAGAAAATGTTTTCTTTAAGAAACCTAACGACAACCTTGTTGTCGTTAGTCCGGTTGGGCACAGCCTCGACCCATTTAGAGACGTAATCAACAGCGAGAAGAATGTACAAGTTCCCAAAAGAGCTGGGAAACGGCCCCATGAAATCTATCCCCCAAACATCGAAAATCTCCATAACCAAGATCGGTTGGAGCGGCATCTCGTTCCTCCGGGATATCCGGCCCAAGTGTTGGCACCGGGAGCAAGTCTTGCAATAGTCATGAGCGTCTTTGAAGAGTTGTGGCCAGTAGAAACCACATTGCAAGATCTTCTCAGCTGTCTTTCTGGGGACAAAATGCCCGCCACATGCTTGATCGTGGCAAAACGACAGCACACTCTTGAATTCATCGTCAGGGACACACCGACGAATAATCTGGTCGGGACAGTACTTGAACAAATAGGGTTCGTCCCAGTAAAAGTGTTTTACTTGGGATAAGAAGCGAAGTCTGTCCTGACTTGACCATTCAGTCGGTAGTAATCCCGTGGCCAAATAGTTCACAATATCTGCGAACCAGGGTTCACACGATACTGTCAAGAGCTGTTCATCCGGGAAAACGTCGTTGATCGGAATTGGAAGCGAAGGCGAAGAAGGAAGTCGTGAGAGATGGTCGGTAACTACGTTTTCACATCCTCGTTTGTCCTTAATGACAAGATCAAACTCTTGAAGCAAGAGGATCCAACGTATTAACCGAGATTTTGCATCTTTCTTTGCAAAAAGATGGCGCAGAGCAGAATGGTCGGTGTAGACAATGACTGGAAAGCCGGTGAGGTAGGGCCTGAACTTTTCTAAAGCAAATACAACAGCCAAGAATTCCTTCTCAGTTGTTGTATAATTGAGTTGGGCGTCGTTCAGGGTTCGGCTCGCATAATAGATTACGTGCGGCATCTTGTTGATGTGTTGTCCAAGGACAGCACCGATGGCAAAGTCGGATGCATCGCACATAATCTCAAATGGGTGCGTCCAGTCAGGTGAAGAAAGAATGGGAGCAGAAGTGAGTGAGCGTTTCAATGACTTGAATGCAGTCACACAGCTCGAGTTGAAGTCGAATGGCGTGTCCTTGGCCAGCAAAAGAGTCAGGGGCCTAGCAATCTTGCTAAAGTCGTTGATGAACCGTCTATAAAAACCGGCATGGCCAAGGAAGGCTCGGATATCTCTGACGCATCGGGGAGGAGGTAGATTGGAAATGACCTCAATCTTTGCTTTGTCAACCTCTATGCCATTTTGCGAGATGATATGTCCTAAGACAATACCTTCGCGCACCATAAAGTGGCACTTCTCCCAATTCAAAGTGAGATTCTTGTCCTTACATCGGGTAAGGACAGCGTCAAGATGCAGCAAACACTCGTTGAAGGAATCGCCGAAGATGGAGAAATCATCCATGAAAATCTCCAGAAATTTTTCCACCATGTCTGAGAAAATTCCCATCATACACCGCTGGAAGGTAGCGGGCGCATTGCATAACCCAAAGGGCATGCGACGATATGCAAACGTGCCGAAAGGACAAGTGAATGTGGTCTTGTCCTGGTCTTTTTCGGCGATGGGAATTTGATTATAGCCAGAGTAGCCATCAAGAAAGCAGTAGTACTCGTGTCCGGCCAATCGTTCAAGCATTTGGTCAATGAAAGGTAGCGGAAAGTGGTCCTTCCGCGTTGCGGCGTTGAGTTTTCTGTAATCAATGCATACTCGCCACCCAGTTTGGGTGCGAGTAGGGAATAACTCGTTCGCCTCGTTGGTTATGACCGTGATACCTGATTTCTTAGGGACAACGTGGATGGGGCTAACCCACTGGCTATCAGAGATAGGGTAAATGATACCACTATCTAGACATTTTACGATCTCCTTCTTCACAGCCTCTTTCATGACTGGATTGAGACGTCTTTGTGGATCCCGGGCTGGTTTGGCATCATCCATCAGATGAATGTGATGCTCAACGATCAGGGGACTAATCCCCTTGATGTCCGCCATGGACCAGCCAAAAGCTTGCCTGTTGCTATGCAAGACCGCGAGAAGGGCTTTCTCTTGCTCTGGAGCTAGAGAAGCCGAAATGATGACAGGGAGGGTCTCGTTCTCACCTAAGTAAGCGTATTTAAGGTGAGACGGCAAAGGCTTGAGTTCGAGCGCTGGAGGTGAAACGATTGAAGGCAAGATTGGTGCAGAGGTCTCGAACTCAAAGGACTCCAGTAAAGGTTCAAAACGAGTGTAGGCGACCGAGTTGGATGGTTCAGGTAACTCATTCGGAAATTCGAAAGATTCAAACTCGGGTTGTGCGCGGCTAAGATCGTTCGAGAACGTGAAACACTCGTAGTCGTTGTCGGACGCAGAAATAGCAGCAGGTTCGAAGAGGAACGCACTAGTGGCGTCAAGATTATCGTGTTCGAACAGAAACTCCTCGAATTCACACTCTTCAGGGGTGATCTCCTGGATCGAGCAGACGTCCAGTATATGAGCATTAGGTTCGGCGGGCTGATTCCCCAACCTAAAAATGTTGAGTTCAATCGTCATGTTTCCAAAAGAGAGGTTCATCGAACCATTGCGACAATTGATCACAGCATTTGAGGTTGCAAGGAATGGGCGACCGAGTATCACCGGAATTTGATTCCGGGGGTTAGCTACAGGCTGTGTGTCTAATACAATGAAGTCAACGGGGAATATGAAGTCCCCGACTTTGATTAACACATCCTCTAGCTCACCCCTAGGATGGGTGATCGATCGGTCGGCCATTTGGAGAGTGCAGTGTATGGGTTTCAGCTCTCCGATGCCTAATTGCTCGTATACTGAGTACGGAAGCAGGTTAACACTGGCACCAAGATCTAATAGTGCGCGGTTGATGTTCTTATCCCCAATGGTAATTGAAATCGTAGGACAGCCAGGGTCCTTCCGTTTTTGTGGTAAAGATTGGGTAAGAGCATCACTCACAGCACTAGCCAAGAAAACTTTCTTGGGTACCTGAGACTTCCTCTTTTTCGTGCACAAGTCCTTTAAGATTTTCGCGTAGGACGGGACTTGTTGGACAGCATCTAAAAGAGGAATATTAATGTTAACCTGCTTAAATAACTCCAGAATCTTCTCCATTTGAGGATTTTGTTTATTAGACCTCAACCGGTTTGGAAATGGAACATTTTTAAAATTGGTTGAGTCTAATGCTGGAGGAGGAGATTGTGGAGTTGGAACGGATCCCAGAACAGGTGTTTTCGTGGAGTGAGTAGTGGGTCCATTCAGAGCAGAAGAAGAGGATGGAGAGCCTTGTGAAGAACGGAGAATAGGCTCAGAAGACGAAGACGAAGAAGAAGAAGAAGAAGAAGAAGAAGAAGCGGCCGGGGTGTCATCGTTGATCCGTTTGCCAATGTTGTTTTGCAGCATCCTTCCCGATCTCAGTGTGGTCACGGCACTCACATTATGGTTCTGTTGTTCAAGAGCAACATGTGCATTATGTGGGTGACCGGGATTTGGGAGTGGCTGGGACGGGAGCTTCCTCTTCTCTCGCTCGCTTAAGGCCGCATTCAGCTGTGCAATCTGGGCCTTGATGGTCTTGATGCTTTGCCCGTGAGCGGCAGTGTGTTGCACTAAGGACTGAATGGAAGACTGGATGTTGGCGGTGGATTGAGTCGATTGTTTAACGAACGCCTCCAGACTTCGTTCGAGCGAGGAAACCTTATCGTTGTTTGACGGAACAAAGTTGTTTGGTGGAAAAGAATTGTTGGGTGCAAAGTTGTTCGTCTGATTTTGAAAAGGTTGGGGTTGGAAGGGCTGCTGAAACTGAGTTTGTTGTTGCGGCGGAGGGGTCTTTTGGAAATTATTGCCTTGGAATTGATTCTGATTCTGATTCCAGGCGAAATTGGGGTGGTTCCTCCAACCGGGATTGTGGGTGGAAGAGTATGGATCATTCCTCGGTCTTTGCTGGTATGCAGCATTAACCTGATCCTGTCCTTGCGATGGTGGATTGTAAGGACACTCTTCGGTCAAGTGAGAAGGATCGGAACAACAAGCGCAGATGGTGCAAATGGGGAGAACAGGGGCAGGAGCAGGAGAAGAAAATTTGCTCTCTATCGCTTCAAGCTTTCTTGTTATTGCAGCCATTTCAGCTTTCATCGCAATAGAGACATCAAGTTGGTGAATTCCTACCCTAGACTGACCGGTAGAAGTAGAGGTAGAAGAAGAAGAAGTCGGTCTGGTGCTCTCCCATTGTAGCGTTTGCTCCGCAAGGTCGTCAAAGAACTGCCACGCTTCCTCGTCAGATTTCGATAGGAAGTGGCCCTGACAGATGGTTTCCAACAACTGCTTCGTTGCTGGGTTCAGGCCCTCGTATAAGGTTTGGCAAAGTTGTCATTTCTCTATACCGTGGTGAGGACACTGAAAAAGAAGGTCTTTGTACTGGTCAAAGCACTTCCAGAAGGGTTCAGAAGGAAGCTGAGAGAATTGGTTGATTTCATTGCGAATCCTTGCGGTTTTATGATTCGGATAGAACTTTTTGAGAAACGCTTTAACAAACTCGTCCCAACTGGTTATGGAATGGGAAGCGGTGCTATACAGCCATTTTTCAGCAAGATCGCATAAAGTGAACGGAATGACCCGTAGACGTATAGCATCGTCCGACAGTTGGGTGGTTTTCATCATGGCACAGACGTTTTGAAATTTATTGATGAAGATATAGGCATCTTCAGATTCAAGCCCATGAAATCGTGGAAGCATGTTGATGAAGTGGGGCTTAATTTCAAAGTTGTCCCCATTGGCCGGTGGAAGAGAAAGGCAGGTGGGAAGTGCAGAACGGGTGGGATAGAAACAATCCTGGAGCGCGATTCGCTGCGGCGCTACAACAGACGGTGGTGGTGGGATATTGGTCTCCGTAGGAGGTGGAGCCAATCCAGGGGTAGTCAAAGAGATGTTCGGATTAAATCCTGACATCGCGGAAGAAGAGGTTGGTGAAGGTGAAGGTGAAGATGTATGAACAGAATTCCGGTCAACGTCGGAGTTGGCCGGCAAAGGTAAGGGTGAAAGAGGAGTGGACGGAGTTTCGACGTCGGAGTCGATCGCGTAGTCGGTAGCGACTAACGTAACGCGGACGAGGTGGGCGCTAGTGTCCCGAGTCCAAGCGGACATACACTAAACGAGTTTAGTATAGTCAAAGCGGAGAAGGTGAGGGTAAGAAAACGTCAATGGAGAAAACGATGGGTGGTGGGTGAAAATGGATTTGGCGACAAAGGGCAAGTTTTTATAAAAGTATTTGATTTTTTCCTTTTTTTTTTAGAAAGATTTTTACAGATATATGTACAGACTTACGGATTTAAGCAATCACAAATAAGATATGCACAATCTCACCTAGATCTAGGGTTACCTAGGTCAACTAGACCTGCTCCTAACTGTTCCAGAGGGCTAGAAATAGGACCTCAAACCGCCTCTTCTCCGTCTAATGCGGCCAGATAAGTGCCTGGTAAGTGGGAGGTTGTCCAACGCTTTCGCGAAGTTCCTTAATTAAATAACCACTTGCCTTCGTCACACTTGCCTAGGCACCGCAAAAGTCAGATAGGATAAACGGCCGATGCCTGTAACTAGTCCTCTGTCCTATTGAGCGCGAAGTCTTTAGGGCTCAGTGTAGTATTTTTTAATTTAACAATGGTCAATGCATATGCTTTTTGTGATTTTTGGGGTCCTGGGAAGGGTGATGAAATCCCCACCCAATCTGAATTGGTTTCAAGCCCCTTAAGTCCGTATTAATGAATGCAAAGCGCTAACAAATCAACTGCAAACAATTTTTATTTTTAGCGCAGCGCAAAGAATCCTGCACAAAAACAGTTTATTGGAAGGGGGAAGAGAGTTTGCGCAAAGAATGCTGCAGAAAACACAATTTATTGGAGTCCAGAGGGGTGGGAGAGAGGAGAGAGAGAATTACCCAAAATTTGGGCTCCTGAAAGCCTCAAACCGCCGCGGTTCCGCGGCCTTAGTGTGCTAATGCCGCGGTTCCGCGGCTTGAAGGTGACTTCGGAGCATCATTTTTCTTGTGGGTGTTCACTTGGCTGTCCTCTGCTTATCTGGATTTGCTGAATCTTGATTTGCTCACTGTAACTGCTCCAGATTTTTACAGTAGACCGTTTGCTTCGTTTTGATCCGTCGCGGTGTAGCCGCGAAATGTGGGTCTATCTTCCCACGTCTTTGGCACTGAACTCGAACTCCGTATTATCCTGCACACTTGCACAAAAACTAATCAAAAATAATAAGATAAATTTTTTTTACAAAGTATATTTTTTTTTCGGTTATATTTATATTCACAAGTTAACCCGAAATTACACAAAAAAATAAACTACCGTCTCCCCGGCAACGGCGCCATTTGATTGTTAGGGATTCTGCGTGTTCAAGTTTAGTTAATTACCGCAATCAAGACGGTTTCGCTTGTAGCTAGCCGGTTGAGTACGGGTCGTCCGCAGGGAGATGGGAATCTTTTTCTAAGTGCTTTAACGAGTTAAGTCCGGTTTTTCAGATTTTGTTGTGATTAATTAAGTGTTAAAATGATATGTAAAGAGAGCTTGTTAGGGTTAGGATTAGGTTAGTTTGAGTTAGGAGTCGCTCACCTCTTTCGTTGCCACTCTTAATATCGGTGTTACGGTAATCGGCAACAACGGGGATTAGCACGACTAGGAAGGAACTTGCGAGTATAAGCTAGGCTTTCCAACGCATAAGTCCTTCCTTTTGGTGCTTGTCCGTCCGTTCTTGGCTCTTAGCCATAACCTCCGGTTAATTTAACCACAACCGGTCTCACTACGGAATCACCGCTATCATGTAGGATAAGGTGCCGTAAGGAGCGGATTGTGGTTCAATTAACGGGAGTCGATTTAAGATGTTGGGCAAGGAAAGAGTGAGAGAGATTTCCTTCTCTCAAACTTCCCTTATCCTACCCTAACAAGTATGAAACTACTCGCACATCATAATGAAAAGAAAACAAAACAAAAGAGGAAGATAGAAAGAAGGAGATTAGAAGATAACAACTAGCTATTTGCGACCTCACCTTGGCAAGGATCAAGCGTAAGCATCATGGTTGTTTTAATGATAAAGGAAAAGAGAAAAGAAAGAAACAAAATAACAACAACTAAGTTAACAAATTAAAATTACAAGCAATTATAAAAGAACAAGACAAGTATAATAATAAAATGAACTTTTTTATTCACCATTCTTCGCTTACAAAGCTCACTACAAGTTTTAATGGAGAAGAGATGAGAAGAGGAAGAAGAACAAGTATTCTAAAACCTAGAAAAATACAAGATTATGCACCCCATTGGCTTCACAAGTTCTGGACTATTTATAGGCAAGCAACAGAAAATCTAGGGCAACAATCTGCCTCCTTACAAAATTACACAACTGCCCCTGAAATTTCATCATTTGATACGCCAGTACGGGCGCGGATCCGCGGCCTAGACCCCCTATTGGCCGCGGATCCGCCGCACTATAGTGGAGTCAGGGCGTGGGCTTTTCTGTACGGCCCTGGTCTGCTGTCCCCTTTTGTCTGGTACATGTATTTTCTGATAATCTTTCCACATTTCTTCCAGAATTCTAGTGGATCAAAAGGTGATTTGGACATGGATATTTTGTCATGATTTTCTTGAGCTCCGCGTAGATTTCTTGGACTTGGTGTTGCCATTGTGCTTTGTTCATGAAGGTGACAATTGATTTGTCATTTTGTCTCCTAAACTGGTGTGTGGCAAGAGCGGAGATCCGTGTTTTATCTGTGAATGGCAGGAACCCAGATTTTGTCGTGTTTTTCCATGGATTTCACCGTTTAGAGCCGAGAACCTGTATCCTGCAATTGACTAGCAAACACGGCTCAAGAGTACCTACCGATATGCAATGTGAACAATTGGGCGGTATGAAAATGCAAAAATCTGATATGAACATTCTGCCACGATTCTCCACCGAAAGTGCAGAAGTTTCAGAACTCCCACTCACGGACTTTCTTTACATCTCATCGTTTAATATGCAGCTTACCGCATCATTAAACGTGAGAATCCCCGAGATAGAGTTGCTAACCGCCATCACTAGGTTCTCCCAACTCTCTGGCAACGAACATAGGAACAGTAGGGCTCGAATCTCGTCTTCAAAGATGATTGAAACGGACTCAAGTTGGCTGGTCACGCTGTTGAACTCGTTCAGGTGCTCTATCACCGAACCATTCTCTACCATCTTCATGTTGAAAAGATATTTTATTTGATGTCGATGGCTTCTCATACAACTTCGCTAACGTCGTCATTAGCACCTCAGTAGTTTTCTCCTTTGAGATATTAAAGGCCACCTGCGGAGTTAACGACAATCTGATCGTCGCCAAGGCTTTCCTATCCAAAAGGTTCCATTCCTCATCGGTCATCTTCTCGGGTTTTTCTCCTAACAACGGAAGATATAGATCCTTTTGGTATAGACAGTCTTCTAACTGCATGCGCCACCAACCAAAATTGTGACCATTGAATTTCTCGATTCTTATCTTATCCTCTGCCATCTTTCGTCTGTATCGAAGCAAACCCGACTTCCTCCTAGATCTGAACCAACGCCTTCAAAACTACAATTTAAGAAAATGGGGAAGAGGACACAAGCGTCGTTATCCACCGTTACCTAGATTATAGAATCGAAAAACCCTAGGTTCTCTTAACCTTGTTCTGATACCAGTTGTTGGGAGGGAGAGTCGATCCACGGAACAGTGCTCGCGACAAAACCCAAATCACGCAAAAATACAATCACACAATTAAACGACGAAAGGCAATATAAATTAAAGTGCAGGAATAAGAAAACAATCAATCACAAACAAGATAGATTTGTTAACGAGGTTCACCCACCGTATGGCTAGTCTCTGGTAGAGCGGAATCTGCAAACGTCTACTATATTTGAATCAAGTTTACACACAAGAACAACTCTAGGAGATTTCTCTCAAATCTCTCTATACAAATCTCTCTTAGCCTCTGCCTCTTATGATGATGCTTGTGATTGATACTTATGATGGATACAAAATGCCCCACTCATAAGATGTGCTTTTATAGCACCGAGGACAATGTCACTATCTAACAAAGTTACCATCTTTCATTGTCACCACCTAATAATATCATGCATGTCAAAAGTAGCACCTAACAAAGTCACCACCTTTCATTGTCATCACCTAACAATGTCATGCATGTCAAAAGTAGCACCTAATAAAGTCACCACCTATCATTGTCACCACCTAACAATATCATGCATGTCAAAGTAGCACCTAACAAAGTCGTCACCTAACATTATTACCACATAACAATGTCATGCATGTCAAAAGATGACATCTAACCCTAGACTTTAATTTCATCAATTTTCAACAATAATTTCGTCCACTCACCCCCAAATCTTCAAAAGCTAAACATTCGATGCTTTCCAGAGACCGAGGCGCCTTGGCTGATTCCAGAAGCGTTCACAGTACTGGAGAGGCTATACACACGAGGAGGGAAGTTGACTGGTCTCAATCAGAGTTCTCCATGGCCCACGGTTAAGATTTTGCGTATGAGGCATTTGCATGATACGGAGGCAGATGAGTCTCACTTGCGCCGGTCATTATTCCCACACCTAGATTACCTCGACGTATATGACTGCAAACGTTCCAGTTCTGCAATTTCAGCCCAGAGTGATAATTAGAATTTGTGTTGTCAAATATAATATTTCGTATTTATGAAAATGAGTATATATGTAAATTTGTAAATAATAAGGATTTTTGTGTAAATGTCCATTTCATATAAACGCGAATAGGTATAGATGTAAATTTGTAAATATTGAGGGTTTGTGTGTAAATTTATGCTACAAGTCATCGTTTTGTTGTGCTCTTGCTTGCTGAGGTGGAGGCCCTAAGAGAAAAGGGTGATGAGGCGGACGCTCTTGGAGAAGAGGATTGTTCTTCGTTTTATTTGAATTTTGGAGAAAGGAAGAGGTTGTCCATCTCACCACACCAAGAGGGTATTTGCATTATAAAGAAGAAGATATATTTCAATGAGTATATCATATGAGATTTCTTTTATGTTTCTCAATAGTGTAGATTGTTTGTTTCCAGAAAATTGTGCATTTAGAGATGCACTATAATAATACTGTTTGGAAAAAATTGTTAGTTTGTGCAGTGTATATATGTGTGCATATATTGATTGATCGAGATATTGTATGAAAAGAACAAAATAAAGGTTAATGAATTTAAGGCTTGGTCATACATGATGATTTCCATGATATTATGTTCGTTGCAGTTTCTTTTGGCAGAGTTTCAATCGCCCAACCGGTACTTAGATGCCTGGCTGCTGGCTTGCTATTATCTCCGTCCCTGCATGCCTACTCCACTTGCAAAGGTAGCTCCGTCGGCATTTATATTTCAGTATATTTGGTATAGATAAAATAAGATCCTCTAAATTAAAATAAGATTGTTAATTTAAATTAGAGAAAGCTTATTCTATTCTATAAATATTTTAGAGATAAGTTTGTTACTTGGAGATAATTCTAAGTATTTCAATGTTATCTCCGAGGATAGCGGGTTAGATGACGAGAGAAAAAAGAGAAAATTGAGAAGAGAGAGAGAGAGCCATCATAATGTAACCCAATATTTGTAAGAGTTCATCTTTCCTTTTGGGGAGAGATCTGTGACGGTGTAAGTAACTCTCTCATATGAAATATGTAATCTCTTCATCCGAATTAATGAAAACGATCCCCGCTCTACTCGGTTTATTCCTTTTCCACGTGAAATTTCCGCGTCTCATTAAGTTGATCTTTTCTGTTTTCTGTGTTTGATTTATTTTATGTTTCCACGTTTATCTCGATCATCCCTAACAAGCTGGTATTAGAGCCGAGATCGATTCAATCGTTCGAGTACAAAGATTCAGGGCATGTTCACAAGCATAAGACGTGAGATTTAGGCGACGTTTGAGATCGGTGGTGCCGCGTTAAACTCGCCGAGTCACCGGTGTTTGTGCAATTTCGGGTGGCAATCAAAAATCGTTTTCGGGCGATTTTGGTAAATTGCGGTGAGTTTCTCTTTCAAATCTCCTTCGGTAGTTCTCGGTTTTGGCCATATGATGGTGGTGGCTCCACGAAGAGGAGTGCATGTGTGCTCGTGGTAGCACCGGCAAGGATTGGTGGTGCAAATATTGGATTGCCTTTGGTGGTGGCGTACACTTGTTGTGGCGGCGGTTGTTGCTGCAGTTGTAAGAGCAGAGATGTCGACGGAGAGCGGTGTTAATTGGAAGTGGCGCGAGTTCTGTCAAGCAAGAGAAAAGGTGGCGGTGCTCGAGTTAGTCGCTTGATAATGGTGACGCCTTGGTGACGGCGGGGACGAGATCTAGGATGTGGCAGCATCGGTGATGGCCTGCGTATGGCGGCGTCGGCTTGTGAGATGGGTCACTGCGTGGAGGCGCATGGGCTCGGAGGAATTCTGTACGTCTCAATTTGGAAGACATATGCTGAGCACGTAAAAAAAATTGGTGCGCATGTGGCCAAATGAGATGGATGAATCATCTCTTCTGTATTTGATGTTGGGATCTGCCGCAAATACAGAACATCACACACGAGTCGAGGCCAATGGAAACATCTAATGGGTTTTCCGTTTAAATCAGCAGCTTAGGTTGATTTGTCCGTGGATCATGCATTCTGTGGCTAATTTTGACGATCTTCAGGTGTTCCAGACGCATCGGTGGAGTTGGATTTTCCAAATTTCATATTTTTTGCAGATATCCCCATTTCAGTGCATGTAGTTCTAATCGGCTTCTGTTAAAATCGTGGATGCTTATTATTACTCAAGACTCTGTTACCTTGCGGATTTAGGTTGAAGGTAGAGTTCCTTACCCTTTCGGTGCTGCATCTGTTTTCGCTTTTAGTGCGATTCTAGATAATCACATTAATCATGTGATATGTTTGGTCTTCGAAGTTTTTGATGAGGCATTATCTCCTTCCAATGTTGATCCCGAGATCAATCGTATGTGATCCAAGGTGGAGATTTGTCGTTCGTTGTCTCGCATGCTTCTATTAATCATGGATTCAATGGATTGAAAAAAATTAGCTCGGAAGAATTCCATTCGGCGCCGATTGTTCGAACAAGCATATTTCAGGATACTTCTGTTTACTTGCTTTAAGTCTCTATTGGCGTGTTTGTCACATTTAGGTGTGATTTGTTCATCGTCAATGTTATGGTTGTTTTGCTTCGAGACTCTGTTGTCATGTGTGCTGCATGTGTTGTCGTATTGATTCCAATCTGGTTTCTCACATCGTGGTGTTACATGTTCGTCTTCGAAGTTGTGATTGACACAATATCTTCATTCAGTTTCGGGTCAGACTCTACATGAGTCATTTTCATTTCGATCTGTTTGAGCTCGTAAATCAGCCATGATGAAGACCTGATCGAGTTGTATCTTGCATCCTTCTGAACAGTTTGGTGGTGGATTAAGTTAAGGCCGGTTATTTTGTTTGAAGACTTGCTAGCATTGATAAATGGAGATAGTCATAAGGGACAATTAGCAGAAGTAAACTTTTGGCAAATAGGATTCAGTCTAAGGTCGAGATTTGTTGGGAGTCATGAATCCAAACTAATATGTTATATTTATATTTAAATATATTTGGTATAGAGAAAATAAGACCCTTTAATTTAAAATAAGATTGTTAATTAAATTAGAGAAAGATTATTCTATACTATAAATCTTTTACAGATAAGTTTGTTACTCAGATATAATTCTAATTATCTCAATATTATTCCTAAGGATTAAATTGTAATCTATAAATATGAAGCAAATAGCTTAGGGTTTGATGATAAGAGAGAAAACTGAGATAGAGAGAGCCACAATAATGTAGCCCCAATATTTGTTTTGTGAGAGTTCCTGCCTCCCTTTGGGAAGAGATCTGTGAGGGTGTATGTAAACTCTCTCATCTAAAATCTGTAATCTCTTCATTCGATTAATGAAAACGATCTTCGCTTTGCCTGTCGTTCTTCCCTTTTGGTTTTCCACATAAAATCTCTGTCTTTTTAAGTTGGTCTTTTCTGTTTGTTCTGTTTGATTTATTATCCGTTTCCGTGTTTATCTCTATTAAATTCACGAATGAGGCCGTGATTATATATTTTATTTATGAGTGTGATGGATGTCCTTTTCGGGTCTCCGTCAGATGTTGTCTTCCGTTGATCTCCCGGTGGACTTTGTTAATTATCTCCTGCCGCGTGTGGGTCTCAATGGGTTTTGGAGGAAGAGGTGGAATGGGGTGTTTGGTGCCGAGTACCCGCAAAGAAGTCCCGGGGGGGTTGGTACCACCAAGGACCCTCCGACGATCAAGTTAGTGATTAGATCCGAGCAGAGCAACGACTTAGAAGAGTAAAAAATGGGTTACTTGACCCCTCTGTGATGGGGGTTTATATAACGGTGGCGGCACGCAGCAGCAGGCGCGAGAATCTCCCCGACAGTTACACTCCCAACGTCACGCCTGCGTAGAGAACGGATCGTCCATTAATGGGGATCATGATGGCATGGAACGTGGGACGTTGCTGGTGCAAAATCCGCGCATGGCGAGATTCGTGGAGCGGCGGATACGCCTGTGAGTGGTGGAGTTGGTCGGAGGGTCGAGGAAGACGGCCTCGACGGAAGCTCGGGGACGAGCGAGGAAGTCGAGGAGTCTTGGTCCTGTGGCAGCTCGAGGCGAGCTGAGTCCGAGGAGGCTAATTTGCAGGGAGCCCCGAGGAGGGCTAGCTTGTGCTTGCAGGTCGGGCGTAGGGTGGCTTGGTCGGCCCCCGTGGGCCTTTTCTTCTGAGTCTTGAGACATGTCATCTGCCACATGCCTTGATCCTGGAGATTGCCAATATTGAGCATCATCATTAGCCCCCCACTCTTGTCCCGGCCAGCTAGCGGGTCGGACCAGGAGTGGACTGCCGGGCCTCCCGAGGTGAGTTCCTTTCTAGGGCTTTATCAGGACGAGTCCTCGGGCCGTCGGTTGTCTTTTCCGCTAGCGAATCAAAGCGAGATCTCTGCATTTAAAGAAGGTGCACCGGTTCGTGCACTCTGCAACTGAAGCGACGGCCCACGTGTCGAGCGCCGATTAGCTGATGCGATGTACGCAGGCCTGCGGCGTCTGATGGGACGTGGTCCAGCACAGAACTGACACGTGGAGCGATCGGAGCCGCTGGGTGCGAGGAACCGTTTCGGCGGGAGATGACAGGCGCCGTTGGATGAGGCCGTATGCAGCAATAAACATGGGCGGGGTCCGCTCTAGGGCCTTTACTCCTTCATATTTTCCTCTCTCAAGTCTCGGTTTCTCGGCGCTCGTCTCCCTTCTCCCGTTTTCAGCCCTTGAAGATTTTCTTTTCCAAGGTTAGATGTCTTCCTCTGTAGAATCAGTAGACGTTGTAGGAGTAGGTGCTAGGATCTCTTTAGCTGTGTCTGAGTCTCCTCGGGGAGCAGGGGTTGGATCCTCTCCCCGGGATGGTGAGGCGGGGGCCGCCTCCAGGGAGGAGGCGGCAGATGTGGCCCCTAGCACCCCGTGCTGGGTGAGGCATGAGGACAAGCTCGCCAATGCTCGGGCTCGCTTCCACATCCCCTCGCGCTACATGCTTCGACTGGCCAAGGAGGAAGAGAGGGCAGATCAGGTACGGGGCAGGGAGATCGCCATGTATTTGGAAGCTTTTTGGGACGGAATGCGCCTGCCCTTCTCTCCTGAGGTCGTCGCCGAGCTGAATTTCTTCGGTTTGGCCCCCGGCCAGTTAGTGCCGAACTCGTGGAGGATCCTTCTTGGGTTCTTGATCCGCCTGAAGTTACAGACGGTTCCCTTCAGCCTTTCCCTTCTCGATTCCTCCCTCGTCTTCAAGAGTCACCCTGGTGGTCGAGCGGGCGACCCTAGATGGGTTTGTCTTACCTTCAGGAAGCGGACGGGGGGTGCTGCCGGGACCGGGATCATGGCCTTGCCCTCCTCCATCCATGATTGGAAAACGAAAATTTCTTCATTTCCCCTCCCGAGGGCGAGGAGTGGACCGTGCCTACCAAGTGGTCGAGGGAGAAATGTCTGCCAGGGAACCAATCCGATGACCCCGCCGCGGTGAGGGTGGCGTCGTGGAAGCCCATCCCCCGACCTGACGTGCTGCTGTCCGAGAAGGTCTTGAGCTGGGCCGGGCTTAGCCCCGTCGAGTTCGTCGGTAAGTTAGGCTTGCTTTTGGGTTTGTGTTTTACTCGTGTCGCTGATTTGTTGGGTGTTTGTTTCGTGCAGGATCCATGGACTTCGTCTCCCTCCGAGCTTCCATGCACCAGCCGAGGCAGCCTACTAGGGCTGAGGGCGCCAGTTCTTCTCGGGCAAAGCCCGCCCCGGCTCCGACCGCTCCGGTAGCGGCGGCCCGTGAGCGCCCGGGGGCGGATCCCGTCCCGGTCCCCAGCAGAGTATCGGGCCGGAAGCGGGCCCTGATCTAGGAGGACCCGGCCTCTGAAGAGGAGATCGACTCTCCCTCGGAACCGCTCAAGAAGAGCTCCCGGAGGCCCTCCCGGGGTCGGTCCTCACCGACCATGGTGGAGGAAGGGGGCCTCCGGTTTGCGGTGCCATCGGGGCTGTCCGTGGAGGACAGCCTTCTGCACGAGATAAAGACCTCGACAGGGGGTAGAGTCCCTGGGGGGACCTTCAGGGCTCAGCTGGCGTCCATCGCCCAGGAGTCCGTGCAGGTAAGTTCTTTTTGGTTCATTGTGAGATTCAGTGCTTCTTTCATCTTTCTGATTTTTCCGTGTTTTCCAGGTTCTCCAGCACGTAGCCCTTGCCCTGCGCATAGAGGCCGAGGTGGTAGCCCCGACGCTGGAGGCTGCGGGTCAGTTCGCCTAGCTGCAAGAGAGCTCCAAGCGGGAGCTGGAGGCGATGACGGCGAGATTCGCCGCCCTGGAAGGCGAGGTGGAGGACGGAAAATGGGAGGTGGCCCGACACCGTGAGGCTGCGGTGATTGCCGAGGTCAATTTCGAGGATGCCTAGGTGCTCTCCGGCAACCTGAACGGGACGATGAAGGCCCTCCGGAAGGAGCCGGGGGCGGCGGCTGAGGCGGCCAAGTCGTCCGAATCGAAGGCGGTGTACGGTTATAAGAAGTCGAAAGACTTCTATGATGACTTGGCCATGGCCACGACCCGCATTTGGCATGACGCCCTCGATGCCGTTATGTCCCGGATGCCGGAGTTCGCCGACGCAGATCTCCGGGCCGAGTTCCCCCTCGTGGGCGCCGACGAGCAAGGGGAAGAGGTTCCTGACGAGGAGGTCGCCGAGGACCCAGCACGCCACGTGGTGGAGGTCGAGGACCTCGAGGTCGTACCTGGCCCCGAGGTGTAGAGCCCTCATTTCCTCCTTTTATTTTGTTTTCTTGAATTTTGTAAGGCCGGGGAGCCCAAAAAATACCCTTTGTAAAACTTTTGTCTTTGGCAGTAATAAAGTTTTTCTTCGGCTCCATAGAATTGTGCTCTACCATCTGTTTATGAAGAATGCTCGTAAGATATCTTTTCTTGTACCGTTGTGCTTTTATGTCAGGTTGGCCATCTGTCTTGCGATCGTCTGTCCAGTTGACTTCAATCACTGGCCGATGAGTGTGCCAAGCACTGCCGAGGAGGTATCCCCTGGGCCCCGGAGTCGAGGGGAGATCGTTTAGACTTGGATAGACCTAATGCCCCTCACTGGGGTCTCGGATCCTCCGCAGGCCACGGGGCATCTCTGATTTCGAGCATTGACCACTATCCGGGGGTGACTGGGCAGGGTAGCTGCCCTGTCGCCTCTTGCAAGGGATTTCTGGTCCATGGCGTTGTGGTAGGGGAGCACCCTACCAGGGATGGCCGAGCAGGGACTCAACTGCCCCTGGGAGGACTTAGGTCCTTAGCGCTGGAGGGGCTGTAAGAAGCCTACTAAGGATGACTGGGCAATGAAGTTGCGCGGTTGCCTCTTGGCGAGGGCTTTGACCTCTGGCGTCGTGGGTAGGCAACTACCAGCCTGGGATGAACGAGCAGGTTAGTCGCTCTGGTGCCTCTCGTGGGGGCTTTTGATGCCTGGCGTCGAGGGTAGGGAGCTACCAGCCGGAGTTGGCCGAGCAGGGTAGCTGCTCGGTTGCCTCTTGCAAGGGCTTTGATCCCTCAGGACGGGGATCGAGCAGGGTTACTTCCCAGTGCCTCTTGGCGAGGACTTTGATCCCTGTCGGTTGTGGTAGGAAGCTACCAGCCGGGGATAGCCGAGCAAGGACTCGACTGCCTCTGGGAGGACTTTGGTCCTTAGCACGGGAGGGGCTGTAGAAGCCTACCAAGGACCCTTGGCCGGGCAGGGTTACTTCCCGGTGCCTCTTAGCGAAGGCTTTTGTCCTGAAGGATAGCCGAGCAAGGGATCCTCGGGCTCGACTGCCTCTGGAAGGGATTTTTTATCCCCGGTGTTATGGTAGGGAAGCTGCCCGCTGGGGATAGCCGAGCGAGGGATCCTCGGGCTCGACTGCCTTTGGGAGGGCTTTTTGATTCCCGGCGTTGCGGCAGGGAAGCTGCCCGCTGGGGATAGCCGAGCGAGGGATCCTCGTGCTCGACTGCCTCTGAGAGGGCTTTTTGATCCCCAGTGTTGTGGCAGGGAAGCTGCCTGCTGGGGATGACCGAGCAGGGTAGCTGCCGGGTTGAATCTTGATGAGGTGTAGCCCGACCGTCCAGCTGTAGGTGCGGGGAATGGGAACGGTTGGGGCAATGGCACGCATAGTCAGCGCATTGAATGCGGGGGGAGGCGAAGTGCTAGGGGCGCGTCGCTTCGATTCCACCGGAAAAGGCTTGATGGCTGCCGCGTAGCGGCGACTCCCTGGGTGAAAGCGGGCGATGGTTGGGCTGCGCAGTGGGCTATATAAGGCTGAAGGAGTACTGGTCCTTCCATCCTTCGTAAACAGGTCATCGAGAATGCAGGACTTCCCGTTTACCATCCCCGACATTGTCCGCTTTGAAGATGTGTACCTTTACGACCCGTACTGCACCGAGGACACGGTGCAGCTGGTCTACGGGAACATTGAGGACCATTTCGGCCGGCTGCTCCCTAGACGTTCCTCCCTGCTGCAGCTGCTGATGTACTCCATCTGGAGGGCGTCGCGGGGGCTTTACAACCCCCTGTCTGAGCTGCTCTATGACGAGGCCGTGGGCAAGCTGCGGTCTTTGAGGCGCTTTGGCCTAATCTCCGCGAACCGGCTGGCCCGCTCTGAGGCACTCGTCCGTGAATGCTACGAGCTGAGGCTCGGGATCGACGCGCACGGTGGGAACCGAAGACAGAGGTTAGACCTTGCGAGGCCCCGGTTGGCGGAGATTTTACCGAGTACCACGAGCAGTGCTCGCTGCACCCCCTTCCCCCACTGTTGTAATTTTTTTTTTCTTTTTGCATGTATGTCTGAGGAGCCCATAATACCTTTTGAATAAACAAAGTTTTTCTTCCCTTTTCACAGTGCTCTATTGATCTTTATTAAATTAACAATAGACCCTAGGAAGAATTTACATTGCTTTAAAAGAAAGGTACATGCTAGTAGATGACTTTATTGGCTTGGGCCGAGCTCCCTGAGGGGCTGTTGGCCTCCGTGCTTGGCCTAGGGTATGGGGCTCCCTGAGCTCTGGGCTGGCCATCCGCTGAAACGAGCATGATCTGACCGATGGTCAGGTCGGCGGGAGGGTGATGCTACTCCTGCTCGCGGTCGGCCTGCCGTTTGTCCCTCAAATAGGCGGCGAGGTGTCCAGACCGGATGAGCTCTTCGATGTAGTCCCTCAGTTGTTTGCAGTCCTCCGTGGCATGGCCCAGTACCCGGTGGAAAGCGCAGTAGGGGCCCCGGGTTCGCTTTGCGGCTTGACGCAGGATCGGAGGGAACTTGAAGAACCCCTCGTTCTTGGCCTCTTCCAGCAACACTGCGAGGGAGACGTTGAGAAGGGTATACTCCTGAAACTTCGGGTGGTAGGGCTGCTGACGCTCCGGCCTCTCCTCCCGAGCCCTCTTCTTCTGGTCGGACCGTTCTGCCCGGAGGAGGTTAGCATTCACCTAGGATTCTAGCTGAACCTCGCGCTCGGTCCACGCCTTGATCTCGGCCATGGTCTTAGGTTGCGCTAACGCGAAGGAGCGTAACCATTCCTTGTGCCTCAGACCAGAAATCTCGGCCATGGTCTTAGGTTGCGCTAACGCGAAGGAGCGTAACCATTCCTTGTGCCTCAGACCAGACCTAAGCGCCATGATGACGGTTTCGTCCCGGTGCTCGAGCACCTCGAGAAGGGCATTGTAGAAACGGGTAATGTGGGCCTTGAACGTTTCCTTATCCCCACTCTTAACCGTGAAGAGGTAGTCGACCGTTCACTTCTGTCGACGGTTCCTTACGAAATGGCTGAGGAACTGGGTAGCTGTTAGTTATGTATATGCCCTAGAGGCCATTGTTGTACATATGATGTATATTATAATGGATGCTTGGATATATATAGAGAGGGCTTTCTTACTCGTCATGATAGTATGCTATTTGGTTTCACTTTATCTTAACATGTTGACTTGTATTGGTTTACTGTTTTTCTCTCACATGTTGATAAAGCCCTTAGGATTTGTACTCGACTACTGGGACTATGATGAGATCATACTAGTGGGGCCATGGTAGTCGATGAGTACATCCTATAACTGTTCCTAGTCGAGATTATATCGAGACAGGGCATCGATACACCAGAGTAGACTAGCGTATATGAATCTTGACCCATATGATGGGTGATGGATGATCCCATATCCATCTGTGTTTGACATCAGAGATGGTGTACGGGTGCTCAGTGGAGACTGGGTACACTGGACGGACTCGCCGAGAACTCCCAGATGGTGATATACCACACGTCAGATGGCAGTTCTCCGGTGACACTGGTACAGGGTAGTCTGTAGACCCGAGATCGTCATAGAGTCTTGTGTGATTCCCACTATGCATTGATTTCCACCTTACCACGTCCAAGAGGGCATGTAAAACGGTGGCTTTTGGGTACAGTCCCGAATCACATGGAGGCAATGAGCGATAGGAGGGGATTCGTCTCTCCCGGTATAGGGAGTTGATGTTGTGCTGTGTTCGATTGGCTATAACTGGAAGTCCCTGGACAGGGCTGATATAGAGATTTACTGGTAAGTGTTACTAGTAGTTTCTCGACCCGTTATGAGCCACACATCGACACGACTTATCGGTTACTGGGGTCTGACGTTTACCACCCCTAGACTTGATATGCGACATATAAGACGAACAGACCGGACTGTACGGGAGTGTTACTGATTGGATTCACAGGAGAACGCATAGGCTAGCTTGTTGATCTTCTGATCGCTCAATACCTGGGTGGCTGTTACATTTAGCTGACCGCTTGCAGCTTGTGGGTGTTTGATATGATCATCACCTGCTACCGGCGTATTGACGATTCTTTAGAGTCCTACACAGAGGTTTCTTGGCTCAGGCGAAACGAAGTAGAGGCACATATGTGATATGTGCAGGACCGAGGATAATGCGATATGAGATACCGTATTATATTCTCGCGATATTTAGATATGAACCGGGTCATCGGATCAATTGTTGATTCGATGAATCGGTACATGATATATTAGTCGGTAATATTCGATATAGCCGGATCGTCGAATCAAGTGTTGATTCGATGATTTAATGTATAATAATATATATGATATATTGTATTACATTATCTAATATTGGCTCGCTTTATTATTTCATTTTCTCACTGGATGATTCATTGATATATATGCGATATATGTTAATTGTAATATTTTCTTTTGTTGCAAATATATAATATATATGTGATATATATTATTGTGACATGATATGATTTATTATTAAACATGTTTAAGGATGATTAAATGGGATTAGGATTTGATTAGGGTTAGCTTCTTCTTGCACCTTCTAGAAGCTTTGTTTTTGTCATGCTTAAGATATTATGGTTGATATTTTTACATGACTCATTTCTAAACCTAACCAAACCCTAACTCTAGTTTATTCTCTACAAACTCTTAGCCACTCATTCTTGACCATGGTTGATATATCAATCATATAGATTTCTTTTCTATTCATCACAAAAGGATTATCATTTTCCATTATCATCTTCTTTTCTTTTGATTTTGAGCTCACTAGAAATTCATTTCGTGATGATAAATTATGAGAAAATGATTTAAAAAGAAAGCATAAATACTACTCTCTCATCCTCATCTCATCTAGCACATGAGATTAGTGTGTTCATCTCTTTAGAGTGAGAAAGCTTGAGTTATTGATACTTCGACGTAGATCATCGGAGATTTGGAACACTTCAAGCTAGCATGGATCGTTCGAGTCGTGGAGCCTCTATTGAGTCTGGGAGATCATGGATCGCGGCGAAGGGACTTCTACTCGGAGCTTGTGAAGCGAAGGAGCGGACTACAAAGGTTGTAATCCCTCACACTTAGATAAAAAGCTTTTATCTTGCATGCTTAACCCTAATTATCTAGCAAAGATCCTGTCTTTGGGTTGTTCTGCACATGTAAAATTTTATTCGTGCATGTTTGATGCGTTATGAACCTTTACATGTGTGCCTAGGAACCCTACAGTGGTATCAGAGCCAGGTTAGAGCATTAGGCGATGTGTTTACGAAGTTAAAACTCCGATCGAACCCGAACCGACGAAAATAACCCCCTCTCTGGAAATTTTTCAAAATTTGGGATTTTTCTGAATTAAAAACACCTAAAAAATCAGCAGGGAATTCTAAGAATTACCATGAAACACGGGCCCACAACTCCACTAAACCGCGGCGGAACCGCGGCGAAAACATGCTTTTCGCGGCGGTTTCGTGGCGGAATTTTGGAATTAGGACACGTGGATTTCATGGAAATATCCGTAGGTGCTTGTTGATGCTTCTGGGTATTTTTAAAGTGATTCAAGTGTTGTATAATCTGGGGTTTATTTTGTAATCGTAGATTCGATCGGAATATTTAAATTCATTTTTATTTCCGGATATTTAGAAACTGTTAAACCATTTGAACGGATATCATTAACTCACTTTTTCCTGGCACGGCAAACTTTCAAGTGTTGAATTTTTATCGGATTTAAATCTTTCGGAGAAATTGTACAAGTTAAGCGGTGGACCCTCTAGAAGACCACAAACCTTAACTCGATTATGTGATCGTCTTGAACTGCCTTTTGAACCTTCGGGTTTGGGGCAGTACGGCGTGCCACATGTGAGGCGTTGGCTTGACCCTTCTACGGCTGGATCACTGGTACTATGACATATTCTGGGATTACTTGAACTTCGCTCAAGTGTTGAGCACTTTAGAAAATTTTGGGTATTTGATTATCTGTTCGAAAAGTTTAATACTGTCTATTTATCTGAAATGTGATACAATATATGGAATTCATAAAGTTAGGCATGAAATGCGAAGTATGTGATATTTTGGATTTATGATGTCTAAAGTGATTGTGGATTCCAAATGTTGTAGTTTTACACTTTCTTTTCTGTGACCGTAAGTGTAATATGTGACATCGCCGGTTTCGTTGCTATATGACAACGACAATTGGGATGCGCATATTTACTTACGTTGATGATATGTGATATTATGTGTTGATGTGATATGTTATATTGGATCGTCGCGTTCTGAATAGCCGGGGGTTTTATGTGAGATGAGGGTTTTTATTTTCATTCATGTAAAATTCATTTATAATGTAATATTCTTTTATTTGGGGCACTTCCAGGTTGAGGTTGATGTCATCCTTGTATATTATTTACTTTTCCGCATTAGGTAGACCCAAGATGGGGAGCACAAGTAACCGGGTTCTAGGGTCCAGTGGGAGACCATCTCGAGGAGTCGAGACCAGGTCTCCTAACCCTAGAATTGGCAGTGTTACTTGCCGCTCTCGTAGGAGTCTTGGGATGTGGGTTTGGCTATTCGTCGCGACCGTGGAATCCGTGTTTTATACAGGCTCGTATTGAAAACACGGACGTCCTAGTATATCCAATATTTTATATATGTTCTTCTGCTGCAATGTTCTGTGATGAGATCATATTACTGCCTGAGACGAATGCTTATACTATATATATATGCTGATATATAAATATTACTGCTTTCGTTTCTTCTGTGATATTTAGGAAGCATAAACTGATGGGATTTTATTAATGAGATTAATAAAAGGAAAAGAAACCTAAAGATGTTGTAGAATCAAAACTTCATAAAAAGGGTAGCTACAGTTTTACTTTGCACAGCGGTATATATGATATGCCCTGCACCTTATTCGATAAGGAAAGAGCCGAGATCCGTTTACCGGGAGTGACCTCTTTAGCGAAACTGGCAGATGCTACAAAAACTCGGTTTGTCTTTTGATTGCTTTTAGAGTTTTGCTTTGCACAGCGGCATATATGAAATATCCTGCACCTTATTCGATGAGGAAAGGGCCGACGATCCCTTCACCGGGAGTGACTCCTTTAGCGAAACTAAGAAAAGCCTAAAAAAAAAACAAAAAAAAACACTCCATTTCAAAACTTCACTTGATTCTACGACGATATCAAGTTCATTACGCAATTGGTGTTCAGAAAAACCTGTCGTAGCCCTCCGTCATTTCAGATAAAGACTATTTAGTATTCGTGCTGCGTTTGCTGACCTCTGTCAAGGCGTAGTGTGCGGTAGCTAACTAGTAGTTATCTGTAAAGCATGTGATGCGATTGGATTAGGGTAGTCGTACGACCTTGTTGACCTCTGTCAAGGGTCGTGCGAGTGGGTTTGATTCAATCAAGAAATGACAGGTTGAACTTGACTAGTGCACTGTGGTTTGTTGACCTCTGTCAAGGTCATGGCACACTAGGGGTAAAATATTATCGGGAATTTCAAGTGTTGAAATTTGCAATGAGATTGCATACCTTCTATGAGATAATTGGATCCCGATACCCACCGCGAGTAAGAGTTACTCCTGGGAGAGTTTTACACAGGACAATTAGTCGATCAAGTAGGTGTCTAGAAAAGTGTTAACGGGGTTACGCCTCTGGGAAAACGAGGTTTACTTTAATTAGGTCTGTGCGAAAGCACGGGGAACCTCCCTCAAAGTACCGACACTGATTTGGCTGAAAGATTGACGAAATTGTAGGGTGTAATTAATCCCGGCTAATCTTACCTTTTAGGGTTTGAAGGTAGATTTGATAAAAACAGTGGGAGACATCCTGATTAGATAAGATAATAACCAATCTAATCTTGCAAGAGCATACGCTAAAGTGTTTTCTTCTCTCTCTTTATCCAGGTAGCGACCATGTCAGGCCATAATCAAGATAATAAAATGGATGTAATGACTGAACCCGATTATTGTACTGAGCAAGGAAACGTTGGACCCGTTCTTTCTTATAAGAGTTATAAGACAGAACAGGAAACAAGAGAATATCTGGATTCTCACGCCGCCCAAAAGAACATGCATGTTGATGCATCTTCTTCGGGTGTGTTAGTTATTGAGAACTGTTTCTCAGTTCACCCTACGTCCTGGGTATTGGATACCGGATCAGGATCCCATATATGTAAATTGTTGCATGGGCTACGAAAAGGTAAAGAACTGGGAAAAGGTGATCATTCCGTTCATGTAGGGAACGGTGCAAGTATCGTAACCAAAGCAGTTGGCGAATATCACCTTGTATTACCAAATCGTAATACACTGATTCTAAATGAGTGCTATTATATACCGAACATGATGTGCAATATTATATCAGTTTCTTTATTAAGTAAAGAAGGATATAATTTTGTAGTAAAGGATAATATTATGAACATATTTCTAGATCAAAAGTTAATTGTTTCAGGCTCGTTACATAATGGTATATTCATTCTAAATCAGAATACAGTCCTAAATATACAAAACACACACAAGAGGAAAAGTTCAGATATGAATGAATCCTACTTGTGGTATTGTAGATTTGGTCATATCAATGCAACACGACTGGCTAAGTTACATAAGGATGGTTATTTGAATTCGTTCGAATTATCATCTTATGATACTTGTCATTCATGTCTCAAAGGAAAAATGACCAAAACTCCGTTTAGTGGACACGGAGAAAGAGTTACTGAACTCTTAGGACTAATACATAGTGATGTATGCGGTCCCATGTCTACGCATGCCAGGAACGGTTCTTCCTACTTCATTACATTCACTGACGATCTCTTTAGATACAGACATGTGTTTCTGATGAAACACAAGTCTGAAGCTTTTGAGAAATTCAGAGAATATAAACACGAAGTGGAAAAACAAACGGGCAAAAGTATTAAGATCCTTCGATCTGATCGAGGAGGAGAATACTTAAGCAATGAGTTCCTAGAATATCTAAAAGAGAATGGGATTCTCTCTCAGCTTACTCCTCCTTATACACCACAGCACAACGGTATATCGGAGCGGAGAAATCGCACCATATTAGATATGGTGCGCTCTATGATGAGTACAGCTGAGTTGCCTATTTCCTTCTGGGGGTATGCATTGGAGACAGCAGCATACCTATTGAATCAAGTTCCAACTAAATCTGTACCTACCACACCATATGAGATATGGAGTGGGAAGAGACCATGTCTTAAACGAGTTAAGATATGGGGTTGTCTGGCCTATGTCAAAAGGCAAAATCCAGACAAACTTGAGGCATGGTCAGTTCTATGTAAGTTTGTGGGATATCCTAAACATTCTAATGGATATTTTTTCTACCACAGTGAACAACAAAAAGTGTTTATTGCTCAACATGCCACCTTTTTAGAAAAGGAATTTCTTGCAAAAGAGATTAGTGGCTCTGAGGTAGAACTGGAAGAAGTTCCAGAAACATAAACTGTAACTGAAGATTTAGTGGAACCAGAGGATTCAGTAGTACCCGACGAACCCCAGCCTCTCCGCCGATCTAGTAGGGTTTCTCGTCCACCTGAGAGATACTACGGTTTTCTCGTTGATGGAGGAAGCGAGGATTGCATCATGGAAGATGATGACCCAACTAGTTTCGAGCAGGCCATCACGAGTGGTGACTCTGTGAAATGGCTGGATGCAATGCGATCTAAGATGGAATCCATGTACACCAACAAAGTATGGATTTTGGAAAATGCTCCTGAAAGGGTAAAACCCATTGGGAGCAAGTGGATTTTTAAAAGGAAATTTGGTGTAGATGGAAAAGTTGAGACTTTCAAAGCTAGACTTGTTGCAAACGGTTTTCGTCAACGACCAGGTGTGGATTATGACGAAACCTTTTCTCCAATGGCTATGCTTAAGTCCATCCGGATCTTACTTGCCATTGCCGCATACCATGACTACGAAATCTGGCAAATGGATGTTAAGATCGCCTTTCTAAACGGTGATTTAGAAGAGAGCGTGTACATGACTCAGCCAGAGGGTTTCGTAGATAGTGGGAGCAGCGGAAAGGTGTGCAAACTGCTTAAATCCATTTATGGGTTAAAGCAAGCATCGCGGAGTTGGAACATCTTCTTTGATGTTGTAGTCAAAGAGTTTGACTTCATCAAAAATATAGATGAACCTTGTATCTATAAGAAGGTAGCAGAGAGTAAGGTTGTCTTCCTCGTATTGTACGTGGATGACATACTCTTGATAGGAAATGATATTCCTATGCTGGAATCAGTCAAACTCTTCTTATCACAGGGATTCTCAATGAAAGATCTAGGTGATGCCTCCTGCATATTGGGAATCATGATCTATAGAGATAGATCTAAACGGATACTGGGATTGTCCCAATCCAGGTACATTGACACCATACTAAAGAGGTTTAGTATGGAAGAATCCAAGCGTGGGAACCAACCCACGATCTCTGGACTCACTCTCTCTAAAGAGATGTCTCCCAAGACTGATTTGGAGAGAGCTCGCATGCAAGGGATACCCTATGCTTCGGCAGTAGGCTCTAATATGTATGCGATGCTATGTACCAGACCCGATGTAGCATACTCACTAAGTGTAGTGAGTCGGTATCAAGCAGATCCTGGAAAGAGTTATTGGACAGCTGTGAAGAACATTCTCAAGTACTTACGAAGGACTAAGGAGATGTTCTTGGTGTATGGTAACGGAGAACTCCAGGTGGAGTCCTTTACCGATGCCAGCTTCCAAAGTGATAAGGACGACTCTAAGTCGCATTCGGGTTTTGTCTTTACCCTCAATGGAGGGGCGGTATGTTGGAAGAGTTCCAAACAGGATACCGTTGCAGACTCAACGATGGAGGCTGAATACATCGCTGCCAACAATGCTGCCAAGGAGGCTGTCTGGATAAAGAAGTTCATTAGTGAACTTGGTGTGGTTCCATCCATTGAGCATCCAATACCTCTGTATTGCGATAACAATGGAGCTGTGGCGTTAACCAAGGAACCCAGGTCCTATCAAAAGTCCAGACATATTCTGAGGCGGTATCACCTGATCAGGGAGATAGTTGATCACCGGGAGATCGAGGTCAGGAGAGTAGATATGAAGGACAACACTGCGGATCCATTCACGAAGGTTATTCCCTAGACACAGTTTGAGAGATTATTCGGGATGCTAGGTATGAGATACTACAGCAGCTGGCCTTAGTACAAGTGGGAGATTGTTAGTTATGTATATGCCCTAGAGGCCATTGTTGTACATATGATGTATATTATAATGGATGCTTGGATATATATAGAGAGGACTTTCTTGCTCTTCATGATAGTATGCTATTTGGTTTCACTTTATCTTAACATATTGACTTGTATTGGTTTACTGTTTTTCTCTCACATGTTGATAAAGCCCTTAGGATTTGTACTCGACTACTGGGACTATGATGAGATCATACTAGTGGGGCCATAGTAGTCGATGAGTACATCCTATAACTGTTCCTAGTCGAGGGTATATCGAGACAGGGCATCGATACACCAGAGTAGACTAGCGTATACGCATCTTGACCCATATGATGGGTGATGGATGATTCCATATCCATCGGTGTTTGACATCAGAGATGGTGTACGGGTGCTCAGTGGAGACTGGGTACACTGGACGGACTCGCCTAGAACTCCCAGATGGTGATATACCACACGTCAGAAGGCAGTTCTCCGGTGACACTGGTACAGGGTAGTCTGTAGACCCGAGATCGTCATAGAGTCTTATGTGATTCCCACTGTGCTTTGATTTCCACCTTACCACGTCCAAGAGGGCGTGCAAAACGGTGGCTTTTGGGTACAGTCCCGAATCACATGGAGGCAATAAGCAATAGGAGGGGATTCGTCTCTCCCGGTATAGGGAGTTGATGTTGTGCTGTGTTCGATTGGCTATAACTGGAAGTTCCTGGACAGGGCTGATATAGAGATTTACTGGTAAGTGTTACTAGTAGTTTCTCGACCCGTTATGAGCTACACATCGACACGACTTATCGGTTACTGGGGTCTGACGTTTACCACCCCTAGACTTGATATGCGACATATCAGACGAACAGACCGGACTGTACGGGAGTGTTACTGATTGGACTCACAGTAGAACACACAGGCTAGCTTGTTGATCTTCTGATCGCTCAATACCTGGGTGGCTGTTACGTTTAGCTGACCGCTTGCAGCTTGTGGGTGTTTGATATGATCATCACCTGCTACCGGCGTATTGACGAATCTTTAAAGTCCTACACAGAGGTTTCTTGGCTCAGGCGAAACGGAATAGAGGCACATATGTGATATGTGCATGACCAAGGATAATGCGATATGAGATACCGTATTATATTCTCGCGATATTTAGATATGAACCGGGTCATCGGATCAAGTGTTGATTCGATGAATCGGTACATGATATATTAGTTGGTAATATTCGATATAGCCGGATCGTCGAATCAAGTGTTGATTCGATGATTTAATGTATAATAATATATATGATATATTGTATTACATTATCTAATATTGGCTCGCTTTATTATTTCATTTTCTCACTGGATGATTCATTGATATATATGCGATATATGTTAATTGTAATATTTTCTTTTGTTGCAAATATATAATATATATGTGATATATATTATTGTGACATGATATGATTTATTATTAAACATGTTTAAGGATGATTAAATGGGATTAGGGTTTGATTAGGGTTAGCTTCTTCTTGCACCTTCTAGAAGCTTTGTTTTTGTCATGCTTAAGATATTATGGTTGATATTTTTACATGACTCATTTCTAAACCTAACCAAACCCTAACTCTAGTTTATTCTCTACAAACTCTTAGCCACTCATCCTTGACCATGGTTGATATATCAATCATATAGATTTCTTTTCTATTCATCACAAAAGGATTATCATTTTCCATTATCATCTTCTTTTCTTTTGATTTTGAGCTCACTAGAAATTCATTTCGTGATGATAAATTATGAGAAAATGATTTAAAAAGAAAGCATAAATACTACTCTCTCATCCTCATCTCATCTAGCCTATGAGATTAGTGTGTTTATCTCTTTAGAGTGAGAAAGCTTGAGTTATTGATACTTCGACGTAGATCATCGGAGATTTGGAACACTTCAAGCTAGCATGGATCGTTCGAGTCGTGGAGCCTCTATTGAGTCCGGGAGATTATGGATCGCGGTGAAGGGACTTCTACTCGGAGCTTGTGAAACGAAGGAGCGGACTACAAAGGTTGTAATCCCTCACACTTAGATAAAAAGCTTTTATCTTGCATGCTTAACCCTAATTATCTAGCAAAGATCCTGTCTTTGGGTGTTCGACACATGTAAAATTTTATTCGTGCATGTTTGATGCGTTATGAACCTTCACAAGTGTGCCTAGGAACCCTACAGTAGCTAGCTCGTCGAAGGTCGAAATCGAGCGGGGCTCGAGCCTCTGGAACCAGTCCCGACCTGCGCGGATAAGGGTGGCCGGAAAGGCTCTACACTGGGTGGCGTCGGAGTGATCCTGGAAGCTCATCCCCACGGTGAAAGCGTCCAAATGGTCCTTCGAGTCGGTTTTCCCGTCGAACAGAGAGACCTTTGGGGGCTTGTTGCGCGAGGAGACGTGGACGGCGAGCAGTTCCTCGGTGAACGGCTTTGTGAGCGAGTCGGAGGCATACTTAGCCCCGTCGCTCGAGAGGTGAGCTTCCCGGCGCATGCCCTCGATTTTCTTTTCGAGGGCGCCGAGCCAACCGTGGTATCCCAAGGAATCGGCGCCTTGGGATCCCCGACCTCCACTGCAGGTGACCTGCGTCTGGGAGTGGCCTCGGTTCCTCTCGACGAGGTGTCTCAAATCCCGAGGCGAGGTGGCTCTGGGGCCGCCGAGGTGAATCCCTTCCGTGCGGCCCCGTCGAGTGTGGTGGTGTCGACCACGCCTGTGGATAGGCGAGGTGACTGACATCTCCTCAGGGGGATAAGGGTCGCGTGGAGGCTTGGGGCGGGGCGTTCTGGCGGCGGATCTTGGTGCGGAGCCGTGGAGCGCCCAGCGGGCCTCAGGGAGCACGGGCTCGAGAGATCGATGGCCAGGAGTTGTTGCCTGTTGGTGGTCAGCCGTCCAGACGGGGGCAGAGCCTTCTAGAGGCGGTGGAGCGGCAATCTGGGGCCCAGGCCCGGCCGTTTAGACGCGGACGAGGGCCTCCACGAGGAATTGCAGTCGATCTATCCGGCCTGCGAGGGCGTTGATGACGGTCATTGGAGGAGGTTCATCCCCGCCTTCGGTGAGTGGAAGGCGGCGGCTGGTACCGGGATCTTCAGGATGGCTGCTTGCCATTTGGGCGGAGACCGGAAGGCCAACTTTGTGTTTTGTGGAGTGTTTCCCACAGACGGCGCCAACTAATGGAGGTCCTTTTCGAGTCTCCGTCAGATGTTGTCTTCCGTTGATCTCCCAGTGGACTTTGTTAATTATCTCCTGCTGCATGTGGGTCTCAATGGGTTTTGGAGGAAGAGGTGGAATGAGGTGTTTGGTGCCGAGTACCTGCAAAGAAGTCCCGGGGTGGTTTGGTACCACCAAGGACCCTCCGACGATCAAGTTAGTGATTAGATCCGAGCAGAGTAACGGCTTAGAAGAGTAAAAAATGGCTTACTTGACCCCTCTGTGATGGGGGTTTATATAACGGTGGCGGCAAGCAGCAGCAGGCGCGAGAATCTCGCCGGCAGTTACGCTCCCGACGTCACGCCCGCGTAGAGAGCGGATCGCCCATTAATGGGAATCGTGATGGCGTGGAACGTGGGACGTTGCTGGTGCAAAATCCGCGCATGGCGAGATTCGCGGAGCGGCGGATACGCCTGTGAGTGGTGGAGTTGGTCGGAGGGCCGAGGAAGACGGCCTCAGCGGAAGCTCGGGGGCGAGCGAGAAGGCCGAGGAGTCTTAGTCCTGTGGCAGCTCGAGACGAGCTGAGGGGCCGAGGAGGCTAATTTGCAAGGAGCCCCTAGGAGGGCTAGCTTGTGCTTGTAGGTCAGGCGTAGGGTGGCCTGGTCGGTCCCCGTGGACCCTTTCTTCTGAGTCTTGAGACACGTCATCTGCCACGTGTCTTGATCCTGAAGATTGCCGATATTGAGCATCATCAGAGTGTAAACGGGATTTTGATATAAGTGGGTTCCAAAAATAAAAGACTCAAGCCTTGTTAAGGTTTATCCCAGCTTATATCTTATACCTGTGCACTTCTTATAATTTTTCTAATATGGGACTACTTGGATCACACACAAAAGAGGACGAAGACTCGAAGAGGTGTGTGTTAAAGTACAAATCCACAAATGTTATCAACCTAGCCCTCATACCATATTAAATTTATAAATAAGGGAGTGATTATATATTTTATTAATGAGTGTACACGGGATTTTGATATAAGTGGTTTCCAACAATAAGACTTGCTTTGTTTAGGTTTGTCCCAACCTATATCTCATATCCATACACTTCTCATACTTTTTCCACTGTGAAACCATGTTTAACCACATATCTTAACAATCTCGATCATCTATAACAACTAAGGTAATCACCGATAGTCTACTTGTGTAAATCTATTATCCTTTTAAAGGCTAAAGCCTGTATGTGTCTAGAAAATGAAGCTATAAGATGTCACCTTTTATAAAGAAAGTTTGCTCGTTTTAAAGTTATCATATCCATTTTTCATCATCTATAATAATAAAACTATTGTCGAATACAGTTAATTAACTAATAGGTTTTAGGGGTGATAACTGAAAATATAAAGTTTACGGGTATATATGAAAAGAGATGGTTTGAGGGTGATAGAAGAGCCCCTAATAAAATGGATATGTATTAAGATTTACTTAGCAAATATTGATGAAAAGATCTTGAAATATATAGCTGTGTGCGTGTGTTCTCTTCATTTTATGTTGGATATAAGGAACCATTACTATTACAAACTATCGATTTTTAAAAATAAAATAGAAATAATTGAAGAAGATCATATGTAATTCCCATTAGAGCACTAACACCCCACAAATGATTTATCAGCGCAAACACTCGCCCTAAATATCAATTAATAACTAAAAATTTCCTCCAAGTTTTCTCTGAACACCTCGGTGAATCCTATAGTTAAATCAGACAACCATATAAGTTGCAAGTGTAGAACTGAAGTGTTAGGGGTTTTGATCGACAAGGAAAAAAAAGATTGTTTCCGCTAGACAATCATTCCGGGATATAAGTGCAATCACTTTTTTGAAGGGTTACGGCAGTGCCCCGGCCGTCGAAACGCGGAACAAAAATTTCTAAACTGGCGCTACCATTACCCGAATCCCGGATCGACCTCAAACCCTAAACTAGCAAACTAATATAGAGGTTAGAATGGTTATACCGAGTTGATCCGTGTCCTCCGGTTTTCATTCCAAACTCCTAGCGATTCCTTGACGAAATTTGGTTGCCGGTCTTTCTCTATCTCCGATGAACCACATGAGGGAAACGGTGCAGGCTCCAGCCTCGACGATCGAGACAACCGATACTCCAAATTTGCTAGCGATGGAAAGTGGGGTGAATGAAAGTGTCAATACAATTTTCTCTCAACATATTTTGCTCAATGAGCAAGCATAGAAGATGAATGAGGAGGTGAGGAAAACTTGGCATGAACTAAAATGGCTAAGTCTTTGTGAACTTGAGAGAGTGAGAGTGAGAGAGTAAGCTAGCAAGTGTGTAATGTAATAATGTCCAAAGGAAAAATGAACCCCACTCCTCAAAATGGCCTGTCCCTTCTCTCTCTCCCATCAAAAAAATCTCTACCATTTCTTTTTCAATTAAAACAATAAACAATGCCAACCATACTCAAACCCATACCATGATCATGTTCATGCCACCTCACACTCTCCACCTCATCATTAAACAAATGAATTTCCATAAATGGAAAATCAAATAATGAGGTGGCAAAACTTCTAGAAGCTATTCCGTATACAATACGGAACACTTCCCGGTACATGTATCGAAATACATATACGTGTATTCGTACAAAAATACGAATACCCAAGAGAGAAAATGAATAGTGAACAATAATACTAAAATACATATATATAAATATATATGTAAATTATTAAATCAAAACCTGATTTAAAAATCCGGCTTAATCCTAAACCGCTAGTATTATCAACCGTCCGATTAAAGTCTGTGCAGCATGTGCACATATTTAATCGGACACCTGTATGTACCAACATACGCCATGTACAACATATCGTCTGAACCGTGAAAAACCCTCTGTGTGGGACTCTAAAAACTCGTTAATACGCTGGCAGTGGGTTTAACCACAAGCACGTCAGCGGCACTAGCTGTACGTAACGGCTATCTAGGTATTGAGCGAAAGGGAGGCCGACGAGCAAACTCATCCCGAACCCCTACTGAGCCTGACAGTGACAATATCCGTACAGTCCAGTCTGTTCGTCTAAGAGTATCGCATATCGAGTCTAGGGGGTGGATAAAGTCAGACCCTAACAACGCGATATTTAGTGTCGGTATGTAACCCATCACCACCTGAGAAACTATCGATCCTGGATCGGTAATTCTCGTTCACTATGGCCATGGATTTCTGGTGATGGCCACCCGTGCACAACGTGACATCAACCCCCAATACCGGGAAAGACGAATCCCCGACGATCCGATCAATGCCTCCATGTGGCTCGGGACTGTACCCAACTAAAACCTGTTTGCACGACTCTTTTGAGTTGTGGTAAGGTAGTAATCAAAGCACGGTGGGAACTCACACGAGACAAATGACGATCTCAGGTCGACAGACTAACCTGTACACATGTCACCTGGGAACTGTTATCTGACAATAGGTATAATATCAACTAGCAGGTTCCCGGCGAGTCCGTCCAGTGTACTCATAACCTAATGAGCACCTGCATACTATCTTAGGTGAACAAACTAACACCAATGGCTTGTGAGATCTGGCCACCGCCCCTCGTCGGGGTCTCGATCAGTATACAGTAGTCTATACTGGAGTATCGATGCCCGGTCTCGATACTCCTACTTCTAGGGACATTTAAGGATGTGCTTATAGACCCTAGCTCCCAGATATATGATCGCCATCATAATCCTGGCAGTCAAGCAAGAATCTTATGGGCTCAATCAACATGTACATGATTATAAAGACAAACCAGATAGCATACTATCATCTCAAGTAAGACTGTTCTATCGGTATAGGTCCTCACTCAATCATCATAATCATAAGTCCGCGACTATGATAATTGCCTTGAGGGCATTATAGCTAACAATCTCCTACTTGCACTTAAGGCCAATTATTGGGTTGTCGCATACTCACAGCCTGTGTGATACCGAACACCCAACTTCTCTACTAATCAGTTTCGCAAAGCCCGTTTGCGAAAATGATTGCGTTCGAGAAATAGCCTCAGTGAGTGGCGCTCCAATGTTTCTTTCTGTATCTCTCTATATCTCAACTTCGCGGAGAAAACTATCTCCCGAAATGAGCAATACTTGTCTTAGAATTTGTCTGAATGTCAGACGGGACCCAGTTCATAAATGAACTCCAAATCCAGCAAACTTCTTAAACTGTATCATCCACTGAATTTAATCAGTATCCCGCGCTATGCCTTTCCTCAGTATCCGCTTGGACCACATGTCCAACATAGTGTCCGTCAAAAGAGGGAAAACTATAACTCTGACAGTCACTCTGTCATCCAGGTCACCTTGGAAGCCTGAAATGATAACCGTCTCCTGAAGGAGGCTGTCGTTACCATATCGCAAGAACATCCATTTATGTTCAATAACTGCTTCCCAATGTTTTTCCAGGATTGGATTAATATATCTGCTTATTGCATCTAGTGCAAAAACAATATCTGGTGTGGTACTCGACATTTCATGATTAACTCAATTGCCTAAGCAAGTGATATACTAATCATGCAGATCCCTCTCCCCTTTAGTTTGTAAGACACCTTTAGAGAGGGTGACTCCATCATCTACAGGTACACTACCATGCCAGGAGTCATATATTCTAAAATGCCTTTAGAATAATGTCAAAGTACCCAGATTGGGATACTTCCCAAATCTAGATCTAAAACCATAGATCTAGTAACCACAAAACCTGATATTATATCCATATGCTATGTGGAGAAACAACTTTGTGACAACCACAGTATAACCGATCGTAGTATAGGAATATCTCTTCCTATCAAGTGCATGTCATCCCAAATACCTGGACATCACTCTCTACTACCTTCTTAGCAGATCCATCTCCTATTCTGATGAAGTCAAAACCTATGACTGTCACATCAAAAATAGATGATCTAGTTCCGCTATACCTGCTTTAGTCTATAAATAGACATAACTACTTGCCCACTATGCTTCCGTTGCTCCCACTGACTACAACAACCCTCTGGCAGATTCATATATATACGTGTACTTCTAAAGCTAGTTTAGAACGACGCTATACTTATCCTCCTGCCGGGTCTTATAGTCTAGAACAACAGCAATGACAAGTCTGGGTAAACAAGAACCTCCCTGTCACCGTCTCTAAGAAGACCGAAGTACCTCTCGGGTGCCTGAGGTTACCTACCAAAATCTGCGGAGTGGCTAATGGAACGTCAAAACTAATTGAATCCTCGGGTTCTATTAAATCTTCAGTAATCGTTTGTGGTTCTGGAATCATTCCAGTTCTACTATACTCCCACTGTTGTTTTCCTGAAAAAATCCATTTTACTAAAACTGTGGCGAGTCAAGAACAATATAAATATTGATCTTCCTGATGGTAGAAAATTAACCCTCGTCAAATCTCGGGATAACCCACAAACAGCCATTACTGAAACGTGCCTAGAGTTTATCCGGATTCTGGTTTTAAGTATCAGCCGGACAATTCCCTATACCTTAACATCGTCAAGATATAAATTGATTCTATATATTTCTGATATAGAAACAAAAGCACTAATTTAATTGGAACCAAATTCAAAATCATGCAGCTGTCTCCAGTGCATATCAACCAAATGGAAAAAGGTCAATCGGCATTACTCATCTAGGAGTGCATCCATATATGAGTAATCTGAAAGAGAAATAAGTTCTCAGAACCATTACCATCAACGGAATACCAAACACAAGTATCTACATCTTTGACATCATCAAAGAATCCTGATACTTCCAACAAACGGTTCTCTACTTTATTCTTATACCTATAACTTCTCAATATCTGGACCTTGCATTTCAACGAAATACTTGTCCAGAACTGGAGAAGTCACAAGTAAACAGAATATAGTACGAGTATCAACCCCTTTGTCCTAATGGACACCGGACAATATATAATACTTTGTATAAGTCCCCTGAGTTCAATGACTCAGACTCTGTGCGTCGTAGGTTGAAAAATTGTACTATGGTTAAGAAGAATTACACCGCTGTTGAATGCACCTTACCTAATCACCAACTGATATAGGTAAATGTTACAGAGATAATTTCAAAAAGTTACATCTCGCTTTATAAAATAAACGTACAGATATATCAGTTTGAAATTGGTGCATAACAACGGATATTCAAAACCAAATATTCGCCATCCGGCAAAATCCAGATGATTTCCTCAAATATCACCAATTACAACGAATTCCGATATGAAGAGGATCTAATCACCCAATTCCCAATATCTTATTCCCACTCACTATCTGTAATAACATACAGATGTGAGAAACTGATCTGGTAAATACATACCCTGGAGTTAGATTCTTATTGTGAAAACAGTTTTTAATTAACATCGCACAGTAAAACTGAAACATGAAAATGTTTCAAAGGGGTTAACTGGAATTCCTAGTAACGTCTCTTCCATTATCCTGAATCATGACAATAACCATATACTTACCTGCCCTCACTGCAATCCCTTTATTATGTCTTTACTTATACCTTCTGTACACCTCCTTTACGCTAATTAGTTTTCTTCATTCCCTACCCTTCGGCACCAGCCTAAGGTTTGGAAGAAGACTATCCAATAAGCGTAATAGGTGTACTCTCCTAATCCTAGGAGCCCTCACAACCTGAGAGAAAGTAAAGGGAAAAGACATCTGAATAATCCTATTCTGTTTCTCCTGAACCGGAAACCATTCTCGAATCTGGAACCAATGCCTTCGAGTTCGTATGTAACTATACGATGGTATATCCAATGGAAGTGGATATCCGTAATGATACGGAGTGTTCCGGAGAAATCCAAAGTGGATGTGGGAGTGGTAGGGGTATACACGGTTTTGTCGTGAATGATAGCAGTCACAATTTTCTTTGCCGTTATTCTAATCCCTTTATTTGTCTTTACTTATTACCTTCTGTACGCCACTCTTAGGCTAATTGGTTTTCTTCCATCCCTACCCTTCGGCGCCAGCCTAAAGTTTGGAGGAAGACTATCCAATAAGCTTAATAGGTGTACCCTCTCCTAATCCTAGGAGCCCTCACAACCTGAGAGAAGGTAAAGGGAAAAGACAACCGAGTAATCCTATTCAATCTCTCCAGAACCAGAATCCATCCTCGAAAAAGTTCCTTCGAGTTCGTATGTAACTATACGATAGATTTATTCAATGGAAGTGGATGTTCGTAGTAATACGGGGTGTTCTGGAGAAATGCAAAGGTGATATAGAAGTGGCAATGATATATGCGACACCGTGACATTCCAAAAGCAAAAGTGTTTTAAGAAAGTTTGGTTAACTTGGTTCATGAGTTTTAGTCAAGGGTCGGGTCATAGTCGCAGCCAGAGAGAGAGAGAAAAGAAACACTCAGCGTGCACTCTAACCTAGATCATAATGGTTAATCATTTTATCTAATCTGGATGGCTCGCACTGTTTCCTCGAATTCTCCTCCAAACCTAAAAAGAGAATTAGTCAGAATCACCCGAGGAGTAATCCTACTCATCAGTGGGAATCGGGATCCAACTATCATCGCATGATAACTTGATGGAAGCCACTCAAGTCACCACACTCCAGAAGATTGTAGAGTGTTTTTTGTCACCCCATTGAGATGGGAATGCGCGTATGCTTGTCAGGCGCATTACAGACCTGCGTAGGGTTGGCTGGGGTTTATTGATTGCGGGGATCCAAATCTCCGGCAGCCGCGGACTAAGCCGCCGTTAATTACGCATCGCCTTTGGAGCGAGGGAATCTCCGATTAACGAGTCAAACAGGTCATGCGAACTCATTGTGCAGTGTATGTGTGTTGTGTTTCGAAAGGGGGGTTTTGGATATATCGGGGGGGCCACAGAGTTTTTACGGGGGTCCCACTACCCGGATAACGGGTTGGGGGTCAAGGGGGCTAGCAGCCCCCTTGCGGGGTGTGGGGCAGCGCCCCGTTAGAAATTTTTTTCTAACAGGGACAGTGTCGTGGAGTATGTGTGTGTGTGCATATATGTATATATACATATATATTAAAAAAGGGAAAAGGCATCCAAAGGATGCATGGAAAAAAGCGCCAGCGCTTTGAGTGCTAGCGCTTTGAGCGCAAGGGTGCTAGCGCTTTGGACGCTAGCCCCCCATGTGCCGGACACGTGGGTGCTCAGACGCTAGCGCTTTGGGTGCTAGCGCCCCATGTGCCAGGCACGTAGGCACTCGGGCGCTAGCGCTCTAAGCGTAAGAGCGCCAGCGTCCCACGTGCGAGGTACGTGGGTGCTCGGGCGCTAGCGCTCTGAGCGCAAGAGCGCTAGCGCCCCACGTGCCAGGCACGTGGGCGCTCGGGCGCTAGCATTTTGAGCGCAAGGGCGCTAGCGCCTCACGTACCGGGCACGTAGGCGCTCAGGAGGCAAAAGGGACTTGGTCCCTGCAATGGGAGTTGTACTCCCAGAAAGGTGCACTTATTATTTTGTATATATGTATATATATGAGGAGTTAAACTCCTAAGATATTTTGAAGCTGATGAAGGGGGGCTTCTCCCCTTGAGCCCTGAATCTTCCCCAAAGTGGGTTTTTGGAGATGGGTCTTCTTCTTCTTCCTTTGTTGGCCAGATCTTGAAGATCAAGAAGTATGAGATTTTAAAAATCTCTCCTTTTTGAGATCTGATGGAAGTTCTGAGTTCCCCTTTGTGGGTTTTGTGGTGAAAAACTATTTAGTTTTATAAAAGGAAGAGTAAAACTCTTGATTTAATTCAAAAGAAAGAAAAAGGTTTTAGAGCCTTGAGGAAGGAGAAGATCATAGATCTTGATGTTTTTTTTAGGAGAGAGAAAAAAGTTGTTAGGATATTTTCATTATTCTTATCTTTATAGGCTATACACTTTACATATAGCCCCTTGGGCTCTACAAAAAATGGCATTTTGCCCATCCCATGGCTCATGTGCCATTTCTTTTTGCACATAAGCCATGGGTTTTACAAAAATTTGGCTTTATGCCCATTTTTCTTACATTCATTCATAAAATAGAATAAAAGTAATACACCAAAATTATTTATTACAAAATTTTTATCTTGGCATGGGGGGAGGCCGACCGCTCCATGTTCGGACTCGACCCGAGCATTGGCCCACTTGACCTGGGCTTGGGATTGACTTGGATTTTGACTTGGTCAACCGGGGTGTAAATTTCGACCCCAATAAATTACCCCCCATCAATAAGTGCACACTACATATATGGGTTGTGTGCACGAAATTGATGGATCTTCTTTTGCGTAGAGGTCGACTTGATCTGTTTCCCGTTTTAATGACGTGGAGGTCGATACTGCCATTTTAGCGACTTAGACGGTCGGTGCTGCCCTTTTTGCGACTTGGATGGTCGGTGCCGCCCTTTTAGCGACGTGGACGGTCGGTTCTGCCCTTTTTGCGACTTGGACAATCGGTGCTGCCCTTTTTGTGACGTGGACGGTCGGTTCTGCCCTTTTTGCGACTTGGACGGTCGGTGCTGCCCTTTTTGCGACTTGGACGGTCAGTGCTGCCCTTTTAGCGACGGGGACGGTCGGTTCTGCCATTTTTGCGACTTAGACGGTCGGTGCTGCCCTTTTTGCGACGTGGACGGTCTGTTCTGCCCTTTTTGGGACTTGGACGGTGCTACCCTTTTGGCGACGTGGACGGTCGGTTCTGCCCTTTTTGCTACTTGGACGGTCAGTGCTGCCCTTTTAGTGATGTGGACGGTCGGTTCTGCACTCTTTACGACTTGGACGGTCGGTGTTGCCCTTTTTGCAACTTGGACGGTCGGTGCTGCCCTTTTAGCGACGTGGATGATCGGTTCTGCCCTTTTGGCGACTTGGACGGTCGGTGCTGCCCTTTTTGCGACGTGGACGGTCGGTGCTGCCCTTTTTGCGACTTATACGGTCGGTGCTGCCCTTTTAGCGACGTGGACGGTCGGTGCTTGATTTGACATGCTCCGCTTCTTGCGGTGTCAGGGTTGAAGTTGACTTGCTGATTCGATGTGATTTGGGTTGACATCAGCACCGCTGCACTGGAATATGGTACCAGGAGCGAATCATCATTTGTCATGAGGCGATTTCCCTCATTTCCAGTTTAACGACTTAGGGGTCATATGTTCCCAATTTAATGACTTAGAGGTCATCTGTTCCCAGTTTAAAGACTTAGGGGTCTATTGGATTGGAGTTTTAGGATTTTGGGGTTAGGGTAGGCATCAGCGTTGCTAACACTGAAGCACGCGTGCCAGGAGCAATTCATCATTTTCCTTTTCCTGTTGGGGAGCGATGTCTTAGGAGACAGATTTAGATCTCTATCACCTAAGGCTTTTCAATTTTATGAGCCGTAAGGGTCTAATAAAACCATTTTCTCCCTACGAGTCGAAAGGATCTCGTAGGTGCACTTTCTCCTTAGGAGTCGTGGGGACTCCCAAGTGAGTTTTTCCTTTGTGAGTCGTAAGGATCCCACGAAGGTTTGTTCTCCTCATGTATCGTGGGGACACATGAGTGGGTCTTCCCAAATGGAGCATAATTCTGAGGGCGGAGGCCAGCCACGTAACTGGTGATTGCGGTGGGGCATGGGTTTGCTGAGAATTATTCGAGCTCATGGATTGTATATGGCAGTCAATTTGGGGACTAACCGTAGGGCCGGGAGAATTTTGAGAAATTGGATTTTGGTTGGCGTCTGCATCGCTATACTGGAATATGGTACCAGGAGCGACTCATCATTCGCTGTTTGGGGACTTAGAATTTGGATCTTGTTTGGCATTAGCATTGCTGCACTGGAACAATGCCAGGAGAAACTCATCATTTGCCGCGAAAGGACTTGGTATTTGGGTTTTGGTCGGCATCAGCACCGCTAACACTGAAGCGAAATGCCAGGAGCAACTCATCATTTGTCGTTGCCCATTGGGGAGCGATGGCTTAGGAGATAGGTTTAGGTCTCTATCACCTAAGACTTTTCAATTTTATGAGCCGTAAGGGTCCCATAAAAGGATTGTCTCCCTACGAGTCGAGAGGATCTCGCAGGTGTATGTTCTCCTTAGGAATCGTAGGAATTCCTAAGTGTGTTGCTCCTTTGTGAGTCGTAAGGATCTCACGCAGGGGTTTTCTCCTCACAAGGTCGAGAGAACTTTGCGAGTGTATTTTATCTCTTTTCACGAGTTTGTGCCATTTCGGGTTTTCACAAACTCGCCGGCAGTCCTGCTGTTTTTACTCACGGAGCCCTTTCGGGTTTTCACCCGTGCCCGTTTTGCTCGTGGACATACCTTTTTTTTGGCACTGGTGGGACTTTGAAAGTAGTCTCACCGGCAGGACTTGGGAGAGATAGGGGTTGTTTACGTTCATGGATTGTATACGGTTTTACAGGATGCATGATCTAGATCGTAAGGCTGGTGTGCTCAATTCGCCTGCGACTTGGAGCATTCACGCGTTGTATTTCTTGAGATATCGGCCATTGATGGGTGGCATGGGCCTTTCTCCCTCGGCACTTATTAGTTGGTAGGATCCTCCATCGAACACTTTCTCGATGACGTATGGTCCTTCCCAGTTTGGCTCGAATTTTCCCTTGGCATGTCGATTGGGGATGATCGGTCTTTTGAGAACCAACACCAATTCACCTTTCTTGAAAGCGCAGAGATGGGTTATCTTGTCATAGGCCCATGACATTTGGGATCGGTATAGCTCCAGATTTTGCTGCACAGCGAGCCTCTTTTCTTCGAGGGTGTCGAGCTCCTCAAGCCGAAGGAGCACATTTTCTTCCTCCATCAACTCATGCTGAACGACCATTCTTAAGCTTGGAACTTCGACTTCGAGGGGGAGGACTACCTCTACTCCGAAGAGCAATGAGTATGGAGTGAACTGAGTTGGAGTACGGTGCGTGGTATGATATGCCCACAACGCATCATGAAGTTTGAGATTCCAGTCTCTCTTGTTGGCTGAAGCATTTTTCCTCAGGAGCTTGCAAGAGTCTTATTGAAGGCTTCGGCTAGCCCATTGGCTCTTGGATTATAGATGGAGGAATATCTCCAGTCTATCTTGTGCTGAGTAGCATACCTTGAGACTTTGAAGCTCTTGAAAGAAGGCTCGTTTTCAGAAATGATTCTTCTTGGTGTACCGAAGCGGTATAGAATATTATGCTGGAAAATGTCAGAATATCTTCTGTCTTGACTTCTTTTAGCGGGATAGCTTCAGCCCATCTGGAGAAGTAGTCTGTTGTAGCCAGTATGAACCGGTGGCCTCTAGATGACGGAGGATCAATGGGGCCAACTATGTCAGTTCCCCAGACTTCGAAGGCCCACGACGCCACCGTAGGATGCAACGGATTGGGGTGCCTGTGAATGAAATCACCGTTAATTTGGAAGATATAACATTTCTTTGCATGCTCTCTGCAATCCCGTATTATGGTGGGCCAGTAATACCCAAGCCGTTTAATTTGAAGTCGAATCTTGGGGCCAGATTGGTGAGCACCGCAAACGCCCGAGTGAATTTCTTTCATGACCTTTTGGGCTTCGGCCAATGACAGACACCTGAACCAGAGTTGGTCATATGACCTGTAGTATAGCGTGTCATTTACAAACACGTATCGGAGAGCTCTCTTCTTCAACTGAATCCTTGTAGATTTTCCTTCGGGAAGCTTGTCGTATCGGAGGTACTCTATGAAGGGTTCTCTCCAATCGGGCTCGTCTTGAATGATCGAAGTTTCTTCGGCAGGACTGCTCTTCTGTTCCGCGCTTTCCTCTTCTCGTCGAGAGACTGGGGGTAGAATTTGTCGGCTCCTGACTGTGATCAGAATTTCGTCCATGTCAGGATCAGCCAGCTCCTTGGCTAAGTGAGCGAGTACGTCAGCCTTTCCATTCAAAGCTCTAGGGACTCTCATTAGTTCAATATGAGCGAACCGTTTCATGAGTTCCACCACTCGGCCTCTGTACCGAGCTAACTCGGGTTTGTATATCTTATAGTCGCCGCTTACTTGGTTGACGACAAGCTGGGAGTCACCGTAAAGCCGTAGCTGAAGGATTTCCATTTCTATGGCGAGTTCCAAATTAGCTATCAGAGCTTCATACACAGCTTCATTGTTTGTGCGAGGCTCGGTGAGAGCAAAAGAACGCCGTAGGGTTCCCATTGATGGCGTGATGAACACCAACCCTATCCCTGCTTTTATCTCCGGGACGCTTGATTTACTGGAGGTCCTTATTGATGAGGCTCCATCGAAGTAGAGCTTCCACCATGGCTCATCTTCCTCGAGGTGCAGCGCTTGTTCGTCAGGTAGCTCGCAATTAAGCGGTGACCCCTCTGATACGGGATGAGCAGCAAGGAAGTCTGCGAGAGCTTTCCCTTTGACTGCTTTCTGAGGAGTATAAACTATGTCAAACTCAAGTAGCATGACGGCCCATCTTGCCATTCTGTCGTCTAGGCTTTCTTTGGTCATCAAGTGTTTGAGCCGGTCGACCTTGGAGATCAGCATAACCCGATGATCGAGCAGATAATGCCTCAGCTTCTTCACAGCAAATATCAGGGCCAGGCATTGCTTTTCGATCGGAGAATAGTTGTGCTCCACCCCAACTAGAGTTCGACTGAGGTAGTAGAGGGCATTTTCTTTTCCCTCCTCGTTGTTCTGGGCAAGGAGTGCACCGAGTGACTCATCTAGCGCGGCAGTGTAGAGAATCAGCGGTTTATTTGGAATGGGAGCGGCCAGCACTGGAGGGCGCAACAAACACTGTTTAATACTTTCGAACGCTTCTTGACATTCGACATCCCAGACAAAAGGAGCTCCTTTCTTTATGAGCTTTGAGAAGAGCCTACATCTCCCCGATAAATTTGATATAAACCTTCGTATATAGGCAAGCTTTCCTTGAAAAGATCTTAGCTGCGTCAGACTCTTTGGAGGGGGTATCACCATGATGGCCTTTATCTTGGATGGGTCAATTTCAATCCCTCGATGTTGGACTATGAAGCCCAGGAATTTTCCCGATGACACGCCAAAAGCGCACTTCAGGGGATTCATTTCAGGTCGTACTCTCTCAGCCTGGTGAGAACGATCCTAAGATCTTGGATGTGATCGGCCTTGGCTTTAGTCTTGACGACCAGATCATCAACATAGCATTCGACGACTTTATGGATTAGGTCATCAAAGATATTGGTCATTGCCCTTTGATATGTAGCACCTGCGTTCTTCAGTTTGAACGACATCACTTTGTAGCAGTATATTCTGATCGGGGTTCGAAATGTTGTGTGTTTCTCATCCTCAGGCGACATCTTGATCTGATTATATCCAGACGAGCCATCCATAAAGGTGAACAGCTCGTAATTTGAGGTGTCATCAACCATCATTTCCATGACCGGTAGCGGGAAGTCGTCTTTAGGACATGCCTTGTTGAGATCCCTGAAATCGACACAAACTCGGATCTGCCCATTTTTCTTCTTCACTGGGACTACGCATGCGATCAATTCCGCATATTTCTCTTCTCTGATGAAGCCAACATCGATAAGTTTCTTAGTTTCCTCGATGACCTTTTCTTCTAGCTCCCTTCTTATTCTTCGAGGAGCTTGTTTAACTGGCTTAGCATCAGGAGATATAGCCAGCTTATGCACGGCCACTTCAGGGGAGAGGCCAGGCATTTCTTTGTATGTCTACGCGAAGCAGTCGATGAACTCATGCAGCAGGGCAATTATCTGCTCTTTCATTTCCTCTGACAAGAGTGAGCTGATGTAGGTCAGCCTTGGATTATTGGGCATTCCTAAGTATATCTCGGTTAGCTCGTCAAAGGTTGCTTGTCCGCCATCTTCGAGCTCTTGAGGAGCTTCTTCTGGCTCGGCTATCTCATCATCATCATTTGATCTTTCGCTGGCCTCACCAACATGGATCATGTAGCAGGCTTTGGAATCAGGTTGAATGTAGCATATGCCCCGTCTATCTGGAATTCGTCCATCGATGAGTGCTCAGACCTGGGGCGGATGCCATAGCCCTTCATAAAACTTTGCTTCGGACTCCGTTTGATATAACCGGCATCCCCACTTTTTGAAATATTCCTGCATCTCGGGTGCATAGTATCTGGGATTGAGGATGGCTCTTATGCTTCTCTCATAGAGAAGGCACGCGACAGACAAATTGTCCGGGTGCACAACAGGATTTGACCCATAAAACAGGATGCCCTTCTGTCCATTTTTCCTTCCGGGAATGTAGAAAGTTTTCAGCTGGTCCACGGTGGAGACTGACAATCCATCGAGCTCTTTGCATATCTGCTCCGGCACCCTTGTGACAGTTAGGGGCCCTTCTGCAATTTCGAAGGTCTCTCGTAGTTTTATTTGTTGCATAGGGGTCCAATCTGCACAGCTATTGCATGGGAGGTCCTCTTCCTCCGACTCTTCAGTGTCGCTGCCTAAACGAGGGCGAATTTTTCCGTCGGATGGGCCTTCAGTATCAGATTCGTCCGTATCGCTACCGAAATGAGGGCGAGTTTTACGGAAGGATGGACTTCCAGCGTCGGAATCATCAGTGTCACTGCCGAAACGTGGATGCACATGGGGGTTTCTGCTTTTGAAAGTGATAGCCGGCTCAGACTTGCTTTTGAGTTTCGGGGCTGTTCTGTCTTTGGTCAGCTGTGGCTCAGCACTTTGGAGGTTCACAAAGTACCGAGAATCTTCATATCGGACTTCATGCACACTGAACGGCTGGATGTCTCCGTCAATACGTCTTTCTTCGCTATTTTTAGTATACTTCATACATTGATAGAGAGTTGACGGAACGATGCCGTAATCGTGGAGCCACGGCCGCCCAAAGAGAATTTTATAAAACGTGTCAGCGTCAATCACGTATATTTTAGCTTCAGTTTGCAGATCCCCGAATTTGATTGGAAAATCTATAGACCACAGAACTTGCTGGCAGTTTCGACTGAAGCCTTGAATAACAATCCTTTCCCTTAACAGGTGTCGGAGGTCCATTAACAAACTCTTCAGAGCCCGCAAGTTCATGATGTTCATTAAAGACCCCGGATCAATCAATATGCGATTAATCCGATCTTCGTCGCTGTACCCGGTCACATAAAGCGGCCGATTATGCTCAGCCGTTCCCAGTAGCAAGTCTTCGTCCTTAAACGTGACTGCGGCGGCATGCAGAGCATACTGGGCTTCTTTCATATTAATTTCCACAAAGCGAGCCTGATACCGCTCAGGGTTTTGTAAAGCATGAATGAGAACATCTCTAAGCTCTTGAGATAGAACCAAGGTATCATAGATGCTAAGGAGAGACGGAAGCTTTCGGAGATGAGCCAAGACATTATAGTCAACTGGGGAAGGACTCGAATCTTCATGGGAAAGTTCTCTGCCATCTTCTTCATTAGCGACTTGTTTTTCCTTCCCTTTTTGGGCGTTGCTCTGATTTGGCGGTAGAGCCCTGCCACTTCTGAGCTGAATTTGGTTGGCCTTAGTGGCGAGCTCTTTGTCTTCTTCGGGAAAACAGAGCTCCTCCTCAGAGTCGCTGCCCAGGTGGATGGCATAGCAGGTCACTATAGGGATCTCTTCATTGGAGTTTTCTTCTAACTCCTCCAGAATCGCAGCCGCTTCTACATGGAAGAACTCTTTCAATTGAATTAGAGTTCTTTCCTTCTGTTCATACTCTTCGAGGGAATCAATAAATTTTTGAATGGTCGATCTCCCTGCAGACTCTTTTCCACGTCGAGCTGCACTTCTCTTCTTCTTGAGCTTTTTGAATTTTGAGCCTGATGGATCCGGATTGGCAGCTGGTACGGTAGGCTTCTTCTGCCCTTCCCATTCCATTCTGGGCTCTTTCCGAAGTAGCTTTAGTATCTTCTTCGTCTTATTAGATATGTGCGTGCTCCACGGAGACCGCGGTGAGTCCGTTTTATTTTTCAAGGCAGCGGGTTCGGCTGTCAGCCCCTAGAAGGCTTCAGCTTCTGTATAAAGTTGGTGGTTGCAACTTGATTGTTCACCAACACACTTTTGGACAGCTCAATCTCTCCAGCCTTGTACTGCTTCTCGACCCAGTCCTTGAAGACATAGCAATCCTCGATCGGATGGCTCACTACTCGGTGGTACGGGCAATACAGGAGATTGTCGGTCATTTTTGCTTCTTGAGGTCTTTTCGACTCCGACAATTGTAGATCGTTGTTCAAGGCATCTTTAAATATCTTGCGGACCTTATCCCTTCTGAAAGAGTAAACCTTGTTCTTTTTCTCCTTTAGGGAAGGCCCATCTCCTCCCAGCAATGGCTTTCGAGACCGGTTGGTTTTGGATTCGCCCGCCCTTCGCTTTTCTTCATTATCGGACGCATTGAAGACATTGGTACTGCTGGAACTCCCGCTTCTACGGTTGTCGTCCCGCTTGCTTTTCCAAGTCTTGTCTTTCTGAGAGTCCAGGGTAGACTCTTGCTTCGAGCGTTCCAGCATTTGGACTTTCTTGGTTATCTCTTGAAATGTCTTGAGACCTGTTGTACACAAGAATGGGACCATCCAATTGCTGAGGTTCCCAATGAGAAGGCTGACGGACTGGTCCTGCTCCAGTGACGGTTCGCACTTGACCGTGAGATTACGCCATCGGGCGATAAAGTCGGTGTTGCTTTCATTCTTCCCCGGCTTGGTCCTCACAAGGTCAGCAATGGAGATTTTATCACTGACACTCATGAACCTTTGCCGAAACAGAGACTCCATTTGGGCAAAGGTAATAACGGACCCGTCTGGTATACTCGCGTACCAGTCGAAAGCGACACCGGTCAGGCTGTTGACAAACTGACGAAGAAAGAGCGCATCATTTCCCCCTGTATTTCCGCACGATGCTTTAAAATGGGCGACGTGCTGATTTGCATTTCCCGTTCCGTCAAATCTTCCGAACTTAGGAATGACGTAGCCGCTCGGGAACTCGATCAGATCATATTATGCGGGATATGGCCGCCCACTACTGCCAACTTCTTTCTGAGTTTCATCTTCGGCCACCAATGTTTTAACCTTGCTAGTGACCAAATCCATTATCCTGTCTCGTGTTAGCGGGATAGTGTTATCAAGGGCCAAGGCGTCCCCAGAAGCGGAATGTGGCCGGCTTTCATGCGGCTCGACCAATCTTGGACCCAAAGGGACAGGCATCGGCCGCTTCGGATTGTCATCATCCGGCTCATGAGTAGCGAATTGTGCTTGAATAGGAGGCGCTCGAGCAATTTGAGCCGTAAGCTGCATCACAACGTTTGTTAGGTTGTCAATTTTTGAATAGAGCTTGACCATCTCTTTATCTTTGCTCCTGAGCTGTTTTCGAAGCTCTTGAAGCAGCTCTTGCTCCGCGGTCCTGGGGCGGAAAGTCGGCTCTTCCTCGCTGTCTGAGCTTAACTCTGCATGGACTGAGGGGTCTTTCTGCCTATCATCCTCATCGAGAGGGTTTTCATCATCCAACGGAGGCGACTGTTCTTGGACAGTGGCAACCACATTCAAGCCAGATTGGGCTTGGGATGTGGTAGCCCCATCCTTGCTTTCGCTGCGAAGGTTGTCACTGGGGCTCCCGCCCGCCATATAGACCGTATGGATAATATATCCAGCCGTCTTTTTGTTATCGGCGGCTGATTTCACGGATCGCTGTCTTGACCCCCCTGTTTCGGTAACGGGCAGTCAATTGAAGGCGGCTGGCCTGGCCGGATTCTTGAATGGTGCTGACGCTTCCTTTTTGGTTTTGCCCCACTGTTTTCGCGCGGCACAGAGCGCCTGATAGGCTCTTGAAGAGATGGTGTCATACTTTTTCTGTTGGGGCCGGGACACGTCTCTTCGTAGCGACGTTCGGACCGCTGTTTTCTTGATTCTGGCGGTCATAGCATTTTTCTGAACCCACTTCAGAGGTTCGAAGGAATTGCTGATTTTTACGGCCGACTCAGCCGTCGTCGCGGAGTAACCCTGCTTTGGAACCTCACAAGATTCCACTTGGCCGAAGCCCTGGCCCTCTTGTTGGCTCGATACCTGAGCCGCTTCTGCCTTAACTTTTTCATTTTAATCACTTGGTAGACTTTGGTTCTTCGGGAAGACGCTATAGACCGAGTGATAGAGAGGACAGAGAAGACACCCGATCGTGCATTTGTTGGAGTCATCGCCTGAGCTCGTCCGCAACGTTTGATGTTGCCCTTTGTACTAGTAGTCTTGCCCCCAGCTGGAGCACCAGAGAGTCGTTCAGGTACCGTCTTAAGTTTTGGTTGTGGTGCCTTAGCGATCACAACATTCGGCCTTTTGCCCCTTGAGACCGGCTTGGCCAACTGTTTTGCCGGGATTTCTGCCAGATGAGTGCTTCCGGCAGGGTAGATGATGACGGAATCAAACTGGCAGGGCAGTTCCTCCCACCGTCGACTGAGGCTTGCAGGGAGAACCATACGAGTATTGATCTTGACCACGTACGGAATCGGGGTCCCGTCAGCAGCTGGATCCATCTTAGGAGACATTGTCGTTGAAAATTGATTGCTGTACGGAAAAAACATTATTTCAGTACAAACATCGGCAGATATGTTAAATGAGTTTGCATGAACAGTTGACCCAAAATATGGGAGGAGAGAAATATCTCACTGGGCGTGTCAGAATCTGTAGGGTGTTTTTCCTCACCCCATTGAGATGGGAATACGCGTGCGCTTGTCAGGCGCATTACAGACTTTCCCGGCCTAGGGTAGGCTGGGGTTTATTGATTGCGGGGATCCAAATCTCCGGCAGCTGCGGACTAAGCTGCCGTTAATTACCCATCGTCTTTGGAGCGAGGGAACCTCCGATTAACGGGTCAAACAGGTCATGCGAACTCATTGTACAGTGTATGTGTGTTGTGTTTTGAAAGGGGGTTTTGGATATATCGGGGGCCCCGCAGAGTTTTTTTCTAATACGGACAGTGTCCTAGAGTATGTGTGTGTGTGTGTATGTATATATACATATATATATATAAAAAGGGAAAGGGCGTCCAAAGGATGCGTGGGAAAAAACGTCAACGCTTTGGGTGCTAGCGCTTTGAGCGTAAGGGCGCTAGCGCTTTGGGTGCTAGCCCCCCACATGCCAGGCACGTGGATGCTCGGGCGCTAGCGCTTTGGGCGCTAGCGCCCCACGAGCCAGGCACGTGGGCGCTCGGGTGCTAGCACTCTGAGCGCAAGAGCGCTTTGAGCGCTAGCGTCCCACGTGCAAGGCATGTGGGTGCTCGGGCGCTAGCGCTCCGAGTGCAAGAGCGCTAGCACTTTGAGCGCTAGCGTCCAACGTGCCAGGCACATGGCCGCTCGGGCGCTAGCGCTTAGAGCGCAAGGGCGCTAGCGCCTCACGTGCCGGGCACGTAGGCGCTCGGGAGGCAAAAAGGACTTGGTCCCTGTAATGGGAGTTGTACTCCCAGAAAGGTGCACTTATTATTTTGTATATATGTATATATATGAGGAGTTAAACTCCTAAGATATTTTGAAGCTGATGAAGGGAGCTTCTCCCCTTGAGCCCTGGATCTTCCCCAAAGTGGGGTTTTTGGAGATGGGTCTCCTTCTTCTTCCTTTGTTGGCCAGATCTTGAAGATCAAGAAGTATGAGATTTTTAAAATCTCTCCTTTCTAAGATCTAATTGAAGATCTGAGTTCCCTTTTGTGAGTTCTGTGGTGAAAAACTATTTAGTTTTATAAAAGGAAGAGTAAAACTCTTGATTTAATCCAAAAGAAAGAAGAAGGTTTTAGAACCTTGGGGAAGGAGAAGATCACAGATCTTGATACTTTTTTTAGGAGAGAGAAAAAAGTTGTTGGGATATTTTCATTATCCTTACCTTTATAGGCTATACACTTTACATATAGCCCCTTGTGCTCTACAAAAAATGGCATTTTGCCCATTACATGGCTCATGTGCCATTTCTTTTTGCACATAAGCCATGGGCTTTACAAAAATTTGGTTTTATGCCCATTTTTCTTACATTCATTCATAAAATAGAATAAAAGTAATACACCAAAATTATTTATTACAAAATTTTTATCTTGGCATGGGGGGAGGCCGGCCGCTCCATGTTCAGGCTCGACTCGGGCATTGGCCCACTTGACCTGGGCTTGGGCCCACTTGGCTTAGGGTTGACTTTGATTTTGACTTGGTAAACCGGGGTGTAAATTTCGACCCCAACAAAAGTATGCGCAAGTCTGGCAAGTTTCATGCATGTTTGAAACTCCCGATATAATTTTTACCCCTAATGACCTATAACCTTGACGCTTGCCAACAAGTTATAGGCCACTAGTCAAGTTCAACCCGTCATTGTCCTAGATTAACTCGAACCCACCCGCAAAAGCCCTTGACGCTTGCCAACAAAGCTGTACGATTGTCCCGATCAATCGCATATCCATGCTACAAATAAGTATTATTCAGCTACCGTACACTATGCCTTGACGCTTGCCAACAAATATAGCACGAATACCAAATAGTGCTTATAAGAAATGACGGAGGGATACAGCTTGTTTTTGGCGAAAAACCCTTAACGTAATGAACTTGATCTCGTTGAAGGAATCCAAGTGGTTTTGCCAATATATAGTGGCAGAAGCAGTACCACTAAGGGAAGTGAAGACGGAGAATATCCTCCACTTCTTTAAAACGCATGTCATATATCGGTTTAGAACTCCGCGACGGTTAATCTCGGACAATAGACCAGCTTAAAGAAGCCATAAAATAAGTCACTTCGTATAACAGCATAAGATCAACTGGAGATACTCCTCGGTCTATAATTCTCAGGCCAACAATCTAGCTAAAGCATTCAACAAGACTTTGAACAAGATTATAAAAAAGACGGTGTTCAAGAATAAAAAAGATAAGCACGAAATGTTGCATGAAGCTTTTTGGGCGTACCGAACAGCGTTCAAGACAACTACAAATACAACACCATATGCATTGGTGTTTGGCGCTGAAGCAGTGCTCCCATTGGAGATAGAACTCCCCTTTCTATGAGTAGCGGTTCAATACGAGCTAACGAATGAAGAAAATGTTCATCTTAGGCTCGAGGAACTTGATGCTCTCGACGAAACCCGCCTTATATCCTTATAGCATAGCAAAATGCTTATAAGGCAAGGATGATGCGGTCGTATGAAAGACTGACCAGGTTGAGAACATCCCGCCAAGGCGAACTCATGCTGGTAGTCAAAAAACCAATGATCCCCAATCATGCAAAACGAGTGAAGTTCGAGCCGAACTATGAAGGCCCGTACATCATAGATAAGGTCTACTAAGTTGGAGCTTATCTGCTTATGGATATGCATGGCGAAAGGCCATTCCGGCCGATAAACGGTCAATTCCTTAAAAAGTACTATACCCGAGGGGTCACGTTTTAGGTCGATGATAAATGACGACGCTTGTTTGCGCTCACTATCTTCCTGAGCCAAAACTCCGAAAGTGGTGTCAATTAAAACTTTGTCCCAAAACATGGCAATAATGGACCGAGAAGTCTTTAAACTAATATTGGACCGAAACGTCCTTAAACTAAAATTTCGTCTCAAACATGGGAATGTTGGACCGAGAAGTTCCTAAACTAATATTGGACCGAGAAGTCCTTAAACTAATATTGGACCGAAACGTCCTTAAACTAAAACTTTGTCCCAAACACAGGAACGTTGGACCGAGAAGTCCCTAAACTAATATTGGACCACTACATCCTTAAACTGGCCTTAGACCGAGACGTCCCTAAACTAATAACGGACCGAAAAGTCCCTAAACTAACATATTTAGCCCTAAAATGGATCCCTATGTTGATCACCGTATACAATCTACGGGCATAAACAATTCATACTTCTATCAAGTTCTACATGATGCGGTCCTTCAAAAAAGATCGGGGCCTACAGCTAATGGCGCGTTACCTTACGAGCCACCTAAAAAAACGATACGTCCATAAGCGAAATGGGCACGGATGAAAACCCGAAAGGACGCCGTGAGTAAAATCGGTATGGCTATCGGCGAGCTTGTAAAAACCCGAGAGGATGCAAACTCGTTAAAAGAAAGAAAAAATGCACTTGTAAAGTCCTCATGACTTTTGTAAGAAGAAAACACCTGCGTGAGATCCTTACGATTCACTAAGGAGCAACATACTTAGAAATCCACACGATTTCTAAGGAGAAAATACACTTGCGAGATCCTCACGACTCGTAAGAAGAATATACCCTCTATAAGACCCTCACAGCTTATAGAATTCAAAAACCTTAAGTTACAGGGATCTAAACCTATTCTTAAGCCACCAAAACTCGACAAATTGATGCCCTACAGGCGGTCCAATATTGACCCTTGTATACAATTCATGGGCGTAAATAAATATATTCCCAACTCAGTCCTATCAATGGCGAGAAATATCCTCATATGGTAGACAACCACTTGTAAGTCCTCTCGATTTACAAGGTGAAAATACTCTTGTAAGATCCTTACGACTTATAAAAGAAAACACACATAGGAATCGCTAGGATTTCTAAGGAGAAAACACGTCTATGAGATCCTCACGACTCAGAGGGAGAAATACCTTTATGAGATCCGTACGGCTCGTAAAGTCAAAAACCTTTGTCGACAAGATTCTAACCCTGTTTGCTAAGCCATCTTTGTCTAAATCAACAAAGAAAAATGACGATCTGCTTCTAGCAATATCCCAGTTGTAGCCATGTTGATGCCAAGATTGGTACCAGATTCCAAATTCTCAACTCGTAATAAAAAGCAGCGAGTAGAAAAAAAACAATGACATAGCCGAAATGATTGGGCACCGCGAATAAACAGCCGAAATGATTGTGCGACCGCGATTTTCGTGATATAAAAAACTGAAAAGATGGAGCATCACGGAAATATATAAAAAAAATGATGAAACTTTTTCTACCCTGCAAGTAGGTCCATATGACTCTTATATACAATTCATGGGCACAAATGAAAGAAAGGGAACCATAATTTCCCACCCCGCTTCGTCAAAAGAAGAAACGAGCCTTGATGGTATATCTACAGCCTAGAGACTATTTGAACGTCTCTCTTACTACAGCAAAGTATAAACGTGGTGTCGACAAAGCTCCAAGGAGCCAAATCAAAAGTGGAGTAATGGAAAAATCCTAGCTCCATCTCGACGTTCCTTCTCAGCGCAGACACGACGTCAATAAAGACCTAAGGGTCAAATAAAAGTGGAGTAACGGCAAATTCTAGCTTCATCTCGAAATTCCTTCTCGGTGCAGACGTAACGTCAACAAAGACCAAAGGGTCAAATATATAAAAGTGGAGCAATTGCAAAATCCTAGCTCCAGATCTCAATGGCAACATCTACAGCCTAGAGATCATCTCGACAGTCCTCCTCATTCCAGCAAGATGCGAACACAACGGTCAAATAAAATCTGAGCAATAGCATATTCTTAGCTCCATATCTCGATGATGATACATACAACATAAAAATTATATGGATGTCTACCATATTTCAACAAGAATCGGTACGACACTAAAACAACAAAAATGATGTGATGATATATTCCTAGCTTCGGGTCTTGACGGCAAGCCTAAAGACCGTTAGATGTCATCCTACCCCAGAAGGGTGCGGTTATGACTCATCGGGGTTTCAAATTAAGCTTAACCTGAAGTAAAAAGCTCCACGACACTACCTAACGCTTGATCTTTCGATGATAATACGGATATTCCAACCTAAGAAGATTACTTGAAGACGTCTTGTCCAGTCTCAGAAAGGATCAGAGACACGACAGACGCGTGGCTACTCGAGCCACAACCTAAGAGATTGCATGTTGAGAATACATCAGCCAACGCGACGGTACGATGGACTTAAACCTAGTACCACAATCCTAACGGGCCCCTATAAAAAAAGAGAGGTTATTTATATTCCACGTTAGGATACACCTACGAGATCCTCATGACTCGTAGGGAGAAATATCTTTATAAGACCCTCACGGCTCATAAAGATGAAAAGCCTTAAGCGACAGGGATATCAACCTGTTTCCTAAGCCACTGTTGCCCTACAAGTAGGTCAATATTGACTCTTGTATACTATCCATGGGCCACATCCGACAAAATTGGTAGATGAAGCTGCCATTAAAAGGAGAAAGGTGTAACTCATGGGTCTCAGGGTCTAGAACTACATTTCTTAAGAATTATGATTTGAGTCAATGATGGATGACGGCGCCCGTGCCCTCTCGCTATCTTCTTAGATTAAGATTCTAAAGGTTATGTACGATACGCCCTCCCGAGATCAATCGTAAGTTATGCATCACTCTACACTACTTAACCCACGTCTATACCTACATGGACAAAGCAGTGGGGGCATTTGTTTGACGTGGAAAAATTCATCAAATAACAAGTATGCATTCAAATATTTATTTCAAGATACAGGAAAGAGATCATCAAACATGGGATCAGAATTACAAGGGTAACAATGTTGGGTTACGGCAGCGCCCCAGCCATCAATCCGAGACCAAATGCGGAACAGAAATTTGTAAAACTTAGCGCTACCACAACCAATTACCCGGATCGTGCCATTAACCGTTTACTAGAAAAACTGTAAAGTGTTCAGAGATTATACTGATCGATCTGTGTCCTTCGGTCTTCAATTTCTTCCCAAGCTCCTCACGGCTGCGCCGAACAAGTCCGCTCTCCGGTCTCCCTCGTTGAAGACGATCCACCTCGAGGATTCTTAATACGGGCTCCCGCTTCAAACCGAAGCAACTCGAACAACTAGTTTGCTAACCTAGATGCTCAAGATGAAGTAGAGAGGGCGTGTGATCATTCTGTCTCAAGACATCCATGGATTCTCAACATATGAGAGGGTATAGATGGAGGTGAAGAAGAAGCCATTGGAGCACGAAGAGTGTGATCTCAAGACTTAGCACAAAATGAAAAAGGCAACACTTGAAAAGAATAATGCTTGGCTGCCCTCTCATTTTGATGTTGTAATATTGTGTTATATTGTGAGGTATTTACTTGTAATAAAAGAAAAAACAACACACAAATATCTCCCATAAAACCCTCACAAATATCTCACAATATAAAACAATAAACAAATAAGCATGGCACAATAAATGCACCATGCCAAGACTTAGCCTCACAATTTCCACATCATCAAAATATTAAACATTTATCAAAAACCCTAAATGTTTAATACAATAAAAAGAATGGCATTTTCAAAATAATCTTGTAACGGATTACAAGAATACCCCTCAACTGTATATACATACCTGCATCTATATTCCGACTGAATACGAATACAACGAGACAAAAATAATCCAACTATCTAATACTAGGGTCCGGCTTAAACCAAAGCCCACTAGTATGATCCGTCCGATCATGATCCGTGCACGAGTGCACGTATATGATCGAACCCTGCCATAAAATCATATGGCCTCTACAACGTTTCGCCCGAACTTGGGAAACCCTCCGGTGTGAGACTCTAAAGACTCGTCGATACGCTGGCAGTGGGTTTAACCACAAGCACGTCAGTGGCACTAACTGTACGTAACGGCTACCCAGATATTGAGCGAAAGGGAGGCCGACGAGCGAACTCATCCTGAAACCCTACTGAGCCTGACAGTGATAATATCCGTACAGTCCGGTCCGTTAGTCTATGAGTATCGCATATCGGGTTTAGGAGGGTGGATAAAGTCAGACCCCAAATAACGCGACATTTAGTGTCGGTATGAAGCTCATCACCACCAGAGAATCTACCGATCCTAGATCGGTAATTCTCGACTACCTTGGCCAAGGATTTCTGGTGATGGCTATCCGTGCACACTGCGACCTCTACCCCCAATACCGGGAGAGACGAATCCCCTGACGATCCGCTCACTGCCTCCATGTGGCTCGGGACTGTACCCAACTAAAACCTGTTTGCACGACTCCTCTGAGCCATGGTAGGGTAGTAATCAAAGCACAGTGGGAACTCATACGAGACAAATGACGATCTCAGGTCGATAGACTAACCTATACACATGTCACCTGGGAACTGCTATCTGACAATAGGTATACTACCAAGTAGCATGTTCCCGGCGAGTCCGTCCGGTGTACTCATAACCCAATGAGCACATGTATACATCTTAGGTGAACCAACTGATACCAATGGCTTATGAGACCGGCCACCGTCCCTTGTCGGGGTCTCGATCTGTATACACTAGTCTACTCTGGAGTATCGACGTCCTGTCTCGAAACTCCCTCGAGTAGGGACCATTTAAGGATGTACTTATAAAACCCAGCTCCCACGTATATGATCGCCATCATATTGCTGGCAGTCAAGCAAGAATCCTATGGGCTCTATCAACATGTAATAGTGAACTGTAGTGTCACCTGAAGCAAGTACACGATGATAAAGACAAACCAGATAGCATACAATCATCTCGAGTAAGATTGTCCTACCGATATAGGTCATCCCTCAATCATTGCAATCACGTGCCTGTGATCTAATAATTGACTTGAGGGCACTATAACCAACAAACAAAACAGTAAATAAAATTCTCTAACTCTCTCTGCCTTCCCTACCATGTCGTAACAGCAGTTCTCACAAAGAGTCCCTCTCTATCTATCAGTGTCATGCTCGTCGGCAAAGGAAGACATGATAACCCGCCAAGCCTGGATGTGACTCAACATATGAATCGAGCGGTCCTTCAAAGGCTTTGTAATCAAGCACGCCTTATGAACGCAGTCAATCTTGTCCTCCGTTGCGTCAAGCATCGCTAGAGTCATCTCTACCGGACGAGAGGGAATACTGTTAAGGATGGCCAGGAAAATCTTGTGAAGCCAAATAGAACCGGCGGGGAGAGGAGACCCCCTACAAATCTTAAGCTCGTGCACCACCATGTCACATTGATCATCCATGAAAGCGGGATTCACCAGACGAGAAGCAAAACGAGGAGTGATCTCCCCAATGGGCACCTCCCATGGCTGTCGAAGAGCATGTGGGCGATTGCAAGCCATAGTTCTTTCTCTGATAAAGTGATTCTTTCCCTGTGAAGGAGAAGATGAGCACTGTTTCAGATTATAAAGAGAAGTATTTTTATCTTGGTATAGAAAATGTTGTGCATGGTGGAACTATATCCAAGCTCTGACTAAAAGAAGGCATTAGAAAAGAAAGGGGTGACTCAGAAAAAAAGAAGGCGAAACGATTCCCTCATAAAATGAGGTGGCGCCTTACGTGAAAGGAACGTGAGCGCCGGCGTGAAAAGCATGTGGACGTCTGTTTTGGATATGATTAAATCCCAAGGCAGCGCCTCACGTATAAGACACGTGAACGCCGGCGTCAGTCGTTGATAGGATTAAATCCTATAACAACGCCTCACGTGAAACACACGTGAACGCTGGCATGCAAAGCACGTGGACACTTGATTAAATTTTATGGCAGCGCCTCACGTGATACACACGTAAGCACCGCCGTGCAAAGCACGTGAGTGTCTATTTATAAAAGAATTAAATTCTTGAGCCGCTCCCATATGCATAGCACGTGACGTCAACGCCCAAATTAAAGCGGATAGAATTAAATTCTACATGGGAAATATTTCCTTAAAATCTGAGAATATTCTCTGTTAAACAGAGCCGTTAGATTAAAAATCCAATAACGATTAAAAATCATCAAACAATAAGAATTAAATTTTATTAGGGGAAAATATATCCATGATCTTTCTAAATGAGAAAGATATTCTCTGTTAAACAGAGAGCTGTTGGATCAAAAATCCAATGATAGAATTAAATTTTATTGTGGGAAAATATTTTCCCAATTTTTCTAAACAAGAAAGATATGCTCTGTTAAACAGAGAACCCTTTGATTAAAAATCCAATGGTGATTAAAAAATCATAATTGGAATCATTTGATTGAATTAAATCATATCTATGAGAAATTATATCCTTAATCTTGTTAAAAACAAGAAAATATATTTTGTAAAACAAAAATTCACTAAATCAAAGATCCGACGGTGGATAAAATTCCCCGAATAATCTTTGAGACCAATTAAATCAATTGGTATTTCTCAAATGAGAGATTTTCTCAAACCGATCAACAGTTTGCCTACTCTATATAAAGGACCCGAGACTTCAAGTCTCAGGGATACACATACAAGGGGACAGATACATAAGGAGAGAATCGATTAAAAAAACTAAAGACTGAGAATTCAATTCTCTTACTAAAGAAAAGTTTTTGCCTCTCTCAAACCCTAGGTAAAGAAAAAGCAGAGATAAAAAAATATATTTCCTTTGCCTAGCATAAAAAACAAAGGTTTAACTCTTCATCAAAGAACTTAGTTCTTTGTCGGGATCTGAGATCCATAAGACAAATCTCTCACAAGTTGAGAATTTAATTCTTATCGGAAAATTTTGTTCTTCAGATTAAAGATTTAGGGGAAAACTGAATAAAAAGAAAAGAGAGAAAAGAAACATGCCTCAGGAATTTAATTCCTCTATAAAAACAAAACAAGGGTTTAATCCTTTTACAAAGAACTTAGTTTCTTATAAAAAGAGCAAAAGAACTTAGTTCTCAAGGAAAACCTGATCCCAGATCCCCAATACAAAGATCTTGGTGACCTTTAATGGCTAAAACACCATTAACAAAAGTTAAAATTCTATAAACAATGATTAAATCTCAAAAGAACTCAACGCCTTACGTACTTCCCACGTGAACGCCCAAAAATATAAACTCAGCGCCTCACGTACTTCCCACGTGAGCGCCTAAAAATATAAACTCGGTGCCCCACGTGTTTCCTACGTGAGCGTTGTACAAAGTGCTTAATACTATATATATATATATATATATATATATATATATATATATATATATATATATATATACTCAAAATGACTAAGTGCTTAGCACTAATTGGACAACACCCATATCTGAGCGCCTCACGTAATACACACATGAGCGCCATAGCAGCAATTAAATGCTTATCACTTCTGAGCAAGGAAAAAAGCTCAAGACTGAGGCTAAATTGGCTAAGTCTCTTTCAGCTGAGTCCAAATGCTCTGTTGTTGGATCTTAATAAAATTTAAATATTCTTAAAATATTTTTAAGTTGATTTTAGTCTTAAATAAGACTAACATAACCTTAGTTAAAATAAACTGAGCCCATATACTCATATATTTAAGTTGATCTTAATCTAAAAACATATTAACGGTCCTTAAATAAAGATAAAATATCCTTTGAACTGATGGAACATACAACCTAATTTCAAAACCCAAATTCATAAATATACGGATTTAGACTAATCCGCGCCTTACGGGCGACGACATAAACTAGTCTCCGTATACAATCCATGAACAACCAAAATAAACATAACATGACACGAATTGACCTACCGGAGCAGGAGAAAGTTGTTATCGCATTAACTGCAGTGCTTGCGCCTGCAGGGAAGAACGCCCCCGCAATCAAAAACCCCTCACAAATGAGTGAGAATCTGATAAAGTCTACTATATTAGTTGTATTTATCCAAATCTCCGATATACGGTGCCATAAATCAACTTGGTATATTCGGAAAGGGGATGGATATATCCAAATAGTATCTACCCCTAAATTCAGGCTAGACGTCTCAGTCCAGTTTTCGGTGGTAAACATACGTCAGTCTTGGTTCTATCTAATATTTGATTAGACCTTATTTAACTAAAGAAGAGTTTTGGAAAATAGATACTTATTATATGGACTAAGTGATTTTAGTTGGATTCTTTGTTTAAATTATCCGGAAAGAATGGAATTATTGATTATGTTGAGTAAAACCTAGATGATTAGACATCTTGGTAAGTCATTCAAACTTATATGATTTTCTGGTATATATTTTTCTAGATTAAGTATTGTTGCAATAATGAATTTTGAGGTTCTTAATTTCATATCAAGATATTATTGAGTTTTTATTCGTTAGTGATTTGAAAGTAAGCCGCACTAGCCTTTGAGCTATAAAAAATGTGAAATGTTTTTTAGTGCTGTTATTTAATTTTTCATATGGAAAGGAGAAGTTTATGATTAAATATTTGATGATGAGCTCCTGTGAATGATTTGATTTCTCGAAAGAAGAAAATAGAGCCAATAACATTTGATTGCATGTTATTGGACATTATTATGGAAAAAAATAGCGGACCTTGTTTGATCATGAAATATAATTTTTGAGACTTCTAACGGCTTATTGATTTTATGATTATATTGTGCAGAGAACTTTTAAAGAATTTTTTGTTATGATTGCATATATTATATTTCTACGTATAATACTTGTTTATTTTTAAAAGAACAAAGTTGTGGTATATTTTATCAAAATACTTTTATAAGAATATTAATATGTTGATACATGTTGAAGTGCACTGTTTTGATTTTGTTGTTTGATTCAAAATTGGCATTCATATTAAAAGCCTACTATTGATCAATGATGCTCTTTGAGTATGGCTCTCTCTTTTAGATCCGCTTTGAGTATATATGGCTTTTATTATGGATATTTTTCTTATTGAAACAGAAATATATTTCAATTTGATCTTAATGAGAGAAAATCTGGTGAATATGGATTCACTCTTATTCATGGTGTACTTACTTGGAACACATCCAAGTAAATTGCGCAGCTCAGTTTATTATGAAATCCGAGCTTAGTGTTTTGAAAAACTTTGTGATGAGACAAAGAATTTTCCAATTATGAGAGACCAGTTTCATATTTGTGTTTATATTGTGGTAAGCCAAGCTGTTGTAGCCGGAACTGAAATAAAATTTAAAATAACAAAACTAGGCATATATGCCAAAGATGCTCATGTAAAGCAATTGCATAATGATTGTGTGATATCACTTATTTTTTTAGGTTAGAGTTAAATATGATCAATTCTCTGACTAGATCACTAGATTAAAATCTAGTAAATAAAATACAGCAATTGGACTAATGCCTATAACAAAGAGCTGAGAGTGGTGGTAATCTAACCAATGTTATTGACTAACTCAAGAACAAGGTTCATATGGGTAATAACAGGCCACTTTTCGGTTCGCGAGAGCACTATCATAATTTATTATATATTGAGAGCCCATTCCTATGGTGTAGATAGCGCTAACTGCGATGTAAAGAAGATGAGCTTAGTTCTTAATGGAATCCATAATCCTAAGTTTGGATGATATGTATAATTGCAGTTCACACTTGATAGATTCACCTTCGTAGTATAGCCGCTTCTATGAAAATCTAAGCAAGTTCTATAGAGCACTCATGAAAATGCAGACAAGGCGTAGGGCCTAATAGACGTCAAATCGGTTAAACAGCTTCTGAAATTCTTAAATATGTTATGAGTTGTAAGTTAATGTACCGTAATAAAAGGGTATGGTTTATAGAAGCTATATACTTCACTGGCTTTCTGCGATTCATACTTATATTCTCCAGGTTGTGGTTCATAGTCCAAAAGACACCATGACTAAAATATGTTTAACTCCGGTATTATAATTCATCGTTTGCCATCTTAATTATTCATTGTTATTTTATCATTTGAGTTTTGAAATAAAGGCCAAATTTTTGGAAATATTGGTATTTCAAAACCAAATATATGCCTTTTAATTTATTTATGCATATTGTTCAAGTCTCATGCTCATCCATAATTTTAATTTAAAAATATATATATTTGCTTGATTTTGAGATGGTCAAATGAGACTATTGACTGGGTCAACATCCTTTTATAATGCTTTTAATAGCAATTAAATTGTCTCAATTGCTTTTTCCTTAACTCTTTTTAATTGCAATAAACTTCTTATTTATATTTTTAAAACCTTTTATAATCCTATGTACAATATTTATCTTCTCTTCTCAATATAAAAAATACCAAACTTTAAAATCATAATATAGAGAAGAATGTTTTCTTCTTTCTTCTTCCCTATTTTTATTTCATCAAATCTATCTCTATTATAGTTTCAAAGCTGTTCATAAATCGCAGTAATCAAGTGCACGATTACTTGCAGAGACCGTTGAATCCTGGGGAATGGTGTGTGGGGACCTTGTGCATCCGGTCAAGTTCACCGAGAGGGACACGAAACTACTTCTAAGGCGTCGGTCTCCATCGAAAAACCACCATAATCAATTTCCCTATCTCATTTAATTTTTATTGTGACAAACTATTTAGATTTGTGGTTAATTTAGTTTAATTATAATTTAATAGTATCCAATTATTTATTCATTTTTTCCAACAGCATCATCTTCAACGTGTATAATGTGTCGTCTATGATGTGAATACACTAACGAAAATATTGTATATATCTAGAAGAGTTGGTATGCGTTTACTTTTAATCTTTTTGATTAATGATTTTATTATAATTTTATGAATCTTTTGAAAATTTTAAAACATAAAAATATATGATGAAGGAGGGAGAGATTTTTTTTTAATCAACTCGAAGGGGATCGAACTTGCGACCTTATATTGTTTAGAAAAATTGGTACCAACTAAACTAAGAGCGGTTGGTGAGAGAGAGAGATACAGGTTATATATAATTATGATAGGAATTTTCTTATTTTTTATCTGATTAATGTTTTATTTCAATTAAGGGTTTTTTTCCCGTTAGCCCCTTCTATACTTCAATATTTTTCTCTGTCCTTCCCATAGTTAGTATTTATTTATAACCTTCTTGATAGTGCTCAATATTGACGATCTCCAAGGTCATGACACGTGGCAGGTGACGTGTCCTAGAACTCAGAAGAAGAGGCCCATGGGGGCAAACCAAGCCACCCTGTACCCGACCTGCAGGCACAAGCTGGCCCTCCTCACGGCCCTCTGCAGATGGGCCTCCTCGGCCCTGTGGTTCGCGCCGAGCTGTCACAGGACTAGGACTCCTCGGCCTCCTCACTCGTCCCGAGCTCCAGTCCGAGGCCGCCTTCCTCGACCCTCCGACCAAGGTCGTCGCTCACAGGCATAACCGTCGCTCCGCGAATCTTGCCATGCGCTGATTCTACGCCAGCAACATCCCGCGTTCCATGCCATCAATCCCATTAATGGGCGATCCGTTTTCTACGTGGGCGTGACGTCGGGGGGGGGGGGGGGGTAACCGCCGACGAGATTTTCGTGCCCGCTGCTGCGTACTCCACCGCTATATGAACCCCCATCACAGAGGGGTCAAGTAAGCCATTTTTAACTCTTTTAAGCCGTTATTCTGCTCGGATCTCATCACTAACTTGAGCGTCGGAGGGTCCTTGGTGGTACCAAACCACCCCGGGACTTCTTTGCAGGTACTCGGCACCAACTCCCTCACTTCACTTCTTCTTCCAAAAACCCATTGAGACCCACACACAACGGAGGATAATCAACTAAGTCCATTGCGAGATCAACGGAAGACAACATCTGACGGAGGCCTGAAAAAGAGCCCGGTCAGTTGGCGCCGTCTGTGGGAAACACAAAAACAAAAGTTGGCCTCCGATCTCCGCCCACATGACAACCGATTCCCCTAAAGATCCAAACGCCCACTGCCGCCTCCCTCGCAAGGGAGACGCGGGCGAACCCTCGCCTAAGGTCGTCGGTCCCCCCGCTGGCTGCCGTCTCACAGGCTCCGGCGGACGCCCGAGCAAAAGGGCTAGGGGCCGAGAGCCCATCACCTTTGGCGACGAGGATCTCCACGGCATATCTGTGCCCCATAGCGACCCGCTGGTGATCGTAGCACAAATTCACCAGTACGAGGTCCACCGAATACTCATCGATTCGGGCAGCTCGGCGGACATCTTCTTCCACGATTGCTTTTTTTGCGTATGGGGCTCGCCCCAGCAGACTTGAGACCGACCTCCCACGTCCTCTCGGGGTTCACCAACCACTCCATCCCGGTACAAGGGGTGGTCACCCTGCAGTTCACGATCGGGGAGCCCGGCCGCATGCGCACTCTGCCAGTGGACTTCATTGTGGCGAGGGTCCCACCGGCCTACAACGTCCTCCTCGGCCGGCTGACGCTGAACTCCCTCCAGGCCCAGATCTCGACATACCACCTGGCGATAAAATTCCCCCTCGATCAAGGTGGAGTAGGTCGGGCATACAGGAGCCAGCGGGTCGCGGAGATAGGCCTGACAGAGGCACCTTCCCCCGAGCAGCACGCTGATAGCGCCGACGCGTGCGGCGACATTAAAGGGTCCCTGGACATCCGGGACGAGCGGAAGGAGGTCCGTGGAGCACCGGTCGAACCTCTGACCGAGGTGCCCTTAGCGGAAGGAGACCAAGGAAAGACCATCCAGGTTGGATCACTCCTGATGAGAATTCAGCGGGATGACCTGATCGAGTTCCTCAGAAGCAACTCCGACGTCTTCGCATGGGCACCGGCTGACATGTCTGGGATCGACCCCGAAATCATCCCCCACAAGCTCGGAGTTTATCCTACGGCCCGTCCCGTCAGGCAGAAGAAAAGAAGCTTCACCCCGGTCAAACAGAAGGCTATCGAAGAGGAAGTTGACCGGCTCCTCGCCGCCAAGTTCATCAGGAATGTGCCCTACTCGGAGTGGCTGGCAAACATGGTTCTGGTCAAGAAGTCGAGTGGGAAGTGGCGTATATGCGTCGACTTCACCGACCTCAACAAGGCCTGCTCCAAGGACAACTTCCCGCTCCCCCGCATAGACCAGCTTGTCTACAGCTCGGCCAGGCATGAGCTTCTGAGCTTCATGGACGCTTTCTCCGGCTATAACCAAATCCGTATGAACCCTGACGACGAAGATATGACCGCATTCACAACGGACCGGGGAGTGTACTGCTACAGGGTGATACCCTTCGGCCTCAAGAATACCGGGGCCACATACTAGAGGCTGGTCAATTGCATATTCAAGCCACAGATCGGCAGGAACATAGAAGTCTACGTCGACGACATACTCGTCAAATCCGTCTCGTCGGCTGACCATGCCAAGGACCTGGGCGAGGCATTTGGAGTGTGTTCCCCTCCGAACGGCGGCCGGGACGTCGGGACGTCCGAATGCCTGGGGTTCGGGGCAGATGCTAATTGGTGCTATCCGTCTACCCCTCCGAAGATGCCAAGTTGATTTATGGCACCATGTATCGAAGGTTTAGACGGATGCGTCCGATGTAGCAGACTTCGTCAGATTCCCCCTCATTTGAGGGGTTTTTGATTGTGGGGACGCTCTTCCCTGCAGGCGCAAGCCCCTGCAGTTAATTACGCTACCGCGTTGCGGTAACAACTTTCTCCTTCTCCAGATGGTCACTTCGTGTCGTGGGTGTTTGTTTTATTGCCCGTGGATTGTTTACGGAGACTAGGTTATGTCGTCACCCGTAGGGCGTGGACTAATCCAAATCCGCATTATCTTAAATTTGGGTTTGGGGGTTTGGTTTGAGGATACGTCAGCCATACTTGAGGCTAAGATCAACTCAGACTTTTGGTAAGGATACGTTAGTCTAACCTTGTGACTAAGATCAACTTAACGGGATCGTTTAGATCCAACAAAAGAGTGTTTGGACTCTAATGTTCCAGTTTAGGGACGTAGTGGTCCATCGTATGTATGGCCGTCGGGACCCATCACCTCTCTGACGACGTTGAAAGATTACAACGACGGATGTCAGAGGAGTTCAGAGATGTACCCTCAAGCCGGAGTTAATTTAGGGGATTCGTAGTCCAATCTGTTTGAAGGTTTAAGGACGCGTTAGCCATTTTTGGAGGCTAAGATCAACTTAAACGGGACCGTTTAGATCCGACAAAAGAGCATATGGAGGGCTCTATTGTTCTAGTTTAGGGACGTTGCGGTCCGTGGGTAGTTTAAGGACGTTGCGGTCCATGGGTAGTTTAGGGACATTTCGGTCCGTTGGTAGTTTAAGGACATTGCGGTCCGTGGGTAGTTTAAGGACATTGCGGTCCGTGGGTAGTTTAAGGACATTGCAGTCCGTGGGTAGTTTAAGGACATTGCGGTCCATTGTTAGTTTTAAGACATCTCGGTCAAGGTTAAGGACGTCGTAGTCCATGGGTTTAAGGACCCCACGGTCCGGTATGTGCTCTGGATGCTTCACACGGGTTCATTGCCGCGTTAGGCGAGGACCAGGCTCCGCTCTGGATGCTTCACACGGGTTCACTGCCGTGCTCTGCGAGGACCAGGATCCGCTCTGGACGTTTCCCACGGGGCCAAAGAGTGACATTATCCGTGTTCCACGTAACCAGGAATTTTGCATTAGGCATGGGTTTAAGGACCCCACAGTCCCTATCATGAGTGGCCGTCGGGACCCGTCACCTCTTTGAAGACATTGAGGGATTACAATGCCAAGTATCAAAGGAGTGAAGAGATGTACCCTAGAACCGGAATGGTTTGAATAGTCCCTGACCCAATTTGGGGTCGAGACTGATTAATTATGTTATGAGCTCATTAGCCCAGTTAATCACAAATTGAGGACTTATGGCCATCTTGGGCTAAGTCCAGTCAGGTCTGGAACATTGACTTCTTGCTGGTCCATTGTAGGAGAGGCTTTGCCTCAATCCATTTAGCCAATTGGGCCAAAGCCTAGTGTTAAACACTACAGAGCAATCAGTGTTGAACACTGGGAATGCGGTTAACAAGTTAGTGTTTAACACTAAGAAATAATTGGTGTTAAACACCAGCAACAAGGCTTTTCAAATTAGTGTTAAACACTAAAACAGATCAGTGTTGAACACTGCAAATAAAGATCTCAGATTAGTATTTAAACACTAAGGTAATCAGTGTTGAACACTGCAGATAAAGCTTTTTAATTAGTGTTGAACACTAAGGCCCAACAATATTCTAACACTGATTTCGAGAGTTTCAATTTAGTGTTAAACACTAAGACAAGAGGGGTCACGTGGCAGCACGTGAGAACGCCCTTCCTTCATTTGTTCTGCTGAAATTACTGCGTCTTTGATAGCATCACGTGTCAGCACGTGACGGGCATTCAAATGCCTATGTGTTAAGGCTTCTGCTGAAAGTCACGTGGGTCACGTGGGGTGCTGCCTCAAAGGGGTTTTCTGTAGGGCTTTTTAGGGGGGGTCACGTGGTGACACGTGACCCTGCCTTAATGTGGTTTTTTAGAGGATTTGTTACTCCTTTTTAAATTCCAGAAACTTTCAATTTCAGAGGAATTAAATTCCTATTTCCTTTTGAAGACTTGTATTCTGGAATAGAGTTTAACTCTGAATTCTCTGTGGGAATTAAATTCCTCGTTTATGTGAAGGGCTGAATAGGGTTAAACCCTAATAAAAGTTTTTTTTTTAAGGAATTGAATCCCCATTCCCTGTTAAATGATGATTAAGGGAATTAAATTCCCGTTGTTTCAACAGAACTAAGTTCTTTAATTAGGGTTAAACCCTGTTTAAATTCCCATGATATAGGGTCTAGCCCTACTTTTATTTTGGAGGAATTAAATTCCTATAGTTCTGTGAGAATTAAATTCTCATGCTTGCATTCCTTCTCTATGTTTTGGATCTGCATGGCAGGATCTCGACCCATTGAGAATTAAATTCTCAATCTTAAGGGGAGATGTGCACTTTGCAGATCCTCTATCAAAGAGAGAAGAAATATGCTCTTCTGCTTTTATATTATCAGAGTTAAACTCTGTTGAGAATTAAATTCTGCTTCTTTCCAAGAGGCCTTCCCTTTCTTACCTAGGGTTTTTGCAGAAGATCTGAGTCTTTTCGAAGTATCAAAGCTCTTCTCCCCTTCTCTTTTCTTCTCTGTGCATCTCTCTCTTTTTTGTGTCTCTTGGCTCCTATTTATAGGAGAGGCAGCCGCATCAATCAGTTTTTGACGAATCTTCATTGGGAGATTTGATTTTCATCCATCATTCATTTTGGGCCTTTGGATTATTAGGTGAATTTTATTCACCATTGGATCTTAAATCCAGAGATTCTCCTTTGATATTTTGGTTAGATTTAAGGGGGAAATCTTTCCCAAAGCCGAGATTTTCCATAGATAGATGATCTTTAATCGTCTCTGAATCTTTAATTTGATTGGTCCCAGATAATCACTTTCCTTTGGAAAGATTTAAATTTCCTTCAGAATTTAATTCTGTCGTCAACATGGGCTTTGAAAGCCGGTCACGTGTGACCACGTGATCCATGGTCACGTGTGAGCACGTGACCCCCTTTGGAACGAGCCTTCTGCACTGTGTCTTCTGATTGCTGCTTAAACATCACGTGCTACCACGTGACCCCTGGTCACGTGTGAGCACGTGACCCTTTGTTTGAACTCTCTTTCCTTGGTTGTTCTGGAGACGCGCTTGCTGCCTTGAACGTCACGTGCCGACACGTGACCCTGGTCACGTGGGAGCACGTGACTCTTTCTGAAGCCCATTTTCTTCAGCGTAGCTAGGAGACTGAACTCGACCTGATGATGCTTTTTAGGTGTCTCGTGCTAACACGTGGCCGCTAGTCACGTGTAAGCACGTGACCCTCCTCTGAAGCTTTTCCCAGAGGCTTTCCTGATTTTAAATCAGGAAACAGAGTGCTCTGCAAATTCAACATGAAGCTGAACCCCGCCAAGTGCGCATTCGGAGTCACCGGAGGGAAATTCCTCGGGTTCATGGTCACTCACCGCGGAATCGAAGATAACCTAGAGAAAATCGACGCCATCCTGAGCATGGCCGCACCCAAGACCAATGTCGAGATCATACGGCTCACAGGGCGGGTCGCCGCTCTGAGCCATTTCATGTCCAGGTCGGGGGAGAAGTGCCTCCCGTTCTTCAAAGCGCTGAGGAAAATTCCAAGGTTCGAGTGGTCGGAGGATTGCCAAGCCGCCTTCGACCAATTGAAGAAGCACCTCGCAACACCGCCCCTGCTCACCCGGCCAGTAGAAGGGGACAAGCTGTCACTGTACCTGGCAGTATCCAACCAAGCAGCAGGCTCGGTGCTCGTCCGAGAGGCCGAGGGAGCACAGAAGCCGGTGTACTATATGAGCCATGTGTTCAAGGATGCGGAGACGAGGTACCCCTCCATAGAGAAGATTGTCCTGGCCCTCGTGGTAACCTCGCGGAAACTGCGGCATTACTTCCAAGCACACACCATCATCGTCCTCACTGAGCGCCCATTGGGGGCTATCCTGGCATCACCGGAATCCTCAGGCCATCTAGAGAAATGGAGATGGGAGCTATCTCAATTCGACATAAGGTATCGCCCGAGGCAAGCCATCAAGGCGCAGGCCCTAGCCGATTTCATCGTTGAATGCACCATCCCTATCAGGAAGCCGGATTCCATGCCGCCCCTCACAGCCCGGCATCCCGTCCAGGAAGGCCCTAGCTTAGCTCCAGAGTGGATCATCTACGTTGACGGGTCTTCTACCGAGGAAGGCTGCGGTGCCGGCCTCATCATCCGGGGCCCAAACGAAGCTGAGATGGAGTATTCCTTGAGGCTCGGTTTCAAAGCGTCGAACAACGCGGTGGAATATGAGGCCCTCCTGGCCGGACTGCGTATGGCCGTCGGGCTGGGGCTGAAGATTATTCGAATCTGCAGCGACTCGGCCCTAGTTGTCGGCCAAGTGACTGGCCGCTTCGAGGCTCGAGAGCCTCTAATGATGAAGTACCTGGACGAAGTGAGGAAGCTCCGAAAAAACTTCGACGAAGTCCAGGTAGAACAAATACCCAGGCAACTGAATGCTCAAGCAGACGCCCTGAGCAAGCTGGCTTCGTCGTACTCGGCCAACAATAGGCGGTCAATACTCTTCAAAACCTTGACCCGACCCAGCTGGGAGACGAGGCGGCGACACTCCACGTGTACACGGCGCAGGAGAACGACCAGGATTGGAGGAAGCCCCTTTCTTTTCTTAGTAACGGAATTATTTCTAACTTTCCCTCGTCCTGATTGCAGTGCTACATATCAAAGGAGGGGATGAGAGATCGGTCGCGCCACCGGCCCTTCCGGCCTTACCACCTGCTACAGCTGGTATAGTAAACTATCGCATCGATGACTTTTTTTTGTATTTCTTGAACCGTCATCTAATCGTATTTTGTTTTTTCAGCTGTCGTTCCGATCCCGGTCCCTTTTGAGTCTCGCATCCTAATGCCGGCAGGCCCCTTCTTGAAACGTCCATCTTCAAAGGGTGCCGTGATGAGTTTAGGCATGTTGAGCGGATACATCGAAGAACTTAACGCAGACGCTCTCCCATCTGCCGCAGATTTCGCTGTGGAGGTTAACCCAATGTTGGCGGCGCTTGTAAATTTTCATAACGAAGGCGTCGTCGAATCTTGGGTTAATCACTGCAGAGAAATCGAGGCCCGCCTACATCAGCCGGAGTCGATGCGTCCTGCCCCTGAGGTTTTGGCCGTGAGTACTCAACGGGTAGCATGGATCAAGCAAAGCTCTTCTTACTTCCACCATTTGGAACAAGAAGCAGCTTTAAGGCTGAAGGAATGTCAAGAGTCTTCAAGCGAAACCGCTCGCCTACGTGCTGAAGTTGAGGCGAACGCTGCCCAGGTGAAGGCTATCTTCGAGGGCCTTCTGGAGCATATCTCTAATGGGCTAACACTGAAGCGGAAGTTCGATGTCGCCGAGCGTGATGCCCAAGGCCGCGAAGCAGCTCAGCAGACCGTTGGGGAGCAGCTTGCATCCTTCTTGCAGCAGCGGGCTCAAGTGGAGGCGGAATTGGCGGTGGTGGCCGATCAGGAAAAGGCATGGAAGGAAGTGCACGAACAACTGATAGGGCTATTTAAGACGTTTCCTTCCCAGTAGCCGCCCTTGTATCAATATACTTGTAAAAAAAATTTCGAATAAGATGCATCCATTCTTTATTCTTTTGTATGATTCACCTTGTACTTGATCGAATTAATAAATAAAGATACGCATTTTTTCCTTTGCAATGTCTTGCGTCATTTATTTGCTTTTTCCTTTCTCTTATTATCAGCATGCTGTTTTGATAAACATGGTTGACAGATGATAGAGTAAGCATCTTGGTTTCTTCAAGAGATAGCGATGGCTTAGGCCACAGGTTCAGATCTGCCGCCTAAGACTTTCCAACTCTATGAGCCATGAGGGTCTCCCAGAGAATTTTCTCCCTACGGATTGAGAGGATCCCGTAGGTGGATTTTCCCCTTAGGAATCGTGAGGATTCCGAAGTGCGTTTTCTCTTATAAGTTGTAAGGATCTTATAAGAGAATTTTCCCTCTTACGAGTCGAGAGGACTTGTAAGCGGTTGTTTCCCTCCTTATCGAGATTCAACTTTGGAGAGTGAGACCCGTGGATAGTATGCAAGAGACCGTTTTAGAACGACTTGCAGGATCCCAGTGTTTAGGAAACAAGTTTTTTAATCCCTGCTGCCTAAGGCTTTATCTTCCAAGTCGAAACGAATCGGGAAGTCCTCGCGAAGACACTAATTTCCTCACGGGTCGAGACGAATCGAGCAGTTCTCGTCAAGGACACTAATTTCCCAGAGCTGAAGTATTTTGCCGAGGACGCTGGTTTCCTCGAGGTTGGAACGAATCGGAGTATTCCTGCGGAGACACTGGTTTTTCCGCGGGCTGACGCGAATCAGGAGGCTCTCATCAAGGACGCTAGTTTCCCTGAATTGAGGTATTTGCCAAGGACACTGGTTTCCCTGGGGTTGAAACGAGTCGAGGTGTTCCTGCAAAGATGCTAATTTCTCTGTGGGTCGACGCGAATCGAGGTGTTCTCGTCAAGGACACCGGTCTCCCTGAGTCGAAGTATTTTGCCGAAGACACTGGTTTCTTCGGGATTGAAACGAATCGGAGTATTCCTGCGGAGACACCGGTTTCTCTGCGGGCCGACGCGAATCAGGAGGCTCTCATCAAGGACGCTAGTTTCCCTGAATTGAGGTATTTGCCAAGGACACTGGTTTCCCTGGGGTTGAAACGAGCCGTGGTGTTCCTGCAAAGACGCTAGTTTCTCTGCGGGTTGACGCGAATCAGGAGGTTCTCGTCAAGGACACTGGTTTCCCTGAGTCGAAGGATTTTGCCGAAGACACTGGTTTCTTCGGGGTTGAAACGAATCAGAGTATTCCTGCAGAGACACTGGTTTCTCTGCGGGCCGACGCGAATCAGGAGGCTCTCATCAAGGACGCTAGTTTCCCTGAATTGAGGTATTTGCCAGGGACACTGGTTTCCCTGGGGTTGAAACGAGTCGAGGTGTTCCTGCAAAGACGCTAGTTTCTCTGGGGGTCGACGCGAATCAGGAGGTTCTCGTCAATGACACTGGTTTCCCTGAGTCGAAGGATTTTGCCGAAAACACTGGTTTCTTCGGGGTTGAAACGAATCAGAGTGTTCCTGCGGAGACACTGGTTTCTTTACGGGCCGACGCGAATCAGGAGGCTCTCATCAAGGACGCTAGTTTCCCTGAGTTGAGGAGGTTGACAAGGACACTGGTTTTCCTGGGGTTGAAACGAGTCGAGGTGTTCCTGCAAAGACGCTAGTTTCTCTACGGGTCGACGCGAATTAGGAGGTTCTCGTCAAGGACACTGGTTTTCCTGAGTCGAAGGATTTTACCGAAGACACTGGTTTCTTCGGAGTTGAAACGAATCGGAGTGTTCCTACGGAGACACTGGTTTCTCTACGGGCCGACGCGAATCAGGAGGCTCTCATCAAGGACGCTAGTTTCCCTGAGTTGAGGAGGTTGCCAAGGACAGTGGTTTCCCTGGAAGTTGAACTGATCTGTGGCGGTCTTTCAGGTTTTTTATATAAGTTACCGTCAAAACCGCGAAGCTAGGAATTTGATCTTCGCTTCGTTTACTAGCACTACGTCTGCTGTATAGAGACGAATGTCATGGTTGTCTCTAGGTTGTTGGTGAACCGTCGAGATTTGGCTTTGCTTTCTGACGGAGCTTGTTGGGAAGGTATGGTTCCGTCTTTGTTTGTGTCCTTGGATTGTATACAGGGATCGATGTGGTCTCAACTGTAGGGCAAAAGTTTCATTCATTTTTTTTTAATTTTTTTATTTCCGCGATGCTCTATCATTTTAGCTTTTATATCGCGAAAGTCGCGATTGCCCAATCATTTCGGCTATTTTTCGCGGTGCCCAATCATTTCGGCAGTTTATTTTATTTTTACTCGCTGCTTTTATTGCGAGTTGCCTCATCATTTCGGCTATTTCGTATGCATACATTTTTACTTGCTGATTTTATCGCAAGTTGCCCCATCATTTCGGCTATTTCGTATGCATGTGTGGCTTGCTGTCTTTTTGCTGCAAGCTTGGGATTAGACACCGATTTCGGCATCAGCACCGCTACAACTGGGATATTGTTAGGAGCGAATCATCATTTGCCTCTGTCGATGTCGAACAAAGGTGGCTTAGCGAACAGGGTTAAGGTCCTGTCGACTAAGGCTTTTGACTTCATGAGCCGTAAGGGTCTCACAAAGGTATTTCTCCCTACAAGTCGCGAGAATCTTGTAGGTGTATTTTCTCCTTAGGAATCGTGAGGATTCCTAAGTGTATTTTCCTCTGTAAGTCGTAAAGATCCTACAAGAGGGTTTTCTCCTTGTGAGTCGAGAGGACTTATAAGGGTTGTTCATAATGCGAACATATCCCTAGTCACGGATGGGACTTGGTTAGGGGAATGTTTATTCGCACCCGTGGATTGTATACAGGGGTCAGTATTGAGCCATTTGTAGGGCAATATTGAAGGTTGTGAGGGGTTTTCTTAAGAACGGGTTAAGGTTTCTGTAACTTAAGACTTTCAAGTCTTATGAGCCGTGAGGGTCCCATAAGAGAGTTCTCCTTACGAGTCATGAGGATCTCGCAAGTGTAATTTCTCTCTAGGAATCGTTAGGATCCCTAAGTGTGTTGCTTCCCTGTGAGTCGTAGGGATCTCACGCGGGTGGTTTCTCCTTACAAGGTCGAGAGGACCCTGCAAGTGTCTTTCAACGAGATTGCGCCCTTTTGGGTTTCACAAACACTCGCCGGTAGCCCTGCTGTTTTTACTCACGGAGCCCTTTCGGGTTTTCATCCGTGCCCATTTTGCTTATGGACATACCATTTTTATTTTTTTATTTTTTATATTCTCCTTTTTTTTTACGAGGTCGCGCCCTTTCGGGTTTTCACGAACACTCGTCGGTAGCCCTGCTGTTTTTACTCACGGAGCCCTTTCGGGTTTTCATCCGTGTCCATTTTTCTTATGGACATACCGTTTTTATTTATTTATTATTTTTTATTCTCTTTTTTTTTACGAGGTCGCGCCCTTTCGGGTTTTCACGAACACTCGCCGGTAGCCCTGCTGTTTTTACTCACGGAGCCCTTTCGGGTTTTCATCCGTGCCCATTTTGCTTATGGACATACCGTTTTTATTTATTTTTTATTTTTATTTTTATTTTTATTTTATTTTTTTTCTTTTTCCTAACGAGGTCGCGTCCTTTCGGGTTTTCACGAACACTCGCCGGTAGCCCTGCTGTTTTTACTTACGGAGCCCTTTCGGGTTTTCATCCGTGCCCATTTTGCTTATGGGCATACCGTCTTTTTTTATTATTTTTTTATCTTTTTTTTTTATATCGGCTTTGTGATGTTTCAATCCACCGTAGTTTATCGACATCTCGGTCAACAGCCAGTTTTAGGACGTAGTGGTCCGTCATTAGTTTAAGGACGTTTCGGTCCGTCGTAAAGAAGGTCGACCACTACTTATAGAGTTTGGGCTTAGGAAGATAGCGAGCGGACATAGTCGTCGTCATCTATCATTGACCTAGGCCGTAACTCATTAGGCGTAGTATTTCTTCAGGAAGCGACCGTTTATTGGTCTGAAAGGTCTTTCACCGTGCATATCCATGAGTAGATAGGCTCCACCCTGGTAGACCTTGTCTATGATGTATGGGACTTCATAGTTCGGCTCAAATTTTCCCCGCTTGGCGCGATTGGGAAACATAGGTCTTTTGACCACTAGCACGAGTTCGCCTTGGCGGAATGTCCTCGGCCGGGTTAATCTTTCATATGAGCGCGTCATCTTTGCTTTATAAGCCTCCAGATTTTGTTGCGCTATGAGCCGGGTTTCATCAAGGGCATCAAGCTCTTCAAGCCGAAGGTGAGCATTTTCTTCGTCCATCAACTCGTAGTGGACTGCCACTCGTAGAAAGGGTAATTCTATTTCGAGGGGGAGTACTGCTTCTGTACCGAATACTAACGCGTACGACGTTGTGTTCTTGGCCGTCTTGAACGTAGTTCGATACGCCCAGAGAGCTTCTTGCGGTCTTTCGTGCCAGTCCCTCTTATTTCGGGACACCGTCTTCTTCACGATCTTCGTCAAGGTCTTGTTGAAAGGCTCAGCTAGACCGTTAGCTCGCGGATTATAAACTGAGGAATATCTCCAGTCTATATTATGTTGTTGCGCGAAGCGATTGATCTTGTAGATTCTGTAGGCTGGCCCGTTATCGGAGATGATCCGTCGCGGGGTTCCAAACCGATATATGACGTGCGTCTTGAAGAAATGGAGGATATTCTCCATCTTCACTTCCCTCAATGGTACTGCTTCTGCCCATTTGGAGAAGTACTCAGTCGTCGCCAAGATGAAACGATGTCCTCTAGACGATGTTGGTTCGATGGGGCCGATTATGTCAGTTCCCCACATTTCGAACGGCCAGCTGGCCACCGTTGGATGTAGTGGATTTGGATGCTGGTGGATGAAGTCCCCATGGATTTGGCATGAGTGGCATTGCTTCGCATATTCGAGGCAGTCCCGAATCATCGTGGGTCAGTAGTAACCCATCCGTTTAATCTTCAACTTTATCTTTGGGCCTGCTTGGTGAGAACCACAGAGTCCGTCATGAACTTCCTGAACGACTCTTTTCGCTTCGTCAGGTCCTAGGCATCTCAACCACAGAGAATCAAACGACCTCTTGTACAGAATATCATTGACGAAGGCGAAAGACAGAGCTCGTTTCATGAGCTGATGTCTTGAGGACGCATCTTCAGGCGTTCGACGGTATTTGAAGTAGTCTACAAAGACTTCTCTCCAATCTTCAGCCTTTTCCCAGTCTTTTATTTGCAGGGTCGTCTTCTCTGTCGCTCCCTTTCCTTCGGATGATTCCGGAGATATTTCTGCTGGGGCAAGTACCCGACGGCTTTGTACCATGATTCTGACATCATCGAGGTTCTCATCAGCCAGTTCTTTAGCGAGCTTGGCCAATGCGTCCGCTTTGCTGTTTTTTGCACGCGGTATGTTTTCCAAAGTGTAGGAAGGAATTTGGGTCAACAGTTGTTGCACTTTTTCGCCGTACTTCACCAGCTCTGGTTTGCACGTTTGGTAGTCGCCATTTACTTGACTGACGACCAGTTGGGAGTCTCCGTATATGAGGAGGTTCTCAATTCCCATGTCGATGGCGATCTCGAAGCCTGCTATCAAAACTTCGTATTCGGCTTCATTGTTCGTCCTCGGTTCTGTTAAGGAGAAAGCAAAGCGCATTATCCCCCCTTGTGGGGTCACAAAGATAAGGCCTACCCCTGATTTGATTATGGGGGTGCTTTGTTTGCGCTTCTTCATGGAGGATGCTCCATCGAAATAGAGTTCCCACTGGGTATCACTACCATCGATGGCATCAAACGCGTGTTCGTCTAGGAGCTCGCAATTCAAAGGAGAATCGGCAGGTATCGGATGCTCAGCGAGGAAGTCGGCGATGGCCTGGCCTTTCACTGCCTTAAGAGGCTGATATGTTATCGAGAACTCCATCAAGTGCAGGGCCCATTTAGCGAGTCTCCCTGTCAATATGGCCTTCGACATTAAATATTTAAAGGGGTCCACCTTCGAAGTGAGACGGACTTCATGCGCCAACGCATAGTGCCTGAGCTTTGTTATCGCAAAGATCAACGCCAGGCAGTGTTTTTCAATGGGGGAATAGTTGCTTTCTGCCCCCAGCAGAACTCGACTTAGATAGTAGAGTGCTCTTTCTTTCCCTTGGTCGTTCTCTTGCGCCCATAATGTGCTTAAGGAACCTTCGAGGGCGGTTGTATAGAGAATGAGGGGCTTTCCCTTGACCGGAGCAGCCAGCACTGGCGGGTTTTGCAATTATTGCTTGATTTCGTCTAGCGCGCTTTGGCATTTTTGATCCCAGACGAACAGGGTCCCCTTCCTCATCAGGTGGCTATAAGGACGGCACTTGCCTGAAAGATTGGCTATAAATCGCCGTATATACGCGAGCTTTCCCTGGAGAGACCGCAGCTGTTTGAGAGTTTTCGGCGGAGGCATTTCCATGATCGCCTTAATCTTCGACGGATCTACCTCGATACCTCGGTGTCGGACGACGAATCCCAGGAATTTGCCCGAGGAAACTCCGAATGCGCACTTGAGAGGGTTCATCTTCAAGTTGTATTGTCGAAGGCGTTGAAATACGGTCTTAAGATGCTCAAGATGTTCCTCGTACGATTTGCTTTTCACCACGAGGTCGTCGATATAGCATTCGACGATTTTATGTATAAGGTCATCGAAGATCTTCGTCGTGGCCCTCTGATAGATGGCACCGGCGTTATTTAGACCAAAGGGCATTACCTTATAACAGAATATACCTAGCGGAGTCCGGAAGGCGGTGTGCTTCTGGTCTTCGGGATGCATCTTTATCTGATTATACCCTGATGAGCCGTCCATGAAGGAGAAAACTTCGTGGGTGGACGTGTTATCTATCATCAGCTCAGTGACCGGCATTGGGAAATCGTCTTTCGAGCAAGCCTTATTGAGATCCCGGAAGTCCACGCATATGCGTACTGTTCCATTTTTCTTCATCACTGGGACAATGTTGGCGATCCAGTCGGGATATTGAATCTCTTGGATAAAGACAGAGTCGATTAGCTTCTTGACCTCGGCGTTGATACTCATTTCAAGCTCGAGCCGCATTCTTCTCGGCGCCTGTTTGACTGGCTTGACGTCCGGAGATATTGTCAATTTATGCACAGCAATTTCTGGATCTAGTCCTGGCATTTCGGAATAGTTCCACGCGAAGAAATCTCTGTACTGCATATGCATGTCTTTTAACGCAGCTACCCTTTCTTCGGATAGCAACTCGCTGACGAATGTCGGTCGCGGGTCGTTCGCCGTCCCCAACTCAATTTTCTTGAGGTTATCTGCAGTAGTATGTATTCTATCCTCCAGCTCTTTCGGTGTTGGTGGAAATTCTGAGATGACCTCGTCGTTGCTGTTTTCGAAGCACCAGGGAAGGTCATCCATGTTCTTGGACCCTTCTTTTGATATTGTTATCATGTGACAAGTACGAGCTCGCTTCGAAGACCGATGTGGATCTGGTTATGCTTTCGTGGCTTTGGGCTCGTGCTTCTATGGCGGCATTACCCTCCAGCTGTCAGATAGGGCGAACTTGCCGAGCTGATACTGATCTTCAACCCAGTTCTTAAAGGTGAAGCAGTCTTCGATAGGATGCCCTATTACTCGGTGATAAGAGCAATAGTTTGGGTGTGAGATTTTGCCTGTCTGATCGTGGTGCTTGGACTCCGGCAGTGTAAGCATTTGATGTTTTAGAGCTCGGTCAAGTATCTTCTTTGTCTTGTCCCGAGGAAAAGAGTATGCTCGACTCATCTTCTTTACAAGGGACAAATCTGGACCGCTCGATTCCCGCTTGCGTGGCTTCTTAGTCCCGCTTTGTTGCTGTCGAGCGCCTTTTTCGCTTTTCGACTTGTTTCTGCCTCTGCGCCGAGCCTTTCTTACCACAGGTTGACAGGGAGCGGCACTTTCATCTTTTACGGCATGTTGGAGAATGCGTTGCGTTTTGGCTTTCTCGTAGATGGCCATTTCGCTGTTATGGTCGTCTCGGACTTTCTGACCTGCTTCCCTTATAAGCCTGTTCATTTGTTCTTCGAACGATGGACTGGGCACTTTTGCATCAGGAACTTTTACTGGTTTAGTATTAACATCCTCCCATTGAGCATCCGCTTCTTCATTGAAGTCATGTACGACGTAACAGTCATGGAGCAGCTCTCGTTTCTTGGACCGAATGTATCCGAGCCCGATTGTTTCCATCCTCCCACTAGGCAGCTTGTGCTGAGTTCCGGGGACGTTCCAGACCCTGTCATAGAATTTGGCTTTTTGAGCGGTCTGTTTGAGGGATATCCCCTGGCGCTTCAACAGTCTTTTCAAGCCTTCTGTATAATATCTAGGCAAACGGATGGGCTGAAGCTTGTCAAGCGTAGGATCCGCACCGTGCCAGATTTCTTTCTCCACTTTGGTTTCTTCAGAGCGGTAGAATAGAATTGACTTTTCGCCTGCTCGCCTGGGAAGGACATAGAACGTCCGCAGCTCCTCTACAATGTAGGTATCGAGCGCATCCAGTTCTTTATAATGTTCAAGCGGCACCATGGCGATTTGCAGGCTCTGCTCTTCGTCAGCGGATGTTTGTATTGAAGGCCGAGCGGAGAATATAGCGTGGACCTCATCTTCCGAATCACTACCAAAGATCAACGTAGGAGCGGACGGTCCTGGCTTGTTGTATTGGGGCGGACCCGAATAAACTATCTCCTCTTCCTCCTCGGTATCACTCCCGAAGACAGGGATGGTGGCGTTAGCTTTGTTCTCCGGCTTGTGACACCTCTCCGTGTCTTCGAAATTCGGTAAGAAGTATTTGGTGTCTTCATATTTGCGGACTTCGTTCATGGAGAACGGGTTCAGTTCTCCCGTCACGGTATATTCGAGACCATCCTTAAAATATTTCATACACTGATGCTGTGTAGAAGGGATGATGTTGTACTCATGTAACCATGGTCGGCCGAGCAGAGCATTGTAGCACGTCTTGGCGTCTATGACGTGGAATTTAATGTCCGTTACGAGTAGCCCAAAGCGTAACGTCAGTATCATAGATCCAAGAGTTCTTGATGATTGGGAGTCGAACCCGGAGATGGTGATCTTGTCCCGAGCAAGGTGCTGGACGTTCATGCAGATTTCCTTTAACACCCGCACGTTAAGGAGATTAACAGACGATCCATTATCGACCAGGATTTTGCCTATCTTTATATCATGGCAGTATCCTGAGACATAGAGGGGGCAATTGTGTTCGCACGTCCCAAGGAGAAGGTCTTCGTCGCTAAAAGTGACATCGGCCGTGTGCTCTTCCTCCAATTCGTCCTTCATCTTTTCTTCGGCCAGGAAAGCTTGAAACTGCTCCGGCTTCCGTAGTGCCTTGATTAATGAATCTCTCGTCTCTTTTGATAGTAAAAGGGCGTCAAGAATGCTGAGCTGCGAGGGTAGCTTCCTCAGATGCGCTAGAACGTTGTAATCCACCTTATTTTTCTTCGGTGGGTCCTTGGCAGTTATCTCTTCCATGACTTGGTCATCTAGGGCAATGTCCTCAGAGACCTTTTCTTTCCCTTTATCTTTCTTGTTTGAGGGTCCGAGATTCTTTTCGGGTAGCGTCCGATTACGCAGCCTGATATTTTCGCAGACCTTAGTCTCTTCTTCTTTTCTCGAGGTGGACTCTTTAAAGAGAGGGCTAAGAGCCATTTCCTCGTCAGAGTCGCTCCCGAAGGTGAGCACTTGTGATCCCCCAGCGTTAACCATGCGACAATTGCCGGTAGTTCTGTTAAGCCCCTCGGTCGTATTTTTCCGCTCCCGACGAGTTTTGCGCTTCTCCCGCTTAAAATGTTGTCGGTGAGCAACATATCCCTGCCACCATCTATTGAAAGCTCTACACTCTTCGGTGGGGTGCGAGATCTTCTGATGATACAAGCAGTAAGAAGGGTGCATTTCCGCTTCACCAGTAATGCTTCCTCTAGAGGATGGTAGCTTCATATCCATGGATATGGCCTTAGCAAATCTTTTCCTCGTCTTGAATTTGCTTTTATCTGCGGTGGACGTACTTTGCTCTAGCGAGAGTACCCCAACATTTTCGTCAAGTCGCTGGCACTTGGCCCTTTCAAATATAGCCGCCTCGCGTTTCTGATCAGCTTTACTTTTCAACAAAGCTTCGTTGAGGAACGCGTCAATTGTTTCATCCGATGGCCCCAGAATTTCTGGTTCAGGATTTGCCCCCAGCTTTTCAGCACAAGGAGCTTCCTTGTCGTATGTAAATGAATGGGAGATCATATGACAGCTCGCCACGTATTCCTCAGATTCATCTGACAATCCGTCTCCCTCATCTTCCTCTTGAAAGACGTGGTTGAGGAACTCTTGGAGTGTAATGGGAGTCCGTGCTTTCTGGTTGTATTCCTCCAGCGCGTCAATTTGCTTTTGTAAGTCCGTGCGCTTGTTGCCAGGCTTCATGGACTTCTTGGATTTCTTTTTCTTCTTCTTTGAAGATTTTGACGGCTGGTTATGAATGCTTGGGCCACCACCATCGATCTTTGAAATTGGACGCGGCTTCAGCATCCCTTCAATAATCTGAGGCTCCAATGGGTTCTTCCACCTAATCGCTGGGCATGTTTGAAGATCGTTTAGCATCCTCTTTGTCTTAGCTGACAGTATAACCTCCCATGGAGCCTCTTCAACGAGAGAGCACGTTGACCCCGGTGTATTCACTCTTTTAGGGGTATGAGGCTGCGGCGGATTCACCTTCCATCTGTCGGACAATGCGAATTTGCCATGTTGGTACTGGTCCTCAATCCAATTTTTAAAGACGTAGCAATCTTCAATCGGATGACCCAGTACTCGATGATAGGGACAGTAGTTGGGATCGTTGACATCATTTGGCTGCGACGGACGTCTTGGATCCGGCAGATTTATGAGTCGGTTGCGCAATGCTAGCTCAAATAGTCTTCTCGTTTTATCTCGGGGAAACGAGTAAGGACGTCCTAGCCTTTCCTCAAGGGGCGTGCGCGGGCGCATATTATTTTGACGGACAGCCAGTTTCAAGTTGCTCGGCTGTTGTTGAGCATTAGCGACAACGATCGCTTTTCCCTTCCCCTTCTCGTTTCGAGAGTCCGGCTTTGGAGGGGGCGGTCTATGGCCCATCTGATCCATTTGAGCCAGCTTGTCGATCAGGGCCTGGAAGGTAGTTGGCTTGAAGAACATCATGAATTGGGATATGGTCGCATGCGGATCGAGGGTTCCAACAAACATCCCTACTGCCGGCGCTTCTTCAATGCGTTGCTCGCATTTTGACCATAAGTTCCGCCACCGTATCGCATACTGAACCCATATTTCACCTGGCTTCACCCTGGCATTAATCAATGCCGTTATCGGGGTGCGTTCGCTGGCGCTTGCAAAACGCTGGGTAAACAGCAGCTCCATCTCTGCAAATGTCTTGATAGAGTCGTTTGGGAGCTCGGAGTACCATTCGAATGCTGTATCCGATAAGCTACCAACGAACTGGCGAAGCAACAATTTATCATCACCGTCAGTATTGCCGCAAAGCGTCCTAAACTGGGAAACATGCTGGTGGGGATTGCCAGTCCCCTTATAGACATGAAATTTTGGTATTGTATAGCCCGGCGGGTACTTAATCTGATCGTACCAGCTCGGATATGGTCGTCCCGTTTTTACGACCTGACCGGTTGCCTCAGTCGCCTGATGAACCCGGATCCGCTGAGCTATATATTCGTCCAAGTCAGCTTTGGAGATCGTCTCCTCCTTGGCTGTTGACAGAGCCGGTGGAGGATTTGACGTTTCTCCCATGTCGTCTTCAAGGACGATCAAAGGATCTTTAGCAGGAGGATCTTGTTGAATCACCATTCCCATCATGTCCTGGAACAGGAGGGTCATTCTCTTTATGTTGGCTGCTTGTTCAGCGGCCTCTTTATCCTTCTTCTCGAATATCCGGCGAAAGAATTCAGCGTCAGTTTTTTGCTCCTGGCGTTGATCAGATGACGCTTCGGGTCTTTCTTTCGGCCCAGGGAGTGCGGCCATCGCGTTCATCATTTCCTGGAGATTTTGCTGTTGCTCCTGAGCTTTGGTCACTGACCGGGTAAGTGGTCTATGACCTGTAGATGCACGGCTGTCCTCCTTTCCCGACGCCATGTATACAGTATGGACTATAATGCCCCCGGACTTAGGGCGTTTAGGCTCACCGCCTTTGGCATTTGCCGCGGGCGTGGGAATTTTCTCCGGCCTCCTTCTCTTGTGAGCCGTTGAAGTTGAAAGGGCCGTTGCAGCGGGCACCCTGGTGATTGTCGTCCTTTGCTGTTTAATTGGACGGTCCTTTTCTTCCTGTACTTTCGCCCTCTTCTGCTGACGAGAGTGATCTGGGTCGATTACCGAGTCTTGAACTCTCCGCCAGACTTTATAAATCTTGGAGGACAGCCGTTGAGAGGGCTGCTCCAGCTTAGTTTCTGTAACTCTCTCCGCAGGCAGAGGAGATCTTTTTAGCATAGCAGTCGGAGAGTTCTTACGTACCCTCCTCAGTGGTTCGAAGTTGTTCCCAGTTGGAACAGCAGCATTAACTTCCACCACTGGAGCAGGTGGAGTTAGCCCAGAAGGGGAGTTGCCCCCGACCTTCCTCACTCGGCGCCAGCGGCGACGTCGAGCGTGACGAGCCGTTGGGACTGGCTCGGCGATAAGGACAACTTCGTCTTGCCCCCTGTCCGAATGAGGTGATGCCGGTGCCAGCTTCTTAAAGACTGATGTTGTCCTTTGAGTGGCGATGTTTAATCTGTCATAGACAGACCCTCGAGTAGGAGCAGGAGCTAGAATAGTCAGCCTTGAAAAGACTGACTCTTTAACAGGAGAAGCCGTCTTGACGACTTCTGTAGCAGGGGTGGTTGTCTTCCTCGGGACGGCCATTTCAGGGTTCATGGGCCTCCTGGCGGGCCCATCAGGGTTCTGGCTCAGCCTGGCAAAGACAGAGGCTGTCGGTTTGATATTGGACGACCCGTTGATAGGGGCCGTTGTAGCAGTAAGCCAAGACCGACTTCTTGTGCGCTTCCGGTGCGGGCACTGGCATAGTGAAGCTTGCAGGCGGGAGCATGGTCCCGAAAAACAGGCCGGTGGTGGCCTGGGTCACCTGTTCTACCGGCATGGCAAGGATGGAGGCCACTTGAGGCCCATAGGCTACGCCTCCAGGTGAGGTGGAGCGTTGATTGCGCTTGCATTTTGAGCAACTTGAGCAGTTGGAGGCCATTGATGCTTGATATCTGCGCCAGGCAAAAGACCAAATATTAGTAACTTGAAATTCAAAGGCAACCATTAACAAACCGCAATTCGTTCGCGAAGACGACACACGAAGTGTGGAGTGGAAAGAGAAAAAGATCCCACCGGGCGTGCCAGAATCTGTTCCCCTCCGAATGACGGCGCAACGTGAAGACGTCTTGCCTGAGATTCGGGGCAGATGCTATTTGGTTTTATCCGTCTACCTCTCCGAAGATGCCAAGTTGATTTATGGCACCGTGTATCGGAGGTTTAGACGGATGCGGCCGATGTAGCAGACTTCGTCAGATTCCCCCTCGCTTGAGGGGGTTTTGATTGTAGGGACGCTCTTCCCTGCAGGCGCAAGCCCCTGCAGTTAATTACGCTACCGCGTCGCGGTGACAACTTTCTCCTTCTCCAGAATTTCACTTCGTGTCGTGGGTGTTTGTTTTATTTGTGGATGCCCGTGGATTGTATACGGAGACTAAGTTATGTCGTCGTCCGTAGGACGTGGATTAGTCCAAATCCGTATTTACTTAGATTTGGGGTTGGTGTTTTAGTTTAAGGATATGTTAGCCATATTGAGGCTAAGATCAACTTAAACGTTCGTTAAGGATACGTTAGTCTGATTTGAGACTGAGATCAACTTAACGGAAAGAGCATTTAGGGGCTCATTTTTTCCATTTTAGGGACGTAATGGTCCATTTAATATATATGGCCATCGGCACCCGTCACCTCTCTGACGACGTTGAAGGATTACAACGACAGGTGTTAGAGGGGTTCGGAGATGTACCCTTAGACCAAAGTTGATTAAGGGATGTGTAATCCAGTTTGAATGTTTAAGGATACGTTAGCCAGATTTGAGGCTAAGATCAACTTAAACGAGATCGTTTAGATCTGACAAAAGAGCATTTTAGGGACTCTATTATTCCAGTTTAGGGACGTAGTGGTCCATTGGTAGTTTAAGGACATTGCGATCTATTGCCAGTTTAGGGACATGGTGGTCCATTTCCAGTTTAGGGACATAGGGGTCCATGTTCCAGTTTTGGGGACGGATATTAATTTAAGGACACATAAGTCCATGGGTTTAAGGACCCCACAGTCCATATGGTTGTGTTTAAGGACGCATTAGTCCACTTGTTTAAGGACCCCGTAGTCCATATGTGTGTGTTTAAGGACGCATTAGTCCACGGGTTTAAGGACCCCGCAGTCCATATGGGTGTGTTTAAAGACGCATTAGTCCACGGGTTTAAGGACCCCGCAGTCTATATGGGTATGTTTAAGGACGCATTAGTCCACGGGTTTAAGGACCCCGCAGTCCATATGGGTGTGTGGTTGTCGGGACTCGTCACCTCTCTGACGTCGTTGAAGGATTACAACGACAGGTGTCAGAGGAGTTTGGAGATGTACCCTTGAACCGGACGTAAATTGATTTAGGAGAGCAGTCTTACTCAGTCAATTTAATTTGAGGACTTACAGCCATGATTGGGCTAAGTCCAGTTGAGAATATTCAACGTTTTTATCTTTGACCTATTAGGCCTGTGCTAGGGCTTTGCCCCTGTTTAATAATGCACTGCATTTTATTCTAGCCTGCTAGGCCTTTTGATTTGGGCTCTGTCCCTTTTTTAAATGATGCAGAGCATCTGTTTGGGCTCTGCCCGTCTTTAAAATAATGCATTGCATTTAATTTGGCCTGTTAGGCCTTTTTTTTATTGGGCTTGGCCCTTCTGTAAATAATGCAGTGCATTAATTATCTGACAGTGGCTTGTCAGGCGCTTTGCGCCAATTATTGAGCGCAAGTGCATGTGGAGGTGACACGTGTCACGCTCTGGTGAGCGCAAGCGCAACAGCGCAGTGCGCTGCGTCAGTGCGCTGCGCTGTTGCGCCGCTGACACGTGGCACTCTCTGATGGCTTGCGCCAACCCAGGAGCGCAACAATGCGGTTTTATCAAGCACAAGACACTGTTTCAATAACTTGATCCAATTTTGGATTCAAGAAAAGAATCTTTAAGATTCTAGAACCAATGGTTCATAAAAAAGTGCAAGGCACTGTTCCCGCCAAAAATTTCTGCGCAAAAGAGTCCAAGGTATCAAATGGCAGCGATACGCTTAAGGAAATACGAACCAGTATCTTCCGGGCTGTTTTTTGACAAACTCCCGAAGGAGAAACGGATAAATTCTGATTGTATTGAAAGCGTCTCGAAAAACCCTTCGATTTGATATATTATGGGCTTCATAATTCATCCGGGATCAAAAGTTATGAGCAAATGTCTATGCACATGTGATGTAAGGAAGAAGATGCGAACCAGTATTTTCCGAGCTGTATTTTGACAAACTCCGGAACGAAAAACAGCTAAATTCTGATGATATTGAAAGTATCTCGAAAAGACCTTCGATTTGATATATTATGGGCCTCATAATTCATCCGAGATCAAAAGTTATGAGCAAATGTGTTATACACGTGTAATCTAAAGTAATGCTCTACTACATGGGGAATACATTTTTTAGTCCCACATCGGGAAAAGGAGAGATGGCTTCTCTACCACTCCAATATAAATAAGAGGAAATACCTCTTAGAAAGGTAGAGTTAAATCCTCAAAGGATTCAATACTCAAAGGAGCTTAGTTCTCCAAAGGAGCTTAGTTCTCCAAGATAGAAGCTTTGCTTCTCCTCATAATGCGCATGTGCGCCACGTGCAACACACGTGTGCCCGCCATGCGGCACCACGTGCAACGCATGTGCGCACCACATGAGAACATTTTTTGCTTAGAAAAAAGCCAAGAGCTTCAAACAGAGAGAGAATTCTGAGAAAAGCTCAAAGAAAAAGAAGGTAAAAACCTTTGAGATAAGAGAAAATTCTCTCAAAGAATAGATCATTGATCTAGAAAACAAGATCAGTGATCTTTAATAAATAAATAAATAAATAAATAAAAATAATAAAAATAGTGCCTTTCACTTGTTATGAACCTTTGGTTCTCTAAGATAAGAAAAACTTATTTTTTTTTCTTTGATCTAAATAAAAATAGTGCCTTGCACTTGTTATGAACCTTTGGTTCTCTAAGATAAGAAAAACAAGAAAAACTTGTTTTTTCTTAGATCTAAAAAAAAAAAAATAGTGCCTTGCACTTGTTTTATGAATCATCGGTTCTTGAACCTAAAAGGTTCTTAAATTAATAGTGCTTTGCACTTTTATGAACCTCTGGTTCTTGAAATAAAAAGGAAAAAACTTGTTATTCTTTCATCTAAATTAGATCAAGAAATCAAATAGTGCTTTGCACTTCTTTTATGAACCATTGGTTCTTGAATCTAAAAGATTCTCAAATTAATAGTGCTTTGCACTTATAAATTTGCACTGTTGTGCTTTTTGATTGGCGCAAAGCGCTTGATAAATGCAATGCATTTTCTAAAGGGCAAGGCCCAAACCAAAATGACCTGACAGGCCAAAATAAATTGCAAGGCAATAAATGGGCAGAGCCCAAATAAATTGATGCTTTGCATCCTTTATACAAGGGCAGAGCCCAAATAAAATTGATGTCTTGCATCATTCCTAAAAGGGCAGAGCCCAAAACAAATTGATGCTCTGCATCCTTTCTGGGCAAGGCCCAAATAAAAATAAAAAAAGAAATGCAATGCAAAAGCAAATAAAATGTTGAACATTTCAATTGGACTTAGCCCAATTTTGGCCATAAGTCCTTAAATTAAATTGACTGAGCAAAATTGCTCTTCTAAATCAATTTACATCCGGTTCGAGGGTACATCTCCGAACTCCTTTGACATCCGTCGTTGTAATTCCTCAACGACGTCAAAGAGGTGACGGGTCCCAACGACCACACATCGATATGGACTGCGGGGTCCTTAAACTCGTGGACCGACACGTCCCTAAACTAATATCGGACCGAAACGTCCCTAAACTAATATCGGACCGAAACGTCCCTAAACTAATATCGGACCGACACGTCCCTAAACTAATATCGGACCGAAATGTCCCTAAACTAATATCGGACCGAAACCTCCCTAAACTAATATCGGACCGAAACGTCCCTAAACTAATATCGGACCACCACGTCCCTAAACTGGCGATGGACCACCACGTCCCTAAACTGGAAAGTGGACCACTACGTCTCTAAACTGGAATAATAGAGCCTCCAAATGCTCTTTTGCCGGATCTAAACGGTCCCGCATCTTTAGACATTTAAATGAATGATAAAACCCCAAATCAACTCTGGTTCAAGGGTACATCTCTGAACTCCTCTGACACCTATCGTTGTAATTCTTCAACGACGTCAGAGAGGTGACGGGTCCCGACGGCCATAAATGCGATGGACCACCACGTCCCTAAACTGAAATATGGACCACCACGTCCCTAAACTGGCACAATAGAGCCTAAATGCTCTTTTGTCGGACCTAAACGATCCCGTTAAGTTGATCTTAGTCTCAAACTGGACTAACGTATCCTTAACAAACGTTCGAGTCGATCTTAGCCTCAAAAATGGCTAACGTATCCTCCAAACAGACATTAGTCCCAAATTGGACTATGAATCTCCCAAACTGGAACAATAGAGCCCAAATGCTCTTTTGTCGGATCTAAACGATCACGTTAAGTTGATCTTAGTCTCAAACAGCACTAACGTATCCTTAACGAATGTTTAAGTTGATCTTAGCCGCAACGCGACTAACGTATCCTTAAACTAAAAACACCAAACCCAAATCTAAGTAAATACGGATTTGGACTAATCCACGTCCTACGGGCGACGACATTACTCAGTCTCCGTATACAATCCACGGGCAACCACAAACAAAACAAACACACACGACACGAAGTGAAATTCTGGAGAAGGAGAAAGTTGTTACCGCGATGCGGTAGCGTAATTAACTGCAGGGGCTTGCGCCTGCAGGGAAGAGCGTCCCCACAATCAAAAACCCCTCACCCTGAGGGGGAATCTGACGAAGTCTGCTATATCGGCCGCATCCGTCTAAACCTCCGATACACGGTGCCGTAAATCAACTCGGCATTTTCGGAGAGGTGGATGGATAAAACCAAATAGCATCTACCCCGAACCTCAGGCACGGACGTCCTAACGTCTCGGCCGCCGTTCGGAGGGGAACAGATTCTGGCACGCCCGGTGGGACCTTTTCTTCTTTCCACTCCACACTTCGTGTGTCGTGTTCGCGAACAAATCGCGGTTTGCTGTGATTGCCTGTGGATTCAAGGTACTAAGATTTGGTGTCTTGCTTTATGCAGAAAACTGAAAATCGATGGCTTCGAACTTCACCGCCTGCAGCAATAACTCTCGCTCCGTCATTGCTGGAGGAGTGACTTATGGGCCCCAAGCGGCCTCCCTTTTCAAAATGCCGGTGGAGCAGGTAACTCAGGCCACCACTGGATTATTCTTTGGGACCATGCTCCCATCAATGAGCTTCAACGCCCCAATGACATTGCAAGAAGCTCCAAAGAAGTCGGTCTTCGATCGACTTACCACTGCCGCGACCCCTCTCGACGGGCCGTCCAACTCCACTGCTTCAGTTTTTAACGGACTAGGCCAGAGCTCTAACAGGCTAATGAAGAAGCCTACCATACCAGAAGGCGTTATCCCGAAGCGGATAGCCATTCCAACTCACGTTCTTGGAAAAATCACCAAGGTTGCTTCCCATGTTCAGAAGTCCGCTTCTGACAAGTTGGCCGTCCCCGTTCAACGGACGTCGATCTTTAAAAAGCTGGTACCAGTATATTCTGAACAACACAGGGGGCATGAGGAGGTCACCCCTATAGCTGAAACAACTCCATCAGCACGACATGCCCGACGTCGTTACTGGCGCCGAGTGAGGAAGGCTGGGGGCAACTCCCCCTCTGGACTTACTCCTCCAACTCCGATGGTGAGGATCGACGCTGCTGTTCCAACCAAGAACAGCTTTGAACTGCTCAACAAGGTGCGCAAAAACTCTCCTACTGCGATGTTGAAACGAACTCCTTCACCTGTGGAGAATACTCCAGAGAAGAAGTTAGAGCAGCCCCCTCAACGGCTGTCCTCTAAAATTTACAAAGTCTGGCGATGGGTCCAAGAGTCGGTGATCGATCAAGACTGCCTACGACGACAGAAAAAGATGAAGGTTCGGCAGGGGAAGGATTACTCTGTCAAACCATAAAAAGCAAAAGCTACTTGGGTGCCCACTACAACGGCTCCCTTAACTCCAATCACTCAAAAAAGGAGGCCACAAAAAGCCCCTGTGAATATGGCGAAGCATAAAAGCGCTGAACACAAACGCCCCAAATCTGGGGGCATGGTGGTGCACACTGTTTATATGGCTTCTGGAAAGGAGGAAAGCCGCACTTCTACGGGCCACCGACCGCTCACCCGATCCGTGATGAAAGCCCAGGAGCAACAACAAAAGCTTCAGGAAATGATGACTACAATGGCTGCACTCACTGGGCCAAAAGAAGGCTCTGAAACATCCTCGGATGAGCGTCAAGAACAAGAAACGGACGTTGACTTTTTACGCAGAGTCCTCGAAAAGAGGGACAAAGAAGCTGCAGAGCAAGCGGCTAACATAAAACATATGGCACTCCTCTTCCAAGATATGGTAGGGATGATGTTACAGCCGGACCCTCCTGCTGAAGAGCCTCCGATCGTCCTTGAAGACGACAGGGGAGAAACGTCAAATCCTCCGCCAGCTCTGTCAACAGCCAAGGAGGAGGCAATCTCCAAAGTTGACCTAGACGAATATATCGCTCAGCAGATCCGGGTTCATCAGGCGAATGAAGCGGCTGGGCAAATTGTTAGAACTGGACGACCGTATCCGAGCTGGTATGACCAAATCAATTACCCGCCAGGATATACGATCCCTAAATTCCACGTATATAAAGGGACAGGGAATCCGCATCAGCATGTCGCTCAATTCAGGGCCTTATGCGGCAATACTGGAGGCGATGATAAATTGTTGCTACGTCAATTCGTCGGCAGCTTAGCAGAAACAGCCTTTGAATGGTATTCGGAGCTACCTAATGACTCTATCAAAACATTTGCAGAGATGGAGCTGCTGTTTACACAAAGATTCGCGAGTGCTAGTGAACGCACTCCGATAACAGCACTGATAAATGCCAGGATAAGGCCCGGCGAAACGTGGGTCCAATACGCAACACGATGGCGAAACCTATGGTCGAAATGCGAACAACGCATAGAAGAGGCTCCTGCGGTAGGCATGTTTGTGGGCACTCTCGATCCGCAGGCGACCATCTCGCAATTCATGATGTTCTTCAGGCCGACCACCTTCCAGGCCTTGATCGACAAATTAGCCCAAATGGACCAGATGGGCCATAGACCGTCTCCTCCAAAACCCGATCCCCGAAATGAGAAAGGAAAAGCGATCATCGTCGCCAATGCTCAGCAACAGTCGAGCAACTCAAAGCCGGTCGCTCGCCAAAACAACGTGCGTCCACGCCCATCCCTCGAAGAGAGGCTAGGACGTCCTTACTCGTTTCCTCAGAATAAAACGAGAAGACTGTTTGAGCTGGCAGTGCGCAACAGACTCATTAATCTGCCGAATCCAAAACGTCCGTTGCAGCCAGGCGATCTTAATAATCCCAATTATTGCCCTTACCACCAAACGGTAAGTCACCCAATTGAAGATTGTTTCGTCTTTAAGGGATGGATCGAGGATCAATACCTGCAAGGCAAGTTTGCGCTGTCTGAAAGCTGGAAGGTAAACCCCCCACAGCCGCACTCTCCAAAGAAGACGGACACGCCGGGGGCAACTTGTTCTTTCGTCGAGGATGAAAACGATGGAGAAAACTTATCGAATGAATCCGAAGACTACGTAGCGACTTGTCATGTGATTTCTCATTCACTGATGGATGATGAGGAGGACCCTTGCGCTGAGAAATCAACGGCGGACCCTGAAACAGAAATTCCGCGGCCGTCAGACAAGTTGATCGATGCCTTCCTAAATGAAATTCGTCTGAAAGCAAAAGCCAATCAAGAGCATGAAATGGCCATACTGGAAAGAACCAAGGTATTCCCGTCAAATCAAAAGCCATACCCTGCGGGTAAAAACAAATTCAAGACGAGGAAACGGTTCGCCAAAGCTCTATCAGTAGGAATGAAGCTACCGCCTTCCGAAGAAAATCCTTTCTCTGAGATAGAGATGCACCCTAACTTCTGTTTATATCATCAGAAGATCATGCATCCTACCGAAGACTGCGAATCCTTTAACTGTTGGTGGCAAGGGTATGTCGCTCAAAAGCGACACTTCGACAGGACAAAGTGTGAAGCTTGTGGACATCGGAAAAATGCGATAGATGAGCGCAAAAGAGCCACCGCCGACTGTCATATAGCCGACTTCAAGGAATCACAAATTGTCACCTTTGGAAGCGACTCTGACGAAGAAGCTATCCCCAACTTTTCCCTCGGGGAATCTATTTCGAAAATAAAGGAATTGAGAAGCTGCGAGAACGTTCAGCCATGTAATCGCACGCCATTCGAAAAAAATCTCGGCCCCGTAAACAAGGGACCGAGCAAAAAGAATAAAGGAAAAGGAAAAAAGGCCCTCGTCGCCAGCGCTCAACAACAATCAGGTGACCCTAGACCGGTTGCTTGCCAAAGCAACAAGCGGCAATCCCTCCAGGAAAAGTTGAAACGTCCTTACTCGTTTCCGCAAGATAAAACAAGGGGACTGTTCGAGCTGGCAGTGTGCAACAGACTCATCAATCTGCCGAGTCCAAAACGTCCATTGCGGCCAGGCGATATTAATAATCCTAATTATTGCCCTTACCACCAAACGGTAGGTCATCTGATCGAGGATTGCTACATCTTCAAGAACTGGGTTGAAGACCAATACCAACAGGGCAAGTTCGCGTTGTCCGAAATTTGGAAGGTGAACCCGCCACAACCGCATGCTCTGAAAAATATGGACACGCCGGGGGCATCATGCTCATTCATAGAGAAAGCCTAACGGACCACTACGTCCTAAAACTGGATGACGGACCGAAACGTCCTTAAACTAACAACGGACCGAGATGTCCTTAAACTAATGATGGACCGCAATATCCTAAAAACTTGCAAATGATCGAAACGTCGTTAAACTACTCCCAACCCGCAGCATCTTCAGGCTGACGTTAAAAAATAAAAATAAAAATAAAAAATAATAATAACGGTATGTCCACAAGCAAAATGGGCACGGATGAAAACCCGAAAGGGCTCCGTGAGTAAAAACAGCAGGGCTACCGGCGAGTGTTCGTGAAAACCCGAAAGGGCGCGACCTCGTTTGAAAAAAAAAAAGAAGAAGAAAAAGAAAAGAAAAGCAAAAAAAAAAAGAATAAAAAAGAGAATAAAAAAAAACGGTATGTCCACAAGTAAAACGGGCACGGATGAAAACCCGAGAGGGCTTTGTGAGTAAAAACAGCAGGACTACCGGCGAGTGTTTGTGAAAACCCGAAAGGGCGCAACCTCATTAAGAAACACTTATAGGGTCCTCTCGACCCTGTAAGGAGAAACCACCGGCGTGAGATCCTTACGATTCACAAAGGAACAACACACTTAGGGATCCCCACGATCCCTAAGGAGAAAATACACTTGCGAGATCCTCATGACTCGTAAGGAGAACTCTCTTGTGGGACCCTTACGACTCATAAGATTTGAAAGTCTTAAGTTACAGAAACCTTAACCTGTTCTTAAGCAGCCTCCACAACCTTCGATATTGCCCTACAAGCGGCTCATAATGACCCTTGTATACAATCTACGGGCACGAATAAATATTTCCCTAACAGAGTCCCATCTGCGACTAGGGATATGCTTGTCCAGCAAACAACACTTGTAAGACCTCTCGACTTATAAGGAGAAAATCCTTTTGTAAGATCCTTACGACTTACAGGGGAACATACACTTAGGAATCCTCACGATCCCTAAGGAGAAAACACACCTACAAGATCCTCACGACTTGTAGAGAGAAATACCTTTGTGAGACCCTTACGGCTCGTGAAGTCAAAAGCCTTAGCCGACAGGACCCTTAATCCTGTTTACTAAGCCACCTTTGTTCGGGATCGACAGAGGCAAATGATGATTCGCTCCTGGCAATATCCCAGTTGCAGCGATGCTGATGCCTAGACCGGTATCAAATTCTAAGTCCTTTCATGGCAGATGATGATTCGCTCCTGGCAATATTCCAGTTGTAGCGATGCTGATGCCTAAATCGGTATCAAATTCCAAGTCCTTTCATGGCAGATGATGATTCGCTCCTGGAAATATCCCAGTTGCAGCGATGCTGATGCCTAGACCGGTATCAAATTCCAAGTCCTTTCAAGGCAAATGATGATTCGCTCCTGGCAATATTCCAGTCGCAGCGATGCTGATGCCAAGATTGGTATCAGATCCCAAATCCCCTACTCATAAAAAAAAAATGCATACGAAATAGCCGAAATGATGGGGCAACTTGCAAACAAAATCAGCAAGTAAAAATGTATGCACGAGTAAAAAGAAAAATAGCCGAAATGATTGGGCAACTCGCAATAAAAAAACAGCGAGTAAAAATAAAATAAACAGTCGAAATGATTAGGCAACTCGCAATAAAAAACAGCGAGTAAAAAGAAAAAATAGCCGAAATGATTGGGCACCGCGAAAAATAGCCGAAATGATTGGGCAATCGCGATTTTCGCGATATAAAAAGCTGAAATGATAGAGCATCGCGGAAAGAATAAAAAAAATGAAAGAATGAAACTTTTTGCCCTACAGGTGAAATTACATCGATCCCTGTATACAATCTATGGGCGCAGATAAAGAGGGAACTATACCTTCCCAACAGGCTCCATCAGAAAGCGAAACCAAATATCGACGGTTCATAGACAACCTAGAGAAAATCTCGACATTTATCGTAATATTACAGACACGATGTCAACAAATGAAGCAAACGAAGATCCCGAGCTTCAGGGTCTCGACGTCAATATCGACAACTTAGATATCACCAACGGCGTTTCTCCTCACTCCAACCAGATGCAGACGTGACGTCAACAACCGACCACAGAGTCGCAACGAAACGGAACCATGACAAAGTCCCTAGTTCCAAATCTCAATGGCCACGTCTACAGCCTGGAGACCAACAACGGTGTGCCTCCTCATTCCAACAGGACACAGATGTTACACCATCAAGCGGAGTAACGGCAAAATCCCAACTCCACCTTAGCATTCGTCTCGTTACAACAGACGCAATGTCAACAACGGCGTTCCTTCACAGCCCAGCGGGGTATACATGCAAAGTTAACAAAAGACCCCATGGTCGAAACAAAGCGGAGTGATGGCAAAATCCCAGCTCCACCTCAGCATTCGTCTCAATACACCAGACGCAGTGTAAGCAAACGAAGCGAAGGCCACATTCTTAGCTTCAACGTCTTTACGGTAACTCACATAAAACCGGAAAGACAATCGGAGACCATCTCACATGAAGTGGTCACCTCCTTGACGTTCGGCTCGATACAGTAGACGAAATGTCAACCTCAGCATTCGTCTCAATACACCAGACGCAGTGACAAAGCAAACGAAGCGAAGGCCACATTCCTAGCTTCAACGTCTTTACGGTAACTCATATAAAACCAGAAAGACAACCGGAGATCATCTCGCACCAGCACAGAGTGGTCACCACCTTGACGTTCGTCTCGATACAGCAGACGAAATGTCAACCTCAGCGTTTTTCCTCCAGCAGGGATTCAGACATGACAAGGCAAATGAAGCGAAGGCCACATTCCTAGCTTCAACATCTTTACGGTAACTCATATAAAACCAGAAAGACAACCGGATATCATCTCGCACCAGCACAGAGTGGTCACCACCTCGACGTCCGTCTCGATACAGCAGACGAGATGTCGACCCCAGCGTTCTTCCTCCAGCAGGGATTCGGACACGCCAAAGCAAACGAAGTGAAGGCCAAATTCCTAGCTTCAACGTCTTTACGGTAACTCACATAAAACCGGAAAGACAATCGGAGATCATCTCGCACCAGCACAGAGTGGTCACCACCTTGACGTTCGTTCCGATACAGCAGACGAGTTGTCGACCCAGCGTTCTTCCTCCAGCAGGGATTCAGACACCGTCAAAGCAAACGAAGCGAAGGCCAAATTCCTAGCTTCAACATCTTGACGGTTAGTCATATAAAACCGGAAAGACAAACAAAGATCATCCCACATGAAGTGGTCACCACCACGACATTCGTCTCGATACAGCAGACGAAATGTCACTACAGCATCCTTCCTCCAGCAGGGATTCAGACATGACAAAGCAAATGAAGCGAAGGCCACATTCCTAGTTTCAACGTCTTTACGGTAACTCACATAAAACCGGAAAGACAATCGGAGATCATCTCGCATTAGCACAGAGTGGTCACCACCTTGATGTTCGTCTCGACACAGCAGGCGCAACGTCATCAAACGAATGGAGCCACGGCAAAATCCCTAGTTCCAAACCTCGGCGGTTCACCAGTAACCTAGAGACAACCACGACATTCGTCTCGATACAGAGGACGCAATGCCAGCAAACGAAGCGAAGGCTAAATTCCTAGCTTCAGGGACTTAACGGCAAGTCATATAAAACCGGAAAGACAATCGGGGATCATCTCGCACCAGTGTGGAGTGGTCACTACTTCGACGTCCGTCTCGATACAGCAGACGAGATGTCACCCCAACGTTCGTCTCGACACAGCAGACGTAACGTCATCAAACAAACGGAGCCACGGCAAAATCCCTAGTTCCAAACCTCGGCGGTTCACCAGTAACCTAGAGACAACCACGACATTCGTCTCGATACAGAGGACGCAATGCCAGCAAACGAAGCGAAGGCTAAATTCCTAGCTTCAGGGTCTTAACGGCAAGTCATATAAAACCGGAAACACAATCGGAGATCATCTCGCACCAGTGTGGAGTGGTCACCACTTCGACGTCCGTCTCGATACAGCAGACGAGATGTCACCCCAACGTTCGTCTCGACACAGCAGACGTAACGTCATCAAACAAACGGAGCCACGGCAAAATCTCTAGTTCCCACCGCAACATTCGTCTCGATACAGCAGACGCAATGCCAGCAAACGAAGCAAAGGCCAAATTCCTAGCTTCAGGGTCTTAACGGCAACTCATATAAAGCCCGAAAGACTATCGGAGATCATCCCCACACCAGCGCGGACTGGTTATGACTCATCGGGGCTCTCCAAAATGAGCCTAATCTCAAGTAAAAAGCGGCATGGAAAATTCCTAGCGCTTGCTCTTCTGACTGTCAAACTGCCAAGGAGGATTGCTTGAAGACGTCTTGTCCAGCCCCCGAAGGGATCAGAGACACGGCAGTCGCAGGGCTACTCGAACAGCACGATTGCCTATCGAGAACTATATCAGCTTATGCGACGGTACGATGGCCAAAACCCTAAGTACCACCAACCTTAACGGGCTTCTGTCGTAAAGAGCAGAGGTTAAATGCGACGTTAAGATGTTCTTGCGAGATCTGCTCGATCCGTTTCGACTCGTGAGGAAATTGATGTCTTTGCGAGATTTTCTCGATGCGTCTCGACTCGTGAGATAAAGCCTTAGGCAGTAGGGATTAAAAAACCTGTTTTCTAAGCACTGGGACCCTGCAAGTCAATCCTAAATGGTCTCTTACATACTATCCATGGGTCTCACTCTCTGAAGTCGATTCTCGACAAAGAGGGAGACAACCGCTTATGAGCCCTCTCGACTCATAAGAGGGCAATGGGACCCTGCAAGTCAATCCTAAATGGTCTCTTGCATACTATTCACGGGTCTCACTCTCTGAAGTCGATTCTCGACAAAGAGGGAAACAACCGCTTACGAGCCCTCTCGACTCGTAAGAGGGCAATGGGACCCTGCAAGTCAATCCTAAATGGTCTCTTGCATACTATTCACGGGTCTCACTCTCTGAAGTCGATTCTCGACAAAGAGGGAAACAACCGCTTACGAGCCCTCTCGACTCGTAAGAGGGCAATGGGACCCTGTAAGTCAATCCTAAATGGTCTATTGCATACTATTCACGGGTCTCACTCTCTGAAGTCGATTCTCGACAAAGAGGGAAACAACCGCTTACGAGCCCTCTCGACTCGTAAGAAGGCAATGGGATCCTGCAAGTCAATCCTAAATGGTCTCTTGCATACTATTCACAGGTCTCACTCTCTGAAGTCGATTCTCGACAAAGAGGGAAACAACCGCTTACGAGCCCTCTCGACTCGTAAGAGGGAGAAATTCTCTTATAGGATCCTTATGACTTATAAGAGAAAACCACACTTAGGAATCATCACGATTCCTAAGGAGAAAATCCACCTGCGAGATCCTCTCGATCCGTAGGGAGAAAAGTCTTTATGAGACCCTCACGGCTCGTAAAGTTGAAAAGCCTTAGGTGGCAGATCCTACCCCTGTCTCCTAAGCCATCACTGCCCTGCAAAGAAGTCAAGATGGGCCGACCATCTATGGGCCACACTTGCCAAAGCTACATGCCACTGAAATGGAGAACTTACTCATAAGCGTATGAACTACTCCACGACAGAGTGAGACAAAAAAAGAAATAGAAGGATGCGGCTCATGGAGTTAAGGGTTGGAACTATATCCCTTAAGAGTTGAGATTTGAGTCAATGATAAATGACGACGCTTGTGTCCGCTCGTTATCTTCTCAGATCAAGATTCTGAAAGTGATACATCAACCCAAAACTGATCATACGCCATGCATAACTCTGCATAACTCTGCACTACTTCACCCACGTACATACTTACGTGGGCAAAGTAGTGGGGGGCATTTGTTCCCGCCAAAAATTTCTGCGCAAAAGAGTCCAAGGTATCAAATGGCAGCGATACGCTTAAGGAAATACGAACCAGTATCTTCCGGGCTGTTTTTTAACAAACTCCCGAAGGAGAAACGGATAAATTCTGATTGTATTGAAAGCGTCTCGAAAAACCCTTCGATTTGATATATTATGGGCTTCATAATTCATCCGGGATCAAAAGTTATGAGCAAATGTCTATGAACATGTGATGTAAGAAAGAAGATGCGAACCAGTATTTTCCGAGCTGTATTTTGACAAACTCCGGAACGAAAAACAGCTAAATTCTGATGATATTGAAAGCATCTCGAAAAGACCTTCGATTTGATATATTATGGGCCTCATAATTCATCCGAGATCAAAAGTTATGAGCAAATATGTTATACACGTGTAATCTAAAGTAATGCTCTAATACATGGGGAATACATTTTTTAGTCCCACATCGGGAAAAGGAGAGATGGCTTCTCTACCACTCCAATATAAATAAGAGGGGATACCTCTTAGAAAGGTAGAGTTAAATCCTCAAAGGATTCAATACTCAAAGGAGCTTAGTTCTCCAAAGGAGCTTAGTTCTCCAAGATAGAAGCTTTGCTTCTCCTCATAATGCGTATGTGCGCCACGTGCAACGCACGTGTGCCCGCCATGCGGAACCACGTGCAACGCACGTGCGCACCACATGAGAACATTTTTTGCTTGGAAAAAAGCCAAAAGCTTCAAACAGAGAGAGAATTCTGAGAAAAGCTCAAAGAAAAAGAAGGTAAAAACCTTTCAGATAAGAGAAAATTCTCTCAAAGAATAGATCATTGATCTAGAAAACAAGATCAGTGATCTTCAATAAATAAATAAATAAATAAATAAAAATAATAAAAATAGTGCCTTGCACTTGTTATGAACCTTTGGTTCTCTAAGATAAGAAAAACAAGAAAAACTTGTTTTTTTTCTTAGATCTAAATAAAAATAGTGCCTTGCACTTGTTATGAACCTTTGGTTCTCTAAGATAAGAAAAACAAGAAAAACTTGTTTTTTCTTAGATCTAAAAAAAAAAAAATTGTGCCTTGCACTTGTTTTATGAATCATCGGTTCTTGAACCTAAAAGGTTCTTAAATTAATAGTGCTTTGCACTTTTATGAACCTTTGGTTCTTGAAATAAAAAGGAAAAAACTTGTTATTCTTTCATCTAAATTAGATCAAGAAATCAAATGGTGCTTTGCACTTCTTTTATGAACCATTGGTTCTTGAATCTAAAAGATTCTCAAATTAATAGTGCTTTGCACTTATAAATTTGCACTGTTGTGCTTTTTGATTGGCGCAAAGCGCTTGATAAATGCAATGCATTTTCTAAAGGGCAAGGCCCAAACCAAAATGACCTGACAGGCCAAAATAAATTGCAAGGCAATAAATGGGCAGAGCCCAAATAAATTGATACTTTGCATCCTTTATACAAGGGCAGAGCCCAAATAAAATTGATGTCTTGCATCATTCCTAAAAGGGCAGAGCCCAAAACAAATTGATGCTCTGCATCCTTTCTGGGCAAGGCCCAAATAAAAATAAAAAAAGAAATGCAATGCAAAAGCAAATAAAATGTTGAACATTTCAATTGGACTTAGCCCAATTTTGGCCATAAGTCCTTAAATTAAATTGACTGAGCAAAATTGCTCTTCTAAATCAATTTACATCCGGTTCGAGAGTACATCTCCGAACTCCTTTGACATCCGTCGTTGTAATTCCTCAACGACGTCAAAGAGGTGACGGGTCCCAACGACCACACATCAATATGGACTGCGGGGTCCTTAAACTCGTGGACCGACACGTCCCTAAACTAATATCGGACCGAAACGTCCTTAAACTAATATCGGACCGAAACGTCCCTAAACTAATATCGGACCGAAACGTCCCTAAACTAATATCGGACCACCACGTCCCTAAACTGGCGATGGACCACCACGTCCCTAAACTGGAAAGTGGACCACTACGTCCCTAAACTGGAATAATAGAGCCTCCAAATGCTCTTTTGCCGGATCTAAACGGTCCCGCATCTTTAGACATTTAAATGAATGATAAAACCCCAAATCAACTCTGGTTCAAGGGTACATCTCTGAACTCCTCTGACACCTATCGTTGTAATTCTTCAACGACGTCAGAGAGGTGACGGGTCCCGACGGCCATAAATGCGATGGACCACCACGTCCCTAAACTGGAATATGGACCACCACGTCCCTAAACTGGCACAATAGAGCCTAAATGCTCTTTTGTCGGACCTAAACGATCCCGTTAAGTTGATCTTAGTCTCAAACTGGACTAACGTATCCTTAACAAACGTTCGAGTCGATCTTAGCCTCAAAAATGGCTAACGTATCCTCCAAACAGACTTTAGTCCCAAATTGGACTATGAATCTCCCAAACTGGAACAATAGAGCCCAAATGCTCTTTTGTCGGATCTAAACGATCACGTTAAGTTGATCTTAGTCTCAAACAGGACTAACGTATCCTTAACGAATGTTTAAGTTGATCTTAGCCGCAACGCGACTAACGTATCCTTAAACTAAAAACACCAAACCCAAATCTAAGTAAATACGGATTTGGACTAATCCACGTCCTACGGGCGACGACATTACTCAGTCTCCGTATACAATCCACGGGCAACCACAAACAAAACAAACACACACGACACGAAGTGAAATTCTGGAGAAGGAGAAAATTGTTACCGCGATGCGGTAGTGTAATTAACTGCAGGGGCTTGCGCCTGCAGGGAAGAGCGTCCCCACAATCAAAAACCCCTCACCCTGAGGGGGAATCTGACGAAGTCTGCTACATCGGCCGCATCCGTCTAAACCTCCGATACGGTACCGTAAATCAACTCGGCATTTTCAGAGAGGTGGATAGATAAAACCAAATAGCATCTGCCCCGAACCTCAGGCACGGACGTCCTAACGTCTCGGCCGCCGTTCGGAAGGGAACAGGCACAGTTATTATTATTTTTTTATTGAAGATCATTGATCTTGTTCTTAGATCAATGATCTATTCAGAAGAAATTCTTCTCTTTTATAAAGGTTTTTACCTTTTTTCTTTTTTTTTGAGTTCTTCTCACAATCTTGATGATGATGATGATGTTGATGCCTTTTGAATTGGGGTCTAGGGGCCTTTATATAGTGCCCATAAATTTGTTAAAGAGATCTTTCTCTGAGTGATTTGGGGAATTTTCTCCACCGTTGGATCTTTGATCCAAAGGCTTCTGTTTTACAGAAGACAATCTTCTTGTTTTAACAAAAACAGAAAGATCTTACTGGAATTTTAATTCTGTTTGGCGCAGATGCACCAGCGCTTGACACGTGTCGCGCAGCGCAGCGCTTGCGCAAGTGCGCTTGCGCAACTGCGCTGACACGTGTCGCGCAGCGCAGCGCCTGTACAACTGAAGCGTTGCTTCCTTTAATTTTGTTTTAAATAGAGCCTTGCTCTGATTGGGCGCACTGCCTTGGGCGCTGCGCTGACGTATCAGCTTTTGACACGTGGCGTGTTGCGCGCAGCGCAAGGGATTTGAAGCGTTGCTTCAATTTTTGAATTTTTGAAATTCAAACAGAGTTTTGCTCTGATTGGGGGAAACAGAGATATTCGCGAAGAAGTTATGAAGGAGGCACATAGTTCCGCGTATTCCGTACATCTAGGAGGCATAAAGATGTACCGTGATCTACGACAGTATTTCTGGTGGGAAGGCATGAAAAGGGAGATTGCTCGCTTTGTAGCAAGTGCTTGGTGTGTCAGCAAGTTAAGGCTGAACATCAAAGGGTTGCTGGTTTATTGCAACCACTTCCGATTCCTCAATGGAAGTGGGAACATATAACCATGGATTTCGTGACGGCTTTACCGCAGAGTCCGAAGGGCAACAATGCAGTTTGGGTGATTGTTGATCGATTGACCAAGGCAAATCATTTCATCTCATTTTGAGTTGATCAATCAACAGAAGCATTGGCAGAACGGTATATGCAGGAGTGTAAGATTGTATGGAGTACCGGTGAGCATCGTGTCCGACCATGACACCCGTTTCTTATCACACTTCTGGAGAAGCTTACAGGAAAGTTTGGGGACTCGATTGATGTTTAGCACAGCTTATCATCCTCAGACAGATGGCCAGTCAGTGAAAACGATTCAAACTCTTGAAGACATGTTGAGAGCTTGCATGTTAGACTTCAAGGGTTCATGGGAGGATCATCTACACTTGGTTGAGTTTTCTTACAATAACAGTTTTCAGGCGACTATTCAGATGGCTCCATTTGAAGCATTGTATGGTCGCAAGTGTCGTTCACCTGTTTGTTAGGACGATGTTGGAGAACGAAGATTATTGGGACCGGATTTGATCGTGCAAACAGTTAAGAAGGTTAACACTATCCGGAATCATATGAAGGCAGCACAAGACCGATAAAAGAGTTGGGCAGATACATTGAGAAGACCTGTAGAGTTCACTGTTGGTGATCTGGTATTCTTGAAGATATCACCGACTAGAGGAGTGATTCGCTTTGGGAGTCGAGGAAAGTTTAGTCCTCGATTCGTTGGGCCTTTCGAGATTTTGGAGCGTGTTGGGGAAGTGGCGTATCGATTGGCTTTACCGCAATCTCTGGCGAATGTTCATGACATGTTTCATGTATCTCAACTCCGTAAATATGTTCGAGATGAAACACACGTGCTGGATCATTCGGAGCTGACTGTACGTGAAGATTTAACCTTTGAGGAACGACCGATGTCGATTGTGGATCGAAGAGAAAAGTTTCTTAAGAACAAGGTTATCCCTCTTGTACTTGTTTCTTGGGGAAATCGCTCGCATGGAGAATCAACTTGGGAACGAGAAGATGAAATCCGGCAGAAGTTTCCACATCTATTATTGTAGTTTCTTGATTGCTTATACTTTCTTGTTCTTGGAATTTCGAGGACGAAATTCTTTTTGTAGTTGGGTATAATGTAACAACCTAGTTCATTTATACCAATTCCAGTTCCCGTATTTACTTATCTGTGGTATTTTCTTGATTTACCGTGTTTTGGGTGCGAATGGTATTTTACATTTTACTTTGCATTCGACCCGACCCGCTTGCTTGAACTTTTTTTATTTATATTTATGGATTATCCTGATTTGTTATATAGACTGTGCATTTTCATGTTTAGTACATACTGGCATTTTCATCTGGCATTGCATCTTATACCAGATAACATTTTAAGTCACAGAAAATATTTTAAAATTACATAACATGGCATGCTTATACTCCTAACCCCGTGGTAGCATCTGCGCATCTTGTTCTCGTCCCGTTTAGTGAAACGGACGTGTTTGGATGGCTACGCGCACGTACGTGCATCCATTCTTGAGGGTGTGCATTTTTGTTACCTGAGCATTCATTTTAAAATTTGGACGTCGCATATATTTTTCATATTTTAAATTTGAAATTTTAGACCCGACCCAGGCACGTTTTGGAATATTTTGTATCCCGCCTAAATTCAAACTTATTTAATATTTATTTTAAATTTTTTTACATTTAAATCTCGTTAACTATAATATTTCACAACTAACTAAAATCTTTAAAAATTAAAATCAAAACAGATTAAAATTTCCCAGCTCAACCCCAGCTCTCTCTCGCTGTCCAGTGGCCCCCACTCCCTCTCTCTTTCTTTTTCTTTCTCTCCTTCTCTCTCCTCTCGTAATCTCTCTCTCTTTCTCTCTCTCTCTTCTCCGTTCCTTTCTTCCTTTCTCTCTCTCCCCACAAAGTGACAAATTTCTTTCACCTCACTATTCATTTCCCTCTTTCTCTCTCCTCTCAATCTCGCTCTCTCTCCATCTCTCTTCTCTCTCTCTCCTCTCGCATTCTCTCTCTCCCGTTTCTCTCTCTCCCTCAGCCCTCTCTCTGTCTCTCTCCTCTATTTTATTTCTTTAGTATTTTTTTAATATGAGCCCACGTCTCTATCTCTCCTCTATTTTCTTCTTCTCTTCTTCCTTATTTCTTTCCCCACAACCACGAACCCAAAACCCTACCCTCGCTGTCGCCGCGCATCGTCGTCGCCGCCTCCACCTTCGACCTCGTCTCTCCTCCTTCGCCTCCTCATCCCTCTCGATCACCTCCACTTTCTTTCTTTTCTTAACCCCGAACCTAACATTACACCCATCACCTCACACCCTCTTCGCCGGTGATCCCTCGCCTCAACCCTCTTGCCGCCGACCTTGTCGTCATTTCCTTTCACCTCTCTTTTCCCCGACCTCCTGTCACCACCACTGTTTCCTGATTTAAAATCAAGAAAGCCTACAGAAGAGGCATCACATGCTAACACGTGACCAGCAGTCACATGTTGGCACGTGATATTTAAAAGCGGCTTCAAAGGCACATCAGTTCCCTGATCGAATCAAGAAAAAGGCTTCAGAAAAGGTCACGTGCTCACACGTGACCAGGGGTCACGTGTTCACACGTGACCAGGGGTCACGTGTTGGCACGTGACATTTAAAAAGCAGCGGACTCATTCTCTGATTAAACCAAGAAAAAGGCTCCAGACGAGGGTCACGTGCTCATACGTAACCAGGGGTCACGTGCTGGCACGTGACGGCTAAGCAGCGGCCAGAAGGCAGAGCGCAAAAAGAAGGAGAGGGCTCGTTCCAAGGGGGTCACGTGCCCACACATGACCAGGGGTCACATGGCCACACGTGACCGGCTTTCAAAGCCTATTTATTTAACAGAATCAAATTCTGAAGAGATCACTCAAATCTTTCCAAAGGAAAATGATTATTCGGAACCGATTGAATTAAAAATTTAAAGGTGATTAAATATCACCTATTTATGGAAAAATCTTGAATTTGGAAAGATTTCCCTTTAAAATCTAACCGAAATAACAAAGGAAAATCTCTGGATTTAAAATCCAATGGTGAATAAAATTCACCTAATAATCCAAAAGTCCAAATGAATGATGAATACAAATCAAATCTCTCAATGAAAGATTCATCAAAAAACTAATTGATTCTGCTGCTTCTCCTATAAATAGGAGCCAAGTGACACACAGAGATAGAGAGATATATAGGCAGAGGGATCGATACATAAAAATGAAGAGAGCCTGGATACTTTGGAGGAATTTGGATCTTCTGCAAAAGAAAACCCTAGGTAAGAAAGGGAAGGCTTTTTGAAAGAAAAAGAGAATTTAATTCTCAATAGAGTTTAACTCTGATATTAAACAGAAGAACATAGTTCTCTCTTTGGTGGAGGATCTGTAAAGTGCACATCTCCCCTTGAATTGAGAATTTAATTCTCATTGGGTTGAGATCCTGCCATGCAGATCCAAAGCATAGAGAGGGAATGGAAGCTTGAGAATTTAATTCTCACAGAACTATAGGAATTTAATTCCTTTAAAATAAAATTAGGGTTTAACCCTATGTTATGGGAATTTAATTCCTTCAGAATGAACAGAATCAGGGTTCAACCCTAGTTAAGAACTTAGTTCTGTTAAAATAACAGGAGTTTAATTCCTTTAAGAAAGAAGAAATTAGGGTTTCACCCTATGACAGAGTCTCATGCCTCTCTAAAAGAGAGTGGGAATTTAATTCCTTTAAACCTTTTATTAGGGTTTAACCCTATGATAGAATTCAGTTCTTCACATATATGAGGAATTTAATTCCTACAGAAAATTCAGAGTTCAACTCTATCCCAGAATATAAATCTTCAGATGGAAATTAGAATTTAATTCCTCTTAAATTTATCGTTACGGTTCAACCCTACGAAGAATTTAATTCTTAAAAAAGGGATTAACAGATCTTCTAAAAAACATACAAAGAGGCAGGGTCACGTGCCACCACGTGACCCCCGAAAAGATCCACAGAGAAGAGCCTTTGAAGCAGTGCCTCACGTGACCCACGTGACCTTTGGCAGAAGCTTTAACATACAAGCATTTAAATACCCGTCACGTGATGGCACGTGATGCTCTAAAAGATGCAATATTCTCAGCAGAACATATGAAGGGAGGGCGCCCTCACGTGCTACCACGTGACCCCTCTTGCCTCAGTGTTTAACACTAAATTGGAACCTCTGAATCCAGTGTTAAAACACTGTTTGGCCTTAGTGTTCAACACTAATCAAAGAACTTTATTTGCAGTGTTTAACACTGAATTTCTTAGTGTTTAATACTAAATTAAACCCCTATTAACAGAGCTTAAGACTAACTCCCTTAGTGTTCAACACTAAATTAAAATCTCTGTCACCAGTGTTTAACACTGATTATTCTTAGTGTTTAACACTAATTTGAAACCTCTGCTGCTAGTGTTTGACACTGATTTGCTCTAGTGTTTAACACTAATTTGAACCCCCTGTTGCTGATGTTTAACACCAACTGTCTTTTAGTGTTAAAACGCTAACTTGATCCCAGTGTTCAACATTGCTGAATTAACGTTAGCCCAATTGGCTAAATGGCCAGAGGCAAAGCCTCTCCTTCAATGGACCAACAGGAAGCCAATATTCCAAACATGATTGGACTTAGCCCACGATGACCATAAGTCCTCAATTCAGACTTAACTGGGTTAATGGGCTCATAACAAAATTAATTGGTCTTGATCCCAAATTGGGCCAAAGACTATTTAATCCACCCCGGTTCAAGGGTACATCTCTTCACTCCTTTGATACTTGGCGTTGTAATTCCTCAACGTCTTCAAAGAGGTGACGGGTCCCGATGACCACACATTGACACGGACTGTGGGGTCCTTAAACTAATGGACTATGAGGTCCTTAACCTTGATCGAGATGTCTTAAAACTAACAACGGACTTTGGGGTCCTTAAACTCATGGACTATAAGGTCCTTAACCTTGACCGAGATGTCTTAAAACTAACAACGGACTGTGGGGTCCTTAAACCCATGGACTATGACGTCCTTAACCTTGACCGCAATGTCTTAAAACTAATATTGGACCGCAATGTCCTTAAACTACCCATGGACTGCAATGTCCTTAAACTACCTACCGACCGTAATGTCACTAAACTAAACAACAGAGCCCCTCCTTTTATTGCTCTCTTGTTGGATTTAAACGATCCCGTTAAGTTGATCTTAGTCTAAAAACTAGACTAACGTATCCTTAACAAACGTTTAAGTCGATCTTAGTCTCAAATGAGGCTAACGTATCCTTAAACCCAAACCCCCAAACCCAAATCTAAGATAATACGGATTTGGACTAGTCCACGCCCTACGAGCGACGACATAACTCGGTCTCCGTATACAATCCACGGGCAACTAAACATAAAATAAACACACACGACACGAAGTGACCATCTGGAGAAGGAAAAAGTGGTTACCGCGATGCGGTAGCATAATTAACTGCAGGGGCTTGCGCCTGCAGGGAAGAGCGTCCCCACAATCAAAAACCCCTCAAGCGAGGGGGAATCTGACGAAGTCTGCTACATCGGACGCATCCGTTTAAACCTTCGATATACGGTGCCATAAATCAACTTGGCATCTTCAGAGAGGTAGACAGATAGCACCAATTAGCATCTGTCCCGAGCCTCAGGCGAGACGACCACGCGTCGCGCCGCCGTTCGGAGGGGAACAACCACTACCACCATCAACTCTTTCCCGAGCACATATCCCTGCACACACCCGATCGCGGCCCAACCTCCACCGCCGGCGACTTTTGTACCTCGCCGTCATCCTCATCCTCTTCCTCTCCTCTGCAGACCTCGACCACCCTTTCCCCACAGAGCCAAACCGAGCCATCTCCCAAACTCCATCAGTACAAAATCCATTAAACCCTAGCAGCACCTTGCCTCCCCTGCTTCCTCGCCGGAGCCCCGACACAGTCGCCTCCGTGCACTCGTTATCACAACCACCTCCTCGCCTTCTCTATCCCAGAAACCCCAACGCAGCAACACCCTCTTCCTCTACTTTTCCTTCTTCTTCAACTTCTTCTTCTCGGTTCTTTTCTACATTCTTGGTTTTTTCCGGTGATCGCCGGAGCTGTGCCGCTGCCGACGATCCAAGCAACCCTGTGGACGTCCCCTACCTGCGTGGTTACCTTCTTACCGTGCCTGGACCTGTCCCGTGCGCGCGTGTGGATGTTGCGACATTTGCCCGACGTCGGACGTGCCGTGCGTATCCGTATCACGGTCCATTGAGGCAAGTTAATCTTGCTACATGCTATATAATTCGTTATACACATATTTAAATAAATATCATACCTGTAGTTTAAATCTAGTACCCCATGTTTAGTTTTATAACGTTTCGATATTCCGTTTGCATCCGTTTATATCATTTCAGATCTAGGTCGTGAAAACTTATCTTGTTACATACTAGATTACAATATACTACATCCATATCAATATTTATATCATATATTGCTTAGTTGTACATCCCACATTACCATTTCATAGTTTTATAACTATTCGGATACCCGTTTGCATCCATCTCATTTAGAATATATATAACTGCATCCATACATCATATTAATACCTAACACTGTGATTTTAACACCCCATGTTTAATAAAGTGCATCCTAATTAGTATTGGAACCATAAATGTAGCCTTAATCGATAATTGTGCATCCATATCTTTGAATTTATATCTATTTGCATACCATATCACATTATTCCATTTTATTGTTATATTGGTACTCATACTTGTTTTTGTGTACCCATACTTATTACAGTTCGATTATGAGCATCCACTTGATACGTGTGCACTACCTGACACGACCTGATACAAGACTACTGACATGACTTGATACCTGTGCACTTCTTGACATGACTTGATACATGTACACCACCTGACATGACCTGATGTACCACAGCTTGACCTGTTACCTGATCTTGTTACTAATGCCGACAATCTTGACATGTTGTCCCTACGGACATTTCCTGTTGTCTATGTAGACAAACCTGTAACTGCTTGATCCTGTGTTGGCATTAGTTCCATATTTATAAATACCTGACTTGAACACATAAATTGGGGGTATGGGGAAATCAAGAATGTAATCGAATGTAACTCAAAGGGCCATCCTATTGTTTGCCGTTTTTCCAGGCGTTACGGAATACCTATTGTTTGCCGTTTTTCCGGACGTTACGGAATACCTATTGTTTGCCGTTTTTCCAGACGTTACGGAATAATCACCGATGGGTTACGATGAGAATTACATTAATTGGTTTCGAAGACTTTAAAATAGATAACCCCATGGCACAGTTTAGATATCACTGCACGTCACTTGTACTGACATATTCACTGTTATATATTCTTATTATACTCTTGTTACTGTTTATACTCATGCCTGCATGTATTGCTACCCCTGATTATATTATTGTTGATATTATGACGCACTGACGTCTGGGTTTTGCATGGTCCAGATCCTCTACCTTTGTCGCAGGCTGATCAGGAGTATTTTCCGCCGTCAGACCGAGCAATGAGAATCCAGTTAGTATCCAGTTTTACTTTCCAGGTGTTTGTTTATTGGATCTATTGCTTCCGCATATCTTGACTCGTTTGTTCTGGCATATGAACATGTACTAGATAGTTATTTTATTTTCCTGTTCTTGATATCTCCTAGAGAGCCGTAATGTGACTATGGAAGGATGTTTCGTAGCCACAGGTAGCATGGTTGGCTCTGTCACGTGCCGATCTTAGCGCGCTCTTGGAAGCGGGGTGTGACAAGATCGCTGGGCGCTGGGCGCCCGCGGGTCACGTGCGCGGCATGCGATCGTTAGGCGCTGGGCGCGGGTCACGTGCCCTGCACGTGACCGCTGGGCGCCCGCGGGTCACGTGCCATGCACGCGACCGCTGGAAACACCAGCGGGAAAGGGGCTTAGCCTCTGGGCTTGGAGTTGAACTCCCAAGGGGCTCTGGAGTTGAACTCCTAACAAGGATTACGTATAGATTTGGAGTTAAACTCCTAAAAAGGGTTTTGTTTATGGAGTTAAACTCCAACAGATCTTGAATGGAGTTAAAAATCCTAAAAATCTCTGAAGATGATCAGAGGGGATCCCTTTTTCTCCCCTTTAGCCCTGGATCTTTTTTTAGGCCTTGGATCTTCTTAAGGGGGGATTTTTGTAGATGGGTTTCCTTCTTCTTCCTCTCGGTTGGCCGGATTTTGGAGAAAAGGAAGGTGAGATTTAAAAATCTCCCCTTTTGAGATATGATGGAAGATCTGAGTTCCCCTTCAAGGGTTTGATGGTGAAAAACTGTTTATTTTTGTAAAATCCAAGGGGCTATGTGCAAAAGAACTTTTTTCATTCCCCTCAAAATCTAGGGTTTCTGTGCCTCCTTCCCCTTCCTCAAGGTTCTAAAACCTTCTCCCCATTTTTAATTAAATCAAGAGTTTAACTCTTCATCATAATGTTGTCTTTTATAGGCTTACAAAATTACACATAGCCCCCTGGGCTTTACAAAATGGTATTTTGCCTATCCATACCCCATGTGCTTATTTCTTTTGCGCATGAGACATGGCATGCATAAAAAATTATATCAAAATTATTTATTACATGATTTCATTTCGGCATGGGAAAGGTCGGCCGCGGGACTCGACTTGGACATGGGCCCACTTGACCTGGGCTTGGGTCCACCTGGTTTGGGATTGACTTTGACTTTGACTTGGTCAACTAGAGTGTAATTTTTGATCCTAACAGGTATTTTATTGATTAAGAAAAATAGAGTTTTTAAAGAAAAACCGAATCGGAAGTCGGATTAACTCCGTTTCGATCGAATTTTAGAAATGAAACTTTTTAAGATAGTAAAAGAGAAGGGGAGAGGGGACGTACCGGCTAGAGAACAAGAGAAGATAGAAGGGGAGCTAAGAAAGGTGTCGGGGTATCGTTTCGTCGCCGGAATCTCCTCGAAATTTCGCTGGAACTTCACCCTTTGCTAACACCACTTGCACGCTATAAGGACTTGAGAATTATTTTGAGAGTTTTGGCACTTGATTTCAGAATGAGGGTGCCAAAGGGTAGGATTGTATTTATAGGGTAGAATTAAGGTTTAGGGTATGAATTTGAGAATTAAAAATTTGCATTTAAAAGAATTAAATGGTTGATTTTAATCCCTCTGCCAATATGCAGAAAAATCAAACAATATGGGGGAAGTGGGGTAAGCCAAGAGATGCTCGGGTGAGGAGATGGGGATCATCCCCTACGGAGGGGCCGACGTCGCCGGGATTTAGGCTAATCTCGCCGGTTGGATCCAGTGCTATGGGGCTCGGATTCACGTCACGTGTCCCTGTTGGCTCATATACCTTTGTGCATGTGTTTGTTTATTCTGTGTCTCTTCATTTTACGTGCAGTGCACGTGTAAAGCTTTGGGCTTCTAAAAGATTAAAAGAAAAATTAATTAAAAGATATTGTGGCCGGGGGGGGATTCGATGACAGGTGCTAAATTACAGCAGTGCAGGGCTTTATCAATGTGCTAAAAATACTTCTCTTGCTATTCAAAAGCAAATCAAATTTATAACTTATGCTCAGGCTTACCTGTTCCTTTCTGTATTTTTGAAAAAAAATCGTACAGAAAATTTAGGATTGTTACATATTTTATATGAAAAACAGAATCTCAGATGCCACTAAGCTTGTTAATGGGTCGAGTCTTAGACCCGGACCCGATCCTAACCCGCTTCAAAAAGTTGGGTCTGGTTCTGATTCCCAACCCACTTATCCGGACCCGAATCAGATCCATCAAAAACTTTAATTAATTGATCGGGTTTGGATAACCTCCATCTGGACCCGTTTCACCCAATCCAGTAATTTAATTATATCTTAAATAACATTTTATAAACAAAATCATATTAAAAGATATATAATTACCTAACTAAATTATCTCAACAAAATATTTAGATGGCTAAAAAATATTTTTTATACCGGTTCAATTTCTTTTCTCCGGACCTGTCACCACCTACGATTTCCCCACTTTTTCTCTTCTTCTTGTCTCTAATTATTTCAACTCAGTAGGCATTAAATTTTCTATTCTCTTTGTATGAGGAGGGCCTTTTTGATCCATGGATTCTCATAACTAAGGTTGTATCTTTTAGTCTTCTTATGTTAAGCTATTTTTCCCCTGCTTTTATTTGTTTTAAATCAAAACCTTTCTGGTTTCTTTTCTGTTCGAATGGATCCAGATAAATGGATCGGACCCGATTATTAATGGATCCGGATATGGATACATTCAGTGTAGATCCATTGGATAAATGGAAGAATCTGGATCCATTGCAAATAAATGAATCTGGATCTGGAACACGTCATTCCGGATCCAACCCAACACATTAACAAGCCTAGGTGCCACATGAGAAAATTCTCCTATCGTCAAAAAAATCAACACTCTACCATTTTTCCGATGATCAGCATCCACAATCTTCAACTTTATCGTGCAAGATGTGGATATATCAGATCCGACATTTTTTCTTGGAGCATATTTTCTTCTATATATCAGCATCCACACCTGCATATTTATTTTATTAAAAATAAAGAAGGGGATTGACATCATAAATGAAGTAATGAAGTAATGTACACACACCTGCATATTTATTTTATTAAAAATATCAACCATGTATAATCATTTATATGTTTTTGTTTCTTGGAGCGAGTCATGTATGTGTCCTACGTAGAAAAATAGTTACCCGTTAGTTTTCACATCGGCCATGTGAAGCCGGCCATGAGTATGACATTCATTCCTCATGTTGTGTGTTGGTCATGAAGGATACCATACGTGCGTGCATAAGTTGATTGCGGCATCTATGAAAATTATTGCCCGGCATCAAAACATTTTTCATAATTGTAATAATTTTTTTTAAAAACGTAACAAATTGTCGAATTTACCAAATCTTTAAAAATATCTTCTAAAAAGTCGTTAAAACTCTTTATTATGCAAACTAAACTAATTTTATGATTAAGGTAAAATTCATAGAAAAACGTTTCAAATTTTTTGTCAATTTAAAAAATCTTTATTATCCTTACTAAAATTTACTTAAGAATATTTCTTATCTCAAGTAAATTCTTTGATAATCTTTCCAAATATTTTATCTATTAAACATTGTTCACTATCCTAACTAAATTTTTAAAAAATAATATTTATCATCTTAAATAAAAAAAAATTTGAAAATATTTAAATCTTTTGTCTATTAAAATAATTATATTAATCTAATCTAAATTTCTGTAAGAATATTGATGTGGATCTTGATTTAACTGAATAACATGGCTTCAGATTTCTAAATAAAAAGTTTCCTTCTAAGTTTAAGACACAAATTAATTAAAAAAGAAATTTAAAATTGTTGATACAAATCAGAATTTTAAATCATATAATATAATTAACATTACATGGAAAGTATAGTTTAAATTGGTAATCTTTTAAAATATTACTTCTTAACAAACACTTCTATCTATCTATCTATCTACTTAAAAAAGAGGGAGGGAGGGGAGAAAAACTAAATCAAATTCTCACAAGCTTTAATCAAGAAGAACAGATCAGCCATCAAAGTTCTTCGAAAAGCTTCCATCAATCATTTCATCTACCAATGGAGATTCCAGAAATGTTGTGTGTCGAATTATTGTCATGGATGCCGACTAAAGATGTCCTCCGTTGTACCGCCGTCTCAAAATCGTTCCGCAACATCGTCTGCGAAGATTACTTTCACAATCTCCACCGCGAGCGATTTAGTCTGGGTCTCAACCCCAATACTCCTCTCTTCATCACCGATCGCCGACAGGCTGATAACAATTTTAGAATTAGATTATGTTTAGGCCAAGAATATTGTTCGCGTGGTGAGCAGAATCCGAGAATCCTCAATATTGTAGTAAATGAATTCTATAAAGAGTGGTATACGGGTTCATGGTTAGAGTACAACTATTTTATCACGAACGCATGCAACGGGCTTCTATGCATCACACCAACTGACAAGAAGCAATCTCTTATGGTGTGGAATCCGGTAACGCTCAAGTACACCACTGTTCCTCCTTACTACCCGGACAATTTTTTCGCTTGCTCGTATGGATTAGGGTTCAACCTCTCTACAAAAGAGTACATTGTCGTGGCCATAGCACGAGGGCGCAACTTCAACCTTTTCAACCCGGTGGGCCATGTTCCGGGGAAGCTGATGGTGTATTCTTTAGGTTCGCTTGCTCAGCCATGGAGACATGTCTGCGACGTGGATTTCTGTCCCTGCGAGGGTCCTGTTTATGCCGACGGCAAGCTGTTTTGGATAGTTTATGATGCGTACGCAGCATGGTGTACTAAGCGGCTTATGGTGTCGTTTGATGTCGAGAGCGAAATATTGTTTGTGGTTGAGAATGTGCCTGCTATTGTTCGAGATTTACATCCTGCCGACTATAAACTTTGGGAGTTCAAAGGAAGCGTCTGTACGATCTTAATCGACGAATCGTGCATCGAGATCTGGGTCCTCAAAGATTTCTACGAAAGTTATTGGGAAAGAAGGCATATGGTCGAGCTCCCTCGTGCGCCTCCAGGGACATATAGCTTCGACAGGTTCATCGGATTGTGGGAGCGTGATAATGGGGTGTTGCAGATTTGGCTGCAAGACATGGTGTTAACGTATGATGACAGGAAAAATCCAGAGGAAAGATGTACGTTGTACGAGGCACCAAATTATCCGCGAAACAAGCCCGAGAGTTGGAATCTATGTGCAAATTACAAGCCGAGTTTTGAATCTCTGGAGCAATATGGCTGTGAAAGCAAGGAGGCATCTGTTGATCCGATACGCGACATTGAGTTGCCGCCAAATTGTTATCCCAAATGGGTGGTCTTCGATCTCGACCTTTAAGCTGCTTTCTTTTCTTTTTTAGTGTTACCAAATTGTTTGTCTTTATAATATTTAAGTCAGAATTATAAAATTGGTAAACCTCCTTATGTTTCTTGAGTTTATTTTCCCTAAAATAAGTAATGTCCTAAGATGCTTCTTCATGCATGCCTTCGAAGAGGATTCGGGCGGATCTCTTCTTCTTCGACGATGAAGAATCCGAACCCGATAACACCGACCTCGACTCAGTTATGAGGAGCTTGCAGGAAGAGATGGCTCTGCCTGTATCGGATCCGGATCCGCTTCTGGTTTCGGATCTAGGGTTTCTGCTGGAGGCTTCCGATGACGATCTCGGGCTGCCGCCGGCGGAGGCGGGTGATGACGAGGGCATCAACGGGTTCGGTAAGATCTGGGGGTTGGATGACGAGATCCATTTGGATCTCGGATTCGGGTCGGATGAGAGAAGGGAGGAGGATAACGTTGACGCTATCTTTGGCGGAGGGCTGTTTGATTTTGACGGCGGGCTCTGTGGGCCTGCTGAATTTTCCGATCTGAAGCGGCGGCCGGAGTTCTTGCCGGCCCTTTGATTTTATTGTTGCCTGATTTTATTTTACTTTCTTTTTGAAAAATTGTAAATTTTAGAGAGGAAAGACGAATGCAGTTTTCAGTGAAGTAACGGTGTTAATGATGACGAGGACCGAGGACACTTGGGAATTTGCATAATATGGACTTTGGACTTGATCTGTAAAAACTGAGGACAAATGCAAATTTGCATAATATTAACCCCTTATCTGCAGAAGAGATTGTTTCTAAAGGACGGCATGCTCCCGGAGGACAGGGCGGCCGTCCGCCGCCTCCGGGCCAAAGCCACCCACTTCGTCTAGAGCAACGGGAACCTCTACAAGAAGGCCTTCACCCAGCCCCTGCTCCGGTGCATTAACTCCCACGAAGCAGACCTGCGGGAAATCCATGAAGGGGTGGGCGGCGCACACCAGGGGACTCGAACCTTGATCCAAAAGGCACTACTCCAAGGGTACTATTGGCCCACCATGCATGAGGATGTCCTGAAGCTCGTCAGGAGGTGCAAGAGCTGCCAACTCCACGACAGTATTCCCCGCCACCCGGCTACCGAGCTAACTGTCCTGACGTCCCCGTGGCCATTCGCCCAGTGGGGATTGGATATGATCGGCCAGTTCCCTACCGGAACTGGCGGGCATAAATACGTCCTTGTCGCGGTGGACTACTTCACCAAATGGGTCGAGGCCGTCCCTATCAGGAAACTGGACGCCGCAACAACCATCAAGTTCCTGCAAAACAACCTGATACTCCGGTTCGGAATCCCGAGGTGCATCATCACCGACCACGGGACGAACTTCGAGAACGAGAAAGTAAGGGACTTCTGCAAAGAATACCATATCCTCATGGAGTTCGCCGCGGTCGCGCATCCCCAATGTAACGGGCAGGCCGAGGTCGCTAACCGAGACGTCCTCCGGGGTCTCCGAACCTGCCTGGAAAGGAGACAAGGCAGTTGGGTCGAAGAGGTATCCCGGGTCTTATGGGGCCCTACGCACGTCAAAAAAGACCCCCACCGGGGAAACCCCTTTCAGCCTCTGCTACGGGACCGAAGCGATGGTCCCAGCGGAGATCGGGCTACCCAGTCACCGGGTTGAGCATTTCGACAATGACGCAAACACCACGGCACTACGAACCAACCTCGACATACTGTTTGTAATGCCCAGCCCCTTTTATACCAAAATCCATATTTTGTTACTTAATATTTTTATTTATTTTATTTATATTTTTATTTCATTCTAAACCCATTTTTCTTTTATCATTAAAACTCAAAACCCTAAGTTATTCTTTTTCCAAAGTTCATTCTTCCGTTATATTCCCTCAGCCCATTCTTTAACTAAATTCTCTCAATAAAGCCCAGCCGAGCCCACACTCATTTTCCCCAAAAACTTAAACATTAAATCTCTCTTCTCAGGCCCAAGCCCGCCAGCCCCTTCTCCAAGCCCAACCACTCTCTTTTTCCCAAATTAATTCTCTTCTTTTCTCGGCCCGGCCTGCTTCTGTTTTCCCAATCGAATTTCCCTTTTTCGTTATTTTTATCTGGGCCGGCCCACTCACTTCCCAGCATCGTCCCGCTCCAACCCGCACCCGCTTCGCCTTCAACCCGACCCGACCCGACCCCCACAACTGTTCATCTCCTTTAAATCCCCAACGGCTCTCTCCGCCATTCTCGCGCGCCCGTTCCCCCTCCGTCGCCCATGCCCGCGCTCACGCTTGCGACGATTGCCACGCTCGCGAGCGTTATCCTCGACACTCGCCTCGTCTCCTTTCCTCTCTCCCTCACGTCTTCTCCCCTCACTCTCTCCACTCCCGTCCTCTCTTTCTCGAACCCACACCCTCGCCTCCACCTCGTCACCACCAACAACCTACATACACCGAGCCGACTCTCTCCTCACCGCCGTTCAGCCGTCGCCATCGGGACCTCCTCTACTACTCCACCTCGTCACCTCGTCACCAAGCCCCTCCTCCTCACACCACCTCCCCTCCCCTGCAACCCATCACCCTCTCCCCTGCTTCTCTCTCTCTCTCTAATCTCATCACCTTCTCACTTTCTGATATCTCTCCCTCACTCACTGATATCTCTCCATCAATCTCCCTGCATCAATCTCTCGATCTCTCTCTCGATCACCCTCCTTCTCCTCCTTCAGTTTCTCGCTCTCTGTTTCTCTCTCTTTCTCTCAACTCTCTCTCACTCTCCCTCTGTGCTCACTCTCACTGTCTCTCTCTCAGCTCTCTCTCTCACCCTCTCTCATCACTCTCTCTCTCTCTCTGCTTACTCCCTCACACTCCCTCTCTGCCCACACTCTTCCTCTCTCTGTTTCCCCTCTCTCACTAACACTCTCTCTTTCTCTCTCATTTCTCTCTCTCTCTCTAGTACTCTCTCCCTCTGCAAATCCCTCACCCTCGGCCTCGACAGCATCAGCGATCCCCAGCCCCGACACCGCCTGAGCTCGCAACAACCCCCTCTAGTTCGAACCAAGCCCGTGCCAACCAGTTCAAGCCGAGACCAAATCTTGACGTTGCCGCTTGCGCGTGTGTCACTGCCGTGCCGCACGTGTGTCGTGTCGCTGCCGTGTGCCCCAATGCCTCCAGGCAAGTTTTTACTTGCTTACATGCTATTTTACTTATGGTACAATCACTAAATACATAGATTTTAAAGTTACAAATTTAAACCAATTATGTGCCATACCTGTTCGACGCGTGTTCCCAAAGAAAATACTTTTCTAAATTGACGGAACTGGATTATTTACATTGGCCCTTGCTGTGATGAACATCTTGTGCAAATTTCGTTTGATAAATTCGGCTACAAGCGGTTCAGTATTGATCCTTGTATACAATCCACGGGCGCGAAAAAAAATATTTCCCTAACAAAGTCCTACCCGCAACTAGGGATATGTTGACACGGTGAACAGTCCTTGTAAGTCCTCTCGACTTATAAGGAGAAAACACTCTTGTAAGATCCTTATGACTTATAAGAGACCATACGCTTAAGAATCCTCACGATTCTTAAGGAGAAAACGCACCTACGAGATCCTCACGACTCGTAGGGAGAAATACCTTTATGAGACCCTTACGGCTCATGAAGTTAAAAGCCTTAGTCGACAGGATCCTAACCCTGTTCGCTAAGCCACCTTTATTCGATATCGACAAAGGAAAATGATGATTCGCTCTTGGAAATATCCCAGTTGTAGCGATGTTGATGCCTAAATCGGTATCAAATCCCAAACTCGCAGTGAAAAGTCAGCGAGCCACAAATGCATATGAAATAACCGAAATGATGGGGCAACTTGCAACAAAATCAGCAAGTAAAAATGTATGCAAACAAAATAGCCGAAATGGTTGTGCAACTCGCAATAAAAAGCAGTGAGTAAATAAAACAAATAGCCGAAATGATTGGGCACCGCGAAAAATAGCCGAAATGATTGGGCAATCGCAACTTTCGCGATATAAAAGCTGAAATGATAGAGCATCGCGGGAAGAAATTAAAAAAATGAAATGAAATGAAACTCTTTCCCTATAGGTGAGATCACATCGATCCCTATATACAATCCAGGGGCGCAAACAGAGAGGGAACCATATCATCCCTCCAAGCTCCATCAGAAGAAGAGCCAAGTCTCGATGGCTACATCTACAGCCTAAAAACGCAATGTCAACAACGGCGTTCCTTTGCAGCCCAGCAGTATACAGATGCAACGTCAATGAAAGACCTCATGGTCCAAACAAAGCGGAGTGACGGCAAAATCCCAGTTCCACCTCAGCATTCGTCTCGTTACAGCAGATACAACGTCAACAACGGCGTTCCTTCGTAGTACAGCAGGATGCAGATGCAACGTCAATGAAAGACCTCACGGTCGAAACAAAGCGGAGTGACGGCAAAATCCCAGCTCCACCTCAGCATTCGTCTCGTTACAGCAGACACAATGTCAACAATGGCGTTCCTTCGCAGTCCAGCAGGATGCAGATGCAACGTCAATGAAAGACCTCACGGTCGAAACAAAGCAAAGTGACGGCAAAATCCCAGCTCCACTTCAGCATTCATCTCGTTACAGTAGACGCAACGTCAACAACGACATTCTTTCGTAGTCCAGCTGGATGCAGATGCAACATTAATGAAAGACCTCACGGTCGAAACAAAGCGGAGTGATGGCAAAATCCCAGCTCCACTTCAGCATTTGTCTCATTATAGCAGACGCAATGTCGACAACGGCGTTCCTTCGCAGTCCAGCAGGATGCAGATGCAATGTCAACAAAAGACCCCATGGTCGAAACAAAGCGGATTGACGGAAAAATCCCGGCTCCACCTCAGCATTCGTCTCGTTATACCAGACGCAATGTCAACAACGGCGTTCCTTCACAGTCCAGCAGGATGCAGATGCAATGTTAACGAAAGACCTCACAGTCGAAACAAAGCGGAGTGATGGCAAAATCCCAGCTCCACCTCAGCATCCGTCTCGTTACAGCAGATGCAATGTCACCCCAGGGTCAAAACAACGGAGCCATGGCAAAGTCCCTAGTTCCAAATCTCGACGGTTCACCAACAACCTAGAGACCATCTCGACACCCGTCTCGATACAGTAGACGTGATGTCACCCTAGCATTCTTCCTCCAACAAGATGTAGATGCGATACCAACAACGGAGCCACGACAAAGTCCCTAGTTCCAAGCCTCGACGGCTCACACGCAACCTAGAGACAACCGCGACATTCGTCTCGATACAGCAGATGCAATGCCAGCAAACGAAGCAAAGACAACATTCCTAGCTTCAAGGGCTTGACGGCAACACATATAAAGCCTGAAAGACCATTGGAGATTATCCTACACCAGCGCGAAGTGATCACCACCATGACGTTCGTCTCGATACAGCAGACGCAATGCCAGCAAACGAAGCGAATGCCAAATTCCTAGCTTCAGGGTTTTGACGGTAACTCATATAAAACGTGAAAGACTGCCGGAGATTATCCTACATGGAGTGGTCACCATCTCGACGTTCGTCTCGATAGAGCAGACAAAATGTCACTACAGCGTCCTTCCTCCAACAGGATTCGGACACGCCAAAGCAAACGAAGCGAAGGCTAAATTCCTAGCTTCAGAGTCTTGACGGTAACTCATATAAAACCTGAAAGACTACCGGGGATCATCGCACATAGAATGGTCACCACCTCGACGTTCGTCTCGATACAGCAGACGAGATGTCACCACAACGTTCTTCCTCCGGCAGGATTCAGATGCGACAATCAAACAACGGATCCATGGCAAAATCCTAGTTCCAAATCTTGACGGTTCATCAACAACCTAGAGACAACCGTGACATTCGTCTCGATACAGCAGACGCAATGCCAGCAAACGAAACAAAGGACAAATTCCTAGCTTCAGGGTCTTGACGGCAACTCATATAAAACCTGAAAAACTATCGGAGATCATCCCACACCAGCACAGAGTGATCACCACCATGACATTCGTCTCGATACAGCATACACAATGACAGCAAATGAAGCAAAGGCACCATTCCTAGCTTCAAGGGCTTGACGGCAACTCATATAAAGCCTGAAAGACCATCGGAGATCATCCCACACCAGCGAGGAGTGATCACCGCCATGACATTCATCTCGATAAAACAGACGCAATGCCAGCAAACGAAGCAAGGCAACATTCCTAGCTTCAAGGGCTTGACGACAACTCATATAAAGCCTGAAAGACCATCGGAGATCATCCCACACCAGCGCGGAATGATCACCACCATAACATTCGTCTCGATACAGCAGATGCGAAGCCAGCAAACGAAGCGAAGGCTAAATTCCTAGCTTCAGGGTCTTGACGGTAACTCATATAAAACCAGAAAGACTACCGGAGATCATCCCACATGGAGTGGTCACCACCTCGACGTTCGTCTCGATATAGCAGACAAAATGTCACTACAGCGTCCTTCCTCCAATAGGATTCGGACACGTCAAAGCAAACGAAGCGAAGGATAAATTCCTAGCTTCAGGGTCTTGATGGTAACTCATATAAAACCTGAAAGACTACCGGGGATCATCCCACATAGAATGGTCACCACCTCGACGTTCGTCTCGATACAGTAGACGAGATGTCACCACAGCATTCTTCCTCCGGCAGGATTCAGATGCGACAATCAAACAACGGAGCCATGGAAAAATCCCTAGTTCCAAACCTCGACGGTTCATCAACAACATAGAGTCAACCGCGACATTCGTCTTGATACAGCAGACGCAATGCCAGAAAACGAAGCAAAGGCCAAATTCCAGCTTCAGGGTCTTGACGACAACTCATATGAAACCTGAAAGACTATCGGAGATCATCCCACACCAGCGCGGAATGGTTTTGACTCATCGGGGCTCCCCAAACTGAGCCTAACCTCAAGTAAAAAGCAGCATGGAAAAATTCCTAACACTTGCCCTTCCGACGGTCAAAATGCCTAGAAAGATTGCTTAAAGACGTCTTGTCCAGCCCCCGAAGGGATCAGAGACACGACAGTCACAAGGCTACTCGAACAACAAGATTACCTGTCGAGGGATACATCAGCCAACACGACGGTACGACAGGCAAAACCCTAGTACCACAGACCCTAACGGACCTCCGTCGTAAAGAGTAAAGGTTAACTGTAACGTTAGGACATTCTTGCGAGAACTCCTCGATTCGTTTCAACCTCAAGGAGATCAGCGTCCTTGACAAGAGTATCTCGATTCGCGTCAACCCGCAGAGAAATCAGTGTCTCTGCAGGAATGTACGACGTCAGCAAAACAGATCCATGGCAAAGTCCATGTTACAAATCTCAACGGTTCTCAGACAGTTTGGAGATCATCTCAACATTCGTCTCATTACAACAGACGCAACATCAACAAATCAGAGCTGCAGCAAAATTCCCAGTTCCATGACTCGACGATGCATAGACAACCGAGAGTCAACCAAAACTGGTCCTTGCGGAACACGGTTTATGTCAATCCTGACCCCGTGGGAAGCATCCAGAGCAATTCCCGGTCCTTATGGAACACGGCTTATGTCAATCCTGACCCCGTGGGAAGCATCCAGAGCAATTCCTGGTCCTTGTGGAACACGGCTAATGTCACTTCTGACCTCGTGGGAAACATCCAGAGCAACCCTTGACTCCGTGAAATGCGGATAAAGTCAACCACTGACACCATATGGCCAATGTCAATCTTGACCCCGTATGGCTTATGTCAACCTTTGTCATAGAGCAATGCTCCGACACTTCCTCGTCGTTAAGCAAAGCTTCGACTTGGACTTTATGTCAACCCCTGTCGTCGAGCAATGCTTCGACACCTCCTCGTCGTTAAGCAAAGCTTCGACTTGGACACATATCATCCCCCTGTCGTCAAGCAATGCTCCGACATTTCCTTGTCGTCAGGCAAAGCCTCGACTTGGATACATGATAACTCACAACTCCCCTTGTCGTTGGCAATGCTCCGACACTCCCTGTCGTCAAGCAAAGCTCCGACACGGAAAAATATCAACTCATAACCTTCTCAACCAGAGCAATGCTCCGTCTTAAAAAAAATTATATATATACACACATACATACACACACACATACACACACACACATTAATTCATAACTCCTCCATCATAGAGCAATGCTCCGTTTCGGGGATAAATCAAATCACAAATATCTTAACTTGAAAAAGGAGGGCGCAGTCTTGCAAAGAGATTTAAATAAACTATCAACGAAACACATATATTAAATGAACACATCACCATTTAAAAAAATATATACGTCTTTTTATTCATGAATCAAAATGAATACAAAGTACAATTTATGAAAGAATCAAGAATATATTTTCAGTTAAGAACATGTATAAGAAAGAATAAAAAATATATAATACATCTTTCAAGCTGGCGGATGATTCAAAAGGTTCATCAATTCATCCTTCCTTTCTTGGGTCTCTGCTTCAAAATTGACTATGGCTGCGAGACGGGCTTCCGCTTCCGACTGTTGGTCCTGATGCGAGGCAAGCCGGCCTTCAAGCTCCTGCTCAGTAGCTTTATGAGCATCAACCATCATCCGGGTAAAGATAACAGGTTTATCAACAGCCACCACGTCCTTGATTGCGGCTTGGACTCCTGCCAAAGTTCATATGCATGGGTGGTCTTAGCTGTAAATTCGGCTTGAAGCTCCCCGAGTGCGTTTGAAGCCAGCTTCCTCTCTGAGAACTTTCGGCGGAGCCTCTTTCCACAGGAAAGCGTATTAGCGGCGTACCGCTTAATTAGCCCTTGCAAGCTTGTCTTCTCAGCCACCACCTTCGAAGGAAGGCGCGCGCATTCAAGACTATACAAGCAAGCCTCCACTCGACGACAGAATTCGACCCAGATTTGCACCAATGCTTCACTGTGATAAGTGGCAAAAAAGGAAAGAGAACCGTTGGCTTCAGCAGCAAATTCTTCGGTCGTGAGCGAGTTACCAACACGAAGGTCTTCGATCAATGCTAACAAAAAGTGAAGGCTTAACTTGGTCATACGTTCGGATGCACGCATCGTATAAGGGCCAGACAGCATGAGAATGCGAGTCTCCAACGGGGTAAAAGTAGGCAGAGCTGTTAAAGATTGATAAATGATCAGCGAAGGTTGCAAACAGAGGACAGATGCAAAGGCGTCGAAACTTTACTTACCCACGTTTATACAAGAAGAGTCTGGAAGATCCCCAGGCCCATCGAGGACCTCAACCTCATCGTCAGCTTCCAGAACTACAGAAGACATGAACATTGTTATATGAAGAAGTAACAATACCGAGAAAGGAGCGAACAACTCTAACCTTGTTCAGAAGATAGAATGATGCGCTGAGGGGATATCGCCTGTGGAGCAGCCAGTTCCAGCAGACGCTGGAAAGACTTCCTGGGAGACAGGCCAGCGATGGACGCCGCTAATCCCCGTAGCTCTGAAAAGACAGAAAAGTTCAGATAATGAAGAGATCGCTAAAATAAAAGATAGAAAAATACCTTCGATGCTCCTCCCACTCTGGGTTAGAGGGATGGCAGCCTCGGCGGCCTCCTCCGTGCCCCCAGGCACATCATCTGGGATGTGGGCCGGTATAATAACTTCCGGTGGAGGAGCAGTGACCATCGCTACAGGCTCCAATGAAACGACGGTGGTCTCGACTACCTGTCCCGCAGTCTCCGGGCTGTCCCCAGAGAGATCCATTGAATCCGCGGCTAATAAAGATGCCTCTGCCGGAGGAGCAAGCACCGGGGGAGCGGGAATCATCGAGGGAAGCTCCATTGCAGGAACAACAGTTGGATCGACCCCTTCCACACTGATTAGTGTCTCATCGGGGATATTTGCAGAGTCCATAGTCAGGGTGCGACTTGGACTCAGATCCTCTGCCATCAACGAAGTCCCTGCAAAGTTTGCACTAGGATAAGGATATGTATGTGTGTGTGTGTGTGTATATATATATATATATATATATATATATATATATATATATATATATATATATATATATATATATATAAGCAGTGCAAAATACTACAAAAAGGATATATAAGTGTACCAATGCGCAAAGGAGCTTCTAGTATGGCTTGTTCAAGCCGACGCTCCTTCCTCAGGAGGTGTGCTCGCCGAGGTTCGAGGGTAGACTCGTGGCCACCGGTCCACAACGAAAGCACGTCTTCAGCATCGGCCGAGACAGGCTGTTTAAGAGCTCTCTCGCCTCCCTCTTCCAAAGGACCTATAAATATCCGCCGTATTGATGGAGGGTCTTCGTAAAAGATGACGGCAGGATAAGGCCTCTTCGAGATCCTTAAATTCTCGGATTCATCCTGTGAGCGTCTTATAGCCTCAGCCAATTGTGCAGCTTTCTCGGCAGATGAACTAGGAAAAAGAAGACTTTCTTCCGGCGGACTAGTAACGGTCTTCTTCCCCCACTTTGGCCCAGAGCTAGTGACTGTAGAAGATCGCTTCCTTCCCCTTGCCTCCCGGTTTTTGAGCTGCTTCTCGGTTTTGAAAGGGAGGGAAGACTTCTTCAGGACCTCCGCCAAGGGGATATTATCATCGGAGCTAGGTGTTACCTCTGGAACCGTTACGGTATTCGTCATTGGTCGTTCAAGCGAAGCCTCTGTTGGAAATGAGGCGCAAAGCCTTTCCTCCTCTCCGAAGGTTTTAAGCAAAGCAGCAATGGCTTCTTCTGTGGAGGCACCTGTTAAAACAGCAGGCGTCAGTCAAAACATGATAAAAAAAATGAACAGTGGAGAGATAAGGGTGAAGTATACCTGACTGTGCAAGGGAGGCCAGTTCTTTTTCAAGAATGGCTGACTGTTTGGAAGCTTCAATGGCAGCCTCCAAATCGGTATCATCGAGCGTCCCGAATAAACCCTCATTGGTCCCATATTCGCTCAAGCCTTCGCTAAACGGAGCAAGGGGCGTCGAGCCTAATATGGTGTCCAAAGAAAGTAATTGTTTCTTTTTCTTCTGAGGACGAGCGCCCATGGCCGATAACACGAGTTTGCATTTAGTAGACGCCTTTGGACGACGAGTCCCGATTTCTTTTCCTACGTTCGACTCGGGGGACGCGGCAGCCACCTCTTTTTCAGGCGCGCTGGATGGGAGCAACCCATGCGTAGGGCTTAGCACGTGTGAGGGCTCAACTGCAATGACCTCTCTTAAGGGAGGATGAACAATGTTCCGTCGCTTCAGAGGAACATTTCGATCACCAGCCGGCACTGCGCCGTTGCGATCAAGCAGCAATCGTTTTTCCTCCCTAATGAAGACACCCATCGAATGTTGGTACCACACCACATACACATTTAGGGCTTACGGAACACAACTCGGTTCGCTGATGAAAAAGTTAGACCCTGTGTTCAGGCGCATAAAATGATGTAGTGCGCTCCGAGTACCCTCTTCAGTGGCAGCCGGTTCTACCAAGAAAGTCTCGAGTGGGACGCCCTGATTGTAGCTTAACTGCTGGGCGAAGCGATGCGGGTTATATCTCATAAATAAAGCCGGGTCATTCATCTTAAATACGAGAAAGCCCGGCCGGATAGAGTACAGATGAAAAATCTCCCGAGCTTTCAAGACGGAGGCCCCATCTTTAAATATATCCTGCAATGGCAGCACCGTCTTCCCCGATTCCTGGCCGACGGTCAAAACTTTATCAATAAAGGAGATGCCAGCTCCAACCATGCATGGGCGAAGAAGCAAGCCTCTAGCTTCCTTTTGCATTGGAGTCACAATAGAGGCGCCGACCAGTCGCATGATCCGAGGGAACCCGCACCTATCGTAAAAACCCGGCCTCTTGTGGATGCCAAAGATGCCTAACACGTGCAACTCGAGCCATGACGTGAAATAATGCATCGGGAAATTTACCGACTGCACCCCTGGCTCAGTGGTATCCGCTGCCAAGCTGAGGCCGTAGTACACATAGGCTGACCCAGCGATCCCTACAGCCACTTATATCACAGCAACCATCTGATGCGCAGGATAGAAGACGGATGGCCTCATACGGCGAGGGTGCATGGGAAGCGCAAACCAACTCAGCCATAACCCAAGAAACCCTAAAAAGAATGTTTCTTCGTCAATCCCAGGAGCTGCCAGCTCTGCAAAAGGGATGACCGGGGTGTCGGGTAGAAAAAAACTCTTCTGATCCACCTCCGCCGCCGGCAGGTTGCCCAAACCTAAGCCGAAGGGGTCGTTAAGACTGGCGAAATCTCGACTTCTTCCTTCAATACTTCTGGGCGAAGAAAATCAGTGATAAAAGCCGTAAAATTAACTCCACGATCTTCGGATGCAAGAGAGAGGTTCTCATAGATATTCAACGCGTTTATCAAACTCGGAAATTGGCGTTGAGTAGCGTTCTTGGGAGTAAGATCCATTACCACTGATTTGGTGGCGAAAATATACTCATCCGGGGGAAGCAATTCTTCATAATGTTCTCCCCTAACAGGTAAACCCGAGACCTCTGCAAATTTCTCCAAAGAAATGGAGACTTCTCGATCTGATAGGAGGAAGGTGTGGGTCGGAATGTTCCACTGCTCCAGAAATACCCTGACCCACCATGTAGGAGGTGTGGAATATTGAAACAAAGAAGCGTAAATGGCGGGATACAATCCGAGCTTCAGCAACTGTGATTTCTTCGCCGATAAAATATACCAAGCCCACTGCAAGTATCCGGCCGGATGACGGGGAGTTAGTCCGATGTTGTAGGGCTGTCCCCAAAGGCGCGACTCGCCTTGACAAATGCGCCGTCCTAGAGTCTCCAAGGCCACCGGCGGCTGCACGGGTATCCCGGCCATAGAAGGCCGAAGGAGACCCTCTGAAGTCCAGTTGACCTCCTCCACAGCGTAATTTATCGGAGGTGCATCTGCATAAGCGATCGCCGAAATAGGCTCAGAGGGTGTCGCACAGGAAAAGTTTTGTCGGCCCATGATAATTTGATCGTACTATTTACCCAATGGATGAAGACTCTTGTGCTCCGGGTCATGGTCTTTGATCAGCGCAAAAACCTCTCGGTCTACTGGTGCTTCAGGGAATCCGCCCTCTGAGCGAATGAACGGGAAGGAAGTGTCGAAAGACATGGTACCTGTGCGGAAAAGAACAAATTTTCATCCACCAATGCTATAAATTAAATTCTATCACTAGGTACTATAAATCTGTACCGCACTACAATGTAGTCAAAAGGGACCAAAGGGGACCCACAAAATCTAGATGACAGTTCATCATTAATAAAATAACCTCATCATTTGATGAGGCTTTCATTAAATGAGGAAATCCTCAAGAGATTCTCATTAAATGAGAAATCTCTCGGGCCGAGGAGTAAAACTCCCATTGAGAGTAGCGCTCTTCACTAGACAGACATCTGTCAAAGTCTAATGATGAAGAAATAAAATTCCTCAAGAAAATCCTAAGAGCCTTGCTTTAAGAAGATGATGGAATAATTCATCAAAAATAAAATTTCAATTTGATCTTCAAGATCCATGAACAAACTCTTAAGAGTTCTTCTATATGATCTGAAAGGAGCAAAGCTCCATTAGTGGATTAAGAAATCATAAGCAAGATCCTTTTAGATTTGTGATTCCAAGAGAGCAAAGCTATGATAATAAAACCTAAAAGGGATTTTCTTTAGATCAAAGATCTATGAAGAGCAAGACTCTGTTAATGGGTGAAACCCTAAAAGATATTTCAAAAAGATTTAATCTTTTACCTAAAAAATCTGACAGAGTTCTGTCCTTAAGAAAACTCTTAAGAGGAAGAACTGCGCTATGAAAGAGAAAATAAATTTTTAAGAAGGATTGAAGATGAACAGAAGTTATCTCAAGGACCAAGGGTCCTATTTATAGGCACTAAGTGCCGTTTCAATTCCTCGGTTGATCCAAGAGTGGAGAGGCTGCCACCGCTGCACTCACGTGTGGGCCCCGTGAGCGCAACGGTGGAGGGGCATTTGTTTCCCCAATTAGAGCAAAGCTCTGTTCAGAATTCAAAATTTGAATTAAAGCTACGCTTTTATAAGAGCGCTGCGCTACAACTAGCGCACCCCATGCAAAGCGCATAAGCGCTAGCGCTAGATGCGCTGCGCTCCAAGTAGCGCACCATGTGCAAAGCACGTATGCACTAGCACTAAGAGCGATGCGCTCTAAGTAGCGCACCAAGGGCAAAGCGCATAAGCGCTAGCGCTGGAACTAAATGTTCCTCACCGTTGGATTAAATATCTAACGGATATGATTAAATCATCAATTAATAAGAATGAAATTCTGTTGAATCTTTTCAAACAGAAAAGATTGTGCCCTGAATTTGGAACACCGCTGGATCAATGATCCAATAGTGATTAAAAATCACTAAAATACAGAAAAAATTCTGTAAGGGGGAAAAATTTCCCAATCTTATTAAAAAAACAAGAAGATTATCTTCTGTAAACCAGAAGCCCTTGGATCAAAGATCTGACGGAGGGGAAATTCCCAAATCAATTAGAAAATAAATCTCTTTAACCGATTAAACAAATCAGCTTGCCCTATATAAAGGCCCCGAGACTTCAAGTATCCGTGAGAGAAACCCCCCCATAAACTTTGAAAAAATCTCAGGAAAAAGAAGACAATTCTTTTCAAGGTAAAAAAGAATAGATAGACGAAATCATCTCAATATAAAAAGAAGTATTTACTTCTTTCACAGATCATAGATCTATAAGATAAATTGTCTTTCACAAAAAAGATTATAAACATCTCATTATAAAGGGAGGGAGAATTATTCAATTCTCTTAAAATCACAGATCCATAAAGGCAAAGCCTTTCATCAAAAAGAGATTGAAATATCTCCTATAAACTAAGAACTTTGTTCTTATAATTTTGAGACAAGGTCTCTTATCAAAGAAAAGATAATCTTCAGAGCGCAAAGTTAACCTAAGAAGAGCCTTAGCGCTCCTAATTTAAAAGTGCCTTAGTGCTCTTCATCTAACGTAAAGCGCTGCAGTACCATGGCGCTTCAAACATAGCGCACTACGCTCATTGGCTAGCGCTCAGCGCTAAGCGTGCCACGTGCTCCTCATGTGTGCGCTGCATTACTAAAAGCGCTTTGCGCTCATTATATGGCACCGGCGCCAAACTCCCCAACGCTTCAATTATAGCACATCAGAGCTCTATATCTAGCGCAAAGCGCTAGGCGAATCAGCGCTCTTCATTTAGCGCAAAGCGCATTAGCGCTTTAACCATAGCACACTGCGCTCATCGACTGGCGCTAGTGCCAAGTGCGCCACATGCTATTATGTGCGCTTGGACAAAACATAAACTGTTCTTTGAATAAGCCTGGAGCTTTCATAAATGCACAACATTCAACTAAAGACAAAATATTGTCAAAGACCAAACCAATGCTTAGCATTTTTAAAGGGATTGGGCTCAAATAAACATCTAACAACTTAAAAACAAATGTTGGACATTGTAATTGAATGGACTTAGCCCAAATTGGCCATAAGTCCTCAATTCAGATTAATTGAGTTCATATGCTCATAAATCACAGATCTTAGTCCCAATTGGACTACAGGTCTCTTAACCCACATCGGTTTAAGGGTACATCTCTGAACTCCTCTGATATTTGTCGTTGTAATCCTTCAACGTCTTCAGAGAGGTGATGGGTTCCGACAACCATACATTTCATGGACTATGATGTCCTTAACCTTGACTGTGGGGTCTTTACACTCACGGACTATGATGTCCTTAACCTTGACTGTGAGATCTTTAAACTCACGGATTATGATGTGCTTAACCTGGAATGTGGGGTCCTTAAGCCCATGGACTATGATGTCCTTAACCTTGACTGTGAGGTCTTTAAACCCACGGAATATGATGTCCTTAACCTTGACTGTGAGGTCTTTAAACTCACGGACTATAATGTCCTTAACCTGGATGTTGGTTATAGTGCCCTCAAAGTCAATTATTGGATCGCAGGCACTTGATTGCAATGATTAAGGAGGACCTATACCGGTAGGACAGTCTTACTCGAGATGATAGTATGCTATCTGGTTTGTCTTTATCATCGTGTACAGCTTTAGATGACATGATCACTATTACACGTTGATAGAGCCCTTAGAATTCTTGCTTGACTACCAGCAGTATCATGGCAATCATATACGTGAGAGTTGGGTAGTCCATAAGCACATCCTTAAAAGTGGTCCCTAGTCCTGGGAGTTTCGAGATAGGGCATCGATATTCCGGAGTAGACTAGTGTATACAGTCGAGACCCCGACGAGGGGCGGTGGTCGGTCTCACAAGCCATTGGTGTCAGTTGGTTCACCTAAGATGTATACAAGTGCTCATTGGGTTATGAGTGCACCGGACAGGACTCTCCTGGAACCTACTAGTTGGTATTATATCTAGCGTCAGATAGCAGTTCCCTGGTGACATGTGTACAGGTTAGTTCAACGACCAGAGATCGTCATTTTTCTCGTATGAGTTCCTGTTCACACCATAATATTGTATTATTATATTCCCCATTCTTATTCGTTTTATAAATAAACAGGTGCTTTTGACGCATGTCTGCTACATATTACAGGTTACAGGTTCTTGGACAGAAAACAGTGAAAACGATGAAAAGACGATGCAAAAGTGGACTTTGACCAACAAACAGAAGACTCTTGATCAAGTCTACATCAAAAATAAAATTCACAAGGTACAAGGCAATGCAAGGTCCAAGATTACAAAGCGAACGGTTAAAAGCCCACCGCAATTATTCACTGGAGATCTGGAAGAAACATAGAAGCTATTTTAATAAAAGAACCAAATAATAAAGAAGCCCAAAGACAGAAGAGCCAACAAAGGAAATTTCAAGGCCCAATACTTCCTTTTAAAGAGACAGAGACATAAAATTTTACCAAAACTTGGAGTCTACTTTGACTAGGTCTTCCTAAGGATATTTTGGTAAATGTAGACGTGCGAATCAATTGTAACCTAGGGTTTCCTATCCTCTATAAATAGGAACTCTAAATCATTGTAAAGGCTATGCCTCCCTCATGCCTCTTTTTATGAATAAAATTTAGAAATCTTTTGGAGAGCATCGATGCCTCTTTTCATATCGTCTATTCAGATCTGACAACCCTATGTAAATGTTTGGAGAGATCCATCTGTAAAGTAAGTAGATTTATTTAATTGCCCTAGTTTAGATTTCAATTCTTGCCCTAGGTAATTTTTCATTCTCTGCCCTAGATTAAATTTAATTCCTTGCCCTAATTAGATAGTTAGATCTTTAATTCCTTGCCCTAGATAAATGATAGATTTAGTTTTTAGATTTAATAAGAAATCCGAACACCCATAGGAATTAACTCGTTTGAGCGATTAGGAAATTCACAATATCCCTTTGGACCGACCCGTACTCACCGGCTAGCTACATGCGATGTCGTTCTTGATTGCGGTTAATAGATAGTTTTTGAGATCAATCAAATGGCGCCGTTGCCGGGGATGGCGTGTTATTTCTTTTTTGCAATTTCGGGTTAATCAAAATTAAAAAAAATTATAAAAATCTGAAAAATCAAAAAAATATAAAAATATATCATCTGTTATTTTTGGGAAGGGTATTTTTGTGTGAATTTTGCAGGATCTACGAACAAATTCGGATCTGGGAATCTACAGAGATCAAAACAACAAATATCAAATCCGAACAAACAGAAGAATATCACAACAGACAACAGAAGAAATTTGGAGGACCGAATCAACAAGTCAACCGCGCGATCTGGAAAAAAAAATTCGCCTGCTGACGTCATCGCCTTGCGGCGGATCCGCGGTCGTTGGTGGCTTCGGGCGGCGGTTCCGCGGTCATCTCAGCGGATCAGATCCCCAAACTTCCTCTGCGGTTCAGTAAAAAAAAAACTTTGTAAGTCTTCTGCCCTCCTCCTCTGCAAATCTTTGATATCTCCTCTGAAAAATCTCCTGCAGGATTCTTTGCGCTTAAAAAAAATCTTCTCCCTTCTCAATAACAAATCTTATGCAGGATTCTTTGCGCCGCGCATAAAATAAAAAAGATTTGATTGCAAGTGATTTACTGTTTTGCATATCTTTAATCGGACTTTAAGGGACTTTTGACCAATTTAGATTGGGTGGGGATTTCATCACCCTTCCCAGGACCCCAGAAATCACATAAGGCATTTGCATTGACCAAATCTTTAATTAAAAAAATACTAGACTCGGTCCTAAGGACGTCGCGCTCAATAGGACAGAGGATTAGTTATAGGCATCAGCCGTTTATCCTAACCTAACTTTACGGTGTCTAGGTAAGTGTGTCAAGGCAAGTGGTTACTTAATTAGGACCGCTACTTGTAGCGGGGAGCCTCCTACTTACCTGGCACTTACCTGACCGCAATTGGCGGTGAAGAGGCGGTTTGAGGTCCTATTTCTAGCCCTTTTGGAATAGTTAGGAGCTGTCAACTGACCTAGGTGACCCTAGATCTAGGCCTGATTGTGCATTTGTGGTTGATCGCATTTGTGTCAAAGTCTCTTTTCAAAAAAAAAATCTTTTTGCAAAATTTCCAAATATAGAAAAAAGGAAAAAGGAAATTTTTTTTAACAACTTGCAAATTTTTGCCGCAAATAAATCCTTGCACCACCAAACCTTCTTTCTTTTCCCCTTTCTTCTATCATGGGTACCCCACATCATAAATCTCTTGCCGAACTTTGGTATCCCGAACCTAACTTTGCCTCGTACATCAATTGTTTCGATCGATTTAAGGACAATCCCTCCATACCCAAAATTTCTTTGAAAGATCAAATAGAAGCGTCTAGGAGAAACAGTTCGACATTACAACCCACTTTGTGTCAACCATGTCAACCTTCACCACCTTCGTACGTTGATACCACTTTTTCGAGTCCTGTTGTAACTCCTAAACCGATGTCCATTGCTGAGCATATTGCTCAATCTCGTAGCTGATCTTTCATCCCTCTCCACACACCTAGTTCTAGGGATCAACAAGTCTATTCACCTTTTTTTCCACATGTTGACCCTACTCCTGTCCAGCCATCCAATTCCTACCAGTCTTACCCGACTTTCCCACCTTCACTAGACATTGCTTCTACACAGCCATTTGGGAGTTTCACATATCCAAACAATTTCGAATCTTTTACCGAAACCCCTTCACCACCCATGTCTAGTTTGGAATAGTCGTTGGAGGTGTACATTGCAGCAACAAACAAAATGGTTAGGAATGTGGATGCATCTATTGCCGCCCTTATGCAACCTAGTGAACCGGTAGCTAGTTTCCCGCTAGCTCCAAATTTTTCAATGTATGAGGAGGCGTTGGACAGAGTGAGAATTTGAGAGGAGCAAGTGAGTTCTACACATTTCCAAATCAAACCTACCCTTACCCAATTGAAGCCCACAATTCCGGTTTTTCATCGATTGTCCCAAATAGTTCACCTGTTGAAAATAAAAACGAGTTGTGTGACTTTGTAGTGCTTGATTTGCCAGACTGTGAAGAACCCCTTTCGAGTGAAACCACACCGAATCCTTTTGAACTTTACACCTCCTCTCTAGAATCTGAATTGATAAATATCCATGCTTTTGATGATGTGTCTAAGAAAATTGATTTTCACTTGATTGAGGATATTGACGCCGGGAATATTTTGGATGATGAACCCGTAAATTTGACTGAAATTTTATCTCCAATTCATCATCCCGAGTCATTAAATGTTTCTTTCGAACTTCATATGCGTCTTGATTTTGATGATAATGGCATGGATAGGCTAAATATTGAGGAGACTTATGAGGATAGTATTGAAGAGAGTCTTGAGGATAATATTGAGGTTGAAGCATTTTTGTTTGATGTGTCGGATTTTCCAATTCATCCTCTTGAACCTTTACCTAAATCACCCTCCCTCCTTTCCATCATTCCGACCACGCCTAATATCACGCTTGACGACTGCGAGCTTGAAAACTTTTCCTTTGAATCTAACACAGTTCTCACAGCCGATAACACTTATGAGTGTTTCACTTTTTCGGACGATGTTGATGACTCACCGCCCGAGTTTGAGTCCTTTGAATTTTCATATGAGTTAGTTGAACCATCAGACTCGGTTGCTTACAGTCGTTTCGAACCATTGATAGAATCTTTCAAGTTCGAGGCAGTTTACTACGGTGAGAATGAGACTATCCCTAATTCGCTCCCTTTCGTCCTTCCTATCATTCCGGCCGTATAAGAGACTGTTACGCCTTCATCTCCACTACCGAGTTCCCATGTTTTCTTGCGAATCTTGAGGAATTTGACCCCATTTCTCGATGGGTTGATAGATCGGCACAATCGCTTTTAACACATCGGTCATCATAAATTTTGCTAATTTATTCACTCGATTTACACCCTCAAGATCGTACTCCACTTCTTTCTCTTTTCCGCCATTCTTCTCCCCCACCGAGACCGTATCCCGTTTCTACCTCCACACGGTTTCGTGTGCTTCTCATCTCTTTTCTTTCCACTCCATTCTTTCACCAACTCGACCATTACCACGATAAGATTTTTGAATGGTTGGTGCTAACTTTTGGCTTGTGTAAGGCCAAGCTTAAGTTTGGACGGAACCTTGTTATATATATGTATATATATATATTTTTTGTTTTCTTTTTTTATAAAAAAAATAACAAAAAAAATTTAAAACAATAAAAAAAATTATAAATAAATAAACATGGGAGTGCCGGCAATTTTGACCCTCTTGGTGTAGCATGACAGTGAGGACACTGTCAAGGTTAAGTTTGGGGGTATGCTCGGTAAGGCTTCTTCCTTCGCATTCATATGTACATTTTTGCATTTGCATAATTATTTTAAAATCCATAAAAATTTAAAAATTATAAAAATTATTGTATTCAATTTTGGCCATATTTGATTTGAGTTTGACAAATAGGTCAACTGGCTAGGAACAATTAGATCTTAGACTTAGTAAATTAAAAACCCTAAAGATAACCTTCCTTAAAGTTTAGCGGTAGAAGTATATGTTTTTGTAGTTTATTTAGAAATAGGTAAATTTTGAGTTAACTTTTTGGGCTAAGTCGAAACAAAGGAAAAGTATTGATATCTTTATTAAAGTGTAAGTTTGAAAAATAATTTCTAACTTAAGTCTAGATTCTGAAAATGTATACCCTACAATTTGCACAATCACGCACCTTGAAACTTGGAATAGTAGAAGAGACCTTGAAATGCTCTTGTCTAAAGTCCTTAGTACAATGAAAAATGAAAATTAAAAAAAATGTGAATAAAGAAAAAAAATGAACACTGGTTTTTGTGATTACTTAAGACTGTAAAAATAGAAAAATATTCAGCGAGGGTGCTTCATCACCTAGTGCCTTAGACCAACTGGTTTGGGAGTCACTGCTAAGAAGCCTTGGGTGTTGCAAGACTAGGAATTACGCTTTAATATGCAAACACATCTTGTAATCGGTTGTTGGTACCTCAAGAAGTATTAACGGTCTCATGAAGGATGTGTAGGCAAAATTCAATTAAAAATTCACCTACTAATAAGTACTTTGGACAACGAACAAGGATATGATTGCTTGATTTGAATTTCCAAGTGTAGGGATGATTTATACACACACATGGGGATATGTGATTGGAGTTTAGATGAGAGAAAGGAATGAAGAATAGAACTTGTATCTTCAGTAAAGTTGATAAAAATTCCTAAGTGGAGATGAAACCCTAGAAGGAAACTTAAGAGATGCCGAAAGCTAAGTAGGTCTGCAGAACATATATAATCTTAAGTTAAACGATGAGGAAGTGTGAAGAATATGGGTGGATAATTTACGAGTCGACGATAATAGAGTTCCTTGTTAGAAAACCTAATTGGAGAATGAAAGTCGAAAAGCCAAATTGATAGGATTTTGTGGGTAGTATCCACTGAAAACCCTCAGGAGACAACACTCCTCCTACTAGGGACACCTAGAGGTTTAACGGCTTATTGCATGAGCTCAGTGCAATCACGTTTCCCTGCGAAAGTGCGGTTAGGTTTTTGTCAAGAATAAAAAATAAGTTTGCTCGAGGACGAGCAAAAGATAAGTTTGGGGGTATTTGTTCACACCATAATATTGTATTATTATATTCCCCATTCTTATTCGTTTTATAAATAAACAGGTGCTTTTGACGCATGTCTGCTACATATTACAGGTTACAGGTTCTTGGACAGAAAACAATGAAAACGATGAAAAGACGATGCAAAAGTGAACTTTGACCAACAAACAGAAGACTCTTGATCAAGCCTATATCAAAGATAAAATTCACAAAGTACAAGGCAATGCAAAGTCCAAGATTACAAAGCGAACGGTTAAAAGCCCACCACAATTATTCACTGGAGATCTGGAAGAAATATAGAAGCTATTTTAATAAAAGAACCAAATAATAAAGAAGCCCAAAGACAGAAGAGCCAACAAAGGAAATTTCAAAGCCCAATACTTCCTTTTAAAGAAACAGAGACATAAAATTTTACCAAAACTTGAAGTCTACTTTGACTAGGTCTTCCTAAGGATATTTTGGTAAATGTAGACGTGCGAATCAATTGTAACCTAGGGTTTCCTATCCTCTATAAATAGGAACTCTAAATCATTGTAAAGGCTATGCCTCCCTCATGCCTCTTTTTATGAATAAAATTTAGAAATCTTTTGGAGAGCATCGATGCCTCTTTTCATATCGTCTATTCAGATCTGACAACCCTGTGTAAATGTTTGGAGAGAGCCATCTGTAAAGTAAGTAGATTTATTTAATTGCCCTAGTTTAGATTTCAATTCTTGCCCTAGGTAATTTTTCATTCTCTGCCCTAGATTAAATTTAATTCCTTGCCCTAATTAGATAGTTAGATCTTTAATTCCTTGCCCTAGATAAATGATAGATTTACTTTTTAGATTTAATAAGAAATCCGAACACCCATCGGAATTAACTCGTTTGAGCGATTAGGAAATTCACAACATCCCTGTGGACCGACCCGTACGCACCGGCTAGCTACATGCGGCGCTATTCTTGATCGCGGTTAATAGATAGTTTTTGAGATCAATCAGTTCCCACTGTGCTTAGATTACTACCCTACCACGTCTCAAAGGAGCCGTGCAAACAGGTTTTAGTTGGGTACAGTCCCGAGCCACATAGAGACAGTGAGCGGATCGGCAGGGGATTCGTCTCTCCCGGTATTGGGGGTGAGATCGCGTTGTGTCTAGGAGAACCATTACACCAAGTCTTTGGCCAAGGCAGGTGAGAATTACTGGTAGGTATTCTAGTAGTTTCTCAGGGTGTTCAGGGCTACCCTCCGACACGACTTATGCCGCTATTGGGGGTCTGACGTTACCAATCCCCTAGGTCCGATATGCGATGCTCATAGATGAACAGACCGGACTGTACAGATATTGTCACTGGTAGGATCAGTAGGGTTTCTAGATGAGTTCGCTCATCAGCCTCTCTTTCGGTCAATAAATGGGCAGCCGTTACGTACAGCTAGTACCATTGACGGCTTGTGGTTAAACCCACTGCCAGAGTATTAACGAGTCTTTAGAGTCCCCCACAGATAGTTTCCTAAGTTCGGGCGAAACGTTGTAGAGGACGTATGGTTTTATGGCAGGGTTCGAACATGCACGTACACTTGTGCACGTGTCATGGTTCGGACAGATAATACTGGTGATCTTTGGTTTAAGCCGGATCCTAATATTATATTGTAGGGATACTTTTGTCTCTTTACATTTTATATTCGGTTGGAATACAAATGCGGGTATGTATATACTGTTGGGGGTAATCTTAAGGGATTACTTTTGAAGTTATCAATCTTCCTTCACCGGACTTAAACATTTGATTTAATGTTTATGTTGCGGATTTTCTTTAATCCTTGGCTGTCCATATCAGCGGGCTTCTAGATGGGCTGGGTTTTCTTGTAAGGGGTTCTTTGCAAATGTTGTTTTTTAAAAGGGATGGGCCTTTTTTTGGCCACCAGGTGCTCCAGCAGCAAGCATGATGATTCTAGATTGTATGAGGTGTTTTGTGAGTCATCTTTTCATTTAAAGCCTTTTGTTTGCTTTAGGATATTTTCTTCTTGATCTTTTGTAAAGATCTTTATCTTATGGTCACTACTTGATGATGTGCTCACCCCCTCCACCTCATGGCCGACCCCACCCAATTCAGCCCTCCAAATTGGCCGAGCCCCATTTGTGATGAAAATTGATTCATTTTGCTAATTTCAAGCTCATTTCCTTCACCCAAAAAGGCAACTTCAATTTACCTTCACCCAATGGCTTAGCTTCTTTGAGACAAAGTATTCTACACACTCTCTACTTCAATCTTAGACATGTCGGCTAGAAAACTTCGTGTCCGAGTTGCCTCGGTTTAGAGGCACGGGCCCGTATAAAGATCCGTTGACGTGGTGCCACCTCGACGAGGAGACAGGAGATCGGAGATGCCGAGAGGAGCGTGGGATGATGGTTAAAGACCGAAGGACACAGATCGATCGGTATAACCATTCTATCATTTTACAGTTTGCTAGTTTAATGTTAATGGCATGATCCGGGTTACAGTCTATGTTAGCGCCAGTTTATGAAAAAGTTTTTATTTCTCGTTTGGCCTCAGATTATTGGCCGGGGCGCTGGCATAGACTTATATGGTATCAGAGCCATGCTATTAACACATACTAGCTTATTCTAATATGTTTAAAATATTGATCGAACGAAATTTCCAAAACCGCGATTCCAAAGTTAAAGTTTCTGTCGAATTTTTAATCTGGTCTAAAAATTATTTTGAATATGTCAGAAAATCGAGCAGGCTTTTCTAAGACTGCAGAAGAAATTTGGTAGACTGATCCTACAAAACCGCCGCGGAACCACCGCGGAACCCATGGGTTTGCCGCGGTTCCACCGCCGTTTTGGGGCTTCAATGCACCATTTTTCTTCTAGGTGTCTTTCATATGGAATTGTGGTTTCTGGAATATTTTGTTTGGGCCCAGATTTGTTTGAGTACTGGATTTGTACTTGGGGCCCATTTCGGGAAGTTTTGTCAATCGGAATTTTAAATGTGTCAGTTTACAGTACTTACATTATATCTCCGACCGTGAATGTCATTCGAGCGGTAAATCTTGTCTAATTGCTATAGCCCTTTTAGACGGGTTTACGAACATGACATTCACGTTGACATTCTGTGTTGTGATGTGATGTTGTGGATTTATTGTGGTGGATAGCTGTGTGCAATGGTAGTGCAGTTTGGATTTTTTTGTACATTTGATATCGCGGGGCGAGTGTCCGACATGTAGACTGCCATCGCTATCTGTTTGTATATTATTCTTTTGGGGCACGACCGGGTTGAGGTCGATGTACCCGTTGTACATATTTTTATTTCTGTACTAGGTTTACCCCGCGACGGAGTGCACGGATAGCCGGGTTCTGGAGGGCAACGGGTCCGCATCTCATGGCTTTGAGAGGGAGGTGACCTCACTCTAGGATTGGCAGGCCATTCGCCGCACTCGTAGGGGGTACAGGTTGACCCAGGAGGGGTGCTCAAGTTACCGGATTCCGTGAAGTGCCGGGTGGTCCATTCACTTTGCTGAAGGGGGCTGCCTCGCTTTAGGTTTTGGCGGGTAACTTGCCGTACCCGTAGGGGTCTAGGATTTCATTGCACAGGCTATCCACACGACCAGGGGAACGTCGGGTTTCAGTTGCGTCTCTGTGAAATCCGGGGCTCCCAGATTATCTGTTTTGTTCTGTAATACTTATTACTTTTTTGTAATGTTGCATTTATCACGCCTGGAGCGATTATTGTATATTGATATATATACTAGTAGATGTTATATATGTTTTACACCCGCGCTAGTCCAGTCCCCGCTCTGTCGTTAGTTAAGTAACCTAACGGGTGATGACGGGACCCAGTGACGAATGCGGATGGCATATACGTACATTTTATTTTCGTTCTTTTCTGGTGTGATTAATTGATGGGACTGCGTTGATTTTGATCAATGTAAGGAAAACAAACCTGTTTGACGTTGTTGGAATAGTTTTCAAAAAGTATTATTACAAGGACGTTTTCTTTTGTTTTGCACAATGGTATTCAGTTGGAATATACTGCACCTCATTCGATGAGGGAAGGGCCGAGATCCCTTCACCGGGAGTGACCCCTTGGGCAAAAATTTGCGTCAAGCTAATAACTTCACTATAGTCAATTACTTGTTGCTTTGCATCGCTGTATTCAGTTGGAATATCATGCACCTCATTCCACGAGGAAAGAGCCGAGATCCCTTCATCGGGAGTGACCTCTTTAGCAAAGATTTTCGCCACTATATTTTTGTAAAAAGCTATCAGGTTCCTTCAACGAGATCAAGTTCGTTACATTAAAGGTTTTTCGCCAAAAGCCAGCCGTAGCCTTCCGTCATTTCAGTTGGGCATTCAGTAGTATTCAAGCTATGTATTTTGACCAACGCCAAGGCATAGTGTTTGGTAGCTGCTGGGTATTCATCTGTTGCATAGATAGATGAGTTGGTTTGGGACAGTCGTACTGCCATTTGGCCAACGTCAGGAGTATGTACGGGTGGGTTCAAATTAACAAGATAATGATGGGTAGAACTTGACATGTGACTTATGATATTTTGGCCAACGTCAAGGTCATAAGACCATGGGGCAAAAATCCACATTGGGGGTTTCTAAAGAAACTGAAACTTTCTAGGCATGCGCATACCTTCTGAAGTGTGATAACGTGAGTGGATTCCTTCACATTATTATGCGATGATAGTTGGATCCCGATTCCCACTGATGAGTTGGTTTACTCTTCGGGTGATCCCGACTAATTCTTCTTTCAGGTTTGGAGGAGAATTTGACGATACAGTGGGAGGTTTCCTGATTAGATAAAGTGATAACCATTCTGATCTAGGTTAAAGTGCACACAGAGTGTTTCTTTTTTCTCTCTCTTTGGCAGCGACCATTGACCGACCCTAGACTATGACTCAATGACCAAGTTAACCGAACCTTCTTAAAATACTGGATTTTTGATTGTCTGAGTTGCATACATCATTGCCGCTCCTTCTTTTACCCTTTGCATTTCTCCAGAACACCTCTTATCACTACGAACATCCACTTTCATTGGATAAATCCATCGTATGGTTATATACGAACTCGAAGGGACTTCTTCGGGGATGGATTCAGGTTCAGGAGAAATTTAATTGGTTTATTCAGTTGTCTTTTATCATCACTTTCTATCAGGTTGAGAGTACTTCTTGGTTTAGGAGACGGTACACCTATTACACATATTGGATAGTCTTCTTCCAAACCATAGGCAGGTGCCGAAAGGTGTCTTATAGACTAAAGGGGAGAGGGATGTGCATGATTAGCAGATCACTTGCTTAGGCAATTGTGTCAATCATGAGATATTAAGTACCACACCAGATGTTGTTTTTGCACTAGATGCAATAAGTTGAGATATTAATCCAATCCTGGAGAAACATTCGGAAGCAGATTTAGAACATAAGTGGATGTTCTACGGATTTAATGACGGCAGCCTCCTTCAGGAGACAGTTATCATTTCAGGCTTCCAAGGTGACATGGATGACAGAGTGACTGTCAGAATTATAGTTTTCCCTCTGACGAAAGGGGTAGTATTATGGACAGGTGGTCCAAGAGGATACTGTAGGAGGTATGGTGCAGGATACTGATTAGGTTCAGTTGACGATACAGTCTAAGAAGTTTGGATTTGGAGTTCATTTATGAACTAGGTCCTATCAGATATCCAGACATATTCTAAGACAGGTATTACTCAATTCGGGAGATGGCTTTCTTCTCGAACTTGAGATTAAGAGAGACATAGAAAGAAATATCAGGGCGGATCCACTCACTGAGGCTATTTCTCGAACACAATAGTTTTACAAACGGGCTTTGTGAAACTGATTAGTAGAGGAGTTGGATGTTCGGTATCACACGGGCTGTGAGTATGCGACATCGCAATAATTAGCCTTAAGTGCAAGTAGGAGATTGTTGGTTATAGTGCCCTCAAAGTCAATTATCGGATCGCAGGCACTTGATTGCAATGATTGAGGAGGACCTATATCAGTAGGACAGTCTTACTCGAGATGATAATATGCTATCTGGTTTGTCTTTATCATCGTGTACAGCTTTATATGACATGATCACTATTACACATTGATAGAGCCCTTATGATTCTTGCTTGACTACCAGCAGGATGATGGCGATCATATACGTGAGAGTTGGGTAGTCCATAAGCACATCCTTAAAAGTGGTTTCTAGTCGTGGGAGTTTCGAGACAGGGCATCGATACTCCGGAGTAGACTAGTGTATACAGTCGAGACCCCGACGAGGGGCGGTGGCCGGTCTCACAAGCCATTAGTGTCAGTTGGTTCACTTAAGATGTATACAGGTGCTCATTGGGTTATGAGTGCACCGGACAGGACTCACCGGGAACCTGCTAGTTGGTATTATACCTAGCATCAGATAGCAGTTCCCTGGTGACATGTGTACAGGTTAGTTCATCGTCCTAAGGTCGTCATTTGTCTCGTGTGAGTTCCCACTGTGCTTAGATTACTACCCTACCACGACTCAAAGGAGTCGTGCAAATAGGTTTTAGTTCGGTACAGTCCCGAGCCACATAGAGACAGTGAGCGAAGCGGCAGGGGATTCGTCTCTCCCGGTATTGGAGGTGAGATCGCGCTGTGTCTACGAGAGCTATTACACCAAGTCTTTGGCCAAGGCAGGTGATAATTACTGGTAGGTATTCCAATAGTTTCTCAAGGTGTTCAGGGCTACCCTCCGACACGACTTATAGCGCTATTGGGGGTCTGACATTACCAGCCTTCTAGGCCCGATATGCGATGCTCATAGACGAACGGACCGGACTGTACGGATATTGTCACTGATAGGCTCAGTAGGGTTTCTAGATGAGTTCGCTCATCAGCCTCCCTTTCGGTCAATACATGGGCAACCGTTACGTACAGCTAGTACCATTGACGGCTTGTGGTTAAAATCAACTGCCAGAGTATTGACGAGTCTTTAGAGTCCCCCTCAGATAGTTTTCCAAGTTCGGGCGAAACGTTGTAGAGGCCGTATGGTTTTATGGCAGGGTTCGAACATGCACGTGCACTTGTGCACGTGTCATGGTTCGGACAGATAATACTGGTGGGCTTTGGTTTAAGCCGGATCCTAGTATTATATTGTAGGGATACTTTTGTCTCTTTGCATTTTGTATTCGGTTGGAATACAAATGCGGGTATATATATACTGTTGTAGGGTAATCTTACGGGATTATTTTTGAAGTTGCCAATCCTTTTTCATCGGACTTAAACATTTGGTTTAATATTTATGTTGCGGATTTTCTTTAATCCTTGGCTGTCCATATCAGCCGGCTTCTAGATAGGCTAGGTTTTCTTGCGAGGGGTTCTTTGCAAATGTTGTTTTTTAAATGGGAGGGGCCTTTTTGTGGCCACCAGGTGCTCCAGCAGCAAGCATGATGATTCTAGATTGTATGAGGTGTTTTGTGAATCATCTTGTAATACCCAGCCTCTTTTTATACCAATATTTGTATTTCTCTTTCACTTATAAAATTTATTTATTTTACTTATAATTATTTATTTATTTTTAAAACCCCTTTTTAAACACCAAACCTAGTAAATCATTCCTTTTTTAAAAAAAGCCCCAAACCCAAACCATATTCTATTCCTCAGCCCATTCCTTTTATTATTTATTAAATTAATTAACTTTTTCCCCAGCCCAGCCCGGCAGCCCACGAGAATTTATTAAATTAAATAAATTTTTCCCTGGCCCAAGCCCACTCCCTTCAGCCCGCTTCACCAACCCGACCCGCAGCTGCCGACCCGACCCGCTTCGATCCCTCTCCTTCTTCCCCAACGGTTACTTTTTCTCGCTCACCTCTCCTATTCACGATCCGCTTTCTCCGCCTCACCTCGCGCCCATGCCCACGCCCACGCTTGCACGACGTTATCACACGACGCGCACCCCTCGTCTCCCCTATCTCCCTCACACCCTCACTCCTCTCTCTCACTCTCAAAATTCCTCACCTCTCTCTCGAAAACCCACTGCACCTCACTCGACTCCCTCCGACAACGACGACGAACCTCCTCGTCGACCCCTCATTCATCCTCCCTCGCTCACCCCTCTCCACCAATGGAGCTCCCTATGCTACCCCCTTCACCTTCAGCCGTCATCAAACTCCCCTGCACCCGAGCTCGACCACCACCTGCCCTCGACGCCGGTGAGCTTCTCGTCTCATCGTCGACGCCCTTGCACCCTCCTCGTCATCAGCATCATCACCAACACCTCCAAAACATCCACACCCGAGCCTCTACATATCTCTCTCTTGTAAGTCCATGTTACACACCCCACGAACTTGCGGGGAGGCGGAATATATGAAAAACGATTATCAAAGCTTCGTAACATGGACTTGAGCGCATGAATCGTTATCTAAACCATTACTAACTAAAAGCTAGAGGTTTAACTACTCGGATACGAAGTTATACCTCACATTACATGTCTTTCGGGTCTTCATCGCGGTCCTCCACTCCTCGTAGGCTCCTTGGAACATCGGCACCTCAACGGCCTCCTCGAATCAAAGATGATCCACCCGAGAGCTCCTACGCCAAGCTAAATCTCAAACTTGAGATAACTAGGTTGCTTAAAGTGCTGATCTAAGCTACCTAGGGAATATAGAGTGAGGTTATGGAAGTATTAGTCTAGCTAACCCTTGATCTCAACACATGAGAGGTTAGGGTTAGGGTTTGAAGAGAGAGTGAGCTTGAGGAGAGAGAAGGTGAGAATGATAATGAGAATGAAAAAGCTTCTCACTTGAATATATGAAACATAATGAATTATCAAATAAATGATTATTCACCATGCTTCATTAATTCAATATGAGTGATTCACTATGTGAGTCATTAAGCAATAAATGATGCATTAATGACATAGTGAATCACACAAATGAGTCACAAATTTCATTTAATGTAATGCCACCTTCCCCCCCCCCAAGTCACCACTCTTCTAGAAGCTTCTCGACAAATTACGAGAACGCCCCACCAATCCGTGAAAACACGGAAAAACTTTAGACTGTATAAATCCAATAACCCGATACTAGAATCTGGCTTAAACCAAAGCCGGCTAGTAAAAACTGTCCGAAAAGTCGTACGTGCGTAAACATACGTACGCATCCGAACCCTTGCCGAAAAACCATACGACCTCTATATCGTTTCGCCTGGAGCAGGGAAACTCTCTATGTAGGACTCTAAAGACTCGACACTACGCTGGCAGTGGGTTTAACCACAGACCGCAAGCGGCACTAGCTGTACGTAACGGTCTCCAGGTAGATGTCGATAAGAAGGCCGATGAGGAAAACCATCCGAACCCCTACTGAGCCTGATGTGACAATCTCCGTACAGTCCGGTCTGTTCGTCTAAGACTATCGCATATCAAGCCTAGGGAGCGGCAAGCGTCAGTCCCCTAATAGCTGTATAAGTCGTGTCGGAGCGAAATCCAACCCTGAGAAGCTACCGGAACCTACCAATATATCTCGCTTGCCCTGGCCAGGGACTTTGCGTAATGGCTCTCTGACACAGCGCGATATCAACTCCCAATACCGGGAGAGACGAATCCTATCTAACCGCCACTGCCTCCAAGTGCTCGGGACTGCACCCAACTGCTACCTGTTTGCACGACTCCTTTGAGCCGTGGTAGGGTAGCAATCTAAGAACAGTGGGACACACTCGAGGCGAAGCAGCAGTGTCAAGTCTGCGGACTATGCTGTACTCATGTCACCTGGGAACTGATAACTGACGATGGGTATAATACCAACCAATCAGTTCCTCGGCGAGTCCTGTCCGGTGTACCCGTAACCTAACGAGCACCTGTATACTATCTCCAGTACGACGTACTGATGGCTGTGGGACAGACCATCTCCCCAACTGGGATGAGAAGCGTATACACTTAGTCTACTCTGGAATATCGATGCCCTATCTCGATAATCCAACGACCAGGGACCTGTATAGGATGTTGCTTACAGACTACCCAGCCCCCACTAGTGTGACTGCCATCACGACGCTGGTAATCAAGCAAAGATCCTATGGTATCTACTAATATGTATAAGTGATACGTTACAAGAAACATATGCACATATTAAAGTAGACTCAAACCAAGTAGCATACTACTATGTTTATCAAGACTGTTATATACAACTGTGAATATCCCAAGCTTCCATTAAGTAATATACATGCTAGTATGATACAATAATGGCCCCTAAGGCATATACACTAACATCTCTGTCCTCTCTCTCTCTATCTCTCTCTCTGTTCTTGTTCTCTCTCTCTCTCTGTTCTCCGTTCTCTCTCTCTCTCTGTCTCTCTCTCTGTTACCTTCTCTCTCTCAAACTCTCTCTCTCCCTGTCTCTTTCTTTCCATGTCTCTCTCTCAATCTCTGTCTCACTCTCTTTCTCTAATTCCCTCTCTCTCTCTATCTCTCTGTCTCTCTCAATCTCTCTATTTCTCTCTCTTTCTCACTCTCTCTCTCTCTCACTCTATCTCCCTCTAAATCCCCGTCTCTTTAAATCTCTCTCTCCCTCCATCTCAGCGCCTCTCCTCCCTGCTGGAGCCACAATGTCCGTCGCACCCACCGAGACATCGAGTCCAAGAGCCAAACTCGAGCCGAGACCGCGAACCCTAGCCGCACCGTTCGTCGCGCGTTCGTACCATTGCCGTTGCCGTACACTGCCAAAGCGTCTCCAGGCAAGTATTTTTACTTGCTACATGCTAATCTATTCGCGTTACAAACTTAAATCGTATAGATTACAAGTTTACAATTTCCAATAGATTATGTGCTATACGTGTTCGATGCATGATCCCAATGAAATTATTCATCTAATCTGATGGAATTGAATTTTCTATGCTGGCCCATGTAGTAATGAATACGGTGTACAAATTTCACTGGATAATACGACTGTTAATGACTAAAACGATTACCCCAAATATCATACATACATATGTTACTGCATTGATAACCTAGTGATCATATCATACATATGTTACTGCATTGATAACCTAGTGATCATGTGCATTACCCAGTGTTAGGTATTAGTGGTGATTGTGGCAAGTACGTTAGTGTTCGTGCATGAGTGGATAAGTGAAAGTGATACGTACTTGTACACAATCAGTGAACCCTATTATTCTATTGCATTGTCGACATCTGTGGGACGCGTGTAAGTGTGACTATAAGTGGTATGGGACACTTATGGAAGCTCTCGCATGGGTGTCACAGATAAGGCACCAAACACTGCCATTTATCTTGGGTATTAGTCGGGACGTGCTTGATGGAGATCCTGTCTCCAGTTCTCGTGCAGACTTGTCATGGACCGACCGGTATTTGAGGTTATGGTTGGCGTTTGATGTAGACCACGGGGTGTGGGGTAGGTTGAGTGTGAGTTCAACAGAATCTCGGGAGTTCCATGCCGGCTTATATATATGGAGATATATGGAGATTTACAGGGTACATGATTATTACCGTGAGTTATATTTTGGGCCCATGGTCTCTTGCCCTTGGGTCCTACCCTTGGGTGGAGGACACTCGCGAGTGGTGGACTCTCATACTTGGACTGACGATAGGCTTAGTGACCTGTACAGTGAGACTTATAGACTGATAGGGATAATGGCATTGATATACATTTCTTACTGTGTTGACATACCTGGCATACTATATTACTGCTTACTGTTCATCTGATCTGCTAGACACTGCATTGGTTACTCCATGTTCATATATTTACTGTCTTGGTTTACTGTTATACATCCATTATTACTCAACGAGTTACCACTTGCACCTATGTATATATTGCTATTGTGTCGCTCTGACGACCTGAGTATGCATGCTCAGAGTGAGAAGTGGATCTAGCATGGACCAGAACAAGACGTACATCGCGGACACCTTGATCAGCTATCCAGAGCTATACTCTTGTTACCTCCATCAGGTCAGTTCCTTATATTTGTTTTATTTCGATACTGCATTTCTCATTATCTGTGCGTTGTTTACTGATTACCATGTAAAGCTAGAAGTCGAAGTGTGACTACGGCAGGATATTTTCTTGACCGTAGAAGCATGGCTGGCCTTGTCAACCCCTCGTATTCCGTATTTTGGGAAACGGGGCGTGACATGGTTTTGTTGGTATCAGAGCCCAGGTTTTGCTTCGATTGGGATTGCAGTTTTCCGTGTAGAACTTGACAATCTAAGACATCCCTCGGTCTAGATTGTGAACTTGTTATTCTTAATCCTTATTCACATTGTGTATTCTGCTATCCATCTGCTAGGGTTTCGGGAGACTTGGCAGAGTGACGTGATTGTAATTGTGATCTACCTCATAGTTACGATACTATACTCAGTTTAAGTGACTTAGAGCCCTACAGTTGATTTCCACTTGTAATGAATTTCATCATACCCGATATTCTTGATTCCTTGCCCAATCCATATTATATTTTAATTCTTATAGCTTGTGCCTTATATCGTCCTCAAAATTATTGTTTCAGGATCATGTCTTCCAATGACTCTTCCTCTATCTCCACTCCCCAGAATCAGACCGTTGAGATTCTGAGTGTACTGCAAGGTCTGAAGGAAGCCCAGGAGCGAACAAACGACTTGTTAGCTGAAGGACTGAGAAGGAAGGTGAATCAGGTACCAGCGGGAGTCTCCAATCGTAAAGGGATCCCTGTTAGACGAGAAAAAGAGAGGAAGATGAAGCGCCCATTTGTTCCCCCGAGACAGAAGCAGCAGAATACCCAATGTTGTGGGTACTGCAGGAGGCCAGGACTCCTTCAGAGGGATTGTCGCCGCGCCCAGGGGAAATGCCTGATTTGCGGATCCAAAGAATATCTTATCAACGGTTGCCCTAATAGGAAGGAGCTATAAGGAGGAGACTCGTCCACACTCTCGACTTCTGCCAAGTGATGATTATTTCGTAAATCGATCTTCGAGGATAGTGCGGACCCAGCTTAGAATTCAACCCGTGTGATAAGATTGCAGCGGTCCAGAAATCAAAGAAGAGTTATTATGTTTTCTGCTTTCTATAATAATGCTGGTACCCCTTTGTAAAAATTTCCTTTCGTTTGAAATCTTGTATCCGTCGAACTTTTAGTTGAATGCAATAAAACTTTGAATCATGATGTATGTATCATCTCCTTTTCCCCCTCACTTTACTTATACCATTCGTTGCATCAGTATTCCAGATTTTGTTTTCAGTCCTTGCTTACTGCATATTTTCTTGTACTCCATATCCCTGATTTTTCCTAATATGTTCCACCGTCTGATCATGACTCATTCTTTTCAGGCCATGGCCCACCCTGGAGCAACGCCGCATCTAAATGAGGATGCACAGTCATGTGTTTTCTTAGACCGCATGCTGGTGAGCACGGACGACGAGATCAACGGCCCCCAGGTCATTTTCGGACACAGCGATTCCGAAGACGAAGGAGCCGCCGCCCCAGAGGTCGACATGATCGGCTATTCCGACGAGGAGAAAGGAGACCCTGAAGAGAACCCGATAGAGAAAAACCCCAAGGACGGCCCGATAGAAGAAAATCCAGTGGAGGAAAATCCCATGGGAGAGGATCCAGAAGAAGAGAATCACATGGAAGTAGACCTTGATGAAGAAGCTCTAGCCGAGGAAGAAGGAGCAGAAGAACAAGATCCTGCGGTGGAAGAACTCCCAATGGCGGTCCCTGCGAGGAGCTATGGAAATGGACGTCCCTACCTGAGCGCGCGAGCCTACCGTAACCTGTTGAACCTCCACAACCGTGACTGACAGTATTTTTTTTTTAACTGTTGTCTTCTCGGGCTAAATAAACCTATGTTTAGTTTAGGGCCATCTATTACTTTTCGAGAGTACTTTGTTTCAAATTTTCTAGAATGAAATAAACTTTCTGAATTCGCAAATCTTTTGATTACTGTTTCATCTGATGCTTTGACCTTTTTCCTCTACCGTTATTTCCTCCTGAGTTCCCTGACTGTCCATCCTTGCACCTTGTACTGTTTTAACCCTCGCTTAGATTAAAAGTACCGCACCCCGATCTTTTGAATGGGCCACCCTTCATCCTTCGTCTATGCCTCGTTTGAAATCTTTCTGGGAAGGGAAATTGATAGTAGAATTTCTGAGTTAACCGACCCTTCGGATTTTTGATTCACATGATGTATCGACCGTTATCCTCCCATACATTCTTCTTCCCCTTGTAGTCCTTTGCTGCTCACCCTTACTTCCTGTGCTGACCCGATCCCAATCTCTTTGACCTTCAGTCTAAAGCCGTCACACTCCGATCTTTTGAACGAGCCCCACACCATTGTAATCCCTACCCTAGCCAGCCCTATACATTTTTGTGCTTTTTCCTAATACCCTAACTATATTCAGGGACATCATTATTCAAAAATTTAGTTTTCATTATTTTGTATTTATCGAAAAGTGTGTATTATTGACTACTCCGTTTTATGTATTTTAAGTACACTACTATTCTTCTCATTACACATATTATTTTGGTGCCATGTTTCTTATTTTCACCGGGTGGTTTTCTAAGTTATGTTAAAATGGTTTGATTGATATGTTATTTTAAAACTGTTTTAAACCACCGACAAGTCCTTCACTGTTTCACTATGACTATGCTTCATATTTATTATTATTTCTGCTGTACTACTTTTGATATACTTATATGTGCACATATTTGGGTTTCGGTTTTATCGAGTACGCCTCGAATACTATTGTTCGTTATTGTTGTTTTATTCTTGTATACATGTAGTTTGCCCTTATGATTGAGTTTGTCTTGTACTTACTTAGACCCACCTTTTGTTACGTTAGTTTTATGCATATATAAACCTTCAAATTTCTTCATCCTCCTATTTCAAGTAAATCATTATATGTTAGTTTGCGATGTGGTAACTTTTCGCTTATTAGTTTATAGCTTGTCATTTCTTTTAAATTTCGAGGACGAAATTTTTGTAAGGGTGGTATGATGTAATACCCAGCCCCTTTTTATACCAATATTTGTATTTCTCTTTCACTTATAAAATTTATTTATTTTACTTATAATTATTTATTTATTTTTAAAACCCCTTTTTAAACACCAAACCAAGTAAATCATTCCTTTTTTTAAAAAAGCCCCAAACCCAAACCATATTCTATTCCTCAGCCCATTCCTTTAATTATTTATTAAATTAATTATCTTTTTCCCCAGCCCAGCCCGGCAGCCCACGAGAATTTATTAAATTAAATAAATTTTTCCCTGGCCCAAGCCCACTCCCTTCAGCCCGCTTCACCAACCCGACCCGCAACTGCCGACCCGACCCGCTTCGATCCCTCTCCTTCTTCCCCAACGGTTACTTTTTCCCGCTCACCTCTCCTATTCACGATCCGCTTTCTTCGCCTCACCTCACGCCCACGCCCACGCCCACGCCCACGCCCACGCCCACGCTCGCGCGACGTTACCACACGATGCGCACCCCTCGTCTCCCCTATCTCCCTCACACCCTCACTCCTCTCTCTTACTCTCAAAATTCCTCACCTCTCTCTCGAAAACCCACTGCACCTCACTCAACTCCCTCCGACGACGACGGCGAACCTCCTCGTCGACCCCTCATTCATCCTCCCTCGCTCACCCCTCTCCACCAACGGAGCTCCCTACGCTACCCCCTTCACCTTCAGCCGTCATGAAACTCCCATGCACCCGAGCTCGACCACCACCTGCCCTCGACGCCGGTGAGCTTCTCGTCTCATCGTTGATGCCCCTGCACCCTCCTCGTCATCAGCATCATCACCAACACCTCCAAAACATCCATACCCGAGCCTCTACATATCTCTCTCTGTCCTCTCTCTCTATCTCTCTCTCTCTGTTCTCGTTCTCTCTCTCTCTCTCTGTTCTCTGTTCTCTCTCTTTCTCTGTCTCTCTCTCTGTTACCTTCTTTCTCTAAAACTCTCTCTCTCTGTCTCTTTCTTTCCATGTCTCTCTCTCAATCTCTGTCTCACTCTCTTTCTCTAATTCCCTCTATCTCTATCTCTCTCTGTCTCTCTCAATCTCTTTGTTTCTCTCTCTTTCTCACACACACTCTCTCTCTCACACTCTATCTCCCTCTAAATCTCCGTCTCTTTAAATCTCTCTCTCCCTCCATCTCAACGCCTCTCCTCCCTGCTGGAGCCATAATGTCCGTCGCACCCACCGAGACATTGAGTCCAAGAGCCAAACTCGAGTCGAGACCGCGAACCCTAGTCGTGCCGTTCGTCGCGCGTTCGTACCGTTGCCGCTGCCGTACACTGCCAAAGCGTCTCCATGCAAGTATTTTTACTTGCTACATGCTAATCTATTCGCGTTACAAACTTAAATCGTATAGATTACAAGTTTACAATTTCCAATAGATTATGTGCTATACATGTTCGATGCATGATCCCAATGAAATTATTCATCTAATCCGACGGAATTGAATTGTCTATGCTGGCCCATGTAGTAATGAATACGGTGTACAAATTTCACTGGATAATACGACTGTTAATGACTAAAACGATTACCCCAAATATGTCTGTAAAACTGGAACTTTCCCCGTATCTGAAAACCGTTAAAATCACCATAAATTATGTACATACTGGAATGATGCGTTCGAGGGCTTAAATCGAAGCCGACTCTATGAACTATAACCCTATACAAGTTTCTAATGGTTTCTGTATTGAAATTGTGACGACATTTGGATCAGAGTGCGACTCTGGACTGCAGTCCAGAGCAACTCTGGTTATTGTTTGCTGTTCCGTAACGTGTACCGCTTGGTTTCCTGAACTCGTATATTGCGGAACTCTGCAGAGTATTAAAGGTGAAACTATTAGATAGATAACACAAGTGGTTTTATTCTGTTTCATCGTCGTTTGCCATTTAATCTGTAATTTAAAAGATCGGGACGTATAACAGTCCCAACAGAATCAGAATTGACATACTAATATTGAACAGTGTATAACTCCCGACGTACAGACGCGATTGAAAATCTGTCTATTGTGTTAAAAACCTTACTGAAAACTCTATATTTCATTCAACTGTAGCGTCGCTGAAATCTGATCCCAACTGGGATTAAAATGCGTTGCGAAACGGACTTCCGATTCTGAAACCGGATTTCCAGCCATGAACGCTTAAAATGAAATGGTCATATCTAGTGATCCTGAAACCCGATTGACGTGAAACCAAATTCGTTGGATAGATAATCAAACATAATATTTATTCCCTGTTCATCGTTTCGCTATACTGTATATGTATGATTTATGATTAATTATGCAAGTGGTGGAATACTGATTCATGACATCTTAATCATGCTTTACATACCGTTTCCTCATCATATCATACATATGTTACTGCATTGATAACCTAGTGATCATGTGTATTACCCAGTATTAGGTATTAGTGGTGATTGTGGCAAGTACATTAGTGTTCGTGCATGAGTGGATAAGTGAAAGTGACGCGTACTTGTACACAATCAGTGAACCCTATTATTTTATTGCATTGTCGACGTCTGTGGGACGCGTGTAAGTGTGACTATAAGTGGTATGGGACACTTATGGAAGCTCTCGCATGGGTGTCACAGATAAGGCACCAGACACTGCCATTTATCTTGGGTATTAGTCGGGACGTGCTTGATGGAGATCCTGTCTCCAGTTCTCGCGCAGACTTGTCATGGACCGACCGGTATTTGAGGTTATGGTTGGAGTTTGATGTAGACCACGGGGTGTGGGGTAGTTTGAGTGTGAGTTCAACAGAATCTTGGGTGTCCCATGCCGGCTTATATATATGGAGATATATGGAGATTTACACGGTACATGATTATTACCGTGAGTTATATTTTGAGCCCGTGGTCCCTTGCCCTTGGGTCCTACCCTTAGGTGGAGGACACTCATGAGTGGTTGACTCTTATACTTGGACTGACGATAGGCTTAGTGACATGTACAGTGAGACTTAGAGACTGATAGGGATAATGGAATTGATATATATTTCTTACTGTGTTGACATACCTGGCATACTATATTACTGCTTACTGTTCATCTGATCTGCTAGACACTGCATTGGTTACTCCATGTTCATATATTTACTGTCTTGGTTTACTGTTATACATCCATTATTACTCAACGAGTTACCACTTGCACCTATGTATATATTGCTATTGTGTCGCTCTGACGACCTGAGTATGCATGCTCAGAGTGAGAAGTGGATCTAGCCTGGACTAGAACAAGACGTACATCACGGACACCTTGATCAGCTATCCAGAGCTATACTCTTGTTACCTCCATCAGGTCAGTTCCTTGTATTTGTTTTATTTCGATACTGCATTTCTCATTACCTGTGCGTTGTTTACTGATTACCATGTAAAGCTAGAAGCCGAAGTGTGACTACGGCAGGATATTTCCTTGACCGTAGAAGCATGGCTGGCCTTGTCAACCCCTCGTATTCCGTATTTTGGGAAGCGGGGCGTGACACATCTTTTCATTTAAAGCCTTTTGTTTGCTTTAGGATATTTTCTTCTTGATCTTTTGTAAAGATCTTTATCTTATGGTCACCACTTGATGATGTGCTCACCCCCTCCACTTCATGGCCGATCCCACCCAATGCAGCCCTCCAAATTGGCCGAGCCCCATTTGTGATGAAAATTGATTCATTTTGCTAATTTCAAGCTCATTTCCTTCACCCAAAAAGGCAACTTCAATTTACCTTCACCCAATGGTTTAGGTTCTTTGAGACAAAGTATTCTACTCACTCTCTGCTTCAATCTTGGACATGTCGGCTAGAAAACTTCATATCCGAGTTGCCTTGGTTTAGAGGCGGGAGTCCGTATAAAGATCCGTTGATGTGGTGCCACCTCGACGAGGAGACAGGAGATCGGAGATGTCGAGAGAAGCGTGGGATGATGGCTAAAGACCAAAGGACACAGATCGATCGGTATAACCATTCTATCATTTTACGGTTTGCTAGTTTAGTGTTAATGGAACGATCTGGGTTACCGTCTATGTTAGCACCAGTTTATGAAAAAGTTTTTATTTCGCGTTTAGTCTCAGATTATTGGCCGGGGCGCTGGCGTAGACTTACACTGGATTGTGGGGTCCTTATGCCCATGGACTATGATATCTTTAATCTCGAACTGTGGGGTCCTTTAAAACCCATGGACTATGATATCCTTAATCTCGGACTTTGGGGTCCTTTAAAACCCATGGACTATGATGTCCTTAACCTTGGACCGAGATGTCCTTAAACTAACAATGGACTGTAATGTCCTTAAACTAATCGACCGCAATGTCAATAATCTAAACAATAGAGTCCAAATACTCTTTTGTTGGATTTAAACGATCCCATTAAGTTGATCTTAGTCTAAAATTAGACTAACGTATCCATAACTAACATTTAAGTTGATCTTAGTCTTAAATGAGGCTAACGTATCTTTAAACCCAACCCCCAAACCCAAATCTAAGAAAATATGGATTTGGACTAATCCACGCCCTACGGGCGACAACATAAATTAGTCTCCGTATACGATCCCCGGGCAACCAGAAAATAAAACAAACACACACGACACGAAGTGACCATCTGGAGAAGGAGAAAGTGGTTACAGCGATGCGGTAGCGTAATTAACTGCAGGGGTTTGCGCCTGCAGGGAAGAGCGTCCCCACAATCAAAAACCCCTCGACGAGGGGAAATCTGACGAAGTCTGCTATATCGGCCACATCCGTTTAAATCTCCGATACACGGTGTCATAAATCAACTTGGTATTTTCGGAGAGGTGGACGAATAGCACCAATTAGCATCTGCCCCGAAATTCAGGCAAGACAGACCCGCGCGGTCTCGTCTCCGTGTTTCGGCGGGGAACAAATATCATAAGTATCATAAGACCACTAGGAGACTTTACTTAAAACCCGAGCCCCTGATTCAATGATCGGTCCGACGACATTCCCCAATTTTCCGGTGACGCCGGCCCCCCTAGGATGTTTGGTATTGGTTTTTCTTCTGTGGATTTGTTTGGATATTTTATGATCTATGGTATTGTTTGATTTGTCCCAATATACATACAGAGAAATCTGGGAATATTTAGTTAGGTTATTTAAGTTTCCGATATTCCGATACTAGCTTTTCGTATTTTGTACTACGACTGAAATATCGACGTTCGTACGTTAATTTCAGTGGCATATTGTCGTTTTGGGTTAAGTATACTATAGGTTCTAACTTATGGATAGCTATCTCATTATTTTGAGTTTTGATATAATATTTACGTCGATATGATATAACTACGATTATAGGTACGATCGCGAAGGTTTTCGAAACGGAATTGGCGGATATAACAGCGTGGATTTCAGCAAGCTCATCAAGTTGGTGAGTAAATTTACATCTACGGAAAAAGTCGGGTGGATGGCGTATAGCACCCCCGCAACCTTATAAATAGTATTATGATATATAGTCAGTTTTAGTAATTATTCAAGATGTGGATATTGGAGTTAATTTGCATTTAGTATGATACTCATTTGCATGTAGTTTACTTATGGTTTGATAAATTGGTACGAAGAATCATGTCGTACTGGAGATGATTTAGATATAGTGATAATGTGAGATATTATACGAGAAATTATACCGTATTGGTGGTGATGAGTTTCGTATGCCGAATAACGGCCCAGTTTCCTTTAGACTTGTAAAATAATGTTTTATTTCGTTTTAGAATGTAATACTTGAGTGAGCTATATTTTTTTAAAACTAACGATTCATTTTTCTTTTTGATGATAAAAGATAAGGATGCGATATCAAGTTCCAAAACAAATATCCATTTTCAATCCGAGACAGCTTCCAAATTTTCAAAAATCAACGGCTTCACACATGAAAACCAAGCCCGCTTGATAGATGTGTTGGAGGAATCCAAATCTAAGGAAACTTTATACATAATCTATCTAATATAAGTAGATCAAACTGACCGGTACGGAACGGTGAAAACATGAGGGGATGGGTTTAAAATTTTGGCCTCAAAATAAGAATGAGAACTGCCAACACAGGATCATCTCCCTCTGTGCAGACACACATTTTTTGTTTGTTTGCATGATGTGGTTAATTTTATGACAGTTTAAAAGAAAAGAAAAGAAAACGGTCTGAACCCTCCAAGTCATTCTTCAATTCAAAGAAAGATAAGAATAAAAATCTGAATCTTCAAAAATTCAGTGGGGGCTTTTACTTATTGTATCCAATTTAGCTATTAGTGTTGGAGTACAGTCCATCCAATGATGATATATATTTCGTAGATTGCAAGATTGATTTTGTTGGTATTTGTAGCAATTTATCCTTGCAAATTTCTTTCACACTACAGTGTCAATAAATTTTTTATGATCCAGCGCATCGCTAGCACCTTAATAAAGAAATGATAGGAATGTAAAACGTGTACATTATTCCCATACTTGGATTTATCATACTAATAAAAACTATTGACGCGATCTGAGATCGCGCCAAGATGTTACCTTCCGTTGATCTGCTGATGGCGGCGATGGATGGCTGAGATTGGATCTGGAGGCTGTCGCTCCTAAAGCGTGTGGATTTCAATGGGTTTGAGGTTGTGGTTACCGAGCAGCCTGCAAGGAAGTCCTGGGGTGGTTGTACCACCAAAGACCCTCCGACGGTCAAGTTAGACTAGAGATCCGAGCAGAGTAACGGCTTAGTGGAGTAAAAATGGCTTATCTCAACCGTCTGAAGAAGGGGTTTATATAGAGGTGGCAGCAGACGGGGCAGAAGCGAAAATCACGCAGGTCGTTATGCTCCCGACGTCACGCCCTCATGATGAGCGGGACCTCCTATTAATGGCGAGACATGCTCGTTAATGGGGGGATCGTGCTGGCGTGGAACATGGGATATGGCCGGCGGAGATCTCGCGCATGGCGAGATTCACGGGATGGCGGTTACGCCTGCAAGCGGTGCTGTTGGTCGGTCGATGAGACCGAGGAAGATGACCTCGGCGGGAGAGCTCGCGGAGGAGTGGGAGAGCCGAGGTATCTTAGTTCTGCTCGAGCCCGGAGGCGAGCTGGGAGGGCCGAGGAGGCTCGGGCCTGCGATAGCTCGGAGACGAGCTGTGAGGCCTAGGAGGCCAATTGTGCTGGGGGCTCGGAGGCGAGCCAGCGTTTGCTTGTAGGACAGGCATAGGAGTGGTTTGGTTGACCACAGTAGGTCCTTTCTTGCATGCTCTGGGACACGTCATCTGCCACCCGTCCTGATCTGGGAGGTCACCGATATCGAGCATCATCATTAACCCCCCACTCTCATCCCGACCAGTTGACGGGTTTCGAGAGTGGTTTGCCGGGTCACCCGAGGTGAGCTCCTTTCCGAAGATATCATCAGGCGTGTCTCTGGGCGATTGATTGTTTTTCCGGGTGATGCCAGTGAATCAGGGCGAGATCTCCGCATTAAAGAGGGTGCGTCGGATCGTGTGCCCTTTTGCTGAAGCGACAGGCCACGTGTTGGGTGCCTGTTGGCTGATGTGACGTGCCGCAGGCTTCTGGCGTCCGATAGGATGCTGCCAATGCGCTTGCGACAGGTAGAGTGATCGTGGTCGTCGGAAGCAATGAATCATTTTGGCAGGAGTCGACTGTCGCCGCTGGATGAGGACGTCGGTAACATAAATAGGGAGGAGGCCAGATTCAGGATCTCTCTCTTCATATTTTTCTCGTTCTGAGTCTTTTTTGCTCGGCGCTCTCTTTTCTGGTCGGATCTTGCGTTTTCTCTTCTCGAGGACTCCTTCCCATCAGATTAGATGTCTTGTTTTGAGGAGTCTGTAAATGTCGTAGGGGTAGATTCTGGGGATTCTTCCCTGGATCGGAGCCTCTCTGGGAAGTTGGGGTCAGATCCTCTCCCCGGGGGCGCGCGTCTAGCGTGGTTACCGGGGCGGTGGCGGCGGACACCCCTGGTGCGTCGTCCTCAGTGAGATATAAGTACGAGCTTGTCACCGCTCGGGCTCGTTTCCATATTCCATCTGGCTACACGCTACAATTGGCCGAAAGAGGAGAGAGAGCAGGCCAGGTGAGGGGTAAAGAGATCGCCTTGTACCTGGAAGCCCTTTGGGCCGGAATGCGCCTGCCTTTCTCTCCCAAGATTGTAGCTGCGTTAAATTACTTTGGATTAGCCTCGGGTCAGCTAGTGCCGAACTCCTGGAGGATTCTCATTGGGTTCCTGGTCCGACTGAAGCTGCAGATGATCCCCTTTAGTCTGTCCATCCTTGCCTCCTCACTTATTTACAAAAGTCACCCCGGAACTCGCGCGGGCGACCCGATGTGGGTTTACCTCTCTTTTAGGAAGCAGCGGGGGAGCGTAGCCGGGTCAGGAGTTGTCGTCTTACCTTCTTCCATCCACGATTGGAAGAAGAAGTTTTTCTTCGTCGAGCCGCCAGAGGGTGAGGACTGGCCCGTGTCCATCCAATGGTCTAGGGATAGGTGCTGGCAGGAAAATCCATCCAATGACCCCGACGTGGCGATAGCGGCGGTGTGAGAGCCTATTCCTCGGGCTGATGTGCTGCTTTCTGAGCGGGCCCTCAGTTGGGCCGGGCTCAGCCCCGCCCAGTTCGTCGGTAAGTTAGGAGCTTGTGTTTGTTTTTACTTTGTTTGTGTCATTGTTTCCATTATATCTTGTCTTATGCAGAAACCATGGACGCGGGCCTCCTCCGAGCAGCCATGCGCAAGCCGAAGAAGGAGTCGAAGGTTGGAGGGGCCAGCTCTTCTCATCAGACGCCGGTCCCGGCTTCCCCAGCAGCCGTCCCGCCCCAGCGCTCGAGTGCGGATCGCGCCCCGGAGCCCAGCCAGGCACCGTGCAAAAAAAGGGCCCGGGGAAAGGACGCCCAAGCTTCGGAGGTAGAGACGGGCTCTCCGCCATCGTCTCTCAAGTGGTTCCCCCGAATAGTTCCGCGGACCCCGGCCTCTCCAATCTTGGTGGACGAGGGGGAGCTCCGCTTTGAGGTCCCTCGGTGCTCCCCGTCGCTAACAGCTTGCTGCATGACATGGAGAGGTCGGCTGGGGGCCGGGTCCCTGGGGGGCACTGAAGGCGCAAATGGCGTCCATCGCCCAAGAGGTCGTTCAGGTGAGTGTCCGTACTTCGTCTCATCATTTGCGAGATTAGGTGCCCCTTTTTCTTTCTGACCCCCCTCGATTTCTTCAGATCCTCCAGCACATCGCTATCGTCGCCCAGATGGAGGAGGAGGAGATAGCCCCGGCGATGCAGGCCGCGGGCGAGCTCTCTTCGCTGGGGGAGAGCTCAAAGCGGGAGCTGGAGACGGCGATGGCGAGGGTCGCTGCCCTTGAGGGCGAGGTGGCTGTCGGGAGACAGGAGGCGGCGGCCGTGAAGCGGGAGGTGGCGGCCTCGAAGCAAGAGGTGGCCGGGTTCCGCGAGGCCACCGAGGCCGTCGAGGCCAAGCTTCAGGACTCCAAGGTGCTCGCCGGCACCATGAAGAAGTCATTGACCACCCTCCGCAAGGAGTTAGGGGCTACGGTAGAGGCGGCGAAGTGAGCCGACCTCAGGGCGGCGGAGGCGGTGGAGAACTTCCAGAAGTCGGAGCAGTTCTACACCATCCTAGCCTCGGCCACCACCCTCATCTGGCATGAAGCTCTCGACGCCGTCAAGGCCCGGGTGCCGGAGTTCGCTGATGAAGAGCTCCGAGCAGAATATCCCCTCGGGGATGACGAGTAGGAGGATGCCCTCGGGAGCACTGCCGGGGAAGGGTCTCTCGGCGAGGGCGACGCCGAGGCACCTGTGACGGACGTGTCCCCAGTCACGGTGGCCGTCGAGCTCATCGGTATCGCGCCCGGCCCTGAGGCCTGAAGCCCCTCATCTTCTATTTGTCTTTTCTTTTGTTGCCTTGCTGTTTTGTGGGCCTCCGGGTATTTGTGTAAGGCTGGGGAGCCCATAATACCCTTGTAAAAGCTTTGAATTTTTGAATAAAGATTTTTTTTGCAGTAGTGTTTGTGCTTATATTTCCTTTTGTTAGTAGATACTTGTATTTGCACAGACTGCCTTCATGTTGTGTCGGTTCTTCGTCTAGTGATTACTCATCGACTTGAATCTGATCATTTGCCGAGTGTGCGAGGACCGGCGGGAAGACGGTATCTCCATGGCCCCGAAGTCGAGGTGGAGATCGCTCAGACGTTGATAGACTGGATGCCTCTTGGTGAGGGCTTTAATCCTTAGCTGTTGGAGGGGCCGTAATTGGCCAACTAAGGATGGTGCCGAGCAGGGTAGCTGCTCGGTGCCTCTTGGTGAGGGCTTTGATCCTTAGCTTTTGGAGGGCCCGTAATTGGCCAAGTAAGTATGGGGCCGAGCAGGGTAGTTGCTCGGTGCCTCTTAGCCAGGGCTTTGATCCCTGGCGCGGGAGGGGACGTGAGTGGCCTACTGAGGATGAACCAAGCAATGAAACCGCTCAGTCGCCTCTTAGTGAGGGCTTAGATCCCTGGCGTTGTGGGGTAGGCAATCTACCAGCCGGGGATAGCCGAACAGGGCAGCTGCTGGGCTGCCTCTTCGTGAAGGCTTTGATCTCTGGCGTTGTGAGGTAGGGGAGCTACCAGCCAGGGATAATCGATCGGGGAAGCCAATAGGGTGCCTCTATGCGAGGACTTAGATCCCTGGCGTTGTGAGGTAGGGGAGCTACCAGCCAGGGATAACCGATCGGGGAAGCCAATAGGGTGCCTCTATGCGAGGACTTAGATCCCTGGCGTTGTGAGGTAGGGGAGCTACCAGCCAGGGATAACCGATCGGGGAAGCCAATAGGGTGCCTCTATGCGAGGACTTAGAACCCTGGCGTTGTGAGGTAGGGGAGCTACCAGCCAGGGATAACCGATCGGGGAAGCCAATAGGGTGCCTCTATGCGAGGACTTAGATCCCTGGGCTGCCTCTTCGTGAGGGCTTTGATCTCTGGCGTTGTGAGGTAGGGGAGCTACCAGCCAGGGATAACCGATCGGGGAAGCCAATAGGGTGCCTCTATGCGAGGACTTAGATCCCTGGCGTTGTGAGGTAGGGGAGCTATCGGCCAGGGATAGCCGAGCAGGGAAGCCGCTCGGCTGCCTCTTGGTGAGAGCTTTGATCTCTGGTTTTGTGAGGTAGGGAAGCTACCGGCCAGGGATAGCCGAGCGGGGTAGCCGCTCGGCTGCCTCTTGGTGAGGGCTTTGATCCCTGACGCTGTGGGGTAGGGAGGCTACCGACCAGGGATAGCCGAGCAGAGAAGCCTCTCGGCTGCCTCTATTCGAGGGCTTTGACTTTGATAGCCATTCGGCGCACCGGGAAGAGGTACGGTCGCTGGCGACACATGTCGCGATTGTGTGGGGAACGCAAAGCGACGGAGTGTCGTTTCGGTTTCGCATTGATCGGCGCAACTTCTGCCGCGTGGCGGCACTGTTGTGGGTGAAAATAGGTGACAGTTGAACTCCGAGGGGCGTTGGAGGCTATAAAACTGAGGGGGTAATTGTTTACTCCCTTCCTTACACCCGAAACGCAAAAATACAGGACTTCCCTTTCACTATCGAAGATATCATAAATTTCGAGGATGTCTACCTCTATGACCCGTACTGCACTGAGGACACGGTGCAGTTGGTAATAGGCAGGATCGAGGACCACTTCGGCCGATTGCTCCCCCGGCGGTCCTCCCTCCTTCAGCTGCTGATGTACTCTATCTGGAGGGCGTCGCCTGGGCTTTACAACCCCTTATCCGAAATGATGTTCGACGAGGCCATAGGCAAGCGAAGGTCTCTGAGGTGCTTTGGCCTGATCTCTGCGAGTCGGCCAGACTGCTCGGAAGCGCTCGTCCGTGAGTGCTACCAATTGAGGCGCGATGCCGACGCTCGTGGAGGGGGGGATCGAAGGCAGAGGCTGGATGATGCGAGGTGTCGGCTGACGGAAATATCGTCAGAGTACCACGAGCGGTGTTCTCTGCACCCTGTTCTCCTGCTATTGTAATTTTCTTTTTTTTTATGTACGGCTGAGGAGCCTATAGTACCTCTTGAATGAATAAAATTCTTTTTCTTTTCTGCAATGCTCTACTGATCCCTTTATTATATAAACAAAAGATCTCAAGAAAGATGTACATTGCTCTGAAAAGAAAATACATGCTAGTAGATGTTTTTATTTGTGCAGCTCAAGCCCCCTGGATGTCTGTTGGTATCTATGCCCGGCATAGGGTACCGAGCTTCGTGGGTACCAGGTGTATCCTCCGCTGACATTACCATGATCTGGCCGACGGTCAGCTCGGCGGGAGGGGGACGCTGCTCCTGCTCACGGTCAGCTTGCCGCTTTTCCCTTAAGTATGCTGCGGGGTGCCCCAAACGGATGAGCTCTTCAATGTAGTCTCGGAGTTGTTTGCAGCTCTCCATGGAGTGGCCCAACGATCTGTGAAAACCGTAATAGGGGACCCGGGTTCGCTTCGAGGCCATTCGCGGGACTGGGGGAAGCTTGAAGAACCCCTCGCCCTTGGTCTCCTCCAGTAGCACCGCTTGGGAGACGTTGAGCGGGGTGTACTCCTGGAATTTTGGGAGGTAGGGTTTTTGCCGCTCAGGTCCCCTTCTCTCTTCTTTTGCCCTCTTCTTTTGGTCGGTTTGCTCGGCCCGGGGGAGGTTCGTGTTCATCGCGGATTCGAGCTGGACCTCGCACCCGGTCCATGCCTTTACCTCGGCCATGGTCTTAGGTTGCGCTAATGCAAAGGAGCATAACCACTCCTTGTGCCTAAGACCAGACCTCAGAGCTGTGATGACGGTCTCGTCTAGATGCTCTGGGACCTCGAGAAGGGCGTAGTAGAAACGGGCGACGTATGCTTTGAACATCTCCTTATCCCCGCCCTTGATCGTGAAGAGGTGGTCGACTGTGCGTTTCTGTCGCCTGTTCCCGATGAAGTGGCCGAGGAATTGTGTGGCCAGCTCGTCGAAGGTTGAGATCGAGCGCGGTTCGAGTCCTTGGAACCAGTCTCACCCGAAGCGGATGAGAGTGGCTGGGAAAGCTCGACACTGGGCGGCGTCGGAGTTGTCTTGGAAGCTCATTCCCGCGGTGAATGCATCCAAGTGGTCCTTCAGGTCAGATTTGCTATCGAAGAGGGAGACCTTTGGGGGCTTGTTGCGGGAGGAGACGTGGATGGCGAGCAGCTCCTCGGTGAATGGTTTGGTGAGCGAGTCGGCGGCATACTTAGCCCCGTTGCTCGAATGGTGACCTTTCTGATGCATACCCTCGGTCTTCTTCTCGAGGGCGTCGAGTCGGTCGTGGTATCCTGACGACTCGGCGCATTCTGATCCCCGGCCTCTACTGTTGGAGGCCTGTGTCTGTCCGTTCCTCTCAATGAGGTTTCTCAGATCCCCCGGCGAGGTGGCCCGCGAGCCGCCGCGGCGAGTTCCGTCCGCGCGACCCCGTCGAGGGAGGGGATGTCGGTCATGCCTGGTAACAGGCGAGGTGACAGACATCTCCTTAGGAGGGATAGGCGCGCGGAGGATCTCGGGGCGAGGTGCTCTGGCGACGGACCTCGGTGTCGAACTATGGGGTGCCCAGCGGGTCTCAGAACGTATAGGCCCGGGAGATCTGCGGCTGTGGGAGGCAGCGAGACGGTGGTCGGCGGTGCTGACTCGAATAGAGTCTTCTCTCCTCCTGTAGGGGTCCTGGTCCCGAGGCGGGGGATCGGCGACTTGGTGATCTTGCCCCGCCGTTTAGATGCGGATCAGCGCCTCCACAACAGGCGCGAGTCGGTCTATTCGGCCGACGAGGGCGTTAATGGCATTCGACGGAGGAGGTTCGTCCACGCCTCCGTTGAGGGGGAGGCGGCGGCTGGTACTTGGATCTTTGTGATGATCGCTCTCCATTGGATTGAGATCGGAAAGTGAACTTTTGTTTTTGTGGAATCAAGGATTTCCCACAGACGGCGCCAGCTGACGTGACCTGGGATCGCGCCAAGATGTTACCATCCGTTGATCTGCTGATGGCGGCGATGGATGGCTGAGATTGGATCTGGAGGCTGTCGCTCCTAAAGCATGTGGATCTCAATGAGTTTGAGGTTGTGGTTGCCGAGCTACCTACAAGGAAGTCCCGGGGTGGTTGTACCACCGAGGACCCTCCGACGGTCAAGTTAGACTAGAGATCCGAGCAAAGTAACGGCTTAGTGGAGTAAAAATGGCTTATCTCAACCGTCTGAAGAAGGGGTTTATATAGCGGTGGTAGCAGACGGGGCAGGCGCGAGAATCACGCCGGCCGTTACGCTCCCGACGTCACGCCCGCGTGATGAGCGGGACTTCCCATTAATGGCGAGACAAGCTCGTTAATGGGGGATCGTAGTGGCGTGGAACGTGGGATGTGGCCGGCGGAGATCTCGCGCATGGAGAGATTCACGGGATGGCGGTTACGCCTGCAAGCGGTGCTGTTGGTCGGTCGATGAGACCAAGAAAGATGACCTCGGCGGGAGAGCTCGCGGAGGAGCGGGAGAGCCGAGGTATCTTGGTTCTGCTTGAGCCCGGAGGCGAGCTAAGAGGGCCGAGGAGGCTCGGGTCTACGATAGTTCGGAGACGAGCTGTGAGGCCAAGGAAGCCAATTGTGCTGGGGGCTCGGAGGTGAGCCAGCGTTTAGTGGTAGGACGGGCACAGGAGTGGTTTGGTCGGCCACAGTAGGTCCTTTCTTGCATGCTCTGGGACACGTCATCTGCTACGCGTCCTGATCTGGGAGATCACCGATATCGAGCATCATCAGCTATAAAGCTAAGCAAGTAAATCATTTTTATTTATCATAATCATTGGTTAAGAGAAAATGCTTACAGGTTATTAAGCGGTAGTTATGGTCACCGGTTCATGATGCGTCCATATAATTTTTCAATGGACAAAGCTCTGCGGGATAACTTTTCTCTTCAAAGTGAGACACCGCCGGTTCAATTCCCGAAAAAGATCACATCATAAAAAAACCACAAATAAATTCGCAACAAGTTGCTAATAGTATCACATTATAGTCATTTGAATAAAACTACAGGATCAGTTACTTCGGCGCACCTTAGGAGTTATATCAAAATATGAGCTTTAAAGCATATAACTCCGTCATGATCCTTCCTTTACATGGTGAGCTACTTTAAGTAAATGGGTCGACGTTCTCATGCACGTTTTGCTTGCACGTTACGAGCGCACCTCGAGCAAATTCTCGTCTCAAAATAAATGTAATTCCCTCTTGTCCAAGAAATTATTCCCTATGCCCAGTGTTAATGCATCCGGGCCGGGGGGAGGAGCACTACTACAAATAAGGGTTGCCCCTACGGATTTATCCATAAGGGCAACCCACTGCCCCTACGGATATATGCGTAAGGGCGAAAAAATACCCTGTAGGTACAAAGGCCGCAGGTGCAAGTTGAGGCCCTGAACTTGCCCCTACGGGCAAATTCTTGCCCCTACGGATTTCTGTGTAGGTCCTGTTGCCCCTACGGAGTAATCCGTAGGGTATAAAATTTTATATTATTTACGGTTTTTTTTAATATATTACATGTACCTACGGACATAACCGTAGGTCCATGTACTACCCCCTACGGATATCTACGTAGATACCTATCCGTAGGGGCAAAATATCAGGAATCCTGATATGTTGCCCCTACGGATAAAGCCGTAGGGGAGAGGCAGTGGCCCCTACGGATATGTCCGTAGGGGCACTTCCAACCCCCTGGTACTGAGATCATGGGGGAAATATCAGTTACTGCTGATATTGTGCCCCTACAGATATAACCGTAGGAGCAACATGTGTACCTACGGATTAATCCGTAGGTACATATTATCTGTATTTTTTTTTAAAAATGGGCTGCTTGATTTTTTCCCGCCCTGTGCACAATAATATATACATCAATCAAATATAAAATTAATCATCACACAACATATATTGCAGTATTCATAATCACATCTCACGCATATATATAATATACAAAAGAAACCCAAAAACTGAATATGATATAAATATAAACCAATATCAATATAGTTTCAAAATATAGTACAATGTGTATGATATAAATAAATACATGTTTCAAAAAATAAGAACCAAAAAGCTACCCTAGTTCGGTCCAGCTCCACTTCTGAATAACGATAGAATAACGCCCGCCTGCTTCTCGGTCAATAAACTCTGCAATTCGTCGCGAGCGGGAGTCTGAGCGGCATGTGGAGCTGGCGATGTGGTCTGCGCAGCCGCCGTCGAGGTAGTCTCTTGCGGAGCCGCGGCTGCGGGAGTCTGAGTGGGCGGTGGAGCTACAGGAGCTGTCTGCGGAACCGCAGCCGATGTAGTGGCTTGCGGAGCCGCAGCCGAAGGAGATGCATGTGGAGGCTCGGCCGATGTACCCTGTCGCGTCTGGACCTAACGTGTGTAATAAGCGTGTAAGAACTGTGTATTATTCGAATTCGTATCATTATTAAGTTATTTCGAGCGCCCGTTTGGATATCTAGTTTGTTGTTTATTTTAATTACATCTGTATGTATGATTAATCAAACTTAAGTCTAAAACCAAATAAGCTCAAGCTACGTACTAATTATGGATATGTTGATATCTATATAATATGACATGATATTTTACTATAAAGCAATATACATACCAGTATCTCCTTCAACTCCTGAACGGTGGCCCTCAAGCTCTCCAGTTCCGGATGGACACGTCGGTCACTGGAGACGGAGGAAGTAACCGCCGGGGTGGAGTCCAACCTCATATGGGTCCTGCTAGCGTCCAGTCCCCGGCCTCTCTTCCAACCTCTGTGGTGCCCTCCGTGTGCGGCGTCCAGAACTGGGGTCAGCAGCCTCGGATCGCTCTGTCCGGTAAAATCGATCCCCGAGGCTTGGGCCTGCTCAACCACCCGCTCCTACACCCACATTAAGCAGTAAAGTATAAGTATAAAATTTAAACTTGAACCTTCCAAAACTAAAATTTCAAATTTGGGTAGAAAAAATATTAACACTTACGCAGTACTCCTGGGTAGCGATGTCGGGATATCGAAGCTCGCCCGTGGCGGGATCTGTCGAGGTGCCGTGGACGGCAAGATATGCGGACAGCACGCTCGGTGTACCACCTGACGCCACGGTCCGAGATGTCTGCAATATTAGAAAGTAACTCTTAATATTAGAAATATTAGAAAATAACTCTTAATATTGCAGAATATCACAAAGGTCGATCTATTGTAATTTACCGATAACTCCATGGCTCGAGTAATGTTCCTCGAGCCACCTGTGTAAGTGGGGCGACCCCTCTTCGCCGACTTCCTGTTCTCTGTATTCTGAGCAGTCTATTTCTGCACAACGCATTAACATTTAGTTTTCTAATTAAGAAACACAAAGAAATAAATTATATCATAAATAATGAATTACATTTAAAATACATACCTGTTTGCGTTGGGAGTCGAAATAAGCGCACAATAGAGGCCATGTCTCTACGTCGACTCTCGCAAACGCCGGAGTAGATAGGAGGGCCGCTCTCTCTGCCTCGGGGGTCGCCATCCACAGGGAGTAGCAGTCGGCCTTCAGCTCATTCCTGTTGTATCGGACCTTGGCCTGCATGTTCTTCATCAGGCCATTGTACAGAGCATGAAGGTCGAGCACCCTCCCCGGGTGATCGGGGTCGGCTACAGGCTGAAAATCGTAATCCAACTGAAAATACAAAAAAACATTGTTATTAGATTGCAAGTGTTAATAATAAATATATTGGATAGATCAAATGAAAATATATATTAATACATACCCGAGCCTGATCAAAGAAGAGGGCGAATGATCGTTGGTGCTGCTCGCCCCACTCAACGTGAAGTGGATAGTTCTTCACGAGCCGGCTCTCGTCCCCCAAATACCGGCCGAACCTCTCGGCATGAGGACCGGTATAGCGATAGTCAAGGGTAAAAGAAGGGGGAATGCTACCTCCCCCCTAGCACTGTCAGGCCTCAGCCTATGGGACTGATTCGGGCCTCGGGTCCCCCTCTGGGGATGGGAAGGCCCTGCGTCTGCACGAAATATCAAGACAATCAATAATAAGACAAAGTTGTATTAAGAAATCAAGGTTAAACGAAAATTCAAGTGTGATATATACCTCCGGTGACTATCGCACGAGCCTGGGCCCGGGCAGCAGCACAAGCGGGACGATAGTTCCTCCGGTGAGGAACAATCGGGGTCCCGGATGCAGACGCATCCCCTCCAACTAGAAAATAAACATCGACGCTAAATTTCCATGAAGTTTATATTTATTCTATAGAGCATATGTAAAATGAATAAATATTTTAAATTTATTCATACTAACCTGTAGACGATGCGGAGGGTATGGAAGCGGCAGGAGTGGCCCCTGCGGAAGATGTGGACGCACCACCTATAATTAGACAATTAAAAATAGATTATATAAGTAATTGCAAAAAGAATGTGTAGATCAATAATATAACGTTCTAAATTAATATGCATGCACTATAGGATATATAAACATACCCGCAGGTGCGGTGGTGTCACCACCTACAGCTAGACAATAATAAAAATTGCTAAGTAAGAACAAAAGGAATGTGTGTATTTATGATATAGCATTCTAAATCAATATAAATATACTATATGATATATAAACATACCTGGAGGAGCGGGAGTGGCCTCTATCCCAGATGTGGACGCATCACCAACAACTAGACAATCAAACATTGACAGTATAAGTAATTTTGACATAAACAGGCATGAATATCTGTAATATTACATTCAAAATGGATATGCGTGCAGTATACCTGGAGGTGTGGCAAAATCCACACGGAAGGAGGCATCCGAAGGGGTCTCCGATCTAGGTGCAAGACCGGCCCTCTGAAGCTCCCTACGGAGCTCTCCAGGCGGCAGAACCACTCTGCCTCTGCCGCGGCTGGAGCTCCTGCCGCCCCTCGCTGCTCCCGACATCGTCATCAAATTTAGATAAACGGTTCGTGGACGCATTAGACAATCATTAAAAGTATTGACTATATATGTATAGAGCGTAAAATGTGAAGTAATAATATAACATTACTGATAACCTTTTTCGTTTCGTGGGCGCATCATACATATCTACTTGGATTTCATCGTCGATGTCATTTCTAACCCACATAACTTCATGATCGGTCGAAGACAACCCATCCTTCGAAACAGACGGTCGGAGCACTTTAAGCCTTCTCTCTTCTTCGTCCTCATCGCTGTCCTCGTATTCTGGGACATCGTGGATATCTCTGGGTTTCCATAGGCATACAACACTCCACCCCGGATACTTCAAACACTGTGAGTAGTATACTTGGAACGCTTGGTTCGGAAAGATAAACGGATCGTCCTAACCGTAAAATCAAAGTGTGTTCACACTGGTCAATCCATATTCATCTTTCCAAGTCCCAAGACTACTTCTCCACCTGTCCGTATCGGTTCGCGGATCGTACCAAGTACACTGGAATATATAAAAGGGTTCTGATCGTCCGGGATAGTGGATGCCGAGTATACAATTTAAGTACCCATAGTAAATCACACCGTCCGATCCTACCGTCACAATCCCACTATTCTGAGTGGTTCTAGATGTTTCTATGTCCTTAACTTCGAATTTGTATCCAAGGACACCAAATCCTTTGTAATATGCAACCTCCATACTAGGAAATTGAGCTAAACATCTTGAATCACTCTCAAATGATGCAGACAAGTTCGGATCGTGGATCTAACAAAATAAATTTTACAACAAATACATAATGATACAGGTTTAGATTAAAAATGATAGCAATAAAATGTTATTCGAATAACTTACATGATCTGTGACCCAATCACAAAAATTATCCTGATGGTATTTTTCCAAACGTTCTTCGTTCCAATCAGGATGCCCCTCACGTACCTCGTTAAAATGAGTTCTGTTTTCGACAAATAATTGTGACATTAATATTATGTCATTTCATACATACACAAACACAGATATAACAATTAATCCAAAAGAACTTACTCTCTAATTTGTTCAAGACATGCGCAATTAAGCAAGATAAACCGGTATATCTTGTTGATAAACATAGTGTCTACCCTCTTATACTCGGCTTTACCATATGGCCCGTCTTGAATTCTTCGTGGTCGGTTAAGCCTTGTTTCAATGTTCTCGTCCAGATAGCGGGAACAAAATGTGGTTGCTTCATCAAGAAGATAACCTTGCATGATAGAACTCTTTGGTCGATTTTTATTGTGTATATACTTCTTAAGAGTGTAGAGGTATCTAATGAGAATATGTTGAATAAATAAATACGGGTATACAGGACAACAATAAATTTATAAATTGCGCGAAACTAAAAATTACACGTACCTCTCGACGGGATACATCCATTGATATTGTACCAGTCCGGCTAATTTCGCCTCAATTGCAAGATGAACCGTTAAGTGTATTATGATATCGAAGAACGACGGTGGAAAAATACGCTCAAACTTGCAAAGTATCAACGCAATAAAATTTTCTAGTTTATCCAGCGTCGCAACCTCCAGTGTTTTAGCACACATCTCCCTGAAAAAACAACATAGATCGTTGATTACTAAACCAACCGAGTCGGGGAGAGAAGTCCTGAGGGCTAATGGAAGAAGGTGCTCCACGATAATATGGTGATCATGACTTTTCAGCCCATCGATCTTACCCTTCACAATTTTTATTTTTTTGCTGAATGATCCTGAGAAACCTGTGGGGACTTTCAAATCATGCAACACCTGCAGGAATCTTTTCTTCTCCGGTTGTGACATATGATAAGTGGTATTGGAAAGTACAAACTTGCCCGGTTTACCCGCTACCGGTCTAGGGTGCAATTCACTTCTTATTCCCCACTCTTATAGATCCATCCGAGTATTCATGTTGTCTTTCAATTTCCCGTCTTTACACAGAAGCAAGTTAAGTATGTGCTCTGATACTCCTTTCTCTATATGCATGACGTCCAGACAATGACGCACTGAATTTGTAGACCAGTATGGAAGCTCGAAGAAAATGCTTAACTTGTTCCAATATTGTGGTTTGACCTGTTTCGTCGGATCCATCCCGAAGGTCACGTTATTGTAACCATCCCATTTAGCAGTCACGTCCTCTCCGGACAATGGGGATGGAGGTCTAAGAAGCTCCTGATGACCATCAAACTGAACCGTGTCTAACCTATAGGGGTGGTCTAGAGGCAGAAAACGTCGATCGCCGCAATAACAAACCTTCCTGCTATAATTCAAAAATTTTGATGTTTTGTGTTCATGGCAATGATGACATGCTTTGTGACCATGTACGGACCAACCTGATAGCATTCTATACGCAGGAAAGTTATTAATTGTCCACATTAAAGCCGCACGCAGTATGAAGGTTGTATTTGTGTTTGAATCATATGTCTCTACACCATCAATGAACAAAGTTTTCAGCTCATCGATCAGAGGTCGGAGATAGACGTCGATATTGTTCCCCGGTGAGTTTGGTCCGTCGATAAGAAAAGGCATCATAAAGTATGATTGGTCCATAGCCAATCAAGGCGACAGATTATAAATTATCATTACAACGGGCCATGTACTGTGACTTTCAGCCATATAGTTGAATGGGCAGAAGCCATCGGTAGCCAGTCCGAGCCGGACATTACGAGGATCGCTACTGAATATTGCGTGCCTCCTATCGAAATCCTTCCATGCCGGTGAATCTCTTGGATCGCTTATTTTTCCATTTTTGCTTGGAGGAGCATGGTGATGCCAAATCATTGCCTCGGCTGTTTTCTTACACCTGAATAGCCTCTGTAGCCTCTGTGTTATGGGAAAGTATCGTGCTATCTTCACAGGTATATCAGGCTTCTTATCAGAATCTTTCGGCTTATAGCCGACCTCTCCGCATGTTGGACACTCTTTCAAATCTGAATTCTCTTTCCGGTACAACACGCAATTTTTAGGACATGCTTGAATCTTCTCGCACTTTAGACCCAAATCAGACATCATCTTCTGGGCTTCGTACCAGCTTTCGGACACATTATTTCCCGGAGGCATAGAATCTTTCAAGAACGAAAGAAGCATTGTGAATGACTTGTTGCTCCATCCATTTAGGCACTTAATCTGAAAAATTTGGACGAACCATGAGAGGGTGGAATACTTCGCATTCTCATAAATTGGTTTCCTAGCATCATTCATGAAATTTTCATATTTATCCGCACGCGGTCCTTGACGGGAAGGAATGTCATCTTCGGTACGAATAGATTCACCTAGGGCAGCCTCTACCATATCCTCCATTTCTTCTGATGGAAATAAATTTCCGTCTCCTGCCGCATTACCGAATTCTTCTTCTTCTCCTGCCGCATTATCGTGTTCTTCTTCTTCTTCTACCGCAGTACTGCATTCTTCTCCTTCCCCGTGATATTTCCAAGTTGTATAAAGTCTAGTAAACCCATGTTTTACAATATGAAGCTCTGCCAATTCTACCTTCTGCCAGTACTTATTGCCACATCTATCGCACGGACAGAGAATCTTCTCTATTATGATCTTATTATGTGCGCGTGCAAATTCAAGGAAAGCAGCAACTCCTGCGACAAACTTAGGTTGCATACGTTGTTTCCAATCCACATACATCCAGTCCTTAACTCTGACGTACTCATGGGCCATGTTAGACTGTATAACATATAAATTGTAGGTTATGCTGACTATATTGAGAAATATAAGAACGGGATAGTTACTGACAAAGGAGAAAATCCGTGTATATGCTTTGTGTGTGCGTTTGTCGTTGAAAAGAATAAATTATCGCACGTATGTTAACCGATAGACGGGGACAAAGTGGCGCTTTTAGTTTCATATATGAGTATCGATGGGAATATGAAGGTTTCATATTATCATATATTGGTTTAAACCCGAACATCTTTAATCGCTCTCTAATTATGCGTTTGTTGTGTATTCTTGTTGTATGTGTGTGTTCCGGCTGTCAGGGGTAGGCTTTTATCCCATTAAGAATGTATAGAGCGAACGCCCATCACTTGTGCTTTCAACCGTTTCGAGTAAATTTCGGCAGCACCTCCCCGCTGTTCTCCGAGTACACTGTAATAGAATAGATAATCATTTCAAAGCTGTGAAACAACGTTGAAATGAACATCTAATCTATCTTTGTACACGGAGAACCAGCGGAAAGGTACTGACGAAATATCTCGAAACGGATGAAAACACAAGTGAATGAAGGCGTTTGCTTTATACATTCTTAACTTGTCCATACGGGACAAATCTCTGGGTTACCATACGATTGAATTTTCTCGTCGCGTAGACTATACGACGGTTGTTAGTATCGAGCTATACTGTCCGATATTTAACAACCTTCGTATAGTTCTAGGTCACGATGAGTATCGCACGTATGTTAACCGATAGACGGGGACTAAGTGGCGCTTTTAGTTTCATATATGAGTATCGATGGGAATATGAAGGTTTTATATTATCATATATTGGTTTTAACCCGAACATCTCGAATCGCTCTCTAATTATGCGTTTGTTGTGTATTCTTGTTGTATGTGTGTATTCCGGCTGTCGGGGGTAGGCTTCTATCCCATTAAGAATGTATAGAGTGAACGCCCATCACTTGTGCTTTCAACCGTTTCGAGTAAATTTCGGCAGCACCTCCCCGCTATTCTCCGAGTACACTGTAATAGAATAGATAATCATTTCAAAGCTGTGAAACAACGTTGAAATGAACATCTAATCTATCTTTGTACATGGAGAACCAGCGGAAAGGTACCGACGAAATATCTCGAAACGGATGAAAACACAAGTGAATGAAGGCGTTTGCTTTATACATTCTTAACTTGTCCACACGGGACAAATCTATGGGTTACCATACGATTGAATTTTCTCGTCGCGTAGACTATACGACTGTTGTTAGTATCGAGCTATACTGTCCGATATTTAACAACCTTCGTATAGTTCTAGGTCACGACAAGTATCGCACGTATGTTAACTGATAGACGGGGACTAAGTGGCGCTTTTAGTTTCATATATGAGTATCGATGGGAATATGAAGGTTTCATATTATCATCGAGTATCATATATTGGTTTTAACCCGAACATCTCGAATCGCTCTCTAATTATGCGTTTGTTGTGTATTCTTATTGTATGTGTGTGTTCCGGCTGTCGGGGGTAGGCTTCTATCCCATTAAGAATGTATAGAGCGAACGCCCATCACTTGTGCTTTCAACCGTTTCTAGTAAATTTCGGCAGCACCTCCCCGCTGTTCTCCGAGTACACTGTAATAGAATAGATAATCATTTCAAAGCTGTGAAACAACGTTGAAATGAACATCTAATCTATCTTTGTACATGGAGAACCAGCGGAAAGGTACCGACGAAATATCTCGAAACGGATGAAAACACAAGTGAATGAAGGCGTTTGCTTTATACATTCTTAACTTGTCCACACGGGACAAATCTATGGGTTACCATACGATTGAATTTTCTCGTCGCGTAGACTATACGACGGTTGTTAGTATCTAGCTATACTGTCCGATATTTAACAACTTTCGTATAGTTCTGGCTCACGACGAGCATCGCACGTATGTTAACCGATAGACGGTGACTAAGTGGCGCTTTTAGTTTCATATATGAATATCGATGGGAATATGAAGGTTTCATATTATCATCGAGTATCATATATTGGTTTTAACCTGAATATCTCGAATCGCTCTCTAATTATGCGTTTGTTGTGCATTCGTGTTGTATGTGTAACATAATTTTAAACTATTGAGATCAAGATTGATAGAACTGATCATCCTATATTGCAATAGCATTCATCAACCAAAAACTATTATTGCAATGGTATTCATCTATAACAATCAACAATTAAAACTACAAATGTAGGATACTGATATTATAAAGCGTTATACGCAACATTGATCGGTATTCATCATTTTCTTCGTTATCATCTAAGATGTGGATACATTAAATTTCATGTGATTCTATAACTTTTTCATCGTTGATTTAGCAATGTAAAAAATTTTATTGCCCTTAATTTTGAACCCACTAAATCAATGGTGAAAAGTTGTAGAATCACATGAAATTTGTTGTACCCACATCTTAGATGATAACGAAGAATATGATGTATGTCGATCGTCGGAAAAAATAAGGAAGGACATATTTTTTCGACGCCATAAGAGAAAATTCCCTCCTTCATTATATATATATATATATATATATATATATATATATATATATATATATATATATATATATATAATTTTCCAACAAGGGATTAGGATATCATCAAGTCATGTGACAACACTAGATAAATTAATCTTAATGGAGTTTTTGTCTAATCAAATTAAACTCCAACCATCATTTTAAAAGAACGAACCAACATCATTAAAAAAATGTAAATACCAACTCCAAATTCCCAAAAAAGTAACGAGTAGGATGAAAATAAAGCCTATCCGTGCTTTTTGTTCTCTTTGTAAGCAGCATTATAAATGGCCGAGTTACGAAATATGTTGTTAGGCATTAGTTAAGCCGATAAACAAATTCAGATCATTTAATCATATTTATCTTCCTAAAAACCCGTCATTGATTAAAAGTTGATAGCAATGATCAAACAACACAGGAATTTAACCAACACTGTTCACGTATAATCAATCTTGCACCACTAATCATTCCTACGACAACCGTTAGTCGACAATCAGATGGATCTCTCTCTAAATCATACCCTGCTGTCAAACGTTTTTCTCCCATCAAATCAATTATACTAGTATAGGTCGCGATGAGTACAACCGTCAAAACCAATCACACCGCCCACACACGAAAACTAGCCATGCTCATAACATTTACATATCCTCAACTAACCCATTAAAACTCTCTCCAAGTTGGATATTAGTTGACCAACCACCATTAAACCGCCCACACACGAAAACTAGCCATGCCCACTAGCCCCAGCCCCGGCCCCAACCTAACCCCAGCCCCAGCCCCAGCCCCAGCCCCGGCCCCAACCCAACCCCAGCCCCAGCCCCAGCCCCAGCCCCGCCCCAACCTAACCCCAGCCCCAGCCCCAGCCCAGCCCCGCCCCAACCTAACCCTAACCCTAGCGCGGCCAGCTAAACCCCAACCCTAAGCCAAACCCTAACCCCAGCCCCAGCCTCAGCCAAACCCCAACCCCGACCCTGACCCCGACCGCGACCCCTGCCGAACCCCAACTCGCGCGCGCAACCCCAGACCCAGCCATGAACCCTAGCCCTAAATAATCAAAAAATTCTTTAATTTACATGAAGATTTACTCACCTGAACGGCGGTGGCGACGACCTGAACGGCGGTGGCGACGACGAGAACGCTGGTGGCGACGAGAACGGCGGTGGCGATGACGAGAACGGCGGTGGCGATTTGGGGATTTTCTTTCGCGCGCGATCGAGAGAGGAAGAAAGTGAGCGTAGGCGATCGATCTGTGCCTTTATTAAATCGATATTTAGTTGCCCCTACGGATTTGTCCGTAGGTCCTTGGTTTGGGGCTCCGTAGGGGCAAACACCAAATTAAGAATTAATATTTTTATTCTTGGACGTCTGGGCCCGTAGGGGCAACCTTTTAGCCCTACGGATTAATCCGTAGGGCCTACTTAAATCTGCCCCTACGGATTTCAATATCCGTAGGGGCAACCCCCTATTTTACTAGTGGAGGGAGAATTTCAAACAGATTTGGACAGCATGTAGAGTCCATACTTCTATTTCTTCTCTCTTGTCCAGATATATACGGCCGGCATATAGAATAATTTTACCGTTGTCCACCGAAGGACTTTTCTCGATAACCGGTTGCATTCGGTCCGAATTTAAATTCAAAAAGAATTTTGATGCAAATTTCCCAGTGTAACCTCCATGTGTAAACCCAATCCACGGCCAACCCAATAACTTGGCCCAACCCAAAACAGGATACAAACACAACAAAAAGATATGCTTGAGGTCAGCTGTCTCAGTGGTTAATGAAGTCAAAGGGAGGCACTAATTTATTTTTAGCATTTCACCAAGAAATTTAAGTTTGATGCTATTTGATTTCTATTATTCAATTAATAAATATGGTTAATCTTTTACTTTTCATTTTTGGTATGTCATGATTTTAAGACATTCTTATCATAGTTTTCACGTCATATCTATAATTATCATCCATTTGACAAGACATGTAGAAACTATTCAAAATTTACCATTACCTTTTATTCTCTTTCCTGAAGAGGGTCTCATTTGCCCGGTTGGGTGGGTCCCGTGTTAGTATTTGGAATGTATCATTAATGGAAAATGGGTTTTAGAAACTATTTTACTAAAGATTAGTTTCCTATTATTTCTTGTTTTTTAATGAATCAAATACTTTATATAATCACACTGTTGCTATTATTCAACGTAATCTTATTGACCAAGTGTATTGGGCTTCAAGGTTCAGATCAACAAGAGGCCTCTGCATCTTAGAATAACACTATTTGGGAAAGTTGTCAACACCCCCTCCCCGGCAACCCAACCCCTAGACATTTAGCTTTCGTTAAAAGAAAAAAATGGGCCCAGTTAGAACTTCTTTATACTGGTTACTTGTAATATCTAAGCAACTGTCTGTAACAAATAAAAAGTTGCATGGAAAATCTAATCAGTTTTCTATAATATCTGAGGAGTTAGAAGGAACAACGAAGAAGATGAAATAGAGCCCATGCTTTCCAATAATTTCAAAAAAAAATCAACCATTTTAGAACAGCGCTTGAGCGGGCTGAGGACTTTTTGACAATTTACCCTAACTATTTCACAATTTACCTTGCTTCACATTATTCGAGCATAACCATAAGGAGCCTTTTTATAGTACGTTAAAATGAAAATATATGGCTCAATTTTCTTTTACCATGCATGTATATAAATGGGCATTTAAAAATATACATTTTAATATTTATTATTCAGCTGTTTGTTCACATTCAACACATTGAAAGTTGGATAAACAAAGAATATATATGTAAAACATGTGTTATTTCGGAAATGCATCACTTGCTTTCAACAGTTTAAACAAAAATTCAGTGGGGATGCCCTCGCTGTACTTATAATTGTTTTTTAAAAATGATATACTTTATTTCGATCGAGTTTTAAAAAATAAATTATAATGATAGTCTCATTGATTAATATGATAAATAGTTGGCTAAATTTCAATTTAATACCATGAACTTCAGCCACTTCTTCCAAACTAACACAAACTTCTAAAATGATGCAAAACTACCACAAACTTCAATTTGTATCATAAAACTCCCTAACAAGGTTAATAAGTTTAACAAGTATAAAATGACCACTAAAATTATTGGCCAAAATTAAAATATATTGTTAGAAAAAGCAAAATGTTAAATTATGATAATATTAGTTTATGATATAGTATATAAAATTATTAATTAAATTTTGTGTAAGATTTATAATTTAATGATATGAAGATAATATATTTTGTCAGGGAGGTATTTAAAAATAATTTTAGTTAAGATAATAAAGATTTTTTAAAAATATTAAGAATGGCCAACCTAATAAATTTTTAAAGCTTAAAAGATTAACCTTTAAAATCTATATTATTTTAACTAATTCTTCAAAAAATCTTATAAAACATTTGCAATAATTAATAGAGAAAATAAAAATGTTATCATTGCATATTGTTCTATCTTGGTTACCAAAATTTTCATTAATTTGCTTATTAGAGAAGCATAGATAAAAAATGATAATAGTTTGATAATCAGTAACCTCGATTAACATAAAACTGGTTTAATTTTTGAAGGGAAAATCTAATTCGGAGAAATATAAGATACATAATAAATCTAAGGAAATATGCATATTAAAAAGAGAATTTTTAAAATAAAAGGGAATTTGACGAGTGATATAAAAAATCGCTAAATAAAAATCTCAACTAAATCAATTTATATTTTGTTATCACCAAGAAGGAAGGAGCAAAATAGCCAGAAAGATCATATTGAGTGAATACCAAGCCCAGGCCAAGCTGTTCCTCTTGGTCTACTAAAGAATGTAACGTCATTGAAAGAACTAGTGACCGAGAAGCGAGACCAGGTATAAGAAGGTCTTTCCTTGATAACAAGTAAACTACTCGATAAAAATAAATTTTGATTTTTAATTTTTAATTGAAATAGTTGATATGAGAGATTACATATGATTATTTCAAATAGACCGTAAAAGTGTTTTTTTTTAAAATATATTAATTGGGATAAAAATTAGTTAATAAAGAGATTTGAACTATTCTACTTCTAAGAGGGGAGGGAATCTCCACCTCTTATATTTTACACCGTTGAATGTTTTGATCTAATGGTGGAAAATATGGGTTGATATCATCATCATTTTTTGTAGGATTGTATCACTCACTATTTACGTATATCCAACCATTAAATCACACATCCACCAGTAAAAAATATAGAAGTAAAAGATTCCTACTACTCTTAGAAGTAGAATAGTTCTACTCTTAAAGAAAGGGTTTTTAAAACAAAAGGGAATTTGACGAGAGATATAAATTGAAATGGTAGATATGATAGATAACATATGATTATTTCACATAGATGTTAAAGTTTTAATTTTTTTTAAAATAATTTTGTTTGAGATAAAAATTAGTTAAAGATATTACAGACCAAAAAATTCATCAATTTTCTTATAAGAGTAGTATAAATGGATATTGATATTAAACTATATGAAAGAATATTTCTTGAAATATTCCCTTATACAGCTTAAACTTTAGTAGAAAATTTATTATCTAGCATCTATTTAATATTCTTACCATATTTGGGTCATGAAAAAAAATTTATTAGCTTTCTACTCAATATTTATCATTCTTTTATCTAATACACAAGGCATATATATGATGGAAAGTTTCTAATCGGTTCACTTCTTTAAAATCTACTTCTAAACTTTCTCTCGCTGCTAAGATTTTACCGGCAAAATATTAAAAAATTATATGATTTTTTTATGCTATAGCATGAAAAATATTGGAAAATCGAAAAAATAAACTTTTGAGAAAATTTAACGATTTTCGTTCGCTATTGCAATAAAAAATATAGAAAAACCAAAAAACAAAAAATTTCGATATATTTGAGTAATTCGCTATTTTCATATTCTATAGCATATAATATATTAAAATTTTGAAGAAAATTTTATATTGTTGAAAATTTTGTGCTTTTTGTATGCTATAGCATACATAATATTAGAGAAACGGAAAAATAGGAAAATTTTGAGATTTTTGAAAATTTAACGATTTTCTTAAGTAATAACATGTATAACATAGAAAAATGAAAGAAAACATAAAATATTGAGATTTTTAAAAATTTTACGATTTTCATATATTATAGCAAAAATTATTGAAAAACCGAAGAAAAAAGAAAATTCATGAGATTTTCAAAATTTTGCGATTTTCATATGGTATGAAAAGAAAATACTAAAAAACAAATTAAGAAATCAGAATATTTGAGATTTTTGATTTTTTTTCCGATTTTTGCATGTTCCAACATACAAAATATTGGAAATTTGAAGAAATTTTTTTTTTTGGGGGGAGGGGGGGATGGGGTGGGGTGTGTGTGAAAAATTTCTTGATTTTTTTGTGTTACCAAGGTTCCAGTTTATCCAGAGGAACAGATTTTTTTGTTCTGTTAGATTCTTTATAGAAATCGACAACCTTCTACTCTTTTATTTTATATAACTTTTTGTATACACCTGAAAGTTCTCCAAAATTATGAGCAAGTCAAATATTAGAAAATCGAACAAAATAGAATATTCTTAGATTTTTGAAATTTTATGATTTTTTGTGCTATATATATATATAGCATGGAAAATAATAAAAAAATAGAAGAAAAAAGAGTTTTTTTGAGGTTGTTGAGTATTTCTTTAAAAAAAAGAAACTATGGAGCTGTTTTAAAAATTTCATGATTTTCACGTGCTATATATATCATACAACAAGTTGATAAACCGAAATAAACATAAAATGTTTAGATTTTTTAAAATTTATCGATTTCCGTGTGATTAGAAGAAAAATATTGAAATGGAAGAAAGCAGAAAATTTTGATAGTTTTGAACAGTTCACGATCTTTGTATGCTATATAGCAAATAAAATACTGAAAAACCGAATAAACAAAAAATATTAAGTTTTTTTTAATTTCATGATTTTCATGTATTATAACATGGAAAATATTGAAAATTTTAAAAAAAAGCAACAAAATTTTGTATATTTAAAAAAACCATTTTTGTCGGTGTTTTAGCATGCAAAATATTAAAAAAAATCTAAAGGAAACAAATTTTTTTTCCAGATTTTTTAAATTATTGCGATTTTCGTTTCTTATATAAATCAAGATATTTAAAAACCAAAGCACGCATAAAATTTTACGATTTTATATGTTATAGCATGCAAAATATTGGAAAACTAAAACAAGAATTTTTTTATATTTTTGAAAATTTTCCCGATTTTCTATACTATATCAAGCAAATATTGAAAACCGAAGAAAACAGACAATTCTAAAATTTTTGAAAATTATTTAATTTTTTTGTGGTAACATGCAAAATATTCTAAATTTATAGAATATAAATAATTTTATGATTTTCGTTTATTGTCAGGAGATCCCAGTCTTCCAGAGTCTCGGTCACTCAAATCAAATTTCTATGTTTTATTGTTTTTCTTAATAGCAATCTCTGATTATTTCTTCTTTTACTTCACATAGTATTTTGTCTCTTTAAAACTCGGAAGTTCTCTAAAAACATGAACAAATAATATATTGAAACACCAAAGGAAACAGAAAATTACGCGATTTTTAGATTTTTATGATTTTCTTATGATATACATGCAGAATAATGAAAAAACGATGAAAAAGGAATTTTGAATATGATTTTCATGTGCTATATTGTGCAAAATATAGAACAAGGAAACATAATTTTTTTTGTTGACATTTTTGAAAATTTTATGATTTCCGTATGTTCGCAAGCAAAATGTTAAAAGAATAGAAGAAAATAGGAATTTTCAGAATTTTTGAAAATTTTATGATTTTCGTTTGTTATATTTAGAATGCAAAAATTTGGAAAACAAAAGTTTTAAGATGAGCGATTTTCGTATGCTATAAAAGAAAAATATTGAAACGGTAAAACAAAAAAATATAATACTTTTAAAACTTCGCGATCTTTGTGCGCTTATAATATGCAAAATATTGAAAGAACGAATAAAATAGAAAATATTAAGATTTTTAAAAATTTTGCGTTATATAATGCAAAATATTGAAAATTTGAAGATAACAACAAATTTTTTATATTAAAAAATTTCTCGCGAAAATATTAAAAATTTGAAAAAAAAAGATTTTGAGATTTTTGTAGATATTGTGATTTTCATGTGCTATAACCAAGTAAAATATTGAAATATCGAAGAAAACTATTTTATTTTTATATTTTAAAAAAATTCATGATTTTCATGTGTTATATATAGTAAGCAAGTTTTTGAAAAGTCAAATAAAATAAAAAAGTTTGAGATTTTTGTAAATTACGCAGTTTTTATTTAATAGCATGCAAAATATAGTAAATATAAAGAAAAATAATTTAGGGATTTTTGTAAATTTTGTAATTTTTATGTGTTATTACATGCAAAAAATTAAAGATGCATAATATTGAAAATTCGAAGAAAACAACAAATTTTTTATATTAAAAAATTTCTCAATTTTTGTGAGCGAAAATATTAAAAATTTGAAAAAAAGATTTTGAGATTTTTGTAGATATTGTGATTTTCATGTGCTATACAAAGTAAAATATTGAAAAATAAAACTATTTTATTTTTATATTTAAAAAAAATTCACGATTTTCATGTGTTATATATAACAAGCAAATTATAGAAAAACCGAATAAAATAAAAAAGTTTGAGATTTTTGTAAATTACGCAGTTTTTATTTAATAGCATGAAAAATATAGTAAATATAAAGGAAAATAATTTAGGGATTTTTGTAAATTTTGTAATTGTTATGTGCTATTACATGCAAAACATTAAAGAACAGAAAATTTTGACTCTTGAAAATTTCATGATTTTTGCGTGCTTGCATAAAATTGAAAAAAGAAACAAAACAAAAATATTTTAAGATTTTCGTTTGCTATATTATGGAAAAATATTGTAAAACGGAATAAAAAAAATATTTTATTTTTGTTTCATGATTTTCTTGTGCTATAGCAAACAAAATATTGGAAAACCAAGTAAAACACAATTTTTAAAATTTTCAAATTTCACCATATTTACATGCTTTAGCTGCAAAATGCTGATTATTTGAAAAAATACTAAAATTTTTGAGATTTTTTTACATTTCTTGATTCTCATGTGTTATAACAAGCAAAATATTGAAAAGCAGAAGAAAAAGAAAATTTTGAGTTTTAAAAAACAATTTCATGATTTCACATTCTATGATAAGAATAATATTGAAAAGTTAAAGAAAAAACCGGTGTATTTGCATCTTAAATCTTCATATATTTTGTTACGCCCCGCTTCTCGGTGTACGGCAAGAGAATGTGGCGAGGCCCGCTTCGTATTTACTCTGAAATAAACACGCTAAGCGTATCTAAACAATATAAAGTAAATGTACACAAGAAAAATGACCATAGATGTAATTGAACAACAACTTTTATTTATTAAACATTCTTTTCAAGTATAACAGGAAATGTAAATACATAGATGGAAAACAATGCCTAAACAATGGCATAACTGAAATGAAAATATGTAGAAGTAAAGTCAACGCTCAGGATCTTCTGTGAACTACTCCAAATACTCCTGGCTGGTCTCGAGCTCCTCAGAGTCGGGTCCTCCTGACAACGTTCCAAAGAAAAAGAGAAATAGGAATGTTGTCAGCGAACAATCACTCAGTAAGTCCCAAAGATGAGTAGAGATAGAATAGACAGAAAGAGAATATGACTATTAATGTTTGATTATATTGTTAACGCGGTTGTTTGTAGCTTGGTACAGAATATGCCAGTGTATATGAGAGGAGTCCAACTTACATCATAGACTTTGGTAACCTGTATTACAAGGTTCCGTCGAAAATACCACGGAACAACGATATGGATGTAATTACGTCTTAAGTAACCACCTCGTGCCACCTTTAACATGTTCCGTACCAGTCTATCCCTTTATAAACCCTGTGGTGTATTATTATATTGATTGAATTGATTGTACTGATTGTATTGCATGGTATCGTCTTGTAGTAAATGAAAAACTTGTCGAAACTATGATATCAGTAAATGAAATGGATGTAAATGGATAGTCATGTAAACGGAATATATCCATGGTTCGGTTCGGTCAATATAGATTGATATAAATTGATTAGACGGATTCATAGATTCATGTTGTACTGTTGTATATACTTGAATCATATTCAAGTCAGATTGATTTCAAATTGGACTGTGACTCGAACTGAGTCAGACTTTTAAACAGAATTGAAGTTCTGATTGTTTTGATATTATCGGTAACTGCTGCACATGGACGGTAGGATTTGTGTCTTTTTCAAAGACAATTACCTTGTTGATAATACCGTTTGTTAGATTGTCCACCTTAGATAGGCAAGCACCCAAATTCTCCGGCTCCATGAGGCTCAAGAGAATTGGTCCCGCTTAAACCTATATTTACTAGGGGTCCTTATTATAATTTAGTACAATTTGAGGGGGTTTTATGTAAAAATAATTTTGATATAATTTTCAAAATGCACCTCAAGTATTTAATTATCGTGTTTAGGGTTTTCATAGACGTATATTTTATAAAAGTGGAATTTCTAGTGAGTAGAACCTAATTTTCATAGTATATGATATTTTATTGAAATATCGGTATTTTGCATTGAATTATAATGGTATTTTCCTCTAATGGTGATTCCTTTGATTTAGAAAACTTGGAATACTTATATAATATAATAAAAATAGATATTTTTATAATAGTTATATATATATATATATATATATATATTATTTATTCTTGTAGAAATCTCATTTTCTAAAGAAAAATACATTAAACTTCCATCGCGATCGAATGCTCCTCTCGGATGTCTGCATCTCGCTCTACTAGGCCCGAGAATGTGCGATAACCCGCACCATCCCGATCGGGGTTCCCAAAAGTGGGTTGTAGAGACGTAATTGCAAGGAACTTGATTAACACACTTTTTAAAGAAATAGTTTTGCAAGTTGATAGTATTTATTCGTAATGTCGTATTTTCCCATAACTAGAGTGCCAAAATTTCATCATGCTATATCAAAAATATGTGTTGTGATAAGATAGTTCATTACCTCGTGAGTTGTCTAAAAGTAATACAAGTATTATGTTGATTTGTGTCAAAAGTAAAGTATATAGTATTTTACCATAAAAATACAATAAAACCTGCATAAAAAATTCTTTTGAGACGAAATTTGTTTTAATGTGTTTTTTAATGTTTATTAAACATGATATGAGAGTATGGTATTGTAGGGTGTTTTTCGTCACCCATTGAGATGGGAATACGCATCGCTTGTCAGGCGTACTACATATTCCCCCTGCCGAGGGTAGGCGGGGGTTTATTGATTGTGAAGATTCGAATCTCTGGCAGCTATGAACTAAGCTGTCGTTAATTACCCATCGCCTTTGGAGCGAAGAAACCTTCGATTGACGGGTTAAACTGGTCATGCGAACTCAATGTGCAGTGTGCGTGTGTTGTGTTTTGAAGGGTCTTTGATATATCGGGGCGTCGCAGAGTTTACGGGGGTCCTGCTACCCGGATAACGGGCTGGGGTCAAGGGGGATAGCAACTTCTTTGCGGGGTGCGGGGCAGCGCCTTGCTAGAAAAATTTTCCCAACGGGGGACGTGTTTTGGGTGTGGAGTGCATGGAAAATGAGGGGAGAGGAGCGTCTTAAAGACACGTGCATGGCACATGGACGTTAGACGCCCACGGGTCACGTGTCACGCGCGTGGGCACTTTGCGCCCGTGGGTCACGTGCCACTCGCATGGGCGCTTTGCGCCCGCCGGTCACGTGCCCTGCACGTGACTGCTGGACGCCCGTGGGTCACGTGCGCGGCATGAGATCTGTAACAACCTAGTTCATTTATACCAATTCCAGTTCCCGTATTTACTTATCTGTGGTATTTTCTTGATTTATCGTGTTTTGGATGCGAATGGTATTTAATATTTTACTTTGCATTCGACCCGACCCGCTTGCTTGAATTTGTTTGATTTATATTTATGAATTGTCCTGATTTGTTACGTAAACTGTGCATTTTCATATTTAGTACATACTGACATTTTCATCTGGCATTGCATCTTATGCCATATAACATTTTAAGTCACAGAAAATATTTTAAAATTACATAACATTGCCTGCTTGATACTCCTAACCCCGTGGTAGTATCTGCGCATCTTGTTCTCGTCCCGCTCAGTGAAACGGACGTGTTTGGATGGCTACGCGCACGTACGTGCATCCGTTCTTGGGGGTATGCATTTTCGTTACCTGAGCATTCGTTTTAAAATTTGGATATCGCATATATTTTTCATATTTTAAATTTGAAATTTTAGACCTGACCCGGGCGCGTTTTGGAATATTTTGTATACCACCTAAATTCAAACTTATTAAATATTTATTTTAAATTTTTTTACATTTAAATCTCGTTAACTATAATATTTCACAACTAACTAAAATCTTTAAAAATTAAAATCAAAACATATTAAAATTTCCCAGCTCAACCCCAGCTCTCTCTCTCGCTGTCCAATGCCCCACTCCCTCTCTCTTTCTTTTTCTTTCTCTCCTTCTCTCTCCTCTCATAATCTCTCTCTCTTTTTCTCTCTCTCTTCTCCCTTCCTTTCTTCCTTTCTCTCTCTCCCCACAAAGTGACAAATTTCTTTCTCCTCACTATTCATTCCCCCCCCTCTCTCCCCTCTCGATCTCGCTCTCTCTCCATCTCTCTCCTCTCTCTCCTCTCACATTCTCTCTCTTTCCCGTTTCTCTCTCTCTCTGAGCCCTCTCTCTCTGTCTCTCTCCTCTATTTTATTTCTTTAGTATTTTTTTATTATGAGCCCACATCTCTATCTCTCATCTCTCTTCTTCTTCTGTTCTTCCTCGTTTCTTTTCCCGCGACCACGAACCCAAAACCCAACCCTCGCCGTCGCCGCGCCTCGCCGTCACCGCCTCGCCTTCGACCTCGCCTCTCCTCCTTCGCCTCCTCATCCCTCTCGATCACCTCCACTTCCTTTCTCTTCTCAACTCCGAACCCAACATTACACCCATCACCTCACACCCTCCTCGCCGGTGATCCCTCGCCTCAACCCTCTCGCGCCGACCTCGTCGTCATTTCCTTTCACCTCTCTCTTCCCCGACCTCCTGTCACCACCACTACCACCATCAACTCTTTCCCGAGCACATATCCCCGCACACACCCGATCGTGACCCAGCCTCCACCGCCGGCGACTTCTGTGTTGGATATAGTGCCCTCAAGAAAATTATCATAGTCGCGGACAGATGATTGTGATGATTGAGGTAGGACATATACCGATAAAACAGTCTTACTCAAGATGATAGTATGCTATCTGGTTCGTCTTTATCATCATGTACGTGTTGATAGAGCCTTTAGGATTCTTGCTTGACTGCCAGCATTATGATGGCGATCATATATGTGGGAGCTGGGGTCTATAAACACATCCTTAAATGTCCCTAGTCGTAGGAGTATCAAGACTGGGCATCGATACTCCAGTGTAGACTAGTGTATACTGATCGAGACCCCGACGAGGGGTGGTGGCCAGGTCTCACAAGCTATTGGTGTTAGTTTGTTCACCTAAGATAGTATACAAGTGCTCATTGGATTATGAGTACACTGGACGGACTCGCCGGGAACCTGCTAGTTGGTATTATACCTATTGTCAGATAGCAGTTCCCAGGTGACATGTGTACAGGTTAGTCTGTCGACCTGAGATCGTCATTTGTCTCGTGTGAGTTCCCACTGTGCTTTAATTACTACCCTACCACGGCTCAAAGGAGTCATGCAAACAGGTTTTAGTTGGGTACAGTCCCGAGCCACATAGAGGAAGTGATCGGATCGTTGGGGATTCGTCTCTCCCGGTATTGGGGGTTGATGTCGCAATGTGTACGGATGGCCATCATCACAAATCCATGGCCATGGTAGACGAGGATTACCGATCCAGGATCGATAGTTTCTCAGGAGGTGATGGGTTACATGCCGACACTAAATATCGCGTTGTTAGGGGTCTGACTTTATCCAACCCCTTAGATTCGATATGCGATACTCTTAGACGAACAGACCGGACTGTACGGATATTGTCACTGTCAGGCTCAGTAGGGGTTCAGGATGAGTTTGCTCGTCGGCCTCCCTTTCGCTCAATATCTGGGTAGCCGTTACGTACAGCTAGTGCCGCTGACGTGCTTGTGGTTAAACCCACTGCCAGCGTATTGACGAGTCTTTAGAGTCCCACACAGAGGGTTTTCACGGTTCAGGCGATATGGTGTACATGACGTATGTTAATACATACAGGTGTCCGATTAAATATGTGCACTTGCTGCGCAGACTTTAATCGGACGGTTGATAATACTAGCGGCTTAGGAGTAAGCCAGTTTATTAAATCGGGTTTTGATTTAATAATTTATATATATGTATTTGTATATACGTATTCTAGTATTATTGTTCACTATTCGTTTTCTCTCTCGGCTATTCGTATTTTTGATACGAATACGCGTATATGTATTTCGGTACATGTACCGGAAAGTATTCTGTATTTTATACAGAATAGCTTCTAGAAGTTTTGCCACCTCATTATTGATTTTCCATTTATGGAAATTCATTTTGTTTCATAATGAGGTGGAGGGGTGACATGGCATTGACATGGTCAAAGCAAGGTTTTGGGCATGTAGCAAAGCATGGTGTGCAATTGTTTAATTGTAAAATGGCATGGGATTTTTTTGATGAGAGAGAGGGAGGGGGCCGGCCACCATATGATGGGAGTGGGGTTTCATTTTGATTGGGGTTACATGATTAATTTACTAGCTCACTCTCTCACTCTCTCAAGTTTACAAAATACTTAGCCATTTCTGTAAGTCTATGTCACGCACCCCACGAACTTGCGGGGAGACGGAATATGTGAAAAACGATTATCAAAGTTTCGTAACACGGACCTGAGCGCATGAATCGTATCTAAACCGTTACTAACTATCTACGAGAGGTTTAACTACTCGGATTCGAAGTTATACCTCACGTTACATGTCCTTCGGGTCTTCATCGCTGTCCTCCACTCCTCGTAGGCTCCTTAGAACATCGGCACCTTAACGGCCTCCTCGAGTCAAAGACGATCCACCCAAGAGCTCCTACGCCAAGCTTGATCTCTAACTTGAGATAACTAGGTTGCTCAAAGTGCTAATCTAAGCTACCTAGGGGATATAGAGTGAGGTTATGGATGTATTAGTCTAGCTAACCCTTGATCTCAACACATGAGAGGTTAGGGTTAGGGTTTCAAGAATGAGAGAGCTTGAGGAGAGAGAAGGTGATGATAAAAATGAGAATGAAAAATGAGCTCATTTGAATATATAACAAGCATAACAATTTATCAAATAAATAATATAAATGATTAATCATCATGGTTGATGCATTCACCTTGTGTGATTCATCACATGAGTCATAAGCTCAATAAATGAAGCATTAACTCCAAGGATGAATCACACAAATGAGTCATTAAGCATTAAATGCTTATGCCACCTTAACCCCCAAGTCACCATGCTTCTAGAAGCTTCCCGGAAAATTGCGAGAACGCCCCTCCAATCCGTGAAAACACGGAAAACTTTAGACTGTATAAATCCAAGAACCCGATACTAGAATCTGGCTTAAACCAAAGCCTGCTAGTAAAAACTGTCCGAACGTCGTACGTGCGTAAACACACGTACGCGTCCGAACCCTTGTCGTAAAACCATACGACCTCTATATCGTTTCGCCTGGAGCAGGGAAACCCTCTGTGTGGGACTCTAAAGACTCGACACTACGCTGGCAGTGGGTTTAACCACAGACCGCAAGCGGCACTAGCTGTACATAACGGTCCCCAGGTAGATGTCGATAAGAAGGCCGATGAGGAAACTCATCCGAACTCCCACTGAGCCTGATGTGACAATCTCCGTACAGTCCGGTCTGTTCGTCTAAGACTATCACATATCGAGCCTAGGGGCGGCAAGCGTCAGTCCCCTAATAGCGGTATAAGTCGTGTCGGAGCGTAGCCTATTACACCCTGAGAAACTACTGGAACCTACCAGTAAATCTCGCTTGCCCTGGACAGGGACTTTGCGTAATGGCTCTCTGACACAGCGCGATATCATCTCCCAATACCAGGAGAGACGAATCATGTCTAACCACTACTGCCTCCAAGTGCTCGGGACTACACCCAACTGCTACCTGTTTGCACGACTCCTTTGAGCCATGGTAGGATAGCAATCTAAGAACAGTGGGACACACTCGAGGCGAAGTAGCAGTGTCAAGTCTGTGGACTATGTTGTACTCATGTCACCTGGGAACTGTTAACTGACGATGGGTATAATACCATCTAACAGTTCCCCTGCAAGTCATGTCCGGTGTACCCATAACCCAACGAGCACCTGTATACTATCTCCAGTACGACGTACTGATGGCTGTGGGACAGACCATCCCCCTAACTGGGATGAGAAGCGTATACACTAGTCTACTCTGGAATATCGATGCCCTGTCTCGATAATCCAACGACCAGGGACCTGTATAGGATGTTGCTTATAGACTACCCATCCCCCACTAGTGTGACTGCCATCACAACGCTGGTAATCAAGCAAAGATCATATGGGCTCTACTAATATGTATAAGTGATACGTTACAAGAAACATATGCATATATTAAAGTAGACACAACCAAGTATCATACTACCATGTTTAGCAAGACTGCTATATACAACTGTGAATATCCCAAGCTTCCATTAAGTAATATATAATCTAGTATGATACAATAATGGCCCCTAGGGCATATACACTAACAATTTCTTTGCTCATGCCATCACCTCCTTCTTCATCTTCTATGGATGCTCCATGAGCACTAAATGTTGAGAGAAAAATATAGTGACACACTACTACACCTCGACTCTCCATCGTTAGCAACTATGGAGCGTCGGTTGTCTCATTCGTTGAGTTGGAGCTTGCGCCGTTTCCCTTGGGTGGATCATCGGAGATGGAGGAAGACCGGCAACCAAACTTCGTCAAAGAACCGATAGGAGCTTGGAATGAAGACCGAAGGACTTGGATCATCTCGGTATAATAATTCTAACTCTTAGTTTAGCTTGCTAGTATAGGGTTTAAGGTCGATCCGGAAATCGGGTAGCGATAGCGTCGGTTTTATAAATTTTTGTTCCGCATTCTTGCCGCGTTTTGACGGCCGAGGCGCTGCAGAGACCCAACATCCTGTACCTCGCCGTCATCATCATCCCCTTCCTCTCCTTTGCAGCCCTTGACCACCCTTTCCCCACAGAGCCCAACCGAGCCATCTCCCAAACTCCATCAGCACAGAATCCATTAAACCCTAGCAGCACCTTACCTCCCCTACTTCCTCGCCGGAGCCCCGACACCGTCGCCTCCGTACACTCGTCATCACAACCACCTCCTCGCCTTCTCCTCTGTCCCAGAAACCCCAATGCAGCAACACCCTCTTCCTCTACTTTTCCTTCTTCTACAACTTCTTCTTCTCGGTTCTTTTCTACGTTCTTGGTTTTTTCCGGTGATCGCCGGAGCTGTGCCGCTGCCGACGATCCAAGCAACCCTGTGGACGTCTCCTACCTGTATGATTACCTTCTTTCCGTGCCTGGAATTGTCCCGTGTGCGCGTGTAGATGTTGCGACATTTGCCCGACGTCGGACGTGCCGTGCGTATCCGTATCGCGATCCATCGAGGCAAGTTAATCTTGCTACATGCTATATAATTCGTTATATACATATTTAAATAAATATCATACCTATAGTTTAAATCTAGTACCCCATATTTAGTTTTATAACGTTTCGATGTTCCGTTTGCATCCGTTTATATCATTTCAGATCTAGGTCGTGAAAACTTATCTTGTTACATACTAGATTACAATATACTGCATCCATATCAATATTTATATCACATATTGCTTAGTTGTACATCCCACATTACCATTTCATAGTTTTATAACTTTTCGGATACCCGTTTGTATCCATCTCATTTAGAATATATATAACTGCATCCATAGATTATATTAACACCTAACACTGTGATTTTAACACCCTATATTTAATACAGTGTATCCTAATTAGTATTGGAACCATAAATGTAACCCTAATCGATAATTGTGCATCCATATTTTTGAATTTATATCTATTTGCATACCATATCACATTATTCCATTTTATTGTTATATTAGTACCCATACTTGTTTTTGTGTACCCATACTTATTACAGTTCGATTATGAACATCCACTTGATACTTATGCACTATCTGACACGACCTGATACACTACTACTGACATGACTTGATACCTGTGCACTTCTTGACATGACTTGATACATGTACACCACCTGACATGACCTGATGTACCGCAGCTTGACCTGTTACCTGATCTTGTTACTAATACCAACAATCTTGACCTGTTGTCCCTACGGATATTTCCTGTTTTCTATGCAGACAAACCTGTACCTGCTTGATCCTGTGTTGGCATTAGTTCCATATTTATAAATACCTGACTTGAACACATAACTTGGGGGTATGGGGAAATCAAGAATGTAACCGAATGTAACTCAAAGGGCCATCCTATTGTTTGCCGTTTTTTCGGACGTTACGGAATACCTATTGTTTACCGTTTTTCCGGGCGTTACGGAATAATCACCGATGGGTTACGATGAGGGTTACATTAATTAGTTTCGAAGACTTTAAAATAGATAACCCCGTGGCACAATTTAGATATCATTGCACGTCACTTGTACTGACATACTCACTGTTATATATTCTTGTTATACTCTTGTTACTGTTTATACTCATGCCTGCATGTATTGCTACCCCTGATTATATTATTGTTGATATTATGACGCACTGACGTCTGGATTTTGCATGGCCCAGATCCTCTACCTTTGTCGCAGGCTGATCAGGAGTATTTTTCGCCGTCAGACCGAGCAGTGAGGATCCAGTTAGTATCCAGTTTTACTTTCCAGGTGTTTGTTTATTGGATCTATTACTTCCGCATATTATTTCTTGACTCGTTTGTTCTGGCATATGGACATGTACTAGATAGTTATTTTATTTTTCTATTCTTGATATCTCCCAGACAGCCGTAATGTGACTGTGGAAGGATATTTCCTAACCACAGGTAGCATGGTTGGCTCTGTCACGTGTCGATCTTAGCGCACTCTGGGAAGCGGGGCGTGACAGAGTTTGTTTGGTATCAGAACCATAGGATCTAGGTTAATCGGGTTTGATTCTTTTGTTGTTGAGTATTTGACCCAATACACGAATCGGAAAATCCGTGATTAGGAACATGTCCTGCGACATTGTTATCATGATTCTTGAATCATATCTTTCTCTTTATCCTTTGCCTTGACGATATGCAAACCACTTTGCATCTCGACTTGAAATCTTTTGGTTCCCTTGTTTCTCCCTGTTCCTTAATTCTGATACTAGGATTTGGACGACTTGAGTAAAGTTATGTGATTGTAACTATGAACTGCAGCATGGTTATAATGCGGTAACCTATTTAAGTAACTTGGAGTCCTGGTCTTGTTTCATTTCCTTGTTTCATGGTCGTTCTATTAACTTGGTTCTCTCAATTTCATTGCTTACCAGTTCATGTTTTGCAGATTCCTTGGTGACCGATACCGGCAGTTATGAAGTTGTCTTGGGAATGGATTTTCTCGGCACTTTCCACGCTCACATTGATTGTAGGGCAAAGAAAGTGATTTTCCAAATTCCCGAACATCCGAAGTTTTTTTTTTGCTGGAGGAAGCAGTTTTGTCGGGCCAGTCGAGTTTAGGGTTAGGCCGACACACGGTGTTCTTTTGTCGATGGAAGTTGATAAGGAGGAAACGCCAGTTGTAGTTCGAGATTTCATGGACATGTTCGAGGACATCTCGGGCTTACCACCAAAACGAGATGTGGAGTTCGCAATCGATCTTATTCCTGGTGCAGCGCCAATTTCTAAAGCGTACTATCCAATGGCACCAGTAGAGTTGGAAGAAGTCAAGAAGCAGGTTGCTGAATTACTTGAGAAGGGTTGGATTCGCAGCAGTAACTCACCTTGGAGAGCTCCAGTTCTTCTAGTCAAGAAGAAAGATGGCACAAGGAGGATGTGCACCGATTATCGAGAATTAAACCGGGTGACTATTAAAAACAAGTACCCGATCCCTCGCATTGGCGAATTATTCGAGCAGCTTAGTGGCGCGAGGGTATTCTCGAAGCTTGATTTGCGATCCGAATATCATCAGGTCCGAGTTAAATCAAAAGATATTTGCAAGACTGCGTTCCGAACTCGGTATGGACATTACGAGTATTTAGTGATGCCCTTCGGAGTAACGAATGCACCAGCGATATTTATGGACTTGATGAACCGAATCTTTTCACCATTCTTGGACCGGTTTATAGTGGTGTTCATTGATGATATTCTGGTCTACTCAAAGAGTATTGAAGAGCATGCAGAACACTTGAAGATCGCACTGCAGACATTGAGGCAAGAAAGATTGTATGCAAATATGAGCAAGTGTGAGTTTTGGCTTGAGGAAGTGAAGTTTTTGGGGCATGTCGTGTCAGGAAATGGAATCGCTGTTGATCCCGAAAAGATTGCAGCAGCTCGAGATTGGCCGATTCTGAAGAACGTTGCAGAGATCAGAAGTTTTCTTGGACTTGTCGGGTATTACAGAAGGTTTGTGGAGAATTTTGCTCGTTGGCTGAGCCTTTGACCAAGCTTATGCACAAGGAAGTACCATTCGTGTAGACGGATAAGCGTGTGTCAGTTTTTGAGGCGTTGAAGCAGAGATTGATAACCGCTCCTACTTTAACCGTGCCAGACAGTTTCGGAGGATTGGTGATTCACAACGATGCATCTAGAAAAGGTTTGGGATGTGTTTTGATGCAGCATGGGAAAGTTATAGCTTACGCATCGAGACAGTTGAAGACCCATGAGAAGAATTATTCAACTCATGATTTGGAGCTTGCAACATTGATTTTCGCTTTGAAGATTTGGAGACACTACTTATTGGGCGAAAGGGTCAAAGTATTCACCTATCACAAAAGCCTAAAGTACGTGTTCACACAGAAAGAGCTTAACATGAGGCAGCGTAGATGGTTGGAGCTGATGGCTGACTATGATCTTGATCTTAAGTACCATCCGGGGAAAGTTAATGTTGTGCCGGATGCGCTTAGTCGGTTGCCAGCAATTCGGATGATGACTGCATAGAAGGAGCTTATCGAAGATTTTCGGAGATTCGAGTTGGAGATCGTGCTACCGCATTCTTCGGGACAGTTGATGTAGCTACAAGTACAGTCGTCGTTGATCGATAATATTAAAGCAGCGCAGCCACAGGACCCAAGATTGCAGAAGTTTCGAGAACAGGTTGAAGCCGGACTTCGTACGGACTTGCTAATTCATGAAGATAGCTCGTTGCGATATGGTGGCCATTTGTGTGTGCCAAAAGGAGATATTCGCGAAGAAGTTATGAAGGAGGCACATAGTTCCGCGTATTCCGTACATCTAGGAGGCACAAAGATGTACCGTGATCTACGACAGAATTTCTGGTGGGAAGGCATGAAAAGGGAGATTGCCCGCTTTGTAGCAAAGTGCTTGGTGTGTCAGCAAGTTAAGGCTGAACATCAAAGGGTTGCTGGTTTATTACAATCACTTCCGATTCCTCAATGGAAGTGGGAACATATAACCATGGATTTCGTGATGGCTTTACCGTGGAGTCCGAAGGGCAACAATGCAGTTTGGGTGATTGTTGATCGATTGACCAAGGCAGATCATTTCATCCCATTTCGAGTTGGTCAATCAACAGAAGTATTGGCAGAACGGTACATGCAGGAGTGTAAGATTGCATGGAGTACCGGTGAGCATCGTGTCCGACCGTGACACCCGTTTCTTATCACACTTCTGGAGAAGCTTACAGGAAAGTTTAGGGACTCGATTGAAGTTTAGCACAGCTTATCATCCTCAGACAGATGGCCAGTCAGTGAAAACTATCCAAACTCTTGAAGACATGTTGAGAGCTTGCATGTTAGACTTCAAGGGTTCATGGGAGGATCATCTACACTTGGTGGAGTTTTCTTACAATAACAGTTTTCAGGCGACTATTCAGATGGCTCCATTTGAAGCATTGTATGGTCGCAAGTGTTGGTCATATGTTGGTTGGGACGATGTTGGAGAACGAAGATTATTGGGACCAGATTTGATCGTGCAAACAGTTGAAAAGGTTAACACTATCCGGAATCATATGAAGGCAGCACAAGACCGACAAAAGAGTTGGGCAGATACATAGAGAAGACCTGTAGAGTTCACTGTTGGTGATCTGGTATTCTTGAAGATATCACCGACTAGAGGAGTGGTTCGCTTTGGGAGTCGAGGAAAGCTTAGTCCTCGATTCATTGGGCCTTTCGAGATTTTAGAGCGTGTTGGGGAAGTGGCGTATTGATTGGTTTTACCGCAATCTCTGGCGAATGTTCATGACGTGCTTCATGTATCTCAACTCCGTAAATATGTTCGAGATGAAACACACGTGCTAGATCATTCGGAGCTGACTGTACGTGGAGATTTAACCTTTGAGGAACGACCGATGTCAATTGTGCATCGAAGAGAAAAGTTTCTTAAGAACAAGGTTATCCCTCTTGTACTTGTTTCTTGGGGAAATCGCTCGCATGGAGAATCAACTTGGGAACGAGAAGATGAAATCCGGCAGAAGTTTCCACATCTATTCTTGTAGTTTCTTGATTGCTTATTCTTTCTTGTTCTTGGAATTTCGAGGACGAAATTCTTTTTGTAGTTGGGTATAATGTAACAACCTAGTTCATTTATACCAATTCCAGTTCCCGTATTTACTTATCTGTGGTAGTTTCTTGATTTATCGTATATTGAGTGCGAATGGTATTTTACATTTTACTTTGCATTCGACCCGACCCGCTTGCTTGAACTTGTTTGATTTATATTTATGGATTATCCTGATTTGTTACGTAGACTGTGCATTTTCATGTTTAGTACATACTGGCATTTTCATCTGGCATTGCATCTTATATCATAAAACATTTTAAGTCACAGAAAATATTTTAAAATTACATAACATGGCATGCTTGATACCCCTAACCTCGTGGTAACATCTGCGCATCTTGTTCTCGTCCCGTTCAATGAAACGGACGTGTTTGGATGGCTACGCGCACGTACGTGCATCCGTTCTTGGGGGTATGCATTTTCGTTACCTGAGCATTCATTTTAAAATTTGGACGTCGCATATATTTTTCATATTTTAAATTTGAAATTTTAGACCCGACCCGGGCACGTTTTGGAATATTTTGTATTCCGCCTAAATTCAAACTTATTTAATATTTATTTTAAATTTTTTTTACGTTTAAATTGCGTTAACTATAATATTTCACAACTAACTAAAATCTTTAAAAATTAAAATCAAAACAGATTAAAATTTCCCAGCTCAACCCCAGCTCTCTCTCGCTGTCCAGTGGCCCCCACTCCCTCTCTTTCTCCTTCTCTCTCTCCTTCTCTCTCCTCTCGTAATCTCGCTCTCCCTTTTTCTCTCTCTCTTCTCCCTTCCTTTCTCCCTTTCTCTCTCCCCCCACAAAGTGACAAATTTCTTTCTCCTCACTATTCATTTTTCCCTCTCTCTCTCTCCTCTCAATTTCGCTCTCTCCTTTCATCTCTCTCCTCTCTCTCTCCCGTTTCTTTCTCTCTCTCAGCCCTCTCTCAGTGTCTCTCTCCTCTATTTTATTTCTTTAGTATTTTTTATTATGAGCCCACGTCTCTATCTCTCCTCTCTCTTCTTCTTCTCTTCTTCCTCATTTCTTTCCCCGCGACCATGAACCCCAAACCCTACCCTCGCCGTCGCCACGCCTCGCCGTCGCCGCCTCCACCTTCGACCTCGTCTCTTCTCCTTCGCCTCCTCATCCCTCTTGATCACCTCCACTTCCTTTCTCTTCTTAACCCCGAACCCAACATTACACCCATCACCTCACACCCTCCTCGCCAGTGATCCCTCGCCTCAACCCTCTCGCCGCTGACCTCGTCGTCATTTCCTTTCACCTCTCTCTTCCCCGACCTCCTGTCACTACCACTACCACCATCAACTCTTTCCCGAGCACATACCCCTGCACACACCCGATCGCGACCCAACCTCCACCGCCGGCGACTTCTGTACCTCGCTGTCATCCTCATCCCCTTCCTCTCCTCTGCAGACCTCGACCACCCTTTCCCCACAGAGCCCAACCGAGCCATCTCCTAAACTCCATCAGCACAGAATCCATTAAACCCTAGCAGCACCTTGCCTCCCCTGCTTCCTCGCCGGAGCCCCGACACCGCCGCCTCCATGCACTCGTCATTACAACCACCTCCTCGCCTTCTCTGTCCCAGAAACCCCAATGCAGCAACACCCTCTTCCTCTACTTTTCCTTCTTCTACAACTTCTTCTTCTCGGTTCTTTTCTACATTCTTGGTTTTTTCCGGTGATCGCCGGAGCTGTGCCGCTGCCAACGATCCAAGCAGCCCTGTGGACGTCCCCTACCTGCATAGTTACCTTCTTGCCGTGCCTGGACCTGTCCCGTGTGCGCGTGTGGATGTTGCGACATTTGCCTGACGTCGGACGTGTAGTGCGTATCCGTATCGCGATCTATCGAGGCAAGTTAACCTTGCTACATGCTATATAGTTCGTTATATACATATTTAAATAGATATCATACCTGTAGTTTAAATCTAGTACCCATTGTTTAGTTTTATAACGTTTCGATGTTCCGTTTGCATCCGTTTATATCATTTCAGATCCAGGTCGTGAAAACTTATCTTGCTACATACTAGATTACAATATACTGCATCCATATCAATATTTATATCACATATTGCTTAGTTGTACATCCCACATTACCATTTCATAGTTTTATAACTTTTCGGATACCCGTTTGTATCCATCTCATTTAGAATATATATAGCTGTATCCATAGATCATATTAATACCTAACACTGTGATTTTAATACTCCATGTTTAATAAAGTGCATCCTAATTAGTATTGGAACCATAAATGTAACCCTAATCGATAATTGTGCATCCATATCTTTGAATTTATATCTATTTGCATACCACATCACATTATTCCATTTTATTGTTATATTGGTACCCATACTTGTTTTTGTGTACCTATACTTATTACAGTTCGATTATGAGCATCCACTTGATACTTGTGCACTACCTGACATGACCTGATACACTACTACTGACATGACTTGATACCTGTGCACTTCTTGACATAACTTGATACATGTACACCACCTGACATGACCTGATATACCACAGCTTGACCTGTTACCTGATCTTGTTACTATTGGCGACAATCTTGACCTGTTGTCCCTACGGACATTTCCTGTTGTCTATACAGACAAACCTGTACCTGCTTGATCCTGTGTTGGCATTAGTTCCATATTTATAAATACCTGATTTGAACACATAACTTGGGGGTATGGGGAAATCAAGAATGTAACCGAACGTAACTCAAAGGGCCATCCTATTGTTTGCCGTTTTTCCGGGCGTTATGGAATACCTATTGTTTGCCATTTTTCCGGGCGTTACGGAATACCTATTGTTTGCCATTTTTCCGGGCACTACGGAATAATCACCGACGGGTTACGATGATGATTACATTAATTGGTTTTGAAGACTTTAAAATAGATAACCCCATGGCACAGTTCAGATATCACTGCACGTCACTTGTACTGACATATTCACTGTTATATATTCTTTTTATACTCTTGTTACTGTTTATACTCATGCCTGCATGCATTGCTACCCCTGATTATATTATTGTTGATATTATAACGCACTGACGTCTGGATTTTGCATGGCCCAGATCCTCTACCTTTGTCGCAGGCTGATCAGGAGTATTTTCCGCCGTCAGACCGAGCAATGAGAATCCAGTTAGTATCCAGTTTTACTTTCCAGTTGTTTGTTTATTGGATCTATTACTTCCGCATATCTCGACTCGTTTGTTCTGGCATATGGACATGTACTAGATAGTTATTTTATTTTCCTGTTCTTGATATCTCCTAGACAGCCGTAATGTGATTATGGAAGGATGTTTCGTAGCCACAGGTAGCATGGTTGGCTCTGTCATGTGCCGATCTTAGCGCGCTCTTGGAAGCGGGGTGTGACAAGATCGCTGGGCGTTGGGCGCTCGCGGGTCACGTGCGCGGCATGCGATCGTTGGGCTCTGGGCGTGGGTCACGTGCCCTGCACGTGACCGCTGGGCGCCCGCGGGTCACGTGCCATGCACGCGACCGCTGGAAACACCAGCGAGAAAGGGGCTTAGCCTCTGGGCTTGGAGTTGAACTCCCAAGGGGCTCTGGAGTTGAACTCCTAACAAGGATTACGTATAGATTTGGAGTTAAACTCCTAAAAAGGGTTTTGTTTATGGAGTTAAACTCCAACAGATCTTGAATGGAGTTAAAAATCCTAAAAATCTCTGAAGATGATCAGAGGGGATCCCTTTTTCTCCCCTTTAGCCCTGGATCTTTTTTTAGGCCTTGGATCTTCTTAAGGGGGGATTTTTGTAGATAGGTTTCCTTCTTCTTCCTCTCGGTTGGCCGGATTTAGGAGAAAAGGGATGTGAGATTTAAAAATCTCCCCTTTTGAGATATGATGGAAGATCTGAGTTCCCCTTCAAGGGTTTGATGGTGAAAAACTGTTTATTTTTGTAAAACCCAAGGGGTTATGTGCAAAAGAACTTTTTTCATTCCCCTCAAAATCTAGGGTTTCTGTGCCTCCTTCCCCTTCCTCAAGGTTCTAAAACCTTCTCCCCATTTTTAATTAAATCAAGAGTTTAACTCTTCATCATCATGTTGTCTTTTATAGGCTTACAAAATTACACATAGCCCCCTGGGCTTTACAAAATGGTATTTTGCCTATCCATACCCCATGTGCTTATTTCTTTTGCGCATGAGACATGGCATGCATAAAAAATTATATCAAAATTATTTATTACATGATTTCATTTAAGCATGGGGAAGGTCGGCCGCGGGATTCGACTTGGGCATGGGCCCACTTGACCTGGGCTTGGGCCCACCTGGTTTGGGATTGACTTTGACTTTGACTTGGTCTACTATAGTGTAATTTTTGACCCTAACAGGTATTTTATTGATTAAGAAAAATAGAGTTTTTAAAGAAAAACCGAATCGGAAGTCGGATTAATTCCGTTTCGATCGAATTTTAGAAATGAAACTTTTTAAGATAGTAAAAGAGAAGGGGAGAGGGGATGTACCGGCTAGAGAACAAGAGAAGATAGAAGGGGAGCTAAGAAAGGTGTCGGGGTATCGTTTCGTCGCTGGAATCTCCTCGAAATTTCGCTGGAACTTCACCCTTTGCTAATACCACTTGCACACTATAAGGACTTGAGAATTTTTTTGAGAGTTTTGGCACTTGATTTCAGAATGAGGAGTGCCAAAGGGTAGGATTGTATTTATAGGGTAGAATTAGGGTTTAGGGTATGAATTTGAGAATTAAAAATTTGCATTTAAAAGAATTAAATGGTTGATTTTAATCCCTCTGCTAATGTGCAGAAAAATCAAACAATATGGGGGAAGTGGGGTAAACCAAGAGATGCTCGGGTGAGGAGATGGGGATCATCCCCTACAGAGGGGCCGACGTCGCCGGGATTTAGGCTAATCTCGCCGGTTGGATCCGGTGCTATGGGGCTCGGATTCACGTCACGTGTCCCTGTTGGCTCATATACCTTTGTGCACGTGTTTGTTTATTCCGTGTCTCTTCATTTTACGTGCAGTGCACGTGTAAAGCTTTGGGCTTCTAAAAGATTAAAAGAAAAATTAATTAAAAGATATTGTGGCCCGGGGGGGATTCGATGACAGGTGCTAAATTACAGCAGTGCAAGGCTTTATCAATGTGCTAAAAATACTTCTCTTGCTATTCAAAAGCAAATCAAATTTATAACTTATGCTCAGGCTTACCTGTTCCTTTCTGTATTTTTGAAAAAAAATCGTACAGAAAATTTAGGATTGTTACATATTTTATATGAAAAACAGAATCTCAGGTGCCACTAAGCTTGTTAATGGGTCGGGTCTTAGACCCGGACCCGATCCCAACCCGCTTCAAAAAGTTGGGTCCGGTTCTGATTCCCAACCCACTTATCCGGACCCGAATCAGATCCATCAAAAACTTTAATTAATTGATCGGGTTTGGATAACCTCCATCTGGACCCGTTTCACCCAATCCACTTATTTAATTATATCTTAAATAACATTTTATAAACAAAATCATATTAAAAGATATATAATTACCTAACTAAATTATCTCAACAAAATATTTAGATGGCTAAAAAATATTTTTTATACCGGTTCAATTTCTTTTCTCCGGACCTGTCACCACCTACGATTTCCCCTCTTTTTCTCTTCTTCTTGTCTCTAATTTTTTCAACTCAGTAGGCATTAAATTTTCTATACTCTTTGTATGAGGAGGGCCTTTTTGATCCATGGATTCTCATAACTAAGGTTGTATCTTTTAGTCTTCTTATGTTAAGCTATTTTTCCCCTGCTTTTATTTGTTTTAAATCAAAACCTTTCTGGTTTCTTTTCTGTTCGAATGGATCCAGATAAATGGATCGGACCCGATTATTAATGGATCCGGATATGGATACATTCAGTGTAGATCCATTGGATAAATGGAAGAATCTGGATCCATTACAAATAAATGAATCTGGATCTGGAACACGTCATTCCGGATCCAACCCAACACATTAACAAGCCTAGGTGCCACATGAGAAAATTCTCCTATCGTCAGAAAAATCAACACTCTACCATTTTTCCGATGATCAGCATCCACAATCTTCAACTTTATCATGCAAGATGTGGATATATCAGATCCGACATTTTTTCTTGGAGCATATTTTCTTCGATATATCAGCATCCACACCTGCATATTTATTTTATTAAAAATAAAGAAGGGGATTGACATCATAAATGAAGTAATGTACACACACCTGCATATTTATTTTATTAAAAATATCAACCACGTATAATCATTTATATGTTTTTGTTTCTTGGAGCGAGTCATGTATGTGTCCTACGTAGAAAAATAGTTACCCGTTAGTTTTCACATCGGCCATGTCAAGCCGGCCATGAGTATGACATTCATTCCTCATGTTGTGTGTTGGTAATGAAGGGTACCATACGTGCTTGCATAAGTTGATTGCGGCATCTATGAAAATTATTGCCCAGCATCAAAACATTTTTCATAATTGTAATAATTTTTTTTAAAACGTAACAAATTGTCGAATTTACCAAATCTTTAAAAATATCTTCTAAAAAGTCGTTAAAACTCTTTATTATGCAAACTAAACTAATTTTATGATTAAGGTAAAATTCATAGAAAAACGTTTCAAATTTTTTGTCAATTTAAAAAATCTTTATTATCCTTACTAAAATTTACTTAAGAATATTTCTTATCTCAAGTAAATTCTTTGATAATCTTTCCAAATATTTTATCTATTAAACATTGTTCACTATCCTAACTAAATTTTAAAAAAATAATATTTATCATCTTAAATAAAAAAAAATTGAAAATATTTAAATCTTTTGTCTATTAAAATAATTATATTATTCTAATCTAAATTTCTATAAGAATATTGATGTGGATCTTGATTTAACTGAATAACATGGCTTCAGATTTCTAAATAAAAAGTTTCCTTCTAAGTTTAAGACACAAATTAATTAAAAAAGAAATTTAAAATTGTTGATACAAATCAGAATTTTAAATCATATAATATAATTAACATTACATGGAAAGTATAGTTTAAATTGGTAATCTTTTAAAATATTACTTCTTAACAAACACTTCTATCTATCTATCTATCTACTTAAAAAAGAGGGAGAGAGGGGAGAAAAACTAAATCAAATTCTCACAAGCTTTAATCAAGAAGAACAGAGCAGCCATCAAAGTTCTTCGAAAAGCTTCCATTGATCATTTCATCTACCAATGGAGATTCCAGAAATGTTGTGTGTCGAATTATTGTCATGGATGCTGACTAAAGATGTCCTCCGTTGTACCGCCGTCTCAAAATCGTTCCGCAACATCGTCTGCGAAGATTACTTTCGCAATCTCCACCGCGAGCGATTTAGCCTGGGTCTCAACCCCAATACTCTTCTCTTCATCACCGATCGCCGACAGGCTGATAACAGTTTTAGAATTAGATTATGTTTAGGCCAAGAATATTGTTCGCGTGGTAAGCAGAATCCGAGAATCCTCAATATTGTAGTAAATGAATTCTATAAAGAGTGGTATACGGGTTCATGGTTAGAGTACAACTATTTTATCACGAACGCATGCAACGGGCTTCTATGCATCACACCAATTGACAAGAAGCAATCTCTTATGGTGTGCAATCCGGTAACGCTCAAGTACACCACTGTTCCTCCTTACTACCCGGACGATTTTTTCGCCTGCTCGTATGGATTAGGGTTCAACCTCTCTACAAAAGAGTACATTGTCGTGGGCATAGCACGAGGGCGCAACTTCAACCTTTTCAACCCGGTGGGCCATGTTCCGGGGAAGCTGATGGTGTATTCTTTAGGTTCGCTTGCTCAGCCATGGAGACATGTCTGCGACGTGGATTTCTGTCCCTGCGAGGGTCCTGTTTATGCCGACGGCAAGCTGTTTTGGATAGTTTACGATGCGTACGCAGCATGGTGTACTAAGCGGCTTATGGTGTCGTTTGATGTCGAGAGCGAAATATTGTTTGTGGTTGAGAATGTGCCTGCTATTGTTCGAGATTTACATCCTTCCGACTATAAACTTTGGGAGTTCAAAGGAAGCGTCTGTACGATCTTAATCGACGAATCGTGCATCGAGATCTGGGTCCTCAAAGATTTCTACGAAAGTTATTGGGAAAGAAGGCATAAGGTCGAGCTCCCTCGTGTGCCTCCAGGGACATATAGCTTCGACAAGTTCATCGGATTGTGGGAGCGTGATAATGGGGTGTTGCAGATTTGGCTGCAAGACATGGTGTTAACGTATGATGACAGGAAAAATCCAGAGGAAAGATGTACGTTGTACGAGGCACGAAATTATCCGCGAAACAAGCCTGAGAGTTGGAATCTATGTGCAAATTACAAGCCGAGTTTTGAATCTCTGGAGCAATATGGCTGTGAAAGCAAGGAGGCATTTGTTGATCCGATACGCGACATTGAGTTGCCGCCAAATTGTTATCCCAAATGGGTGGTCTTCGATCTCGACCTTTAAGCTGGTTTCTTTTCTTTTTTAGTGTTACCAAATTGTTTGTCTTTATAATATTTAAGTCAGAATTATAAAATTGGTAAACCTCCTTATGTTACTTGAGTTTATTTTCCCTAAAATAATTAAGTAATGTCCTAAGATGCTTCTTCATGCATGCCTTCGAAGAGGATTCGGGCGGATCTCTTCTTCTTCGACGATGAAGAATCCGAACCCGATAACACCGACCTCGACTCAGTTATGAGGAGCTTGCAGGAAGAGATGGCTCTGCCTGTATCGGATCCGGATCCGCTTCTGGTTTCGGATCTAGGGTTTCTGCTGGTGGCTTCCGATGACGAGCTCGGGCTGCCGCCGGCGGAGGCGGGTGATGACGAGGGCATCAACGGGTTCGGTAAGATCTGGGGGTTGGATGACGAGATCCATTTGGATCTCGGATTCGGGTCGGATGAGAGAAGGGAGGAGGATAACGTTGACGCTATCTTTGGCGGAGGGCTGTTTGATTTTGACGGCGGGCTCTGTGGGCCTGCTGAATTTTCCGATCTGAAGCGGCGGCCGGAGTTCTTGCCGGCCCTTTGATTTTATTGTTGCCTGATTTTATTTTACTTTCTTTTTGAAAAATTGTAAATTTTAGAGAGGAAAGACGAATGCAGTTTTCAGTGAAGTAACGGTGTTAATGATGACGAGGACCGAGGACACTTGGGAATTTGCATAATTTGCATAATATTTGGACTTTGGACTTGATCTGTAAAAACTGAGGACAAATGCAAATTTGCATAATATTAACCCCTTATCTGCAGAAGAGATTGTGCAGGAGTTAATTTGTTTAAAGGAAAAGCAAGACATAAACTGAAGTTTTAGAACAAGTTTTTCTTCTTATTTTTCTTATTTATCAGTGATTAGCAATTCATCTTTCCAGAAAGTGGCTTAGCTTTCTTGATTTTCAAATGTCAGTTTGAATTTTTATTTTTTTACTTTTACATAATATTAACCCCTTATCTGCAGAAGAGATTGTTTCTGAAGGACGGCATGCTCCCGGAGGACAGGGCGGCCGCCCGCCGCCTCCGGGCCAAAGCCACCCACTTCGTCTAGAGCAACGGGAACCTCTATAAGAAGGCCTTCACCCAGCCCTTGCTCCGATGCGTTAACTCCCACGAAGCAGACCTGCGGGAAATCCATGAAGGGATGGACGGCGCACACCAGGGGGCTCAAACCTTGATCCAAAAGGCACTACTCCAAGGGTACTATTGGCCCACCATGCACGAGGATGCCCTGAAGCTCGTCAGGAGGTGCAAGAGCTGCCAACGCCACGACAGTATTCCCTGCCACCCGGCTACCGAGCTAACTGCCCTGACGTCCCCGTGGCCATTCGCCCAGTGGGGATTGGATATGATCGGCCAGTTCCCTACCGGAACTGGCGGGCATAAATACGTCCTTGTCACGGTGGACTACCTCACCAAATGGGTCGAGGCCGTCCCCATCAGGAAACTGGACGCCGCAACAACCATCAAGTTCCTGCAAAACAATCTGATACTCCGGTTCGGAATCCCGAGGTGCACCATCACCGACCACGGGACGAACTTCGAGAACGAGAAAGTAAGGGACTTCTGCAAAGAATACCATATCCTCATGAAGTTCGCCGCAGTCGCGCATCCCCAATGTAACGGGCAGGCCGAGGTCGCTAACCGAGACGTCCTCTGGGGTCTCCGAACCTGCCTGGAAGGGAGACAAGGCAGTTGGGTCGAAGAGCTATCCCGGGTCTTATGGGCCCTACGCACGTCAAAAAAGACACCCGCCGGGGAAACCCCTTTCAGCCTCTGCTACGGGACCGAAGCGATGGTCCCAGCGGAGATCGGGCTACCCAGTCACCGGGTTGAGCATTTCGACAATGACGCAAACACCATGGCACTACGAACCAACCTCGACATACTGTTGGAGAAAAGGGATCGAGCTCAGATCAGAGCCGCCGCTGATCAACAGCAGACAGCCCGATACTACAACGCTCGGGCGAAACACCGCTCCTTCAAGACCGGGGACCTAGTCCTGTGGCGGAACGAATTCATCGACCAAGGCAGGCTTCACAAGTTATCCCCAAAGTGGGAAGGTCCTTTCCTCGTCTCTGAGGCACTCCCCGGCGGAGCCTACCGCCTACAGGACGCGGACGGACGGAAGCTCCCGCGGCCTTACAACGCTGAAAAGCTCAAGCTATACCAATGAGGTCAAAGCTAGCGAAGTGTCACACCCCAGCCACCCCTCGAGATTTCCCTTTAACAAGATGGTGTAAAGCGTTGTCTAAAATTCCTACCCATACGAATAAAGAAACGGCGAATCTTTTTCCCCCGGTAGAGTTCCTCCTTTACAACGAAAAAACCCTCTCAGAGGCGGTCGAGCCCGAGGATGCCTCGCTCGGCTATCCCCTGCGGGCAGCTTCCCTGCCGCAACGCCGGGAATCAAAAAGCCCTCCCAGAGGCAATCGAGCCTGAGGACCCCTCGCTCGGCTATCCCCAGCGGGCAGCTTCCCTGCCGCAACGCCGAGGATCAAAAAGCCCTCCAAGAGGCAGTCGAGCTCGAGAATCCCTCGCTCGGCTATCCTTCAGGACAAAAGCCCTCGCCAAGAGGCACCGGGCAGCGACCCTGCCCGGCCAAGGGTCCTTGGTAGGCTTCTTACAGCCTTATAGCTTTTCCTGCACCAAGGACATAAGTCCTCCCAGAGGCAGTCGAGTCCTTGCTCGGGTATCCCCGGCTGGTAGCTTCCTGCCACAATCGACAGGGATCAAAGTCCTCGCCAAGAGGCACTGGGCAGCAACCCTGCTCGGTCCCCATCCTGAAGGATCAAAGCCCTCGCAAGAGGCAACCGAACAGCTACCCTGCTCGGTCAAACTCTGGCTGGTAGCTCCCTACCCGCGACGCCAGGGACCGAAACCCCTCACAAGAGGCGCCAGAGCGGCTGCCCCGCTCGTTCATCCCAGGATGGTAGTTTCCTACCCACGACGCCAAGAGACAACCGCGTAGCTTCACTGCCCGGTCATTCTTAATGGCATTCCGCAGCCCTTCCCGCGCTAAGGCCCAAAGTCCTCCCAGAGGCGGTCGAGCCCTTGCTCGGCTATCCCGGGCTGGTAGCCTCCTACCACAACCGACATGGATCAAAACCCTCGCAAGAGGCAACCAAACAGCCGCCCTGCTCGGTTAAGCCCGGCTGGTAGCACCCTACCCCAACGCCAGCGGTCGAGGATCCAAGACACCCGGGAGGAACGTCAAGTTCATCCAAGTCTGAACGATCTCCCATCGAACTCGGGGGCCATGAGGATACCTCCGCGGCAGCGCTTGACACACTCGCCGGCGAGTGATTGAAGTCAACTCGACAGGAGATCGCCAGAAAAATGGCCAACCGACACGAAAACACGACAATACAAGCAAAGATATCCTGCGAACATCCTTCACACACAGAAGATGAAATGCAAACCAACGAAACAAATTTTTTTTTCTCTTATCACCAAAGCAAAGTTGTTACAAGGGGTAGCCTGGGCCTCCCCTGCCCTACAAACTGCCCGAAGGCTTACTCCGGTCCCGTCATCGCTGGCATCTCGGCCCACCGGGGGCTCTACCGCCGGAGATCTTGCCGCCCGGGGCTCACCCTGCTCCCCTCTCCATCTCCCACCGGAGGCCTTGCCACTGGAAGCGGAACCCGAGCGCGGAGCTCACCATCATCGAACTCAGGAAGCCGTTCCTTCACGGCGTCCAGGGCATTGTTCCATGCGACTGCAGAATACTCCCCGAGCTCAGCATAAAACTGCTCCGACGTCTTATAATCGGCCACAGCTTTCTTAGCCCGAACCTCGGCAACCCGGGCCACCATAAAGGCCACCTCGGCATCTCTTCTACTGGCGTCCCTCTCTTTTTCCAGGGCCGCGAAGTGTTCGGCTATGTCTGCCATTTCCTATCGGCAACCCGGAGAGACGCATTCAGACGACGGAGGGCACCCCGAGTCGCCGAGTTAGCAAGTTCCGCAGCCTCCGCCCGGCCCGCCACAATGTCAGCCCTTGCCCTCTCCTGGCGCAGGTCGCGTTGCAAAATCTCGACCTCCGAAGGGAACGCCTCCACTGGACTCGGAGCGTGGAACGCCCCCTCGGCCTCCATGCGAGTGGCAAGGACGTAGTGTTGAAGAACCTGACGAAAAGCCGATGAGAAACCAGGAGGCCCCCAAACCAAAGGAAGGTGTACCAAGACAAATACACGTGAAGGGATTCATACCAGGACCGCCCCCTGGGCCATGGCTTCCAATTGGTCCCTCAAGGAGCTGTACGGAAGCTTTCCCCCAGCCGACTCCTCCATCCCGGCGAGCAGGCCAGCGGCGACAGAAAGTCCAGACGGAACCGTGAAGACGGCACCCCCCTCCCGCATGGGAATTCCCTCAGGGACCCTCGACGATGGCGCGCGAGAAACCGTCCTCTTACTCTTGAGAAGGGGCATGCCCTCGCCCTTCCCTCTGTCCCCCGTCTAGGACTCGGGTAACTGTGGACGACTCTGGCTGCTGCCGAAGAAGCCGCCCGATGCCGTCGACGAAGCGGATGGCCCTACCATCGGCAGAGAATCCGGCAGGGGGCACGAGCTAGCCGGGGGCTCGGCCACACCGCTAGCTTCCTTCTGGCGTGAGTCGCCCGAAGAGTGGGAGCGAACCATGTATTCCAAAGGAAGAAGAACGCTGAACGACGACGACGCAAGGAAGAAGGGAAATGAAAGATTGGGGGGCCCTGAGGCGAACCCCGCCCCCGTTTTATCACTGTGTATGGCCGCATCCAACAGCGCCCGTCATCTCCCGCCGAAACGACTCCTCGCGCCCAGCGGCTCCGATCGCTCCACGTATCGGTCCTGCGCTGAACCGCGTCCCATTGGACGCCACAGGCCTGCATACGTCGTGCCGGCCAATCGTCACTTGACACGTGGACCATTGCTTCAGTTATAGAGTGCACGAACCGGCACACCCTCTTTAAGATGCGGAGATCTCGCCTTGATTCGCAAGCAGGAGAGACAACCGACGGCCCGAGGACTCGTCCCGACGAAACCCCATAAGGGATCTCACCTCGGGAGGCCCAGCAGTCCACTCCCGACCCGACCCGCTAGCTGGTCGGGACAAGAGTGGGGGGCTAATAATAGTGCTCGATATTGGCGATCCCCAAGGTCATGACACGTGGCAGGTGACGTGCCCTAGAACTCAGAAGAAGGGGCCTACGGGGGCCAACCAGGCCACCCTGTACCCGACCTGCAGGCACAAGCTGGCCCTCCCCAGGGCCCCCAGCAAATGGGCCTCCTCGGCCCCGTGGTTCGCGCCGAGCTGTCACGGGACCAGGACTCCTCGGCCTCCTCGCTCGTCCCGAGCTCCAGTCCGAGGCCGCCTTCCTCGACCTTCTGACCGAGGTCGTCGCTCACAGGCGTAACCGCTGCTCCGCGAATCTCGCCATGCGCTGATTCTACGCCAGCAACATCCCACGTTCCACGCCATCAATCCCCATTAATGGGCGATCCGCTTTCTACGCGGGAATGACGTCGGGGGGGGGGGGGGCATAACCGCCGGCGAGATTTTCGCGCCCGCTGCTGCGTACTCCACTGCTGTATGAACCCCCATCACAGAGGGGTCAAGTAAGCCATTTATTTTACTCTTTTAAGCCGTTGCTCTGCTCGGATCTCATCACTAACTTGAGCGTCGGAAGGTCCTTGGTGGTACCAAACCACCACGGGACTTCTTTGCAGGTACTTGGCACTAACTCGCTCACTTCACTTCTTCCTCCAAAAACCCATTGAGACCCACACGCAACTGAGGATAATCAACTAAGTCCATCATGAGATCAACGGAAGACAACATCTGACAGAGGCCTGAAAAGGAGCCCCATCACTCCTATACTTATAAGTTACTCATGTTAACCCTCTCAAATCTCCACCCGCTTACCATCTCCGGCAACGGTCATCTCACCGTCAACCCCCACCACCCGACTCCGGCCCCCGCCCCCGACAACCACCACCATCTTCTTCATCGTCGCCATCACCTTCTTCATCATCATCACCACCTTCAACTTCATCATCATCAACTTCATCATCATCATCGGCGCTGCCAGCTCCCTCCTCTACGACCCAAACCATCATCCCCCTTCCCGAACCTCCCTATCCGCCGACCCCGACCCCCCGTGCCCCTTTCCTCGAAGACCCCGACCCCAAACCCCTACCCTCTTCACTGACCTTGACCCCCACCCCCTTCCTCGACCTTCCCCTCATCCCAACCCCTTCCCTCCCTCGACCCCGGCCTCCATCATCATTATTAGCACCATCATCAACTCCATCATCATCTTCATCATTAACTGATGCGGGGGATGGGGGATGGGGAGGTTTGGGAAAGGGGGGAGCCGGCGGCGGCGGTGATGATGAAGATGAAGATGAAGATGGTGATGATGAAGAAGGTGATGAAGAAGATGGTGATGGTGACGATGAAGAAGATGGTGGTGGTTGTCGAGGGCGGGGGCTGGAGTCGAGTGGTCGGGGTCGACGGTGAGATGATCATCGCCGAAGATGGTAAGTGGGTGAAGAATTGAGGGGTTAACATGAGTAACTTATAAGTATAGAAGAGGCTACAGCTAAATACTAACTATGAATGACAAAGAAAAATATTGAGATATAAAAGAGGCTAACAGAAAAAACTCTTCAATTAATTATGAGAGCGCAAAGTGCCTCTCTTCTCTTCTTCAGGTTAAAATAGTAAGGATGTGAGAAGATGACTATAATTAGCCATTCAAATCTTTTCAAATCGTTGAAGGTTTCTACCAAAACTATATCAAATAAATAACTAGCTATATTCATCGACTTTGTTAAACATGCTCACACACGTACCTCATACCTTGGCACGTGCAAGAAAGGGGTCCATGATGCCGCTTCTCAGATTCGAGTTCCGTATGCAAACCGTACTGCAATTTCCGCAGCAAAGCAGCAAGATCCCACTCCATCTCATCACACGCCACGCCGACGTGTCTCTTTCTCCTCCATATGCTAACCTCTCCCCTCGTTCTCTCTGCAAATCCTTTCACTTACCGCTTTGCTTTCATTTTGTATATATCTTGGCTCCTCGTCAACGGCGTCGGCGATGATCCAATCTCCATCATGGAATCAACAACAACAGCGGCAGCGGCTGCAGTAGCTTCAAGAATCCCCAACATCTTCTCTTCTCTTCGATCGAATCGGCCATCTCTCCGCCTCCCGATCCCTTCCTCGATCGATCGGATCTCCCTCCGCCTTCCGATCTCGATCCAGAACCGAGCCCTAGGTGGTGGCGTCATCGCCGTCCGATCTCAGAACAGCGCCGTCTCCGATCCATCTGCTGCTATGGTACTAGTACTACTACTCCTCTCTTCGATTCATTTCTTTCATCCACGATTTTATTTGTGATCGGTTGAATTAATTCTTGAGGTTTGTTAGGGGGCCCTGGGATCTGGGGGATAAAACAGTGGGTTTCACAGGCGTGTGTCTGTGCCTCCATCAAGCCGGATTCAAGGGTGGCCCTTTTTCTCATAATTCTTATGTTAGGACAAAATTCTCTTCTTCTTTTTTCCAATATTTGCACAAAACCCCTCGAGATTTATCAGTTTAAACACCCCAAAATCCCTATAATACACTCAAATTCTACTATAGCAGACATGAAACCAAGTTATTGTGGATTAATCTTTCATAGGGGTTAAGGGGCCTGCGGGTCGCCAACAGCGGAAAATGGGGGTTTTGTCAAAATAGTTTGTCGGAAAAGAAAAGTGGAGCGGTCGAAGAGCCAAAACGGGTAAGCACCGTTTAAGCGGCCGCTCAGAAATCAGAACAGCGGTGTTTTATCAATATTCCTTTTCTTGTCAATAAATCATAATTCTCATTACGTTCTAACTATTTTTATGTTGATTTTGTACTAGCAAATGCCTAAATTTGACCCAAAATTTAACAAATTTGTTTAGATAATATATTATTTGCTAAAATATGCTCAAATAATTTAATGCAAAATTGAAATTTTCTTAGAATTTATTAGTTTATATAGTGCTTATAAGTTTTTCGATGTCCAATATCAAGTATTATAGTTCAAATCAGTAAAAATACCTACCAAATTATTTTTAAAAATATCTAAGAGATTGTAGCTCAAAACCAGATAGAATCAAAATCGAATTGAAATTTCAAGATCAAAATTCATAAACCATTCGAAATCGAAATAGAATACTCAAGGATTGCGCGAAATCGATTTAGATCTCGACTTCTTGAATTTGATAAACCTAAATTTTTGGAGTTTTGAAACCTAAATTTTGAAGTGTCTCAAAGTCAGCTCGACAGCCGTGGGATTTATCGAGTCGAGCACAAAAAATAGGACCGTGGAAAAAGAGAAAAAGAAAATATGGAAAGTTGTATTAATTGATATTTGTGTATTCTTATTCCAATTACAATACTTATATACCCTTTATAATACTTATGAGGTGTATATATCAATAAAATAGGTGATGCAATATTACCCACTTAAGCGGAGCGGCGAAACCCGTTCAGCCGTTTAAGCCGCTGCTTAAGTGTCCGCTTTTTAAAACACCAGTTAAGTGGGGCCTTAGGATTAAGTTGGGACGGACTCCATCCCATGAGGTTGGGTCATGCCATCGCTGTCCCGTTTTTCTTTTTATTATAGACATTAATGTGATTGTGAAGCTTGAAGTAGCGCAATGGGTGTAGATCTCGTTCTACGGACGATGGATAGATTTCATTCTGCGGTAACAGTGATAAAACCATAGTGCAAATTTGTGAGAGAAAATCTCGAAATTTTATTTAAATGAAAACTCAACTGCAAAATAAAACCCTAGCGTCTTTAAATAGGCAAATCCTAATAACAGAAAATTACCAAAAAGTCTCTTAAGAAAAATACAATTAAATTATGAATAAAAACCCTAAAATCCGAATTATCAAATTTCGCTATAAACTTTGAAGCCCTCGCAGACCCTTCACATCGTCAGATCACAATTTAGTATGCCACAGGACGCTAGTCACGGAGTGGCCCATTCGCCAGAAATAGTGAACGTTATGCCGTCTCTGAATTGTTGAAAGAACATGTCGATCGGATCTACAGACCAAAAGTTATAGTTGATTGAAGATGGACCTAACGGTTGCGCTTCCGATCAGCCCGTTTAGATTTCTTTCGAAACGAAACAGATATTCTTCTTCTATCTGCTCTGCATCAGAACTTCACTCACATTTTATTGTTTTGGGTTGGCACCAACTTAAAAGGCGCGACCCATCCAAACAGTTAAATATGAGTGAACTTCATAGCCAACTTTGGCTGTGACAACCACATTTTTCCTTTTATTATAATCGTCTACAATCATTATAAAGTGCTACAAATCATAATCACTAGTAAGTACTACAATCAAAGATACATTCCCTTGGACATTACTTGATCGGTTGGCATTCACTACATTACGAATAGTAGTAGTAGGCTTTGAAAAGTTCTGCAAATCTTCTTTCTTTTTTTAATCTTCGCATATGCCTATGTCGGCATAAAATCTTGACGTTTTAGTTGCCTTAAATAGCCAACTCCACAGCCTCCCTCATAATGATGTCACCTTGCCTCATGATTGATGATGGGTGAAACTTATACTCAACTTTAGTACTCGTTTTGAGCTCCTCGACCCTTTGAATGAACGTACACAAAATCTGTGCCGTAATGTAATTGTCAATTTTTCAAAGGGAAGTTATCAAATGACACTACAGCTTCCCAAGGGTTATCTTGTTAGGTACCAGTGCTGATTAGGGTAAGCTGCAGAGGAGTTCTGTGCAATTTACCCTTGTTAATATTGGACAGTTAACTTAAATGACATATAAAAAATATATATTGCTTATGATGTCAGAGTATTGGTTGATGTCCATATGTAAATTTTATGTGACATAAGTTTTATAAGTTAACCATATGATGCTTTTGATAAAACTTGTTCTTGTTATAATTTTTTTTCTATCTCAGGGTGTGCAATCCCAATCGCTCTTTAGGTCCGTGCTTTTAAATATGGAGAAGATCTATTTGAGTAGAAATCCAACTGCAAAATCTGTTCTTGAACTTGTCAGCTCGTCAGATGGCAATCCTGTGTCTTATGATCACTTCGCATTCCGAACATTTGGGGTATGAAATTAAATATTCATTTCAAAAAAAAAGGTGCATATTTGCTTAATTCTTTCACCTGAATACTTTTTAAAAATTATAAATTTCAAGGTAGATGGTCATGGTATCGATTCCATGGCAAAATTCTTCTTGGATTTTGGTTATTCACAACGTGAGGAGTTAAGATTTCCAGCAAAGAAATTGAAAGCATTGTGGTTTGCTCCTCCTGAGATTAAGTATAGTGACGGCGGCGGCGGCTTTTCTAATGGCCCTTTGCCCAGGATATTTATATCGGAGCTTCTTGTGGATGAGATGAGTTCTCAGAGTCAGGTACTCTTAGAAATGATTGTGATATTTTTATCATGAAGTAATTGCTAGTCTGATTAATGATTATAACCACCTTTATTAGATTATTTGTTGTCAATTTGATGCAAGTATAAGTAGTTCTTAACTGGGCATACTTTTTATGCATGCAGGAAATAATTAAAAAATACGTTAAAATGTCGGGAAATGGCAGCAAATATGCAGCCCTTGCGAGTAGTTTGGGCTCTTTGACATGGGGCAAACCCATATATTCTGATTATCAGCAGTTATCGAGGTATTATTTATCATCGGTAATTTATACTTTTACTTGCTTCTGTCAACTTTGGTTCAGTACCACAATGTGAACTTCATCTGTTACTAGCAGAGCTGGCACTCATGGATTCCCCTTTCTCAATTTATTTAAAGCTTTGTGTTCTCCTGGGTTGCTATTTGTGTTGTGGTCTTGCTGGACCCTTGTTACTCTAGAGGATGCGAATAGTAATTTTCTTTTGTTTGTTCGGTTATTTGTTTTCAGGGAAAGTGAATATGCTGCATGGACTCTTGTGAATGGTTATGCAGTGAATCATGTCACTATATCTGTTCATAGGCTGAAGTCACACATTAGAAACATTAAAAGCCTTAATCAGTTTATTGAAGATCAGGGTTATAAATTAAATTCTGAAGGGGGGATCCTTAAAGGTTTGATCTTTGCTTAGTGTTTGAGCTTGCATTTAATTTCTTATATACACAGCATCCCTTTATACTTTTATGTGTATGCAAGTTCCCTTTTCGTATGAATAGTATGTCTTTCTTCTCATTTTTTCTTTCTATAGTCCCTAGGTATGTGTTACAGATGATGGATATTATCATTTTAAAGGTAATGCTTAGTTTCTAATTGGCCATTAATATAGAAAGGTTACTGTGCAACTGTTTGCTGATGATAGACTTTGACTACTAAGAGAGATAATCGAACCACATTGGGTAGAACTCACGTATAATTATAAAGCTAAAGACTTTGTAGTCAGGATTAGGATTTTCAATTTTTTGTTAATGTGAGACAAACTGATTATGCTAAGCTATAACATACAACTATACAAGCCAGGCTTGGTGTCGTGCCACCCTATGGGAGCCATTTTGTTGATGCATAATGTAGATGAGGCGGGACTCTAAAAAATCCAGAAGATATGGATATTACAACTTTATAATTCCTATAAATAAATATCATTAGAAGCAGGAATGAGGAAAGCCATACACAGAGATGTGCATAGCAGTCTTAGCAGATATTTGGATATTGGAGGCCATACGACTAACTTAACTTAGTTAACCACGTTCTTACCCTTTTTCCCCGTACCTTGATATGGATGACCTTTAAGTAACACAGTTTCAAATATACAGATATGAGACATGATATAATGCGGATTCACGGATTTCAATTTTTTTCAAAAAGTTTTAGGATACGATTCATTTGGATACACTATTTTTTTTTATTGTTTATGTCACATACATTGTTATGAAATTATAATTTTAGCAAGTTATAAACTAACAATACAAAAAAATTGTTATTGTTAATGCATAGATTTAGCCATTGAGACATGTTCAATACATCTAGAATACAATATAATTTTCAAAACGTCCCCAAAAGAGTTCTTTCCTTTGACATTTTATCTGCTTGACTTCTTATAAAACTCTGGATCCTCCTACGCAGGCATATAAAGGATGAATAACCAGGTAATCATATTTTTCTGTTCTTTTTGAAACTGTGCACATCATATTTATTACTGCATTCTCTGTGATTATGTGGTGAAGTTTTGAGAATGGGTTCATCATGCTATTTCTTTACTAATTTCCTTACTGTATCATTGCGTATTTGGCAATTGCTATTTTCTCTGTAGTTGATCTTCCCTATCTTTTTCCCAGTGGTTAAATCTTTAAACATTTGGATATAAAACAAAAGTCTCTCATATATGTTATTCCCTTTTTGTAAACAGTGTCCCCCGATGGACTTCTATTGCAGAGTTCAACTGTCGCAGATTCAACCTTGTTCAACTTCGCTGATGGTGAAACAGAGGCTGTTCCTTGTTCATACATTGAGTTTGCAGAACGCCTTGTTTTGCCCCAGTTTGAAAAAATAGCAGAGGAAGAGGTTTAAATTCTTCCCCCCCCCCCCCCCCCCCTTCCTTAAGTAGATTAGTAGTATCAGTTCAAATAGAAGTGGCATATCATGTGATGACGTCTGCAAAGCTATTGATAAATTCGCCTTTTGTAATGGATTCTGATTTTGGTTTTACTGCCCCCGGATAGTTTAACTTCTCCTCACATACTATCTTACCGAATACTATAAGTGTGGGTATCATTTGAGGCTGCCATTCATGTAAATGACGGACACAAAAGTTAGAAATTGTTGCTACCTTTCCATTCAATTCGGTTGCTTAATAAGCATTTGAATATCTTGAGAAGGCTCATTGCTAACTGTTGTTTCTCTCATCATCACCTGATTGTCATGGCTATGGAAATATTTTCTCCTGTTCCATGTTTCCAAGAAGCAATGCACATTTCTGACATCTTTAACCCTTTCTTCATTGCTTTCCTAGATTTCCTATTCTTAATTTTCCATTTACAGCGGAATGTTAGATTCATTTCGTGAATGATCTGATATCATGAAAAAACTGGTTGGAGATCAAAAGAAGGTAAAAGGATCTGCGTGTCCAAATTGTCTGAAATTGTCACATAGTATAAGAGGTGGCTCTGCAAGTATCTTCGCTTCTATAATGCATTTGTTTCAACATTCGATGCGAGTATAATTGTGTACCTCATCCTTTGACTTTTGTCCTTTACTTCAAAAATTTTCCAGGAGAGATTATTCTAATTGGCTGCATTAGGATTATTTTAACAGCTAGTGAACTCATTTTACACGGTCAAGGCAAATGCTCGACTCGCTAAGAATCTGGTGTGATAAATTCCAATGACGAGTGAACAAATATTTTCCATTTTGCCTGATGTTCATATATAATCAGACAACAGCACTGTGATGTTTGTTATATTTACTTTTTTAGTATCTTCTTACAGTTGTGCTCTAGTCTGTAAGTTTTAGTTCTAGTACTGCTAGTACTACAAGTCTGGCATCAGACCTTTAGTCATTCTTTCTTTCTTTAAAGAGGACCGCCAAAAATTTTCTAAACCTTTTTGGGATTTGGTGCAGATTAAGGAATTCCATAGACGAGATGGTTTTGAAGTGGGCAATGCTGATAAGATCTTTGAGAGCACTTCCAAGAATCAACTCACAGGGAAAGTTGCATGATATCAAGTTGTCTACGTGTCCTTAAACGAGCTAATATGCTGTCATTGTATCCTTAACAAGTGAAAAAGTGGTATAATATCGCAGCTGAGCAGATGTTATAATTATACCTAAATTAACATATAAAATTATAGAAATAAATAAAACCTGTGCTATCTGATCATATTGCATTGCCTTGCCGTTGTACTTTTCCTTTCACACAACCAATGTGTTTGTATTTATTGTGTTGCATTCAAGTGTTGATATTAAAACCCATCGTTGCCGGATCCAAGTCCGGATGAGAAAGGGGGTGGGTTGAGATGGGTTTGTGACAGTCAACGTAAAACTTTGCCACATTTTATGACATGAACCATAATAAGAATACCGTTGGTGTCCTCCCTACTCAGGGACGCGCAACATCGGATCCGGGTGTAGTGTTAACTATACAAGGGCTTCTAGGTTGTCGTCCGGAAATGGCGCGCTACATCGGATCCCACGTGTAGTGACAAATAAGCAAGGGTTTCATAGGATACATCTAGATTCTTGGAATATAGGTTTCCTTACGGGTAGCCTAACATAATTAGTAGAGATAATGATTAGGAAAAAAGTCAGTATTATATATTTGCAAGAAACTAATGTGTAGATGAAAATGGTAGAGTCATAGAGCCTTAAAGTTATAAGCTTTAGCATACCGGTAGAGATAAAAATTGTAATGGGGCAGGCGTAATCATAGATAGACGGTTGTTTGAGGATGTAGTTGAAGTTTTGAGAAAAAGACGATAGGATTTTACTGGTTAAGCTTATTTTAGATGGAGAGATTCTTAATGTTGTTATTGTTTATACACCATAAACAGTTCTTGATGACGCTGGTAAGCATTTATTTTGGGAGGATCTAGACGATATGGTGCAAAAAATACTTAGTGGAGAGAAGCTATTTATTGGTGGTGATCTCAATGGACATGTAGTTACTAGTCGTAGTGGATTTGATACTATCCATGGAGGTTTTGGTTTTGAACAGAGGAATGAAGCAGGTAACTCGATTTTAGATTTTGCCTTGTCCTATGACTTGATGTTAGCAAACACTTCATTTAAGAAAAGAGTCTTGCCTTATCACTTTTAGTAGTGGATCGAGTTCAAGTCAAATAGGCTTTTTTTTCTGTCTTGAAAGATAGATAGTGGTTGTTGTATTAATTGTATGGTAGTGCCAGGTGAGAGTGTAATCACTCAATATAGAGTTTTAGTTCTAGATATTCGATTTAGAAGAGTATCTAGGAATATTAGACATAAGGTTTAGTTTAGCCTAGAATTAAATGGTGGCGATTGAAGGAAGATAACCAAAAAGCCTTTATAGATACTGTAGTCCAAGAGGCGGATTGACAGTCTGAAGATGATTCAGAAATAATATGAAACAAGACGGCTAGTTGTATCAAGATGGTAGGTAGAGATCTACTTAGTGAGTCGAGGGGTTATGCTCCACCATCTACGGACACGTCATGATGGAACGAAGAAATAAAAGCTGCTATTAAAATCAAGAGGAATTTTTATAGAGATTTGAAGAAAAGCATAGATGTGGAAAGATTTGAGAAGTATAAAATGGCTAATAAGAAAGTTAAGAAAGCTGTTCGGGAAGCTAAAATCATGGTTTACAAAAAAGTGTACGAGAAGTTGGATACTAAAAGGGCTGAAAATGATATATATAGGATTGCTCAGATGCGGGAAAAAAAGACCAGAGACTTACATATGGCGAAATGTGTCAAAAATGAAGCTCAGGAGGTTTTAGTTCGAGATGAGAATATTGAGAAAAGGTGGAGACATTATTTTGACAAATTGTTCAATGAGTGCTTTATTAAAGATTTAGATGGATTTTTCATTCAATCTCAAAATATAAACCGTGATTTCATGCATAGAATAAGAATATCTGAGATTAAAGATGTCTTAAAGAGAATGAAATCAAGAAAAGCGGTTGGTCCAAACGAGATTCCTATCAAGATTTGGAGATGCTCAGAAAAGATAGGCGTTAGATGACTGGCAAATATGTTTAATAAGATTTAGCAGACCAAAAAGATACTAAATGAGTGGAAGAAAAGTATCCTTGTAGTTATCTACAAGAATAAAGGTGACATTCAAAATTACTCAAACTACTGTGGAATAAAACTTATGTGTCACACCATGAAACCTGTAAGTCGATGTACTACACCCCACGATGTGCGGGGAGGCGGAAATATGAAAAACGATCTTGTTCTATATATTAACATCGACTAACCGCAAAAATCATTGCTAAACGATAACTAACATATGCATAGGAGTTCTAAACTACTATGAGAAATGATTATACCTAATGAACCGTGTCCTTCGTCTTTTCGTTCTCCTTCTCCTCTTCGGTCTTCTCCACGTAATAGACGATCCACCCGAAAGCTTCTACACCAACCTTCACCTCTAAACTTGAGGCAACTAGGTTTCTTTAGTTGCTAATCAAAGATACATAGATGATATAGAGATTGGTTATGGATTAATTAGTCTATCTAATTCTTGATCTCAACTCATGAGTGGTAGGATTAGGCTTTGAAGAATGAGAGAGCCTGAGGAAATAGAAGATGATGATGAATAATGATATATTTGTTTCTCACTTCTAATATATCATGAAGTATAAGATTTATCAAATAAATAAATCTAAGTGATTTATCATCATGCTTCATTTAATATTGCAATGAATCATCAACTGAGTCATTAAGCAATTTAATACTTCATTAACTCACTTAAATGATTCATCTAGTGAGTCACAAATGCATTTAATATAAATGCCATCTAAACGCTCAAGTCACCATGCTTCTAGAAGCTTCTCGTAAAATTACGAGAACGACCCTCCTATCCGTGAAAATACGGAAAAACTTTAGACTGTATAAATCCAATAATCCGATACTAGAATCTAGCTTAAACCAAAGCCGACTAGTAAAAACTGTCCGAACGTCGTACTTGCGTTTAAACACGTATGCGTCTGAACCCTTGTCGTAAAACCATACGACCTTTATATCGTTTCGCCTGGAGCAGGGAAACTCTCTGTGTGGGACTCTAAAGATTCGACTACTACGCTGGTGGGTTTAACCACAAACCGCAAGCGGCACTAGCTGTACGTAACGGTCCCCAGGTAGATGTCGATAAGAAGGCCGATGAGGAAACCCATCCGAACTCCTACTGAGCCTGCTGTAACAATCTCCGTACAGTCCGGTCTGTTCGTCTAAGACTATCGCATATCTGGCCTAGGGGGCGGCAAGCGTCAGTCCCCTAAAAGCGGTATAAGTCGTGTCGGAACGAAACCTATTACACCTTGAGAAACTACTGGAAAACCTACCAGTAAATCTCGCTTGCCCTGGCCAGGGACTTTGCGTAATGGCTCTCTGACATAGCGTGATATCAACTCCCAATACCGGGAGAGACGAATCTTGTCTAACCACTATTGCCTCCAAGTGCTTCGGGACTGCACCCAGCTGCTACCTGTTTGCACGACTCCTTTGAGCCGTGGTAGGATAGCAATCTAAGAATAGTGGGAACACACTCGAGGCAAAGCAGCAGTGTCAAGTCTGCGGACTATGCTATACTCATGTCACCTGGGAACTGTTAACTGACGACGGGTATAATACCAACAGTTCCCCATGAATCATGTCCGGTGTACACGTTACCCAACGAGCACCTGTATACTATCTCCAGTATGACGTACTGATGGCTGTGGGACATACCATCTCCCAACTGGGATGAGAAACGTACACACTAGTCTACTCCGGAGTATCGAGTCCCTGTCTCGATAATCCTATGACTAGGGACCTGAAAAATGATGTGCTTGTAGACTACCCAGCCCCCACTAATGTGACTGCCATCATAACGCTGGTACTCAAGCAAGATCCTAAGGGCTCTATCAATACGTACATACATATTAAGATAGAAAAACCAAGTAGCATACTACCATGTTTAGCAAGACTGTTATATATATGTGAATATCCCAAGCTTCCATTAAGTAATATACAAACTAGTATGATACAATAATGGCCCCTAGGACATATACATTAACAATCTCCCACTTGCACTAAGGCCATGTACTGGCATATCGAAGACCGATGATTTCGAGTAGCCTCTCGAACTGAATCTAAGGTAGGGCTTTCGTGAATGGATCAGCAATGTTCTCTTCAGTAGCAACTCTCCGGACCTCGATCTCTCGGTGATCAACGATCTCCCTGATCAGGTGATACCGCCTTAAGATGTGTCTGGATTTCTGATGGGATCTTGGTTCCTTCGCTAAAGCTATAGCTCCGTTGTTGTTGCAATACAGAGGTATTGGATCAACTATGGTAGGAACCACCTAATGTTCTGTTAGGAACCTTTTCATCCAGACTGCTTCTTTTGCGGCATCGCAAGCAGCAATATACTTCGCTTCCATAGTCGAGTCAGCAACGGTGTCCTGCTTGGAACTCTTCCAGCACACCGCCTCTCTATTAAGGGTAAAGACATAACCCGATATGAACTTGGAATCGTCCTTATCACTCTGGAACCCAGAATCAGCAAAGGCCTCTAACTTGAGGTCTTTTCCGCCGTAAACCAATAACATCTCCTTAGTCCTTCTCAGGTACTTGAGAATGTTCTTTACTGCTATCCAATGATTCTCCCCTGGGTCTGACTGATACCGGCTTACCACGCTGAGTGCGTAAGCTACATCTGGTCTGGTGCACAACATCGCATACATTATAGAGCCTACCGCAGAAGCGTAGGGTATAATAGACATGCGATCCCTTTCCAAATCAGTCTTGGGAGACATCTGTTGGATATGGTGATTTCGTGACAAGCCGGTAGATTACCGCGCTTAGAATCTTCCATACTGAATCTTTTCAGTATAGTGTTGATATACTTGGACCGCGAAAGTCCCAACATCCTCTTGGATCTATCATGATAGATCCGGATCCCCAGAATGCAAGAGGCATCACCCAGGTCTTTCATGGATAACCTGTGTGACAAGAATCCTTTGATAGATTGTAGCATAGGAATGTCATTTCTTATCAATAGAATGTCATCCACGTACAAGATGAGGAATACGACACTTCTTGCTACAACTTTACTATATATACATGGTTCATCTGGATTTTTGATAAAATCATATTCTTTGACTGTTTCATCAAAACAGATGTTCCAACTCCGTGATGCTTGCTTCAGTCCATAAATGGACTTAAGCAACTTGCATACTTTCCCGCTGCTCGCACTCTGATTGAAATCCTCTGGCTGATCCATATAGACGCACTCTTCTAAATTACCATTCAGAAAAGCCGTCTTTACGTCCATCTGCCAGATTTCATAATCATGGAAGGCAGCAATTGCAAGAAGGATACGAATGGATTTAAGCATAGCTACTGGAGAAAAGGTTTCGTCATAGTCCAAATCAGGTCTTTGACGAAAACCCTTTGCAACAAGTCTAGCTTTATAGGTTTCTACCTGCCCATCTACACCAATCTTTTTCTTGAATATCCATTTGCATCCTATGGGTTTTACCTCACCTGGAGCAAAGTCCAAAGTCCATATTTTGTTGGTGTACATGGACTCCATTTCGTTCCGCATTGCATCTAGCCATCGTACCGAGTCGCCACTCTGGATGGCCTGCTAGAAGCTAATAGGTTCATCATCATCAATGATGCAATCCTCTCCATCCCCATCTGTAAGAAAACCGTAATATCTCTCAGGCGGATGAGACGGCCTACTACTTCGGCGGAGGGCTGCGGGAATGCCCTGTTCTTTTTGAACCACTGGTTCTACCAAACTTTCAGTTGTAGTTTGTGGTTCTGGAATTTCTTCCAATTCTATTTCGCTCCCACTTGTTTTCTTTTCTAAAAACTGATGTTCTAGAAAATGGGCATTACGAGAAACAAAAACCTTTTGTTCCTCTGCGTAATAGAATAGATATCCCTTGGATTTCTTTGGATATCCCACAAACTGACATTTTACTGATCGTGCCTCGAGCTTGTCCACATGCTGCTTTTTAACAAAAACTGGACATCCCCATATCTTCATATACTGAAGATGGGGCTTTTTCCCACTCCACATCGTATATGGCGTGGTAGGCACAGTCTTGGTAGAAACCATGTTCAAAAGATATGCCGCTGATTCTAGCGCATAACCCCAGAAAGATCGTGGTAACTCAGCATTACTCATCATGGATCGTACCATATCCAATAGGGTTCGATTCCGTCTCTCCGATACACCATTATGCTGTGGAGTGTATGGAGGAGTAAGTTGAGAGAGAATTCCTTTCTCTTTTAGGTAACTAAGGAATTCAGCACTTAAGTATTCACCACCTCGATCAGATCTTAGTGTCTTGATAATTTTGACGGTTTGGTTTTCTACTTTATTCTTATACTCTTTGAATTTCTTAAAAGTCTCGGATTTATGTTTCATCAAGAAAATGAATCCGAACCTAGAGTAATCATCTGTAAAAGTAATGAAATAGGAAAAACCATCTCTTGCATGTGTAGACATTGGACCGCATACATCGCTATGTATGAGTCCTAAGAGCTCACTCGCTCTTACTCCATGTCCAGTGAATGGAGTCTTTGCCATCTTTCCTTTGAGACATGATTGACAAGTGGCATAAGATTGATATTCGAACGAATCTAAATATCTTTTTTTATGTAACTTAGTTAACCTTGTCTCATTGATGTGACCTAGTCTACAATGTCATAAGAAAGCCTTATTTAATTCTGGAGACTTTCTTTTTAGTGTGTTCTGGACATTGAAAATCTGGAATTGGTTTAAGACATATATACCGTTATCCAGTGTACCGGACCCAATCAAACTTTGATTAAGGTGGATGTTAAGAATATCGCTTACAAACGTGAAATCATAACCTTTATTTGATAACAAGGAAACTGATATGATATTACACGTCAAACTAGGTACACAAAACAGTTATGTAAAACCAAAATGTGTCCACTCGTCAATCCTAGGTGATAATACCCGACGGACACAGCTCCCACGCTAGCTCCGTCAGCAATCTTGAGGATCATATCACCTTCCTTCAGCACTCTACGGTTTCTCAGTGCCTGCAATGAATTGCATATATGAGATCCTGATCCGGTATCCAATACCCAGGAAATAGAGTTGATTGACAAACAATTCTCAATTACAAACACACCTGAAGTCGAAACCACAGCTTGCTTCGGTCCCTGGTTCTTGGCGTTCCACGCCTTGCAATCTTTCTTCCAGTACCCTTTCCTATAACAATGAAAGCACTCATCCTGGGCCACTACTGGCACCGCAATCTTTTTCTTTCCCTTCGCTCCCACCTTACTAATACCTCCTCTAGGTTTGGTGGTGGCCTTATTCTTCCTTCCTTTGGCCTTAGCCTTGGACCGGAAGAAGAAACACCGCGAACAAATATGGTGTGTGTTTCCCTTGTCTTCTGCAAGGTGCCCTCTGCACTCCTCAACATGTTAAGGAGTTCTGAAAGTTCAATTTCTTTTCTTTGAATGTTGAAATTCAGAATAAACTGGGCGTAGGTGGAAGGAAGGGACTGGAGAATAAGGTCTGTATAAAGCTCATTATCCAAAGTCGTCCCAAGGTCTGCGAGCTCTTCAATATAGCTAATCATCTTTAGGACATGTTCTCCTACCGATGATCCAACGGCCAACCTCGCTTGAAACAGGTTCTTCGAGGTCTTGTATCTTGCTATACGAGATTGCTCTCCATAAAGTTCCTTTGTATGGAGAAATATGGCATCTGGATCCATATCCTCGTGCCTCCTCTGATGTTCATTGTTCATCGAGGCAAGCACGATGCACTTGGCCTTCGCGCAATCTAATTCCCAGGTTTTGCGGATTTCCTTATCCGCATTACTGGATTTGGGACCTGGGACTGCAGGTGCCTTAGCGGTGAGGACATACCCCAATCTGTCATAGATCAAAGCCATTTTGACATTCCGCACCCAATCTTTATGGTTTGGCCCTGTCAGTATATTTTTTTCTAAAAGTAACTTAAGTCCAGTCATTTTCAGGGTCACTGCAAATAGGAGAGAGAGAGAAGAAAACACTTTAGCATGATACTCTTGTGCGCAAGTTTAGAGTGGTTTTTAGTTTATCTAAACTGGATGGCTCCCACTGTTTTTCGAATCTCTCCTCAAACCAAAAAGGAAGAATTAGCCAGGACTATTCTCACCATACAATACTTGCTTAACCGTTCAGCCATGCTAGTGTCGATACTTCGAGAGAGGTTTTCCAACGCTTTCGCGAAGTTCCTTAATTTAAGAACCTCTTTTCTCTGGAGGCGTAGCCCGCTGACACCTTTCTAGACACCTACTTGGTTTATAGCATTGATCGTTAAGTGACGAATATTCTGATAAGTAGCATATACTCACAGTAGGATCGGGATCCAAATATCATCGTGTGATAATGTTGAAGGAATCCTACCAACATTCATCTCACTCCAAATGGTATGCATCTCTTTGCAAATTTCAGTTTCTTTAGAAATTCCCGATATCTATTTTTGCCCCATGCTCTTATGACCTTGGCGTTAGGTCAAATTGTCATAAGTCACATGTCAAGTTCTACCCATCATTATCTTGTTAATTTGAACCCATTCGTATATATACTTGACGTTCGGCCAAAATGATAATACGACCGTCCCAAACTAACTCATCTATCTATGCAACAAATGAATACCCAGCAGCTACCAAACACTATGCCTTGGCGTTAGGTTAAAATACATAGCTTGAATACTACTAAATACCCAGATGAAATGGCGGAGGGGTACGAATGGTTTTGGCGAAACCGTGAACGTAGTGAACTTGATATAACCGAAGGAATCTGATAGCTTTTTAAAATGAGTGGTTAAAGCTCCGCAATTAAAAAATATCCGTTTTAAAAATAACCAAGTGGTTTCTTTTAAATTGTTCCAACGATTAAACTTTGGTTTATTTTCTTTGCATTAATAATAATGCGTCCCATCATTAACCTATCATTGCAGAATACAACGAAAATACAACGTCCTCTTATGCTATCCGCATTCGCCACGGGGCCCGTCATCACCCGTTAGGTTACTTAACTAACGACAGAGCGGGGGCTCGGCTAGCGCAGGTGTAAAATATAAGTGACATCTAAATAGCTATCATATATAGATATTGTACATTCGTCAGACACAATAATAGGCATTCCAGATCACAGATGAACATTATTGGATATGCAAGCAATCCGCGTTTCTTTTGAGCTTGCAACGAAAGACGGATTACACAGTTGTGATGAATAGCCATTACCCCACCCTAGACCCCTACGGGTACGGCAAACTATCCGCCAAGTACCCGAAGTGAAGCGGTCTCCCTCAACAACGTGAGTAGGCTACTGAACACTTTAAAGTATCCGGTAGTTTGTGCACCCCACCTTGGGTCTGTCCTAGGAGTAAAAACAGTAAAATGAAATAATACAACGGTGGTTACAACCGCAACCTGGATGCGCCCCGCAAAATAATATTACAACATATTACAATTATATCGAATGAATTAAAATAATAACCCATCACAAACCCCGGCTAATCATCACAACAATTCAATACAGTTCATAATCACAAACAGTTAAAATCATCACAGAAATGTGCAACCCCCTGCCAACCGACATACTAGCAGTTAGGGGAGGTTTACGAACACATTAAACAGTTCACAGATATAATCAAATTAGCAAACATCATATAATTTCGATCGAGCAAACATATCAGATTCTACTCCAAAACTTCTCTATGCACCTGAGACTTGAGAAAATAAACATTCCAGAAAACACAAAAATATCACAGAAGAGCCACTGGAAAAGCTTGGGCTGAATTGGCTCCAACTCGGCCGCGGATCCGTGGCGGATCGGTGGGATCAGCTGCGGTTCCGCGGCTGTTTGGCCGATTCATGAACCTAATTTTTTCAGTGTTCTTATGTTTCTCTGTAGATTATTTTGCAGATCCCTGAAAAATTTTTAGACCTCATTTTAAAATCGACAGAAACTATGTGATATCGATATTTTTTCCGGTTCGTTTCGCATTCGAAATTGTAACGACTTTGCTAATGAGTTAATTATTGTTTAGGGAGGCTCTGATACCACTGTAAGTCGATATACTACACCCCACGATGTGTGGGGAGGCGGAAATATGAAAAACGATCTTGTTCTATATACTAATATCGACTAACTGCAAGAATCATTGCTAAACGATAACTAACATATGCATAGGAGTTCTAAACTACTATGAGAAGTGATTATACCTAATGAACCGTGTCCTTCGTCTTTTCGTTCTCCTTCTCCTCTTCGGCCTTCTCCACGTAATAGACGATCCACCCGAGAGCTTCTACACCAAGCTTCACCTCTAAACTTGAGGTAACTAGGTTTCTTTAGTTGCTAATCAAAGATACCTAGATGATATAGAGATTGGTTATGGATTAATTGGTCTATCTAATCCTTGATCTCAACTCATGTGTGGTAGGATTAGGGTTTGAAGAATGAGAGAGCTTGAGGAGAGAGAAGGTGATGATGAATAATGATATATTTGTTTCTCATTTCTAATATATCATGAAGCATAAGATTTATCATGTTAGTAATATGTATGCCCTGAAGGCCATTATATGGATAGTGGAAACTTGGACATAATCTATGGAGATAGATGACTTTCTTGCTCAACATGATAGTACGCTATCTGGTTTACTTTATCTGGACATGTAGATTTAATCATTTACACATGTTGATAAAGCCCAAAGGATATTTGCTTGACTACTGTGATTATGATGCGGATCATACTAGTGGGGCACGTGTAGTTTATAAGTATATCCTTGAACTGTTCCTAGTCGAGGGTGTATCGAGATAGGGCATCGATATTCCAGAGTAGACTAGCGTATACCCTTCTTGTCCCATATGATGGGCGATGGATGATCCCATATCCATCTGGTGAGGAGACACCAAAGATTGTATGCGGGTGCTCAGTGGAGACTGGGTACACTGAACGGACTCGCCGAGAACTCCTATGTGGTATTATATCTATCGTCGGATAGCAGTTCTCAGGGAACACTGGTACAGGTTAGTCTGTAGACCCGAGATCGTCATAGAGTCTTGTGTGTCCTCCCACTATACTTTGATCTCCACCCTACCACGGCTCTGCTGAGTCGTGCAAACAGGTGGTCTTTGGGTACAGTCTCGAGGCACATGGAGGCAATGAGCGATAGGAGGGGTTTCGTCTCTCCCGGTATTGGGAGTTGATGTTGTGCTATGCTCGATTGGCTATAACATGAAGTCCCTGGCCAGGGCTGCTGAGATTTACTGATAAGAGTTATCAGTAGTTTCTCGATCTGTTATAAGCCATACACCAGCATGACTTATTGAGTTACTGGGGTCGACGATTCCATCCCTGGACTCGATATGCAGCATATCTGAAGAAGAGACCGGACTGTACGGTAAGTGTTGCCAGTTGGCTCGACGGGAGTTTTTACAGCTTCGCTGGTTTTTTTCTGATCGTTTCAATACCCGGGTGGCCGTTATGTTTAGCTGACCTCTTGCGGCTTGTAGGTGTTTGATATGATCATCACCTACTGCCGGCGTATTGACGAGTCTTAGAGTCCCACAATGAAGTTTCCTGGTTCAGGCAAAAAGATGTGGTGTGCATATGAGATATGCGCGGGACCCGATTAAATACGGTTATGTGATAACGTATATTAATCAGGCATTTTCTATTTGACGGATCGTATGTGATATGACCGGTTTGCTAAATCAAGTGTTGATTTAACAAATTACATTTAGATTAATTCTTTAATTAAATCCTTTTGTATGCATGCATGCATGCACATGATGATGTGCATGGACACATACATAAATACATAGTATCATGGTTGATGATACAAGAATGGTGGCAATGCAAGACTTATATTGAAGCTTTTATTTATATTTATCATTTTAAGTTAATGTAAAGAAAACCCACACATGCTCCTTTATTCTTTAGTGGGTAAGCTTTATTTAACTTAATGAAAAGAATTTCCACCCATGCTTAATTCTTTATGAAAAGAATTTGCACCCATAATTATAGTGGAGGTGGAATAATGATGATTATTCCTTTCTCATCACTATAAATAGCTTCATATGTGATATGAAACAAAAAACACAAAAATGAAAAACAACAAGGGTGTGAAAACAAGTTATCATATGTGATATGATAGAAAGCTCAAGTTTAGCCACCATTATCTTCTTCTTCCTCTCTTGATTTTTCCTCTAGAGTGAAGTTGATAAAAGAAAGGATTTTCAATTGTTGAATATAAACCACATCATCATACTACACACATCTAGCCGATTTGTGTAGGGTGTTTGCTCTACTTCGTTTGCGAAATAAGTAAGGCAATGAGCTTTGGGCAAAGGGACTTCGGGTGGATCATCGTGGACAAGGAGGGCTTCCATCGATCCGTTCCAAACTCTCATAGTGCCAAGGAGTCACCGAGGGAGATCTACAAAGGTTGTAATCTCTACTCTTAGTGATAGTTTTACATTTGCATGTGATGCTTAATTGTATGAATCCCTAAAACTTCTAGTTTCGATTCTTGTCGAGTTAACTTAGCACCTCTAAAATTTTGAATATGGCATATGTGATGCTACCACACCCTTGACGAGGTGCTAGGCCAGCCCTACATATCAAATAAATAAATCTAAGTGATTTATCATCATGCTTCATTTAATATTGCAATGAATCATCAAATGAGTCATTAAGCAATTTAATGCTTCATTAACCCACTTGAATGATTCATTTAGTGAGTCACAAATGCATTTAATATAAATGCCACCTAAACGCTCAAGTCACCATGCTACTAGAAGCTTCTCGTAAAATTATGAGAACGCCCCTCCTATCCGTGAAAACACGGAAAAACTTTAGACTGTATAAATCCAATAATCCGATACTAGAATCTGGCTTAAACCAAAGCCGACTAGTAAAAACTGTCCGAACGTCGTACGTGCGTTTAAACACGTATGCGTCCAAACCCTTGTCGTAAAACCATACGACCTTTATATCGTTTCGCCTGGAGCAGGAAAACTCTCTGCGTGGGACTCTAAAGACTCGAATACTATGCTGGCAGTGGGTTTAACCATAGACCGCAAGCGGCACTAGCTGTACGTAACGGTCCCCAGGTAGATGTCGATAAGAAGGCCGATGAAGAAACCCATCCGAACTCCTACTGAGCCTGCTGTGACAATCTCCATACAGTCCGGTCTGTTCGTCTAAGACTATCACATATTCGGCCTAGCGGGCGGCAAGTGTCAGTCCCCTAAAAGCGGTATAAGTCGTGTCGGAGCGAAGCCCATTACACCTTGAGAAACTACTGGGAAACCTACCAGTAAATCTCGCTTGCCTTGGCCAGGGACTTTGCGTAATGGCTCTCTGACACGGCGCGATATCAACTCCCAATACCGGGAGAGACGAATCCTGTCTAACCACTACTGCCTCCAAGTGCTTCGGGACTGCACCCAACTGCTACCTGTTTGCACGACTCTTTTGAGCCGTGTTAGGGTAGCAATCTAAGAACAGTGGGAACACACTCGAGGCGAAGCAGCAGTGTCAAGTCTACGGACTATACTGTACTCATGTCACCTGGGAACTGTTAACTGACGACGGGTATAATACCAACCAATAGTTCCCCGTGAGTCATGTCCGGTGTACCCGTAACCCAACAAGCACCTGTATACTATCTCCAGTACGACGTACTGACGGCTGTGGGACATACCATCTTCCAACTGGGATGAGAAGCGTACACACTAGTCTACTCTGCAGTATCGATACCCTGTTTCGATAATCCTACGACTAGGGACCTGAAAAAGGATGTGCTTGTAGACTACCCAGCCCCCACTAGTGTGACTGCCATCACAACGCTGGTAGTCAAGCAAGATCCTAAGGCCTCTATTAATACGTACATACATATTAAGATAGAAAAACCAAGTAGCATACTACCATGTTTAGTAAGACTGTTATATACATGTGAATATCCCAAGCTTCCATTAAGTAATATACAAACTAGTATGATACAATAATGGCCCCTAGGGCATATATACACTAACAAAACTTTGGGAGAAATTGAATATAGGCTAAGGAAGGATGCTAAGATAACAGAGAACTTGTTTGGGTTCATGCTTGGACGATTGACGACAGGCTATTCATTTGCTTCGTCAACTTATCGAGCGTTTTCAAGAGAGAAGAAATTTGCATATGATACTTGTTGACTTAGAGAAAGCGTACGATAAGATAACTAGAGGGGTATTATAGAAGACAGTGATGAAGAATGGAGTCCCCGACAAATATATTGACATAATCAAAGACATGTATGGTGGAGTAGTGGCATATGTTGTTGCGCCACGGCAGCGCCCCGGCCGTCTTACTCGAGGCCAAAATTCGGAATCAAAATTTTTCCTTACTCGGAAACCGGCGCTACCGCGGACAATGAAAACCCGGATCGTTAACCATTAACCTATAGCTAGCAATCAAGAGATAGGGTGAGAAGTATACCGAGTGATCCGAGTCCTCCGGTCTTCTCTTCATCGTCCCGATCTCCCGCGGAAAGTGTAGTCTCCATATCGTCGCCTCCTCGCCGGAAAGGGCACCACATTGCCATCTTCTTTTACGGGCTCCCGCCTCAATACCGAGGCAACTCGCGCATGAAGGCTGCAACTCGACATGCTCAAGATATGCTGTAGAATGTAGTGCAGAAGATACTTGTCTCTTTGGGGTTTGTTGCCTTTGAAGATGATGGAGGATTCAAGACTAGAAAAATGGTGCTTGCATTTTTCTAGCATGAAAATAAGATCAAGAAAGATGAAACTCTCAAGAATGAAAACTCTCTTCTTCTTCTCTCTTTCTTTTTCCTCTCATGAAAAACTTATCATATTCATCAAGTGAGAAGAAGAAGGGTGGAGGAATCAATATCAAGCATGAAGGGAGGTGATGGTAGTAAAAGGAGGAGGGTGATCACATCCAAACATAATCATAACAAAACCACACATCAATCCTAATCCATTCTTATCACAATAAATGCACAAAAGCAAAGATGCTTTCATGATTAATCCTTATGCAAATAAATCCTCCACAAAGTGTAATTTGCAAAACTGCAAATAACCCCCTCCATCGGAAAAGTCCAGCCGGGAAAGAACAAAGGAAAACCGGCCGGAACGGAATGTAAACTGGCAACTCCAGAAAACTGGTCCCGTAATAAATTACAGGGAAACCCCTATACTGTGCATACACACCCGCATCTGTATTCCGTCCGGATACAAATGCAATGAGACAAAATCTACACTGTACTAGACTAGGACCGGCTTAAGCCAAAGCCGGATAGTAAAATCCGTTCGATCCTGATCCGTGCAATACCGCACGTATCAGATCAAACCCTGCCATATAACTATACGGCCACTAGTACAAAACTGTCCGATCCTGATCCGTGCAATACCGCACGTATCTGATCGGACCCTGCCATATCTCCATACGGCCTCTACAGCGTTTCGCCCGAAAGCTTGAGTAACTGTAAGTGTGGTGGACTCTAAAGACTCGTCAATACTATGGCTGTGGATTTAACCACTAGCACGTCAGAGGTATAAGCCAATACGTGATGGGCCACCAGCTATTGACCAAAAAGGGACGTCGATGAGTGAACTCATCCTGACACCCTACTGAGCCTGTCAGTGACAATATCCGTACAGTCCGGTCCGTTCGTCTATGAGTGTCGCATGGCGGGCCTAGGGGGTTGGTGAAAGTCAGACCCCCAAAAGCGGTACAAGTCGTGTCGGAGTGTAGCCCAGAACGCCCTGAGATACTACTGGAATACCTACCAGTAAATCTCCTGCCTCGGCCGAGGGCTTTGCGTAATGGCTCTCCTAGACACAGCGCGACCTCACCCCCAATACCGGGAGAGAAGAACCCCTGAAGATCCGCTCACTGCCTCCATGTGGCTCGGGACTGTACCCAACTAAAACCTGTTTGCACGACTCCTTTGAGCCGTGGTAGGGTAGTAATCAAAGCACAGTGGGAACTCACACGAGACAAATGACGATCCTCAGGTCGATGAACTAACCTGTACACATGTCACCAGGGAACTGCTATCTGACGTCTGGTATAAGACCAACTAGCAGGTTCCCGGCGAGTCCTGTCCGGTGTACTCATAACCCAATGAGCACCTGTATACATCTTAGGTGAACCAACTGACACCAGTGGCTTGTGAGACCGGCCACCGCCCCTCGTCGGGGTCTCGACTGTATACACTAGTCTACTAATGGAGTATCGATGCCCTGTCTCGAAACTCCTACGACTAGGGACCTTTTAAGGATGTGCTTATAGACTACCATCTCCCACGTATATGATCGCCATCATACTGCTGGCAGTCAAGCAAGAATCCTAGGGGCTCTATCAATGTGTAATAGCGACATGTCAAGTCACCTAAAGCAGTACACGATGATAAAGATAAACCAGATAGCATACTATCATCTCGAGTAAGACTGTCCTACCGGGATAGGTCCTCCCTCAATCATTGCAATCACGTGCCTGTGATCCAATAATTGACTCTGAGGGCACTATCTCCAACAATCTCCCACTTGCACTCAAGGCTAATTATTGCGATGCCGCATACTCACAGCCCGTGTGATACCGAACACCCAACTCCTCTACTAGTCAGTCTCACAAAGCTCGTTTGCGAAACTATTGCGTTCGAGGAATAGCCTCAGTGAGTGGATCCGCTGTGATGTTTCTTTCTATGTCTCTCTATATCTCAAGTTCACGGAGAAAGCCATCTCCCGAAAAGAGCAATGCCTGTCTTAGAATGTCTGGATGTCTGATGGGACCTAGCTCATAAATGAACTCTAAATCCAAACTTCTTAGACTGTACCGTCAACCGAACTTAATCAGTATCCTGCGCCAAGCCTTCCCTCAGTATCCACCTGGACCACATGTCCAATATACTGCCCCTCGTCAGAGGGAAAAACTATAACTCTGACAACCTCCTTGTCGTCCATGTCACCTTGGAAGCCTGGAATGATAACTGTCTCCCAAATGAGGCTGTCGTTATCATATCCCTAGAACATCAACTTATGTTCTAAAACTGCTTCCGACTGTTTCTCCAGGATTGGATCAATGTCAACTTATTGCATCTAGTGCAAGAACAACATCTGGTGTGGTACTTGACATCTCATGATTGATTCAATTGCCTAAGCAAGTGATCTGTCAATCATGTGTATCCCTCTCCCCTTTAGTCTGTAAGACACCTTTAGAGAGGGTGACTCCATCACCTGCAGGTACACTACCGTGCATGGAGTCGTCCATTCTAAATACTCTTAGAATGCTGTCTAAGTACCCAGATTGGGAAACCACCCAAATCTAGATCTAAAACAATAGATCTAGTAACCAGTATGTCAGATATTATGTCCAAGTCCCATGTGGAGAAACCACTGTGTGACGACCAAAGTATAACCGATCGTAGTATAGGAGTTTCTTTTCCTACTATGTGTATGTTATCCAAATACCAGGATATCACACCCTACTACCTTCTCAACAGATCCATCCCCAATTCTGATGACGTCAAACCTATGACTGTCACATCAGAAATAGATGATCTATCTCCGCTACATCTGCTTTAGTCTATAGACATAGGCCTGATGTCCACCAATGCTTCCGCTGCTCCCACTGACTACGACAACCCTCTGGCAGAGTCATATAGACGTGTACTTCTAAAGCTAGTTTAGAACGACGCTATACTCATCCTCCTGCCGGGTCTCGCAGTCTGGAACAACAACAATGGCAAGTGTGGGTAAACAAGAACTTCCCTGTCACCGTCCTTGAGGCCACCGGAGTACCTCTCGGGTGCCTGAAGTTACCCACCTTATCTGCGGAGTGGCCAATGGAATGTCAATCCAGATTGAATCTTTAGGTTCCTTATCAAATCTTCAGTAATCGTTCGTGGTTCTGGAATCACTTCCAGTTCTACCATACTCCCACTACTTTTTCTGAAAAAAATCCATTTTTATTAAAACTGTGGCGAGTCTAGAACAATATTGCTATTGTTCATCCAGATGGTAGAAAGTCAACCCTTGTCATAGCCTGGGTCAACCCACAAACAGCCATTACAGAAACGTGCCTTGAGTTGTCCAGTGTCTGGTTTTAAGCATAAGCCGGACAACTCCCCGTACCTTAACATCGTTAAGATATGAACTGTTCTATATCCAATATAGAAACAGAGGCACTGATTTAATTGAACCAGATTCAAATCATGCAGCTGTCACCAGTGCATGTAAACTAAATGGAAGGAGGCCGATCAGCGTTACTCAACTTAGGAATGCTTCCAATTATGAGTAACCTGAAAGAGAAGCAATTTCTCTTAATCATTACTATCTACTGAACACCATACACAAGTATCTACATCTTCGATCACTCTGAAGAATCCCGATACTTGCTACACCTGGTTCTCTACTCTATTCAAATACCCATAACTCCTCAAAACTTAAACCCTGTGTTCCTACGAAACACATGTCTAAGAACTAGAGAAGTTAAAAGTAAACAGAATATAGTGTGAGGACCAACCCCTCTGTCCTAATGGACACTGGACAACATACAATACTCTGTATAAGTCCGCTGAGTCTAACAACTCTTTCACTGTGTGTCGTAGGTTGAAAACTGTACTTATGGTTAAGAAGAATTACACCGCTGTTTAATGCTCCTTACCTAACCATCCACTGATATAGGTAAATGTCATCGACATAATATCAAAAGGTATATCTCACTCTATCAAAATAGACGTACAGATATATCAATTTGAAATTGGTGCACAACAGCGGATATTCAAAACCAAATATTTGCCGTCCGGCAAACAACCCAGGTGACTTCCTCAAATATCACCGATTACAACGAATCCCGATATAATGAGGATGATCACCCAATTCCCAATAACTTACTCCCACTCATCATCTTGTAAAACCATACAGATGTGAGAATCATACCTGGTAAATACATACCCTGGAGCAAGTGTCTAACTGGGAAATCAGTTTTCTATTAACAGTACACAGTGAAACTGAAACATTGAAATGTTTCGTTGGGGTATCCTGGTATTCTTAGTAATGCCTCTTCCATCATCCAGATTCACAACTATAACCGTATAATTCTTTGCCACCTCTCCAAATCCCTTCATATGTCTTTAGTCATTACCTTCTGTACACCCCTTTAGGCCAAATGGTTTTCTTCCTTCCCTACCGTTCGGCACCAGCCTATGGTTTGGAAGAAGACTATCCAATAAGCATAAAGGGTGTACTGTCCTAATCCTAGGAGCACTCGCAACGCGAGAGAAGGTGAAGATAAAAGACACCTGAATGTACTTTATTCCTATTTCTCCTGAACCAGAATCCATCCCCGAACTGGAACAAGTTCCTTTCGAGTTCGTATATAACCATACGATGGAGTATCCAATAAACTGTGGATCTTCGTAGTGATACGGAGTGTCCTGGAGAAATATAAAGGTGATTTAGGATTGGCGAAGAAATACTTGGTTTGGTCGTGAATATCAGTCGCAATTTACTTTGCCCTCCTACTAATCCCTTGCTTTGTCTTAACTTAATACCTTCTGCACACCATCGTTATGCTAATTGGTTTTCTTCATTCCCTACCGGTCGGCACCAGCCTAAGGTTTGGAAGAAGACTATCCAATTTGCGTAATAGGTGTACTATCTCCTAAACCAAGGAGTACTCGCAACCTGAGAGAAGGTGAAAAGAAAAGACAACTGAATAATCCTATCCGTTTTCTCCAGAACCGGAAACCATCCTCGAATTCCTTCGAGTTCGTATCTAACCATACGATGGTTTTGTCCAATGGAAGTGGACGTTCGTAGTAATACGGGGTGTCCTGGAGAAAAGGGTAAAAGTAGGAGTGGCAAAGAGGTCTGCAACTCTGACAATCCAAAAACCAGTGTTAAGAAGGTTCGGTCAACTTGGTCACTGAGTCATAGTCCAGGGTCGGGTCAATGGTTGCTGCCAAAGAGAGAGAGAAAAGAAACACTCAGCGTGCACTCTAACCTAGATCAGAATGGTTATCACTTTATCTAATCTGGAAACCTCCCACTGTACCTCAAATTCTCCTCCAAACCTGAAAGAAGAATTAGTCGGGGTCACCCGAGGAGTAAACTAACTCATCAGTGGGAATCGGGATCCAACTATCATCGCATGATAACTTGACGGAATCCACTCAAGTCACCACACTCCAGAAGGTATGCGCATGCCTGGCAAGTTTCAGTTCTTTTGAAACTCCCGATATGATTTTTACCCCTAGGACCCAAGTGACCTTGACAATGCCAACATATCAAAGAGTCCTAGTCAAGTTCAGCCCGTCATTATCTTGATTGCATTAAACCCACCCGTACAAGTCCTTGACAATGCCAACATAACCGTACGACTGTCCTAACCAATCCACTTATCCATGCGACAGAAAAGTATTACACAGCTACCGAACACTACGCCTCGGCAATGCACGACATACGTAGCACGAATACTAAGCAATACTAATCTGAAATGACGGAGGGCTACGGATGGTTTTTGGCGAAAAACCTTTAACGTAATGAACTTGATATCGTTGAAGGAACTGCATAGCCTTTTATAAAAATATAGTGACGAAAACCTTTACTAAAGAGGTCACTCCCGGTGAAGGGATCTCGGCTCTTTCCCCGTAGAATGAGGTGCAGGATATTCCAAATGAATACCACGATGCAAAGCAAAAGTAATCGGCTATAGTGAAGTTAATGCCCTGACGCAAACTTTTGTCCAAGGGGTCACTCCCGGTGAAGGGATCTCGGCCCTTGCCTCGTCGACTGAGGAGCAGGATATTCCAAATGAATACCACGATGCAAAACAAAAGTGAACGTCCTTGCAATAACAGCTTTTTGAAAAATGTTCCAACAACATCAGATTAGGTTTGTTTATCTTGCATTGATCCGAATCAATGCAGTCCCATCAATTAATCACACCACAAAGAACGAAAATATACTGACGTACGTATATGCCATCCGCATTCGCCACTGGGTCCCGTCATCACCCGTTAGGTTAGCTAACTAACGGCAGAGCGGGGACTGGACTAGCGCGGATGTAAAACATATACAACATCTACTAATATATATACCAATATATTATATTCGCTCAAGGCGTGATAAAATTCAACATCACAGAAATGTACAGCATCACAGAACAATACAGATATCTGGAAGCCTCGGGTTTCACAGAGCCACTGCTGAAACCCGACGTTCCCCTGGTCGTGTGGATAGCCTGTGCAATGAAAATCCTAGACCCCTACGGGCGCGGCAAGTCACCCGCCAAAACCTGAAGCGAGGCAGCCCCCTTCAGCTCCGTGAATGGACCACCCAGCACTTCATGGAATCCGGTAACTTGGGCACCCCTCCTGGGCCAACCTGTACCCCCTACGAGTGCGGCGAATAGCCCGCCAATCCTAGAGTGAAGCCCCCTCCGTCTCAATGCCATGAGATGCGGGCCCGTTGCCCTCTAGAACCCGGCTATCCGTGCACCCCTCCGCGGGGTAATCCTAGTACAGAAAGTAAAATATACATACACCGGGTACATCGACCGCAACCAGGTCGTGCCCCAAAAGAATAATACAAACAGGCAGTGACGGCAGTCCACATGTCGGACGCTCGCCCCGCAATATCAAATGTACATAATACAACACTGTACTAACATTGCATCCAGGCTATCCCCCACGACCGATCCGCAACATCACAGCATAAACATAGAATATCAACGTGAAAGTCACGTTCGCAAATCCGTCTAACCGGGCTATAGCAGTTAGACCGGATTTACCGATCAAGTGACATTCACGGTCGCAGATATAATGTAAATACTGTGAAATAATGTGTTTAAAAATATCCGATCGATCAAATAATTAACAAGTGGGCCCCCAAGTAATACTGTAGCAGTCACAGAAGATCTGGGCCCAAATTTAATATCCCAAAAGCCCCAAAAACAGCCCATAAGCCCACTGTAGAATTTTGACACAGCGAAGATACCAACATGCGGCGGAAGCGCGGCCCAATGGGGGGTTTGGCCGCGCTTCCGCGCTTTGGTCAACGACTGACTGAGTCGAAATTTTATAGAAGTCTTAGAATGTTTAGTACATGCGTTTTTTCCAACCTGAAAAATTTTTTGAGACCAAAATTTTCCAACAGAAAACTGATGTGTACAAAATGAGGTTTTTTTGGAATTTCGGTCGATCGGATAAGCAAAACACATTAGAACAAGCTAGGTAAGGTTAATGGCGTGGCTCTGATACCATGTTGCGCCACGGCAGCGCCCCGGCCGTCTTACTCGAGGCCAAAATGCGGAATCAAAATTTTTCCTTACTCGGAAACCGGCGCTACCGCGGACAATGAAAACCCGGATCGTTAACCATTAACCTATAGCTAGCAATCAAGAGATAGGGTGAGAAGTATACCGAGTGATCCGAGTCCTCCGGTCTTCTCTTCATCGTCCCGATCTCCCGCGGAAAGTGTAGTCTCCATATCGTCGCCTCCTCGCCGGAAAGGGCACCACATTGCCATCTTCTTTTACGGGCTCCCGCCTCAATACCGAGGCAACTCGCGCATGAAGCCGGCAACTCGACATGCTCAAGATATGCTGTAGAATGTAGTGCAGAAGATACTTGTCTCTTTGGGGTTTGTTGCCTTTGAAGATGATGGAGGATTCAAGACTAGAAAAATGGTGCTTGCATTTTTCTAGCATGAAAATAAGATCAAGAAAGATAAAACTCTCAAGAATGAAAACTCTCTTCTTCTTCTCTCTTTCTTTTTCCTCTCATGAAAAACTTATCATATTCATCAAGTGAGAAGAAGAAGGGTGGAGGAATCAATATCAAGCATGAAGGGAGGTGATGGTAGTAAAAGGAGGAGGGTGATCACATCCAAACATAATCATAACAAAACCACACATCAATCCTAATCCATTCTTATCACAATAAATGCACAAAAGCAAAGATGCTTTCATGATTAATCCTTATGCAAATAAATCCTCCATAAAGTGTAATTTGCAAAACTGCAAATAACCCCCTCCATCGGAAAAGTCCGGTCGGGAAAGAACAAAGGAAAACCGGCCGGAACGGAATGTAAACTGGCAACTCCAGAAAACTGGTCCCGTAATAAATTACAGGGAAACCCCTATACTGTGCATACACACCCGCATCTGTATTCCGTCCGGATACAAATGCAATGAGACAAAATCTACACTGTACTAGACTAGGACCGGCTTAAGCCAAAGCCGGCTAGTAAAATCCGTTCGATCCTGATCCGTGCAATACCGCACGTATCAGATCAAACCCTGCCATATAACTATACGGCCACTAGTACAAAACTGTCCGATCCTGATCCGTGCAATACCGCACGTATCTGATCGGACCCTGCCATATCTCCATACGGCCTCTACAGCGTTTCGCCCGAAAGCTTGAGTAACTGTAAGTGTGGTGGACTCTAAAGACTCGTCAATACTATGGTTGTGGATTTAACCACTAGCACGTCAGAGGTATAAGCCAATACGTGACGGGCCACCAGCTATTGACCAAAAAGGGACGTCGATGAGTGAACTCATCCTGACACCCTACTGAGCCTGTCAGTGACAATATCCGTACAGTCCGGTCCGTTCGTCTATGAGTGTCGCATGGCGGGCCTAGGGGGTTGGTGAAAGTCAGACCCCCAAAAGCGGTACAAGTCGTGTCGGAGTGTAGCCCAGAACGCCCTGAGATACTACTGGAATACCTACCAGTAAATCTCCTGCCTCGGCCGAGGGCTTTGTGTAATGGCTCTCCTAGACACAGCGCGACCTCACCCCCAATACCGGGAGAGACGAACCCCTGAAGATCCGCTCATTGCCTCCATGTGGCTCGGGACTGTACCCAACTAAAACCTGTTTGCACGACTCCTTTGAGCCGTGGTAGGGTAGTAATCAAAGCACAGTGGGAACTCACACGAGACAAATGACGATCCTCAGGTCGATGAACTAACCTGTACACATGTCACCAGGGAACTGCTATCTGACGTCTGGTATAAGACCAACTAGCAGGTTCCCGGCGAGTCCTGTCCGGTGTACTCATAACCCAATGAGCACCTGTATACATCTTAGGTGAACCAACTGACACCAGTGGCTTGTGAGACCGGCCACCGCCCCTCGTCGGGGTCTCGACTGTATACACTAGTCTACTAATGGAGTATCGATGCCCTGTCTCGAAACTCCTACGACTAGGGACCTTTTAAGGATGTGCTTATAGACTACCAGCTCCTACGTATATGATCGCCATCATACTGCTGGCAGTCAAGCAAGAATCCTAGGGGCTTTATCAACGTGTAATAGCGACATGTCAAGTCACCTAAAGCAGTACACGATGATAAAGATAAACCAGATAGCATACTATCATCTCGAGTAAGACTGTCCTACCGGGATAGGTCCTCCCTCAATCATTGCAATCACGTGCCTGTGATCCAATAATTGACTCTGAGGGCACTATCTCCAACATATGTCAGAACTTGCGGTGGACTAACGAGTGATTTTCCGATTACAATTGGCCTGCATCAATGAACTGCATAAAGTCCATTCCTGTTTACCATCATAATGGATGAGCTTGCTAGAACTATCTAGGATGATGTACATTCGCTGATGATATTGTTCTGGTTAATGAGACAAAAGAAGGGGCTAATGCCAAATTGGAGTCATGGAGGCAAACGTTGGAATCTCGAGTGTTCAGATTAGGCAGGTCCAAAACAGCAACATGCAATGCAAATTTAGAAAACAGAGAAGTGAATACCACAATAGTATAACATTGGATGGGCAAGAGATATCACCGAGCGATCAGTCTGGATACCTAGGTTTTATCATCCAAAAGGATGGGGAGATTGATAGCGGTGTCAACCAAAGGATCCAGGCTGGTTAGTTGAAATGGAGGAGTGCTACAGGATTTTGTGCGATCGTAACATTCTGTTAAGGTTGAAAGGGAAGTTTTATCGGAGCGTTATTCGGCCTGCCTTATTATATGGTACAGAATGCTGCTAGGTTTTTAAGAAGTATTATACACATAAGATGTACGTAGCAGAGATGTGCATGTTTCGTTGAATGTGTGGTAACACTAGAAAAGTTAAGATGCAAAATAAGGATATTCTTGCAAAAGTTAGTGTAGCGCATGCGGAGGAGAAGATGCGGGAAAACCGGCTAAGATGATTTGATCATGTGTGACGCAGACCTATGAAAGCACTGGTTCGACGAATGGATACTTTCGATATAGGCAATGTCAAAAGAGCGAAAAAGAGACCGAAGAAAATGTGGATAGAGGTGATACGAAAAGATATGGTTGCCAAAGACCTCAATGAAAGTATATTATTCGATAGAAGTGTGTGAGGAGGAGGATTCATATGCTGGACCCGGCGCGGCGCGATTCTCATGTTGGTTCATGTAGCCTATCCATATGCTTGGGATAAAAGGCTCGGTTGTTGTCGTTGTCACTGTGCATTCAAGTGTTGATATTAGTGATACCATCACTATTTTAGTTGTTTTATTTTGGAAAATGTCTTTTAGCTATTTTCAAATCATCAGGTCCCTGAATTTTTGCTTTATATGTTGTCTGGATTATTTTTTTCATAATCTATTTTCCTTCATATGTAGTTAACTTAAAATTACTGGCTATTACATGAAAAAGATAAAATAGGAAGAGCGATGATATATGAAAGGTAACTTTTACTAAACTGCCATGATCTATCAGTTCCTTCCAGTAAACTACATCATAACTTGCTTTATAATTCGTAACTGTTAGGATACGGGTTATACCCGTAGTAGGGTTTATTTATGTATAAGGGTATTGAGGTAAATGCACTTATCCAAATCCTAATAAGTTTGCTATAAATAAAAAAGGAAAGAGATGATAAATCTCTATCCTATTATTATTCTCTTAAGTATCACATCTATAATATTGTATCATAACCTCCACAAAACCCTAACCCTAACCCTTAGCCATCACACATCTTCCCTTATCATCGCTTCGCCCTTGCCCTCGCCTCTCCGCCGTTGCCATAGCCTTTCACCACCGCTACCGCTACCCTCGCCTCCTCGCCGTCGCTGCTAAGCCACCGCTACCTCTCATCCCCATGCCACCCTAACCCTAACACCAAGCTACTGTCATCCAGATCCAGATTTTTTGTTTTTAATTTTTTATTTTAGCATTAAAGCCACGCGTGACTTTTGGCAGTAAAGCCATGATTTCTTGGCATTAAATCCACGAGTGACTTTTGGCATTAAAGCCATAATTTTTTGACATTAAAGCCATGTAATGAATGTAGGCATTAAAGCCACATAATGACTTTTGGCATTAAAGCTATGTTATGGTTTGTGATTGCGCAATCGGTGTGTTAGAGATGTTTGCTCTATCGGAGACCATGTTTTAGGCTCCGATATTGTGTTCAAGGAGGATGGTGGGTTGTAAATCATTGATTTGAACCTTTAAGACGGATCACGATTTGATTTGTAGTTAGAACCTTGGTTGTGGTTTTTTTTTTGTAGAGAGGACAACCTCCTTTATACAGTGTAGAGAGGATCTTTGAGTCTCTCTTTTTTTGTAAACTATTTGCTAAAGATGGAAGAGAACAAAGGGCAGGAGTTATGGCCTTCTCATATCATGCATTTGTGTCTAAATGCAAATAATTATAAGAGATGGAAGAATGCATTGGAGATGTTTGCGACGCAAAAAAAGTTAATGAAATATTTTACCGAGGAGCCTCCTAAATCACCTTCTGAAGATTGGCTGGCGGACGATACTATGCTGCGTCATATGATGACTGAGGCGATGGAAGATGACATTGCTGGCCAAGTGTATCGCCTAGCGGATGCAAGAAAGATTTGGGCATACTTACTATCGATATTTGAAGGGAAGAACACATTAATAGGGCCTATGATGTTCTCAAATATTTGGGCCATCTTAAGAGGATAAGTCTGTGATTTCATGCTATGCCGAGTTTAAAAAAACTCGACACCGAGTGGATTTCTATGTTCCCTATTACAAGCGATCTTCAACAGATGCATCAGAACCGTGATAAGATGCTTGTTATGAAGTTTTTGGAGGCTATTGGACCGGGGTTTGATAGTATCCGACTTCAGATTTTAGGCGGGCCAGATATCGTACCTCTCGCATATTCTTATGCCACCATTCTCCGGACCTTTCTCTTCTAGATGATTTATCGGACCATTCAGGGAAAGAGACGTCTGAGGGTAATTCTGCACTTATTTCATCAGTACACACTCTGATGGGCTATGGTTATGGAATTAGAGGACGTGGTGGCGGTCTTCATGGAGGAGGTAGAAGGGGTCATAGTCTTGTTGGATGGGGGAGAAGAGAACGATACGAAGAGAGATAATGTACTCATTGTGATTTATAGGGACACACCAAGAAGCACTGTTACACTCTTCACCTGGAGTTAAGATCTCCTCGAGTTGCTCATGTTGCTACCGCTACTATACCTCATAATCCTAACTTGACATTGGGTACATCATTTCCTTTTACAAATCATGAGATGCTTCGCTTCCACGCTTTCTTTTTCGGATCTCAAGCCTCATAATCATTGTCATCATTTGCTCAAGTTATTATGGTAACTATGGCTCAAGGTGATAATGTCTCCTCTCTACAGCTACCGCACCTAAGACCTGAATCATTGATTCAGAAGCATCAGATCATATGATAGGAGAGAAACGTAAACTTACCTCGTTTTGTTCTAATTCACTAGGTACATCTGTTACTTTGGCCAATGGTTCCATCTCTGAGGTGGAAGGGCGACATTGCACTATCTCCTTCTCTCCCCATGTTTGATGTTCTATATATTCTTACTTTTCCCTTCAATTTGATTTCTGTTAGCTAACTTGTTCATACCATGAATTGTTCTGTAACTTTCTCTCCTTCTGGTTGTACTTTGCAGGATTTGGAGATGAATAGCCTTATTGGTTTAGGGTATGAGATGTGTGACCTCTAATATCTACATGAAACATCATTATTAGTTGTTTGTGTTAGCTCTAGTGTATTGTTTGATGTACGTTGTCGTTTTGGTCATTCGTGTTTGAAGACCTTGAAGAAGTTAGTTCATTCTTTCAATCATGTGTCTGTTTTAGAGTGTGAGTTCTGTGAGATGAGAAAGTATTCTTGTGCTTCATATCTTTCTAAGACAAACAAAAGTGTGGATAAACCGTTTGAGGTTATTCATTCAAATATTTGAGTCCCTTTTCCTATAGTGTCTGAAAATGGTTTTCGCTATTTTGTTACCTTTATTGATGACTTTTCTCGTGTAACTTGGATATACTTATTAAAATCTCGCTCTGAAGTGTTTGATACTTTTAAATCTTTGTATGCTCAAAATCAAACTCAATCTGGTTCTTGCATGTCTATTTTGAGAAGTCATAGCGCAAAAGAATACTTTAGTCGTGATTTTTCAATTCTTAGAAAATTCTGGCATTGAATATCAATTATCTTGTCCACACACCCATCAACAGAATAGTGTATCAGAAAGGAAAAATATACACTTACTTGAGTTGGCCTGTACTCTTATGATTCACATGAACATCTCAAAACGTTTTTTGGATGATGTTGTCATGACCGCCTGTTGGTCAATTAATCATATGCAATCTTTAATTTTGGAGGGTAAGACTCCTTATTCTGTACTATGTCCATCAAAATATCCATTCTCTCTTCCATCTCGTGTTTTTTTTGTTGTACTTTCTTTGTTCATGACCATCGGCCTGGATTGTCCAAACTAGATTCCAAGGATACCTTCGTACCCAAAAAGGATATAATTGTTATAGTCCAGAGTTGAACAAGACATTCATTTCTGCCGATGTTACATTTCGTGAGCACACCCCATATTTTTCTACCATACATTATCTTTCATATGTCAACGAGGATTTTCCTAGATGAGTCTCATGTTATAATTGTTGACACCACTCGTGATAATTCTTCTGGTGACTCACAGGATTCACACTCCTCCTGGGCAGCTCGTTACAGGCTCCGGTTTCACCTTCATCTCCAACACCTGAGCAACCTTCCATTGACTCCACTGCATCTTCGTCTACTTCATCAAACAAAGACATAGATGCTAAACAATGTAACTAAGGTGTACACTCGTCAGATTCCGGAGACCGTTTGCCTAAGATGACTCACAGCCGATAGACTTTTCAAGTCCAAATCCCGATATCTCTGACCTTGATATTACTATCGCCCTACGCAAAGGCAGCCACACTGTCAATTCTCGGTATCCCACTTCTGATTATGCCGCCTATGCATGATTAACTCCTTACTATCGTGCATATATTTCTAAAGTAGATTCATATTCTCTCCCCAAGTCACTATCTGAAGCCCTGGCTCATCCTGCTTTGAAGAAGGCAATGGAAGAGGAAATGTTGGTTTTGAGATTAAATACCACTTGGGATCTTACCCATCTTCTACCAGGAAGAAAGCAGTTGGTTATCGATGGGTGTACATAGTCAGACTCAATCCAGATGGCTCTCTTGCTCGCTAGAAAGCAAGATTCGGTAGTTAAGGGATATGCAAAAACATGTGAGATTAATTATGATGAGATATTCTCTCTTGTTGCCAAAATGATATCTGTTCATATTTTTCTATCTCTTGCTGTCACATATCATTAGACTTTGCATCTGCTAGACATCAACAATGCCTTCTACATGGTCATATAAATGAAGAAGTGTATATGGAGCAACCGCTTGGTTTTGTTACTCAGGGGGTCAAGATCAGTTTGTCGATTGAAGAGGTCACTTTATAGCCTTAAATAGTCCCCTCGTGCTTTAGGAGACTTACAGAGGTAGTTACAGCATTTGGGTTGAGATCACATAGTGATCACTCTGTCTTTTATAGGCATGCTTATGGCCTCAAAATTTTTATGGTAGTGTATGTTACATTATTGTCACCGGCGATGATGCCAAGGGTATTAATGACTTGAAAGGTCTCGAGGAATTGAAGCACTTTTCAGGGATTGAGGTGTCCCAAGTACCCAAAGGCATCTTCGTTACTCAAAGGAAGCATGTCCTTGATATGCTATTTGAAGCGGGAATGTCGAGATGTAAGCTCATTGAGTGATCCGTGGACCAAACGTGAAGTTGATTCTTAGACAGGATGAGCCTATTGATGATCCAGAGAGGTACTGACAACTTGTAGGAAAGTTAAATTATTTGACCGTGACTCATCTGGATATCTCATTTCCCTATTAGTATGGTTAGCCAATTTATGGTTGATCCTCGAGTGTCACATTGGAAGGCTGCAATCCGCGTCCTTAGATATTTGAAGAGTTCTCCAGGAAAAAGTATATTGTATGGAGATTTCAGACACTCAAGGGTGTCAGGCTTTACAAATATAGATTGGGCTGGCTCTCCAAATGATAAACGATTTATTACGAGCTACTGCGGCTTTGTAGGCGGAAATTTAGTGTCTTGGAAGAGTAAGAAACATAGCATTGTTTCTCGTTCTAGTGCCGAATCCGAATATCGTGCTATGGAAAATGTTAGTTATGTATATGCCCTAGAGGCCATTGTTGTACATATGATGTATATTATGATGGATGCTTAGATATATACAGAGAGGACTTTCTTGCTCGTCATGATAGTATGCTATTTGGTTTCACTTTATCTTAACATGTTGACTTATATTGGTTTACTGTTTTTCTCTCACATGTTGATAAAGCCCTTAGGATCTGTATTCGACTATTGGGACTATGATGAGATCATACTAGTGGGGCATGATAGTCGATGAGTACATCCTATAACTATTCCTAGTCGAGGGTATATCGAGACATGGCATCGATACACCAGAGTAGACTAGCGTATACGTATCTTGACCCATATGATAGGTGATGGATGATCCCATATCCATCGGTGTTTGACATCAGAGATGGTGTACGGGTGCTCAGTGGAGACTGGGTACACTGGACGGACTCGCCGAGAACTCCCAGAGCGTGATATACCACACGTCAGATGGCAGTTCTCCGGTGACACTGGTACAAGGTAGTCTGTAGACCCGAGATCGTCATAGAGTCTTGTGTGGTTCCCACTGTGCTTTGATTTCCACCTTACCACGTCCAAGAGGGCGTGCAAAACGGTGGCTTTTGGGTACAGTCCCGAATCACATGGAGGCAATGAGCGATAGGAGGGGATTCGTCTCTCCCGGTATAGGGAGTTGATGTTGTGCTGTGTTCGATTGGCTATAACTGGAAGTCCCTGGCCAGGGCTGATATAGAGATTTACTGGTAAGTGTTACTAGTAGTTTCTCGACCCGTTATGAGCCACACATCGACACGACTTATTGGTTACTGGGGTCTGACGTTTACCACCCCTAGACTTGATATGCGACATATCAGACGAACAGACCGGACTGTACGGGAGTGTTATTGATTAGATTCACAGAAGAACGCACAGGCTAGCTTGTTGATCTTCTGATCGCTCAATACCTGGGTGGCTGTTACATTTAGCTGACCGCTTGCAGCTTGTGGGTGTTTGATATGATCATCATCTGCTACCGGCGAATTGACGATTCTTTAGAGTCCTACACAGAGGTTTCTTGGCTCAGGCGAAACGGAGTAGAGGCACATATGTGATATGTGCAGGACCGAGGATAATGCGATATGAGATACCGTATTATATTCTCGCGATATTTAGATATGAACCGGGACATCGGATCAAGTGTTGATCTGATGAATCAGTACATGGTATATTAGTCGGTAATATTCGATATAGCCGGATTGTCGGATCAAGTGTTGATTCGATGATTTAATGTATAATAATATATATGATATATTGTATTACATTATCTAATATTGGCTCGCTTTATTATTTTATTTTCTCACTGGATGATACATTGATATATATGCGATATATGTTAATTGTATTATTTTCTTTTGTTGCAAATATATAATATATATATGATATATATTATTGTGACATGATATGATTTATTATTAAACATATTTAAGGATGATTAAATGGGATTAGGGTTAGCTTCTTCTTGCACCTTCTATAAGTTTTCCTTTTGTCTTGGTTAAGATATTATGGTTGATATTTCTTGATGACACATTATCTAACCTAATCAAACCCTAACTCTAGTTTATTCTCTACAAACTCTTAGCCACTCATCCTTGACCATGGTTGATATATCAATCATATAGTTTTATTTCTATTCATCACAAAAGGATTTTTATCATTTTCCATTATCATCTTCTTCTCTCTTAATTTTGAGCTCACTAGAAATTCATTTTGTGATGATAAATTATGAGAAAATGATTTAAAAAGAAAGCATAAATACTACTCTCTCATCATCATCTCATCTAGCCCATGAGATTAGTGTGTTCATCTATTTAGAGTGAGATAGCTTGAGTTATTGAAACATCGACGTAGATCATCGGAGATTTGGAACACTTCAAGCTAGCAGGGATCGTTCGAGTCGTGGAGCCTCTCTTGAGTCCGGGAGATCGTGGATCGCGGCAAAGGGACTTCTACTCGGAGCTTGTGAAGTGAAGGAGCGGACTACAAAGGTTGTAATCCCTCACACTTAGATAAAAAGTTGTTATCTTGCATGCTAAACCCTAATAATCTAGCAAAGATCCTGTCTTTGGGTTGTTCGGCACATGTAAATTTTTATTCGTGCATGTTTGATGCGTTATGAACCTTCACAAGTGTGCCTAGGAACCCTACAGTGGTATCAGAGCCTAGCTAGAGCATTAGGCGACGTGTTTACGAAGTTAAAACTCCGATCGAACCCGAACCGACAAAATTTACCCCCTCTCTGGAAATTTTTCAAAATCTGGGATTTTTCTGAATTAAAAATACCTAAAAAATCAGCAGGGAATTCTAAGAATTACCATGAAATACGGGCCCACAACTCCACAAAACTGCGGCGGAACCGAGGCGGAAACCTGCTTTCCGCGGCGGTTCCGCGGCCGTTTTATGGAACTGTGACACGTGGCTTCATGGTAATATCTGTAGGTGCTTGTTGATACTTCTGGGTATTTTTAAAGTGGCTCAAGTGTTGAATATTCTGGGGTTTGTTTTGTAATAGTAAATTCGATCGGAATATTTAAATTCGTTTTTATTTCCGGATATTTAGAAACTGTTAAACTATTTGAACGGATATCATTAACCCACTTTATCCCGGCACGGCAAACTTTCAAGTGTTGAATTTTTATCGGATTTAAATCTTTCGGAAAAATTGTACAAGTTAAGCGGTGGACCCTCTAGAAGACAACAAACCTTAACTCGATTATGTGACCGTCTTGAACTGCTTTTTGAACCTTCGGGTTTGGGGTAGTACGGCGTGCCACATGTGAGGCGTTGGCTTGACCCTTCTACGGCTGGATCACTGGTACTATGACATATTCTGGGATTATTTGAACTCCGCTCAAGTGTTGAGCACTTAGGGAAATTTTGGGTGTTTGATTATCTGTTCGAAAAGTTTAATACTATCTATTTATCTGGAATGTGATACAATATGTGGAATTCATAGAGTTAGGCATGAAATGCGGAGTATGTGATATTTTGGATTTACGATGTCTAAAGTGATTGTGAATTCCAAATATTGTAGTTTTACACTTTCTTTTCTGTGACCGTAAGTGTAGTATGTAGTTGTATTGCTGGTCTTCGTTGCTATACATCGGCGGCGATCGGTGTATGCATACTTACTTACGTTGATAATATGTGATATTATGTGTTGCTGAGATATGATGTGCAGGATTGTCGCGATTGAATAGCCGGGGGGTTTTTTTTTATGTGAGATGAGAGTTTTATATTTTCATTCATGTAAATTCAAATGTAATGTAATATTTTTTTATTTGGGGCACTTCCGGGTTGAGGTTGATGTCACCGGTGTTGTATATTATTTACTTTTCCGCATTAGGAAGGACCCAAGGAGGGGAGCACAGGTGACCGGGTTCTGGAGTTCAGTGGGAGGCCATCTCGAGAAGTCGAGACCGGTTCTCCTAAACTACAGAATTGGTAGGGTCGCCTGCCGCTCTCGTAGGGGTCCGGGGTGTGGGCTTGGCTATTCATCGCGACTATGGAATCCGTATTTTCTATTATTGGCTAAGTACTAAATACGGACGTCCTAGTATATCCCACATTATATCTATGTTTCTGCTGTGATATCTGTGATATGATCATTTGATATGTTGTGATGGATACAGTATATAGTATATATGATATATTATATAGACGTTACTTATGTTTTACACCCGCACTAGCCCTTCCCTGCTCTGTCGTTAGTTACCTAACCTAACGGTGCACGAGGGGACATCGAGGCAAATGCGGATGGCATAAGTGTACGTCGTATTTATCTGTGATGCTTAGGAAGCATAAGCTGATCGGATTTTATTAATGAGATTAATAAAAAGAAAAGAAACCTAAAGATGTTGTAGAATCAAAACTTTATAAAAAAGGGTAGCTACAGTTTTGCTTTGCACAGTGATATATATGATATGTCCTGCACCTTATTCGATGAGGAAAGAGCCGAGATCCCTTCACCGGGAGTGACCACTTTAGCGAAACTGGCAGATGCTACAAAACTCGGTTTGTCTTTTGAATACTTTTAGTGTTTTGCTTTGCACAGAGGTATATATGATATATCATGCACCTTATTCGATGAGGAAAGGGCCGACGATCCCTTCACCGGGAGTGACCCCTTTAGCGAAACTAAGAAAAGCCTCAAAAACACTCATTTTCAAAAACACTCGATTCTACGACGATATCAAGTTCATTACGCTCATGGTTTTCTCAAAAACCTGCGTAGCCCTCCGTCATTTTAGATAAGGACTATTTAGTATTCGTGCTGCGTTTGTTGGCCTTTGTCAAGGCGTAGTGTGCGGTAGCTAACTGGTACTTATCTGTTTAAACATGTGATGTGATTGGATTAGGGTATTCGTACGACCTTGTTGGCCTTTGTCAAGGGTCATGCGGGTGGGTTTAATTTCAATCAAGAAATGACGGGTTGAACTTGACTAGCTTCCTATGGTTTGTTGGCCTTTGTCAAGGTCATAGGGGTTAGGGGCAAAAGCATTATCGGGAATTTCAAGTGTTGAAATTTGCAATGAGATTGCATACCTCCTATGAGATAGTTGGATCCCGATACCCACTGCGAGTAAGTGTTACTCCTGGGAGAGTTTTACACATTACAATTAGCCGATCAAGTAGGTGTCTAGAAAAGTGTTAACGGGGTTACGCCTCTGGGAAAATGATGTTTACTTTAATTAGGTCCGTGCGAAAGCACGGGGAACCTCCCTCAAGTACCGACACTGATCTGGCTAAAAGATTGACGAAATTGTAGCGTGTAATTAATCCCGGCTAATATTACCTTTTAGGGTTTGAAGCTAGATTTGATGAAAACAGTGGGAGATATCCTGATTAGATAAGATAATAACTAATCTAATCTTGCAAGAGCATACGCTAAAGTGTTTTCTTCTCTCTCTCTCCAGGTAGCGACCATGTCAGGCCATAATCAAGATAATAATATGGATGTATTGACTGAACCTGATTATTGTACTGAGCAAGGGAACGTTGGACCTGTTCTTTCTTATAAGAGTTATAAGACTGAACAGGAAATAGGAGAATATCAGGATTCTCACACCGCCCAAAAGAACATGCATGTTGATGCATCTTCTTCAGGTGTGTTAGTTATTGAGAACTGTTTCTCAGTTCACCCTACGTCCTGGGTATTAGATACCGGATCAGGATCCCATATATGTAAATTGTTACACGGGCTACGTAAAGGTAGAGAACTAGGAAAAGGTGATCATTCCGTTCAAGTAGGGAACGGTGCAAGTATTGTAGCCAAAGCAGTTGGCGAATATCACCTTGTATTACCGAGTCGTAATACACTGATTCTAAATGAGTGCTATTATATACCGAACATGATGTGCAACATTATATCTGTTTCTTTATTAAGTAAAGAAGGATATAATTTTGTAGTAAAGGATAATGTTATGAACATATTCCTAGATCAAAAGTTGATTGCATCAGGCTCGTTACATAATGGCATATTCATTCTAAATCAGAATACTGTCCTCAATATACAAAACACACACAAGAGGAAAAGTTCAGAAATGAACGAATCCTTCTTGTGGCATTGTAGACTTGGCCATATCAATGAGACACGGCTAGCTAAGTTACATAAAAATGGATATTTGAATTCATTCGAATTTTTATCTTATGAAACTTGCCATTCATGTCTCAAAGGAAAAATGACCAAAGCTCCGTTTAGTGGACACGGAGAAAGAGTTACAGAACTCTTAGGACTGATACATAGTGATGTATGCGGTCCCATGTCTACGCATGCCAGGAACGGTTCTTCCTACTTCATTACATTCACTGACGATCTCTCTAGATACGGGCATGTGTTCCTGTTGAAACACAAGTCTGAAGCTTTTGAGAAATTCAGAGAATATAAGCACGAAGTAGAAAACCAAACGGGCAAAAGTATTAAGATTCTTCGATCTGATCGAGGAGGTGAATACTTAAGCAGTGAGTTCCTAGATTATCTAAAAGAGAATGAGATTCTCTCTCAGCTTACTCCTCCTTATACACCACAGCACAACAGTGTATCAGAGCGGAGGAATCACACCCTATTAGATATGGTACGCTCTATGATGAGTACAGCTGAGTTACCTATTTCCTTCTGGGGGTATGCACTGGAGACAGCAGCATACCTATTGAATCAAGTTCCAACTAAATCTGTACCTGCCACACCATATGAGATATGGAGTGGGAAGAGACCATGTCTTAAACGAGTTAAGATATGGGGTTGTCTGGCCTATGTCAAAAGGAAAAATCCAGACAAACTCGAGGCACGGTCAGTTCTATGCAAGTTTGTGGGATATCCCAAACATTCACATGGATATCTTTTCTACCATCGCGAGGAACAAAAGGTGTTTGTTTCTCGACATGCCACCTTTTAAGAAAAGGAATTTCTTGCAAAAGAAATTAGTGGCGAAGAGGTAGAACTGGAAGAAATTCCAGCTACACAAACTCATACTGAAACTGAAGATTTAGTGGAACCACAGGATTCAGTAGTACCCGACGAACCCCAGCCTCTCTGCCGTTCTAGTATGGTTTCTCGACCACCTGAGAGATACTACGGTTTTCTCATTGATGGTGGAAGCGAGGATTGCATCATGGAAGATGATGGCCCGACTAGTTTCGAACAGGCCATCACGAGTGGTGACTCTGTGAAATGGCTGGATGCAATGCGATCTGAGATGGAATCCATGTACACCAATAAAGTATAGATTTTAGAAAATGCTCCTGAAGGGGTAAAACCCATTGGGAGCAAGTGGATTTTTAAAAAGAAATTTGGTGTAGATGGAAAAGTTGAGACTTTTAAAGCTAGACTTGTAGCAAAGGGATTTCGTCAATGACCAGGTGTGGATTATGACGAAACCTTTTCTCCAGTGGCTATGCTTAAGTCCATCCAGATCTTACTTGCCATTGCTGCATACCATGACTACGAAATATGGCAAATGGATGTTAAGACCGCCTTTCTAAACGGTGATTTAGAAGAGTGCGTGTACATGACTCAGCCAGAGGGCTTCGTAGATAGTGGGAGCAGCGGAAAAGTGTGCAAACTGCTTAAATCCATTTATGGGTTAAAGAAAACATCGCGGAGTTGGAACATCTTTTTTGATGTTGTAGTCAAAGAGTTTGACTTCATCAAAAATATAGATGAACCTTGTATCTATAAGAAGGTAGCAGAGAGTAAGGTTGTCTTCTTCGTATTGTACGTGGATGACATACTCTTGATAGGAAATGATATTCCTATGCTGCAATCAGTCAAGCTCTTCTTATCAGAGAGATTCTCAATGAAAGATCTAGGTGATGCCTCATGTATATTGGGGATTAGGATCTATAGAGATAGATCCAAACGGATACTGGGATTGTCCCAATCCAGGTACATTGACACCATACTAAAGAGGTTTAGTATAGAAGAATCCAAGCGAGGGAACCAACCCACGATCTCTGGACTCACTCTCTCCAAAGAGATGTCTCCCAAGACTGATTTGGAGAGAGCTCGCATGCAAGGGATACCCTATGCTTCGGCAGTAGGCTCTATCATGTATGCGATGCTATGTACCAGACCCGATGTAGCATACTCACTAAGTGTAGTGAGTCGGTATCAAGCAGATCCTGGAGAGAGTCACTGGACAGCTGTGAAGAACATTCTCAAGTACTTGCGAAGGACTAGAGACATGTTCTTGGTGTATGGTAACGGAGAACTCCGGGTGGAGTCCTTTACCGATTCCAGCTTCCAAAGTGATAAGGACGACTCTAAGTCGCATTCGGGTTTCGTCTTTACCCTCAATGGAGGGGCAGTGTGTTGGAAGAGTTCCAAACAGGATACCGTTGTAGACTCGACGATGGAGGCTCAATACATCGCTGCCAACGATGCTGCCAAAGAGGCTGTCTGGATGAAGAAGTTCATTAGTGAACTTGGTGTGGTTTCATCCATTGAGCATCCAATACCTCTGTATTGCGATAACAATGGAGTTGTGGCTTTAGCCAAGGAACCCAGATCCCATCAGAAGTCCAGACATATTCTGAGACGGTATCACCTGATCAGGGAGATAGTTGATCGCCGGGAGATCGAGGTCAGGAGAGTAGATACGAAGGAAAACACTGCGGATCCACTCACGAAGGCTATTCCCCAGATACAGTTTGAGAGATTATTCGGGATGCTAGGTATGAGATACTACGGCAGCTGGCCTTAGTGCAAGTGGGAGATTGTTAGTTATGTATATGCCCTAGAGGCCATTGTTGTACATATGATGTATATTATGATGGAGGCTTAGATATATACAGAGAGGACTTTCTTGCTCGTCATGATAGTATGCTATTTGGTTTCACTTTATCTTAACATGTTGACTTATATTGGTTTACTGTTTTTCTTTCACATATTGATAAAGCCCTTAGGATCTGTACTCGACTACTGGGACTATGATGAGATCATACTAGTGGGGCCATGATAGTCGATGAGTACATCCTATAACTGTTCCTAGTCGAGGGTATATCGAGACAGGGCATCGATACACCAGAGTAGACTAGCGTATACGCATCTTCACCCATATGATGGGCGATGGATGATCCCATATCCATCGATGTTTGACATCAGAGATGGTGTACGGGTGCTCAGTGGAGACTGGGTACACTGGACGGACTCGCCGAGAACTCCCAGAGGGTAATATACCACACGTCAGATGGCAGTTCTCCGGTGACACTGGTACAGGGTAGTCTGTAGACCCGAGATCGTCATAGAGTCTTGTGTGATTCCCACTGTGCTTTGATTTCCACCTTACCACGTCCAAGAGGGCGTGCAAAACGGTGGCTTTAGGGTACAGTCCTGAATCACATGGAGGCAATGAGCGATAGGAGGGGATTCGTCTCTCCCGGTATAGGGAGTTGATGTTGTGCTGTGTTCGATTGGCTATAACTGGAAGTCCCTGGCCAGGGCTGATATAGAGATTTACTGGTAAGTGTTACTAGTAGTTTCTCGACCCGTTATGAGCCACACATCGATACGACTTATCGGTTACTAGGGTCTGACGTTTATCACCCCTAAACTTGATATGCGACATATCAGACGAACAGACCGGACTGTACGGGAGTGTTACTGATTGGATTCACAGGAGAATGCACAGGCTAGCTTGTTGATCTTCTGATCGCTCAATACCTAGGTGGCTGTTACGTTTAGCTGACCGCTTGCAGCTTGTGGGTGTTTGATATGATCATCACCTGCTACCGGCGTATTGACGATTCTTTAGAGTCCTACATAGAGGTTTCTTGGCTCAGGCGAAATGGAGTAGAGGCACATATGTGATATGTGCAGGACCGAGGATAATGCGATATGAGATACCGTATTATATTCTCGCGATATTTAGATATGAACCGGGATATTGGATCAAGTGTTGATCTGATGAATCGGTACATGATATATTAGTCGGTAATATTCGATATAGCCGGATCGTCGGATCAAGTGTTTATTCGATGATTTAATGTATAATAATATATATGATATATTGTATTACATTATCTAATATTGGCTCGCTTTATTATTTCATTTTCTCATTGGATGATACATTGATATATATGCGATATATGTTAATTGTATTATTTTCTTTTGTTGCAAATATATAATATATATGTGATATATATTATTGTGACATGATATGATTTATTATTAAACATGTTTAAGGATGATTAAATAGGATTAGGGTTTGATTAGGGTTAGCTTCTTCTTGCACCTTCTAGAAGCTTTCCTTTTGTCTTGGTTAAGATATTATGGTTGATATTTCTTGATGACACATTATCTAACCTAACCAAACCCTAACTCTAGTTTATTCTCTACAAACTCTTAGCCACTCATCCTTGACCATGGTTGATATATCAATCATATAGTTTTATTTCTATTCATCACAAAAGGATTTTTATCATTTTCCATTATCATCTTCTTCTCTCTTGATTTTGAGCTCACTAGAAATTCATTTTGTGATGATAAATTATGAGAAAATAATTTAAAAAGAAAGCATAATACTACTCTCTCATCCTCATCTCATCTAGCCCATGAGATTAGTGTGTTCATCTATTTAGAGTGAGAAAGCTTGAGTTATTGAAACTTCGACGTAGATCATCGGAGATTTGGAACACTTCAAGCTAGCATGGATCGTTCGAGTCGTAGAGCCTCCCTTGAGTCCGGGAGATCGTGGATCACGGCAAAGGGACTTCTACTCGGAGTTTGTGAAGCGAAGGAGCGGACTACAAAGGTTGTAATCCCTCACACTTAGATAAAAAGTTGTTATCTTGCATGCTAAACCCTAATAATCTAGCAAAGATCCTGTCTTTGGGTTGTTCGGCACATGTAAATTTTTATTCGTGTATATTTGATGCGTTATGAACCTTCACAAGTGTGCCTAGGAACCCTACAGAAAATACCACAACCGAGTTGGTATGGATATCTTTCTTGCTCCGAGAACTTGATTATGACTCCACACTTCTTATGAGATTGTCTTATGACAATAAGGCTGCTATGGACATCGCTAATAATCATGTGTTCCATGAGCGCACGAACTATATTGTAACACCTTAAAACGATCGTACGGTATTTCTTAAATAAAGTTATTCTACTGAATATGTTAGTTAATTTAAACTGTTATTGGATTATGGTGACTTAGGTTGGTATTATTTTATTAGGTTAAATACTTTAATTAGCCATATGAATGATAATCATATTTTTCCTTCTTTCTTTTTCTATACCTAACTGATATAGGACTTTTGGAAAGTACCCGACCCACATGGATAATTTATCATATTTAAACCCTCAAGTAAACATGCATATACCATTCTTGATATTAATTCTTTTCTTAAAACCCTAGCCTCTCTTTTCCCTCATCAAAATAGAACCCTAACCCTAGCCGATCCCTTTAAGCATCCAAGGATCGAGCACCTCACCGTTGTCGTCGTCTTGTTCTTCTTCTCCTTGCTGTGGTGACATGATCCATCACGGCTACGTTCAGGCCAAGAGTATCCAAGCCAAGGTTTTGTGTTGGGTTTCAAGATCATGTTTTCGTCGTCATCCTATTCGTAAGATCATAAATCGAGGCATGTATTCAATACTTGTTCACATGCTATAACAAGATTAGATCTTGCTAATATATATTACAATAAATAGATTTATAAACCCTTCGATACGTATGCATATTATTATTATCCAACTATGATTTTATCTTGATTCTTGGTGTTGTGTTCTTGAATTCGTGGATGCAAGTATTTAGATGCTTGCTCTAACATGCTTGTACGGCAAGATTGGGTCTTATTGTACATTATTGTATTATTTGATTTGCGTGGATGTAAAACCTAAAGGATATCGTTTTCGATGAACTAGGATAAACTTGATCTAGATATGACCTACATAGTTGAACCCTAAAATACTACCGTATGTTAACCCGTTGATACAAAACTTAAAGAATCGATGTCTTCATATTTGTTTTATTCATGAAATTGGAACATATAATAGAGACCCTAGATTTTTTACCGTCTCAGAATTTTCCTATAGAGATGTCTGCTGTCAGAACATAGATGTCTTTGATATATACTTACAGAAACATAACTATGAGGACAAGACATCTGTTAGTGATATATATGTCCTAGAGGCCATTATTGTAAATTATAGTGGATGCTTAGCCATATAAAGAGATAGGAAATTCTTACTCAACGTGATAGTATACTATCTTGTTACTTTTTATCTTAACATGTGCATTTGTTCTAGTTTACTATTTCATTGATACATGTTGATAAAGCCCTTAGAATGTTTTCTTGGCTACCAGAAATATTATGTAGATCATACTAGTGCGGCCTGAGTAGTCTACAAGCACATACTTGAAGTGTTCTTAGTCGAGGAAGTATCGAGACAGGACATCGATATTCCAGTATAGACTAGTGTGTACGTTTCTTGACCCTGTGTGGGGCGATGGTTGATCCTGCAACTATTGGTGTTTGACACCAAAGATTGTATACAAGTGCTCATTGAAGAATGAGTACACCGAACGGACTCGCCGAGAACTCCTAAATAGTACCATACTTATCGTCAGATAACAGTTCTCTGGTGACACTTATACAGGTTAGTCTGTAGACCCGAGATTGTTATAATATCTTGTGTGGTTCCTACTGTTCTTTGATTACCTCCCTACCACAGCTCTACTGAGTCATGCAAACAGCTGGTAGTTGGGTATAGTCCCGAGTCATATGGAGGCAGAGAGCGATAGGAGGGATTTCGTCTCTCCCGGTATTGGGAGTTGATATTGAGCTATACTCGATTGGTTATAACCAAAAGTCCATGGCCAGGGCTAATGAGATTTACTGATAAATGTTATCAGTAGTTTCTTGATTGGTTATAGACCACACATTAGAATAACTTATAGAGTTATGGGGGTCTAACAATTCCACCCCCAGACTTGATATGCAACATATTAGACGAAAAAACCGGACTATACGGTAAGTGTTGCTTATAGGCTCTACGGGAGTTTGGACAAGTTTACTTGTTGATCTTTTATTCGTTCAATACTTGGGTGGCCGTTACGTGCAGTTAGTACCGCTGACGTGCTTGTAGGTATTTGATGTGATCATTACCTACTGCCAACGTATTGGCGAGCCTTTAGAGTCCCACATAGAGGTTTCCTATCTTAAGCGAAACGAAGTAGTGCATATATAGAGATATGTATGGGAGCTTGATTAAATACGGATATATGATACCGTATTCTATTCTAGCATTATTTGAAATTAGCCAGATTATATATGATATAACCGGATTATTAAATCAAGTGTTGATTTAATAATTTGATATGTGTGTGTGTGCGTGTGTGTGTGTGTGTGTGTGTGTTAACTAATATTATACTCACTTGATATCTTTTTTCTCTCTATATATTTATATATATGATATAAATATATAAACATATATGTGTAACATGTTTGCGGGGAGTTCGATAGGGAAAACGCTTCAGAAAAAGCGCAAGCCTTTGGTAGGGAAAAGAAAGAGATGCGATTTTCCTGTTTATACACAAGAGTTGTGTATATGAGAATCACATTGGGTTAAAGATGATAGGATAATAATTTACTTAATTGAATTTGCAAAAAGAAAGCATGAGTCATTGTTTTGGAACATGCTAGTTTGCATGACTCGTTTTTCTTTTTCCTTTTTCATATAAGTTTATTTCATTTGCTCTTATCCAAATTCCAAGCTCATTCTCATCACCATCATCATCCTCTTCATCTTCTCTCTTGAAACACTATTCACTCAAGAGAAAAGAAAAAGAAAAGAATTTTTAGTGAGTAAAAACTCCACTTTATCAACCTAAACCAAACTAGCAAATTAGTTTAAATTGTTTACTTCACTAATACTTTGATTAGTGAAGTGTGAGCTTGAGTGTGAGTTACTTCAAGGTGAATCATTTTTGACGAAAAAGACTTCGAGCAAGCTCGTTCTTTTCTTCAAGTGGAGCAGTAGAAGGAATTTAAAGGACTACTATAAGGAGCTATTGAAGTGAAGAACTTGGATTCAAAGGTTATAACTTCTCTTCACTTGGTTTAGAACTCTAGTTTGCTAACTTGTTAACCCTAATCCTTTAGTATGATCTTGTAAGTAGATTTAGCCCTCTAGATTTTTTAAAATTGCATACTTGATATTTATAAAATCCTAGTAAATGTGCTAGGATCTATTTTCAACATCTCTGTCTCTTTTCCAGAAACACAAATGAATTGGAGACATCTTCCTTAGATGTCTCCCATACACTTAACTAGGGACTAGACGTTAGGACGTCTGATGTATGAAACTTTAGGGACCATACGTCAGATACATACGTCTGGAATAGAATATAATGTGATCTAGTCGTCTACTGTATATAAACTGTGAACATATGTCTGATATTGGAATCTGAGATTTATATTGATATTGATTGGATTTGTTTATTGCTATTCATGGATTATGACATTCTTGATAATGCTAGTATATATACTAATTGTTACCTGTACCTATGCTTGAACATGTTTGTTAGTCACCATGTCCAGGCTATTGGAATGTAATGTTTACCCAAATGCTAACGATTTCAAGATATCACTTGACCCGACCTGATTGTCTTGTTTGACACATGTAGCTGCTTGTTCCAGTATTGGTATTAGGTAAAAATTATATCGATACTTGACATGAAATATAAAACCTGGAGAAATGAGAAATCAAGGAATTGAACCTAAATTGTAACTCAGGAGTAATTAGTACTTAGAGACTGATCAGTTGATACAAACCACTGTGCTCTGGAATGATGTACTGATACCATTTGTCCAGGCTTGACATTGTAGGATTACTGCCTAGCGATCATGTCTTGGGTTTCAGCCCCGAGAGTCATGACACCATGGTCCCGGGCATGTACGAAATACTGTTGAGTTACGAGAAAGATCCATTAACCGATTTCAAATACTTTAAGATGGATAACTACTAGTGACATTGACGCTAGAATCCACATGACATAATTGCCTTACTATATTTTGTTTATCATAACACCTGTTATTGTTATTGTTATTGTATGCTCACCTGACACCGGTTCTTGTATAATGATATGTTACATTACATAACCGATGATTATTATGATTATATTATCTATGACGCTCTGACGTCTAGGTTTTGCATGGCTCAGATCATTTGTCATTAGAATAACAGGATCAGGACTACTTCGAGAAGATAGCTGAGAGGTGAGGAGTATTCTTATTTATCTAGATATTTATGGTTTAGGCTTATTTCCGATACCGAACTATTTTATTAGATTTTCTTTTGTGAGCCCATAAGAGACTAGTTTTGTTTATTGTTCTTATTTATTTCTTGGATCAGTTCAGATTTGATATTCCAGTATTTGCTTCCACTATTGTTATTTATTATGGCAATGGACATGTGTTAGATATTTTTATATTATTGTATTTCTTAATAACCACAAGATAACCTTAATGTACCTATGAAAGGATGATTTCTTACCGTAGTTAGTATGGCTGGCTGAGTTACGTTTCCGTATTAGTGTATTTTGGAAAGCGGGATGTGACACATATTAAGGTTGATTATCATTTTTTCCGAGAGAAAATTGAAGGAGTCATTGGTACCTTCTATATAAAATCAGCACATGAGTTGACGGACTTATTTACAGAACCCTTGAGCAAATCTAGAGTAACCTTTTTATGTGACAAATTAGGCATGCGTGATGAGTATGCTCCAACTTGAGAGAGAGTATTAGAATACGGGTTATACCCGTAATAGGGTTTATTCTGTATAAGGGTATTAAGATAAATGTACTTATCCAAACCGTAATAAGTTTGCTATAAATAAAGAAGAGAAGATTTGATAAATATCTATCTTATTATTATTCTCTCAAATATCATATTTATAATAGTAACTATCCATACTTTTCAATACTTATTTCAGAAAATCTCTGTAATCTTTGCTATAAATAAAGGAGGGAAGATTTAATAAATATCTACCCTATTATTATTCTCTCAAATATCATATTTATAAAAGTAGCTATCCCTACTTTTCAATATTTATTTCAGAAAATCTCTGTAATCAATCCTCCAAAGATAAGTATAATGGGTAAAACACGTATTTTTTTGAATTAAATTGTCACAGCTCATATTATATTTTTGCTTCTCTCTTCCTTTCATGCGAGTTTTTCATATATAATTCTAAGTAGTTTTAGAAATTTGTTTCTCTCGTATGTACAATGATAATTCTTTTTACTACTTTTCTTTCTAATTTTCTTGAGTTTCCGAATTCTTTTGAACTAAATTATATTTTTAGTAACTTCATGTTTTTTCTTATCGTTAATAGAGATTTATCATACATCTTTATTTTCTTTGACATGTTGTAAATTCATGTATAAAGTCATAGTTTCACGTATCATTTTTATAATATAAAATAAATGGTAAAATAGGTTGAGAATCAATGAGATTATAGATAATTTAAACTTTATACTTAGAAAAACAAGAATTATATTGGCCCCTCAAATCTTTGGGATTTTTAAATAAGCACTCGAAAAATTTATATCGTGAAAAAAGCCCCATAATTCTCTTAAATTAAAATAGACTGATTAGGTTATTATCAATCAAATCTTTAAGAAAAAGCGTGGGGCACAAAGCTCAGTGGTGGGCAATAGGAGTTTGTGGAGGGAGATCCGGGATCGAACCCGGATCTTCCATTTAATGCTTTAAAGAGGGACAAGTGGGGCCGGAGTTAAATTACTAGTTTCATTAAACACCGTATATGGAAGACAAAACAAATTGATAGCTCATATTCTTATTGTCAAATACACGCCTGTCGCATTCTAACTATAATCTCCAAGTATTAGTTTGGTTTCATCACAATGTCTTTGTAACGTTTTAAAAATAATTAATTAAATATATAAATAAATAAAATCATTTAAGCGAATTTTATGATTTTCGGTAAAGTAAAACGTATTTTTCGTAAAACTAAACCGTAATTATTTTTCACTATAAATTTAAAAATACCTATTTAATTATGTAATTACTAGTAAATAGTGTTTATTTAGCCACTTATAAATTTTTAGTTTAATTAAATATTTTTCCTAAATTAATTATTTTAAATATTAACATAAGCTTTATTTACACACTAAATTAGTGTAAATTACAAATTTGAAGGGGTTTAATTTGCAAAAATGAATGATTGCATATTAGAATCTAGTGTGTATCATGCAAAATTTATTTGCAAATTTTTCCATGATTCTAGAAATTTCTTTAGTTTATTTAGAATAGAAATGAAAGAAATTAAATAAAATCATGAAAAGACATAAAGAGTTGATATTTTGGGTGAAATTTCTACACTTTTCTTCACTTTTCTCACTCTTTTCTCCCTCCTCCATGGTGTGGCCGGCCTCAACCCCCCATGGCAGCCCCCATCTTCAAAATTTAATTTACCTCCAAAAATCATCAAAAATCCTACAAAAATCCAAATAAAAATCCACAAAATCCTAATTTATTCATACCCTCTATTCTTTGCTCTTTGTCCCCCTCCGAATGGCGGCCGAGACGACGTGGACGTCTTGCCTGAGATTCGGGGCAGATGCTATATGATTTTATCCGTCCACCTCTCCGAAAATGCCAAGTTGATTTATGGCACCGTGTATCGGAGGTTTAGACGGATGCGGCCGATGTAGCAGACTTCGTCAGATTCCCCCTCACTAGAGGGGTTTTTGATTGTGGGGACGCTCTTCCCTGCAGGCGCAAGCCCCTGCAGTTAATTACGCTACCGCGTCGCGGTAACAACTTTCTCCTTCTCCAGAATTTCACTTCGTGTCGTGTGTGTTTGTTTTGTTTGTGGTTGCCCGTGGATTGTATACGGAGACTGAGTAATGCCGTCGCCTGTAGGACGTGGATTAGTCCAAATCCGTATTTACTTAGATTTGGGTTTGGTGTTTTAGTTTAAGGATACGTTAGCCGTATTTTGGGCTAAGATCAACTTAAACGTTCGTTAAGGATACGTTAGTCTGATTTAAGACTAAGATCAACTTAATGTGGTGATCCATTTAACATATGGCCGTTGAGACTCGTCGCTTCTCTGACGTCGTTGAAGGATTACAACGATAGGTGTCAGAGGAGTTCAGAGATGTGTCCTAGAACCGAAGTTAATTTGAAGTTTTATAATCCATTTGAATGTTTAAGGATACGTTAGCCGTGTTTGGGGCTAAGATCAACTTAAACGGGATCGTTTAGATCCGGCAAAAGAGCATTTGGGGGCTCTATTGTTCCAGTTTAGGGATGTGGTGGTCCATTTTCCAGTTTTAGAGACGTGGTGGTCCATCGCCAGTTTAGGGACGTGGTGGTCCATCATTAGTTTAAGGACGTTTCGGTCCATCGCCAGTTTAGTGACGTGGAGGTCTTTTAGTTTAAGGACGTCTCGGTCCGATATTAGTTTAAGGACGTCTCGGTCCGACATTAGTTTAAGGACGTCTCGGTCCAATATTAGTTTAAGGACGTCTCGGTCCAATATTAGTTTAAGGACGTCTCGATCCACGAGTTTAGGGACCCCGCAGTCCATATTCATGCGTGGTCGTTGGGACCCGTTACCTCTTTGACGTCGTTGAGGAATTACAACGATGGATGCCAAAGGAGTTCGGAGATGTACTCTCGAACCGGATGTAAATTGATTTAGGGGAGCAATCTTGCTCAGTCCATTTAATTTGAGGACTTACGGCCACGATTGGGCTAAGTCCAGTTAAAAATATTCAGCACTTTTATTTGTTGTTGGTCTGTTAGACCTGTGCCAGGGCTTGGCCCATTTTTAAAATAATGCATTGCATTATTTTCTATTTTTGTTTGGCCTGAGCTCTGCCCTTTTATAAATGATGTAGAGCATTCATTTATTTTGGGCTCTGCTCAAAACAGAGTATCAATTTAAATGGGGCTCTGCCCTTTTATTGCTTTGCAATTTATTTAGGCCTATTAGGCCTTTTTGACTTGGGCCTGGCCCTTTAAGTAATGCACTGCATTTGTCAGGCGCTTTGCGCCAATCAGGAAGCGCAAGCTCTTGTGGTGGCGACACGTGTCACGCGAGCGTAGTGCATTGCGCTGATGTGCTGCGCATGCGCTGCTGACACGTGGCGTCAATCCAGGAGCGCAACAGCGCAAATTGGAAGTGCAAAGCACTAAGAATGTTTTAGATTCAAGAACAGAAGTGCAAAACACTTTTTGATCTCTTGATCTAAATTTAGATCAAAGAAAAACAAGTTTTTCCTTGTTTTTCCTTATCTCAGAGAACCAAAGGTTCATAAAAAGTGCAAAGCACTATTTTTATTTTATTTATTCATTTATTCATTTATTGTTAAAGATCAATGATCTTGTTTTTAGATCAATGATCTATTCATAAGAGAATTTTCTCTTCTTTTAAAGGTTTTTACCTTTTTTGTGTTCTTGTGGAGTTCTCGAGAGTTCTCTTCTCTTTTTTTTTTGCAAGATGTTGATGCCTTTGAATTGGGGTCTGGGGTCCTTTTTATAGTGCCCATAAATTAGTTAAATTTGTTAAAGAGATCTTTCTGAGTGATTTGGGGAATTTTCCCCACCGTTGGATCTTTGATCCAAGGGCTTCTGTTTTACAGAAGAAAATCTTCTTGTTTTAACAAGAACAGAAAAGATTTCTCAGAAATTTAATTCTGTTTGGCGCAGATGACCTAGCGCGTGACACGTGTCACGCAGCGCAAAGCGCAGCGCGGCTGCGCTAGCGCATCTGCGCTGACACGTGTCGCGCAGCGCGGCTGTGCTAGCGCAGCCTGCGCTGACACGTGTCGTGCAACGCAAAGCGCAGCGCGACTGCGCTAGCGCATCTGCGCTGACACATGTCGCGCAGCAGTGCTTGTGCGACTGAAGCGTTGCTTCAATTAACTTTTTAAAATAGAGCTTTGCTCTAATTAGGTGTGCTGCCTTGGGCGCTGCGCCAGACACGTGGCGCGTTGCGCTCGAGATTTGAAGCGTTGCTTCAAAATTTTGAATTTTGAATTTCAACAGAGCTTTGCTCTGATTGGGGAAAACAAATGCCCCCCCCACCGTTGCGCTCACGTAGCGCGCACGTGAGTGCAGCGGTGGCAAACTCCTGATCGTTGGATCAAGGGGTGAGCTGAAGGGGCGAAAGCGCCTTATAAACAGGACCTATGGCCCTTAGAAAATCTTCACCATTTCAAGATTTTGATTTTCCAGAGCTTTGCTCTCACTCAAGAACTTCAGAACTTTGCTCATTTCTTAAAGTCAAAACTTTAGGTAAAAATTAGATTAAATTAACTTAAATTAACCTTAACGCAAGAGCTTTGCTCTTACAGATCTTTTGATCTAAAGAGATCCCCATTGGGGTTTCATAAACAGAGCTTTGCTCTCAAAAACTTATAGATCTGCTGAGATCTCGTTCATGGGTTCTAACCCATGGACAGAGCTTTGATCTTTAAATCATCTATAGATTTTTTAGATCTGACAAATGAAGAAATTTTTCATAAGTTCTTCATGGATTTTTTTCAAAAATCATTTAGGTGTAAACATTTTCTGATGGATCTTTCCATTATTACCATAGAGCTATGCTCTTTTAAGAAATTTTATTCCCTTGAGACCAGAATTTGACAAGTGTCATTCTGTGGCAGAGCTTTGCTCTGAAATAGGAGATTTTCTCCTTGTCTCTAGGGATTCCCCACTGATGAGAATATTCTCTTATGGATTTCTCTTTTTTAACTGATAGTCTTATCCAATGATGAGGCTGTCTTATTAAATAGGGCATTTTCATCTGGATTTCGTAGGTCCCCATTTGGTCCCCTACCCACTGCATTGCAATGTAGTGTGATTAATTTTTAAATTTAGTTAACTCAAAAGCTAAACGTTGGAATTGCAACACTAACGGCTAATTTCTGTTCATTTGCAGCGATCATGTCTCTCGACACCTCGTTCCCATTCGTCCGTTCAGAGGGGGGATTTCCCGAAGCACCCTTGGACCGTGAAGTTCTGGCCATGATTAAGGAATACGACCCGGAGTACAAGAGTCTCCACCTTTGGGGTTCGTGGTATAACCAGATCATCATGGGTCGACGGAGCTTTACATGCGCAGTGTCGTCCGAGCCCATCACAGCAATTCATTATGCTACCCCACCCTCGGTGCAGTATGCCGTGGAGATGATGGATTGGACATCAAAGGGCTTCCTACATCCCGCCATAGATGCGATACCGGTTCAGCGTCCCATGGTTTTGGATATCCTAGAGCGTCGTATCTGTCAAGGTGAAGCACGACCCTGGGGGCAATCATACAACCTTGGTCTGATTCCCCGCCACCCGATCGGTTACCTGCCGTGGGCCCGGTACATCCTGTTGACGAAGAAGTAGCAGTTGATAAGATTAGGACTATACACCGCGGTCTACGTCTCTCTCTTCCAGTATCCCACGCTCCCCACCTGGTGGTTCAAGGCTTTCCTGGAGCAGTGGAATATTCCTACCCACACTTTCCTTGCTATGGATCAGGAAGTGTCCATCTCTTTGGAGGAATTCGCGGAGGTATCCGGGCTACCGGTCATGGGGGAACACTATGAAGAGCTGCTCCCGACAGATGAGTACGTCTTTGGTGCTAAGCCGATGGTAAGGGGGATCACGCCGGAAAATGCTGTTCAACACTAATTCCCGAACCTGATCAAGGTGTTGAACATCTACGAGTCCCCTTTTATCGAACATGGGAGCCGAGGAGTTAATTTTGAGGACTTCATTGCTCGTTTCCTTCGCCCAAGCGTCATCTCATTAGAAGTTGCCAAGTCTGCCACCCTGGATGATCCTTTCGGCCTAGGTTTGGATAACCCGCCGGCGAAGGAGATAGACCAAAAGGGTTTCTTTCTTCCGGACTTCCCTACTATATCTTTTGCGGAAATTGCGGCCCCCGGGATGGACGAGGATGCCTTTTTCTTAGGATTTCTCGGACTGTGGCTGAGTTGGTTCGCGATCCCAATGCACTCTCACCGCATGCGGCCTTCTGTCTTTTACCCGGCCCACCGAATGGTTATCGGGGTAAAGGTGGCTGTGGGAATCGCCGGCTTGGCGCACTTATATCACGGCCTCAGTCGAGCGGCGGATGCTAACGAGCCTGGGGTACTGCACGTGGTCTTCCCGATGCACTACTTTACATCGTGGCTCGAACTACACACGGCGGGTGTCTTCGGCATGCATAAAAGGCCCTCATTTTTTGACAAGTGCGGTTTTCCTCGAATTATACAGCTGATCGGCGCATCAATTGTGACCCCATCACCGCGGAGCGCCAGGGGTTTACTCCTTCGCCCCCATACCATTGGAGCCGGGATGTCCTTTATCGATAAGGTATTGACCATTGGAAAGGCGTCTACCACTGCGATGCGGCCATTGCAAGATGTCTTTAAGGATGGAGCCTCAGTTTTGACGGCCCGGGAGACCCTTCACTTATATTCCATTAGACCGGGCTTCCTAGTTTTTAGGCATAATGGTGTGGCAATCTTTATGAGGTACAACCCGCATCGTTTTGCTCAACAACTCGGCTACGATCAAGGGGTCCCCTTGGAAGCCTTCTTGCTGGAACCCACTGCCACTGAAGAAGGGATGGAGAACGCGCTGCACCATTTCATGCGCCTGAATACAAGCTCTCATTTTTTTATGAGTGCACCGGCTTACGCTCCGCGACTTCTTAATGTGTACAAAGATTGGTACAATCATGCAACCGGGGCAGTTATAAAGGAGGAAAGGCGACGGCTGTTCGATCATAAGGGTGCACCTCCAAGTGCCGATCGCAACGCTCTTTCGGTTCCTAGGACCCCAGTAGTCGCTCCTCTAAAAGAGGTTAGAACCGAGCCACCGCATGCGCAAAGTCCTCCACGTAGATTGCCGCTCCCTGATATTACAGATGCACCTGCAGCGTCCTGTGCTCCAGTGGAGACAGTGGTTGTAGTTTCGCCAGAGTCCGGCGTGGGTGCAGACATCGGGACTCGCCGTCCCAAGGTGGCTGCTAAACGTAAATCGATCCCGCGTGCACCTAGGGTTGGCGGGCAGAAGAAAAAGAAGTCGCTCTTTGCTGCAGACATCGCTTTCGGTCAGGAACCCCACGCTCCCTATGCCGAGGGCTTGAGCGAATATGGGACTAATGAAGGATTGGTCATGCCGCCGGATGACACGAACTTGGAGGCCGCCCTCGAAGCTTCGGAGCGGTTGCGAGGCGTGACGCATGGTTGGCCAAGCTTGCGGCATCTGGTAATCACTAGTCATATTTTCTATTACATTATGTCTTTATTATTGCCTTCGACTAATATTTTCCCTTCTTTTCTCCCAACAGGCATCACCACTGAAGAAGCCATTGCCGCTTCCCTCAAGACCTTCCAAGAGGAGGAACGCCTTAGAGTGTCTCTGGGACTCGGTAAGTTTCGATTCATCATGTTTTCATTTTTCTTGTGTTATGGCTGATTTAACCTTTCCCTTTTTATCGCGGGGACCTCAATTCCGCTCTCGCCAAGTGACGCAGATGTCCTACCAGCTGCCGACGTTCCTGCTTCCTCAGGGTTACCGCAAGAGGTCCGTCTTGAGGAGCCGATGAGAGACGCCTTAAAGGCTTTGGAGGTGTCTTTGTTTACGGACGACGACGCCCTGGTGAAAGATGCGTCACAGAGGTCCATCGTGACAGCTTGGGAGGAAAGAAAGCGGTTAAGGCATGAGGCGAAGGCGCGCAGGGCTGCCTTGGCTGTGGGAACGGGCCCCAGCACCGTCCCTCGCGCTGATACTCCATCCGAAGAGGCCCCTGTCGCCCTATCCACTACCCGCAGAGAGGTGGCGTGCGCAGTTCGGAGCGCAAACGGTAAATCCACTTCAGGTAATATTTCTCTCAGAGTTTTTGTTATAAGGATTTTAATGCCATCGGTTCTTATATCTCTTATCTTGCAGGGCCAAGTCCGACCGAGGGGGAGGCGGAGACCGTTGAACCCAAGGAGACAGAGGAGGCAGCTCCTACCGAGCCTGAGCCGACGGTAGGCAACGTCGCTGAGGCTTCGGGGCCCGAGATGGAGGTTGAGGGGTCTGCAGCTGAGAGGGTCATTGATGCCCAGCCTGAAGTGGCGGCAGATGAAATGATCATTACAACTGAACCGAGGGTGGTGGTGGACAAGGCGCTTGAGGCCGATGATCTCGCAGTGACGGCGGATGAGCCGATGGAGATCGAAGAACCCGCAGAAGGAACGGGTGAGATGGGTACGACTCCTAGGGAAGAGTTAGCCGCTCCCTCCCTAGAGTCCGGCAACACTCCAGTCGTTGCCCTCCCTGTGTACGATCTTCCGTCGTCTCCAGGTCTTGCGAGCACGACGACGGTCCCTATCGAATCGGGTGATGAGGCTATGGGCAGTGGCCTCATGTCGATAGAGGAGGGAGTCGCCTCCGTTTCGGCCGGAAGTTCCTCAGGTAAACCCCCGGTTGTTGTTTTTTCTTTGCTTTACAATTCTTTCTGACAAATTTACCTTTCTTGTAATGCAGGTGCGGCCAGCGCCGATGCCCCACTGCTTGAGGGAGCACCTTCAACGATTGCCTTGGTGGTGGTTTCCCCTCAGCCCTCTCTCACACCGTCAAAGATGTTGGAAGATATGAGCTTGCAACTTATTAATCTCACTTTTCAAACGTATAATCCATATACTAAATTCATACTGTTGTGTCTTTCAGGAGTGCTCTTTGACCACCTTTATCAGGTGTTGCTCCTACACTTCTCCTTCCCATCCGAACTTGCCTCTTCCTCTGGTGGCGTTGGTGAGTATGATTTCCGTCGATATCTTTCTTCTTTTTTTTATTGATGGAATTACCGCTAACCCTTTTTTCTCATCTCGACTACAGTGCTACAGATTAAAGGAGGAGATAAAAGATCAGCTGCGCTACCGGCCCTTCTGACCTTGCCGCCTGTCTCAACTGGTACGACTATCACATTGATAACTTCCCCCTTTTTATTTTCTGTACTGTTATCTGATCACATCCTGTTTCTTTTCAGCTATCGTTTCGACCTAGGCGCCCTTCGAGTCTCGCGTTATAATGCCGGGCGGCCCTTCCCAAAGACGTCCGTCCTCAAAAGGTGCGGCGAATAGTTTGCGTATGTTGAGCGACTACATCGAGGAACTCGACGTCGAGTCTCCTACATCTGCTGAGTACTTCGCTACGACGATTAACCCAATGTTGGTGATATTTTCCACCTTCCATGACGAGGGCACCGTCGCTTCTTGGGTTAGCCACTGTCGGGAGATTGAGGCTCAGCTTCATCGGCTGGAGTCGATGCGTCTATCTCCTGAGACTTTGGCTGTGAGCGCTCAACGGGGAGCATGGCTCGAGCAAAGCACTTCTCATTTCCGTTATTTGGAACAAGAAGCAGCTTTGAGGCTGAAGGAGTGCCAGGAGTCTTCAAGCGAAACTTCTCGCTTACGTGCTGAAGTTGAGGTGAACGCTGCTGAGGTAAAGGCCGTCTTCGAGGGCCTTCTTGAGCGCATCTCAAATGGGATGAAACTAAAGCGAGCACTTGATGTCGCCGAGCATGATATTCCAGGCCGTGAAGCTATTCATCAGGCCGTTAGGGATCAACTTGCGTCTGTCGCGCAGCAACAAGCCCAAGTGGAGGCGGAATTGGCAGTGGTGGCCGACCAGGAGAAAGCGGGGAAGGAAGTGTGCGAACAATTGCTAAAGCTATGCAGAACGCTTCCTTCTCAGTAACTCTCCATGAATCGTTTGTACTTGTAAATAAAAATGTATATATATATATTTTTATTCTTTAGCACAATGTATCCTGTACTCAATCAAGTTTATGAATAAAAGATATACATTTTTTTTCTTGTGTCATCTTTTGTCATTTTCTCTGTCTTTTCTTTCTCCCTTTTCTCACTATCAGCATGTTGTCATAGTTGGCAGGTAGTAGAGCAGGCATCTTGATTTCTTCATGAGATAGTGATGGCTTAGGCTGCAGGTTCAGATCTGCCGCCTAAGACTTTTCAATTCTATGAGTCGTGAAGGTCTCAAAGAGAATTTTCTCCCTACGGATCGAGAGGATCTCGTAGGTGGTTTTTCTCCTTAGGAATCGTGAGGATTCCTAAGTGTGGTTTCCTCTTATAAGTCGTAAGGATCCTGTAGGGTTCCTAGGCACCCTAGTGAGGTCTCCCAAGCCATCAACCATGGCAATTTCAAAAATTATGGTGCCTACAAACCCTAGTATACGGATCTATAACTAGATGTCTAGGCGAAAAGAAAGTAGCTAACAACTTAGCTAAAGTAAATACGGAAATACAACCTTTGTAGATCCGTTTGCTCCACCTCCATAGCTCCGCAACGATCTCCTCTCCGCTGTCCAAATCAAATCCGGGCTCTAGCGTCGACTTCTTCGGAGAATGGGTGAGCTAGGTTGTCGATGTCCATGCCGAAGATGATCTGCGTCGAGGCATCGAAAGATCAAGCTCCACCTTCACCAAACCGTGAAAAGTTGTGAAGGAAACACACTCTACTACTTGGCAAGAGGTAGAGGATGAAGAAATAGGAAGTGGGTAGACTTTAGAATTGGATTTCTCACTCAAAAACATCAATCACCATTGATGAGGTATGAAGCTTTCTTCTTTGAAATGAAGAAGAAGAAGAAAGCAAGAAGAAGAATAATATGATATGATTTATTATGAAAAGAATAATATCATTCTTATCATAACTTTAACCTAAGTTAAGTGTAGAGAGTTGACCAAGGTTAAAGGAATGGTTAGGGTTTAGGAGATGAGACAAAAATGGTTGCAACATAAAAGCTTCATGAAGCTTCAAGTGCAAACAAAATAAGCCACCATTTTTCTCTCATTTCTTTTCCTTTTTCCAAAAATAAAAAGACTAATTAATGAATAAGTAAAACCCTTAACCATTTAAATAACTTTAGGTAAATTCTTTACACATAACCTAGCAATCATGCATCATCAAACATGATACAATAAAGTGCACAAAATCATATCGCATATGCAATGCGCACACCCGAGTGAGAAAATCCAATTTAAAGTGAACCCATACTAGTTAATGCAAAGTAATATATCAAATATATAATTATGCATTAAATCATTAAATCAACACTTGATTCAATGATCCGGTCATGTCGCACAAAACCGACTGGTATCTTTAGTAACAACTTATCGAATCAACACTTGATCCGATAACCCGGCTATATCGGATATAACCGATCAATGTCACATCGTGAGAATCAAATACAGTATCACATACTGGTATTATTCTCGGTCCCGCACATATCTCATATGCGCTCCTATTTCGTTTCGCTTGAGCCAGGAAACCTCTGTGTAGGACTCTAAAGACTCGTCAATACGCCGGCAGCAGATGATGATCATATCAAACACCCACAAGCCGCAAGCGGTCTGCTAAACGTAACGGCCACCCGGGTATTGAGCGATCTGAAGATCGACGAGCAAGCCCGCTCACACTCCAGTGAATCCGACCAGTAACACTACCGTACAGTTCGGTCTGATCGTCTGATATGTCGCATATCTCGCCTAGGGGTGGTAAACGTCAGACCCCAATAGCTCGATAAGTCGTGTCGATATGAGGTCTATAACACTTCGAGAAACTACTGGTAACACTTACCAGTAAATCTCAGCAACCCTGGCCAGGGATTTCCTGTTATAGCCAATCGAACACAGCGCAACATCAACTCCCTATACCGGGAGAGACGAATCCCCTCCTATCGCTCATTGCCTCCATGTGACTCGGGACTGTACCCAAAAACCACCGTTTTGCACGCCCTCTTGGACGTGGTAAGATGGAAATCAAAGCACAGTGGGAACCACACAAGACTCTATGACGATCTCGGGTCAACAGACTACTCTGTACCAGTGTCACCAGAGAACTGCCATCTGACGTGAGGTATAATACCATCTGGGAGTTCTCGGCGAGTCCGTCCAGTGTACCCAGTCTCTACTGAGCACCCGTATATCATCTCCGATGTCAAACACCAATGGATATGGGATCATCCATCGCCCATCTGTATGGGTCGAGAAGGTATACGCTAGTCTACTCTGGTATATCGATGCCCCGTCTCGATATACCCACGACTAGGGACTTTGAAGGATGTACTTATGGACTACCATGTCCCCACTAGTATGATCCGCATCATAGTCCAGGTAGTCAAGTACACATCCTAAGGGCTTTACCAACATGTAACAGAGAGACAATCAATATACACGTTAAGGTAAAGATCAACCAGATAGCATACTATCATGTCGAGCAAGAAAGTCCTCCCTATATATGTCCCAGCATCCACTACAATATACATCCAATGTACAGTAATGGCCTCTAGGGCATACATATAACTAACAATCTCCCACTTGCACTAGGGCCATCTGTAGCAGTGGTTGTAGTATCTCATACTCAACCATCCCATAAAAGTCTCTCTCTGGAAATAGGCCTTCGTGAGTGGATCCGCTGCATTATCCTCTAAGTCTGCTCTCCTTGCCTCGATCACCCTGGAGATCAACCATCTCCATGATCAGGTGATACTGCCTTAGAATAAGTCTGGATCACTGATGGGACCTGCGTTCCTTGGCATAAGCCACAACTCCATTGTCTCACAATGGTAGGAACATAGTTCATCTCATGAACCATTATACATCCAAACAGCCTCTTTGGTAGCATCTTAAGTAGCGATGTATCCTGCCTTTATCGTCTAGTATGTCACGGTATCTAGCTTGGAACTCTTCCAACATACCGTCCCTTTACTGAGGGTAAAGACAATGCCTGCGACTGACATTCAGTCGTCTTTATCACCCTGGAACACTTCCAGTGATTCTCCCCAGGATCGCTTGATACCATCTCACTACAACTAGTGAGAATCCTAACATCCAATTAAATCTATCTCATAGATCCAAAACTCAGGATTAAGGAGGTATCATTTTGATCCTACACGGAGAATCATTGTGATAAACGGAGATTGATCGAGCGTAGCATAAGAAACTCCTTTCTTATCAAGAGTATGTCATCCACGTACTCTACGAGGATCACCACCATACTCCCTACTACCTTTTTGTTTATACAAGGTTCATCTACCATTTTGATGATGTCAAACTCTTTGACTAAATCATCAAAATAGATGTTCCAACTCCGCGATACCTGCTTTATCCTATAAAGCATCTTGCACACGTTTCCGCTGCTCCCACTGTCTACGAAGCCCTCTGGCTGTGTACTTATAGACTCACTCTTCTAAATCATTATTTAGAAAAGCAGTGATGGCACCCAACCGCCAGATATCGTAGTCATGGTATATAGCCGTGGCAAGTAGGATCTGGATGGACTTAAGCATAGGTCCTTAGAAAAGGTTTCAACATAATCCATACCTGGTCAATGATGCAAACCTTTAACAAGTCTAGCTTTGAAAGTCTCAACTTTTCCATGTACACCCAGTAATCTTCTCAAGATATACTTGCTCCTGATGGGGATTTAACCCTTCAGATATAGCAACTAAAGTCCATACTTTGTTGGTGTATAAGGATTCCATCTCAGATCGCTAAGCATCCAGCCATTCTTACAGAGTCTTACTCCTGATGGCCAGCTCGAAGCTAGTTGGGTCATCATCTCATGATGTAATCCTCGCTCCCACTGTCATAGAGAAACCGAAGTATCTCTCAGGTGGGTGAGGAACCCTACTAGATCGGCGGAGAGGCTGAGGTTCGTTGGTATCTACTGAATCCTTTGGTTGTACCAAATCATCTGCCGTCATTTGTATAGCTGGAACCTTTCCAGTTGTACATAACAGACCTTGCCTCGAGTTTGTCCGGATTTTGCTTTTAGACATAGGCCGGACAACCCCCAAATCTTAACTAACTTAAGATATGGGCTCTTCCCCTTCCATATCTCATATGAAGTGGTAGGCACTGATTTGATTCGAACCCTATTCAATAGGTATGCAACTTCTCAAGTGCATAACCCCTTGAGGAAAAAGGTAACTCAGTATTACTCATCATAGAGCACACCATATCAAATAGGGTGTATCTGCTCCGCCCCGATATACCATCGTGCTTTGGTGTATGCGGAGGAGTAATGCTGAGAGAGAATCTCATTCTCCTTTAGAATAGTCCAGGGTTTCCGTGCTCAAGTATTCTCCTCCTTGATCTCATCAAAGGACATAATACTTTTACCCGTATATTGGTTCTCTACTTCTCGCTTATATTCTGTGAATATCTCAAAAGGTTCGGACTTGTGTTTCAACAGGAACATAGGTCTGAATCTAAAGAGATCATCAGAGAACGTAATGAAGTATAAAGAACCGGTCTTGGTATGTGTAGACAGGGGACCTACATACATCAACATGTATCATCCCAAGAGTTCACTAACTCTTTCTATATTTCCAATAAACATAGCTATGGTCATCTTATCTTTGTGACATGACTGGCGAGTTTCACAAGATGTAAATTCAAACCAATTTAAATATGCATCTTTATGTAACTCCAGCTAGTCGGGTCGCATTGATATGACCTAGTCTACAATACCTCAAGAAGGATCCGTCCATTTCTGAACTCTTCTTCTTGTGTGTGTTCCGTATACTAAGAACTGTAGTTTGATTTAGAACATTAATGCTTTTAGATAACGTGCCTGAACCGATCAACTTTTGATATAGGAAATGTTCAAAACATTATCCAACAATACAAAATATTATCGTTTCTTTACTAATAAAGAGACAGATATGATTTTGTATATCAGGTTCGGTATCTAATAATATACGTTCAGAATCAATGTATTACAATACAGGGTGACAGTGACCAACAGACTTGGCCGCAACACTTGCCCCGTTTTCTGCCTCATGAAACTTATCACCCGTTCTCAGTTTTTCTACCCTTTTGTAGCCCTATGTAACATCTTACATATCTGGGATCCTGATCCGGTATCATATACCAAGGATGCGGAGGATACTGAGAAACAGTTCTGTATAATGAACATACCCGAAGATGATGCATCAGCATGCACTCTCTTCGTTTGGGCGGCACGGGAAATCTGGTATTCCCCAAATTCCTGCTCTGTCTTATAACAATTATAAGTTGGAGCGGGACCAACGTTCCCCAGCTCAGTATAACAAGTGGGTTCGGTCAATAATCCGTTTTATTATCTTGATTAAGGCGTGACATGGTCGCTACCAGGAGAGAGAGAGAAGAAAACACTCAGCGTGCGCTCTGTCAAGAATAGATTGGTTTTTATTTTATCTAATCAGGATGGCTCCCACTGCTTTTCATCAAATCTTCCTTCAAACCCTAAAAGGAAAGACTAGCCGGGATTAATTACACACTACAAGTTCGCCAATCTTTCAGCCAGGCCAGTGTCGGTACTTTGAGGGAGGTCCCCCGTGCTTTCGCACGAACCTAATTACTGTAAACCTCGTTTTCCCAGAGGCGTAACCCCGTTGACACCTTTCTAGACACCTACTTGATCGGCTAATTGTAATGTATAAAACTCTCCCAGGAGTAACTCTTACTCGCAGCGGGTATCGGGATCCAAATATCTCATAGAAGGTATGCAATCTCATTGCAAATTTCAACACTTGAAATTCCCGATAATATTTTGCCCCTAGCTCGCTATGACCTTGACGCATGCCAAACAACCCATAGTCTGCTAGTCAAGTTCAACCCGTCATTTCCTGATTGAATTAAACCCACCCGCACGACCCTTGACGCATGCCAAACAACGCCGTGCAAATACCCTAATCCAATCTGCATCATATGCATAAGCAGATAAATACTAGTTAGCTACCGTACACTACGCCTTGACGCATGCCAAACAACCGCAGCACGAATACTAAATAGTACTTATCTGAAATGACGGAGGGCTACGCCAGGTTTTTCTGAAAACCATGAGCGTAATGAACTTGATATCGTTGTAGGATCGAATGAATTTTAAAATGGAGTGTTTTTGAGGCTTTTCCTAGTTTTGCTAAAGGAGTCACTCCCGGTGAAGGGATCGTCGGTCCTTTCCTCGTCGAATGAGGTGCGGGATATATCACATATATCACTGTGCAAAGCAAAAACACTTAAAAGCAATCAAAAACAAACCGAGGGTGTAGCATCTGCCAGTTATTGCTAAAGGAGTCACTCCCGGTGAAGGGATCTCGGTCCTTTCCTTATCGAATAAGGTGCAGGATATATCACATATACCGCTGTGCAAAGCAAGAACTGTAGCTACCTGTTTTATTTTGAAATTCGATTCTACAACATCTTAGGTTTCTTTTATTTCATTAATCTCATTAATGAAGTCCCATCATTTAATTACCTAAACATCACAGATATCTACGACGTACACTTATGCCATCCGCATTCGCCTCGATGTCCCCTCGTGCACCGTTAGGTTAGGTAACTAACGACAGAGCGGGGCAGGGCTAGCGCGGGTGTAAAACATAAGTAACGTCTATATAATATATCATATATACTATATATAATATCTGCCACAGAACATCACATGATCTCATCACAGATAAAGCACAGCAGAAGAAACATATGAAATATTGGATATACTAGGACGTCCGTGTTTTCAATACGAGCCAGTATAAAACACGGATTCCACGGTCGTGATGAATAGCCAAACCCACACCCCTAGACCCCTACGAGAGCGGCAAGCAACCCTACCAATTCTGGAGTTAGCAGACCCGGACTCGACTCCTCGAGTTGGTCTCCCACTGGACTCCAGAACCCGGTTACTTGTGCCCTCCTCCTTGGGTCTATCCTAGTGCGGAAAAGTAAATAATATACAACGGGTGACAACTTCCGCAACCTGGAAGCGCCCCAAATAAAAGAATGTTACATACAAGTATTTACATGAATGAAAATGAAAAAGACTCATCTCACATAAAAACCCCCGGCTATTCAAACACGACGATCCAATATAACATATCTAGCAACACATAACATCACATGTCATCAACGTAAGTAAATATGTCCATCCCAATTGTCGTTGACATATAGCAACGAAACCGGTGATATCACATATTACACTTACGGTCACAGAAAAGAAAGTGTAAAACTACAACAGTTGGAATCCGCAACCACCTCAGACATCGCATGCCTGACCAAATGAATACCTTAGACATCGCATGCCTAACAATTATAAACCCCGCATTTCAGTCTCAAAATCGAAAACACTTTTCAATATTAAGTCGGGCAATTCAACAGGATTCCCGACATCCTGATCGAATGCTCGTCGCAAACTTCAGTAGACGGCCGCACCCCTGATACCGTCGACGAAGTGCACCAAGGCGGAACACCGCTGCCGCTAGCACCCGGACGGATGCTTTCGGCGACGGGGTTCTCCTACAGTCACTTGGTCGGGGCAATGGAGTGAGGCTGTCTATTAAGTTTATCCGGCGAGTATCCGCGTACGCTACGTGATTGCGACGGACTTTTGATCACATCAAAATTCCGTGGCAACCGATCAAGTGAGACTAAATTGCTATGTTTATAACATTCATCCAGTTATCACATAACTATTGTGAATTCCAATTATTGTATCCCATTCCAGATAAACAGAAAATGTTAAACTTTTCGATCGAACAATCGAGCACCCAAGTTTTCCCGATACCGATCAACACATGAAATAAGTCTAACAACATTCCGTTCGTGCCTCAGTACCAACGGTCCAGCCGTAGAAGGGTCAAGCCAACGCCTCACATGTGGCACGCCGTACTGCCCCAAACCCGAAGGTTCAAAGGGCAGTTCAAGACGGTCACATAATCGAGTTAAGGTTTGTTGTCTTCTAGAGGGTCCATCGCGTTACTTGCACTACTTAGAACGTCGTTAAACCTTGGAAAAATCCAACACTTGGAAATTTCCCGACAGGGGAAAAATCGGGTATTTATATCCGGTCGAACTTTTTAACATGTTCTAAAATTTATCCGGAAAACACATAGACAGAATTAGACTTTCCGATCGAAACAATGATTCCCAAAACAACTCAGAACAACTCAACTCTTGAGTTCAGTTTAAATATTCCAGGAAAATGAGCATTGAATTTTACGAGTTACTGTGAAATTTGACACGTGTCGCAAATCTATTGGCCGCTGAAGGGCCGCACAAACCCTACTTGTGCGGCGCTTCCGCCGCTCTATGGTGGAATCGTGTGCTCAAATTTCACAGTTATTCTCAGAAAAGCCTGCTTGTTTTTCTGGATATTTTTAATTGCCAAAAATCAACAGTTTTGAAAAAAGTACAGAGAGCAATTTTGCAATGGGATTTCGGTTCGATCGGGTTTCTAATTCCGTCCGGGGATCGCCTAAGGCTCTAGCTAGGCTCTGATACCACTGTAGGGTTCCTAGGCACCCTAGTGAGGTCTCCCAAGCCATCAACCATGGCAATTTCAAAAATTATGGTGCCTACAAACCCTAGTATACGGATCTATAACTAGATGTCTAGGCGAAAAGAAAGTAGCTAACAACTTAGCTAAAGTAAATACGGAAATACAACCTTTGTAGATCCGTTTGCTCCACCTCCATAGCTCCGCAACGATCTCCTCTCCGCTGTCCAAATCAAATCCGGGCTCTAGCGTCGACTTCTTCGGAGAATGGGTGAGCTAGGTTGTCGATGTCCATGCCGAAGATGATCTGCGTCGAGGCATCGAAAGATCAAGCTCCACCTTCACCAAACCGTGAAAAGTTGTGAAGGAAACACACTCTACTACTTGGCAAGAGGTAGAGGATGAAGAAATAGGAAGTGGGTAGACTTTAGAATTGGATTTCTCACTCAAAAACATCAATCACCATTGATGAGGTATGAAGCTTTCTTCTTTGAAATGAAGAAGAAGAAGAAAGCAAGAAGAAGAATAATATGATATGATTTATTATGAAAAGAATAATATCATTCTTATCATAACTTTAACCTAAGTTAAGTGTAGAGAGTTGACCAAGGTTAAAGGAATGGTTAGGGTTTAGGAGATGAGACAAAAATGGTTGCAACATAAAAGCTTCATGAAGCTTCAAGTGCAAACAAAATAAGCCACCATTTTTCTCTCATTTCTTTTCCTTTTTCCAAAAATAAAAAGACTAATTAATGAATAAGTAAAACCCTTAACCATTTAAATAACTTTAGGTAAATTCTTTACACATAACCTAGCAATCATGCATCATCAAACATGATACAATAAAGTGCACAAAATCATATCGCATATGCAATGCGCACACCCGAGTGAGAAAATCCAATTTAAAGTGAACCCATACTAGTTAATGCAAAGTAATATATCAAATATATAATTATGCATTAAATCATTAAATCAACACTTGATTCAATGATCCGGTCATGTCGCACAAAACCGACTGGTATCTTTAGTAACAACTTATCGAATCAACACTTGATCCGATAACCCGGCTATATCGGATATAACCGATCAATGTCACATCGCGAGAATCAAATACAGTATCACATACTGGTATTATTCTCGGTCCCGCACATATCTCATATGCGCTCCTATTTCGTTTCGCTTGAGCCAGGAAACCTCTGTGTAGGACTCTAAAGACTCGTCAATACGCCGGCAGCAGATGATGATCATATCAAACACCCACAAGCCGCAAGCGGTCTGCTAAACGTAACGGCCACCCGGGTATTGAGCGATCTGAAGATCGACGAGCAAGCCCGCTCACACTCCAGTGAATCCGACCAGTAACACTACCGTACAGTTCGGTCTGATCGTCTGATATGTCGCATATCTCGCCTAGGGGTGGTAAACGTCAGACCCCAATAGCTCGATAAGTCGTGTCGATATGAGGTCTATAACACTTCGAGAAACTACTGGTAACACTTACCAGTAAATCTCAGCAACCCTGGCCAGGGATTTCCTGTTATAGCCAATCGAACACAGCGCAACATCAACTCCCTATACCGGGAGAGACGAATCCCCTCCTATCGCTCATTGCCTCCATGTGACTCGGGACTGTACCCAAAAACCACCGTTTTGCACGCCCTCTTGGACGTGGTAAGATGGAAATCAAAGCACAGTGGGAACCACACAAGACTCTATGACGATCTCGGGTCAACAGACTACTCTGTACCAGTGTCACCAGAGAACTGCCATCTGACGTGAGGTATAATACCATCTGGGAGTTCTCGGCGAGTCCGTCCAGTGTACCCAGTCTCTACTGAGCACCCGTATATCATCTCCGATGTCAAACACCAATGGATATGGGATCATCCATCGCCCATCTGTATGGGTCGAGAAGGTATACGCTAGTCTACTCTGGTATATCGATGCCCCGTCTCGATATACCCACGACTAGGGACTTTGAAGGATGTACTTATGGACTACCATGTCCCCACTAGTATGATCCGCATCATAGTCCAGGTAGTCAAGTACACATCCTAAGGGCTTTACCAACATGTAACAGAGAGACAATCAATATACACGTTAAGGTAAAGATCAACCAGATAGCATACTATCATGTCGAGCAAGAAAGTCCTCCCTATATATGTCCCAGCATCCACTACAATATACATCCAATGTACAGTAATGGCCTCTAGGGCATACATATAACTAACAGATCCTATAAGAGAATTTTTCCCTCTTACGAGTCGAAAGGACCCGTAAGCGGTTGTTTCCCTCCTTGTCGAGATTCGACTTTGGAGAGTGAGACCCGTGAATAGTATACAAGAGACCGTTTTTAGGTCGACTTGTAGGGTCCCAATGTTCAGGAAGCAAGTTTTTTAATCCCTGCTGCCTAAGGCTTCATTTTGCAAGTCGGGAATTTCCCACGGAGACACTGGTTTCTTTGTGAGTCGACGCGAATCAGGAGGCTCTCGTCAAGGATTATTTATCTCCTTGAGTTGAAGGATTTGCTAAGGATTGTTTGTTTCCATAGCGCCAAGGATTATTTGTTTCTTTGGAGTTGACACGGATCGAGAATTTCCCGCGGAGACGCTGGTTGCTCTGCGAGTCGACGCGCATCAGGAGGCTCTCGTCAAGGATTATTTGTCTCCTTGAGTTGAAGGGTTTGCTAAGGATTATTTATTTCCTTAGCGCCAAGGATTATTTGTTTCCTTGGTGTTGACACGGATCGAGAATTTCCCGCGGAGACGCTGGTTGCTCTGCGAGTCGACACGCATCAGGAGGCTCTCGTCAAGGATTATTTGTCTTCTTGAGTTGAAGGGTTTGCTAAGGATTATTTGTTTCCTTAGCGCCAAGGATTATTTGTTTCCTTGGTGTTGACACGGATCGAGAATTTCCCAAGGAGACACTGGTTGCTCGGCGAGTCGACGCGCATCAGGAGGCTCTTGTAAAGGATTGTTTGTTTTCTTGAGTTGAAGGGTTTGCTAAGGATTATTTGTTTCCCTAGCGCCAAGGATTATTTGTTTCCTTGGTGTTGACACGGATCGAGAATTTCCCGCGGAGACACTGGTTGTTCGGCGAGTCGACGCGCATCAGGAGGCTCTCGTCAAGGATTGTTTGTTTCCTTGAGTTGAAGGATTTGCTAAGGATTATTTGTTTCCTTAGAGCCAAGGATTATTTGTTTCCTTGGTGTTGACACAGATCGAGAATTTCTCACAGAGACACTGGTTGCTCGGCGAGTCGAGGCGCATCAGGAGGCTCTTGTCAAGGATTGTTTGTTTCCTTGAGTTAAGGATTTGCTAAGGATTATTTGTTTCCCTAGCGCCAAGGATTATTTGTTTCCTTGGTGTTGACACGGATCGAGAATTTCCCACGGAGACACTGGTTGCTCTGTGAGTCGACGCGCATCAGAAGGCTCTCGTCAAGGATTATTTGTCTCCTTGAGTTGAAGGTTTTGCTAAGGATTATTTGTTTCCTTAGCGCCAAGGATTATTTGTTTCCTTGGTGTTGACACAGGTCGAGAATTTCCCGCGGAGACACTGGTTGCTCTGCGAGTCGACGCGCATCAGGTTTTTCTTCGGAGTTGAAACGGATCATCGAGATCTGGCTTTGTTTTCTGGGGGAGTCTGTTGGGAAAGTATGGTTCCCTCTTCGTTTTGCGCTCTTGGATTGTATACAGGGATCGATGTGATCTTAACTGTAGGGCCAAGGTTTTATCATTTCTTTCTTTCTTTCTTTTTTTATTTCCGCGATGCTCTATCATTTCAGCTTTTATATCGCGAAGGCCGCGATTGCCCAATCATTTCGGCTATTTTTCACGGTGCCCAATCATTTCGGCTGTTTATTTTATTTTTACTCGCTGCTTTTTATTGCGAGTTGCCCAATCATTTCGGCTGTTTATTTTATTTTTACTCGCTGCTTTTTATTGCGAGTTGCCCAATCATTTCGGCTATTTTGCATGCATACATTTTACTTGCTGCTTTTTTTTTATTGCAAATTGCCCCATCATTTCGGCTATTTCGTATGCATGTGCGGCCTACTGGCTTTTTCGCCGTAAACCTGAAATTAGACACTGATTTTGGCATCAGCACCGCTACAATTGGGATATTGCCAGGAGCGAATCATCATTTGCCTCTATCGTTGTCGAACAAAGGAGGCTTAGCGACCAGGGTTAAGGTCCTGTCGACTAAGGCTTTTGATTTCATGAGCCGTAAGGGTCTCACAAAAGTATTTCTCCCTACAAGTCGTGAGGATCTTGTATGTGTATTTTCTCTTTAGGAATCTTGAGGATTCCTAAGTGTTTGTTCCTCTGTAAGTCGTAAGGATCCTACAGGAGGGTTTTCTCCTCATAAATCGAGAGGATTTACAAGGGTTGTTCACCATGCGAACATATCCCTAGTCTCGGATGGGACTTAGTTAGGGAAATGTTTATTCACGCCCGTGGATTGTATACAAGGGCCAGTATTGGACCACTTGTAGGGCAGTATCGAAAGTTGTGGGGGTTGCTTAAGTACATGTTTAGGTCTCTGTAACTTAAGACTTTCAAATCTTATGAGCCGTGAGGGTCCCATAAGAGAATTCTCCTTACGAGTCGTGAGGATCTCGCAAGTGTAATTTCTCCTTAGGAATCGTGAGGATTCCTAAGTGTGTTGCTCCTTTGTGAGTCGTAAGGATCTCACGCGGGCGGTTTCTCCTTACAAGGTCGAAAGGACCTTGTGAGTGTCTTTTAATGAGGTTGCGCCCTTTCGGGTTTTCATAAACACTCGCCTGTAGTCCTGCTGTTTTTACTCACGGAGCCCTTTCAGGTTTTCATCCGTGCCCATTTTGCTTATGGACATACCGTTTTCTTCTTTTTTTTTTCTTCTTTTTTTTTCTTCTCTTTCTTTTTTTTTATGAGGTCGCGCCCTTTCGGGTTTTCACGAACACTCGCCGGTAACCCTGCTGTTTTTACTCACGGAGCCCTTTCAGGTTTTCATCTGTGCCCATTTTGCTTATGGACATACCGTTTTTTTTAACGAGGTCGCGCCCTTTCGGGTTTTCATGAACACTCGCCGGTAGCCCTGCTGTTTTTACTCACGGAGCCCTTTCAGGTTTTCATCCGTGCCCATTTTGCTTATGGACATACCGTATTTTTTTTCGTCAGCCTAAGAATGCTGCGATATTAGTTTAAGGACGTTTCGGTCCGCTATTAGTTTAAGGACTTTTCGGTCCGTCATGGAGAAGACTGGCTACATGCTTATAAAGTTCGAGCTTAGGAAGATAGCGAGAGGACATAGTCGCCGTCATCTATCATTGACCTAGGCCGTGACTCATTAAGCGTAGTATTTCTTTAGGAAGCGACCATTTATTGGCCTGAAAGGCCTTTCACCGTGCATGTCCATGAGTAGATAGGCCCCACCCTGATAAACCTTATCTACGATGTACGGGCTTTCGTAGTTTGGCTCGAATTTTCCCCGCTTGGCGCGATTGGGGATCATAGGCCTTTTGACCACTAGCACGAGTTCGCCTTGGCGGAATGCCCTTGGTCGGGTCAATCTTTCATATGAGCGCGTCATCTTTGCTTTATAAGTTTCCAAATTTTGTTGCGCTATGAGCCGGGTTTCATCAAGGGCGTCAAGCTCTTCAAATCGAAGGTGAACATTTTCTTCATTCGTCAGCTCGTAATGGACTGCCACTCGCAGAGAAGGTAACTCTATCTCAAGGGGGAGTATTGCCTCGGTACCGAATACCAACGCATATGGCGTTGTGTTCGTGGCTGTCTTGAACGTAGTTCGATACGCCCAGAGAGCCTCTTGCAGTCTCTCGCGCCAGTCCTTCTTATTTCGGGACACTGTTTTCTTCATGATCTTTGTCAAGGTTTTATTGAAGGCCTCGGCTAAACCATTAGCTCACGGATTATATACTGAGTAATATCTCCAGTCTATATTATGCTGCTGCGCGAAGCGGCTGATTTTATGACTTCGGTATGCTGGCCCGTTATCGGAGATGATCCTTCTCTTGGGTTCCAAACCGATATATGACATGCGTCTTGAAGAAATGGAGGATATTCTCCGTCTTCACTTCCCTCAACGGTACTGCTTCTGCCCATTTGGAGAAGTAATCAGTCGTCGCCAGGATGAAACGATGTCCCTTAGATGATGCTGGTTCGATGGGGCCGACTATGTCTGTTCCCCATATTTTGAATGGCCAGCTAGCCACTGTTGGATGTAGTGGATTTGGATGCTGATGGATGAAGTCCCCATGAATTTGGCATGAGTGACATTGCTTCGCATATTCGAGGCAATCCTGAATCATCGTGGGCCAGTAGTAACCCATTCGTTTAATTTTTAACTTCATCTTTGGGCCCGCTTGGTGAGAACCACAGATTCCGTTATGAACTTCCTGAATGACTCTTTCTGCTTCGTCAGGTCCTAAGCATTTCAGCCATAGAGAATCAAATGACCTCTTATACAGAGTATCATTGACGAAGGCGAAAGACAGAGCTCGTTTCATGAGCTGATATCTTGCGGACGCATCTTCGGGCATTCGGTGGGACTTAAAGTAGTCTATAAAGACCTCCCTCCAATCCTCAACCTTCTTATGGTCTTTTATTTATAAGGTCGACTGCTCAGTTGCTCCTTTTTCTTCGGGTGATTCCAGAGATATTTTTGCTGGGGCGAGCACTCGACGACTTTGTACCACGATTCTAACATCATCGAGGTTTTCGTCAGCCAATTCTTTAGCAAGTTTTGCCAACGCGTCTGCTTTGCTATTTTCCGCGCGCGGTATACTTTCTAAAGTATAGGAGGGAATCTGGGTCAACAGTTGTTGCACCTTTTCGCCATACTTCACCAGCTCTGGTTTGCACGTCTGATAGTCGCCGTTTACTTGACTAACGACCAGCTGGGAATCTCCATATATGAGGAGGTTTTCAATTCCTATATCGATGGCGATCTCGAGGCCTGCTAGCAAAGCTTCGTATTCGGCTTCGTTGTTCGTCGTCGGCTCTGTTAAGGAGAAAGCAAAGCGCATTATTCCTCCTTGTGGGGTCACGAAGATGAGGCCTACCCCCGATTTAACCATTGGCGTACTTTGTTTGCGCTTTTTCATGGAGGACGCTCCATCGAAATAAAGCTCCCATCGGGTATCACCACTGTCGATCGCGTCAAACGCATGTTCGTCTGGCAAATCGCAATTTAGAGAAGAATCGGCAGGTATCGGGTGCTCAGCAAGGAAGTCGGCGATGGCTTGGCTTTTCACTGCTTTGAGAGGTTGATAGGTTATTGAGAACTCCATCAAGAGCAAAGCCCATTTAGCGAGTCGTCCAGTCAATATGGCCTTCGACATCAAATATTTAAGGGGGTCCACCTTCGATATGAGACGCACTTCGTGTGCCAACGTATAGTGCCTGAGCTTTGTTATCGCAAAGATCAATGCCAGGCAGTGCTTTTCAATGGGAGAGTAATTGCTTTCTGCCCCCAGCAGAACTCAACTTAAGTAGTAGAATGCTCATTCTTTCCCCTGGTCATTCTCTTGCGCCCATAATGCGCCTAAAGAACCTTTGAGGGCGGTCGTGTAAAGAATGAGAGGTTTTCCCTTAACCGGAGCAGCCAACACTGGAGGGTTCTGTAGGTACTGCTTGATCTCATCCAGTGCGTCTTGGCATTTGTGATCCCAGATGAATGGAGTTCCTTTCTTCATCTGGTGACTGTAAGGGCGACACTTGCCAGAGAGGTTGGCTATAAATCGCCGAATATATGCGAGCTTTCCTCAGAGAGACCGCAGCTGTTTGAGAGTTCTCGGCGGAGGCATTTTCATAATCGCCTTGATCTTGGACGGATCTATTTCGATGCTTCGGTGTCGGACGATGAACCCCAGGAATTTGCCCAAGGAAACCCCGAATGCACACTTAAGAGGGTTCATCTTCAAGTTGTATTGTCGAAGGCGTCGAAATACAGTCTTTAGATGCTCGAGATGTTCCTCATATGATTTGCTCTTAACCACCAGGTCATCGATATAGCACTTGACGATTTCATGTATAAGGTCGTCGAAAATCTTCGTCATAGCCCTCTGATAGGTGGCACCGGCGTTCTTCAGACCGAAGGGCATTACCTTGTAACAAAATATTCCCAAAAGGGTCCGGAAAGCCGTATGTTTCTGGTCTTCAGGATGCATTTTTATTTGATTATACCCTGATGAGCCGTCCATGAAGGAGAAAACATCATGCGTGGACGTATTGTCTATCATTAACTCGGTGACTGGCACCGGGAAGTCATCCTTCGGGCAGGCTTTGTTGAGATCCCGAAATTCCACACATATGCGCACCGTCCCATTTTTCTTCATCACTAGGACGATGTTGGCGATCCATTCAGGGTATTGAACCTCCTGGATAAAGCCAGAGTCGATTAGCTTTGTGACCTCGGCGTTGATGCTCATCTCAAGCTCGAGCCGCATTCTTCTCGGCGCCTGTTTGACTGGCTTGATGTCCGGGGATATCGCCAATTTGTGCACAGCAACTTCTGGATCCAATCCCGGCATTTCAGAATAGTTCCATGCGAAGTAATCTCTATTCTGTACGAGGACGTCTTTTAACGCAGCCACCCTCTCTTCAGATAGCAGCTCGCTGGCAAATGTCGGTCGCGGGTCGTTCACCGTCTCCAACTCAATTTTCTTGAGGTTATCTGCAGTGGTATGTATTCCATCCTCCAGTTCTTTCGGAGCTGGCGGAAATTCTGAGATGACCTCATCATTGCTGTTTTCGAAGCACCAGGGAAGGCTGTACATGTTCTCGGACTCTTCTTTTAGTATTGTTATCATGTGACAAGTGCGAATCCTCTTCCAATCCCAGTGTGGAGTTGGTTCTGTTCTTGTAGCTTTGGGTTCATGCTTTTTTGGCGGTGTTACCCTCCAGTTGTCAGACAGAGCGAATTTGCCGAGCTGATACTGATCTTCGACCCAATTCTTGAAGGTGAAGCAGTCTTCAAGAGGATGCCCTATTACTCGATGGTAGGAACAATAATTTGGGTTAGAGACTTCGCCTGTTTGTTCGTGGTGCTTGGACTCCGGCAGTGTAAGCATTTGATGTTTTAGGGCAAGACCAAGTATCTTTCTCGTCTTGTCCCGAGGAAACGAGTATGCTCGACCCATTTTCTTCATGAGGGATAGATCAATAACGCTCGACTCCCATTTGCGTGGCTTCTTAGCCCCGCTTTGTTACTGTTAAACGCCTTTTTGGCCTTTCAACTTGTTTCTGCCTCCGCGTCGAGCCCTTTTTATAACAGGTTGACAGGGGGCAGCATTTTCGTCTTTTACGGCCTGTTGAAGGAGGCGTTGCGTTTTGGCTTTCTCATAGATTGCCATTTCGCGGTTGTGATCGTCTCGGACTTTTTGACCAGCTTCCCTTATAAGCTTGTCCATTTGTTCTTCGAACGACGGACTGGGCACTTTTTCATCAGGAACTTTTACTGGTTCAGGATTAGTGTCCTCCCATTGAGCATCCGCTTCTTCATCGAAATTATGCACAACGTAACAGTCGCGGAGAAGCTCTCGTTTCCTGGAGCGAATGTATCCGAGCCCGATCGTCTCCATCCTCCCATTAGGTAGCTTGTGCTAAGTTCCGGGGACGTTCCAAATCCTGTCATAGAATTTGGCCTTTCTAACGGTCTGTTTGAAGGGTATCCCTTGGCGCTTCAACAGCCGCTTCAAGCCTTCTGTATAATATCTGGGTAGACGAATGGGTTGAACCCTGTCCAGCGTTGGATCTGCACCGTGCTAGATTTCTTTCGCCACTCTGTTTTCTTCAAAGCGGTAGAATAGAATTGCCTTCTCGCCTTTTCTCCTGGGAGGGATATAAAACGTCCGTAACTCCTCTACACTGTCGGTGTCGAGTGCGTCCAGTTCTTTATAATGTTTAAGCGGCACCATGGCTACTTGCAGACTTTGCTCTTCATCAGCAGAAGCTCGTATTGAAAGCCGAGCAGGGAATATAACATGAACTTCATCCTCCGAATCACTACCAAAGGTCAACATAGGAGCGGATGGTCCTCGCTTGGTGTATTGGGGCGGACCCAAATAAATTATATCCTCTTCCTTCTCGGTATCACTGCCGAAGACAGGGATGGTAGCGTTGGTTTTGTTCTCCGGTTTGTGACACCTTTCTGTGTCTTCGAAACTTGGCAAGAAGTATTTGGCATCTTCATACTTGCGAACTTCATTCACGGAGAATGGATTTAATTCTCCCGCCACGGTGTACTTAAGGCCATCCCTGCAGTATTTCATACACTGATGCTGTGTAGAAGGGATGATATTGTACTCGTGTAACCATGGTCGGCCGAGCAGAGCATTGCAGCATGTTTTGGCATCTATGACATAGAATTTAATATCTGTGATGAGCAGCTCGAAGCGTAACGTCAATATCACAGATCCAAGGGTTTTTGATGATTGGGAGTCGAACCCGGAGATGGTGATCTTGTCTCGGGCGAGGTGTTGGACACTTATGCAGATTTTCTTTAACACCCGCACATTGAGTAGATTAATAGACGATCTGTTATCGACCAAGATTTTACTTATCTTTATGTCATGGCAGTATCCTGAGACATAAAGGGGGCGATTGTGTTCGCACGTCCCAAGGAGAAGGTCTTCATCACCAAAAGCAACATCGGCCGTGTGCACCTCTTCCAATTCATCCTTCATCTTTTCTTCGGCCAGGAAGGCTTAGAACTGGTCCGGATCTTGTAGCGCCTTAATCAATGAATCCCTCGCCTCTTTTGACAGTAGCAGGGCATCAAAAATGCTGAGCTGGGAGGACAGCTTCTTCAGATGTGCTAAGACGTTATAATCCACCCTATTTCTCTTCGGCGGGTTCTTGGCAGTTAGCTCTTCCGCAATCTGGTCATCTAGGGTAATATCCTCAGAGACCTTCTCTTTCCCTTTGTCTTTCTTGTTTAAGGGTCCGAGATTCTTTTCATGTAGCGTCCGATTGCGCAGCTGGATATTTTCGCAAACTTTCGGTTCTTCTTCTTTTCCCGAAGTAGACTCTTTGAAGAGAGAGCCAAGCTCCAGCTCTTCATCAGAATCGCTCTCGAATGTGAGCACTTGTGATCCTCCGGCGTCAACCATGCAACAATCACCGGTAGTTCTGTTAAGCCCTTTGATCGTTCTGTTTTGTTCTCGGCGAGTCTTGAGCTTTTCCCGCTTAAACTACTGCCGGTGAGCAACATATCCTTACCACCATCTATCGAAAGCTTTGCACCCTTCAGTGGGGTGCGAAATCTTCCGATGATACAAGCAATAGGAGGGGTGGTTTTCCATTTCACCAGTAACGCTTTCCTCAGAGGATGGTAGCTTTATACCCATTGACATGGCTTTAGCAAACCTCTTCTTTATCTTGAACTTGCCTTTATCCGCAGTGGGTGTACTTTGTTCCGGCGGGAGTATTGCAATTCTTTCGTCAAGGCGCTGGCGTTTGGCCTTTTCGAATATAAACGCCTCGTGCTCCTGATCAGCTTTGCCTTTTAAGAACGCTTCATTGAGGAATGCGTCAATTACTTCACCCGATAGCTCCAGGATTTTTAATTCAGGACCTGCCCCCAGCTTTTCAGCACGAGGAGTCTCCTCATCGTCTATGAACGAATGGGTAATCACATGGCAGCTTGCCATATATTCCTCGGATTCATCCGACGAACTACCTCCCTCATCTTCCTCTTGAAAGACGTGGTTGAGGAACTCTTGGAATGTGATGGGAGTCCGTGCCTTCTGGTTGTATTCCTCCAGCGCGTCAATTTGTTTTTGCAAGTCCGTGCACTTGTTGCCAGGCTTCACGCGCTTCTTCGACTTCTTCTTCTTCTTTGAAGATTTCGACGGCTGGTTATGAATGTTTGGGCCACTTCCATCAATCTTTTGAGTCGGATGAGGCTTCAGCATTTCTTCAATAATTTGCGACTCCAATGGGTTATTCCATTTGATTGCCGGGCATGTTTGAAGATCATTTAGCATCCATTTCGTTTTAGCTGATAATACCACCTCCCAAGGGGCTTCTTCAACGACGGAGCATGTTGCCCCCGGCGTATTCATTCCTTTAGAGGTATGGGGCTGCAGTGGATTCACCTTCCATTTATCAGACAATGCGAATTTGCCTTGTCTGTACTGGTCTTCAAGCTAATTTTTGAATACGTAACAGTCCTCGATTGGATGACCCAATACCCGATGATAAGGACAGTAGTTGGGCTCATTAACGTCACTTGGTTGCGATGGACGTTTTGGCTCAGCAGGTTTATGAGTCGGTTGCGTAACGCCAACTCGAATAACCTTCTTGTTTTATCTCGGGGGAACGAGTAAGAACGTTCCATCCTATCCTCCAGGGGTACGTACGGGTGCATATTATTTTGACGAATGACCGGCTTTGGGATGTTCAGTTGTTGCTGAGCATTAGCGACAACAATCACTTTCCCCTTTCCCTTCTCGCTTCGCGAGTCCGGCTTTGGAAGAGGAGGCTTATGGCCCATTTGATCCATTTGCGCCAGCTTGTCGATTAGTGCCTGGAAGGTGGTCGTCTTGAAGAACATCATAAATTGCGAGATGGTTGCTTGCGGATCAAGGGTTCCCACAAACATTCCCACCGCAGGAGCTTCTTCTATACGTTGCTCGCATTTTGACCATAAATTACGCCACCGTATAGCGTATTGAACCTATGTTTCGCCCGGCTTTACCCTGGCATTAATCAGTGCCGTTATCGGGGTGCGCTTGCTGGCACTCGCGAAACGCTGAGTAAATAACAGCTCCATTTCTGCGAAAGTCTTGATAGAGTCGTTCGGGAGCTCAGAGTACCACTCGAACGCCGTATCTGATAAACTTCCAACAAACTGGCGAAGCAAAAGCTTATCATCACCGCCAGTATTGCCGCAGAGTGCCCTGAACTGGGCAACATGCTGGTGAGGATTGCCCGTTCCCTTGTATACGTGGAACTTGGGAATTGTGTAACCCGGCGGGTACTTGATTTGGTCGTACCAGCTTGGATATGGCCGCCCCGTTTTTACTACCTGGCTGGCTGCCTCAGTCGCATGATGAACCCGTATTTGCTGGGTTATGTACTCGTCCAAATCAGTTTTAGAGATTGTATCCTCTTTAGCCGTTGACAAAGCTGGCGGAGGATTTGATGTCTCTCCCCTATCATCTCCAAGGACGGTCGGGGGCTCTTCAGCCGGGGGATCTTGTTGTATCATCATCGCTATCATATCTTAGAAGAGGAGGCCCATACGCTGTATGTTGGCTGCCTGTTCAGCAGCCTCTTTGTCCTTCTTCTCCAACATTCGACGAAGGAATTCGGCATCAGTCTCATGTTCCTGACGTTCATCTGAAGAGGTTTCAGGGTTTTCTTTTGGTCCTGTAAGTGCGGCCATAGCGTTCATCATCTCTTGGAGCTTTTGCTGTTGCTCCTGGGCCTTGGTTACCGACCATGTAAGCGGTCAATGACCCGTAGATATGCGACTGTCCTCTTTACCAGATGCCACATAGACGGTATGAACTACAATGCCCCCTGACTTAGGGCGTTTGGGTTTACCATCTCTGATATTTGTCACCGGCGCGGGGGTTTTCTCCGGCCTCCTTTTGTGGGCCGTTGAAGTGGGCACCCTAGCGATTGTTGTCCCTTACCGTTTAATGGGACGGTCTTTTTCCTTTTCCACCTTCGCCTTTTCTGGCGACAAGAGTGGTCTAGCTCAATCACGGAGTCTTGAACCCTCCGCCAAACTTTATAAATTTTTGAAGACAGCTGTTGAGGGGGCTGTTCCTGCTTTGTCTCCGGATCTCTCTCCATAGGTAGAGGAGATCTTTTCAATGTAGCGGTTGGAGAGTTCTTTCGTACCTTCCTCAGCAATTCAAAACTATTCCCAGTTGGAACAGCAGCGTTGATTCCACTACTGGAGCAGGTGGAGTTAGCCCTAAGGGGGAGTTGCCTCCTGCCTTCCTTACTCGTCGCCAATGGCGACGTCGAGCACGACGAGCCGTTGGGACTAGCTCGGGGATTGAGACGGTTTCTTTTTGCCCCCTGTTCGAGTGTGGAGCGGTTGCCGTTGTCAGCCTATTGAAGACTGATGTCTTTTGACCAGCAGGAGCAGGAGTGGGGTTTGGGACGGTCAATCTTGTAAAAACCGATCTCTTGGCAGGAGAAGCCGCCTTGACGACTTCAGGAGCAGGTTTGGCTACTCTTTTTGGAATAGCCCTTCCTTGGGCGGCAAGCTTCATTGTGGGCCCACAGGAGTTTTGGCCCAATCTAGAGAAGACCGAGGCGCTGGTGTTGGGCGACCCGTTGAGAGGGGCCGTAGTAACTGAAAGTCGATCGAAGACTGACTTCTTAAGAGCTCCTTGTACGGGCACGGGGGTATTAAAGCTTGTTGGTGGAAGCATAGTTCCGAAAAACAACCCCGTGGTGGCTTGAGTAATCTGCTCCACGGGTATGGTGAACAGAGAGGCCGCTTGGGGCCCGTAAGTTATGCCCCCAGTTAAGGCTGGACGCGAGCTGCAGCTGTAGTTGGAGCACTTTAAACAAGTTGAGGCCATTGACGCTTGATTTCTCTTCTGCACCAAGCAAGAGACTAAATCTTAGTAAACTTGAAATCCAAAGGCAACCATTTAATAAACCGCGATTGGTTCGCGAAGACGACACACGAAGTGTGGAGTGGAAAGAGGAAAAGGTCCCACCGGGCGTGCCAGAATCTGTTCCCCTCCGAATGGCGGCCGAGACGACGTGGACGTCTTGCCTGAGATTCGGGGCAGATGCTATATGGTTTTATCCGTCTACCTCTCCGAAGATGCCAAGTTGATTTACGGCACCGTGTATCGGAAGTTTAGACGGATGCGGCCGATGTAGCAGACTTCGTCAGATTCCCCCTCGCTAGAGGGGTTTTTGATTGTGGGGACGCTCTTCCCTGCAGGCGCAAGCCTCTGTAGTTAATTACGCTACCGCATTGCGGTAACAACTTTATCCTTCTCCAGAATTTCACTTCGTGTCGTGTGTGTTTGTTTTGTTTGTGGTTGCCCGTGGATTGTATACGGAGACTGAGTAATGCCATCGCCCGTAGGACGTGGATTAGTCCAAATCCGTATTTACTTAGATTTGGGTTTGGTGCTTTAGTTTAAGGATACGTTAGCCGTATTTTGGGCTAAGATCAACTTAAACGTTCGTTAAGGATACGTTAGTCTGATTTAAGACTAAGATCAACTTAACGTGGTGATCTATTTAACATATGGCCGTTGGGACTCGTCGCCTCTCTGACGTCGTTGAAAGATTACAACGATAGGTGTCAGAGGAGTTCAGAGATGTACCCTAGAACCGAAGTTAATTTGAAGTTTTATAATCCATTTGAATATTTAAGGATACGTTAGCCGTATTTGGGGCTAAGATCAACTTAAACGGGATCGTTTAGATCCGGCGAAAGAGCATTTGGAGGCTCTATTGTTCCAGTTTAGGGACGTAGTGGTCCATTTTCCAGTTTTAGGGACGTGGTGGTCCATCGCCAGTTTAGGGACGTGGTGGTCCATCATTAGTTTAAGGACGTTTCGGTCCATCGCTAATTTACTGACGTAGAGGTCTTTTAGTTTAAGGACGTCTTGGTCCGATATTAGTTTAAGGACGTCTCGGTCCGATATTAGTTTAAGGACGTCTCGGTCCACGAGTTTAGGGACCCCGCAGTCCATATTCATGCGTGGTCGTTGGGACCCGTTATCTCTTTGACGTCGTTGAGGAATTACAACGATGGATATCAAAGGAGTTCGGAGATGTACCCTCGAACCGGATGTAAATTGATTTAGGGAAGAAATCTTGCTCAGTCTATTTAATTTGAGGACTTACGGCCACGATTGGGCTAAGTCCAGTTAAAAATATTCAAAACTTTTATTTGTTGTTGGTCTGTTAGACCTGTGCCAGGGCTTGGCCCATTTTTAAAATAATGCATTGCATTATTTTCTATTTTTGTTTGGCCTGAGCTCTGCCCTTTTATAAATGATGCAAAGCATTCATTTATTTTGGGCTCTGCTCAAAATAGAGTATCAATTTAAATGGGGCTCTGCCCTTTTATTGCTTTCAATTTATTTAAGCCTATTAGGTCTTTTTGACTTGGGCCTAGCCCTTTAAGTAATGCACTGCATTTGTCAGGCGCTTTGCCCCAATTAGGGAGCGCAAGCTCTTGTGATGGCGACACGTGTCACGCGAGCGCAGTGCGCTGCGCTGATGCGCTGCTGACACGTGGCGCCAATCCAGGAGCGCAACAGCGCAAATTAGAAGTGCAAAGCATTAAGAATCTTTTAGATTCAAGAACAGAAGTGCAAAGCGGTTTTTGATCTCTTGATCTAAATTTAGATCAAAGAAAAACAAGTTTTTCCTTGTTTTTCCTTATATCAGAGAACCAAAGGTTCATAAAAAGTGCAAACCACTATTTTTATTTTATTTATTCATTTATTTATTTATTTTTAAAGATCAATGATCTTGTTTTTAGATCAATGATCTGTTCATAAGAGAATTTTCTCTTCTTTTAAAGGTTTTTACCTTTTTTGTGTTCTTGAGGAGTTCTCGAGAGTTCTCTTCTCTTTTTTTTTGTAAGATGTTGATGCCTTTGAATTGGGGTCTGGGGTCCTTTTTATAGTGCCCATAAATTAGTTAAATTTGTTAAAGAGATCTTTCTGAGTGATTTGGGGAATTTTCCCCACTGTTGGATCTTTGATCCAAGGGCTTCTGTTTTATAGAAGAAAATCTTCTTGTTTTAACAAGAACAGAAAGATTTCTCAGAAATTTAATTCTGTTTGGCGCAGATGACCTGGCGCGTGACACGTGTCACGCAGCGCAAAGCGCAGCGCAGCTGCGCTGACACGTGTCGCGCAGCGCGACTGCGCTAGCGCATCTGCGCTGACACGTGTCGTCCAGCGCAAAGCGCAGCACATCTGCGCTGACACGTGTCGCGCAGCGCTACGGCGCTAGCGCATCTGCGCTGATACGTGTCGCGCAGCGCAGTGCCTGTGCAACTGAAGCGTTGTTTCAATTAACTTTTTAAAACAGAGCTTTGCTCTGATTAGGTGCGCTGCCTTGGGCGCTGCACTGATGCGTCTGCGCCAGACACGTGGCGCGTTGCGCCCGAGATTTGAAGCGTTACTTCAAAATTTTGAATTTTGAATTTTAACAGAGCTTTGCTCTGATTGGGGGAAACACTCTTCTTTACATGGATTTTGGAGATGGAAAGCATTCATTTTGGAGGCTTATTTTCATGTTTGGAATTCTTGTGTGAAGGTATAAATCTTATTCTTTTGATTTATTGTTAGTAGATGTTTCATTTAAGCATGTTTAGATTTAAGAAATTAATTCTATTTACAATTTTTGAAATTCAAGTTAGGGTTTGTAAAATCAAATTATGGTTTTATTAATTAATTAGGGTTATAATAACTAGTTTGACACTTTTAGAAATGGAAAATCATGCATGGTTGATATATTGTAAATTGTTGATCCAAAATTGTTTAATTTAAACAATTTTACAAACTAGATTTCTATATATTATATATATTGGTGAGATAAATTCCAATTAATGTTTGTAACATTAGATTGTTGTTTTAATGAGAATATTGACATGTTTATGGAATGAAAAACTGTAGGGTTCCTAGGCACTCTTGTGAAGGTTCAAAAGGCATCAAACATGCCCGGATTAAATTTTAGACGTGCCGAACAACCCAAAGCCGGGATCTTTGCTAGATTATTAGGGTTTAACATGCAATAAGATAACTTTTATCTAAGTGTGAGGGATTACAACCTTTGTAGTCCGCTCCTTCACTTCACAAGCTCCGAGTAGAAGTCCCTTTGCCGCGATCCGCGATCTCCCGGACTCATGAGAGGCTCCACGACTCGAACGATCCATTCTAGCTTGTCGTAATCCAAATCTCCGATGATCTACCTTGAAGTTGCTTCGACTCAAGCTTTCTCACTCTTAAAGAAAAGAACACACTAATCCCATGGGCTAGATGAGATGAGGATGAGAGAGTAGTATTTTTGCTTTCTTTTTAAATCATTTTCTCAATTTTATTCATCACTTCAAGAAAAACTAGCAAGCTTTCTTGAAGAAGGAAGAAGAAGATAATGAAAAGATAATGATAATCTTTTTCTTTTGTGATGAATAGAAATATAAACATATGATTGAATTATTAACCATGTTCAAGGATGATTGGATAAGAATATGTAGAGAAATAACTAGAGTTAGGGTTTGGTTAGGTTTAGTAAAGTGTCATCCATAAATATCTTTACAATGACAAAACAAATAGCTTCTAGAAGGTGCATGAAGCAACTAACCCTAATTAAACCCTAACCTCAACTAATCATCCTTAAACATGTTTAATAATTAATCATATCATGTCACAATAATATATATCACATATATATTATATATTTGCAACAAAAGAAAATAATACAATTAACATATATCGCATATATATCAATGTATCATCCACTGAGAAAATGAAATAATAAAGTAAGCCAATATTAGTTAATATAATAATATATCATATATATTATTATATATTAAATCATCGAATCAACACTTGATCTGACGATCCGGCTATATTGAATATAACCGACTAATATATCATGTACCGATTCATCGAATCAACACTTGATCCGATGTCCCGGTTCATATCTAAATATCCTGAGAATATAATACGGTATCCCATATCGCATTATTCTCATTCCTGCGCATATCACATATGTGCCACTACTCTGTTTCGCCTGAGCCAAGAAACCTCTGTGTAGGACTCTAAAGAATCGTTAATACGCCGGTAGCAGGTGATGATCATATCAAACACCCACAAGCTGCAAGCGGTCAGCTAAACGTAACAGCCACCCAGGTATTGAGCGATCAGAAGATCAACAAACTAGCCTGTGCGTTCTCCGGTGAATCCAACCAGTAACACTGTCGTACAGTCCGGTCTGTTCGTCTGATATGTCGCATATCAAGTCTAGGGGTGGTATACGTCAGACCCCAGTAACCGATAAGTCGTGTCGATGTATGGCTCATAACGGGTCAAGAAACTACTAGTAACACTTACCAGTAAATCTCCATATCAGCCCTGGCCAGGGACTTCCAGTTATAGCCAATCGAACACAGCACAACATTAACTCCCTATACCGGGAGAGACGAATCCCCTCCTATCGCTCATTGCCTCCATGTGATTCGGGACTGTACCCAAAAGCCACCGTTTTGCATGCCCTCTTGGACGTGCTAAGGTGGAAATCAAAGCACAGTGGGAATCACACAAGACTCTATGACGATCTCGGGTCTTCAGACTACCCTGTACCAGTGTCACCGGAGAACTGCCATCTGACGTGTGGTATATCACCATCTGGGAGTTCTCGGCGAGTCCGTCCAGTGTACCCAGTCTCCACTGAGCACCCGTACACCATCTCTGATGTCAAACACCGATGGATATGGGATCATCCATCGCCCATCATATGGGTCAAGATGCGTATACGCTAGTCTACTCTGGTGTATCGATGCCCTGTCTCGATATACTCTCGACTAGGAACAGTTATAGGATGTACTCATCGACTACCGCGGCCCCACTAGTATGATATCATCATAGTCCCAGTAGTCGAGTACAGATCCTAAGGGCTTTATCAACATGTGAGAGTGAAACAGTAAACCAATACAAGTCAACATGTTAAGATAAAGTGAAACCAAATAGCATACTATCATGACGAGCAAGAAAGTCTTCTCTATATATAACCAAGCATCCATTATAATATACATCAAATGTACAACAATGGCCTCTAGGGCATATACATAACTAACAATCTCCCACTTGCACTAAGGCCAGCTGCTGTAGTATCTCATACCTAGCATCCCGAATAATCTCTCAAACTGTATCTGGGGGATAGCCTTCGTGAATGGATCCGCAGTATTGTCCTTCGTATCTACTCTCCTGACCTCGATCTCCCGGCGATCAACTATCTCCCTGATCAGGTGAAACCGCCTCAGAATATGTCTGGACTTCTGATGGGACCTGGGTTCCTTGGCCAAAGCCACAACTCCATTGTTATCGCAATACAGAGGTATTGGATGCTCAATGGATGGAACCACACCAAGTTCACAAATGAACTTCTTGATCCAGACAGCCTCTTTGGCAGCATCGTTGGCAGCGATGTATTCAGCCTCCATCGTCGAGTCTGCAACGGTATCCTGTTTGGAACTCTTCCAACATACCGCCCCTCCATTGAGGGTAAAGACAAAACCCGAATGCGACTTAGAGTCGTCCTTATCACTTTGGAAGCTGGAATCGGTAAAGGACTCCACCTGGAGTTCTCCGTTACCATACACCAAGAACATCTCCTTAGTCCTTCGTAAGTACTTGAGAATGTTCTTCACTGCTGTCCAATGACTCTCTCCTGGATCTGCTTGATACCGACTCACTACACTTAGTGAGTATGCTACATCGGGTCTGGTACACAGCATCGCATACATGATAGAGCCTACTGCCGAAGCATAGGGTATCCCTTGCATGCGAGCTCGCTTCAAATCAGTCTTGGGAGACATCTCTTTGGAGAGAGTGAGTCCAGAGATCGTGGGTTGGTTCCCACGCTTGGATTCTTCCATACTAAACCTCTTTAGTATGGTGTCTATATACCTGGATTGGGACAATCCCAGTATCCGTTTAGATCTATCTCTATAGATCATGATTCCCAATATGCAGGAGGCATCACCTAGATCTTTCATTGAGAATCTCTGTGATAAGAAGAGCTTGACTGATTGCAGCATAGGAATATCATTTCCCATCAAGAGTATGTCATCCACGTACAATACGAGGAAGACAACCTTACCCTCTGCTACCTTCTTATAGATACAAGGTTCATCTATATTTTTGATGAAGTCAAACTCTTTGACTACAACATCAAAACAGATGTTCCAACTCCGCGATGCTTGCTTTAACCCATAAATGGATTTAAGCAGCTTGCACACCTTTCCGCTGCTCCCACTATCTACGAAGCCCTCTGGCTGAGTCATGTACATGCACTCTTCTAAATCACCGTTTAGAAAGGCGGTCTTAACATCCATTTGCCAGATTTCGTAGTCATGGTATGCAGCAATGGCAAGTAAGATCCGGATGGACTTAAGCATAGCCACTGGAGAAAAGGTTTCGTCATAATCCACACCTGGACGTTGACGAAAACCCTTTGCTACAAGTCTAGCTTTGAAAGTCTCAACTTTTCCATCTACACCAAATTTCTTTTTAAAGATCCACTTGCTCCCAATGGGTTTTACCCTTTCAGGAGCATTTTCCAAAGTCCATACTTTGTTGGTGTACATGGATTCCATCTCAGATCGCATTGCATCCAGCCATTTTATAGAGTCACCACTCGTGATGGCCTGCTCGAAACTAGTTGGGTCATCATCATCCATGATGCAATCCTCGCTTCCACCATCAATGAGAAAACCGTAGTATCTCTCAGGTGGACGAGAAACCCTAGTAGATCGGCGGAGAGGCTAGGGTTCGTCGGGTACTACTGAATCCTCTGGTTCCACTAAATCATCAGTTGTAATTTGTGTATCTGGAACCTCTTCCAGCTCTACCTCTTTGCCACTAATTTCTTTTGCAAGAAATTCCCTTTCCAAAAAGGTGGCATGTTGAGCAACAAATACTTTTTGTTCCTCAGCGTGGTAGAAAAAATATCCTTGAGAATTCTTTGGATATCCCACAAATTTGCAAAGGACAGATCTTGCCTCGAGTTTGTCTGGATTTTGTCTTTTGACATAGGCCGGACAACTCCATATCTTAACTCGTTTAAAATATGGTCTCTTCCCACTCCATATCTCATATGGTGTGGTAGGTACAGATTTAGACGGAACTAGATTCAATATGTATATGGCTGTCTCAAGCGCATACCCCCAGAAGGAAATAGGTAACTCAGCATCGCTCATCATAGATCGCACCATATCTAATAGGGTCCGATTCCTTCGTTCCGATACACCGTTGTGCTGTGGTGTATAAGGAGGAGTAAGCTGAGAGAGAATCCTATTCTCTTTTAGATAATCTAAAAACTCACCGCTTAAGTATTCACCTCCTCGATCAGATCGAAGAATCTTAATACTTTTGCCCGTTTGGTTCTCTACTTCGTGCTTATATTCTCTGAATTTCTCAAAAGCTTCGGACTTGTGTTTCATCAGGAACACATATCCGAATCTTGAGAGATCGTCAGTGAAAGTAATGAAGTAGGAAGAACCGTTCCTGGCATGCGTAGACATGGGACCGCATACATCACTATGTACCAGTCCTAAGAGTTCGGTAACTCTTTCTCCGTGTCCACTAAACGGGGCTTTGGTCATTTTTCCTTTGAGACATGAATGGCAAGTATCATAAGATGATAATTCGAACGGATTCAAATAACCATTTTTATGTAACTTAGCCAGTCGTGTCGCATTGATATGACCAAGTCTACAATGCCACAAGAAGGATTCGTTCATGTCTGAACTTTTCCTCTTGTGTGTGTTTTGGATATTTAGGACTGTATTCTGATTTAGAATGAATATGCCATTATGTAACGAGCCTGATGCAATCAACTTTTGATCTAGGAATATGTTCATAACATTATCCTTTACCACAAAATTATATCCTTCTTTACTTAATAAAGAAACTGATATAATGTTGCACATCATGTTCGGTATATAATAGCATTCATTTAGAATCAGTGTATTACGACTTGGTAATACAAGGTGATATTCGCCAACTGCTTTGGCTGCAACATTTGCACCGTTCCCTACTAGAACGGAATGATCATCCTTTCCCAGTTCTCTACCTTTACGTAGCCCATGTAACTGTTTACATATGTGGGATCCTGATCCAGTATCTAATACCCAGGACGTAGGGTGAACTGAGAAACAGTTCTCAATAACTAACACACCTGAAGAAGATGCATCAACATGCATGTTCTTTTGGGCGGCGTGAGAATCCAGATATTCTCCTGTTTCCTGTTCAGTCTTATAACTCTTATAAGAAAGAACGGGTCCAACGTTCCCTTGCTCAGTACAATAATCGGGTTCAGTCAATACATCCATATTATTATCTTGATTATGGCCTGAAATGGTCGCTACCTGGAGAGAGAGAGAAGAAAACACTTTAGCGTATGCTCTTGCAAGATTAGATTGGTTATTATCTTATCTAATCAGGATGTCTCCCACTGTTTTTATCAAATCTACCTTAAAACCCTAAAAGGTAAGATTAGCCGGGATTAATTACACCCTACAATTTCGTCAATCTTTCAGTCAGATCAGTGTTGGTACTTTGAGGGAGGTTCCTCATGCTTTCGCACGGACCTAATTAAAGTAAACCTCGTTTTCCCAGAGGCGTAACCCCGTTAACACTTTTCTAGACACCTACTTGATCGGCTAGTTGTCTTGTGTAAAACTCTCCCAGGAGTAACTCTTACTCGCAGTGGGTATCAGGATCCAACTATCTCATAGGAGGTATGCAATCTCATTGCAAATTTCAACACTTGAAATTCCCGATAATATTTTGCCCCTAGCGATCTATGATCTTGACTAAGTCAACAAACCATAAATCGCAAGTCAAGTTCAACCCGTACATTTCTTGATTGAATTAAACCCACCCGTACGACCCTTGACTGAGTCAACAAGGCCGTGCGAATACCCTAATCCAATCACATCTCATGTTTTTAACAGATAAACACTACTTAGCTACCGTACACTACGCCTTGACTAAGTCAACAAACATAGCACGAATACTAAATAATATCTATCTGAAATGACGGAGGGCTACGCAGGTTTTTCAGAAAACCCTGAGCGTAATGAACTTGATATCGTCGTAGAATCATGTGTTTTTGAAAAGGAGTGTTTTTTAGGCTTTACTTAATTTCGCTAAAGGGGTCACTCCCGGTGAAGGGATCGTTGGCCCTTTCCTCATCGAATAAGGTGCAGGATATATCACATATACCGCTGTGCAAAGCAAAACACTAAAAGCAATCAAAAGACAAACCGCGTTTTGTAGCATCTGCCAGTTTTGCTAAAGGAGTCACTCCCGGTGAAGGGATCTCGGTCCTTTCCTCATCGAATAAAGTGCTGGATATATCGTATATATCACTGTGCAAAGCAAAACTGTAGCTACCCTTTTTATTAAGTTTTTGATTCTACAACATCTTTAGGTTTCTTTTCTTTTATTAATCTCATTAATAAAAATCCCATCAGCTTATGCTTCCTAAGCATCACAGAAGAAACGAAAGCAGTAATATTTATATATCAGTATATATATATATAGTATAAGCATTCGTCTCAGGCAGTAATATGATCTCATCACAGAACATTGCAGCAGAAGAACATATATGAAATATTGGATATACTAGGACGTCCGTGTTTTTAATACGAGCCTGTATAAAACACGGATTCCACGGTCGCGACGAATAGCCAAACCCACATCCCAAGACCCCTACGAGAGCGGCAAGTAACACTGCCAATTCTAGGGTTAGGAGACCCGGTCTCGACTCCTCGAGATGGCCTCCCACTGGACCCTGGAACCCGGTTACTTGTGCTCCCCTCCTTGGGTCTACCTAATGCGGAAAAGTAAATAATATACACTGGTGACAGCAACCGCATCCTGGAAGTGCCCCAAATAAAAGAATATTACATTACAAATGAATTTTACATGAATGAAAATAGAAACCCTCATCTCACATAAAACCCCCGGCTATTCAGAACGCGACGATCCAATATAACATATCACAGCAACACATAATATCTCATATCATCAACGTAAGTAAATATGCGCATCCCAATTATCGTTGACATATAGCAACGAAACCGGCGATATCACATATTACACTTACGGTCACAGAAAAGAAAGTGTAAAACTACAATATTTGGAATCCACAATCACTTTAGACATCGTAAATGCGAAATATCACATACTTCGTATTTCATGCCTAACTCTATGAATTCCACATATTGTATCACATTCCAGATAAATATACAGTATTAAACTTTCCGAACAGATAATCAAACACCCAAAATTTCCCAAAATGCTCAACTCTTGAGCGGAGTTCAAATAATCCCAGAATATGTCACAGTACCGGTGATCCAGCCGTAGAAGGGCCAAGCCAACGCCTCACATGTGGCGCGCCGTACTGCCCCAAACCCGAAGGTTCAAAAGGCAGTTCAAGACGGTCACATAATCGAGTTAAGGTTTGTTGTCTTCTAGAGGGTCCACCGCTTAACTTGTACAATTTTTCCGAAAGATTTAAACCCAAAAAAAATTTTAACACTTGAAAATTTGCCGTACCGGGAAACAGTAAGTTAATGATATCCGTTCAAATAGTTTAACAGTTTCTAAACATTCGGAAAGAAATACGAATTTAAAATTTCCGATCGAGTCTACTATTACAAAACAAACCCCAGAATTTTAAACACCTGGAACAGATTAAAAATAACCAGAATAGTCAGCAAGTACCTACGGTTAAAACCATGAAGCCACGTGTCCTAATCCTACAGTGAGGCCGCGGAACCGCCGCGAGATCCATGTTACTGCCGCGGATCCGCGCTCGGTCGGTGGAATTATGGGCACGTGTTTCATGGTAATTCTTAGAATTCCCTGCTGATTTTTTTTACATATTTTTAATTCAGAAAAATCCAAAAATTTTAAAAATTTCCAGAGAGGGGTCAAGTTTCGTCGTTTCGGGTTCGATCGGAGTTTTAACTTCGTAAACACATCGCCTAATGCTCTAGCTAGGCTCTGATACCACTGTAGGGTTTCTAGGCACTCTTGTGACGGTTCAAAAGGCATCAAACATGCCCGGATTAAATTTTAGACGTGCCGAACAACCCAAAGCCGGGATCTTTGCTAGATTATTAGGGTTTAACATGCAATAAGATAACTTTTATCTAAGTGTGAGGGATTACAACCTTTGTAGTCCGCTCCTTCACTTCACAAGCTCCGAGTAGAAGTCCCTTTGTCGCGATCCGCGATCTCCCGGACTCATGAGAGGCTCCACGACTCGAACGATCCATTCTAGCTTGTCGTAATCCAAATCTCCGATGATCTACCTTGAAGTTGCTTCGACTCAAGCTTTCTCACTCTTAAAGAAGAGAACACACTAATCTCATGGGCTAGATGAGATGAGGATGAGAGAGTAGTATTTTTGCTTTCTTTTTAAATCATTTTCTCAATTTTATTCATCACTTCAAGAAAAACTAGCAAGCTTTCTTGAAGAAGGAAGAAGAAGATAATGAAAAGATAATGATAATCTTTTTCTTTTGTGATGAATAGAAATATAAACATATGATTGAATTATTAACCATGGTCAAGGATGATTGGATAAGAATATGTAGAGAAATAACTAGAGTTAGGGTTTGGTTAGGTTTAGTAAAGTGTCATCCATAAATATCTTTACAATGACAAAACAAATAGCTTCTAGAAGGTGCATGAAGCAACTAACCCTAATTAAACCCTAATCTCAATTAATCATCCTTAAACATGTTTAATAATTAATCATATCATGTCACAATAATATATATCACATATATATTATATATTTGCAACAAAAGAAAATAATACAATTAACATATATCGCATATATATCAATGTATCATCCACTGAGAAAATGAAATAATAAAGTAAGCCAATATTAGTTAATATAATAATATATCATATATATTATTATATATTAAATCATCGAATCAACACTTGATCTGACGATCCGGCTATATCGAATATAACCGACTAATATATCATGTACCGATTCATCGAATCAACACTTGATCCGATGTCCCGGTTCATATCTAAATATCCTGAGAATATAATACGGTATCCCATATCGCATTATTCTCATTCCCGCGCATATCACATATGTGCCACTACTCTGTTTCGCCTGAGCCAAGAAACCTCTGTGTAGGACTCTAAAGAATCGTCAATACGCCGGTAGCAGGTGATGATCATATCAAACACCCACAAGCTGCAAGCGGTCAGCTAAACGTAACAGCCACCCAGGTATTGAGCGATCAGAAGATCAACAAGCTAGCCTGTGCGTTCTCCTGTGAATCCAACCAGTAACACTGCCGTACAGTCCGGTCTGTTCGTCTGATATGTCGCATATCAAGTCTAGGGGTGGTATACGTCAGACCCCAGTAACCGATAAGTCGTGTCGATGTGTGGCTCATAACGGGTCGAGAAACTACTAGTAAAACTTACCAGTAAATCTCCATATCAGCCCTGGCCAGGGACTTCCAGTTATAGCCAATCGAACACAGCACAATATCAACTCCCTATACCGGGAGAGACGAATCCCCTCCTATCGCTCATTGCCTCCATGTGATTCGGGACTGTACCCAAAAGCCACCGTTTTGCACGCCCTCTTGGACGTGGTAAGGTGGAAATCAAAGCACAGTGGGAATCACACAAGACTCTATGACGATCTCGGGTCTTCAGACTACCCTGTACCAGTGTCACCGGAGAACTGCCATCTGACGTGTGGTATATCACCATCTGGGAGTTCTCGGCGAGTCCGTCCAGTGTACCCAGTCTCCACTGAGCACCCGTACACCATCTCTGATGTCAAACACCGATGGATATGGGATCATCCATCGCCCATCATATGGGTCAAGATGCGTATACGCTAGTCTACTCTGGTGTATCGATGCCCTGTCTCGATATACCCTCGACTAGGAACAGTTATAGGATGTACTCATCGACTACCGCGGCCCCACTAGTATGATCTCATCATAGTCCCAGTAGTCGAGTACAGATCCTAAGGGTTTTATCAACATGTGAGAGTGAAACAGTAAACCAATACAAGTCAACATGTTAAGATAAAGTGAAACCAAATAGCATACTATCATGACGAGCAAGAAAGTCTTCTCTATATATAACCAAGCATCCATTATAATATACATCAAATGTACAACAATGGCCTCTAGGGCATATACATAACTAACAAAAACTTAGTTTGGTCACTAGTTTCTTTTGATAATTGAAAAATACTAATAAAAATGCCATTTTTGCTAACTAGTTTTTGGAAATTCTTAAATAAATGAAAATTTTAAAATATAATTTATGGTTTCATTATATCATTATCATCAATGAATTGTAGTTTATTGTATTAATTCATACAAAATCCAGTTTAAATGTGATATTGTGACATTTTGCTTGTAAGATGTTGAAAATTGCTAAAGGTTGCAAACTAGAAATTTCAAATTAATACAAATTTGTGTAATAAAAATATAGTAGTGGTTTGTATAATCTATTTATGCTAATTAATGAGTATCATGACCATTAGTTTCGTTTAAACAGTAAGCTTTGAAGTAAAACGGTAAATTGGCGTTTTCGGGTTTTACAAAATCGGACTGTTTGATCGATTTTTAGGGTTTCGATGGATTAAATCATGTTTTATATTATAAGTAATGAGTTTTAAACTACGAGTTGTTTGTTAATGTTTATCTCGGTTAATCGGAGTTTGTACGCCGATATCGAGCGATATTTGGTTCTTTTTGCGTGAACGGGACATAGGTTTTAACCTATGCGCGTTACGTGCGTCATTTTGATGTTGTCCGTGATTCAGTTTACGATATTATATATGTTTACGTATAGGTACCCCTCACGTGGACTTCGGACGATGAAGAAGAGGATGGCGACACCGTCTTCGGCAGACATGGACCATGTGAGTAGATGTATATCTACGGGGGGAAGTTGGGTGGATGGCGTTTAGCACCCCCGCAACGTAGAATAAGAATAACATTTATTGACATTAGGAAGCCAGAGGTGACCTTAGATTCTTAATGAGTAGGACCCCTTTAGGCTGGACTAGACTTATTTAGGAAGGCCATATTAGAGGATAAATACCTTGGAAGAGATTCGTAAGTTTCAGGCAGATACACACACGCACACACACTAAAACTCGACGTGGTGTATACGTATATGTGTGTATATATATAAGACTAAGTATAGGTATATATATATATATATATATACAACACGTATATGGGATACAATGATGTGATATGATACACGGGAATGAAACAGTATAACTGGGCTTGATGCTGTGATTCTTGGCTACGGTCGTGTTATGATGATAGCGGTGTTGGAGATAGTACCCTCAGAGTCAATTATTGGATCACAGGCACGTGATTACAATGATTGAGGGAGGACCTATCCCGGTAGGACAGTCTTACTCAAGATGATAGTATGCTATCTGGTTTATCTTTATCATCGTGTACTGTTTTAGGTGACCTTACAGGTCGCTATTACAAGTTGATAGAGCCCCTAGGATTCTTGCTTGACTACCAGCAGTATGAGGGCGATCATATACGTGAGAGCTGGGGTCTATAAGCACATCCTTAATAGGTCCCTAGTCGTGGGAGTTTCGAGACAGGGCATCGATACTCCAGAGTAGACTAGTGTATACAGTCGAGACCCCGACGAGGGGCGGTGGCCGGTCTCACAAGCCACTGGTGTCAGTTGGTTCACCTAAGATGTATACAGGTGCTCATTAGGTGATGGGTACACCAGACAGGACTCGCCGGGAGCATGCTAGTTGGTCTTATACCTGACGTCAGATAGCAGTTCCCTGGTGACATGTGTACAGGTTAGTTCATCGACCTGAGGATCGTCATTTGTCTCACGTGAGTTCCCACTGTACTTTGATTACTACCCTACCACGCTCAAAGGAGACGTGCAAACAGGTTTTAGTTGGGTACAGTCCCGAGCCATATGGAGGCAGTGAGCGGATCTTCAGGGGTTCGTCTCTCCCGGTATTGGGGGTGAGGTCGCGCTGTGTCTATGAGAGCCATTACATGAAGTTCTAGGCCAAGGCAGGAGATTTACTGGTAGGTATTCCAGTAGTATCTCAGGGTGTTCTGGGCTACACTCCGACACGACTTGTACCGCTTTTGGGGGTCTGACTTTTACCAACCCCCTAGGCCTGCCATGCGATGCTCATAGACGAACGGACCGGACTGTACGGATATTGTCACTGACAGGCTCAGTAGGGAGTCAGGATGAGTTCGCTCACAGACGTCCTTTTTGGTCAATAGCTGGTGGCACGTCACGTATGGTTAATACCTCTGACGTGCTAGTGGGTAAATCCACAGCCATAGTATTGATGAGTCTTTAGAGTCCACCACACACACAGTTACTCAAGTTTCGGGCAAAACGCTGTAGAGGCCGTATGGAGATATGGCAGGGTTCGATCAGATATGTGCGGTATTGCACGGATCATGATCGGACGGAAAATACTAGCGGGCATTGGTTTAAGTCGGATCCTAGTATTGCACAGTGTAGATTTTGTCTCATTGCATTTGTATTCGATCGGAATATAGATGCGGGTGTGTATACACAGTATCGGGGTTTTCCTGTAATTTATTACGGGACTAGTTTTCTGTAGTTGCCAGTTTGCTTTCCGTTACGGCCTTTTTCCTTTGTATCTTTCATTGGCCAAAGATTGGTGGAGGATGGCTTATTTGCATTTGTGCAAATAAGCATTTGTGGAGGGTGTTTTTTTTTGCAAGTTTTTGTATCATGATGGTCTCATGATGGAGCACCATTCCTTGACTTTTCATGGTTCATGATTGCTTGACTTTGTGATGAGATGATTGGTTGATGGAGTGTGGGTTTTAGGGGGAGATCATTTCTTTTTCATGATGGCCCTTTTTTCTCTCTTGCATTATTCTTGTGGCTCCCTCATCCATAGATCTCTCATTTCATTTTCTCACTCCCTTCACCATGTCATGGCCGGCCATGAAGATAGAGGGGCTGTCCCAATATTTGGTGAGGGGATTTTTGGTCTTTTGTCTTCATAAAAAATCCCAAAGTTTCATCACCAAAAGTTTTTAGTTCATTTCCTCCACCAAAGGCAACTTCCACTACCCCAAAATGAGACATGAGTTCTATATTATTCTACAGCAAATCTTGGGCACGTCGACTCGCCAGTTTCATGCCCGAGTTGTCTCGGACCAGAGGTGGGAGCCCGTAAAAGAAGCCGGCGAAGTGGTGCCCTTCCGGCGACGTGATGGAGACCGGAGATTCCGCGGTGAGATCGGGACGACGACGAGAAGACCGAAGGACACGGATCGCTCGGTATATCTCTCTTCCCATCTTGTAGTTAGCTAGATTTATGTTAATGGCCCGATCCGGGTATTTAGTGCGCGGTGGTGCCGGTTTCGAAAGTTAAAGTAAAGCATCGCTTCCGCATTTTGGCCTCGGGATGACGGCCGGAGCGCCGCCGTGCACTTACAGTGGTATCAGAGCCTCGCCATTAACATAGTCTAGCTTTGTCTAATGTGTTTACACTTTCGATCGAACAAAATTCCAAAAACCCGCGTTTTCTTTGCATCAGTTTTCTGTCGATTTTTTTTCTGGCTCGAAAAATTTTTCAGTATGTTGCAGAAGTACATGCTGGAAGTTTTAAGAATTCTGGAGAAAATTGGTGGCGTGACATTATAGAACTGCCGCGGAACCGCCGCCAAACCGCCCTTGGGGCCGCGATTCCGCCGTAGTACAGTGCCCTCACTGCACCAATTTTGTACAGAGCTCTTTAAACAGGGAAATTGGGGTTTTGGAATATTATTTTTGGGCCCAGAATTTCATTAAGTGCTACAATAATGCTTGGGGCCCATTTGGTAAATTTTGATCGATCGGAAAATTTTAAACACATTAGTTCACAGTATTTACATTATATCTGCGACCGTGAATGTCACTTGATCGGTAAATCCTGTCTAACTGCTATAGCCCGGTTAGACGGATTTGCGAACGTGACATTCACGTTGATGTTCTGTGTTATGTTGTGTTGTTGCGGATCGGTCGTGGGGGATAGCCTGGATGCAATGCTATTACAGTTTTTTTTGTTGTATTATGTACATTTGATATTGCGGGGCGAGCGTCCGACATGTGGACTGTCGTCACTACCTGTTTGTATTATTCTTTTGGGGCACGACCGGGCTGAGGTTGATACACCCGTTGTATGTATATTCTACTTTCTGTACTAGGATTACCCCACGAAGGGGTGCACGGATAGACGGGTTCTAGAGGGAAACGGGCCCGCATCTCATGGCATTGAGACGGAAAGGGCTTCACTCTAGAATTAGCGGGCTATTCGCCGCACTCGTAGGGGGTATAGGTTGACGCAGGAGGGGTGCCCAAGTTACCGGATTTCGTGAAGTGCTGGGTGGTCCATTCACGTTGCTGAAGGGGGCTGCCTCGCTTCAGGTTTTGGCGGGTAACTTGCCACACCCGTAGGGGTCTAGGATTTCATTGCACATGCTATCCACACGACCAGGGGAACGTCGGGTTTCAGTAACGGCTCTATGAAACCCGGGGATCCCAGATATCTGTATTGTTCTGTGATGCTGTACATTTCTGTGATGTTGCATTTTATCACGCCTTGAGCGAAATATTATATATTGATATATATATACTAGTAGATGTTGTATATGTTTTGCATCCGTGCTAGTCCAGTCCCCGCTCTGTCGTTAGTTAGCTAATCAACGGGTAATGACGGGACCTAGTGGCGAATGCGGATGGCATATACGTACATCATTATATTTCGTTCTTTATTGGTGTGATCAATTGATGGGACTGTGTTGATTCGGATCAATGCAAGTTAAAAACAAACCTTTTATGATGTTGTTGGAACAACTTTTCAAAAAGCTGTTATTGTAAAGGCGTTCTCTTTTATTTTGCACAGTGATATTCGGTTATGAATATCCAACACCTCAGTCGATGAGGCAAGGGCCGAGATCCCTTCACCGGGAGTGACCCGTTGGCTAGAAGTTTGCGTCAGGACAATAACTTCACTATAGCCGATTACTTTGGCTTTGCATCGTGGTATTCAGTTGGAATATCCTGCACCTCATTATACGGGGAAAGTGCCGAGATCCTTTCACCGTGAGTGACCTCTTTAGCGAAGGTTTTCGTTACTATATTTTCTAAAAATCTATCCGTTCCTTCAACGATATCAAGTTCATTACGTTAAACGTTTTCGCCAGAAACCATTCGTAGCCCTCCATCATTTCAGTTAAATATTCGGTAGTATTCAAGCTATATATTTTGACCCCATGCCAAGGCATAGTGTTTGGTAGCTGCCGGGTATTTATCTGTTGCATAGATAGATGTGTTGGTTTGGGACAGTCGTACTACTATTTTGGCCTACGTCAAGGGTATGTACGGGTGGGTTCAAATTAACCTGGACAATGATGGGTAGAACTTGACATGTGACTTACAATATTTTGACCTCACACCAAGGTCATAAGAGCATGGGGCAAAAATCCATATCGGGAGTTTCTAAAGAAACTGAAACTTGCCAGATATACGCATACCTTCTGGAGTGTGATAACGTGAGCGGATTCCGTCACGATTATCATGCGATGATAGTTGGATCACAATTTCCACTGATGAGTTGGTTTAGTCCTCGGGTGATCCCGACTAATTGTTCTTTTAGGTTTGGAGAAGAATTTGACGGTACAGTGGGAGGTTTCCAGATTAGATAAATTGATAACCATTCTGATCTAGGTTAGAGTGCACGCTGAGTGTTTCTTTTCTTTCTCTCTTTGGCAGCGACCATTGACCCGACCCTAGACTATGACTCAGAGACCAAAATTAACCGAACCTTCTTTAACACTGGCTTTTGGATTGTCAGAGTTGCAGACCTCATTGTCACTCCTACTTTTACCCTTTTTCTCCAGGACACCCCGTATTACTACGAACGTCCACTTCCATTGGACAAAACCATCATATGGTCATATACGAACTCGAAGGAACTTGTTCCAGATTCGAGTATGGTTTCCGGTTCTGGAGAAAACGAATAGGAGCATTCAGTTGTCTTTTCCTTTTACCTTCTCTCAGGTTGTGAGTACCCTTAGATTAGGGGATAGTACACCTATTACGCAAATTTGACAGTCTTCTTCCAAACCATAGGCAGGTGCCGACCGGTAGGGAATGAAGAAAACCAATTTGCCTAACGATGGTGTACAGAAGGTATTATGTAAAGACAAAGAAAGGGATTAGAAGGAGGGCAAAGTAAATTGCGGCTGCTATTCACGACCAAACCAAATATTTCATTACCACTCGCACTTCACCTTTGTATTTCTCCAGGACACTCCGTATCACTACGAAGATCTACAGATATTTAGATACTCCATCGTATGGTTATATACGAACTCGAAAGGAACTTGTTCCAGTTCGGGGATGGATTCTGGTTCAGGAGAAATAGGAATAAGGTTTATTCGGTTGTCTTTTATCTTCACCTTCTCTCGCATTGCGAGTGCTCCTAGGATTAGGACAGTACACCCATTATGCTTATTGGATAGTCTTCTTCCAAACCATAGGCTGGTGCCGAACGGTAGGGAAGGAAAAAAACCATTTGGCCTAAAAGGGTGTGTAGAAGGTAATGACTAAAAACATATGAAGGGATGTGGAGAGATGGTAAAGAAATATACGGTTACTGTTGTGAATCTGATAATGGAAGAGGCATTGCTAGGAATACCAGGATACCCCTATGAAATATTTTAATGTTTCAGTTTCACTGTGTGCCGTTAAAAGAAAACTGATTTCCTAATTAGACACTTGCTCCAGGGTATGTATTTACCAGGTAAGATTCTCACATCTGTATAGTTTTACAGATGATGAGTAGGAGTAAGTTATTGGAAATTAGGTGATTATCCTCATTATATCGGAATTCGTTGTAATTTGTGATATTTGAGGAAATCACCTGGGTTGTTTGCCGGACGGCAAATATTCGGTTTTGAATATCCGCTGTTATGCACCAATTTCAAATTGATATATCTGTACGTCTATTTTCATAAAGTGAGATATACCTTTTTGAAATTATATCCATGACATTTACCTATATCAGTGGATGGTTAGGTAAGGAGCATTAAACAGCGGTGTAATTCTTCTTAACCATAAGTACAGTTTTCAACCTACGACACACAGGGATTGAGTTACTAAACTCGGGAGACTTATACAGAGTATTGTATGTTGTCCAGTGTCCATGAGGACAGAGGGGTTGGTTCTCGTACTATATTCAGTTTACTTATGACTTCTCTAGTTCTTAGACAAGTGTTTCGTAGAAACACAAGGTCCAAGTTTTGAGAAATTATAGGTATAAGAGTAAAGTAGAGAACCAGATGTTGCAAGTATCGGGATTTTTCAAGGTGATCGAAGATATAGATACTTGTGTATGGTATTCAGTTGATAGTGATGACTAAGAGAACTTGCTTCTCTTTCAGGTTACTCATAATTGAAAGCACTCCTAAGTTGAGTAACGCTGATCGACCTCTCTCCATTTAGTTGACATGCACTGGAGATAGCTGCATGATTTGAATTTGGTTCAATTAAATCAGTGCCTCTGGTCCTATATTGGATATAGAACAGTTCGTATCTTAACGATGTTAAGGTACGGGGAGTTGTCCGGCTTATGCTTAAAACCAGACTCTGGATAACTCAAGGCATGTTTCTGTAATGGCTGTTTATGGGTTGACCCAGGCTATGATGAGGGTTGACTTTCTACCATCTGGAAGATCAATAGTGATATTGTTCTTGACTCGCCATAGTTTTAATAAAAATGGATTTTTTCAGAAAACAGTAATGGGAGTATGGTAGAACTGGAAGTGATTCCAGAACCGCAAACGATTACTGAGGATTTGATAAAAACCTAAAGATTCAATCTGGTTTGACATTCCATTGGCCACTCCGCAGATATGGTGGGTAACCTCAGGCACCCGAGAGGTACTCCGGTAGCCTCATGGACGGTGGCAGGGAGGTTTTTGTTTACCCAGATTTGCCATTGCTGTTGTTCCAGACTGTGAGACCCGGCAGGAGGATGAGTATAGCGTCGTTCTAAACTAGTTTTAGAAGTGTACGTGTATATGACTTGCCAGAGGGTTGTCGTGGTCAGTGGGAGCAGCAGAAGCATTGGTGGACAAGTGGCATATGTCTATTTATAGACTAAAACAGATATAGCAGAGATAGATCATCTATTTCTGATATGACAGTCATAGGTTTGACTTCATCAGCATAGGGGATGGATCTGTTAAGAAGATAGTAGCGTGTGATGTCCTGGTATTTGGATGACATACACAGAGTAGGAAAGGAAACTCCTATACTACGATCGGTTAAACTTTGGTTGTCACACAGTGGTTTCTCCACATGGGACTTGGATATAATATCTGACATTTTGGTTACTGGATCTATGGTTTTAGATCTAGATTTGGGAAGTATCCCAATCTGGGTACTTAGACAGCATTCTATGAGTATTTAGAATGGTCGACTCCTGGCACGGTAGTATACCTGCATGTGATAGAGTCACCCTCTCTAAAAGTGTCTCATAGACTAAAGTAGAGAGGGATGTGCATGATTGGCAGATCACTTGCTTAGGCAATTGAGTCAATCATGAGATGTCAAGTACCACACCAGATGTTGTTCTTGCAGTAGATGCAATAAGTTGCTATTGATCCAATCCTCGAGAAACAATCGGAAGCAGTATTAGAACATAAGTGAATGTTCTAGGGATATGATAACGTCAGCCTCGTTCAGGAGACAGTTATCATTCCAGGCTTCCAAGGTGACCTGGACGACAGGGAGGTTGTTAGAGTTATAGTTTTCCCTCTGACGAGGGGCAGTATTTTGGACAGGTGATCCAGGCGGATACTGAGGGAGGCATGGCACATGATACTGATTAGGTTCAGTTGACGATACAGTCTAAAAAGTTTGGATTTGGAGTTCATTTATGAACTAGGTCCCATCAGACATCCAGACATATTCTAAGACATGTATTGCTCATTTCGAGAGATGGGTTTCTCCGCGAACTTAAGATTAAGAGAGACATAGAAAGAAACATCACGGCGGATCCACTTACTGAGGCTATTCCTCAAACTCAATAGTTTCGCAAACGAGCTTTGTGAGACTGACTAGTAGAGGAGTTGGGTGTTCGGTATTACACGGGCTGTGAGTATGCGACATCGCAATAATTAGCCTTGAGTGCAAGTGGGAGATTGTTGGAGATAGTGCCCTCAGAGTCAATTATTGGATCACAGGCACGTGATTTCAATGATTGAGGGAGGACCTATCCCGGTAGGACAGTTTTACTCAAGATGATAGTATGCTATCTGGTTTATCTTTATCATCGTGTACTGCTTTAGATGACCTTACAGGTCGCTATTACACGTTGATAGAGCCCCTAGGATTCTTGCTTGACTACCAGCAGTATGAGGGCGATCATATACGTGGGAGCTGGGGTCTATAAGCACATCCTTAATAGGTCCCTAGTCATGGGAGTTTCGAGACAGGGCATCGATACTCCAGAGTAGACTAGTGTATACAGTCGAGACCCCGACGAGGGGCGGTGACCGGTCTCATAAGCCACTGGTGTCAGTTGGTTCACCTAAGATGTATACAGGTGCTCATTAGGTTATGAGTACACCAGACAGGACTTGCCGGGAGCATGCTAGTTGGTCTTATACCTGACGTTAGATAGCAGTTTCCTGGTGACATGTGTACAGGTTAGTTCATCGACCCGAGGATCGTCATTTGTCTCGTATGAGTTCCCACTGTACTTTGATTACTACCCCACCACGCTCAATAGAGACGTGCAAACAGGTTTTAGTTGGGTACAGCCCGAGCCACATGGAGGCAGAAAGCGGATCTTCAGGGGTTCGTCTCTCCCGGTATTGGGGGCGAGGTCGCGCTGTGTCTAGGAGAGCCCTTACACGAAGTCCTTGGCCAAGGCAGGAGATTTACTGGTAGGTATTCCAGTAGTATCTCAGGGTGTTCTGGGCTACACTCCGACACGACTTGTACCGCTTTTGGGGGTCTGACTTTTACCAACCCCCTAGGCCCGCCATACGATGCTCATAGACGAACGGACCGGACTGTACGGATATTGTCACTGACAGGCTCAGTAGGGAGTCAGGATGAGTTCGCTCACAGACGTCCATTTTGGTCAATAGCTGGTGGCCCGTCACGTATGGCTAATACCTCTGACGTGCTAGTGGTTAAATCCACAGCCATAGTATTGACGAGTCTTTAGAGTCCACCACACACACAGTTGCTCAAGTTTCGGGTGAAACCCTGTAGAGGCCGTATGGAGATATGGCAGGGTTCGATCAGATATGTGCGATATTGCACGGATCATGACCGGACGGAAAATACTAGCGAGCTTTGGTTTAAGCCGGATCCTAGTATTGCATAGTGTAGATTTTGTCTCATTGCATTTGTATTCGGTCGGAATATAGATGCGGGTGTGTATACACAGTATCAGGGTTTTCCTGTAATTTATTACGGGACCAGTTTTCTGTAGTTGCCAGTTTGCTTTCCGTTTCGGCCATTTTCCTTTGTATCTTTCATTGGCCGATGATTGGTGGAGGAGGGCTTATTTGCATTTGTGCAAATAATCATTTGTGGAGGGTGTTTTTTTTGCAAGCTTTTGTATCATGATGGTCTCATGATGGAGCACCATCCCTTGACTTTCCATGGTTCATGATTGCTTGACTTTGTGATGAGATGATTGGTTAATGGAGTGTAGGTTTTAGGGGGTGATCATTTCTTTTTCATGATGGCCCTTTTCTCTCTCTTGCATTATTCTTGTGGCTCCCTCATCCACAGATCTCTCATTTCATTTTCTCACTCCCTTCACCATGTCATGGCCGGCCATGAAGATAGAGGGGCCGTCCCAATATTTGGTGAGGGGATTTTTGGTCTTTTGGCTTCACAAAAAATCCCAAAGTTTCATCACCAAAAGATTTTAGTTCATTTCCTCCACCAACGGCAACTTCCACAAACCCAAAATGAGACATGAGTTCTATATTATTCTACAGCAAATCTTGGGCTCATCGACTCGCCAGCTTCGTGCCCGAGTTGCCTCGGACCAGAGTGGGAGCTCGTAAAAGAAGCCGGCGAAGTGGTGCCCTTCCGGCGACGTGATGGAGACCGGAGATTCCGCGGTGAGATCGGGACGATGACGAGAAGACCGAAGGACACGGATCGCTCGGTATATCTTTCTTCCCATCTTGTAGTTAGCTAGATTTATGTTAATGGCCCGATCCGGGTATTTAGTGCGTGGTGGTGCCGGTTTCGAAAGTTAAAGTAAAGCATCGCTTCCATATTTTGGCCTCGGGATGACGGCCGGGGCGCCGCCGTGCACTTACAGTGGTATCAGAGCCTCGCCATTAACATAGTCTGGCTTTGTCTAATGTGTTTACACTTTAGATCGAACAAAATTCCAAAAACCCGCGTTTTCTTTGCATCAGTTTTCTGTCGATTTTTTTTCTGGCTCGAAATTTTTTTCGGTGTGTTGCAGAAGTACATGCAGGAAGTTTTAAGAATTCTGGAGAAAATTGGTGGCGTAACACTGTAGAACCGCCGCGGAACCGCGGCCAAACCCCCCTTGGGGCCACGGTTCCGTCGCAGTACAGTGCCCTCACTGCACCAATTTTGTACAGAGCTCTTTAAACAGGGAAATTGGGGTTTTAGAATATTATTTTTGGACCCAGAATTTCTTTAAGTGTTACAATAATGCTTGGGGCCCATTTGGTAAATTTTGATCGATCGGAAAATTTTAAACACATTAGTTCACAGTATTTAAATTATATCTAAGACCGTGAATGTCACTTGATCGGTAAATCCTGTCTAACTGCTGTTTCCCGGTTAGACGGATTTGCGAACGTGATATTCACGTTGATGTTCTGTGTTATGTTGTGTTGTTGCGGATCGGTCGTGGGGGATAGCCTGGATGCAATGCTAGTACAGTTTTTTTGTTGTATTATGTACATTTGATATTGCGGGGCAAGCGTCCGACATGTAGAGTGCCGTCACTGCCTGTTTGTATTATTCTTTTGGGGCACGACCAGGCTGAGATCGATGCACCCGTTGTATGTATATTCTACTTTCTATACTAGGATTACCTCGCGGAGGGGTGCACGGATAGCCAGGTTCTAGCGGGCAATGGGCCCGCATCTCATGGCATTGAGATGGAAGGGGCTTCACTCTAGAATTGGCGGGTTATTCTCCGCACTCGTAGGGAGTATAGGTTGACCCAGGAGGGGTGCCCAAGTTACCGGATTCCGTGAAGTGCTGGGTGGTCCATTCACGTTGCTGAAGGGGGCTGCCTCGCTTCAGGTTTTGGCGGGTAACTTGCCACACCCGTAGGGGTCTAGGATTTCATTGCCCAGGCTATCCACACGACCAAGGGAACGTCGGGTTTCAGTAGCGGCTCTGTGAAACCCGGGGATCCCAGATATCTGTATTGTTCTGTGATGCTGTACATTTCTGTGATGTTGCATTTTATCATGCCTTGAGCGAAATATTATATATTGATATATATATACTAGTAGATGTTGTATATGTTTTGCATCCGTGCTAGTCCAGTCCCCGCTCTGTCGTTAGTTAGCTAACCTAACAGGTAATGACGGGACCCAGTGGCGAATGCAGATGGCATATACGTACATCATTATATTTCATTCTTTATTGGTGTGATCAATTGATAGTACTGCGTTGATTCGGATCAATGCAAGTTAAAAACAAACCTTTTATGATGTTGTTGGGACAACTTTTCAAAAAGCTGTTATTGTAAAGGTGTTCTCTTTTGTTTTGCACAGTGATATTCGGTTATGAATATCCAGCACCTTAGTCGACGAGGCAAGGGCCGAGATCCCTTCACCGGGAGTGACCCCTTGGACAGAAGTTTGCGTCAGGACAATAACTTCACTATAGCCGATTACTTTTGTTTTGCATCGTGGTATTCAGTTGGAATATCCTGCACCTCATTCTACGGGGAAAGAGCCGAGATCCTTTCACCGGGAGTGACCTCTTTAGCGAAGGTTTTCGTTACTATATTTTCTAAAAGCTATCCGTTCCTTCAACGATATCAAGTTCATTACGTTAAACGTTTTCGCCAAAAACCATTCGTAGCCCTCCATCATTTCAGTTAAATATTCGGTAGTATTCATGCTATGTATTTTGACCTCACGCCAAGGCATAGTGTTTGGTAGCTGCCGGGTATTTATCTGTTGCATAGATAGATGCGTTGGTTTGGGACAGTCGTACTACTATTTTGGCCAACGTCAAAGGTATGTACGGGTTGGTTCAAATTAACCTGGACAATGATGGGTAGAACTTGACATGCGACTTACGATATTTTGACCTCACGCCAAGGTCATAACAGCATGAGGCAAAAATCCACATCGGGAGTTTCTAAATAAACTGAAACTTGCCAGATATGCGCATACCTTCTGGAGTGTGATTACGGGAGCGGATTCCGTCACGATTATCATGCGATGATAGTTGGATCCCGATTCCCACTGATGAGTTGGTTTACTCCTCGGGTGATCCCGACTAATTGTTCTTTTAGGTTTGGAGAAGAATTTGACGGTACAGTAGGAGGTTTCCAGATTAGATAAATTGATAACCATTCTAATCTAGGTTAGAGTGCACGCTGAGTGTTTCTTTTCTTTCTCTCTTTTGCATCGACCATTGACCCGACCCTAGACTATGACTCAGAGACCAAAATTAACCGAACCTTCTTTAACACTGGCTTTTGGATTGCCAGAGTTGCAGACCTCATTGCCACTCCTACTTTTACCCTTTTCTCCAGGACACCCCGTATTACTACGAACGTCCACTTCCATTGGACAAAACCATCGTATGGTCATATACGAACTCAAAGGAACTTGTTCCAGATTCGAGGATGGTTTCCGGTTCTGGAGAAAACGAATAAGACTATTCAGTTGTCTTTTCCTTTTACATTCTCTCGGGTTGCGAGTACCTCTTAAATTAGGGGATAATACACCTATTACGCAAATTGGACAGTCTTCTTCCAAACCATAGGCAGGTATCGACCGGTAGGGAATGAAGAAAACCAATTTGCCTAACGATGGTGTACAGAAGGTATTATGTAAAGACAAAGAAAGGGATTAGAAGGAGGGCAAAGTAAATTGAGGCTGCTATTCACGACCAAACCAAATATTTTATTACCACTCCCACTTCACCTTTGTATTTTCTCCAGGACACTCCGTATCACTACGAAGTGTTAGTTGTATGTATGCCCTAGAGGCCAGTATTGTACAGATGATGTATATTATATTAGATGCTTGGACATATATAGAGATGACTTTCTTGCTCGATATGATAGTATGCTATCTGGTTACTCTTTATCTTAACATGTACACTAGTCTCTTTAAACTGTCTTATAGTTACATGTTGGTAAAGCCCTTAGGATGTGTACTTGACTACCTGGACTATGATGCAAATCATACTAGTGGGGACATGGTAGTCCATAAGTACATCCTTCAAGGTCCCTAGTCGTGGGTGTATCGAGACGAGGCATCGATATACCAGTGTAGACTAGCGTATACGCTTCTCGACCCATGAGATGGGCGATGGATAATCCCATATCCATTGGTGTTTGACATCAGAGATAGTATACGGGTGCTTAGTGGAGACTGGGTACACTGGACGGACTCGCCGAGAACTCCCAGATGGTATTATACCTCACGTCAGATGGCAGTTCTCAGGTGACACTTGTGCAGGTTAGTCTGTAGACCCGAGATCGTCATAGAGTTTTGTGTGATTCCCACTGTGCTTTGATTTCCACCTTACCACGTCCATGAGGGCGTGCAAAATGGTGGTCTTTGGGCACAGTCCCGAGTCACATGGAGGCAATGAGCGATAGGAGGGGTTTCGTCTCTCCCGGTATTGGGGGTTGATGTTGCGCTGTGCTCGATTGGCTGTAACAGGGAAGTCCCTAACCAGGGCTGATCCGAGATTTACTGGTAAGTGTTACCAGTAGTTTCTCGACCCGTTATGAGCCTCACATCGGCATGACTTATCGGTTATTGGGGTCTGATGTTTACCACCCCTAAACTTGATATGCGACATATCAGACGAACAGACCGGACTGTACGGTAAGTGTTACTGGTTGGATTCACAGGAGTGTGAGCAGGCTAGCTCGTCGATCTTCTGATCGCTCAATACCCGGATGGCCGTTATGTTTAGCAGACCGCTTGCGGCTTGTGGGTGCTTGATATGATCATCATCTGCTACCGGCGTATTGACGAGTCTTTAGAGTCCTACACAGAGGTTTCCTGGCTCAAGCGAAACGAAATAGGAGCGCATATGAGATATGTGCAGGACCGGGAATAATGCGTGTATGTGATACCGTATTCTATTCTCGCGATGAATGTATCGATTGGTTATATTCGATATAACCTAGATATCGAATCAAGGATTGATTCGATAAGCCGATACATAGGATACTAGTCGGTTATATGCGATATGACCGGATCGTTAAATCAAGTGTTGATTTAATAATTTAATGTATAATTATTTATTTGATATATTACTTTGCATTATCTAGTATTGGTTCACTTTAAATGGATTTTCTCACTTGATGTGCAAGTTGTATATGTGATATACTTTTGTGCACATGTTTGTATCATGTTTGATGATACTTGCTCATTTGGTTAAGTGTAAAGAATTAAACTTTGGTTAAGTAAATGGTTAGGGTTTTTATTTATTCATTCTTTTATCTTTTTAATTTGGATTAAAAAGAAATTGCAAAAGAAAACAAAATGGTTGCTTTCATTCTTGAAGCTTGTTGAAGCTTCATGAAGCTTTGACCAAAGTGACCATTTTGTCTTCATGCTTAACCCTAACCATTCATCTAACCTTAGTCAATTCTCTACACCTAACCATGGTTCATATTATGATAAGTATTCATTTCTTTTGCATTTTTAAAAAACTTATCATAATCATCTTCTTCTTCTTCTTCATGAGATAAAGAAAAAGCTTAAGTCCATTAATGGCAACTTGAGCAAAAGTGTGAGAAATCCAATTCTAAAGTGAACCCACCTCATATTTCTTCACCCTCTATCTCTTGCCAAGTTGTTTTGGGTGTTTTCTTCACAAGTTTCACAACTTGGTGAAGTCGGAGCTTGATCTTGTGAAGCCTCGACGTAGATCATCTTCGGCATCGTAGCCGACGACTATTCCGCTCATTTCTTCGATGAAGCCGATGCGAGAGTCTGAGATCCGACTAGGACAGCGAGAGGACGTCTATGTGGAGCTAAGGAAGTGGAGAACCGGATCTACAAAGGTTGTAGCTTCTCACTTTTAGTTAAGATGTTAACTAGTTTCCTTTTCCGTCTAAAATCTAGTCAACGATCCGTATTAGGGTTTCTCGGCACCCGTAAAATTTGAAATTGGCATGGTTGATGCCTTGTGAGACTTCATTAGCGTGCCTAGGAACCCTACACGAAGATCCACAGATATTTGGATACTCCATCGTATGGCTATATACGAACTCGAAAGGAACTTGTTCCCGTTCGGGGATGGATTCTAGTTCAGGAGATATAGGAATAAGGTTTATTCGGTTGTCTTTTATCTTCACCTTCTTTCGTATTGAAGTGCTCTTAGGATTAGGACAATACACCCATTATGCTTATTGGATAGTCTTCTTCCAAACCATAGGCTGGTGCCGAACGGTAGGGAAGGAAGAAAACCATTTGGCCTACAGGGGTGTGCAGAAGGTAATGACTAAAGACATATGAAGGGATGTGGAGAGATGGTAAAGAAATATACGGTTACTGTTGTGAATCTGATAATGGAAGAGGTATTGCTAGGAATACCAAGATACCCCTACGAAATATTTTAATATTTCAGTTTCACTTTGTGCTGTTAAAAGAAAACTGATTTCCTAATTAGACACTTGCTCCAGGGTATGTATTTACCAGGTAAGATTCTCACATCTGTATGGTTTTACAGATGATGAGTGGGAGTAAGTTATTGGGAATTAGGTGATTATCCTCATTATATCGGAATTCGTTGTAATTGGTGATATTTGAGGAAGTCACCTGGGTTGTTTGCCGGACGACAAATATTTGGTTTTGAATATCCGCTGTTATGCACCAATTTCAAATTGATATATCTGTACGTCTATTTTCATAGAGTGAGATATACCTTTTTGAAATTATGTCCATGACATTTACTTATATCAGTGGATGGTTAGGTAAGGAGCATTAATCAGCGGTGTAATTCTTCTTAACCATAAGTACAGTTTTCAAGCTACGACACACTAGGATTGAGTTACTAGACTCAGGGGACTTATACAGAGTATTGTATGTTATCTAGTGTCCATGAGGGCAGAGGGGTTGGTTCTCGTACTATATTCAGTTTACTTATGACTTCTCTAGTTCTTAGACAAGTATTTCGTAGAAACACAAGGTCCAAGTTTTGAGAAGTTATAGGTATAAGAGTAAAGTAGAGAACCAGATGTTGCAAGTATCGGGATTTTTCAAGGTGATCGAAGATATAGATACTTGTGTATGGTATTCAGTTGATAGTGATGACTAAGAGAACTTTCTTGTCTTTCAGGTTACTCATAATTGGAAGCACTCCTAAGTTGAGTAACGCTGATCGGCCTTTCTCCATTTAGTTGGCATGCACTGGAGATAGCTGCATGATTTGAATCTGGTTCAATTAAATCAGTGCCTCTGGTCCTATATTGGATATAGAACAGATCGTATCTTAACGATGTTAAGGTACGGGGAGTTGTCCGACTTATGCTTAAAACCAGACTTTGGATAACTCAAGGCATGTTTCTGTAATGGCTGTTTGTGGGTTGACCCAGGCTATGACGAGGGTTGACTTTCTACCATCTGGAAGATCAGTAGTGATATTTGTAAGTCTACGTTAGCGCCCCGGCAGTCTACAGACGCCAAATGCGGAATAAAACTTTTAAATTTTGGCGCTATCGTATACTTTAACCCGGATCTGCCATTATTGCTAAACTAATATACTGTAAAGAGTGTAGAAAGATTGTACCGAACGATCCGAGTCCTTCGTTCTTCAACCATCATCCCACGCTCCGTTGCGGCTGCTCCGATCTCGTCGAACTCCGATTCTTTTGTCGAGGTGGCACCACATCGACGATTCTTTAAACGGGCTCCCGCCTCTGACTCGAGGCAACTCGATCGTCAAGTTTGCTAAAAGAGACGACCAAGATTGATGTAGAGAATGAGCAGATGACTTTGTCTCACTTCGTCCAAGTCCGTGGACGATCGGTAAATGAAGTTGCCGTAGGAATTGGTGATGGAAAGAAAATGAAACAATGAAATTTCCATTCACCCAAATACTATCATATCTTTTCTAACCAAATTAATCAAGCAACCAAGTATCAAGTTCCCCCAAAAAAAAAAGGAGAGAGGAGGTGGCCGGCCATATTTAACAAGGGAGGGAGGTGACCGTAGGAGGAGGGAGGTGACCACATCAAGAAGCCTTATCATCACAAAAGATCTTAAGCAAAACAAAAGGCTTTAAAGAAAACAATGAATCATAAGCATAGTCACCAAAAGCTTTAATGACACCATTAATGCCTAATGAGTCATGAAGCCACTTCATCACTTCTAGAAGCTTCTAGAATGATGACTCACTCATATCAGAAGAAAAGATAAATCCGTCTTTAACAGAATGTTAAAAGACGGCTGATAGAAAACTGGAAACTGGCAACTTCCAAAAGTGATCCTGAAACGACTTTCAGGATAACCCCGAAACTGTATAAATGTACCCGCATTTGTATTACGACCGAATACAAATGCAACTGAGACAAAGATATTATATCTACTCAATATAAAACTCGGATCCGGCTTAAACCAAAGCCGACCAGTATCATCTGTCCGAAAATCGACACGTGCGTAAACGCACGTGCATTTTCCGAACCCTGCCATAAAACCATACGGCCTCTACAACGTTTCGCCCGAACTTGGGAAACTGCCTGTGGGGGACTCTAATGACTCGTCAGCACCCTGGCAGTGGGTTTAACCACAAACCGTCAGCGGCACTAGCAATGCATAACGGCTGCCCACGGACTGACCTCAAGGGTGGCCGAGGAGCGAACTCAAGGGAGACCGATGAGCGAACTCCTCCGAAAACCCTACTGAGCCTAACAGTGACAATGTATATACAGTCCGGTCCGTTCGTCAATGAGTATCGCATATCCGCCTAGGGGGCTAGTAACGTCAGACCCCCAGAAGCAGTATAAGTCGTGTCGGAGTGAAGCCCAATACACCCTGAGATACTACTGGAGTACCTACCAGTAAATCTCTTGCCACGGCCGTGGGCTTTGTGTAATGGCTCTCCTAGGCACAGCACGATCTCGCCCCCAATACCGGGAGAGACGAATCCCCTGCCGATCCGCTCACGTGCCTCCATATGGCTCGGGACTGTACCCAAAAGCTACCTGTTTGCACGACTCCTTTGAGCCGTGGTAGGGTAGAAATCAAAGCACAGTGGGAACTCACACGAGACAAATGACGACCTCAGGTCGATGAACTAACCTGTACACATGTCACCAGGGAACTGCTATCTGACGGTAGATATAATACTAACTAGCAGATTCCCGGCGAGTCCTGTCCGGTGTACTCATAACCCAATGAGCACCTGTATACATCTTAGGTGATCCAACATACACCAGTGGCTTGTGAGACCGGCCACCGCCCCTCGTCGGGGTCTCGACTGTACACACTAGTCTACTCCGGAGTATCGATGCCCTGTCTCGAAACTCCCACGACTAGGGACCACAATTAAGGATATGCATATAAACTACCCAACTCTCACGTATATGATCGCCCTCATACAGTTGGTAGTAAAGCAAGATCCTAAGGGCTCTATCAAAGTGTAACATGCAATCAGTCACCTGAACATGTACACAACTGATAAAGACAAACCAGATAGCATACTATCATCTTGAGTAAGACTGTGCTACCGGGATAGGTCCTCCGCAATCATTGCAATCACGTACCTGCGATCCAATAATTGACTATGAGGGCACTATCTCCAACAATCTCCCACTTGCACTCAAGGCTAATATTGCGATGTCGACTACTCACAGCCCGTGTGAAACCGAACATCCAACTCCTCTACTAATCAGTTTCACAAAGCCCGTTTGTAAAACTATTGTGTTCGAGAAATAGCCTCAGTGAGTGGATCCGCCTAGAAGTATCTTTCAATATCTCTCTAAATCTCAAGTTCGCGGAGAAAGCCATCTCCCGAATTGAGTAGTACCTGTCTTAGAATATATCTGGATATCTGATGGGACCTTAGTTCATAAATGAACTCCATATCCAAACTTCTTAGACTGTATCGATCACTAAACCTAATCAGTATCGGGCACCTGGCCACCCACAGTATCCTCTGGAACCACCTGTCCATAATACTGTCCCTCGTCAGAGGGAAAACTAAAACTCAGACAATCACTCTGTCATCCATGTCACCTTTGAAGCCTGGAATGATAACCGTCTCCCGAAAGAGGCTGCCGTTATCAAATCCGTAGAACATGTACTAGTGTTCTAAAACTGCTTCCTTATGTTTCTCCAGGATTGGATTAATACAAACTTATTGCATCTAGTGCAAAAACAACATTTGGTGCGGTACTTGACATCTTATGATTGACTCAATTGCCTAAGCAAGTGATCTGCCAATCATGCTCATCCCTCTCCCCTTTAGTCTGTAAGACACCTTCAGAGAGGGTGACTCCATTACCTGCAGGTACACCACCATGCTAGGAGTCAACTATTCCAAAAACCATTAGAATATCTGTCAAAGTACTCACATTGGGAAACTACCCAAATCCAGATCTAAAACTATAGATCCAGAAACCAGAATGTCAAATATTATATCCATGTCCTGTCTGGAGAAACAACTGTGTGACGACCACAGTTCAACCGATCGTAGTATAGGAATTTTACTTCCTACTCTGTGTGTGTCATCCTGATACCATGACATCACACCCTACTACCTTCTTAACAGATCCATCCCCTATTCTGATTGAAGTCAAACCCATGACTGTCACATCAAAATTAGATGATCTTTCTCCGCTATAACTGCTCAAGTCTATAAATAGACATAAGCATCTTGCCCACTATGCTTCCGCTGCTCCCACTGACTACGACAACCCTCCTACCGGGTCTCACAGCCTGGAACAACAGTAGTGTCAAGTCTGGGTAGATAAGAACCTCCCTGTCACCGTCCTTGAGCCTACCGAAGTACCTCTCGGGTGTCTGAGGTTACCCACCAAATCTGCGGAGTGGCTATTGGAATGTCAACCTGATTGAATGTATAGGTCCTATTAAATTTTCCGTAATCGTTCGCGGTTCTGGAATCACTTCCAGTTCTACCATACTCTCACTACTGTTTTCTGAAAAAGATCCATTTTTACTAAAACTGTGGCGAGTCAAGAACAATATCACTATTGATCTTCCAAATGGTAGAATATCAACCCTCGTCATAGCCAGGGTCAACCCACAAACAGCCATTACAGAAACATGCCCTGAGTTATCCAGAGTCTGGTTTTAAGCATAAGCTGGACAACTCCCCGTACCATAATTTCTTTTAAGATACGATCCATTCTATATCCAATATAGAAACTTTGGCACTAATTTAATTAGAACCATATTCAAATCATGCAGCTGTCTCCAGTGCATATCAACTTAATGGAAAGAGGCTAATCAGCATTGCTCAACTTAGGAATCCATCCAATTATGAGTAACCTGAAAGAGAAATACGTTTCTCAAAACCATCACTATCATCTGAATACCAATCACAAGAATCTACATCTTCGATCTCTTTGAAGAATCCCGATACTTGTGATACCTGGTTCTCTACTTTATTCTTATACCCACAACTTCTCAAAACTTAGACCATGTATTTCTACGAAACACTTGTCTAAATACTAGAGAAGTTATAAGTAAACAGAACATAGTACGAGGACCTACCCCTTTGTCCTGAAGGACACTTGGACAATATACAATACTCTGTATAAGTCCGCTGAGTTAAACAACTCAAAACCTGTGCGTCGTAGGTAGAAAACTGTACCCTGGCAATTTCCTCAAATATCACCAATTACAACGAATTCCGATATAATGAGGATAATCACCTAATTCCCAATATCTTACTCCCACTCATCATCTGTAAAACCATACAGATGTGAGAATGAAACCTGGTAAATACATACCCTTGGAGTAAGTGTCTAATCGGAAAAACAGTTTTTCTTTAACAATGCACTGAAACATGAAAATGTTTCGTAGGGGTATCCTGGTATTCATAGCAATGCCTCTTCCATAATCCAATTCATGACTTCAACCGTATATTTTATTGCCGTCTCTCTAAATCCCTTTATTTGTCTTTAGTCGTTACCTTCTGTACACCATCGTTAGGCTAACTGGTTTTCTTCCTTCCCTACAGTTCGGCACCAGCCTATGGTTTGGAAGAAGACTATCCAGTAAGCATAATAGGTGTACCCTCCTAAACCAAGGAGTACTCGCATCTCGAGAGAAGGTGACGATAAAAGACAACTGAATAATACCTTATTCTTTTAAAGGTGAAATAGGAGTGGCGATGAAGTACGCGGTTTTAGTCGTGAATGATATCAGTCGCAATTTACTTTGCCCTCTTTCTAATCTCTTCATTTTGTCTTTACATATTACCTTCTGCACACCCTACTTAGGCTAATTGGTTTTCTTCATTCCCTACCTTTCGGCACCAGCCTATGGTTTGGAATAAGACTATCCAATAAGCGTAATAGGTGTACTCTCCTAAACAAAGGAGCTCTCGCAACCTGAGAGAAGGTGATAATAAAAGACAACTGAATAAACCAATTCTATTTCTCCTGAACCTTGATCCATCCCCGAAGAAGTCCCTTCGAGTTCGTATATAACCATACGATGGGTCTATCCAATGGAAGTGGATATCCGTAGTAATACGGGTGTTCCGAGAAATTCAAAGGGTAAAAGAAGGAGTGGCAATGACTTATGCAACACAGACAATCCAAAAGCCAGTTATTTTAAGAAGGTTCGGTCAACCTGGTCACTGAGTCATAGTATAGGGTCGGTCAAAGGTCGCTGCCAAAGAGAGAGAGAGAAAAGAAACACTCTGCGTGCACTCTAACCTAGATCAGAATGGTCATCATTTTATCTAATCCGGAAACCTCCCACTGTCCTGTCAAATTCTCCTCCAAACCTAAAGAAGAATCAATCGGGATCACCCGAAGAGTAAACCAACTCATCAGTGGGAATCGGGATCCAACTCTCATCGCATGATAACGTGATGGAATGCATCCACGTTACTCATACTCCAGAAGGTATGCGCATACTTGGCAAGTTTCAGTTTCTTTAGAAACTCCCGATATCATTTTTGCCCCATGCTCTTATAACCTTGGCGTTGGTCAAAATGTCATAAGTCACATGCCAAGTTCTACCCATCACTATCTTGTCAATTTGAACCCACCCGCACATGCCCCTGACGTTGGCCAATCGGCAGAACGACTGTCCCAAACTAACTCATCTATCTATGCAACAATTGAATACCCAGCAGCTACCAAACACTATGCCTTGGCGTTGGCTAAAATACATAGCTTGAATACTACTGAATACCCAAAAGAAGTGACGGAGGGCTACGGCTGGTTTTTGGCGAAAAACCTTTAGCGTAGTGAACTTGATATCGCTGAAGGAACCTGATAGCTTTTTAAAATATAGTGGCGAAAACCTTTTGCTAAAGAGGTCACTCCCTGTAAAGGGATCTCGGCTCTTTCCTCGTGGAATGAGGTGCAGGATATTCCACTGAATACCGCTATGCAAAGCAACTTGTAATCGACTATAGTAAAGTTATTACCCTGACGCAAACTTCTGTCCAAGGGGTCTTTCCCGGTGAAGGGATATCAGCCCTTGCCTCATCGAATGAGGTGCTGGATATTCACACCGAATACCTCTATGCATAACAAAAGAAAACGTCTTTGCAATAACACTTTTTAAAATTGTTCCAACAACTCAAACAGGTTTGTTTTACTTTGCATTGATCAGAATCAACGCAGTCCCATCAATCAATCACACCAGAAAAGAACGAAAATAAAATGTACGTATATGCCATCCGCATTCGTCACTGGGTCCCGTCATCACCCGTTAGGTTACTTAACTAACGACAGAGCGGGGACTGGACTAGCGCGGGTGTAAAACATATACAACATCTAATAGTATATAAACCAATATACATAATCGCTCCAGGCGTGATAATATGCAACATTACAGAAAAGTAATAAGCATCACAGAACAATACAGATAACTGGGATCCCCGAGTTTCACAGAGCCGCTGCTGAAACTCGACGTTCCCCTGTCGTGTGGATAGCCTGTGCAATGAAACCTAGACCCCTACGGGTGCGGCAAGTTACCCGCCAAAACCTGAAGCGAGGCAGTCCCCCACAGCATAGTGAACGGAACACCCGGCACTTCACGGAATCCGGTAAATTGAGCACCCCTCCTTGGGTCAACCTGTACCCCCTACGAGTGCGGCGAATAGTCTGCCAATTCTGAAGTGGGGCCCCTCTGCCTCTCAAAGCCATGAGATGCGGACCCGTTGCTTTCCCGAACCCGGCTATCCGTGCACTCCGTCTTGGGGTAAAACCTAGTACAGTAATGAAAAATAGTACAATAGGTACATCGACCGCAACCTGGTCGTGCCCCAAAAGAATATTATACAACAGGCAGTGACGGCAGTCCACAAGTTGGACGCTCGCCCCGCAATATCAAATGTACAAATAAAATCAAACTGTACTACCATTGCACACTGCTATCCACCACGACAAATCCGCAACATTACAGCACAACACAGAACATCAACGCGAATGTCACGTTCGCAAACCCGTCTAAAAGAACTATAGCAATCAAACGCGGTTTACCGATCAAATGACATTCCCGGTCGGAGATATAATGTAAGCACTGTAAACTAACGTGTTTAAATTACGATCGACCAAAGACCAAATATCAAAAAGTGGGCCCCACAGCTTACTGGTGAACAGTAACAAAATCTGGGCCAAAACTTTATATTCCAAAAACCCCAAAATCAATCAAAGAACCCACTGTCCAAATTTGGGAGCACGTGCTCCCCACGTGGCCGCGGTTGCGCGGCCAAACCATGGGTTTGGCCGCCCTTCCGCGGCAGACTGGAGGGATCACGACCCCAAATTTGGTCGTGGTTCTTATAATTCCCTGCACAGATTTTTAAGACATCCAGAAATAAATTTTGAAGCCATTTAAAATTAACAGAAACTGTCGGGCTTGAATTTTGTGATTTTTGCAATTTTCGATTTCCGGTCGGATCGATGTTTTAAACGCGTTAGCACAAGTTAGTATAGCAAAATGGTTAGGCTCTGATACCACTGTAAGTCTACGTTAGCGCCCCGGCAGTCTACAGACGCCAAATGCGGAATAAAACTTTTAAATTTTGGCGCTATCGTATACTTTAACCCGGATCTGCCATTATTGCTAAACTAATATACTGTAAAGAGTGTAGAAAGATTGTACCGAACGATCCGAGTCCTTCGTTCTTCAACCATCATCCCACGCTCCGTTGCGGCTGCTCCGATCTCGTCGAACTCCGATTCTTTTGTCGAGGTGGCACCACATCGACGATTCTTTAAACGGGCTCCCGCCTCTGACTCGAGGCAACTCGATCGTCAAGTTTGCTAAAAGAGACGACCAAGATTGATGTAGAGAATGAGCAGATGACTTTGTCTCACTTCGTCCAAGTCCGTGGACGATCGGTAAATGAAGTTGCCGTAGGAATTGGTGATGGAAAGAAAATGAAACAATGAAATTTCCATTCACCCAAATACTATCATATCTTTTCTAACCAAATTAATCAAGCAACCAAGTATCAAGTTCCCCCAAAAAAAAAAGGAGAGAGGAGGTGGCCGGCCATATTTAACAAGGGAGGGAGGTGACCGTAGGAGGAGGGAGGTGACCACATCAAGAAGCCTTATCATCACAAAAGATCTTAAGCAAAACAAAAGGCTTTAAAGAAAACAATGAATCATAAGCATAGTCACCAAAAGCTTTAATGACACCATTAATGCCTAATGAGTCATGAAGCCACTTCATCACTTCTAGAAGCTTCTAGAATGATGACTCACTCATATCAGAAGAAAAGATAAATCCGTCTTTAACAGAATGTTAAAAGACGGCTGATAGAAAACTGGAAACTGGCAACTTCCAAAAGTGATCCTGAAACGACTTTCAGGATAACCCCGAAACTGTATAAATGTACCCGCATTTGTATTACGACCGAATACAAATGCAACTGAGACAAAGATATTATATCTACTCAATATAAAACTCGGATCCGGCTTAAACCAAAGCCGACCAGTATCATCTGTCCGAAAATCGACACGTGCGTAAACGCACGTGCATTTTCCGAACCCTGCCATAAAACCATACGGCCTCTACAACGTTTCGCCCGAACTTGGGAAACTGCCTGTGGGGGACTCTAATGACTCGTCAGCACCCTGGCAGTGGGTTTAACCACAAACCGTCAGCGGCACTAGCAATGCATAACGGCTGCCCACGGACTGACCTCAAGGGTGGCCGAGGAGCGAACTCAAGGGAGACCGATGAGCGAACTCCTCCGAAAACCCTACTGAGCCTAACAGTGACAATGTATATACAGTCCGGTCCGTTCGTCAATGAGTATCGCATATCCGCCTAGGGGGCTAGTAACGTCAGACCCCCAGAAGCAGTATAAGTCGTGTCGGAGTGAAGCCCAATACACCCTGAGATACTACTGGAGTACCTACCAGTAAATCTCTTGCCACGGCCGTGGGCTTTGTGTAATGGCTCTCCTAGGCACAGCACGATCTCGCCCCCAATACCGGGAGAGACGAATCCCCTGCCGATCCGCTCACGTGCCTCCATATGGCTCGGGACTGTACCCAAAAGCTACCTGTTTGCACGACTCCTTTGAGCCGTGGTAGGGTAGAAATCAAAGCACAGTGGGAACTCACACGAGACAAATGACGACCTCAGGTCGATGAACTAACCTGTACACATGTCACCAGGGAACTGCTATCTGACGGTAGATATAATACTAACTAGCAGATTCCCGGCGAGTCCTGTCCGGTGTACTCATAACCCAATGAGCACCTGTATACATCTTAGGTGATCCAACATACACCAGTGGCTTGTGAGACCGGCCACCGCCCCTCGTCGGGGTCTCGACTGTACACACTAGTCTACTCCGGAGTATCGATGCCCTGTCTCGAAACTCCCACGACTAGGGACCACAATTAAGGATATGCATATAAACTACCCAACTCTCACGTATATGATCGCCCTCATACAGTTGGTAGTAAAGCAAGATCCTAAGGGCTCTATCAAAGTGTAACATGCAATCAGTCACCTGAACATGTACACAACTGATAAAGACAAACCAGATAGCATACTATCATCTTGAGTAAGACTGTGCGACCGGGATAGGTCCTCCGCAATCATTGCAATCACGTACCTGCGATCCAATAATTGACTATGAGGGCACTATCTCCAACAATATTGTTCTTGACTCGCCACAGTTTTAATAAAAATGGATTTTTTCAGAAAACAGTAGTGGGAGTATGGTAGAACTGGAAGTGATTCCAGAACCGCAAACGATTACTGAAGATTTGATAAAAACCTAAAGATTCAATCTGATTTGACATTCCATTGGCCACTCCGCAAATATGGTGGGTAACCTCAGGCACCCGAGAGGTACTCCGGTAGCCTCAAGGACGGTGGCAGGGAGGTTCTTGTTTACCCAGATTTGCCATTGCTGTTGTTTCAGACTGTGAGACCCGGCAGGAGGATGAGTATAGCGTCGTTCTAAACTAGTTTTAGAAGTGTACGTGTATATGACTCTGCCAGAGGGTTGTCGTGGTCAGTGGGAGCAGCGGAAGCATTGGTGGACAAGTGGCTTATGTCTATTTATAGACTAAAGAAGATATAGCGGAGATAGATTATCTATTTCTGATGTGACAGTCATAGGTTTGACTTCATCAGAATAGGGGATGGATCTGTTAAGAAGGTAGTAGCGTGTGATGTCCTGGTATTTGGATGACAGATACAGAGTAGGAAAGGAAACTCCTATACTACGATCGGTTAAACTTTGGTTGTCACACAGTGGTTTCTCCATATGGGACTTGGATATAATATCTGACATTTTGGTTACTGGATCTTTGGTTTTAGATCTAAATTTGGGAAGTATTCCAATTTGGGTACTTAGACAGCATTCTATGAGTATTTAGAATGGTCGACTCCTGGCACGGTAGTATACCTGCATGTGATGGAGTCACCCTCTCTAAAAGTGTCTCATAGACTAAAGTAGAGAGGGATGTGCATGATTGGCAAATTACTTGCTTAGGCAATTGAGTCAATCATGAGATATCAAGTACCACACCAGATGTTGTTCTTGCAGTAGATGCAATAAGTTGATATTGATCCAATCCTGGAGAAACAATCGGGAGCAGCATTAGAACATAAGTGAATGTTCTAGGGATATGATAACGACGGCCTCATTCAGGAGACCGTTATCATTCCAGGCTTCCAAGGTGACCTGGACGACAGGGAGGTTGTTAGAGTTATAGTTTTCCCTCTGACGAGGGGCAGTATTTTGGACAGGTGATCCAGGCGGATACTGAGGGAGGTATGGCACAAGATACTGATTAGGTTCAGTTGACGATACAGTCTAAAAAGTTTGAATTTGGAGTTCATTTATGAACTAGGTCCCATCAGACATCCAGACATATTCTAAGACAGGTATTGCTCATTTCGGGAGATGGGTTTCTCCGCGAACTTGAGATTAAGAGAGATATAGAAAGAAACATCACGCCGGATCCACTCACTGAGGCTATTCCTCGAACGCAATAGTTTCGCAAATGAGCTTTGTGAGACTGACTAGTAGAGAAGTTGGGTGTTCGGTATCACACGGGCTGTGAGTATGCGACATCGCAATAATTATCCTTGAGTGCAAGTGGGAGATTGTTGGAGATAGTGCCCTCAGAGTCAATTATTGGATCACAGGCACGTGATTGCAATGATTGAGGGAGGACCTATCCCGGTAGGACAGTCTTACTCAAGATGATAGTATGCTATCTGGTTTATCTTTATCATTGTGTACTGCTTTAGGTGACCTTACAGGTCGCTATTACACGTTGATAGAGCCCTTAGGATTCTTGCTTGACTACCAGCAGTATGAGGGCGATCATATACGTGAGAGCTGGGGTCTATAAGCACATCCTTAATAGGTCCCTAGTCATGAGAGTTTCGAAACAGGGCATCGATACTCCAGAGTAGACTAGTGTATATAGTCGAGATCCCGACGAGGGGCGGTGGCCGGTCTCACAAGACACTGGTGTCAGTTGGTTCACCTAAGATGTATACAGGTGCTCATTAGGTTATGAGTATACCGGACAGGACTCACCGGGAGCATGCTAGTTGGTCTTATATCTGACGTCAGATAGCAGTTCCCTGGTGACATGTGTACAGGTTAGTTCATCGACCTTAGGATCGTCATTTGTCTCGTGTGAGTTCCCACTGTACTTTGATTACTACCCTACCACGCTCAAAGGAGACGTGCAAACAGGTTTTAGTTGGGTACAGTCCCGAGCCACATGGAGGCAGAAAGCGGATCTTCAGGGGTTCGTCTCTCCCGGTATTGGGGGTGAGGTCGCGCTGTGTCTAGGAGAGCCCTTACACGAAGTCCTTGGCCAAGGCAGGAGATTTACTGGTAGGTATTCCAGTAGTATCTCAGGGTGTTCTGGGCTACACTCCGACACGACTTGTACTGCTTTTGGGGGTCTGACTTTTACCAACCCCCTAGGCCCGCCATGCGATGCTCATAGACGAACGGACCGGACTGTACGGATATTGTCACTGACAGGCTCAGTAGGGAGTCAGGATGAGTTCGCTCGCAGACGTCCCTTTTGGTCAATAGCTGGTGGCCCGTCACGTATGGCTAATACCTCTGACGTGCTAGTGGTTAAATCCACTGCCATAGTATTGACGAGTCTTTAGATTCCACCACACACACAGTTACTCAAGTTTTGGGCGAAACGCTGTAGAGGCCGTATGGAGATATGGCAGGGTTCGATTAGATATGTGCGGTATTGCAAGGATCATGATCGGACGGAAAATACTAGTGGGCTTTGGTTTAAGCCGGATCCTAGTATTGCATAGTGTATATTTTGGCTCATTGCATTTGTATTCGGTCGCAATACAGATGCGGGTGTGTATACACAGTATCGGGGTTTTTCTGTAATTTATTACGGGACCAGTTTTCTGTAGTTGCCAGTTTGCTTTCCGTTTCGGCTATTTTCTTTTGTATCTTTCATTGGCCGAAGATTGGTGGAGGAGGGCTTATTTGCATTTGTGCAAATAAGCATTTATGGAGGGTGTTTTTTTGCAAGTTTTTGTATCATGATGGTCTCATGATGGAGCACCATCCCTTGACTTTCCATGGTTCATGATTGCTTGATTTTGTGATGAGATGATTAGTTGATGGAGTGTGGGTTTTAAGGGGTGATCATTTCTTTTTCATGATGGCCCTTTTCTCTCTCTTGCATTATTCTTGTGGCTCCCTCATCCATAGATCTCTCATTTCATTTTCTCACTCCCTTCACCATGTCATGGCCGGCCATGAAGATAGAGGGGCTGTCCCAATATTTGGTGAGGGGATTTTTGGTCTTTTGGCTTCACAAAAGATCCTAAAGTTTCATCACCAAAAGTTTTTAGTTCATTTCCTCCACCAAAGGCAACTTCCACTACCCCAAAATGAGACACGAGTTCTACATTATTCTACAGCAAATCTTGGGCACGTCGACTCGCCAGCTTCATGCCCGAGTTGCCTCGGACCAGAGGTGGGAGCCCGTAAAAGAAGCCGGCGAAGTGGTGCCCTTCCGGCGACATGATGGAGACCGGAGATTCCGTGGTGAGATCGGGACGACGACGAGAAGACCGAAGGACACGGATCGCTCGGTATATCTTTCTTCCCATCTTGTAGTTAGCTAGATTTATGTTAATGGCCCGATCCAGGTATTTAGTGCACGGTGGTGCCGGTTTCGAAAGTTAAAGTAAAGCATCGTTTCCGCATTTTGGCCTCGAGATGACGGCCGGGGCGCCGCCGTGCACTTACAAGCGGATCATTAGGAAATGAGTTAATGAATAGGTATACATAGATAATAAAGGGTGGTGATGATATTGAGGTACATAGGACTCTAAAACAGCACCCGGACCGTAACATGTGATTGAAATTCTGATATGATATATGTGTGACTTGATTACAACATTATACAGGTGTGACTTGATTTCGATATCATTTATGCGTGACTTGATTACGACATCATATAGGTGTGACTTGATCATGATATGATCTAAGTGTGACTAAATCACAATATGATACATATGACATGATATTTCTGAGGATAAATTAACGATGTATATTTATGCTGGCAATGATATATGATTGATGTACGCAAGTACAGTATAGTACCTTGATCAGGTCATGTGTTGATGATGATATTATACGAATGATGAGACACGTAGGTGATACTTGATCCGTACCCCGATTTTGGGATGCCATACGATAGATTTTACCGTACGAGGTATAGACGCGATGATTGATCCGCACTCTTGATTCGAGGAAGACGTACTATGTACGTGACGCTATTGAGGCTGGATCGCCGACTATTAGGGAAATGGACTCAGACTTTAGGTGTACTTTTATTTCTTATCGACTAGTTTCTTAGATTTAGTTCCTTAGAAGGTTAGATGGACACTAGTTTAGGCTCAAATCATATAGTTGTAATTTTACTTGTATATCAAATGAGTGGATAATACACATCCGTTTTTACTTTCACACTGTAATCATAATGGTGCATGTTCATTCATATGTTTCTATAATCAGTATAAAACTCTGCCTGTTAGGACACCAGCACCATTACCGATGATGCGCATTTTCCACGCACACTTATTTGCCGGCTCACACACATCATCATCAGTAATTGCTATGTCACGTACACTTTAGATCATATTATCTTTTATTGATACAATCAGCTAACAACTAGATCGATATAATATTGTGATTACTCCCTGGTGTTAGTATAGATATGGTATTTATTACTTAGACATTTCATGTATTCGCATTTTCATGTTATCATGTAGTATTATGGGGCATATGCCGACACTTATCATATACTTACTCATGATTTTGGGATTTTGGATTTCTATGAGATTTCTGGATTTTTTGGGAAAACCGCAAGAATATATATAAAAACTTCTCTCTCTCTCCTCCTCTCTTTTTAAAACATAAGATGCGGTTTTCTCGTGATGTATGTGTCGTCCACCATGAGATTTCATGTTTTCTGTTGGATTTTGAGATCCGATTCGAAGAGTGGATGAACCGTCTCGGGTACATGGTGGGCCCGGTATGGTACCCTGGGGCAAGAAGATCGAGTTGTAGACGATGAGCCTGGCAGGGGAAGCCTACCTACCGGTGATGTCTGGCACGGCGAATATCCGGAGGATACCGACCGTTGTCGTGAGATTTGATGATATGGGCCGATCCGGACTGACGGAGCCCGGGATATTGAGACTATGAGACATTGAGGTATTGAGACTTGAGATTTACATATTTTGTGTCGATACTTGACATGGATTTCTATAGATTTCATCGTTGATATTTCAGATTTCTATACACATTTTACCATGATAAAAGTTAAAGATTTCTTATACAGATATATCTAGATTTCAGGATTGGTTATTTCAGATTCATGGTGCATGCATACTGATTCACATGACATAGTTCTATATGAGGCACTGATACGAGCACGGAGCATTTGCACTTACACGTAGCTTATTATCCTGTCTTTACTTGATGACTAGTAGTATATTAGTATATTATTTTGACCTAGGACAGTGTCGTGCATTCGATTTCTTTTCGCAGATATCTTCTATTCACGAGTTGGCAACTCACCCCCGTTGTGCCAAATTTTATTACAGTTTCGATATACAGGTTTTCCTGACAGCTTGCTGGCACATCGTTTCATTCAGGGTGATTTGCACGGTAGGTTGGTTCACTTGTATCTGGACCGCCATTATACTTTTATTATTTCATTTGTATCTATATAACTCCATCAACCAAACTTGTATTACTTGATAGATTACTAGACCATTTATTTGTTTCGACCTTAGAGTCGCGCTTGTATTATTATGATATCTGGTGGTTTTGTTTTCTTTTAAGTTTTGAGCCTCGCCCTTTGGCGTTGTATACTATTATGCATTGGTGTGGTTGTTTCCGCTTTTTGGCGTAGAGCTAGCTCCCGTTTGGGAATGCTTTTTATTGTTTGTGTATATTATACTTGTTGTACCCGTTTGGGGTCAGGTTTTACAGAAGGGACTCTGCCGAAATTTTTGGGAAAATTTGCTGATGCTTTTAAACTTGTTTTCTTCACGTCTTCTTTTACTTTTTCTTCTTTTTATGGTTTAGATTTCTGGGCTTCGGCTTACTTAGGTTACGTTGCGCCTCTAGACACTTCGTAATCTAAGTGCCGGTCACGTTCCGTACTTTCGGGTCGTGACAGTCTTGATCAGTTTTATAAGCAAGCATTGAGACTCGGGTTTCGTTAGCTCAATCCAGCAGATAAAAACATAAGTTTGACATCCGGTTTATTGTCTCGTATGAAATTGAACGGGAAGTTTTATCGGAGCGCTATTCGGCATGCCTTATTATATGGTACAGAATGCTGGGCTCCTAAAAAGCATCATACACAGAAGATGCACGTAGCGGAGATGCGCATGCTTCATTGGATGTACGATAACACTAGAAAAGATAAGATGCGAAATGAGGATATTCGTGCAAAAGTTGATGTAGCACCTGTGGAGGAAACAAAATAAATTGATAGCTCATATTCTTATCGTCAAATACATGCCTGTTGCATTCTAACTATAATCTCCAAGTATTAGTTTGGTTTCATCACAATGTCTTGATCAGTTTTATAAGCAAGCATTGAGACTCGGGTCTCGTTAGCTCAGCAGATAAAAACATAAGTTTGACATCCGCTTTATTGTCTCGTATGAAATTGAAAGGGAAATTTTATCGGAACGCTATTCGACATGCCTTATTATATGGTACAGAATGCTGGGCTCCTAAGAAGCATTATACACAGAAGATGCACGTAGCGGAGATGCTCATGCTTCATTGGATGTACGATAACACTAGAAAAGATAAGGTGCGAAATGAGGATATTCATGCAAAAGTTGATGTAGCACCTGTGGAGGAGAAGATGCGGGAAAATCGGCTAAGATGGTTTGGTCATGTGTGACGCAGACCTATAAAAGCACCTGTTCGATAAATAGATACTCTCGATATGGGCAATGGTAAAAGAGCAAAAGGGAGACCGAAGAAAACATGAATGGAGGTGATACGAAACGATATGGTTGCCAAAAAACTCAATGAAAGTATATTGTTCGATAGGAGTGAGTGGAGGTGGAGGATTCATGTGCTGGACCCGGCGTGATTCTCATGTTGGTTCATGTAGCCTACCCCATATGCTTGGGATAAAAGGCTCAGTTGTTGTTGTTTATTGTCTCGTATGAAATTTTAGCAGTTTCGCACAACTAGCCAAACCAATAAATCAGTAGAAATAACAATATTCTTCAAAACCTACTCTGGTTGAATTCCATAATAACCTATGTGGAGACCGGCATTGGCCTCAAATCCTTTAAGATGAATGCATTGGTCTGCAGAAAGTTTCAAATCTCTTTGTTCGATGTTTTAGACCACCTATTAAGTTCAAGTGTATCCAAGAAAGCCTGATTTCTTCAACTCCTCGCACAAGATTCGGCTGTTGCTTTGATTTCAGGGAAAGTAAAATGCATGATTATATTCTCTTCCTTACTTTCATCCCTTCTAAAAGAAAGGTATTTGCATTATTTGTTAACCATTTAATAAAGGGAAGCAGTTTGCTTTCTTCATTATGGTTTTGGCAAGAATTGAAGATGAAAGAGTTGGGTCTACCGACTACATTTCCGCATCTCGATCTCCTTTGGATTCAAGAGTGTAGCAAGTGAATTCCACAACTTTCCATCTCAGGTAAGACCTGAAAGTGCTATGACAAAAGGCAATGATATTATTTTCTTTACCGAAGAATTTCATGTATATTGGGTTTCTTTCTTAATAAGATTAAAGGTTTTGTGAATAGGCATCTTTCTAATCCTGTTTCAAACTTTGTGTTTTGTGTGATTATACAAATCCTTATACATCGAAATGGATCTTTTTCTATTGTATATTCAGTACTCTGAAATACACGCACGCATATGCGCTCGCTCACGCTCTTGCAGGGACATACAGATATATTATTTATGTTATTGAGAATAATATTTATAATATTGTTTTTCTATACTGATTATTGTAGTATAACAACAGTTTCTTCACATCATTTTCAATTTCAAGGCACTACTCATTACCAAAAATTGTCATTCCGGGTCTTGGAGTTGGACACCACAAATTTATCAATCTGTGTGTGACACACACTGACTCACAAACCTTTATTCACCCTAAAAAAAATTATGCGTAAAGCATTTAATTTGTTCTTCAAATTAAGGTTTTATTTTTTTTTATAAACCTAATATCTATTGTTAGTTAGTTACACATGTTAAATGCCCCCGTGCGCGCGCGCGCGCGCACATATATATATATATGTCCATAATACGGAACTTATGTTCATGTCTACAAATAAAAAATTTATAGGATGCGACAGGGAAAGAAGAATTTCATACAAATCATTATTTTATAGGCCTTTTATCTTCCAACCGCAAACAGGCATCCGAAATCGAACATCCAATTGCATCTCACATCTTACTTGTATGTTGCAAGTTTAAGTTATTCTTGCCTTCGAGGGTTCATCTAATTTGGGATATTATTCTGCTAATTCTTAGCCTTTTATTCCCTTATCCTTGTGTGGAACTTAATTCCCTTATTCTTCAAGTTATATTTTCCGTTTTCGTTCTCTTTTCACAACCCATCATAGTTGGTTATTCTTAGATGACAATTCCACACTATTCTTGCCCCCGCTTGTTTTTCGACATTCAAAATATCTTGGAAATAAGAGGGCATAATCTGTTGATGATAACAGGTATTCTTGTTATTCTATGTTTATGTATCGTTCGGTGGATATGTTAACGGTTAAAAGATAATAGTATCCTCGTATTGTGATTACTGTCCCTATGTGATGGAGATCGGGATCTCTCTCAGATATTATCCTCTGTCGATCTTGCTGTCGGGGGTTGAACGGTTGAGATTTGATGTGAGGATTGAGAGTGTGGGGCTCTGTGGGTTGTTGGTTGTTGTTGACACCGAACCATCTACAAGGGAAGTCCCGGAATGAGAAACCACCGTAGGACCCTCCGATGATCAAGCAAGTACCGAGAAGTAATTGGGCAGAGTAGTGGTGTATTGGAAATGAGTTCGACGTATCTTAGTCATATGAAAGAGAGGGTTTATATAGCGGTCGCATGGAATGAACCGGCACAAGATTCTCGCCGTCCGTTATGCCCTCGCCTCACGTTCGCGTTGATGGCGGGATACGTCCGTTAATGACGGGATACGTCCATTAATTGAGAGACGCGCCAGTGTGGGATGCGGGACATGGAGCGGCGGAGTTATCATTTTGGCGATATACATGGAGCTGTTACGGGGCGCTTAGGTTCCGTGCTCTCGGTTGAATAGGGAAACCGAGGAAGCTCAGTTCGGTGGATAGCGAGAAGGCGAGCGAGGAGGCCGAGAAAGCTCAGCTCTGTAAGAGCTCGGAAACGAGCAAGAAGGCCGTGGAAGCTCGGTCGGAGGATTGCTCGGAACCGAGCCGTTGGCTGATTGCTAGACGAATAGGGAAGGTACTTCGGGGAGGCCTCCAAAAGATTAGATGCAATCTTGGAGACGAGGTGCTGATGAGTGTCCCTAATGTATCATACTTATTCTTAATCCATAGCCTTTAAGAATCTAGCAGGCTTAAGCGGATGACACGTTATCCGCTATGTGTCGTGATCTGAGAAATTCCTACTTATGAGTATCATCACTAGCCCCACACTCTCGTTCCGACCTATTTATGGGTCGAGTCGAGAGTGGTTTGCTCGGTTTTCTTCATTCAGTTTTGTGCCGAGGAATCTTCATGGTGGATTGTCTGGGAACAATGTGACAGTTGGCGGCCGTATCTCTTCGTTCTCTGGATCCATGCGGCACGGTACGCCAAATGTCACATCGTTGATGACATCAGCAGATCAGCGAAATGATTGCACCTTAAAGGAGACATCGTTTCGCTTGCTCAGGCAGTTGATCTTCGTGCCACGTGGCCACCATTGAGTGGCGGACTGCGAGACGTCGCCAGTCGGATCCATGTGAAGGGAAACGTCCAATGGTCGATTGCCACATGGCGTCATCGGGGCAGTGGGGTGTGACGCTTCGTTTTGGCGGGAGCAGATTTGGACCATCGGATGGATTGTGCTGGGCGTATAAATGGGTGAAGCCTTTTTTTAGGAAACACTTTTGGTTTAGTTGTCTCCCGTTGTCGAAAGATTTCCTGGCGCTCCATCATTTAGGTCGAATATTCACCTTAAATCCATCTTCAGCCGACCTTTCCTTGAATCACGTTAGATGTCTTCTTCTGAAGTTTCCATTGATGTAGTTAGGGTTAAGTCGGACAATAAGACTTCAGCTTCTGAAGCCGGGTCCAATGGGTCATCTTCTTCCTCCTCGGTTTCTGATAGCCGAGAAAGTTCTTCTTGTTCGTCTTCTTCTCTATCGGGCTCGCCTCCAAGGGGTGGCAACGCCCTTATTCTTCGTCGTTAGGTGGAAAAAAGGACCCTTAAGTTACGCATCGAAAATACTAGCGATATGCCTTTGGTATTGAATCGATTGGATGAGCTCTCCGATATCCGGGCTCGTTTCTACATCCTTGGCTATTCACTTCGTCTGTCCAGGGAGGGTGAACGGGCAGACCAGGTATAGGGTAATGAGATTGCTCTGTAATGGAAGGGTTCCGTGCGGTAATGCATCTGCCCTTCTTGTCCGAGGTTTGTGCAATACTCCATTGCTTTCGGCTTGTCCTAGGTTAGCTAGCACCGAATTCGTGGAGAATTCTTCTCGGGTTTCTGGTCCAGTTGAAGATTGATCGGATCCCCTTCGACTTGAGCCTCCTTCGTTCCTTTCTTTGCTATAAAAATTACCCTGGCACTCACAAGGACGAGCCGAGCTGGGTTTATCTTTCTTTTAAAAAATATAAGGGTAAGACGGCCGGGTCAGGGATAGTGGTCATCTCTTCTTCCATCCACCAGTGGAAGAAAAAGTTTGTTTTCGTCGGTCCTCCGGAGGTAGAGGATTGACCAGTGCCCGCCAAATGGCATAGGACGGATTGCCCAAGGGTCAAGCAGTCAAATGCCCCGGAGGCGGGGATAGTGTCGCAGTGGGAGCCGATCCTGGGGGCCGATATTCTGCTTTCTGAGCAGGCCTTGAGTTGGGTGGGACTCAGTCCCATGCGTTTCAGGGATAAGTTAGGATTTCGTTGATTAATTTAGACTTAGCAACAAATTTCATTCTTGCTACTGACTTTTTCCTTCGTTTTCTTTCACATAGCCAATGGATCGATCAAAAATCATGGCCGCCAAGACGTAAAGGAGGAAGGGCGGCGGCGCTAGTTCGTCCAAGCCCGCACCCGGCACGGTCCCTTGGCAAGCTCCTCCTGCCAAGGTAGCTGTTGCTTGTCCCGTCTCGGAGGAACGCTGGAGTAGAGGGCAGAAGCACGCCCGGGATCAGGCTCCCCGGGCCAGGACGGAAACGCCGCCCTCCACCGAGTCTCCGGCTAAGAGACTCAAAAGAGTGATATCCCGGCTACCCTCGGCCAAGATACAGGAGGGCGACTTCTGCATTGAGATGCGTCGGAGCTTTCCGTGGCCGACAGCTTACTGACGGACATGGAGAAAACAGTGGGGGCCAAAATTCCCCAGGGCACCATGAAGGCCCAAGTGGCGGCAATAGCCTAGGAGGAGTTCATGTTGGTAATTTTCTAAAAAAAAAATTCCAAGTATTTTTTCCTTCATCTAGTCTCTGACAAGTGTCGTTCATGTTTTTCTGCAGTTCCTCTAACATTGTGCCCTCCTAGCTGCCATGGAGGCCGAGGAGGTTGCCCCGACGATGAAAAAAGTCGTAGAGTCATCCACACGCGAGGAAGAGCTTCTTGCTAAGCTGAAGGAGGTCGAAGAAAACACAGCTTCCTTTGAGTCTAGGCTGGTATCAAAGGTCTTGAAGGCCACGAGGCCGAAAGAGTCTCATCGGGCCTTGACGGAGTCTAACCGGGCTCTTCAGTCCCGGGTCAGCGAGGTCAACAAGCTTTTTGAGACCATAAGGAAGCAGAGGGACCCCCGGGCAGTGAAGCAGGCCGAAGCTAGGGTACAGAAGGTCGTAGAAGACTACAAGGTATAAAACCAATTCTACGTCGACCTTGCAGACTCCACGGCTGTTGGGTGGCATAACGCCCTCGACGCTATCAAGGAGATGGCGCCCGGGGTCGACAACCGGGAACTCCGCATGAGCTATCCCTTTACGGAGGAAGGGGCCAGGCGGCGGCACCGAGCCGGTGGGCTGGGGCGTTGCTGCTGGCGGAGGCACTGAGCAGGCAGGTGGAGGCACCGGGCGGACGGATGATGGGGAGGCCTTGCCTGAGAACGCTATTTGAATCCATCGTTCTTTTTGCCCTTTTTTGTTTTTGTTTTTGTAGGCCCTCAGGCATTTTGTAAAGCTGAAGAGCTTATAATACCTTGTACATAATTTGGAATGTTAATAAAGTATTTTTAGCTCGTCCATAATGTGCTTGGTTGTAATGTTTTCATCCTTGTTTATTTCATAATTATGAATAGACAGGTGTCCCTTCTCGTCTCGGAGTCAAGGTGACGTAGACCGAGCGAACACCAAACACGGAAATAGACCGGTGTCCCTCCTCGTCCCGGAGTTGAGGTGACGTAGACCGAGTGAATACCAAACACGGATACCAAGTAGAAATATACCTTAGTAGAGCTTAGTGCGGTCGTTTCTTCGGATCTAAGTGGGGTTGGAGTTGCGCCGGCTATCGACCGAATTCGAGCTTTATCTTCTTGGGTAAGCTTATCTACTTTGTGCCCGGGTATGATCGGCCTACCGACTTTGATGTGTGGTCTCAAGTTCCGCCGTTAAGGTCGAGCAGGAAGCCGCCCGTCGGCCCCGCGATGAAGGCTTTGGATCTACAACATTGTCGGGTAGGAAGCTACCCGCTGCAGATGGGCCGAGCAGGAAGCTGCTTGGCCGCCTCATGATAAGGGGTTTGGATCCACAGCATTGTTGGGCAAGAAGCTACCCGCTGCGGATAGGCCAAACAGGAAGCTACTTGGCTGTGTCATGATTTTGGCTTTGGATCCACAACGTTGTTGGGTAGGAAGCTACCCGCTGCGGATGGACCGAGCAGGAAGCTGCTTGGCCGTCTCATGGTGAGAGCATTGGATCCACTGCGTTGTCGGGCAGGAAGCTACCCACTGCGGATAGGCCGAGCAGGAAGCTACCCGGCGGCCTCATGGTGAGAGCTTTGGTCGGCTATCTATAGGCACATCCGAGCTTCATTTACTTGAGTGAAGGGATGTTCTTTGCTTGACGGGCAGGATGCTACCCGCCGACCCTGCGGGGTGTTTTAGCATGCAAACAAAAAGAAGCTGTTCAGATTGCAGGGAAGTAATAATCTTTATTATTAAAGAAAATACAGATTTGATGACACGGTGTAAACTCTTGTGCATTGAATGACCGAATTCGGTAGGTGTCCTTGTTCATCGGACTCGGGTCAGCCGGTGATGACCATGATCTGCCCGATTGTCAGCTCTCCGGTTTCAACTTGGTGCCCCTATCCTCTTGACGTTTGTCTCGCCGATATTTGGCCAAGTAACTAGAGCGTATCAGCTCCTCGATGTGATCGTGTAGCTGTTTACAATTCTCGGTTGGATGTCCGTGTGTCCGATGATAGGCATAATACGGGACACGGAGTCGCTTGCCCAACTTTCATGTCATCAGTGGTAGCTTGAAAAATCTTTCGCTTTTCGCCTCCTCTAGCTGCTCAGCCTACGAGATATTGAGAGGTGTGTACTCATGAAACCTCATAGCGTAAGGTTTTGACGGACCGTCCTTCTTCTTGTCTTCTTCCCGGTCCCTTTTCTTTCGGTATGTCTAGTCACCCTGGGAAAGGTGAGCGTTAACCTCTGATTCGAGTTAGATTTCCCATTCGGTCCTGACTTTTACCTCGGCCAAGGTATTAGGTTGCACCTATGCAAAAAGGCGGAGCCACTCTTTGTGTCTAAGACCTAACCTTATGGCGGTTATGCTTTCTTATCCTGATGCTCGGATACTTCCATAAGGGCATTGTAGAAACGGGTAACGTAACCTTTGAATGATTCCCGGTCCTCGCTCTTAATAGTGAATATGTAGTCGAATGTCCTTTTCTGCCATCGGTTGCCGACGAAATGACCGAGAAACTGAATAGACAGCTCATCGAAAGTTAATATTGAACATGGAGCAAGGCCACACAGCCAATCTCGCCCAGCCTGGATAAGGGTGGTAGAAAAGGCCCGTCGTTGATTCGCGTCTATGTTGTCCTGAGAGCTCATGCACGCTGTGAACACGTCCATATGGTCCTTTGGGTCGGACTTCCTGTCGAAGAGGGTCACCTTGGATGGCTTGTTCCGAGACGAGACGCGCTCACGTAGTAACTGCTATATGAAGGGTCTTGTGAGAGAATCCGTGGAGTATTTCGCTGACCCTCCGGATGAGTGGATGGCGAGCCGCATGTTCTCAATCTTCTTCTCTAAGATCTCAATTCACTGTTGGTACCCTGAGAATTCTCCATAGTCAAAGTGCCTGCTATTTCTACTCCGGGCTTGCATGATAGAGCGATTTCAGTTTTGTTCTACCACGTTCCTCATATCCTCATGTTGGACCCTTCATGGTTGGCCCAGACGTTCGCCATGTACGCGGTCTTGTTGAGTGTGGTGACGTCGGTCTTGTCTGGAACCGGATGGCCTGACCGACATCTCTTCAGGGGGCGAGAGAGCGTGGTGAGCGTTGAAGTGGTAGTCTAGTCACTCCCGAGTTCTCGGTGTCGAAATGTTCGGTGTCCAATGAGTCATGGAATCATTCCTTGTGTGGAGGTTGTGATTTCCAAAATCGGCATGATAGTATTCTGTGACATCGAGATAGGCGGGAGCGAGGTCGAAGGCCTGAATGCGCCCCCTCTGGTCGCTCCACGCGCATCGTCGTTTCGGAGAGTAGAGACGGCGGTTTGGCGGGCATGGCCGGCCATATGAACACGAGAGAGCACATCCACCATCGATGTGAGCTTGTCGATCCGTACAGACAAGGCGTCAACGATGTTGCAAGATGGAGTAATACCTCTCTCGCCTCCGTTTTGAAGGATGGGAAAGCTCGTGCTGTGATTATTGTGATTATCGCTGGCCATTGAATTGAAAATGGAAGATCAACTTTCTTAGGTAGGAAAGCCGAGTTCCTACAGACGGCGCCAACTGATAGAGGACGGGATCTCCCTCAAATGTTGTCCTCCGTCGATCTTCTTGTCAGTGGGGATGAATGATTGAGATTTGATATGAGGATTGAGCATGTGGGTCTCAATGGGTTGTTGGTTATCGTTGATACCGAGCCACCTGTAAAGGAAGTCCCGGAATGGGAAACTACCGTATGACCCTCCGACGATCAAGTAAGTACCGAGAAATAATTGGAAATGAGTTCATCGTATCTCATTCGTCTGAAAGAGAGGGTTTATATAGCGATCGCATGGAGCGAACCAGCATGAGATTCTCGCCGTCCATTACGCTGCCGTTTCACGTTCGCGATGTTGACGGGGTATGTTCATTAATGGTGGGATACAACCATTAATGAAGAGACATGCCAGCGTGGGATACAGAACGTGGAGCGGCGGAGATCTCGTTTTGGCGAGATATACATAGTCGTTACAGAGGCACTTGGGCTCCGTACTCTCGGTTGAACAGGGAAGCCGAGGAAGCTCAGTTTTGTGGATAGCTCGGAGGCGAGCGAGGAGACCGAGAAAGCTCAGCTCTGTAACAGCTCGGAGACTAGTAAGGAGGCTGTGGAAGCTCGGCCTTGGGATTGCTCGGAGACGAGTTGTTGGCTGGTTGTTAAGCGAACAGGGAAGGTACTCCGGAGAAGTCTCCAAAACATCGGATGCAACCTTGGAGACGAGGTGTTGAGGAGTGTCCCCAATGCATCGTAGTTATTCCAGCTCCGTAGCCCCCAGGAAACTAACAGGGTTAAGCGGATGACGCGTCATCCGCTACGTGACGTGATTTAGGGAATTCCCATTTATGAGTATCATCACTATGGAATATGTAGAGTGATTTCTATTCATGTGACATCGGAACTCATCCAGGAACCACCTAAATGTCGCTCTTTGTTTGATAAATTTTTCCTAAAGTAACATAACTAAGTAGCCAAATCCGAAAGGTGGACGGTGATGGTGACTAAGCCAAATCACCTGACCGATCGAGGATTCTGACTCCACTCTTTTCATCTATATACTAAGCCTGTGTTTGAGCTCTATGCCTTCGCCTCTGCTCGCGCACATGTCCCTTGTTTCAAATGTCACAAACGTAACAACGGCACTTGAATTAGTAATTGTACTACTTCAGCTAGAATTATATGAGCTACTGATGGTATTAAGAAATTAATGTTTCATTAATTGATCGATTCTTGGATTGAAATTTGAAAATAAAATAAAATTTTGTAAATTGAAAGAACCTGACGATTTCTTGACTTGTGTCAAAACAAGGTTCTCATTGTTATTGACAAATGTTGATGTTTCCCCCTTCTTGTTAAGGTTATTAAATCCGTTTCCTTCTAAATACCGTTAAAGCGACAATATCGACAATATGCAAGCTCTATATATCTAGCTCTTTTAGTCTAGTAGCGTACTTATTACCAAGTGTAGGCTTTACACTGCTGTTCCATGTAACTTTAAGAGAAAAAGTTCCCTTTAATTTTTCCTCTTTTTATACATTTCATATTTGCCATCATGTAGGGGATGTGATATCTGTTGGTTTCGACAATTCCTTAATCTAGCTCTTGTATCTCCTACGAGAGAGTTCAGATACCGCTTGCTTATTTTATTTTATTTCTTATTTTTGTTTTTGTATATTCATATACTTAATTTTTCGTGTTTAACCTTGTGGAAAATAGATTATAACCTAAACAATAAGATCTTTCTCTTTACTATCTACTAGAAGGATTCCCTGCGCAAGGGCAGGGACCGAAGTTTCTATATTTGAAAGCAAAATAAACAATGCATCTAGCGACGATTTCTCAATATTTTTTAGAGTAGCAACGATATCCCAATTATCTTTGAGAGAAGCGATGATTTTCCAATATATCTTTTCTACAATTTTATGTAGATATGCAATACAGAGAAAATTAAGTGTTTTTTGTACAACTGTAAGAAAATTAAGGGCCTTTTCTACAATTTTATGTAGATATGCAGTACAGAGAAAATTAAGGGGCTTTTCTACAATTCTATGGGTTTTTTTTTCTAAAATTTTGTGTAGATAAGCATACCGAGAAAATTAAGGGGCTCTTCTACAATTTAAAGAAAATTAATAGGCTTTTCTACAATTTTATTAAGGGGCACAGAAATTTCCATCCCTATATTGAAAATAAAACGAATAGTGCATTAAAGTGCATTAAAGCTTGCCACATTGCTTTATGTATATGTAGATATGCAATACAGAGAAAATTAAGGGCCTTCTATACAATTTTCAAAAAATTGAGGGGCTTTATATAATTTTATGTAGATATGCAATGCAGAGAAAATTAAGGGGCTTTTCTACAATTTTCATAAAATTAAGGGGCTTTTGTACAATTCTATTAAGGGTCGTTTCTACAATTTTCAGAAAATTAAGAGGCTTTTGACAGTTGTACGCTAGAGGAAAAAGAAGATTGAAATTATAGCTATAGGACAAAAAAGAGCTTGAAACGTATCTAGAAAATTAAGGGGCTTTTCTAGACTTTTCAGAAAATCAAGGGGATTTTCTATAATTTTATTAAGGGGCACCAAAATTTCCATCCGTATACTGAAAACAAAACGAACAGTGCATGTCTATAACTTTATTAAGGGGCTTGCCACATAGCTTTCTATATATGTAGATATGCAATACAAAGAAAATAAAGGGGCGTTTCTACAATTTTCAAAAAATAAAGGGGATTTGTATAATTTTATGTAGATATGCAATACAGAGAAAATAAAGAGGCTTTTCTACATTTGAGAAAGGTAAGGTGCTTTCTATAATTTGATTAACGAGTTTGTCCACAATTTTCAGAAAATTAAGAGGCTTTTCTACAATTTACGCTACAGGACAAAATCTTGAAATTCAAGGCAGTTAGAGGGGAAAAAAGAGCTTGAAACCTAGCTTTCTATATAATATAATATAATATAATATAGATTGATTGATACTACTATACAAATTTTTCTTCTCGGCTTCGTTTCTCTTTTTATATGTCCTCTTTTACATGGAAATCGGTGATGGTATCCAAAGAGAGCAATTTTGCGATATCTTTACGCTTTCTCAAAAGAAATTTTCAGAAAGCATTAGGGACTTGTACAATGCCGATGTTCCCTATACGAAATCATGAAAATTTTTCTAGCTGGCTTCATGTGCACCAGGCAAATGATATCACACAATTTTCACTTGTTTGCTCTTTTCATAAATTTGCATTGTGTTTTTCCATCCCCTGATTTAGGATGCTCATCTTTGTCAAGCTGTTGTTCTTTCTTATCCTCTTTCAGGATGCCGGAAGATAAAGTTCTCGGGATTTTCCGTGCATTGTTAATGCACCTACGAGAGGCCAAATCGAAACCCGGCTCTTCCACAGATAAAGACGATCTCTTTAGGAAGATTGAGGACGATATCCAATTCGCTAGGGAATTTTTGACGAATGTTGAGAGATGGGGAAATGATATGCAAGTTAGACTCGAGGAAGTAACAAGGCGATTCGATGTCCTTTTGGAAAATAGCGGCAGCAACGATGAAATCCCGTCATCAGAGCTTGAAGCAATCAAGCGCATGACCTCTGTCTTTAAAAACGGCATGACTCCTCCTGTTCACTTATCAGAAACTGAATTTATTGGTTCTGCGCCATCAACAGCTAATAATGATCCTGATCAGATGCGTGCATCTGACGAGAGCGATCCAGTTGAGGACATAATAGCTAAGGTTAGAGAGCGGTATGAAGCCCTGAACCCTTATTATAAGCACTGCCTGAAGTTGTTGCTTGTGTTCCCAACAAACTCGGTGTTAAAGAAGAGGACGGTATTCTACTGTTGGATGGCGGAGCATATAGCAACCAACATCGCCTCGGAGGAGGATGGAGAAGAGTGTTTGGGCACCCTTGTCGGCATGGGCCTCATTATACCGGTCTTTAGACGTCATAACCCTAGGATCATTTACAGCTTGAGAGTCCCTCCTTTGATTCGAGACCAACTGCTCCTTCTTAGTTATGAGGAGGAATGTCGCAGCGGAACAGTCATCCAAATGCCATTTGATCCTATAGATTCTCGTCCATGCATGTCAGTAGCACAAGAATGCTACCGATTGAGAGAGAATTTTTCAGATGCGATTCTAAAGGTGGTTTGGAATCGAAGTATATATTTTCCATGCAAATCCAGAGTATGCTTTAACGTCGAGAGGCGATACCTGAAATTTGAAAAGAACCGTTTCATGGAGATGAAAAGAGTCGTGGCTGCACACCTCGGGAGGTGGCAGAACTCCCCCAAGCATCACATCGAAGTAGAGAACATCGAGTTTTTTTCTTGGCTGAGATCTTTCAAAGAACTGAGGTATCTCAGCCTCCGAGGCATTTCGAGAATCACGGAGCTGCCACCATCGATCGGGTCGCTCTACGAGCTAAGGATCTTGGATCTACGAGCCTGTCATAACTTGGAGAGGCTGCCTCCTGAAATTGGACAACTCAAGAACCTAATTCATTTGGATGTATCGGAGTGTTACTTGTTAGATCGCATGCCTTATGAGATCACCGAGCTCTGGAAGCTGGAAGTGTTTAAGGGTTTTGTTGTTGGGGGTCTCCTTTATCGTCTGCCTGTATTAGAGAAGCTGAGAAAGCTGAGCATAAATATCGGCCGTCGTTCCGATATAGATCCATGGGAAATCGATCGTCTGACTAGGTTAACATCCCTCCGCTCACTAACATTGACATGGGCACTGGAGACAACACCGTCATCGTTATCTTCAATCTATGGGATGCGGCTCTTAGCGCGTAATTTCTCCCCGCCTCCAAATCTTCACAAGCTGGACATTCGATGCATTCCAGTGAGCGAGGCGCCTTGGCTGATTCCAGACGCGTTCACAGAACTGGAGAGGCTATACATAAGAGGGGGAAAGTTGACTGGTCTCAATCATAGTTCTCCATGGCCCGCTGTGAAGGTTTTACGATTGAGGTGTTTGCATGATATGGAGGTAGACGAGTCTCAATTGCGCCGGTCATTCCCAGAACTAGATTACCTCGAGGTACATGACTGCAAAAGTCCCAGTTTCGCAATTTCAGGCCTGAAAGGACAGGCAACATCATGATAATTTATTTCATTTATTGTATCATATGAGATTTATTCCCTGTTCTCCTATGAGGAATGTTTTTATTTCCGTAAAATTGTGTATCTAGAGACGCATTACAATAATATAATATGAAACTCTACCAAATTACTAGGAGCTTTTACATTGAGAGTATATCTTTTTACTTTACTGCCTTAAATCAATAATCCCCTTGAAAGCCAAAACCTCTAAAGTTCTAAGCATTCAAGGGAACTAGAATCTGGGAAGAGATATAGAGCAAACCCCAGATGAACACGTTACCCTAAACAACATGATAATATTTGGGGGTTTCTATTAATATCTCACACAGAAAATTTTGATATTCTTATGTTACACCCCCTAATGCTTTTTCTATTTCCATATTTCACCCCCTAAAACTATGATGTTTCCATTTTTCTCCCCCCAAATCCTTTAAGTTGTTTGCAAAACTCCAATGCTTATGGTTATAGAGGGTATTCCTATCTTTTATGAGAGATTTTTTTTTCCTAAATAACTAAAGGTTTCAGGGGTGCAATATGGAAACTAGAAGGTCTAGGTTTGAGATACGGAAGTATCTAAATTTTGGGTTATTAATATGGAAGTAGTAAGTTTTTAGTGTGGCCAAAGAGCCGTGGCACGAGCAGCAAAGACACCCCTCCACTGGATTGGAGGTCCTGCATTTGAATGCCCCCTACTTGCAGTGTCAAGAGGGGATTTTCGACCAAATAACCCCCAAATGCTTACAGTTGCTGCAAAAAACAAAGAAGGATGTCGAAGTCGGAAAATGAACTTTATTTTCAAAGGAAAGCCCAAAGAGCAAGCATAGGGGGCCGGCCGGCCCAGACAAGGATGAATAAAAGGAAAAAAATGTGATAAGCAGAAAGATATATAAAAGGAGTGGGCAAAAAACCAATTTTGTAAAGCTCAAAGGCTAATGTGTAAAAGTTTAAAGGTATTTAAAATGACAAGTTTCCTCATTCTCTCTAATTTTTGCTTGAGTTTTTTGGTATCTCCTTGAGGTGAGATCTAATCTCATCATATTCCTACCATTAGTTTTCAGAAAATAAGCCTGATATAAATGACTGGTGATAAATATGAAGAATCACAGGGGGATATATAAATATTAAGGCCCTATACTTATGAATGAAGTTGAGTTTAGATTACTGGAATTTCAGATGGTGCAATTATGCACTTAACACAAAAATCCCAACTATGCCAGTTTGGTTTTCAATTCAGCGTTTAGAAAACTCTGGTTATCTAAACTCTAAAGTTGAGATTACGTGAGTTAATAATCTAAGCAAAATTTTGAACTCCAAAATTGTGGATAACCCCAAAACTAACATATGGATTGAAAACTTCAAAGCCATAGCAATGGCGTTTCAGGCATTTGCTTATATAATTTTACTAAAGAAGAAGCCACTTCATTGTTACAGTCCCACCAATCAAATTTATTTTTCTTAAAATGGAAGTAGAGCTTTTCAAATTAGAGTCTGCCTAGCCACCATCTTGAAATAAAAATTTGGATAAATTGTCAGAAGAAAAAAAAGACCTTGCGGGTTTTACCGTTGACAAAAAACCCTGGTCTTGAGACGGTTGTCGAAACCCCATTGGAAAGTTTTCCTGCAGTATTTACCTACTATATATAATTAGCTCATTTATCATCTTTATTTTTCCCTTTCTAATATTTCTCTCTATTTCTGTTCAATTATTCCAGGAATAAACCTAACCATTTTTTTGGGTTCATTTTTGTCCTTGGAATGGAAAGAAAAATAAGTATTTTCTTGTTGGTATCTAGAATTGAACCAAAATATATCGTAATAATGTCAATTATATAGAAAACCCAATAATAACAAGACTCAATTTGCTAGATGAATTTTTCTTTATAATAGGAGGGTCCTCTTCTTCTTCTTCTTCTTTACCTAACTAGTATGGAAAATGGTCTATGAATAGTTATGAGGAGACTTTGAATGTAAAGATATTTGGTTAATCAAAGAGAAATCCAAGAGTAGTTGCTTGATTTGATTTAAATTGAAAGCCCAAAATTCTATCATCATACACACACACACACACACACACACACACACACGATAAAATAAGAGCTGCTTTGCTGAAATCTTTTTCCTTACACCCTCTTTGAATGATTTAGGAAGCTATGACGAATGCAAATTTCTCATGATCAGAATGGTATAGCTCATTGGGGTAAGTAGAAATTTCAAAATAGAAACAATTTTATTCTTAGGAATATATAGCAATTGTTTCTGATCCATGTAAACTAACTGTTACATATGTATATTCGCGAATAGTTACGACAGGTAATCATTTAAGTCCACTCTCTTATAAGAACGTCATACATGAATAGGTTTATCAAATTTGAGGACAGGAAAAAAGCGCTCGTCAGTCGATTACTTCAGTACTCACTCGTGCATGAAGTTTTGGACATCCCATTGGAGAAAATTGTCATATACCGAGGGTAAACCATTCCTGGCATATTTTTTTTGTTATATTTCGTTGTTTGCTTCGATGTTAGTCCCATCCTGAATCTAGGTTTGATATATTTCTATTCTGGTTTTGATGATTTGTCGCATATTTTTAGAGTTTGTTGAAGAGGATATATAATTTTTGCAGCCTTATTTGGCCCTTCCTCTTTTGTTGTTCTTTTGAAATTGGAGTGCTGTAAACTTAGCATGGATTAACTTTTGCAAAATGTTCTTCATTTAGATTTATATAATAGCCAAATTCTGTATTAACATTATGTTTTAACTATCTGTAGCAAATTGAGGAGAATACGGTGTTTCCAAATTTCCACTTCAATGTGGGGATTATGTGGGCATAGCATCTGAGCCGGTGTGTTTGATGGGATTGGACATTATATCTAATGATATTCCTAAGAACAAAGCTGCTCTTGAGTTTGTTGAGAATTTTTTTTTATCATATTTCACATATTTTGAATGGAAAAGCATCATTGGTGCTGGCGATTCCGATCAGATCTTGGCCACATTCTATCGGTACAATAATATTATTGATATATAACCTGCATAAAAGAACAAATGAACTTTCAGCTTTTTTGCGACAAGTACTATGAACTAACTTCATTGAAGAAAGTGCCACGAGCTATCATTACTTAGCGCCAAAAAAAGACCCTGGAGTATTGCGATAAGTACTATGAACTAATTTAATTGAAGACCATGAAGTTCGAAATCTCAAAATCACCCGATTTCAAAAGTCCTGGATTCCAAATCTTTAAATCCTTAAGCCTCAAGTCTTCAAATTTTTACGCTATTTAGGCGGTTTTGTTAACTTGAGATGCATAGTCATATGTTTGAACATCAAGAGACAACATTACAAGCATATACACTTTCCTCTGTTACAAGTGCACTCATGTTTTAGTGTAAGAACGAGCATTTTATTAATTAGATATTGATTGGTATATTTGTAGATATTGGTCTTTGAAGGAAGCTTTTGTGAAAGGCATTGGTTCCGGGTTGGGATTTGGTTTGCAAAGATTGGAATTTCACCATGTTAATTGGACCAATATAACGGTTAACATTGATGGGGTTGGGTCGAGCGATTGGAGCTTCCAGATTTTCGAACTTGATGACAGGTATTGGTTCACTTAATTTCATCCAAATTCACTTCGTGTACTTATTTTCAGGCTACAATTCTTTTTTCCTTCGGTTAGTTTCACTAGATTACTGTAACTTCTGAGCAAGTACCAAGAACTTAGTGTTTCTGCCTGAATTTTATCTTTCCAGAGTACCCATGATTCTTTTTCAATCATTTTTTGTGCCATGTTTCAGTTGATGGCTCATTCTTAATATTCTTATGGAGAAATATTTTTGACATGAACAAAAGCAAACGACCATTAAAACAAGAACAGAGTTCACGTTCTTCGAACAATATTGTTTCTAATATCAGATGTGTTAACTGCAGGCATCAGTTGCAAGAGGGCAACCAAAAGGAGCCGTTGAGAGCTACGACAGAACTTTAAACAAAGTACAATTTAATGAAGAGGATGGTGGCTTTATTCTGCGATCAATAGAGCAGCTCATTCCTCTCTCCGATCAAAAGAGCAAAGAAACGTGGCCAATGGAGGACGTAAGCATCTTGGACAGCGGGGGCACAAAAAGCTTCCCAGATCAATATGGATATATAATATAGGAACCGTCATATAGGTTTACGATTAAATTTCAAACTAATTTCATCATAAGCCTTAATATAACATTGTTTACAATAAATTTTCTGATGCATCATATCTTGAAACATGATATTGCATTACCAATAATATCAAATATGTCTACCTCAATGTATGTTACCTGATAATCTTTCGATCAATGTTCCTCCATTCAGTTACATAGCGGCGTTTTGACAATCTTCATTGTAGGAAAAAGCCTTTTCAATCATGGCATTTAGTGTCATCGGCTTTAGGCAAGAAATATACGAGTAAGGGACACAATGTTTCAATCTTGCCTTTCTAACGTTATGTTGTCCATCTGTTGTTGAAGCATAGATATTGTGTGAGTGAAAGAGCTAGAAAAGTTTATGGTGTTCACTGTTAATTTTAGGCCGTGGGCGCGTGGGCTATCATCTAAGGAAGGGTGTAACATTCTTCCTATTAATGAGTTTGACCCCTTAAGTTTTATAAATAGAAAAACAGTAAAATGAATAACTAACCGAATGTCAGCGACCATTATTATTAACAATTTGGAACATGAATAAATAGATACATAGTTGCACCGATCTCTGTTATCGGCCATCGGCCAAGACTTAGTCTGAAGCCCAAGTGTAAACGCAGGGCTGGACGCCTTGATCATTTGAATCGAGGACCTTAAACAAAGTCCGACCTCGACAATTTTCAATGTTTATAACATTGTGCTTACTCCGTTCCGGATCGGCCAAAACCTGAGCTAAGTCCACCGTACGAATGCTATCTTGATCGTTCGCATAAACGACCTCAACACTGGTCCGGCCAACATTCAGACTACTAAATTAGACCTAAATTCGTTCTAACGAGTGCAGAGCTATGCATCTGGATCGCTTGGTAAGCAGCCTTTAGGCCTAACCAGGACGCTACCTCGCTTTGATCAAGACTTCATCTAAGCCCACCGTACGAATGCAAGGCGAGACTTCTGGATCGTTCGCACGAGCGGCCTTAGCCGAGGTTTGATTGATCGGTGGAAACCTCGGCCACTTCTCTATCGGCGTATAATTCCATTGAAGGGTTACACACCGATGGTGAGGCCGAAGATCATCCTCCTTGCTTAATTTTCCGATGATTTTAACCGGAGAAGACGACAGAGGCTTCACTTGTGACGAGGGGCTAGATGTCTCTGACTCTCTGGTTCGAGAGGGTCTCCTATAGCACAAGCGTTTGATCGCCGCATGATGTTTCCACTCCATCTTCATTAGAATGACTAAGTTAACATAAGTTATATGCTAGGACTAAGGTCCTAGGTAAAATAGTAGAGATTTGTTGATTGATTGTTCGTTTCAAACTCCTCTTTTTTATTGGAAGGGGATCTGATACACAACTACGGTTCCATTATTCTGATATTTCGGCACCACAATGTTAGGACTATGTATGCCCTACAAGCCATTATTGTATGATATAATGGATACTTAGACATATATAAAGAGGACTTTCTTGCTCGACATGATAGTTATACTATCTGGTTACTTTTTATCTTAACATGTACACTTGTATTATTATACTGTCTCTCTGATACATGTTGATAAAACCCTTAAGATGTTTGCTTGACTATCAGGACTATGATACGGATCATATTACTGGGACTTGTGGAGAGATTATTTTGACAAATTGTTCAATGAGAGCTTTACTAAGAATTTGGATGGACTTGTCATTCAATCTCAAGATATAAATCGTGATTTCATGCGTAAAATAAGACTTCCTGAGGTTAAAGAAGCTTTGAACAGAATGGGTTTAAGAAAAGCGGTTGGTCCTGACGGAATTTCTATCGAGATTTGGAGATGCTTAGGAGAAATAGGCGTTAAATGGCTGACAGATCTGTTTAATAAAATTTGGCAGACAAAAAAGATGCCAAATGAATGGAGAAAAAGTATCTTTATACCTATCTACAAGAATAAGGGTGACATTCAAAGTTGCTCAAACTACCGTGGAATAAAACTGATGTGTCACACCATAAAACTTTGGGAGAGAGTGATTGAACACAGGCTAAGGAAGGATATTAAGATAACAGAGAACCAATTTGGGTTCATGCCTGGATGATCAACGACAGAGGCGATTCATTTGCTTCGTCAACTTGTCGAGCGCTTTCGAGAGAGGAGAAGAGATTTGCATATGATATTTATTGATTTAGAAAAAGCGTAAGACAAGGTACCTAGAGAGGTATTATGGGGGACAATGATGAAGAAGGGGGTCCCCGTCAAGTATATTGACATAATCAAGAATATGTACGACGGAGTAGTGGCAAATGTCAGAACTTGCGGCGGCTTAACAAGTGATTTTCCGATTACTATTGGTTTACATCAGGGATCTGCATTAAGTCCATTCCTGTTTACCATCGTGATGGATGAGCTTACTAGAACTATCCAAGATGAGATCCCTTGGTGTATGCTATTCGCTGATGATATTATTCTAGTAAATGAGACGAAAGCAGGGGTTAATGCCAAATTGGAATTATGGAGGCAAACATTGGAATCTCGGGGATTCAGATTGAGCAGGTCCAAGACAACATATATGCACTGCAAATTTAGTAGCCAGAGAAGTCAAAACCATATTGGTATAACATTAGAAGGGCAAGAGATATCACCGAGCGACCAGTTTAGATATCTAGGTTCCATCATCCAAAGGAATTGGGAGATTGATAGTGATGTTAATCAAAGGATCCAAGCTGGTTGGTTGAAATGGAGGAGTGCAACAGGGATTTTGTGTGATCGTAACTTTCCGTTAAAATTGAAAGGGAAGTTTTATCGGAGCACTATTCGGCCTGCCTTATTATATGGTACAGAATGCTGGGCTCCTAAGAAGCATCATACACAGAAGATGCACATAGCGGAGATGCGCATGCTTCGTTGGATGCGCGGTAACACTAGAAAAGATAAGGTGCGAAATGAGGATATTCGTGCAAAAGTTGGTGTAGCACCCGTGGAGGAGAAGATGCGGGAAAACCGGCTAAGATGGTTTGGTCATGTGCGACGCAGACCTATGGAAGCACCGGTTCGACGAATAGATACTCTCGATATGGGCAATGGCAAAAGGGCAAAAGGGAGACCGAAGAAAACATGGATGGAGGTGATACGAAACGATATGGTTGCCAAAGGACTCAATGAAAGTATATTGTTCGATAGAAGTGAGTGGAGACAGAGGATTCATGTGCTGGACCCGGCGTGATTCTCATGTTGGTTCATGTAGCCTACCCCATATGCTTGGGATAAAAAGGCTCAGTTGTTGTTGTTGTTGTGTAGTTCACAAGCACATCCTTTAATTGTTTCTAGTCGAGAGGATATCGAGACAGGGCATCGATATTTCAGAGTAGACTAGTGTGTACGTTTCTTGACCCTGTAGGGGGCGATGGTTGATCCCATAACCATTAGTGTTTGACATCAAAGAATGTACACAGGTTCTCATTAGATAATGGGTACACCGAACATGAATCGCCGAGAACTTCTAAATGGTAATATACCTATCGTCAGATAGCAATTCTCTGGTGACACTGGTACAGGTTAATCTGTAGACCTGAGATCGTCATACTGTCATTTGTGGTTCCCACTGTGCTTTGATTTCCTTCTTACCACGGCTCAAAGGAGTCGTGCAAACAGGTGGATTTTGGGTACAGTCCCGAATCACATGGAGGCAGTAAGCGATAGGAGGGGTTTCGTCTCTCCCGGTATAGCTAGTTGATGTTGCTCTATGCTCGATTGACTATAACAGTAAGTCCCCGGCCAGAGCTGATGAGATTTGCTAGTAAGTGTTATCAGTAGTTTCTCGAACCGTTATGAACAATACTTCGACATAACTTATCAAGTTATTGGGGTCTGACGATTCCACCCCTAGATTCGATATGCAACATATCGGACGAAAAGACCGGACTGCATGATAAGTGTTACTTATAGGCTTCATGGGAGTTTGGACAAGCTTACTTGTTGATCTTCTAATCGCTCAATACCTGGATAGCCATTACGTCTAGTTAGTACCGCTGACGGTTTGTGGATAACTGATGTAATCATTATCTACTGTTGGCCTATTGACGAGACTTTAGAGTCCCACACAGAGGTTTTCTAGCTCAAGCGAAACGAAGTAGGGCACATATGCTGATATGTGTGGGAGCCTGATTAAATACGAGTATGTGATACCGTATTCTAATCTGACGACATATGATATCGTTAGGTTATATGTGATATAACCGGATTATTGAATCAAGTGTTGATTTGATAATGTGATATACAGATAAATGATATTAGTTGGTTATATATGATATAACCGGATTATTAAATTAAATGTTGATTTAATAATTTGATATATATTTATATTCGATATAATTAAATGTTAACTAATATCAAGCTCACTTAAAGTTAATATTCTCTTAAAACATATTTGTATATATGATATATATATATGTATATATATATATATTTGGATTAATCTATTTTCACAAAATAGATTAAGAGGTGGAAAATGGGAGATATTTTGGGCATGGGTGTGAAGCATGGCCATTCATTTTTTTATTAGTTTGGCATCACTGTTGAAGCATGGTTGGAATAAAGTATTGGAGTCTATTCCATGCTTCAATAAGTGAGGGTTTTGTATGAGCCATTCTACACTTGATCATTTTTATGCTAGCTCATTCTCTTTAGCTCTCTCCATCTTCTTCTTCCTCCTTCAAAAGTCCTAATCCTCACATGAGTTGTGAACCCTAGGATTTTAGAGTATACAAAGTGAGCTAAAAACTCTACTTCATCAACCTGCTCTAGATTAGCATTTTAGATAGGTTGTTTACTTTACTAATAGGAGATAAGTGAAGATGTAGCTTGACCTAGAGAAATTTCCGGTGGATCATCTTCGACATGAAAATCACGAATCAAGCTCGATCTTTCTTCAAGTGGAGTTACGAGGAGTCGTAGGGACTACTACCCGGAGCTTTAGAAGTGAAAGACTTGGTCTACAAAGATTGTTATTGTAGGGTTATTAGGCACTATAACAAGGTTCTACAAGGCATCAACCATGCCAAAATCAAATTTTTCAAGTGCCGAACAACACAAACAAGATCGTAGACTAGAGATTAGGCGAAATAATGAACAAGTAAACAACTTTACTTCTAAGAGAAAGGGATTACAACCTTTGTAATCCGTTCCTTCGCTTCATAAGCTCCAAGTAGTAGTCCCTTCATCGCGATTCATGAACTCCCGAACTCTAGAGAGGCTCCACAAGTCGAATGATGCATGCTTGCTAGAAATCTTCTTTTTCGAAGATGATCTACCTTGAAGAAACTCAAACCCAAACTCTTGCTTCACTAATCAAGTATTAGCAAAGCAAACACCCTAATCTAAGTGGCTAGAATAGATAAGGATGATGAAGTAGGAATTTAGCTCTCTTTTGTTTTCAATTTCTTACTCATTATCATCACTTTACAAAAAGCTAGAAAGCTTTTCAAGAGGAAGAAGAACTATTTCATTTGTGATGAATAATGAAATCATATGTGAGGTTAGAATTGCAACCATGGGTTAAGAATAAAGATTTAACCCTTGTAGAGATTTAACTATGGTAAAGGGTTTGGGTTGGGTTAAGAAAATATCTTCACAAAATATCATAGTCAAAGTCAAAACTTCATGAAGCTTCTTGAAAGCTTCATCCAAGCTTAACTCTAATCCAAACCCTAACCATATTTAAACTCTACAAAACATGTTGCATTTGTAACCCTAATATGTTATAATATTATATATCACATATATAATATTTATTGTAACAAAATAGAATAATACATTTAACATATATCACATATATATCAATGTATTATCCAAGTGAGAAAAAGAATATTTAAGTGAGCTAATATTAGTTAATGTAATATAATATATCAAATATATAATTATACATTAAATTATCGAATCAACACTTGATCTGATAATCGACTATTTCACAAATAACCGACTAATATAATCTGTATCAGTTCATCGAATTAACACTTGATCCGATGACCCGGCTATATCACATATACCCGACCGATATCACATATCGCGAGAATCTAATACGATATCACATACTCGTATTGTTCTCGGTCCCGCACATATCACATATGTGCTCCTACTCCGTTTTGCCTGAGCCAGAAAACCTCTGTGTAGGACTCTAAAGAATCGTCAATACGCCGGCAGTAGGTGATGATCATATCAAACACCCACAAGCTGCAAGCGGTCAGCTAAACGTAACAGTCACCCAGGTATTGAGCGATCAGAAGATCAACAAGTAAGCCTGTACATTCTCCTGCGAATCCAATCAGTAACACTCCCGTACAGTCCGGTCTCTTCGTCTGATATGTCACATATCTCGCCTAGGGGTGGTAAACGTCAGACCCCGGTAGCTTGATAAGTCGTGTCGATATGAGGTCCATAACAGTTCGAGAAACTACTGATAACACTTACCAGTAAATCTCTGCAACCATGACCAGGGATTTCCAGTTATAGCCAATCGAACACAGTGCAACATCAACTCCATATACCGGGAGAGACGAAACCCCTCCTATCGCTCATTGCCTCTATGTGATTCGGGACTGTACCCGAAAGCCATTGTTTTGCACGCCCTCTCGAACGTGGTATGATGGAAATCAAAGCACAGTGGGAATCACACAAGACTCTATGACGATCTCGGGTCTACAGACTAACCTGTACCAGTGTCACCAGAGAACTGCCATCTGAATTGAGGTATAATACCATCTGGGAGTTTTCGGTGAGTCCGTCCAGTGTACCCAATCTCCACTGAGTACCTGTATACCTTCTCTGATGTCAAACATCAATGGATATGGGATCATCCATCGCCCATCATATGGGTCAAGAAGCGCATACGCTAGTTTACTCTGGTATATCGATGCCCTGTCTCGATACACCTACGACTAGGAACATTTGAAGGATGTACTTAGCGACTACACTGTCCCCATTAGTATGATCTGCATCATAGTCCTGGTAGTCAAGTACTCATTCTAAGGGCTTTATCAACATGTAACATAGAGACATTCAGTAACATGTTAAGATAAAGAGCAACCAGATAGCATACTATCATGTTGAGCAAAAAAGTCCTACCTATATATGTCCAAGCATCCACTACAATATACATCGTATGTACAGTAATGGCTTCAAGGGCATACAAAAAACTAACAATCTCCCACTTGCACTAGGGCCATCTATTGTGGTATCGCATACCCAACAATCAGCTGTGGTTGAAGTATCTCATACTCAACCATCCCATAAAAGTCTCTACTGAGAAATAGGCCTTTGTGAGTGGATCCGCGCTGTTGTCCTCTATGTCTACTCTCCTGACCTGGATCTCCCTGGAGATCAACCATCTCCATGATCAGGTGATACTGCCTAAGAATATGTCTGGATAACAGATGAGACGGGGGTTCCTAGGCATAAGCCACAACTCCATTGTTACACAATGGCAGGAACGAAGTTCATTTCATGGACTATTTTATATCCAGACTGCCTCTTTGGTAGCATCTTTGGTAACGATGTATCTTGCCTTTGTCGTCTAGTAAGTCACGGTATCTAGCTTGGAACTCTTCCAACATACCGTCCCTCCATTGAGGGTAAAGACAACGCTTGTGACTGACATTCAGTCGTCCTTATCACCCTGGAACCTTTCCAGTGATTCTCCCTTGGATCGATTGATACTATCTCACTACAACTAATGAGAATCCTAACATCCAATTAGATCTATCTCATAGATATAAAATCTAGGATTTATAAGGTATCACTTTGATCCTTATATGGAGAATCCTTGTGATAAGAGGAGATTGACCGTGCGTAGCATAGGAAACTCCTTCCCTATCAAGAGTATGTCATCCACGTACAATACGAAGATCATCACCATACTCTCTACTACCTTTTTGTATATACAAGGTTCATCTACCATTTTGATGAAGTCAAACTCTTTGACTACCACATCAAAACAGACGTTCCAACTCCGCGATACCTGATTTATCTCATAAAACAATCTTGCACACGTTTCCGCTGCTCTCAATGTCTACGAAGTCCTCTGGCTGTGTACTTATAAACGTTCTCTTCTAAATTACTATTTAGAAAAGCAGTCATGACACCCAACCGTAAGATATCGTAGTTATGGTATATAGCAATGGTAAGTAGGATCTGGATGGACTTAAGTATAGCTTTGAAAGTCTTATCTTTTCCATGTACACCAAGCAATCTTTTCAAGATATACTTGCTTCTGATGGGAATTTAACCCTTCAGATAAAGCAACCAAAGTCCATACTTTGTTGGTATATATGGATTCCATCTCAGATCGCTTAGCATCCAGCCATTCTTACAGAGTCCCCACTGTTTCCCCCAATCAGAGCAAAGCTCTGTTTGAATTTCAAAAATTCAAAAATTGAAGCAACGTTTCAAATCCCTTGCGCTGCGCGCAACGCATCACGTGTCAAAAATTGATACATCAGCGCAGCGCCCAAGGCAACACGCCCAATCAGAGCAAGGTTCTGTTTAAAACAAAAATTAAAGGAAGCAACGCTTCAATTGCGTAAGCGCTGCGCTGCGCGACACGTGTCAGCGCAGTTGCGCAAGCGCTGCGCCGCGCGACACGTGTCAGCGTAGTTGCGCAAGCGCAGCTACATTGCGCTGTGCGCTGCGCGATACGTGTCAAGCGCTGGTGTATCTATGCCAAACAGAATTAAAATTCTAGTAAGATCTTTCTGTTCTTTTTAAAACAAAAAGATTGTCTTCTGTAAAACAGAAGCCCTTAGATAAAAAATCCAACGGTGGGGAAAATTCCCCAAATCACTCAGAGAATGATCTCTTTAACAAATTTAACAAACTTATGTGCACTATATAAAGGCCTCTAGACCCCAATTCAAAAAAGATCGACATCAAGAACTTCAGAAAAAACAACAAAACAGAGAGAACTCTGAAGAATTTTGAAGAAATCAAGAAAAAGGTAACAACCTTTATAAAAAAGAAGAAGAATTTCTTCTGAAATAGATCGTTGATCTAAGAACAAGGTCAATGATCTTCAATAAATAAAAAAAATAATAACAGTGCCTTACACTTTTTTATGAACCATTGGTTCTGGAATCTTAAAGATTCCTCTCTTAAATCCAAAATTGGATTAAGTTATTGAAACAGTGCCTTGCACTTGCAAAAAACTGCACTTTTGCGCTCCTGGGTTAGCGCAAGCCACCAGAGAGCGCCACGTGTCAGCGGCGCAACAGCGCACTGACACAGTGGATTGCGCTCACCAGAGCGTGACACGTGTCACCTCCACATGCGCTTGTGCTCAATAATTGGTGCAAAGCGCCTGACAAGCAATGTCAGACATATAATGCGCTGCATTATTTACAGGAAGGCCAAGCCCAATTAAAAAGGGCCTAACAGGCCAAATTAAATACAATGCATTATTTTAAAGAAGGGCAGAGCCCAAATAGATGCTCTGCATCATTTATAAAGGGACGAAGCCCAAATCAGAAAGGCCTAGCAAGCCACAATAAAATGCAGTGCATTATTAAACATGGGCAAAGCCCTAGCATAGGCCTAATAGGCCAAAGATCAAGAAAAACGTTGAATATTCTCAACTGGACTTAGCCCAATTATGGCCGTAAGTCCTCAAATTAAATTGACTGTGCATGGCTGCTCTCTTAAATCAATTTACATCCGGTTCAAGGGTACATCTATGAACTCCTCTGACACCTATCGTTGTAATCCTTCAACGACGTCAGAGAGGTGACGGGTCCCGACGACCACACATCGACATGGACTGTGGGGTCCTTAAACTCATGGACTTATGCGTTCTTAAACCAAAATACGGACTGTGGGGTCCTTAAACTCACGGACTAATGCGTCCTTAAACACACCCATATGGACTGTGGGGTCCTTAAACCTATGGACTTATGCGTCCTTAAACTACCCATGGACCACCACGTCCCTAAACTGGAATATGGACCACCATGTCCCTAAACTGGCAATGGACCACCACGTCCCTAAACTGGAACATGGACCCCTATGTCCCTAAACTGGAAATGGACCACCATGTCCCTAAACTGGCAATAGACCGCAATGTCACTAAACTGGCAATGGACCACCATGTCCCTATAGACCACTATGTCCCTAAACTGGAACAATAGAGCCCCCAAACGCTCTTTTGTCGGATCTAAACGATCCCGTTTAAGTTGATCTTAGCCTCAAATATGGCTAACGTATCCTTAAACATTCAAACAGACTTCAAAACCCCCAATTAACTTTGGTTTAAGGGTACATCTTTGATTTGTGTCTCAAAAACTATTTATAACCGCAATCAAGAATGGCGTCGCATGAAGCTAGTTGGTGAGTACGGGTCGGTCCACAGGGATGTTGTGAATTTCCTAATCGCGCTAACGAGTTAATTCCGAAGGGTGTTCGGATTAATTATTAAATCTAAAAACCTAATTATTCTATACTACGATTATCTAAATCTAGTCTTGCTAGGGTTAGGTTTAGGGATGGTTTGGAAATTCAAGTAAATCTCAACGCTTTCTATACCCAAATGATGATTGATGAGGAGTTATGGTAATTATCAATAAAGGGGATTAGATCCATTCGGGAAAGTGTTCCTTCCTCTAGGTTCTTGTCCTTCCTTTAGAGATCCTTACCCTAACCTCCATGTAAAACACGCGCAATCGGGCCTTTATACTACGGTATCACCGCTACCTCGAGGGATAGGGTGCCGTAGGGCGCGGTGTGTGCGTGTATGCATGGAGTCCTATTGAAAATATATTATGGGCAAGAAAGGGATGAGAGATCTCATCTTTCAAAAGCCTTCCCCAAAGCTAACTCTAAACAATTTCCTATGGCAAGGAATTAAATCTACCTAGGGCAAGAATTGAATCTAAACTAGAGAAATTAAATAAAACTACTTATAGATGGCTCTCTCCAAATATCAACGCAGGGTTGTCAGATCTGAATTCATGAATTGAAAAGAGGCACCGATACTCTCCATAAAAAATTCTGAATTTTATTATTAAAAGGAGGCATAGAAAGAATACAAGCTTTAGAGTTCCTATTTATAGAGAATAGGAAACCCTAGGTTACATTTTGATCCGCATGTCTAAATTTACAAAAATAGCCCTATAAAGACTAGTCAACGCCGTCTCGAGTTTAGCCCAAAAAATCACGAACCCCGGGCTTATTCTGGCCGCGGAACCGCGGCATTGGTTGGCTTGGGCCACTGTTCCGCGGCCCATTTGGTGACTTGAGGTGTGAGTTTTTCTGGGATTGTTCTATGGTATTTGGGCTTCTTATTTATTCAGGTCTTTTCTCCAATTTGCTTTTGGGTTTTCTTCAGATCTTTCGGTGAAGACTTGCAGTGGACTTTAACCGTTCGCTTTGTAATCTTGGACCTTGCATTGGCTTATTGATTGTGAACTGTTCTTCGTCTAGGCTTGACTAGGATCCTTCTATTTGTTGGTCAAAAGTCCCTTTTTGCATCGTCTTTTGTCTTTTTCATTGTTTTCGCTCCAAGAACCTGTAACCTGTAATATATAGCAGAGATGCGTCAAAAGCACCTGTTTATTTATAAAAAGAATAAGAATAGGAAATATAATAATGCAATATTATGGTGTGAACAATCTCTGAACTCCTCTGACACCTGTCGTTGTAATCCTTCAACGTCGTCAGAGAGGTGATGGGTCCCGACGGCCATACATTAAATGGACCACTCTGTCCCTAAACTGGAACAATAGAGCCCTCCCTAAATGCTCTTTTCGTTAAGTTGATCTTAGTCTCGAATCAGACTAACGTATCTTTAATGAACGTTTAAGTTGATCTTAGCCTCAATATGGCTAACGTATCCTTAAACTAAAACACCAAACCCAAATCTAAGTAAATACGGATTTAGACTAATCCACGTCCTACGGGCGACGGCATAACTTAGTTTATACAATCCACGGGCATCAAAAAATAAGACAAACACACACGACACGAAGTGAAATTCTGGAGAAGGAGAAAGTTGTTACCGCGATGCGGTAGCGTAATTAACTGTAGGGGCTTGCGCCTGCAGGGAAGAGCATCCCCATAATCAAAAACCCCTCAATCGAGGAGGAATCTGACGAAGTCTGCTACATTGGCCACATCCGTCTAAACCTCCGATACACAGTGCCATAAATCAACCTGGCATCTTCGGAGAGGTGGACAGATAAAACCAAATAGCATCTGCCCCGAATCTCAGGCAAGACGTCCCTGTCTTGGCCGTCTTTCGGAGGGGAACAGATTCTGGCACGCCCGGTGGGACCTTTTCCTCTTTCCACTCCACACTTCGTGTGTCGTCTTCACGAACAAATCGCGGTTTGTTAATGGTTGCCTTTGGATTTCAAGTTACTAAGATTTGGTCTTTTGCCTAGCGTAGAAATCAAGCATTAATGGCTTCCAACTACTCGAGCTGCTCAAAATGCAAGTGCAACCAACGCTCCGCCTCACCTGGAGGTGTAGCCTATGGGCCTCAAGCGGCCTCCATCCTTGCCATGCCAGTGGAACAGGTGACCCTGGCCACCACCGGTCTGTTTTTCGGGACCATGCTGTTTTCGGGACCATGCTCCCGCCTGCAAGCTTCACCATTCCAGTGCCCGCACCGGAAGCGCACAAGAAGTCGGTCTTCGATCGGCCTGCTACAACGGCCCCTTTCAACGGGTCGTCCAATATCAAGCCGGCGGCCTATGTCTTTGCCAGGCTGAACCAGAACTCCGATAGGCTCGCCAAGAAGCCCATGAACCCTGAAATGGCCGTCTCGAGGAAGACAGCCACCCCTATTCCTGATGTCGTCAAGGCGGCTTCTCCTGTTAAAGAGTCAGTCTTTTCAAGGCTGACTATTCTGGCTCCTGCTCCTACTCGAGGATCTGTCTTTGACAGATTGAACATCGCCACTCAAAGGACAACATCAGTCTTTAAGAGGCTGACACCAGCGGCGCCTCATCCGGACAGGGGGCAAAACGAAATTATCCCTATCGCCGAGTAAGTCCCAACAGCTCGACATGCTCGACGTCGACACTAACGCCGAGTAAGGAAGGCCGGGGGAAACTCCCCCTCAAGGCTAACTACACCTGCTCCAGTGGTGGAAGTTAGTGCTGCTGTTCTAACTGGGAACAGTTTTGAACCGCTGAGGAGGGTACGTAAGAACTCTCCGACTGCTATGCTAAAAAGATCTCCTCCATCTGCGGAGAGAGTTACAGAAACTAAGCTGGAGCAGCCCCCTCAACGGCTTATAAAGTCTGGCGAAGATTTCAAGACTCGGTAATCGGCCAAGATCACTCTCGCCAACAGAAAAAGGGCAAAAGTGCAGGAAGAAAAAGCCGTCCTATCAAACAGCAAAGGACAACAACCGCCAGGGTACCCACTGCAACGGCCCCCTCAACTTCAACGGCCTACAAGAGAAGGAGGCCGGAGAAAATTCCCACACCGGCGGCAAATGTCAAGGGCAGTGAACCTAAACGCCCTAAGTCCGGGGGCATCGGAGTCCATATTGTATACATGGCATCGGGGAAAGAGGACAGCCGTGCATCTACAGGTCATAGACCGCTTACACGGTCAGTGACTAAAGCTCAGGAGCAACAGAAGAAGCTTCAAGAAATGATGAACGCGATGGCCGCACTTACTGGGCTAAAAGAAAACCCCGAAGCGTCCTCGGATCAGCGACAAGAGAAAGAAACTGACGTTGAATTCCTTCGTCGGATATTGGAGAAGAAGGATAAAGAGGCTGTTGAACAAGCAGCCAACATAAAGCGAATGGCCCTCCTGTTCCAGGGCATGGTGGGAATGATGATTCAACAAGATCCTCCTGCTGAAGATCCTCCGATCGTCCTGAAGACGACAGGGGAGAAACGTCAAATCCTCCACCGGCTCTGTCAGCAGCAAGGAGGAGACAATTTCCAAAGCTGACTTGGACGAATATATAGCTCAGCAGATCCGGGTTCATCAGGCAACTGAGGCAGCCGGTCAGGTCGTAAAGACGGGGCGACCATATCCGAGCTGGTACGATCAGATCAAGTACCCGCCGGACTATACAATACCGAAATTCCATGTCTATAAGGGGACGGGAAATCCCCACTAGCATGTTGCCTAGTTCAGGGCGCTTTGCGGCAACACCGGCTGTGATGATAAATTGTTGTTTCGCCAGTTCGTTGGTAGCTTATCGGATACAGCATTCGAGTGGTACTCCGAACTCCCAAACGACTCTATTAAGACATTTGCGGAGATGGAATTGCTGTTTACTCAGCGTTTCGCAAGCGCCAGCGAACGCACCCCGATAACGGCATTGATTAATACCAGGGTGAAGCCAGGCGAGACATGGGTCCAATACGCGATACGGTGGAGGAACCTATGGTCAAAATGCGAACAACGCATAGAAGAGGCTCCGGTAGTGGGTATGTTTGTGGGAACCCTTGATCCGCAAGCGACCATCTCGCAATTTATGATGTTCTTCAAGCCGACTACCTTCCAGGCCCTGATCAACAAGCTAGTTCAAATGGACCAGATGGGCTAAAGACTGCTTCCTCCAAGCCGGATTCTCGAAACGAGAAGGGGAAGGGAAAAGCGATCATTGTCGCTAATGCTCAACAACAGCCGAGCAACTTGAAGCCGGTTGTCCGTCAGAATAATATGCGTCTGCACCCCTTGAGGAGAGGCTAGGACGTCCTTACTCGTTTCCTCAAGATAAAATGAGAAGACTGTTTGAGCTGGCATTGCGTAATCGACTCATAAATCTGCCGGATCCAAGACGTCCGTCACAGCCAAACGACATCAATAATCCCAATTACTGTCCCTATCACCAAGTACTGGGTCATCCGATCAAGGATTGCTATGTCTTCAAAATTTGGATTGAAGACCAGTACCAACATGGCAAGTTCGCGTTGTCCGAAAGATGGAAGGTGAACCCACCGCAGCCTCACACTCCTAAAAAAGTGAATACGCCGGGGGCAACGTGCTCTCTTGTTAAAGAAGCTCATGGGAGGTTGTGCTATCAGCCAAAACAAAGAGGATGCTGAGCGATCTTCAAACATGCCCAACGATCAGGTGGAAAAACCCATTGGAACCTCAAATCATTGAAGGGATGTTGAAGCCACGCCCAACTCCAAAGATCGACGGTGGTAGCCCAAGCACTCACAACCAACCGTCAAAATCTTCAAAGAAGAAGAAGAAATTCAAGAAGCCCGTGAAGCCTGGAGACAAGCGCACGGACTTACAAAAACAAATTGACGCGCTGGAGGAGTACAACCAGAAAGCACAAACTCCCATCACACTCCAAGAGTTCCTCAACCACGCCTTTCAAGAGGAAGATGAGGGAGAAAATTCGTCGGATGAATTCGAGGAATACGTGGCGAGCTGTCATATGATCTCTCATTCGTTTACAAACGATGAGGAAACTCCTCACGCTGAAAAGCTGGGGGCAGATCCTGAACCGGAATTTCTGGGGCCATCGGATGAAACAATTGACACATTCCTCAACGAAGCTCGGTTGAAAAGTAAAGCTGATTGGGAACGCGAGGCGGTCGTATTTGAAAGAGCCAAACGCCGGCGACTAGACGGAAGAGTTGAAGCACTCCCGCTGGATCAAAGTACGTCCACTGCAGATAAAAGCAAATTCAAGACGAGGAAAAGATTTGCTAAAGCCATATTAATGGGTATGAAGCTACCATCCTCTGAAGAAAACATTACTGGTGAAGCGGAAATGCACCCTTCCTACTGCTTGTATCATCGGAAGATTTCGCACCCCACCGAAGAGTGCAAAGCTTTCTATAAATGGTGGCAAGGATATGTTGCTCACCGACAACATTTTAAGTGGGAAAAGCGCAAAACTCGTCGGGAGCAAAAGGGTTCGACCGAGGGCTTAACAAAACTACCGGCAATTGTCGCACGGTTAACGCCGGGGGATCACAAGTTCTCACATTCGGGAGCGACTCTGACGAGGAAATGGTTCTTAGCCCCCTCTTTAAAGAGTCCACTTCGGGAAAAGAAGAAGAGCCGAAGGTCTGTGAAAATATCCGGCTGCGTAATCGTACGCTACCCGAAAAGAATCTCAGACCCTCCAATAAAAAGATAAAGGGAAAGAAAAGATCTCTGAGGATATCGCCCTAGATGACCAAATCACGGAAGAGCTGACCGCCAAGGACCTGCCGAAGGAAAATAAGGTGGATTACAACGTTCTAGCGCATCTGAGGAAACTACCCTCACAGCTCAGCATTCTTGACGCCCTGTTACTATCAAAAGAGGCAAGCGATTCGTTAATCAAGGCACTACAGGAGCCTGAGCAATTCCAAGCTTTTCTCGCCGAAGAAAAGATGAAGGATGAATTGGAAGAAGTGCACACGGCTGATGTCACTTTCGGTGATGAAGACCTTCTCCTAGGGACGTGCGAACACAATCGCCCCCTCTATGTCTCAGGGTATTGCCATGATATAAAGATAGGTAAAATCCTGGTTGACAATGGGTCTTCCGTCAATCTCCTCAATGTACGGGTGTTGAAAGAAATCTGCATGAGCGTCCAGCACCTCGCTCGGGACAAAATCACCATCTTCGGGTTCGACTTTCAATCATCTCGGACTCTTGGGTCTGTGATATTGACGCTACGCTTTGGGCTGCTCATCACGGATATTAAATTCCACGTCATAGACACCAAGACATGCTATAATGCTCTGGTCGGCCGACCATGGTTACACGAGTACAACATCATCCCTTCTACACAACATCAGTGTATGAAATATTTTAAGGATGGTCTCGAGTATACCGTGACGGGAGAACTGAACCCATTCTCCGTGAACGAAGTCCGCAAATATGAAGATGCCAAATACTTCTTACCGGATTTTGAAGATACGGAGAGATGTCACAAGCCGGAGAACAAAGCTAACGCCACCATCCATGTCTTCAGAAGTGATACCGAGGATGAAGAGGACATAGTTTATTCGGGTTCGCCCCAACACAACAAGCCAGGACCGATCGCTCCTACGTTGATCTTTGGTAGTGACTCGGAAGATGAGGTCCATGCTATATTCTCTGCTCGACCTTCAATACAAACATCCGCTGACGAAGAGCAAAGTCTGCAAGTCGCCATGGTTCCACTTAAACATCATAAAGAACTGGATGCACTCGATACCTACAGTGTAGAGGAGCTGCGCACGTTCTATGTCCCTCCCAGGCGAGAAGGCGAAAAGGCAATTCTATTCTACCGCTCTGAAGAAAACAAGGTAGAGAAAGAAGTCTGGCACGGTGCGGATCCTACGCTTGACAGGCTCCAGCCCATTCGTCTGCCTAGGTATTATACAGAAGGCTTGAAGAGGCTGTTGAAGCGCCAGGGGATATCCTTCAAACAGACCGCTCGAAAAGCCAAGTTCTATGACAGGGTCTGGAACGTCCCCGGAACTCAGCACAAGTTGCCTAGTGGGAAGATGGAAACAATCGGGCTCGGATACATTCGATCCAAGAAACGAGAGCTACTCTGTGATTGCTACGTCGTACATGACTTCAATGAAGAAGCGGATGCTCAATGGGAGGACGCTAATCCTGAACCAGTAAAAGTTCCTGATGCAAAAGTGCCCAGTCCGTCATTCGAAGAACAAATGGACAAGCTTATAAGGGAAGCTGGTCAAAAAATCCGAGACGGCCACAACCGCGAAATGACAATCTACGAGAAAGCTAAAACGCAATGCCTCCTCCAACAGGCCGTGAAAGATAAAAATGCCACTCCCTGTCAACCTATTATAAAAAAGTCTCGACGCAGAGGCAGAAACAAGTCGAAACGCTTCGATGTTGATTTTAAAAGAAGTTCATCAGGCTCAGCGGCCTTGTCTTACCCGCTCTAGCTTGCAACAAAGCGGGACTAAGAAGCCGCACAAGCGGGAATCGAGCGGTTCCGATCTATCCCTTGTGAAGAAAATGAGTCGAGCGTACTCTTTTCCTCAAGACAAGACAAAGAAGGTACTTGACCGAGCTATAAAATACCGGATGCTTACACTGCCGGAGTCCAAGCACCCTGAACAAGCAGGCGAAGTCTCACACCCGAACTATTACTCTTATCACCGAGTAATAAGGCACCCTCTCGAAGACTGCTTCACCTTTAAAAATTGGGTCAAAGATCAATATCAGCTCGGCAAGTTCGCTTTGTCTGATAACTGGAGGGTAACGCCGCCATAGAAGCACGAACCCAAAGCCATGGAAGCAGAACCAGCTCCACATTGGTCTTGGAAGCGAATTCGTACTTGTCACATGATAGCAATATCAAAAGAAGAGCCCGAGAACATGGATGCCTTCCCTGGTGGTTCGGAAACGGCAACGATGAGGCGATCTCAGAATTTCCACCAACACCGAAAGAGCTGGAAGATGGAATACATACCACTGCAGATAACCTCAAGAAAATTGAGTTGGGGACGGAGAACGACCCTCGACCGACATTTGTCAGCGAGCTGCTATCTGAAGAAAGGGTGGCTACGTTAAAAGATATACTTATACAGCATAGAGACTACTTCGCATGGAACTATTCTGAAATGCCAGGACTAGATCCAGAAATTGTTGTGCATAAATTGGCGATATCCTCGGACATCAAACCAGTCAAACAGACGCCGAGAAGAATGCAGTTCGAGCTTGAGATGAGCATCAACGCCGAGGTCAAGAAGTTAATCGACTCTGTCTTCATCCAAGAGGTTCAATATCCTGATTGGATCGCTAACATCGTTCTGGTGATGAAGAAAAATGGGACAGTGTGCATATGCATGGACTTCCGGGGTCTCAATAAAGCCTGCCCGAAGGACGATTTCCCAGTGCCAGTCACCGAGCTGATGATAGATAACACGTCCACTCACGAAGTTTTCTCCTTCATGGACGGCTCATCAGGGTATAATCAGATAAAGATGCATCTCGAAGACCAGAAGCACACCGCTTTCGGGAGCCCTTCGGGTATATTCTGTTACAAGGTGATGCCTTTCGGTCTAAAGAACGCCGGAGCCACATATCAAAGGGCCATGACAAAGATCTTTGATGATCTTATACATGAAATCGTCGAATGCTATATCGATGACCTCGTGGTTAAGAGTAAATCATATGAAGAGCATTTAGAACATCTGAAGACCGTATTTCAACGCCTGCGACAATACAACTTGAAGATGAACCCTCTCAAGTGTGCATTCGGAGTTTCCTCAGGCAAATTCCTGGGATTCATCATCCGGCACCGAGGCATTGAGATAGATCCGTCGAAGATTAAGGCGATCATGGAAATGCCTCCGCCAAGGACTCTTAAACAGCTGCGGTCTCTTTAAGGGAAGCTCGCGTATATCCGGCGATTTATAGCCAACCTTTCAGGCAAGTGCCACCCTTACAGCCACCTGATGAAGAAGGGAACCCCGTTCATCTGGGACCAAAAATGCCAAAGCGCGCTAGACGAGATCAAGCAATACCTGCAGAACCCGCCAATGTTGGCTGCTCCGGTCAAGGGAAAGCCCTTCATTCTTTATACAACCGCCCTCGAAGGTTCCTTAGATGCATTATGGGCGCAAGAGAATGACCAAGGAAAAGAAAGAGCACTTTACTATTTAAGTCAAGTTCTGCTGGGGACAGAAAGCAACTATTCCCCCATTGAAAAACACTGCCTGGCGTTGATCTTTGCAATAACAAAGCTCAGGCACTATACATTGGCGCATGAAGTCCGTCTCATTTCAAAGGTAGACCCCCTTAAATATTTAATGTCGAAGGCCATATTGACAGGGAGACTCGCTAAATGGGCCTTGCTCTTGATGGAGTTCTCGATAACATATCAATCTCTCAAGGCAGTGAAAGGCCAGGCCATCGCCGACTTCCTCGCCGAGTATCCGATACCTGCCGATTCTCCTCTGAATTGTGAATTACCAGACGAACATGCGTTTGATGCGATCGACGGTAGTGATACCCGATGGGAGCTTTATTTTGATGGAGCGTCTTCCATGAAGAAGCGCAAACAAAGCACCCCCATAATCAAATCAGGGGTATGCCTCATCTTTGTAACTCCACAAGGAGGGATTATGCGCTTCGCCTTCTCCTTGACAGAGCCGAGGACGAACAATGAAGCTGAATACGAAGCTTTAATAGCAGGCCTCGAGATCGCCATCAACATGGGAATTGAAAACCTCATCATATACGGAGATTCCAATTGGTCGTTAGTCAAGTAAATGGCGACTACCAAACGAGCAAACCAGAGCTGGTGAAGTACGGCGAAAAGGTGCAACAACTGTTGACCCAAATTCCTTCCTACACTTTGGAAAACATACCGCGTGCGAAAAACAGCAAAGCGGATGCATTAGCCAAGCTCGCTAAAGAACTGGCTGACGAGAATCTCGATGACGTCAGAATTGTGGTACAAAGCCGTCGGGTGCTTGCCCCAGCAGAAATATCTCCGGAATCATCCGAAGAAAAGGGTGCGACTGAGCAGACGACCCTGCAAATAAAAGACCGGGAAAAGGCTGAGGATTGGAGAGAAGTCTTTATAGACTACTTCAAATCACGTCGAACACCAGAAGATGCGTCCTCAAGACATCAGCTTATGAAACGAGCTCTATCTTTCGCCTTCGTCAATGATACTTTGTACAAGAGGTCATTCGATTTTCAATGGTTGAGATGTCTGGGACCTGAAGAGGCAAAAAGAGTTGTTCAGGAAGTTCATGACGGACTCTGTGGTTCTCACCAAGCAGGCTTGAAGATGAAATTGAAGATTAAACGGATGGGTTACTACTGGCCCACGATGATTCAGGACTGCCTCGAATATGCGAAGCAATGCCACTCGTGCCAAATCCATGGGGACTTCATCCACCAGCATCCAAATCCACTACATCCAACGGTGGCTAGCTGGCCATTCGAAATGTGGGGAACCAACATAGTCGGCCCCATCGAACCAGCATCGTCTAGAGGACATCGTTTCATCTTGACGACGACCGACTACTTCTCCAAATGGGCAGAAGCAGAACCGCTGAGGGAAGTGAAGATGGAGAATATCCTCCATTTCTTCAAAACGCATGTCATTTATCGGTTTGGAACTCCGCGACGGATCATCTCCGATAACGGGTCAGCCTACAGAAGCCACAAGATCAGCCGCTTTGCGCAACAGCATAACATAGACTGGAGATATTCTTCAGTTTATAATCCGCGAGCTAACGGTCTAGCTGAGGCCTTCAACAAGACCTTGACAAAGATCGTGAAGAAGACGGTGTCCCGAAATAAGAAGGACTGACATGAGAGACTGCAAGAAACTTTCTGGGCGTATCGAACTACGTTCAAGACACCCACAAATACAACGCCGTACGCGTTGGTATTCGGTACAAAAGCAGTACTCCCCCTCGAGATAGAGTTACCCTCTCTACGAGTGGCAGTCCACTACGAGCTGACTGATGAAGAAAATTCCCACCTTCGGCTTGAAGAGCTTGATGCCCTTGATGAAACCCGGCTCATAGCGCAACAAAATCTAGAAGCTTATAAAGCAAAGATGATGCGCTCATATGAAAGATTGACCAGGCCGAGGACATTCCGCCAAGGCAAACTTGTGCTAGTGGTCGAAAGACCTATGGTCCCAAATCGCGCCAAGCGGGGAAAATTTAAGCCGAATTATGAAGGCCCGTACATCATAGACAAGGTCTACCAGGGTGGAGCCTATCTACTCATGGATATGCACGGTGAAAGGCCTTTCAGGCCAATAAACGGCCGCATCCTAAAGAAATACTACGCTTAATGAGCCATAGCCTAGGTCAATGATAGATGACGACGACTATATCCGCTCGCTATCTTCCTAAGCTCAAACTCTATAAGCAGTAGCCGGCCTTCCTCAACAACGGACCGAAACGTCCTTAAAACTAATGCCGGACAGAAACGTCCTTAAACTAATGACGGACCGAAACGTCCTTAAACTAACAGCGGACCGAAACGTCCTTAAACTAACGGCGGACCGAAACGTCCTTAAACTAACAGCGGACCGAAACGTCCTTAAATTAACAACGGACCGAGACGTCCTTAAACTAACAATGGACCGAAACGTCCTTAAACTAATGACGGACCACTACGTCCAAAAACTAGTTGTTGACCAAGATGTCAATAAACTACGGTGGATTGAAACATCACAAAGCCGATAAAAAAAGATAAAAAAAAATAATAAACGGTATTGTAGGGTTGCTAGGCACGCGCACAAGGGTCTACGAGGCATCAACCATGCCCGATTAAAATTTTAGCCGTGCCGAACAACCCGAATATGGATCTTTAAACTAGAGTTTAGGCGAAAACAAGCATGTTAAACTATTTAACACTAAGTGAGAGGGATTACAACCTTTGTAGATCCGGTCCTTCACTTCATAAGCTCCGTGTTGTGGTCCCTTCACTACGATCATCGAGTTCCGGACTCTCGAGAGGTTCCACGAAGAGAAAGATGCAGTCTTGCTTCCGATCTTCGATACAAAGATGATCTACCTTGAAGTTTCATTAACACAAGCTAACACTCACTAAAATTGAGTGAACACTCTCATCTAAAGGGCAAGGGAAGATAAAGATGATGAAATAGGATTTTTGCTCTATTTTATAATCTTTTTCTCACAAATTTTCATCACTTGGAAAAAGCTAGTAAGCTTTTTCCAAGAAGAAAGAAGAAGGAAGAAGATGATGAATAATAGAATTATTTTCTTTTGTGATGAATAGTAATTAAGAATATATGATTGATTATCAAACCATGGTCAAGAATGAGAGGCTAAACCTATGTAGAGAATAAAGTAGTGTTAGGGTTTGGTTAGGTCAAAGCATGAGTCATAACAAAATATCTTTATCATGACAAAATAGAATGCTTGTAAAATGAACAAGAATGAGCTAACCCTAATCAAACCCTAATCCCTTTTTATCATCCTTAAACATGTTTTATAATAAATCATATCATGTCACAATAATATATATCACATATATATTATATATTTGCAACAAAAGAAAATAATACAATTAACATATATTGCATATATATCAATGTATTACCCGAGTGAGAAAAAGAATCTTTTAGTGAGCTAATATTAGTTAATGTAATTTAATATATCATATATATTATTATACATTAAATTATCGAATCAACACTTGATCCGACAATCCGGCTATATCGCATATAACCGACTAATATTTATCCGTACCGATTCATCGAATCAACACTTGATCCGATGACCCGGCTGATATCAAATACCGCGAGAATAGAATACGGTATCTCATATCGCATTATCCTCGGTCCCGCACATATCACATACGTGCCCCTACTCCGTTTTGCATGAACCAAGAAACCTCTGTGTAGGACTCTAAAGAATCGTCAATACGCCGGCAGTAGGTGATGATCATATCAAACACCCATAAGCTGCAAGCTGTCAGCTAAACGTAATAGCTACCCAGGTATTGAGCGCTCAGAAGATCAACAAGAAAGCCTGTACATTCTCCTGTGAATCCAAACAGTAACACTCCCGTACAGTCCGGTCTCGTCGTCTGATATGTTGCATATCTCGCCTAGGGGTGGTAAACGTCAGACCCCAGTGCTCGATAAGTCGTGTCGATATGAGGTCTATAACAGTTCGAGAAACTACTGATAACACTTACCAGTAAATCTCAGCAACCCTGGCCAAGGATTTCCGGTTATAACCAATCGAACACAGCGCAACATCAACTCCCTATACCGGGAGAGACGAATCCCCTCCTATCGCTCATTGCCTCCATGTGATTCGAGACAGTACCCAAAAGCCACCTTTTTGCACGCCTTCTTGGATGTGGGATGATGGAAATCAAAGCACAGTGGGAATCACACAAGACTCTATGACGATCTCGGGTCAACAGACTACACTGTACCAGTGTCACCAGAGAACTGCCATATGACGTGAGGTATAATACCATTTGGGAGTTCTCGGCGAGTCCGTCCAGTGTACCCAGTCTCCACTGAGCACCCGTACACCATCCTTGATGTCAAACACCGATGGATATGGGATCATCCATCGCCCATCATATGGGTCAAGATGCGTATACGCTAGTCTACTCTGGTGCATCGATGCCCTGTTTCGATACACCCTCGACTAGGAACAGTTATAGGATGTACTCGTCGACTACCGTGGCCCCACTAGTATGATCTCATCATAGTCCCAGTAATCGAGTACATATCCCAAAGGCTTTATCAACATGTAATATAGAGACAATCAGAGTACATGTTAAGATAAAGTATAACCAGATAGCATACTATCATGTCGAGCAAGAAAGTCCTTCCTATATATGTCCCAGCATCCACTAAAATATACATCGTATGTACAGTAATGGCCTCTAGGGCATACATATAACTAACAATCTCCCACTTGCACTAGGGCCATATGTTATGATATCACATACCCAACATTTAGCAGCGGTTGAAGTATCTCATACTCAACCATCCCATAAAAGTCTCTACTGGGAAAAAGGCCTTTGTGAGTGGATCCGCGCTGTTGTCCTCTGTGTCTACTCTCCTAATCTCGATATCCCTGGAAATCAACCATCTCCATGATCAGGTGATACTGTCTAAGAATTATATCTGGATTTCTGATGGGACGGGGGTTCCTTGGCTAAAGCCACAACTCCATTGTCACACAATGGTAGGAACGAAGTTCATCTCATAAACTTATATATATCCAGACTGTCTCTTTGGTAGCATCCTTGGTAACGATGTATCTTTCCTTTAATTGTCTAGTATGTCACGGTATCTAGCTTGGAACTCTTCCAACATACCGTCCCTCCACTGAAGGTAAAGACAATGCCTGTGACTGACATTCAATCGTTCTTATCACCATGGAACCTTTCCAGTGATTTTCCCCAGGATCGATTGATACCATCTCACTACAACTAGTGAGTATCCTAACATCCAATTAGATCTATCTCATAGATCCAAAACCTAGGATTTAGTAGGTATCAATTTTGATCCTATATGGAGAATCCTTGTGATAAGCGGAGATTGACCGAGCGTAGCATAGGAAACTCCTTCCCTATCAAGAGTATGTCATCTACGTACTCTACGAAGATCGCCACCATACTCTCTACTACCTTTTTGTATATACAAGGTTCATCTACCATTTTGATGAAGTCAAACTCTTTGACTACCACATCAAAAAAGATGTTCCAACTCCGCGATACCTGTTTTATTACATAAAACATCTTGCGCACGTTTCCGCTGCTCCCACTGTCTACGAAGCCCTCTGGCTGTGTACCTATAGATGCTCTCTTCTAAAACATCATTTAGAAAAGCAGCCATGACACTCAACCGCCAGATATTGTAGTCATGGTATGTAGCCGTGGCAAGTAGGATCTGGATGGACTTAAGCATAGCTTTGAAAGTCTCAACTTTTCCATGTACACCAAGTAATCTTCTCAAGATATACTCGCTCCTGATGGGAATTTAACCCTTCAGATAAAGCAACCAAAGTCCATACTTTGTCGGTGCATAAGGATTCCATCTCAGATCGCTGAGCATCCAACCATTCTTACAGAGTCCCACTCCTGATGGCCAGCTCGAAACTAGTTGGGTCATCATCTCATGATGCAATCCTCACTCCCACTGTCATAAAGAAATCGAAGTATCTCTCAGGTGGGTGAGGAACCCTACTAGATCGGCGGAGCGGCTGAGGTTCGTTGGAAACTATTGAATCCACATTCAATAGGTATGCAGCTTCATAAGTGCATAACTCCCAAAAGGAAATATGAAAATTAATAGTACTCATCATAGAGCACACCATATCATATAGGGTGCTATTGCTCCGCCCCGATATACCATCGTGCTATGGTGTATACGGAGGAGTAATTCTCAGAGAGAATCTCATTCTCCTTTAGAATAAACCAGGAATCCCGTGCTTAAGTATTCTCCTCCTTGATCTCATCAAATGACATAATACTTATACCCGTTGTTGGTTCTCTACTTCTACTTATATTCTGTGAATATCTCAAAAGCTTCGGACTTGTGTTTCAACAAAAACATATGTCTGAATCTTGAGAGATTATCAGAGAATGTAATGAAGTAGAAAGAACCAGTCTTGGCATGTGTAGACAGGGGACTTTCATACAAGATGTAAATTCAAACTAATTTAAATATGTATCTATATGTAACTTTAGCTAGTCGGGTCGCATTGATATGACCTAGTCTACAATGCCTCAAGAAGGATTCGTTCATTTCTGAACTCTTGCTCTTGTGTGTGTTCTGTATGCTAAGAACTGTAGTTTGATTTAGAACGTCAATGCTTTTAGATAATGTGCCTGAACCGATCGACTCTTGATATAGGAAATGTTCAAAACATTATCCAACCATACAAAATTATATCCTTCTTTACTAATAAAGAGACTGATATGATTTTATATATCAGGTTCGGTATCTAATAACATTCGTTCAAAATCAATATATTCTGGTAATATAGGGTGGTAGTGACCAACAGACTTGGCTGCAACACTTGCACCGTTTTCTGTCTCATGAAACTTATCACCCGTTCTCAGTTCTCTACCAATCTGTAGCCCATGTAACAGATTACATATGCGGGATCCTGATCTGGTATCACATACCCAGGACATAAAGGATACTGAGAAACAGTTCTCTGCAATGAACATACCCAAAAATGATGCATCAACATGCACTTTCTTCGTTTGGGCGGCACGGGAAATCTGGTATTCCCCAATTTCCTGCTCTGTCTTATAACAATTATAAGTTGGAGCGGGACCAACGTTCCCCAGCTCAGTATAACAAGCGGGTTCGGTCAATTCATCCGTATTATTATCTTGATTAAGGCGTGATATAGTCGCTACCTGGAGAGAGAGAGAAGAAAACACTCAGCGTATGTTCTTGCAAGATTAGATTGGTTATCTAATATATCTAATCAGGATGTCTCCCACTGTTTTAATCAAATCTTCCTTCAAACCCTAAAAGGAAAGACTAGCCGGGATTAATTACACGTTACAAGTTTGCCAATCTTTCAGCCAGGCCAGTACCGGTACTTTGAGGGAGGTCCCCCGTGCTTTCGCACGAACCTAATTAATGTAAACCTCGTTTTCCCAGAGGCGTAACCCCATTGACACTTTTCTAGACACCTACTTGATCGGCTAATTGTAATGTGTAAAACTCTCCCAGGAGTAACTCTTACTCGCAGCGGGTATCGGGATCCAACTATCTCATAGAAGGTATGCAATCTCATTGCAAATTTCAACACTTGAAATTCCCGATAATTTTGCCCCTAGCAGCTTATGTCCTTGGCTAAGGTCAACAAATCATAAGTGCTAGCCAAGTTCAACCCGTCATTTCCTGATTGAATTAAACCCACCCGCACGACCCTTGGCTAAGGTCAATAAAGTCGCACGGCTACCCTAACTCAATCGCATCATATGCTTATACAGATAAGCACTAATTAGCTACCGCACACTACACCTTGGCTAAGGTCAACAAACGCAGCACGAATACTAAGAAGTAGTTATCTGAAATGACGGAGGGCTACGACAGGTTTTTTTAAGAAAACCCTTTGCGTAATGAACTTGATATCGTTGTAGAATCGAGTGATTTTAAATGGAGTGTTTTTTAGGCTTTTCTAGTTTTGCTAAAGGGGTCACTCCCGGTGAAGGGATCGTCGGCCCTTTCCTCGTCGAATGAGGTGCAGGATATATCATATATACCGCTGTGCAAAGCAGAAACTATAGAAGCAATCAAAAGACAAACCGAGAGTTGTAGCATCTGCCAGTTATTGCTACAGGAGTCACTCCCGGTGAAGGGATCTCGGTCCTTTCCTTATCGAATAAGGTGCAGGATGTTCTACAAGGAACACCGTGATGCAAAGCAAGAACTGTAACTACCTGTTTTTAAGAAATTCGATTCCACAACATCATAGGTTTCTTTTCTTTCATTAATCATATTAATGAAGTCCCATTTTATTATTGCTACACAAGCATCAAATATGAAACAAAATCAACAATATATAATATATATCTCATATATATTATATAAACATTTGTCTCAGGCAGTAATATGATCTCATCACAGAACATTGCAGCAAAAGAACATATATGAAATATTGGATATACTAGGACGTCCGTGTTTTCAATACGAGCCTGTATAAAACACGGATTCCACGGTCGCGATGAATAGCCAAACCCACATCCCTAGACCCCTACGAGAGCGGCAAGCAACACTGCCAATTCTAGGGTTAGGAGACCCGGTCTCGACTCCTCGAGATGGTCTACCACTGGACCCTAGAACCCGGTTACTTGTACTCGCCACCTTGGGTCTATCCTAGTGCGGAAAAGTAAATAATATACAAAGGGTGACAACTTCCGCAACCTGGAAGTGCCCCAATAAAAGAATATTACATACAAGTTTTTACATGAATGAAAATGAAAAACACTCATCTCACATACAAACCCCCGGCTATTCAAACACAACGATCCAATATAACATATCCAGCAACACATAACATCACATGTCATCAACGTAAGTAAGTATGCATACACCGATCGTCATTGATGTATAGCAACGAAAACCAGCAATACAACTACATACTACACTTACGGTCACAGAAAAGAAAGTGTAAAACTACAACAGTTGGAATCCGCAAATTCTTTAGACATCGCATGCCTAACCAAATGAATTCCTTAGACATCGCATGCCTAACAATTATAAACCCCGCATTTTAGTCTCATTATCGAAAACTCTTTTCAATATCAAGTCGGGCAATTCAACAAGATTCCCGATATCCTGATCGAATGCCCGTCGCAAACTTTAGTAGATGGCCGCACCCCCGATGCCGTGGACGAAGTGCACTAAGGCGGAACACCGCTGCCGCGAGCACCCGAACGGATGCTTTTAGCGACGGGGTTCTCCTACAGTCACTTGGTCGGGGCTATGGGGCATGGCTGTCTATTAAGTTTACCCGGCGAGTATCCGCGTACGCTACGTGATTGCGACAGACTTTTGATCACATCAAACTTCCGTGGCAACCGATCATCTGAGACTAAGCTGCTATGTTTTTAATATTCATAATCAGTTATCTCATAACTACTTGTGGATTCCAAATATTGTATCAAATTCCAGATAAATAGAAAATGTTAAACTTTCCGATCGAACAGTCAAACACCCAAGATTTCCCGAAACAGCTCAACACTTGAAACAAGTTTAAAAACATTCACTTCATGCCTCAGTACCAACGGTCCAGCCATAGAAGGGTCAAGCCAACGCCTCACATGTGGCATGCCGTACTGCCCCAAACCCTAAGGTTCAAAGGGCAGTTCAAGACGGTCACATAATCGAGTTAAGGTTTGTTGTCTTCTAGAGGGTCCATCGCGTTACTTGCACTACTTAGAACGTTATTAAACTACGGAAAGATCCAATACTTGGAAATTTCCCGACAGGGAAATAGTGGGTATTTATATCCGGTCGAGCTTTTCAACATTTTCTAAAAAGACCCGGACAAACACAGACGAAGTTAAACTTCCTGATCGAAACACTGAGTCCCAAATACAACCCAGAAAATTCAACTCTTGAATAAAATTTAAAAATTCCCAGAAAACACAGCAATTCCAGAGATAAATTACTATGCAAACCACGTGGCCTAATTCACCAATATGGCTGCGAAACCGCCGCGCCAGCTAGGGTTTGGCCGCGGTTCCGCGGCGCTTTGGTCGAGTTACGGTCACGTGCTGCACAGTAACTCCTACAATTCCCTGCTGAATTTTTTGGATATTTTTAATTTGGAAAAATACACAGTTTTGAAAAATGTACAGAGAAGGCTAAGAATTAGGGTTTCGGGGTCCTATCAGGTTTCTAACATCGTCTACGCATCGCCTAAAGCTCTAGCTTGGCTCTGATACCACTGTAGGGTTGCTAGGCACGCGCACAAGGGTCTACGAGGCATCAACTATGCCCGATTAAAATTTTAGCCGTGCCGAACAACCCGAATACGGATCTTTAAACTAGAGTTTAGGCGAAAACAAGCATGTTAAACTATTTAACACTAAGTGAGAGGGATTACAACCTTTGTAGATCCGGTCCTTCACTTCATAAGCTCCGTTTTGTGGTCCCTTCGCTGCGATCATCGGGTTCCGGACTCTCGAGAGGTTCCACGAAGAGAAAGATGCAGTCTTGCTTCCGATCTTCAATACAAAGATGATCTACCTTGAAGTTTCATTAACACAAGCTAACAGTTACTAAAATTGAGTGAACACTCTCATCTAAAGGGCAAGGGAAGATGGGGATGATGAAGTAGGATTTTTGCTCTCATTTATAATCTTTTTCTCATAAATTTTCATCACTTAGAAAAAGCTAGTAAGCTTTTTCCATGAAGAAAGAAGAAGGAAGAAGATGATGAATAATAGAATTATTTTCTTTTGTGATGAATAGTAATCAAGAATATATGATTGATTATCAAACCATGGTCAAGAATGAGAGGCTAAACCTATGTAGAGAATAAACTAGAGTTAGGGTTTGGTTAGGTTAAAGCATGAGTCATAACAAAATATCTTTATCATGACAAATAGAATGCTTGTAGAATGAACAAGAATGAGCTAACCCTAATCAAACCCTAATCCCTTTTTATCATCCTTAAACATGTTTTATAATAAATCATATCATGTCACAATAATATATATCACATATATATTATATATTTGCAACAAAAGAAAATAATACAATTAACATATATCACATATACATCAATGTATTACCCGAGTGAGAAAAAGAATCTTTTAGTGAGCTAATATTAGTTAATGTAATTTAATATATCATATATATTATTATACATTAAATTATCGAATCAACACTTGATCCGACAATCCGGTTATATCGCATATAACCGACTAATATTTATCCGTACCGATTCATCGAATCAACACTTGATCCGATGACCCGGCTGATATCAAATACCGCGAGAATAGAATACGGTATCTCATATCGCATTATCCTCGGTCCCGCACATATCACATACGTGCCCCTACTCCGTTTTGCCCGAACCAAGAAACCTCTGTGTAGGACTCTAAAGGATCGTCAATACGCCGGCAGTAGGTGATGATCATATCAAACACCTACAAGCTGCAAGCGGTCAGCTAAACGTAATAGCTACCCAGGTATTGAGCGCTCAGAAGATCAATAAGAAAGCCTGTACATTCTCCTGTGAATCCAAACAGTAACACTCCCGTACAGTCCGGTCTCGTCGTCTGATATGTTGCATATCTCGCCTAGGGGTGGTAAACGTCAGACCCCGGTAGCTCGATAAGTCGTGTCGATATGAGGTCTATAACAGTTCGAGAAACTACTGATAACACTTACCAGTAAATCTCAGCAACCCTGGCCAGGGATTTCTCGTTATAGCCAATCGAACACAGCGCAACATCAACTCCCTATACCGGGAGAGACGAATCCCCTCCTATCGCTCATTGCCTCCATGTGATTCGGGACTGTACCCAAAAGCCACCTTTTTGCACGCCCTCTTGGACGTGGGATGATGAAAATCAAAGCACAGTGGGAATCACACAAGACTCTATGATGATCTCGGGTCAACAGACTACACTGTACCAGTGTCACCAGAGAACTGCCATCTGACGTGAGGTATAATACCATCTGGGAGTTCACGGCGAGTCCGTCCAGTGTACCCAGTCTCCACTAAGCATCCGTACACCATCCTTGATGTCAAACACCGATGGATATGGGATCATCCATCGCCCATCATATGGGTCAAGATGCGTATACGCTAGTCTACTCTGGTGCATCGATGCCCTGTCTCGATACACCCTCGACTAGGAACAGTTATAGGATGTACTCGTCGACTACCATGGCCCCACTAGTATGATCTCATCATAGTCCCAGTAATCGAGTACATATCCCAAGGGCTTTATCAACATGTAATATAGAGACAATCAGAGTACATGTTAAGATAAAGTATAACCATATAGCATACTATCATGTCGAGCAAGAAAGTCCTCCCTATATATGTCCCAGCATCCACTACAATATACATCGTATGTACAGTAATGGCCTCTAGGGCATACATATAACTAACAGGTATGTCCATAAGCAAAATGGGCACGGATGAAAACCCGAAAGGGCTCCGTGAGTAAAAACAGCAGGGCTACCGGTGAGTGTTCGTGAAAACCCGAAAGGGCGCGACCTCGTAGAAAAAAAGAGAATAAAAAGAATAAAAAAAATTGTATGTCCATAAGCAAAATGGGCACGGATGAAAACCCGAAAGGGCTCCATGAGTAAAAACAGCAGGACTACCGGCGAGTGTTTGTGAAAACCCGAAAGGGCGCAATCTCGTTAAAGGACACTTACTGGATCCTCTCGACCTTGTAAGGAGAAACTACCCGCGTGAGATCCTTACGACTCACAAGGGAGCAACACACTTAGGTATCCTCACGATTCGTAAGGAGAAATTACACTTGCGAGATCCCTACGACTCGTAAGGAGAACTCTCTTATGGGACCCTCACGGCTCATAAGATTTGAAAGTCTTAAGTTACAAAGACCTAAACCTGTGCTTAAGCAACCCCCACAACCTTCGATATTGCCCTACAAGTGGCTCAATACTGACCCTTGTATACAATCCACGAGCGCGAATAAACATTTCCCTAACAGAGTCCCACCCGTGATTAGGGATATGTTCATATGGCGAACAACCCTTGTAAGTCCTCTCGACTTATAAGGAGAAAACCCTCTTGTAAGATCCTTACGACTTACAGAGGAACATACACTTAGGAATCCTCACGATTCCTAGGGAGAAAACACACCTACAAGATCTTCACGACTTATAGGGAGAAATACCTTTGTGAGACCCTTACGGCTCATGAAGTCAAAAGCCTTAGTCGGCAGGACCCTAACCCTGTTCGCTAAGCCAACTTTGTTCGACATCGACAGAGGAAAATGATGATTCGCTCCTGACAATATCCCAGTTGTAGCGGTGCTGATGCCGAAATCGGTGTCTAATTTCAGGTTTACGGCGAAAAGCCAGCAAGCCGCACATGCATACGAAATAGCCAAAATGATGGGGCAACTTGCAATAAAAAGCAGCAAGTAAAAACGTATGCATACGAAATAGCCGAAATGATTGGGCAACTCGCAATGAAAAGCAGTGAGTAAAAATAAAATAAACAGCCGAAATAATTAGGCACAGCGAAAAATAGCTGAATTGGGCAATAGCGGCCTTCGCGATATAAAAGTTGAAATGATAGAGCATCGCGGAAATGAAACAATAAAAAAATATATATGAAACTTTCGCCCTATAGTTAAGATCACATCGATCCCTGTATACAATCCAAGGGCACAAACAAAGACGGAAACATACCTTCCCAACAGGCTCCACCAGAAAGCGAAGCCAAATCTCGACGGTTCACCAACAATCTAGAGACAACCGTGACATTCATCTCGATACAGCAGACGCAGTGCCAGCAAACGAAGCGAAGATCAAATTCCTAGCTTCACGGTTTTGACGGTAACTCATATAAAACCTGAGAGACCACCAGAGATCATTTCAACCCCCAGGGAAATCAGTGTCCTTGGCAATATCCTTCGACTCAGGGAAACCAGTGTCCTTGACGAGAAAATCCTGATTCGCGTCGACCCGCAAAGAAACTAGCGTCTTTGCAGGAACACCTCGACTCATTTCAACCCCAGGGAAACCAGTGTCCTTAGCATATACCTCAATTCAGGGAAACTAGCGTCCTTGATGAGAGCTTCCTGATTCGCGTCGGCCCGCAGAGAAATCAGTGTCTCCGCAGGAATACTCTGATTCGTTTCAACCCTGAAGAAACCAGTGTCTTCGGCAAAATCCTTCGACTCAGGGAAACCAGTGTCCTTGACGAGAAAATCCTGATTCGCGTTGACCCACAGAGAAACTAGCGTCTTTGCAGGAATACATCGATTTGTTTCAACCCCAGGGAAACCAGTGTCCCTGGCAAATACCTCAATTCAAGGAAACTAGCGTCCTTGATGAGAGCCTCCTGATTCGCGTCGGCCCGCAGAGAAATCAGTGTCTCTGCAGGAATACTCCGATTCGTTTCAACCACGAAGAAACCAGTGTCTTCGGCAAAATCCTTTGACTCAGAGAAACCAGTGTCCTTGACGAGAAAATCCTGATTCGCGTCGACCCGTAGAGAAACTAGCGTCTTTGCAGGAATACATCGATTCGTTTCAACCCCAGGGAAACCAGTGTCCCTGGAAAATACCTCAATTCAAGGAAACTAGCGTCCTTGATGAGAGCCTTCTGATTCGCGTCGACCCGCAGAGAAACTAGCGTCTTTGCAGGAATACATCGATTCGTTTCAACCCCAGGGAAACCAGTGTCTCTGGCAAATACCTCAATTCAGGAAAACTAGCGTCCTTGATGAGAGCCTCCTGATTCGCGTTGGCCCGCAGAGAAATCAGTGTCTCCGCAGGAATACTCCGATTCGTTTCAACCCCGAAGAAACTAGTGTCTTCGGCAAAATCCTTCGACTCAGGGAAACCAGTGTCATTGACGAGAAAATCCTGATTCGCGTCGACCCGCAGAGAAACTAGCGTCTTTGCAGGAATACATCGACTCGTTTCAACACCAGGGAAACCAGTGTCCCTCGCAAATACCTCAATTCAGGGAAATTAGCGTCCTTGATGAGAGCCTCCTGATTCGCGTCGGCCCGCAGAGAAACCAGTGTCTCCGCAGGAATACTCCGATTCATTTCAACCCCGAAGAAACCAGTGTCTTCGGCAAAATCCTTCGACTCAGGGAAACCAGTGTCCTTGACGAGAAAATCCTGATTCACGTCGACCCGCAGAGAAACTAGCATTTTTGCAGGAATACATCGATTCGTTTCAACCCCAGGGAAACTAGTGTCCCTGGCAATTACCTCAATTCAGGAAAACTAGCGTCCTTGATGAGAGCCTCCTGATTCGCGTCGGCCCGTAGAGAAATCAGTGTTGTTTCCCCTAATCAGAGCAAGGCTCTGTTTGAATTTCAAAAATTCAAATTTTGAAGCAACGCTTCAAATTCCGTGCGCTGCGCGCAATGCGCCACATGTCAAAAACTGATACGTCAGCGCAACGCCTAAGGCAGTGCGCCCAATCAGAGCAAGGCTCTATTAAAAACAAAATTAAAAAGGAAGCAAAGTTTCAGTTGCGCAAGCGCTGCGCTGTGCGACACGTGTCAGCGCAGTTGCTTTTGCGCAAGCGGTGCGCTGCGCGACACGTGTCAGCGCAGACGCAGTTGCGCTGTGCTGTGCGCTGCGCGACGCGTGTCAGCGCAGTTGCGCTGCGTGATACATGTCATGCACTGGGGCGTTTGCGCCAAACAGAATTAAAATTCTAGTAAGATCCTTCTGTTCTTGTTAAAACAAGAAGATTGTCTTCTGTAAAACAGAAGCCCTTGGATCAAAGATCCAACGGTGGGGAAAATTCCCCAAATCACTCAGAGAATGATCTCTTTAACAAACTTAATAAATCTATGGGCACTATATAAATACCCCTAGACCCCAACTCAAAAGATCATCAACATTGTGAGAGGTCAAGAACTTCAAAAAAAAACAGAGAGAACTTTGAAGAAAATTCAAGAAAAAGGTAAAAACCTTTATAAAATAAAAGAAGTTCTTCTGAATAGATCATTGGTCTAAGAACAAGATCAATAATCTTCAATAAAAAAAATAATAATAGTGCCTTGCACTTTTTATGAACCATTGGTTCTGGAATCTTAAAGATTCTTTTCTTGAATCCAAAATTGGATCAAGTTATTGAAACAGTGCCTTGCACATACAAAACTGCACCGTTGCGATCCTGGGTTGGCGCAAGCTACCAGAGAGCGCCACGTGTCAGCACCAGAACCACTTGCGCTATGCGCTTTTAAAATAGAGAATTTCTCTCTGAAATTGGCGCAACTCACCAGAGCGTGCCACGTGTCAGCAGCGCAACAGTGCAGCGCATTGGCGCAGCGCACTGCGCTTGCGTGACACGTGTCACCACCACAAGCGCTTGCGCTCAATGATTGGCGTAAAGCGCCTGACAAATGCACTGCATTGTTTACTGAAGGGCCAGGCCCAAATCAAGCAGGCCTTAAAATGCAATGCATTAAAAAGGCAGAGCCCAAACAAAATAAACGCTCTACATCATTTATAAAAAGGCAGAGCCCAAACAAAATAAAAATGCAATACATTAAAAGAGCCCAAACAAAACAAAAAATGCAGTGCATTATTAAACAGGGGAGAACCCTAATAAAGGCCTAATAGGCCAAATGCAAATAAAATGTTGAACATTTCTCAACTGGACTTAGCCCAATTATGGCCGTAAGTTCTCAAATTAAATTGACTGAGCACGGCTGCTCTCCTAAATCAATTTACATCCGGTTCGAGGGTACATCTCCGAACTCCTCTGATTCCTATCGTTGTAATCCTTCAACGACGTCAGAGAGGTGACAGGTCCCGACAACCACACATCAACACGGACTGTGGGATCCTTAAACTCATGGACTTATGCGTCCTTAAACCAAAACACAGACTGTGGGGTCCTTAAACCCACGGACTTATACGTCCTTAAACCAAGATACGGACTGTGGGGTCCTTAAACCCATGGACTTATACGTCCTTAAACCAATGGACCGAAACGTCCTTAAACTACCTATGGACCACTACGTCCCTAAACTAGAACAACAGAGCCCCCTAAACGCTCTTTTGCCAGATCTAAACGATCCCGTTTAAGTTGATCTTAGACTCAAACCTGGCTAACGTATCCTTAAACATTCAAATGGACTATAAAACCCCTAATCAACTTTGGTTTAAGGGTACATCTTCGAACTCCTCTGACACTTGTCGTTGTAATCCTTCAACGTCGTCAGAGAGGTGATGGGTCCCGACAACCATACATTAAACGGACCACTATGTCCCTAAACTGGAATAATAGAGCCCCCAAATGCTCTCTCCGTTAAGTCGATCTTAGTCTCAAACAGGACTAACGTATCCTTAACGAGCGTTTAAGTCAATCTTAGCCTCAATACGGCTAACGTATCCTTAAACTAAAAACACTAAACCCAAATCTAAGTAAATACGGATTTGGACTAATCCATGTCCTACGGGCGACGGCATCACTTAGTCTCCGTATACAATCCACGGGAAACCACAAACAAAATAAATACACACGACACGAAGTGAAATTCTGGAGAAGGAGAAAGTGGTTACCGCGATGTGGTAGCGTAATTAATTTCAAGAGCTTGTGCCTGCAGGGAAGAGCGTCCCCACAATCAAAAACCTCTCAAACGAGGGGGTATCTGACGAAGTCCACTACATCGGCCGCATCCGTCTAAACCTCCGATACACGGTGCCATAAATCAACTTGGCATCTTCGGAGAGGTAGACGGATAAAACCAAAAAGCATCTGCCCCGAATCTCAGGCAAGGTGAACCTATGCGGTCGTGTCTCTGTATTCGGAGGGGAACAAGTGTCTCCACAGGAATACTCCGATTCGTTTTAACCCCGAAGAAACCAGTGTTTTCGACAAAATCCTTCGACTCAGGGAAACCAGTGTCCTTGACGAGAAAATCCTGATTCGCGTCGACCCGCAGAGAAACTAGCGTCTTTGCAGAAATACATCGATTCTTTTCAACCCCAGGAAAACCAGTGTCCCTGGCAAATACCTCAATTCAGGGAAACTAGCGTCCTTGATGAGAGCCTCCTGATTCGCGTCAGCCCACAGAGAAACCAGTGTCTCCGCAGGAACACCCCGATTCGTTTCAACTCCGAGGAAACCAGTGTCTTCGGCAAAATCCTTCGACTCAGGGAAACCAGTGTCCTTGACGAGAAAATCCTGATTCGCGTCGACCTACAGAGAAACTAGTGTCTTTGCAGGAATACATCGATTCGTTTCAATTCCAGGGAAACCAGTGTCCCTGGCAAATACCTCAATTCAGGGAAACTAGCGTCCTTGATGAGAGCCTCCTGATTCGCGTCGGCCCGCAGAGAAATCAGTGTCTCCGCAGGAATACTCGGATTCGTTTCAACCCCGAGGAAACCAGTGTCTTCGGCAAAATCCTTCGACTTAGGGAAACCAGTGTCCTTGACGAGAAAATCCTGATTCGCGTCGACCCGCAGAGAAACTAGCGTCTTTGCAGGAATACATCGATTCGTTTCAACCCCAGGGAAACCAGTGTCCCTGGCAAATACCTCAATTCAGGGAAACTAGCGTCCTTGATGAGAGTCTCCTGATCGCGTCGGTCCGCAGAGAAATCAGTGTCTCCGCAGGAATACTCCGATTCGTTTCAACCCCGAAGAAACCAGTGTCTTCGGCAAAATCCTTCGACTCAGGGAAACCAGTGTCCTTGACGAGAAAATCCTGATTCGCGTCGACCCACAGAGAAACTAGCGTCTTTGCAGGAATACATCGATTCGTTTCAACCCCAGGGAAACCAGTGTCCCTGGCAAATACCTCAATTCAGGGAAACTAGCGTCCTTGATGAGAGCCTCCTGATTCGTGTCGGCCCGCATAGAAACCAGTGTCTCCGCAGGAACACCCCGATTCATTTCAACTCCGAGGAAACTAGCGTCCTCGGCCAAATCCTTCGACTCAGGGAAACCAGTGTCCTTGACGAGAAAAACTTGATTCGCGTCGACCCGCAGGGAAACTAGCGTCCTTGCAGGAATACATCGATTCGTTTCAACCCCAGGGAAACCAGTGTCCCTGGCAAATATCTCAATTCAGGGAAACTAGCGTCCTTGATGAGAGACTCCTGATTCGTGTCGGCCCGCAGAGAAACCAGTGTCTCCGCAGGAATACTCCGATTCGTTTCAACCTCGAGGAAACCAGTGTCCTCGACAAAATACTTCAACTCAGGGAAATTAGTGTCCTTGACGAGAACTGCTCGATTCGTCTTGGCTCGTGAGGAAATTAGTGTCTTTGCGAGGACTTCCCGATTCGTCTCAACTTGCAAGATAAAGCCTTAGGCAGCAGGGATTAAAAAAAACTTATTTCCTAAGCACTGGGACCCTGCAAGTTGGTCTAAAACGGTCTCTTGCATACTATCCACGGGTCTCACTCTCCAAAGTCGAATTTCGACAAGGAGGGAAACAACCGCTTACGGATCCTCTCGATTCATAAGAGGGAAAATTCTCTTATAGGATCCTTACGATTTATAAGAGAAAACACACTTAGGAATCCTCACGATTCCTAAGGAGAAAATCCACTTACGAGATCCTCTCGATCCGTAGGGAGAAAAGTCTCTATGAGACCCTCACGGCTCATAAGAGTTGAAAAGTGTTAGGCAGCAGATCTGAACCTGCGGCCTAAGCCATCTCTATCTCTTGAAGAAACCAAGATGCTTACTTTATTATATGTCGACTATGTTTATCAAGACAGCATGCTGATAATAAGAGAAGAGAAAAAAGCAAAGAAATGATACAAGACATTGCAAAGAAAAAATGTGTATCTTTATTTATTAATTCAATCAAGTACAAGGTGAATCGTACAAAAGAATAAAGAATGGATACATCTTATTCGAAAAAGAAAATTTTTACAAGTATATTGATACAAGGGTGGCTACTGGGAAGGAAGCGTCTTAAATAGCCCTACCAGTTGTTCGCGCACTTCCTTCCATGCCTTCTCCTGATCGGTCACCACTGCCAGTTCAGCTTCCACTTGAGCCCGCTGCTACAAGAAGGATGCAAGCTGCTCCCCAACGGCCTGCTGAGTAGCTTCGCGGCCTGGGGCATCACGCTCGGCGGCATCTAGCTTCTGCTTCAGGTTTAGCCCATATGAGATACGTTCCAGAAGGCCCTTGAAGATAGCCTTCACCTGGGCAGCGTTCGCCTCAACCTCAGCACGTAGACGAGCCATCTCGCTTGAGGTCTCTTGGCATTCCTTCAGCCTTAAAGCCGCTTCTTGTTCTAAGTGACGGAAGTAAGAAGCACTTTGCTCGATCCATGCTGCTCTTTGATTGCTTGCGGTTAAGGTCTTGGGAGCAGGGCGCATAAACTCCGATTGATGCAGGCGGACCTCGATTTTCCTGCAGTGATTAATCCAAAGCTCGACGACGCCTCCATCATGAAAATTCACAAGCGCCGCCAACATCGGGTTAAATTCCACAGCGAAATCCGCAGCAGATAGGGGAGCGTCTGCGTCAAGCTCTTCGACGTATCTGCTCAGCATGCCCAAGCTCATTACGGCACCCTTTGAAGACGGACGTCTCAGGAAGGGGCCTGCCGGAATTATAACGTAAGACTCAAAGGGCGCCGGAATCAGAACGACAGCTGAAAAGACAAAGTACGATTAGACGACAGTTCAAGAAATACAAAGAAAGTCATCGATGCGATAGTTTACTATACCAGCTGCAGCAGGTGGCAAAGCCGGAAGGGCCGGCGGCGCGACCGATCTTTCATCTCCTCCTTTGATTTGTAGCACTGCAATCAAGACAAAGAAGAGTCAGAAATAATTCCATTATTGAAAAAAAAGGGCACCAATTGGAAACGATACTCACCAGCACCACTGGAGGAAGAAGCGAGTTCAGATGGGAAGGAGAAGTATAGGTGTAACACTTGATAGAGATGATCAAAAAGCACTCCTGAAAAGACACAATAGTGCGACTTTAGTACATAAATTATGTGGCTGAAAGATAAAACTAATAGGTTGCAAATCCATACCTTCCAACATCTGTGATGGTACGAGGGAAGGCTGAGAGGTAACCACCACCAAGGCAGTAGTTGAAGGCGCTCCCTCGAGCAATGGAGCATCGGCACTGGCCGCACCTGCATTAAAAACAAAGATAAACTTGTTAGAAAGGATCGCAGGATAAAAAAAAAGGGATAGTAACTCGAAATTTACCTAATGAGCCGCCATCCGAAACGGAGGCGTCTCCCTCCTCCATCGATACGAGTCCACCTCCCGTGGCCTCATCACCGGATTCAACAGGGGCTGTCGTCGTGCTTGCATGACCAGGACACGGCGGAGGACCGTAGACGGGGAGAGCAATGATTGGAGCATTGCCAGACTTTTGAGAAAGAGCGGTTGACTCGTCCCCAGGAGTCACGCCCATCTCGCCCGCTACTCCTTTGGGCTCGGCGGTCGCCGTCGTCTCGTTCACCATTACCATGGGGTCGCCAGTCTCAGGTGCTCCGTCCGCCGCTGCCCCAGGCTCAGTTATATCAGTCGTCTCATTTGCCGCTATCTCAGGCTTGGCATCGACGACCTCCTCTGGCGCAGTTTCTTTGGCCCCCTGCTCAGGTCCAGCAACCTTGGCAACGTCGTCCATCGTCGGCTCGGGTTCGGCCGGTGCTTCTTCCTCTGTCCTCTTAGGTTCGACGGTTTCTGCCTCCCCATTGGTTGGACTTGGCCCTGCAGGACAAGATATATAAGAACCGACAGATTTACAATTCTTACAATGAAATCTTGAAAGATACATTACCTGAGGTGGACTTGTCATTGGCCCCGCGAGCTGCACGTGCCACCTATCTGCGAGCTGTGGACAAGGCGACCGGGGGCTGTTCTGAGGGAGTATTAGCACGAGGGACGGTGCTTGGGCCAGCTCCTACGGCCAAAGCAGCCCTACGTGCTTTCTCCTCGTGCCTTAGCCGCTTTCTCTCCTCCCGAGCCGTTGAGACAGACCTCATCAAAGCCTCCTTCATTGAGACGTCCTCGTCCGTGAACAGGGATGCCTCCAAATCCTTCAAGGCATCTGATTTTTATGTCAAAAACTATTTCTAAACCGCAATCAAGAACGGCGTCGCATGAAGCTAGCCGGTGAGTACGGGTCGGTCCACAGGGATTTTGTGAATTTCCTAATCGCGCTAACGAGTTAATTCCGAAGGGTGTTCGGATTGGTTATTAAATCTAAAAACCTAATTATTCTACCTAGGGCAATTAATTGAAAGTTATAATTAGGGCAGATAAATAAAATCTATACTAGGGCAGGAAAATAAATTTAATCTAGGGCAGAAATTGAAATTATCTAGGGCAAGAAAATAAATAAATCTACTTACTTTACAGATGGATCTCTCCAACCATTTACGCAGGGTTGTCAGATCTGAATAGATGAATTGAAGAGAGGCACCGATGCTCTCCATAAAGAAATCTATATTTTATTATTGAAGGGAGGCATAAGAAATTACAATGATTAGAGTTCCTATTTATAGAAGATAGGAAACCCTAGGGTTACAATGACTCGCATGTCTACATTTACCAAAATTGCCCTTAGGAAGACCGGTCAAAGACTTAAAGAATTATAGTAAAAAATTTATTCCATACAGGCTCCATACGGCCGCGGAACAGCGGCCTGTGTAGGCTTTGGGCCGCGGTTCCGCGGCCCAATAGTGAGATCACTGCTTGAGTTTTCTGGATATGGCTCTGGGCTTTTTGGGCTTCTTGTTTCTTTGGTAATTTTCTCAAATAGGCTTCCAGGTTTCTTCCAGATATTCCAGTGAATACTTGTATTAGACTTTTAACCGTTCACTGACATCTTAGACCTTGCGCTGCCTTGTACTTTGTGAACTTTATCTTTCATGTCGGCTTGATCAAGATCCTTCTATTTGTTGGTCAAAAGTCCCTTTTTACATCGTCTTTTGTCTTTTTCACTGTCTTCGCTCCAAGAACCTGTAAACTGTAACATGTAGCAGACATGGGTCAAAAGCACCTGTTTTCATTATAAAATGCATAAGAATGGGGAATAAAAAATGCAATATTATGGTATGAACAAATACCCCCAAACTTATCTTTTGCTCGTCCTCGAGCAAACTTATTTTTATTCACTGAAATCCTAACCTAGCCGCACTTTCGCAGGGAAACGTGATTGCACTGAGCACGTGCAACAAGCCGTTAAACCTCTAGATATCCCTAGTAGGAGGAGTGTTGTCTCCTGAGGGTTTTTAGCGGATTACACCAACAAAATCCTATCAACTCGGCCCATTGACTTTTGTTTTCCAATTAAGTCTTCTAACAAGGAATTCTATTATCTTCTACTAGTAAATTATCCACCCACATTCTTCACACTTCCTCGTCATTTAACTTAAGATTATATATGTTCTATAGACCTACTTAGCTTTCGGCATCTCTTAAGTTTTCCTTCTAAGATTCCATCTCCACTTAGGAATTTCTATCAACTCTATTATAGATACAAGCTCTATTCTTCATCCCTTTCTCTCATCTAAACTCCAATTACATACCCCTACGTGTGTGTATAGATCACCCCTACACTTGGAAATTCAAATCAAGCAATCATACTCTCGTCCATTGTCCAAAGCACTTATTAATTAGTGAATTTTTAAATGAAATTTTGCTTACATATCCTTCATGCGACCGTTAATATTTCTTGAGGTACCAACGACCGATTACAAGATGCGTTAACACTTTAAAGCGTACTTCCTAGTTTTGCAACACCCAAGGTTTTAGCAGTGACTCCCAAACCAGTTGGTCTAAGGCACTAGGTGATGAAGCACCCTCGCTAAATATTTTTCTATTTTTGCAGCCTTAAGTAATCATAAAAACCAGTGTCCATTTTTTTTCTTTATTCACTTTTTTTTTAATTTTCATTGTACTAAGGACTTTAGACAAGAGCATTTCAAGGTCTCTTCTACTATTCCAAGTTTCAAAGTGCGTGATTGTGCAAATTGTAGGGTATACGTTTTCAGAATCTAGACTTAAGCTAGGAACTATTTTTCAAACTTATACTTTAATAAGAATCTCAATACTCTTCCCTTGTTTCGACTTTGCCCAAGAAGTGAATCCAAAATTTGCCTATTTCTAAATAAATTACAAGGCATATACTTTCTACCGTTAAACTTTAAGGAATGTTATTTTTAGGGTTTTTAATTCACTAAGTCTAAGATCTAGTTGTTCCTAGTCAGTTAACCTATTTGTCAAACTCAAGTCAATTAGCCAATATTGAATACAATAATTTTTATAATTTTTGAAATTTTTCAAATTTTTATGGGTTTTCAAATAAATATGCAAATGCAAAAATATATACAAATGAATGCGAAGGAAGAAGACGTACCGAGCATACCCCCAAACTTGAACTTGACAATGTCCTCACTGTCATACTAAACCAAGAGGGTCAAAATGTCGGCACTGCCCTGTTTATTTATTTATAATTTTTTTTTTATTTTTTTAATGTTTTGAAATTTTTTATTTTATTTTTTTATAGAAAAAGAAAACAAAAAGATATATACATATATACACCAACTTTCCCCCCAAACTTAAGCTTGGCCTTACACAAGCCAAAAGTTAGCACCAACCATTCAAAAATCTTATCGTGGTAATGGTACAGTTGGTGCAAGAAAATGAGAAACACGCGAGACCATGTGGAAAGAAGAATGGTAGAATATGGTCTCGGTGGGGGAGAAGAAGGGCGGAAAGGAGAAAGAAGAGTCGCGCGATCTTGAGGGTGTAAATCGAGTGAATAAATTAGCGCAATTTGTGATGACCGATGTGTTATAAGCGATTGCGCTAACCTATCAACTCGTCGTGAAATAGGGTCAAATCCCTCAAGATTCGCAAGAAAACATGGGTACGCCGAACTTGGTATAAAAGATGAAAGCGTAACAGTCATTTGTTCGGTCGGAACAATAGGAAATACGAAAGGGAGTGACTTAGGGATAGTATCTTTCTCACCGTAGTAAACTGTTTCGAACTTGAAAGATTCCATTAATGGTTCGAAACTACTATAATCAACCGAGTCTGATGGCTCATCTGAAAATGTAAAGGACTCAAACTTGGGCGGTAAGTCATCAACATCGTCTGAAAAAGTGAAACACTCGTAGGTGTTATCGTTTGTGAGAATTGTGTCAGATTCAAAGAAAAGTTTTTCAAGCTCACAGTCTTCAAGTGAGGTCGGAACGATGGGAAGGAGGGAGGGTGATATAACAGTCAAACGTTTAGGAGGATAAATTGGAAAATCAGACACATCAAACAAAAATGATTCAACCTCAATATTATCCTCAAGACTCTCCTTAATACTATCCTCAACATTTAACTCATCCATGCCATTATCATCAAAATCTAGACGCATATGAGATTCGGGAGAAACATTTAATAACTCAGGATGATGACTTGAACATAAAATTTCAATAAAATCGACAGGTTCATCATCCGAAATATTCCCGGCGTCTATATCCTTAATCAAGTGAAAATCAATTTCTTTAGACACCTCATCTAAAGTATGGATATTTATCGATTTAGGTTCTAGATGGAAGGTGTAAAGATCGAAAGGATTAGGTGCGGTTTCACTCGAAAGGGGTTCCTCACAATCTGGCAAATCAAACACTACAAAATCACACAACTCATTTTTATTTTCAACTGGTGAATCATTTGGAACAATCGATGGAAATCCGGAGTTGTGGGCTTCAATTGGGTAAGGGTAGGTTTGATTTGAAAATCCTCTCTCATTCTCACTCTGTCCAACCGCCTCATTATACATTAAAAAATTTTGAGCTGGCGGAAAACTAGCTACCGGTTCACTAGGTTGCATAAGGGTGGCCACGGACGCTTCCACATTCCTAGTCATTTTATTTGTTGCTGCAATATAAGCCTCTAGCGACTCTTCCAAACTAGACTTAGGTAGTGAAGGGGTTTCGGTAAAAAATTCAAATTGGTGTGGATACGCAAAACTCCCAACAGGCTGTGTAGAAACAGTGTCTAGTGAAGGTGGGAAGGTCGGGTATGACTGGTAGGAAGTGGGTGGTAAGACAGGGGTAGGGTCAACATATGGATAAAAAGGTGAATAGTCATGTGGATCCCTAGAACTAGATGAGTGGAGAGGGGTGAAAGATCGACTGCGAGATTGAGCAATATGCTCAGCAATGGACGTCGGCTTAGGAGTTACAGCTGAACTTGAAAAAGTGGTGTCAACATACGAAGGTGGTGAAGGTTGACTTGGTTGACACAAAGTGAGTTGAAAAGTCAAACTGTTTCTCCTAGACGCCTCTATGTGATCTTTCAAAGATTTTTTAGGCATGGAGGGATCATTTTTAAATTGACCGAACAAATTGACATATGACGCAAAATTAGGTTCGGAATACCAAAGATCGGCTAATGATTTATTATGTGGGGTACCCATGTTGTAAGAAAAGGGGGAAAGAAGGAAAGTTTATTGTGGTGCAAGGATTTATTTGCGGCTAAAAAACCTTTGCAAGTTTCTATAAAATTTTCCTTATTCTTTTTTTTTAATTCTTTTTCTCTTTATTAGGAAAAATTTTGTTGCAAAAAGATTTTCAACACAAGATATGCAACAGCAAAATATTACTTGCAATTTAATTTAATTTCAAGCGGGGCCCAAAAATTCTGCATAAGATCGTTATTTGGAAAGTGAAATATTTTTAAAGTGCACAAAATCCTGCAGGTATTTTTCAGAAAATATATTTCAAAAATTACAGAAGAGAAACAGAAGATCTTACAGAAAATATTTCAGAAGAAGATGCCACTGTACCGCCGCCTTTCCGCGGTAAAAACGCGTTTGTGCCGCGTTTTCGCGGCGAGATCGTCGGCTCGAGTCCCCAAAAAAAATTTTATGCTCTGATTCCACTAGAAGGCCGCGATTCCGCGGCCTAAGGTGGGTTTTGGCCGCGGAATCGCGGCGGGTTGGAGGATTTGGGTCCCCAAAAAATTTCCGCTGTTCTGCTTTTTAATTTCCCTTCTGTTTCGATATTTGGTTTTCTGTTTTGCTTTCTGGAAATCTCTAGATCCGAATTTGTATATCCTGCAAAAATTCAGAAAAACAAAGTATCCCTTCCAAAAATAACAGATGGAATATTTTTATATTTTTTTTGATTTTTCAGATTTTTATGTTTTTTTTTATTTTATGATTAACCCGAAATTGCGAAAAGGAAAGTTCTACGCCATCCCCGGCAACTGCGCCATTTGATTTTTATGTCAAAAACTATTTCTAAACCGCAATCAAGAACGGCGTCGCATGAAGCTAGCCGGTGAGTACGGGTCGGTCCACAGGGATTTTGTGAATTTCCTAATCGCGCTAACGAGTTAATTCCGAAGGGTGTTCGGATTGGTTATTAAATCTAAAAACCTAATTATTCTACCTAGGGCAATTAATTGAAAGTTATAATTAGGGCAGATAAATAAAATCTATACTAGGGCAGGAAAATAAATTTAATCTAGGGCAGAAATTGAAATTATCTAGGGCAAGAAAATAAATAAATCTACTTACTTTACAGATGGATCTCTCCAACCATTTACGCAGGGCTGTCAGATCTGAATAGATGAATTGAAGAGAGGCACCGATGCTCTCCATAAAGAAATCTATATTTTATTATTGAAGGGAGGCATAAGAAATTACAATGATTAGAGTTCCTATTTATAGAAGATAGGAAACCCTAGGGTTACAATGTCTCGCATGTCTACATTTACCAAAATTGCCCTTAGGAAGACCGGTCAAAGACTTAAAGAATTATAGTAAAAAATTTATTCCATACAGGCTCCATACGGCCGCGGAACAGCGGCCTGTGTAGGCTTTGGGCCGCGGTTCCGCGGCCCAATAGTGAGATCACTGCTTGAGTTTTCTGGATATGGCTCTGGGCTTTTTGGGCTTCTTGTTTCTTTGGTAATTTTCTCAAATAGGCTTCCAGGTTTCTTCCAGATATTCCAGTGAATACTTGTATTAGACTTTTAACCGTTCACTGACATCTTAGACCTTGCGCTGCCTTGTACTTTGTGAACTTTATCTTTCATGTCGGCTTGATCAAGATCCTTCTATTTGTTGGTCAAAAGTCCCTTTTTACATCGTCTTTTGTCTTTTTCACTGTCTTCGCTCCAAGAACCTGTAAACTGTAACATGTAGCAGACATGGGTCAAAAGCACCTGTTTTCATTATAAAATGCATAAGAATGGGGAATACAAAATGCAATATTATGGTATGAACAGCATCCCTCGTCGACTTGTCGAGTTGAGGCTCTCGCGGCAGCTCCGAAGAGACTGAGACTTCAGTAGCGGGCCCGGGGAGAGTCCCCGCTGTTTCCGCCAAAAATTTCTGCGCAAAATAGTCCAAGGTTTCAAATGGCAGCGATACGCTTAAGGAAATACGAACCAGTGTTTTCCGGGCTATTTTTTGACAAACTCCCGATTGAGAAACAGATAAATTTTGACTGTATCGAAAGCGTCTCGAAAAACCCTTCAATTTGATATATTATGGGCTTCATAATTCATCCGGGATCAAAAGTTATAAGGCATTACGTGTCCACACGTGATGGCTTTTAAGAACCCGCTGGAGGAGTTAAAAGATATAATAAAAACTTAGAAAAGACCCTAATGGGGCATCACGTGCTCACACGTGACCATGGGCCACGTGCAGACACGTGATGGGATCTTAAGGCCTCTAAAATAATGAATAGAATTAAATTCTAAAATCTGTTCCCTGATTAAAAATCAGAAGTTACCTCAATGAGGTATCACGTGCTCACACGTGACCAATGGTCACTTGTTGACATGTGATGGTTAAAACAATAATATAAATAAGCGGCTGTTAAAGAAACCAATTTGGGGGTCACGTGCTCACACGTGACCAAGGGTTACGTGCCAGCACGTGACAGGCTTTGAAAGCCTTACAGTTTAATAGAATTAAAATTCTAAATTTCTCTAAAATCTTTCGAAATAGAATTAAAATTCTAAATTTCTCTAAATCTTTCCAAATGGAAAAGGATTATGGGAACCGTTGGATTAAAGATCCAAGGGTGATTAAATATCACCAATTTATGAAAAAATCCTAGATAAGGAAAGATTTCCCCAAATCTCACCGAAATAACAAACAGAATATCTTTTGGATTTAAAATCCAACGGTGAATAAAATTCACTGAATGATCTAAATGATCATATTAATTATAAAATCAAATTAAATCTTTCAATGAGAGATTTGCTAAACAAATTGATTCTCTTCCTTCTCCTATAAATAGGAGCCAAGGAGAGAAGAGGAGAGATGGACCTTTTGGAGAGAAAAATAGAGAGAGGAGAATTTAATTCTTAAGAGAGAAGAAAAGAAAGGAGAATTTAATTCTCAACAAAGAAAACCCTAGGTGAGAAAAGAAAAGGAATCAAAACTTCAAACAGAGAATTTAATTCTCAAAATCCAAGAGTTTAACTCTTATACAAAAGAACTTAGTTCTTCTTCTGTTTGAAGATCTGCACAGAGCACATCTCCCCATAAGTTGAGAATTTAATTCTCATCGGATCGAGATCCTGCCATGCAGATCCTAAACTTAGAAGGGGAATTGAGTTTTGAGAATTTAATTCTCCTACAACAAAACTAGGGTTTAACCCTAATCAAGAATTTAATTCTTTTACATATCTGGAAATTTAATTCCTTTAAAAAGAAATCAGTGTTTTATCCTAAATAAGAATTTAATTCTTTCACAATAGGAATTTAATTCCTCCAAAATCATAATTAGAGTTTAACCCTACAGAAAATTCAATTCTTAAAATAAGGAGACTTAAAAGACTCTGTTCATGAAAAGAACTAGGGTCACGTGCCCCCACGTGACCCTTGAAAAGATCCCTGAAGAAAAGAAGTTTTGAGGCAATGCCTCATGTGCTCCCACGTGACTCTCAAAACGCAGAAAGAAAAAGCAAAGGAAATAAAGGCCTTGGGCGCTCTCACGTGCTCCCACGTGACCCCTTGGCGGACGCTTTAATGATCAGTGCATGAATCCTCCTCACGTGCCAGCACGTGATGCTCCAAAATAAAATATAAAAAGTGTTTAACATTTAATTGCAGAATGAAGAAAAGGGATCCGGTCCCCCCTTTGGACGCTCTTACGTGTCCACACGTGACCCCTCAGTCTTTAATGTTTACACTAATTTGGGGATTATATTTCCAGTGTTTAACACTGATTGTTTCTAGTGTTTAACACTAAATTCACGATTATATTTCCAGTGTTTAACACTGATTATCTTTTAGTGTTTAACACTAATTTGAGAGTTCTATCTCTAGTGTTTAACACTGTTGTTCTCTAAGTGTTTAACACTACTTTTAGCCAAATTGGCTAATTTTCCAGAGACAAAAGTCCCTTCTCCAAATGAATCTCAAAATTGAAGAAATCAAAGACAAAATGTTGTCAGAGACCCTAAACCCCTGTTTAACACTGCTGAATGACAAGGGGCTGAACCCAGACAAATGTCTAATGGCCCAAAGGGCCAATATTTCAAACATAATTGGACTTAGCCTAAACTGGCCATAAGTCCTCAAATCATCTTGAACTGGGCACATCTGCTTTTTCAACTAACTCATTGGTTCAAGGGTACATCTCTGAACTCCTCTGACATCTGTCGTTGTAATCCTTCAACGTCGTCAGAGAGGTGACGGGTCCCGACAACCACACATTAATACGGACTGTGGGGTTCTTAAACTCATGGACTAATGCGTCCTTAAACTAACATTTGTCCCCAAACGGGAATGATGGACCACCATGTCCCTAAACTGGCGATGGACCACTATGTCCCTAAACTGAAGATGGACCACTATGTCCCTAAACTGGAACAATAGAGCCCCCAAATGCTCTTTTGTCGGATCTAAACGATCCCGTTTAAGTTGATCTAAACCTCAAATATGGCTAACGTATCCTTAAACCTTCAAACAGGCTTTAGTCCCAAATTGGACTATAAATCCCCTAATCAATCTTAGTTCAATGGTACATCTCTGAACTCCTCTGACACCTGTCGTTGTAATCCTTCAACGTCGTCAGAGAGGTGACGGGTCCCGACGACCATACATGCAATGGACCACTATGTCTGTAAACTGGAACAATAGAGACAATTGCTCTTTTGTCGGATCTAAACGATCCCGTTAAGTTGATCTTAGTCCCAAACTGGACTAACGTATCCTTAACAAACGTTTGAGTTGATCTTAGCCTCAAATATAGCTAACGTATCCTTAAACCAAAACCCCCAAAACCAAATTTAAGAAAATATGGATTTGGACTAATCCACATCCTACAGGCGACAACGTAACTCAGTCTCCGTATACAATCCACGGGCAACCAAACACAAAACAAACACCCACGACATGAAGTGACCAGCTGGAGAAGGAGAAAGTTGTTACCGCGATGCGGTAGAGTAATTAACTGCAGGGGCTTGCGCCTGCAGGGAAGAGCGTCCCCACAATCGAAAACCCCTCAAGCGAGGGGGAATCTGACGAAGTCTGCTACATCGGTCGTATTCGTCTAAACCTCCGATACACGGTGCCATAAATCAACTTGGCATCTTCGGAGAAGTGGACGGATAAAACCAAATAGAATCTACCCCGAATCTCAGGCAAGACGTCCATGTCTCGGCCTCCGTTCGGAGGGGAACAGATTCTGGCACGCCCGGTGGGACCTTTTCCTCTTTCCACTCCACACTTCGTGTATCGTGTTCGCGAACAAATCGCGGTTTGCTGTGGTTGCCTGTGGATTCAAGGTACTAAGATTTGGTGTCTTGCTCCGTGCAGAAAACAAAAGATCGATGGCTTCGAACTACACCGTCTGCAGCAACAACTCTTGCTCCGTCATTGCTGGAGGAGTGACTTATGGGCCCCAAGAGGCCTCCCTTTTCAAAATGCTGGTGGAGCAGGTGGCTCAAGCTACCACTGGACTATTTTTTGGGACCATGCTCCCACCAATGAGCTTCAACGCCCTAATGACATTGCAAGAACCTCCAAAGAAGTCGGTCTTCGATCGACTTACCACTGCCGTGACCCCTCTCAACAGGTCGCCCAACTCCACTGCTTCAGGTTTTAATGGATTAGGCCAGAGCTCCATCGGGCCCATGAAGAAGCCTGCCATACCAGAAGGCGTTATCCGGAAGCGGATAGCCATCCCAACTTCCGTTCCTGGCGAAATCACCAAGGTTGCTTCCCTTGTTCGGAAGTCCGCTTCTGACAGGTTGGTCATGCCCGTTCAATGGACGTCGGTCTTTAAAAGGCTGGTACCAGCAGATTTTGACCAACACAAGGGGCAAGAAGAGGTCACCCCTATAGCTGAAACAACTCCATCAGCACGACATGCTCGACGTCGCCACTGGCGCCGAGTGAGGAAGGCCGGGGGCAACTCCCCCTCTTGATTTACCCCTCCAGCTCGAACGGTGGGGATCGATGCTGCTGTTCCAACCGGGAACAGCTTTGAATTGCTGAACACGGTGCGCAGAAATTCTCCTACTGTGGTGTTGAAACGAACTCCTTCACTTGTAGAGAATACTCCAGAGAAGAAGCTAGAGCAGCCCCCTCAACGGCTGTCCTCTAAAATTTACAAGGTCTGGCGACAGGTCCAGGTGTCGGTGATTGATCAAGTCTATCTCCGCCGATTGAAAAAGTTGAAGGTTCGGCAGGAGAAGGACTACTCTGTCAAGCCACAAAAAGCGACAGCTACCTGGGTGCCCACTACAACGGACCCCTCAACTTCGACCGCGCAAAAGAGAAGGAGGTCAGAGAAGATCCATGTATCTTTGGCAAATCGCAAAGATACCGAATCCAAACGCCCTAAGTCTGGGGGCACGGTAGTGCACACTGTTTATATGGCTTTCGGAAAAAAGGATAGCCGCACTTCGATTGGTCACCGACCGCTCACCCTATCCGTGACAAAAGCCCAGGAGCAACAACAGAAGCTTCAGGAAATGATGACTGCAATGGTCGCACTCACCGGGCCAAAAGAAAGCCCGGAGACATCATCAGAACAGCGTCATGAACAAGAAACTGACGCTGACTTCCTACGGAGAGTCCTCGAAAAGAGAGATAGAGAAGCAACAGAACAAGCTGCCAATATAAAACAAATAGCGCTTCTCTTCCAAGACATGGTAGGAATGATGTTACAGCAGAACCCTCCAGCTGAAGACCCTCCGATCATTATTGAAAACGATAGAGGGGAGATATCTGATCCTCCTCCGGCTCTTTCAGCAGCCAAGGAGGAAACCATTTCCAAGGCCACACTGGACGACTATATAGCCCAGCAGATACGGGTTCATCAGGCGAATGAAGCGGCTGCGCAAATTGTTAGAACCGGACGACCTTACCCAAGCTGGTATGACTAAATCAGTTACCCTCCGGGATATACGATCCCTAAGTTCCACGTATATAAGGGGACAGGGAACCCACATCAGCATGTCGCTCAATTCAGAGCCTTATGCGGCAACACTGGAGGAGACGACAAACTGCTGCTTCGCCAATTCGTCGGCAGCTTAGCAGAAACAGCCTTTGAATGGTACTCTGAACTCCCGAACGACTCTGTCAAAACATTTGCGGAGATGGAGTTATTGTTTACACAAAGATTCTCGGGTGCTAGCGAACACACCCCGATAACAGCGCTGATCAACGCCAGGATAAGGCCAGGCGAAACGTGGGTTCAATACGCAACACGATGGCAGAATCTATGGTCGAAATACGAACAACGCATCGAAGAAGCGCTGGCGGTGGGCATGTTCGTGGGCACTCTTGATCCGCAACCGACCATCTTGCAATTCATGATATTCTTCAAACCAACTACTTTCCAGCCCTTGATTGACAAGCTGGCCCAAATGGACCAGATGGGCCATAGGCCATCCTCTTTAAAGACAGAGCCTTGGAATGAAAAGGGCAAAGGGAAAACAACCTTTGTCGCCAACGCTCAGCAACAACCTAGCAACTTAAAGCCGACTGTTCACCAAAGCAATATGCGTCCACGCCCATCCCTCGAGGAGAGACTGGGGCGTCCTTACTCGTTTCCTCAGAATAAAACAAGGAAACTGTTCGAGCTTACCGTGCGCAACAGACTCATCAATCTGCCGAGTCCAAAACGTCCGTTGCAGCCAGGCGATGTCAACGATCCCAATTATTGCCCTTGCCACCAAGCGGTAAGTCACTCGATCGAGGATTGCTTCGTTTTTAAGGGATGGATCGAGGATCAGTACCTACAAGGTAAGTTTGCGCTGTCTGAAAAGTGGAAGGTAAACCCACTACAGCTGCACACTCCAAAGAAGACGGACACACCGGGGGCAAGTTGTCATGTGATCTCTCACTCATTGATAGATGATGAAGAGGCTCCTTGCACCGAGAAACCGAGGGCGGGTCCTGAACCAGAACTTCTATGGCCGTCAGACGAGATGATCGATGATTTCCTGAATGAGATTCGTCTGAAAAGTAAAGCCGATCGGGAGCGTGAGATGGCCATATTTGAAAAGGACAAACGCCGGCGACTGGACAAAAGGGTCGAAACACTCCCACCAGATCAAAGCACATCCGCCGCAAATGAAAGCAGGATCAAGACAAGGAAACGATCGCCAAAGCCATAGCGATGGGGATGAAGCTGCCCTCTTTCAGAGAAAATTCTCCTGGCGGTATACATCTTGATGAAGCGGACGTGCATCCTAACTTCTGCTTATATCATCAGAAGATCGCACATCCTACTGAAGATTGCAACTCCTTTAAGTGTTGGTGGCAAGGGTATGTCGCTCACAGGCAACATTTCAACAGGACAAAGCGTGAAGCTCGTAGACAGCGGAAAAATGCGACAGATGAGCATAAAAGAATTGCCGGCAATTATCATAGGGTTGATCCAGGGAGATCGCGAGTTCTCACCTTTGGTAGCGACTCCGACGAAAAAATAGCCCTACGCCCTCTCTTCAAGGAACCCATCTCTAAAACGAAAGAATTGAGGAGTTGCGAGAACATTCAGCCGTGCAATCGCACGCTACCCGAAAAGAATTTCGGACCCGCAAATAAGGGATTAGACAAAACGGATAAAGGGAAGGGAAAAACGGCCTTCGTCGCCAACGCTCAACAACAATTGAGTGACCCTAGACCGGTTGTTCGCCAAAGCAATAAGCTGCAACCCCTCTATGAGAAGTTGAAACGTCCTTACTCATTTCGCCGGGATGAAACAAGGAGGCTGTTCGAAGTGGCAGTGCGCAACAGGTTTATCACTCTACCGGAGCCGAAACACCAGCCACGACTGAATGATGTCAATACTTCTAATTATTGCCCTTACCACCAAGTATTGGGCCATCCGATCGAAAACTGCTACGTCTTCAAAAACTGGGTTGAAGACCAACACCAACAGGGAAAGTTCGCGCTGTCCGAAAACTGGAAGGTGAGCCCGCCACAACCACACGCTCCGAGAAAGATGGATATGCCGGGGGCATCATGCTCATTCATAGGGAAAGCCCTATAGACCGAAAAGTTAGTAAACTAGAGATTCGCCTCAAATACGACGACGTTGGACCACTATGTCCTAAAACTGGCTATTGAGCGAAAAGTCAGTAAACTACAAATTCGCCTCAAATACGGTGACGCTAGACCGAAAAGTCAGTAAACTAGAGATTCGCCTCAAATACGGCGACGTTGGACCATTATGTCCTAAAACTGGCTATTGACCGAAAAGTCAGTAAACTACAAATTCGCCTCAAATACGGTGACGCTGCAGATCGAAAAGTCAGTAAACAAGAGATTCGCCTCAAATACGGCGACGTTGGACCACTATGTCCTAAAACTGGCTATTGACCGAAAAGTCAGTAAACTAGAAATTCGCCTCAAATACGGTGACGCTAGACCGAAAAGTCAGTAAACTAGAGATTCGCCTCAAATACGGTGACGCTAGACCGAAAGGTCAGTAAACTAGAGATTCGCCTCAAATACGGCGACGGCGGACCGAAACGTCCTTAAACTAATGATGGACCACTATGTCCTAAAACTGGCTGCGGACCGAAACGTCCCTAAACTAACGACGGACCGCAATGTCCTAAAACTTGCAAATGGCCGAAACGTCGTTAAACTACTATCAACCCGCGGCATCTTCAGGCTGGCGTGGTAAAAAAAAACAAAAAAAAACAAAAAAAACGGTATGTCCATAAGCAAAGTGGGCACGGATGAAAACCCGAAAGGGCTCCGTGGGTAAAAACAGCAGGGCTACCGGCGAGTGTTTGTGAAAACCTGAAAGGGCGCAACCTCGTTAAAAAAAAACAAAAAAAAAACAAAAATTGTATGTCCATAAGCAAAGTGGGCACGGATGAAAACCCGAAAGGGCTCCGTGAGTAAAAACAGCAGGGCTACTGGCGAGTGTTTGTGAAAACCTGAAAGGGCACAACCTCATTAAAAAAACAGTATGTTCATAAGCAAAGTGGGCACGGATGAAAACCCGAAAGGGCTCCGTGAGTAAAAACAACAGGGCTACCGGCGAGTGTTTGTGAAAACCTGAAAGGGCGCAACCTCGTTAAAAGACACTTACAAGGTCCTCTCGACCTTGTAAGGAGAAACCACCCGCGTGAGATCCCTACGGCTCATAGGGAAGCAACACACTTAGGGATCTTCACGATTCCTAAGGAGAAATTACACTTGCGAGATCCTCACGACGCGTAAGGAGAACTCTCTTATGGGACCCTCACGGCTCATAAGATTTGAAAGTCTTAAGTTACAGAGACCTGAACCTGTTCTTAAGCAACCTCCACAACCTCCACTACTGCCCTACAAGCAGCTCGATACTGACCCTTGTATACAATCTACGGGCGTGAATAAACATTTCCCTAACAAAGTCTCACCCGTGACTGAGGATATGTCCATATGGTGAACAACCCTTGTAAGTCCTCTCGACTTATAAGGAGAAAACCCTTTTGTAAGATCCTTACGACTTACAGGGGAACATACACTCAGGAATCCTCATGATCCCTAAGGAGAAAATACACCTACGAGATCCTCACGACTTGTAGTGAGAAATACCTTTGTGAGACCCTTACGGCTCATGAAGTCAAAAGCCTTAGTCGACAGGACCCTAACCCTGTTTACTAAGCCACCTTTGTTCGACATCGACATAGGCAAATGATGATTCGCTCCTGGCAATATCCCAGTTGTAGCGATGCTGATGCCTAAATCGTTATCAAATTCCAAGTCCTTTCATGGCAAATGATGATTCACTCCTGGCAATATTCCAGTTGTAGCGATGCTGATGCTAAGATTGGCATCAGATTCCAAGTTCCACACTCACGATATAAAAAAAATCAGCGAGGCAAAAATGCATATGAAATAGCCGAAATGATGGGGCAACTTGCAACGAAATTAGCAAGTAAAAATGTATGCATATAAAAACAGCCGAAATGATTGGGCAACTCACAATAAAAAAGCAGCGAGTAAAAATGAAATAAATAGCCGAAATGATTGGGCACCGCGAAAAATAGACGAAATGATAGGGCAATCGTGACCTTCGCGATATAAAAGCTGAAATGATAGAGCATCGCGGGAAAAGAAATAAAATAAAAATAAAATTTATGCCCTACAGGTGATGTTACATCAACCCCTGTATACAATCCAGGGATGCAAACGAAAAAAGGATCATACTCCTTCTCCCCAGGTTTCATCAGAAGAAGAAGCCGAATCTCGACGGGCCACAAATAACCTAGAGATCGTCTCAACACTCGTCTCATTACAACGGACACAACTTCAAGTGAAGCGAAACAACGGCAACTCCCAGTTCTATGGCTCAGCGATATACAGATCACCGAGAGTCAAATCTCCACTCCGTGAAATGCGAATATAATCAGCAAAATTCCTGGTCATGTGAAACGCAGATAACATCACTCTTTGACTCCGTGGAAAACATCCAGAGCGGATCCTGGTCCTCGCAGAGCACGGCAGTGAACCCGTGTGAAGCATCCAGAGCGGAGCCTAGTCCTCGCCTAACGCGGCAGTGAACCCGTGTGAAGCATCTAATGCAAAATTCCTGGTCACGTGGAACGCGGATAACGTCACTCTTTGACCCCGTAGAAAACGTCCAGAGCGGATCCTGGTCCTCGCAGAGCACGGCAGTGAACCTGTGTGAAGCATCCAGAGCGGAACCTAGTCCTCGCCTAACGCGGCAATGAACCCGTGTGAAGTATCTAGTGCAAAATTCCTGGTCACGTGGAACGCGGATAACGTCACTCTTTGACCCCGTGGAAAATGTCCAGAGCGGATCCTGATCCTCGCAGAGCATGGCAGTGAACCCGTGTGAAGCATCCAGAGCGGAGCCTAGTCCTCGCCTAACGCGGCAGTGAACCCATGTGAAGCATCTAGTGCAAAATTCCTGGTTACGTGGAACGCGGATAACGTCACTCTTTGACCCCGTGGAAAACGTCCAGAGCAAATCCTGGTCCTCGCAGAGCACGGCAGTGAACCCGTGCGAAGCATCCAGAGCGGAGCCTAGTCCTCGCCTAATGCGGTAGTGAACCCGTGTGAAGCATCTAGTGCAAAATTCCTGGTCATGTGGAACGCGGATAACGTCACTCTTTGACCCCGTGGAAAACGTCCAGAGCGGATCCTGGTCCTCGCAGAGCACGGCAGTGAACCCATGTGAAGCATCCAGAGCGGAGCCTAGTCCTCGCCTAACGCGGCAGTGAACCCGTGTGAAGCATCTAGAGAAAAATTCCTGGTTACGTGGAACGCGGATAACGTCACTCTTTGACCCCGTGGAAAACGTCCAGAGCGGATCCTGGTCCTCGCAGAGCACGGCAGTGAACCCGTGCGAAGCATCCAGAGCAAAGCCTAGTCCTCGCCTAACGCGGTAGTGAACCCGTGTGAAGCATCTAGAGCAAAATTCCTGGTTACGTGGAACGCGGATAACGTCACTCTTTGACCCCGTGGAAAACGTCCAGAGCGGATCCTGGTCCTCGCAGAGCACGGCAGTGAACCCGTGCGATCCAGAGTAGAGCCTAGTCCTCGCCTAACGTGGTAGTGAACCCGTGTGAAGCATCTAGTGCAAAATTCCTGGTCACGTGGAACGCGGATAACGTCACTCTTTAACCCCGTGGAAAACATCCAGAGCGGATCCTGGTCCTCGCAGAGCACGGCAGTGAACCCGTGCGAAGCATCCAGAGCGGAGCCTAGTCCTCGCCTAACGCGGCAGTGAACCCGTAGGAAGCATCTAGAGCAAAATTCCTGGTTACGTGGAATGCGGATAACGTCACTCTTTGACCCCGTGGAAAACGTCCAGAGCGGATCCTGGTCCTCGCAGAGCATGGCAGTGAACCCGTGCGAAGCATCCAGAGCGGAGCCTAGTCCTCGCCTGACGCGGCAGTGAACCCATGTGAAGTATCTAGAGCAAAATTCCTGGTCACGTGGAACGCGGATAACGTCACTCTTCGACCCCGTGGGAAACGTCCAGAGCGGATCCTAGTCCTCGCATCAACATGGAGTGATCACCACCGCGACATTCGTCTCGATACAGAGGACGCAATGCCAGAAAGCGAAGCGAAGGCCAAATTCCTAGCTTCAACGTCTTAACGGCAAGTCATATAAAGCCTGAAAGACAATCGGAGATCATCTCGCACCAAGGCGGAGTGGTCACCACCTCGACGTTCGTCTCGATACAGCAGACGCAACATCGCCAAAAGGAGCCACGGCAAAATCCCGGGTTCCAAACCTCGACGGTTCACCAGCAACCTAGAGACAACCACGACATTCGTCTCGATACAGAGGACGCAATGCCAGCAAACGAAGCGAAGGCTAAATTCCTAGCTTCAGGGTCTTAACGGCAAGTCATATAAAACCGAAAAGACAATCGGAGATCATCTCGCACCAGTGTGGAGTGGTCACCACCTCGACGTTCGTCTCGATACAGCAGACACAACATCACCAAAAGGAGTCACGGCAAAATCCCTGGTTCCAGACCTCGACGGTTCACCAGCAACCTAAAGACAACCACGACATTCGTCTCGATACAGAGGACGCAATGCCAGCAAATGAAGCAAAGGCCAAATTCCTAACTTCAAGGTCTTAACGGCAAGTCATATAAAGCCTGAAAGACTATCGGAGATCATCCCACACCAGTGCGGAGTGGTTATGACTCATCGGGGCTCTCTAAAATGAGCCTAACCTCAAGTAAAAAGCGGCATGACAAATTCCTAGCGCTTGCTCTTCCGACGGTCAAACTGCCAAGGAGGATTGCTTGAAGACGTCTTGTCCAGCCCCCGAAGGGAATAGAGACACGGCAGTGACAGGGCTACTCGAACAGCACGATTGCCTATCGAGGAATATATCAGCTCATGCGACGGTACGACGCCAAAACCCAAAGTACCACAGACCCTAACGGACTTCTGTCATAAAGAGCAGAGGTTAACTGTGACGGTAGGATATTCTTGCGAGATCTGCTCGATCCATTTCGACTCGTGAGGAAATTGATGTCTTTGCGAGATTTTCTCGATTCGTCTCGACTCGTGAGATAAAGCCTTAGGCGGTAGGGATTAAAAAACCTGTTTCCTAAGCACTGGGACCCTGCAAGTCGGCCCAAAACGGTCTCTTGCATACTATCCACGGGTCACACTCTCCAAAGTCGAATCTCGACAAGGAGGGAAACAACCGCTTACGGGCCCTCTCGACTCGTAAGAGGGAAAACTCTCTTATAAGATCCTTACGACTTATAAGAGAAAACGCACTTAGGAATCCTCACGATTCCCAAGGAGAAAATACATCTATGAGATCCTCACGACACGTAGGGAGAAAAGTCTTTATGAGACCCTCACGGCTCGTAAAGTTGAAAAGCCATAGGTGGCAGATCCTACCCCTGTCTCCTAAGCCATCACTTCCCTGTAAAGAAGTCAAGATGGACCGACCATCTATGAGCCACACTTGCCAAAGCTACATACCACTGAAAGGGAGAAGCTACTCATGAGCATATAAACTATTTCACGCCAGAGTAAGACATAAAGAAATGGAAGGGTGCAGCTCATGGGGATGAGGGTTTGGAACTATATCCCTTAAGAGTTGAGATTTGAGTCAATGATAAATGACGACACTTGTGTCCGCTCGTTATCTTCTCAGATCAAGATTCTGGAAGTGATACACCAACCCGAAACTGGTCATACGCCATGCATAACCCTGCACTACTTCACCCATGTACATACTTACGTGGGCAAAGTAGTGGGGGGCATTTGTTCCCGCCAAAAATTTCTGCGCAAAAGAGTCCAAGGTATCAAATGGCAGCGATACGCTTAAGGAAATACGAACCAGTATTTTTCGGGCTGTTTTTTTGACAAACTTCCGAATGAGAAATGGATAAATTCTGATTGTATCGAAAGCGTCTCGAAAAACCCTTCGACTTGATATATTATGGGCTTCATAATTCATCCAGGATCAAAAGTTATGAGGTATTACGTGTCCACACGTGATGGGCTTTTAAGAACCCGCTGGAGGAGTTAAAAGATATAATAAAAACTTAGAAAAGACCCCAATGGGGCATCACGTGCTCACACGTGACCATGGGCCACGTGCAGACACGTGATGGGCTCTTAAGGCCTCTAAAATAATGAATAGAATTAAATTCTAAAATCTGTTCCCTGATTAAAAATCAGAAGTTACCTCAATGAGGTATCACGTACTCACACGTGACCAATGGTCACGTGTTGACACGTGATGGTTAAAACAACAATATAAACAAGCGGCTGTTAAAGGAACCAATTTGGGGGTCACGTACTTACACGTGACTAAGGGTCACGTGCCAGCATGTGACAGGCTTTGAAAGCCTTACAGTTTAATAGATTTAAAATTCTAAATTTCTCTAAAATCTTTCGAAATAGAATTAAAATTCTAAATTTCTCTAAATCTTTCTAAATGGAAAAGGATTATGGGAACCGTTGGATTAAAGATCCAAGGGTGATTAAATATCACCAATTTATGAAAAAATCCTAGACAAGGAAAGATTTCCCCAAATCTTACCGAAAATAACAAACAAAATATCTTTTGGATTTAAAATCCAACGGTGAATAAAATTCACTGAATGATCTAAAGGATCATATTAATTATAAAATAAAATCAAATCTTTCAATGAGAGATTTGCTAAATAAATTGATTCTCTTCCTTCTCCTATAAATAGGAGCCAAGGAGAGAAAAGGAGAGATGGACCTTTTGGAAAGAAAACATAGAGAAGAGAATTTAATTCTCCAGAGGGAAGAAAAGAAAGGAAAATTTAATTCTCAACAAAGAAAACTCTAGGTGAGAAAAGAAAGAGAATCAAAACTTCAAACAGAGAATTTAATTCTCAAAATCCAAGAGTTTAACTCTTATACAAAAGAACTTAGTTCTTCTTCTGGTTGAAGATCTGCACAGAGCACATCTCCTCATAAGTTGAGAATTTAATTCTCATCGGGTCGAGATCCTGCCATGCAGATCCTAAACTTAGAAAGGGAATTGAGTTTTGAGAATTTAATTCTCCTAAAACAAAACTAGGGTTTAACCCTAATCAAGAATTTAATTCTTTTACATATCTGGAAATTTAATTCCTTTAAAAAAAATCAGGGCTTTATCCTAAATAAGAATTTAATTCTTTCATAATAGGAATTTAATTCCTCCAAAATCATAATTAGGGTTTAACCCTACAGAGAATTCAATTCTTAAAATAAGGAAACTTAAAAGATCTCTGTTCATGAAAAGAACTAGGGTCACGTGCCCCCACGTGACCCTTGAAAAGAACCCTGAAGAAAAGAAGTTTTGAGGCAATGCCTCACGTGCTCCCACGTGACTCTCAAAACGCAGAAAGAAAAAGCAAAGGAAATAAAGGCCTTGGGCGCTCTCACGTGCTCCCACGTGACCCCTTGGCGGACGCTTTAATGATCAGTGCATGAATCCTCCTCACGTGCCAGCACGTGATGCTCCAAAATAAAATATAAAAAGTGTTTAACACTTAATTGCAGAATGAAGAAAAGGGATCCGGTCCCCCCTTTGGGCGCTCTTACGTGTCCACACGTGACCCCTCAGTCTTTAGTGTTTACACTAATTTGGGGATTATATTTCCAGTGTTTAACACTGATTGTTCCTAGTGTTTAACACTAAATTAATGATTATATTTCCAGTGTTTAACACTGATTGTCTTTTAGTGTTTAACACTAATTTGAGAGTTCTATCTCTAGTGTTTAACACTGTTGTTCTCTAAGTGTTTAACACTACTTTTAGCCAAATTAGCTAATTTTCCAGAGACAAAAGTCCCTTCTCCAAATGAATCTCAAAATTGAGGAAATCAAAGACAAAATGTTGTCAGAGCCCCCAAACCCCTGTTTAACACTGCTGAATGACAAGGGGCTGAACCCAGACAAATGTCTAATAGCCGAAAGGGCCAATATTTCAAACATAATTGGACTTAGCCCAAACTGGCCATAAGTCCTCAAATCATCTTGAACTGGGCACATCTGCTCTTTCAACTAACTCATTGGTTCAAGGGTACATCTCTGAACTCCTCTGACATCTGTCGTTGTAATCCTTCAACGTCGTCAGAGAGGTGACGGGTCCCGGCAACCACATATTAATACGGACTGTGGGGTTCTTAAACTCATGGACTAATGCGTCCTTTATCTAACATTTGTCCCCAAACGGGAATGATGGACCACCATGTCCCTAAACTGGCAATGGACCACCATGTCCCTAAATTGGCGATGGACCACTATGTCTCTAAACTGGAGATGGACCACCATGTCCCTAAACTGGAACAATAGAGCCTCCAAATGCTCTTTTATCGGATCTAAATGATCCCGTTTAAGTTGATCTTAGCCTCAAATATGGCTAACGTATCCTTAAACCTTCAAACAGGCTTTAGTCCCAAATTGGACAATAAATCCCCCAATCAACCTTGGTTCAAGGGTACATCTCTGAACTCCTCTGACACCTGTCGTTGTAATCCTTCAACGTCGTCAGAGAGGTGGCGGGTCCCGACGACCATACATGCAATAGACCACTATGTCCCTAAACTGGAACAATAGAGCCAATTGCTCTTTTGTCGGATCTAAACTATCCCGTTAAGTTGATCTTAGTCCCAAACTGGACTAACGTATCCTTAACAAACGTTTGAGTTGATCTTAGCCTCAAATATGGCTAACGTATCCTTAAACCAAAACCCCCAAAACCAAATCTAAGAAAATACGGATTTGGACTAATCCACGCCCTACGAACGACAACGTAACTCAGTCTCCGTATACAATCCATGGGCAACCAAACACAAAACAAACACCCACGACACGAAGTGACCAGCTGGAGAAGGAGAAAGTTGTTACCGCGATGCGGTAGCATAATTAACTGCAGGGGCTTGCGCCTGCAGGGAAGAGCGTCCCCACAATCAAAAACCCCTCAAGCGAGGGGGAATCTGACGAAGTCTGCTACATCGGTCGTATTCGTCTAAACCTCCGATATACGATGCCATAAATTAACTAGGCATCTTCGGAGAAGTGGACGGATAAAACCAAATAGCATCTATCTCGAATCTCAGGCAAGACGTCCATATCTCGGCCGCCGTTCGGAGGGGAACACCCGCATCAGCTGGCGCAGCCCCTGCAAAGAAACAAAGGAAAAAAGGTTAGGTTGGCCATCAGAAAAGAGGATAAAAACTCAATAAGGCCAGACGTGCTAACGCTCATTAAAGCACGCTTCTCTTCCTCCTCCTGGAAGGTTTTTAAAGAGGCAGCGACGGCTTCTTCGGTAGTGACACCTGTTAAAAAAAGGGGGGAAAGCATTATTCGAGGATAATGATAAAAATGCTATAAAATGACGAAGAGTAAGCTAATGATTACTTGTTCGAGCGAGTTTATACAACCACGCTTCAAGTCTGGCTGATCGCTCAGAAGCCGCAATGGCGGCCGCCAGATCGGTGTCTGCCGGATCTACCGAGAAGCCTTTATTGCTGCTATACTCGCTTATACCTTCGGTAAGAGGGGCCTGAGGGTCCTCTAAACCGAGGATAGCATCGAGAGAGAGGAGCGACTTCTTCTTCCTCTTCTTCCCACCAGCCTTGGGTGCACCCAAGATCGACTTGCGCTTTGTAGGCACCCTAGGGCAGCAGGTCCCGATATCCGCGCCCACGTCGGACTCCAGCGAAACCACATATACCATCTCCACTGGAGCACGGGGCGCTGGTGGTGCATCCGCAATACCGCGGAGTGGCAGTCCGCGCGGAGGGCTCAACACGCGTGGTGGCACGGTTCCAGCATCTTTCAGCGGAGGAATAACCGGAGTCCTTGGCTTTAAGGGAGCCTTGCGATCGCTGCCGGGAGGCGCACCCTTGCGGTCAACCAGCATGCGCTTCTCCATAAGGATAACTGGACCCATTGCATGCGCGTACCAAGCCACGTACACGTTGAGCACCTTGGGGACGCAGCTCGGCTCGCTGATGAAGAAATAGGAACCCGTGTTAAGCCGCATGAAATGATGCATTGCATTCTTTATCCCCTCTCGGCTGGCCACGGGCTTTTCCAAGAAAGCTTCCATCGGGATCCCCTGGTGATAGCTCGATTGCTGAGCGAACCGGTGAGGGTTATACCTCATGAAGAGCACCGTCTCATTCTGCCTAAACACCAGGTAGCCTGGTGTAACATTTCCAAAATAATAAAATATTATTTTCGGGAATTTTTATAATTTAATATTATTTTAAGGAATATTTTAATATTCGGGCAAATTTAAATACAAATAAATGGGGAAAATTTTTGGAAAATTATGGAAAATTCTAAATTGGGGTATTTATTGGAATTATGTCATTTTTAAGTGTTTGTGATCAATTATATGCTAATTTAGTGCTAATCGCGATTAAAAATCGCTAATCGGATTTTTTTGGCTTTTTGTGCAAAATGTGCACATATCTTTTTCCTACACTTGTGTTACATTTTCTACCATGTTACTTTGGGTTTACTATTGGTGTGAGAAGGTTTTGGAATTAAAGAAAAAGAGAAAGAGAAAGGAATATTATATTAGGTATGGGTGAGAGAGAGAGAGTGAGGGGTTGCTTTGACTTGGCTTTATCCTTCATTCCTTCACCATTTCCCTGTCTCAATGGCTGCTGCTGCTCCTGCACTTCATCTTCCTCCTCTCTTCAAGCCCCACATCATCTCACAAACCACACCAAAACCCTACCCTCATTTCATTAAAAAGATGCACAAACTCGAGACCTAAAAGATGGACCAAGAAAGCATGGATTTTGGCCACTAGGGGCAACTCAAGAAAATTCTTAAGTCGCCAAATGAGGTAATTACTGAACCATTAGCTTAGTTTTATCCTTACTTATACCCCTATGCAAGTTTAGAATCGAAATCGGGTGATTTGTGGATTTTAGGAAAAACTAGTAAGGGTTTGGGGAAATTATGAGTTGTGATGGGAATTTGAGTTCAGTGGAGACCATAAGAGCACCCTAGTGCTAGAAACCTAGACCAACCCCACTGGAAACCCAAAAATACGGAATTTCGGGGCTTTCATGTCGGTTTTTGATAACCTGAAGCAAGCAAGGAAATCTGGAACACACTGGGATTTTTACAGGAAAATTAAACAATACCAGGGACCCAATTGAGACCCCAGGAGACCACCCTAGGCAGACGGGCACCCAATTCCCCACCTGGGCCGGCCAGGCCGGTTTTTAGGGGTATGTGGCCGGCCCCTCTGTGATGAAAGGTGTCCATGTTGCTTCTGTAGGTCTTTTGCCCCCTGCATAGCACCCTAGAGTTGTTTATTTGCCCTGATTTGGCCTGAGACGAAATCTGGGATCGTTTTCTTGGGTTGCTGCTTTAGTTTTAGATTTGGTTTTCCGCATTTTGATTTCCAGATTTTGATATTTGTGTGTTATCTCGATTGTGTGACGTTGTACGTCTATATCGAGTGATTCCGGGTTGTTTTGCGAAGGCTAACCGTAGGTTCTAACCTATAGGCCTTTTAGCGTATCGTATTGGTTTTAGCGTATCGTTTCAAGTTTTGATTTGGTTTTGATGCGATGCGATACGTGTGATATGTGTAGGTACCCCGCGACGATCCGAGGCGATGCAGAAGATGACGGTGACATTGACACCGACACGTAGAATACAGGTGAGTAGATTTATATCTACGGGGAGAAGTCGGGTGGATGGCGTATAGCACCCCCGCAGTCCGTGGTGTTGTATACGAATACGTATACACACGTATATCTATTATGTGTGGTTTAGATTAGTGATGGAAATAATGGTTGTTCCCCCAATCAGAGCAAGGCTCTGTTTGAATTTTGAAAATTCAAATTTTGAAGCAACGCTTCGGTTCCCGTGCGCTGCGCGCAATGCGCCACGTGTCAGAAGTTGACACGGCAGCACAACGCCCAAGGCGATACGTCCAATCAGAGCAAGGCTCTTTAAAAACATAAGTAACACTTAACTGCGCAAGCGCACGACAGCGCGACACGTGTCTGTGCAGTTGCGCAAACATAACCGCGCAAGCGCACCGCAGCGCGACACGTGTCTGTGCAGTTGCGCAAACACAACCCCGCAAGCGCGCGGCAGCGCGACACGTGTCTGCGCAGTTGCGCAAGCACAACCGCGCAAGCGCGCGGCAGAGCGACACGTGTCTGCGCAGTTGCGCAACCGCTGTTGCGCAAGCGCTTCACTGCGCGACACGTGTCTGCGCAGTTGCGCAATCGCAGCCGCGCAAGCGCCTTACTGCGCGACACGTGTCACGCGCTGGTGAGTTGCGCAACAACAGAATGAAAATTTAAGGAAATCTTTTCTGTTCTTGTTAAAACAAGAAGATTTCTTCTGTAAAACAGGGGCCTTTGGATCAAAGATCCAACGGTGGGGAAAATTCCCCAAATCACTCAGGGAAAGATTTATTGAACAAATTTAACTAATTTCTGAGCACTATAAAAAGGACCCTGGACCCCATTTCAAACATATAGACAATTGGATAAAAAAAAAGAGAAGAGAACTCTTGAGAATTTCTGGAGAACACAAAAAGAAGGTAAAAACCTTTGAGATAAAAGAAAATTCTCTTAAAAAAATAGATCATTGATCTAGAAAACAAGATCAGTAATCTTCAATAGATAGATAAATAAATAAAAATAATAAAAATAATGCCTTGCACTTGCTATGAACCTCTGGTTCTCAGATAAATAACAGAAATAGTGCCTTGCACTTGCTATGAACCTCTGGTTCTCTGAAACAGAAAAGAAAGAAAAGATTTCTTTCTTTTCTTTTCTTTGATCTAAATTTAGATCAAGAAATTAAAAAGTGCTCTGCACTTCCTTTCTTGAATCTAAAAGATTCTTGGTGCCCTGCACAAATGCAATGCATTTCCTAAAGGGCCAGGCCCAAATCAAAAAGACCTAGCAGGCCAAAATAAACTGCAAAGCAATAAAAGGGCTGGGCCCCAAATAAAATTGATGCTCTACATCTCTTTTGGGCAAAGCCCAAATAAAAGCAAAAGAAATGCAAAAGCAATGGACTTAGCCCAATCGTGGCCATAAGTCCTTAAATTAAATTGATTGGGCAAAATGGCTCTCCTAAATCAATTTACATCCGGTTCGAGGGTACATCTCCGAACTCCTTTGACATCCATCGTTGTAATCCCTCAACGACGTCAAAGAGGTGACGGGTCCCAACGACCACACATCGATATTGGACCGAAACGTCCTTAAACTAATATCGGACCGAAACGTCCCTAAACTAATATCGGACCGAAACGTCCCTAAACTAATATCGGACCGAAACGTCCCTAAACTAATATCGGACCGAAACGTCCCTAAACTGGAATATGGACCACTACGTCCCTAAACTGGCGATGGACCACCACGTTCTTAAACTGGAACAACAGAGCTTCCAAACGCTCTTTCGCCGGATCTAAACGGTCCCGTTTAAGTTGATCTTAGCCCCAAGCACGGCTAACGTATCCTTAAACATTCAAATCGATTATAAAACTCCCAATCAACTCTGGTTCGAGGGTACATCTCCGAACTCCTTTGACATCCGCCGTTGTAATTCCTCAACGACGTCAAAGAGGTGACGAGTCCCGATGGCCATACATTAAATTAATCACTACGTTAAGTGGATCTTAGTCTAAAACAGGACTAATGTATCCTTAACGAACGTTTAAGTTGATCTTAGCCGCAATGCGACTAATGCATCCTTAAACTAAAAACACCAAACCCAAATCTAAGCAAACACGGATTTGGACTAATCCACGTCCTACGGGCGACGGCATTACTCAGTCTCCGTATACAATCCACGGGCAACCACAAATAAAACAAACACACACGACACGAAGTGAAATTCTGGAGAAGGAAAAAGTTGTTACCGCGATGCGGTAGCGTAATTAACTGCAGGGGCCTGCGCCTGCAGGGAAGAGCGTCCCCACAATCAAAAACCCCTCACCCTGAGGGGGAATCTGACGAAGTCTGCTACATCGGCCGCATCCGTCTAAACCTCCGATACACGGTGCCATAAATCAACTTGGCACCTTCGAATAGGTAGACGGATAAAACCACATAGCATCTGCCCCGAATCTTAGGCAAGACGCAAAGTCTGCGCCGCCATTCGGAGGGGAACAGATTCTGGCACGCCCGGTGGGACCTTTTCCTCTTTCCACTCCACACTTCGTGTGTCGTCTTCGCGAACCAATCGCGGTTTGTTAAATGGTTGTCTTCGGATTTCAAGGTACTAAGATTTGGTCTTTTGCCTGGCGCAGAATTCAAGATCCAATGGCCACCAACTGCACCAAATGCGCGAAGCACCACTGCAACGGACGCTCCACCTCACCGAGAGGTGTAACATATGGGCCCCAAGCAGCCTCTTTCCTCGCTCTGCCGGTTGAACAGGTGACTCAGGCCACCACTGGCCTGTTTTTCGGGACCATGGTCCCGCCTACAAGCTTCTCTATGCCGATATCCGCACCGGAAGCGAACAAGAAGTCGGTGTTCGACCGGCTCACTACTACCACGACCCCTGTCAACGGGTCGCCCGCTACTAAGCCGACAGCCTCCGTTTTCACCAGGCTAGGTCAGAACTATAAAGTGGTCGTCCCAAAGAGGGCAACGGCCGCTGCTTTGGGAGTCGTTAAAGCGGCTTCTCCCATCAGAGAGTCGGTCTTCACAAGATTGACGGTTCCCACTCCTCCCCCAGCTGGTCAAAAGGCATCAGTCTTCGATAGGCTGACATCAGCAGTTACCCCACACTCCAACAGGGGGCAACAAGAAACCATCTCGATTTCCGAGCCAGTCCCAACGGCTCGTCGTGCGCGACGTCGCCATTGGCAACGAGTAAGGAAAGCAGGGGGCAACTCCCCCTCAGGGCTAACCCCACCTGCTCCAGTGGTGGAGGTCAACGCTGCTGTTCCAACCGAGAACAGCTTTGAATTGCTGAGGAAGGTGAGAAAGAACTCTCCAATTGCTACATTGAAAAGATCTCCTCCGCCTATGGAAAAAGCTCCGGAGACAAAGCAGGAACAGCCCTCTCAGCGGCTGTCGTCAAAAATTTATAAAGTTTGGCGGAGGGTTCAGGACTCCGTGATTGACCCAGACCACTTTCATCGCCAGAAAAAGGCAAAGGTGGAAAAGGACAAAAACCGCCCCATTAAACAGCAGGGGGCAACAATTGCTAGGACGTCCACTCCAACGGCTCCTTTGACTTCGATGGCCCACAAAAGAAGGAAGCCAGAGAAAGCTCCCGCGTCAGCGGCAAAGTTTGAAAGCAGTGAACCTAAACGCCCCAAGTCAGGGGGCATAATTGTTCATACGGTTTATATGGCTTCTGGAAAGGAAGAAAGTCGTACTTCTACGGGTCACCGACCACTTACCCGATCAGTAACCAAGGCTCAGGAGCAGCAACAAAAGCTCCAGGAAATGATGACTACAATGGCTGCACTCACGGGGCCAAAAGAGAACCCTGAGACGTCCTTAGATGAACGCCAAGAGGAAGAGACCGACGCCGAGTTCCTCCGCTGAGTACTGGAAAAGAGAGACAAAGAGGCTGCTGAACAAGCAGCCAATATACAGCGTATGGGCCTCCTCTTCCAGGACATGATAGGGATGATGATACAACAAGATCCCCCGACTGAAGAACCACCGATCGTCCTTGGGGATGATAGGGGAGAGACATCAAACCCTCAGCCCGCCCTATCAACGGCTAAAGAGGATACAATCTCTAAAACTGATCTGGACGAATATATAGCCCAGCAAATAAAGGTTCATCACGCGGCCGAAGCAGCCGGCCACGTCGTAAAAACGGGGCGACCGTATCCAGGCTGGTATGACCAAATCAAATACCCGCCGGGTTACACAATTCCCAAGTTTCATGTCTACAAAGGGACCGACAATCCCCATCAACATGTTGCCCAGTTCAGGGCGCTTTGCGGTAACACCGGCGGCGACGACAAGCTTTTGCTTCGCCAGTTTGTTGGAAGCTTATCAGATACGGCGTTTGAATGGTATTCTGAGCTCCCCAACGACTCTATTAAAACCTTTGCGGAGATGGAGCTGCTCTTCACCCAACGTTTTGCAAGTGCCAGTGAGCGTACCCCGATGACGGCACTGATTAATGCCAGGGTAAAACCCGGCGAGACGTGGGTTCAGTACGCTATACGGTGGCGTAATCTATGGTCGAAGTGCGAACAGCGCATAGAAGAAGCTCCAGCGGTGGGAATGTTTGTTGGAACCCTTGATCCACAAGCAACCATTTCACAGTTTATGATGTTCTTCAAGCCGACTTCCTTCCAGGCTTTGATTGACAAACTAGCACAGATGGACCAGATGGGCCATAAACCCCCTCTCCCGAAGCCGGACTCCCGAAACGATAAAGGAAAGGGAAAAGCGGTCATTGTCGCTAATGCCCAACAACAACCGAGCGACTCGAAGCCGGTTGCTCGTCCAAACAATACACGCCCATACGTACCCCTTGAAGACAGGATGGGACGTCCTTACTCCTTCCCCCGTGATAAAACGAGGAGGCTATTTGAGCTGGCGTTACGCAACAGACTCATAAATCTTCCAGATCCAAAACGTCCGTTGCAACCGAACGACGTCAACGAGCCCAATTATTGCCCTTACCATCGAGTGCTAGGCCATCCCATCGAGGATTGTTATGTTTTCAAGAATTGGCTTGAGAACCAGTACCGTCAGGGCAAATTTGCGCTATCTGACAAATGGAAGGTGAATCCTCCGCAGCCCCACACCTCTAAGGGGACAAATACGCCGGGGGCAACATGCTCCGTCATTGAAGAAGCTCCCTGGGAGGTTGTATTATCAGCCAAAACGAGGAGAATGCTAAATGATCTTCAGACCTATCCAGCGGTCAAATGGAAGAACCCCCTGGAACCGCAGGTTATTGAGGGGATGTTGAAGCCACGACCGACTCCGAAGACCGATGGTGGTAGTTCAAGCGTTCATAGTCGGCCGTCAAAATCTTCGAAAAAGAAGAAGAAGAAATCTAAGAAGCCCGTGAAGCCTGGCGACAAGCGCACGGACTTACAAAAGCAAATCGATGCACTAGATGAGTACAACCAAAAGGCGCGGACTCCCATTACGCTCCAAGATTTTCTTGATCACGTCTTTCAAAAAGAAGATGAGGGGGAAAGTTCATCGGATGAATCCGAGGAATATGTGGCGAGCTGTCATATGATCTCCCATTCGACCACGAACGATGAAGGGACTTCCGGCACTAAAACGCTGGGGGCAAATACTGAGTCAAGGGTTCCGGAGTTATCAATCGAAATGATTGACGCGTTTCTTAGTGAAGCTCGATTGAAAAGTAAAGCTGATCGAGAACGCGAGACGGCTATATTTGAAAGGGCCAAGCGCCAGCGACTTGAGGAAAGAGCTGAGATGATCTCGCTGGAGCAAAATTTCTCCACCGCTGACAAAAGCCAATTCAAGATAAAAAAGAGGTTTGCTAAGGCCATATCGATGGGCATGAAGCTACCGGCCTCTGAAGGAAAAATGACGGGTGTGGTGGAAATGCACCCCTCTTATTGCTTATATCATCAGAAGGTCTCGCATCCCACTCAAGAGTGCAAGGCTTTCGATAAATGGTGGCAAGGATACGTCGCTAATCAACAACGCTTAAAACGGGAAAAGCGTAAGATTCGTCGGGAGCAAAGAAACGCGACCAAAGAGCTTGAAAGAACTGCCGGCAATTGTCACATGGTTAACGCTACCAAGTCACAAGTGCCTACATTTGGGAGCGACTCTGATGAGGAGCTAGAGCTTACCCCTCTCTTTAAAGAGTCAACTTCGGGAAAAGAAGAGGAGCCAATGGTTTGCGAAAATATCCGGCTGCGGAATCGGACACTGCCTGAAAAGAACCTCGGACCCTCGAGTAGAAAAGATAAAGGGAAAGAATAGGTCTCTGAAGACATCGTCTTAGATGACCAAGTCGCGGAAGAGTTAACCGCTAAGAATCCCCCAAAGAGGAATAAAGTAGATTACAATGTCTTGGCGCATCTGAGAAAGCTACCCTCACAACTTAGCATTCTCGATGCCCTATTACTATCAAAAGAGGCGAGGGATTCTTTAATTAAGGCCCTACAAGAGCCGGACCAATTCCAAGCTTTCCTGGCCGAACAAAAGATGAAGGATGAATTGGAAGAGGTGCACACAGCCGACGTTGCTTTTGGTGATGAAGACCTTCTCCTCGGGACGTGTGAACACAATCGCCCCCTTTATGTCTCAGGATACTGCCATGACATAAAGATAGGTAAAATCTTGGTCGATAACGGATCGTCTGTTAATTTACTCAATGTGCGAGTGTTAAAGGAGATTTGCATGAGTGTCCAACACCTCGCCCGGGACAAGATCACTATCTCCGGTTTCGACTCTCAATCCTCAAAGACTCTTGGATCTGTGATATTGACGCTACGCTTCGGGTTGCTCGTCACAGACATCAAATTCCATGTTATAGACGCCAAGACGTGCTACAATGCTCTGCTCGGTCGACCATGGTTACACGAGTACAATATCATCCCTTCTACACAACATCAGTGTATGAAATATTGTAAGGATGGTCTCGAGTACACTGTGGCAGGAGAATTGAATCCGTTTTCCGTGAATGAAGTTCGCAAGTATGAAGATGCCAAATACTTCTTGCCGAGTTTCGAGGACACGGAAAGGTGTCACAAACCGGAGAACAAAACTAACGCCACCATCCCTGTCTTCGGCAGTGACACCGAGGAGGAGGATATAATTTATTCAGGTCCATCCCAATCCACCAGGCCAGGACCATCCGTTCCTTCATTGATCTTCGACAGTGATTCAGAGGATGAAGTTCATGCTGTATTCCCTGGTCGGCCTTCAATACGGGTTTCCGCTGATGAAGAGCGAAGTCTGCAGGTAACCATGGTGCCGCTTAAACATTACAAAGAACTGGATGCACTCGACACCAACAGCGTAGAAGAATTGCAGACATTCTATATCCCTCCCGGACGAAAAGGCGAGAAAGCAATCCTATTCTACCGTTCTGAAGAAAACAAGGTGGAAAAAGAAATTTGGCATGGCGCGGATCCCACGCTTGACAGGCTTCAGCCTATCCGTCTTCCCAGATATTATACCGGAGGTTTGAAGAAACTGCTGAAACGCCAGGGGATATCCCTCACACAGACCGTTAGAAAGGCCAAATTCTATGACAAGGTCTGGAACGTTCCCGGGACTCAATGCAAACTGCCTAACGGGAGAATAGAAACAAAAGGGCTTGGGTACATCCGGTCAAAGAAACGGGAGCTAGTAAACAACTGTTATGTCATGAATGACTTCGATGAAGAGGCGGACGCTCAATGGGAAGACGCTAATCCTGAACCAGCAAAAGTTCCTGATACAAAACCGCCCAGTCCATCGTCTGAAGACCAGATGAGCAAACTTATAAGGGATGCGAGTCAAAAAGCCCGAGATGATCACGATCGTGAAATGACAATCTATGAGAAAGCCAAGACACAGCGTCTCCTTCAACATGCAGTAGAGAACGAAGATGCTGCCCCATGCCAACCTGCTACAAAAAAGGCTCGACTCGAAAGCAAAAACAAGTCAAAGGGCAGAAAAGGCGCTCAACAACCACAAAGCAGAGCTAAGAAACCACGTATCCGAGAGTCGGGCGTTATTGACTTAGCCCTCAGGAAGAAAATGGGTCGGGCATACTCATTTCCTCGGAACAAAACAAGGAAAATATTTGATCTCGCTCTAAAACACCAAATGCTTACGTTGCCAGAGTCCAAGCACCCCGAGCACGCAGGCGAGGTGTTCAACCCAAATTATTGCTTTTACCATCGAGCAGTAGGGCATCCGCTTGAAGATTGCTTCACCTTTAAGAATTGGGTTGAGGACCAATATCAGCTAGGCAAATTCGCATTTTCTGACAACTGGAGGGTAGCGCCACCACAGAAGCACGAGCCCGAAGCCGCGAAAGAAAAACCAGTTCCACATTGGGATTGGCAGAAAATTCGCACCTGTCGTATGATAACGATATTGAAAGAAGAGTCCGAGAACCTGGACAGCCTCCCTTGGTGCCTCGAAAACAGCGGTGATGAGGTAATCTCAGAATTTCCCCCAGCACCGAAAGAGCTGGAAGATGGAATACATACCACCGCAGATAACCTCAGGAAAATCGACTTGGGGACGGTAAATGATCCGCGACCGACATTCGTCAGCGAGCTGCTGTCTGAAGAGAGGGTGGCTGCATTAAAAGACGTCCTTGTGCAGCATAAAGATTGCTTCGCATGGAACTATTCCGAGATGCCAGGACTAGATCCAGAAGTCGCTGTACATAGGCTAGCAATATCCCCAAACGTCAAACCAGTCAAACAGGCGCCGAGAAGAATGCGACTCGAGCTTGAGATGAGCATAAATACCGAAGTCAAAAAGTTAATCGATTCTGGCTTCATTCAAGAAGTTCAGTACCCTGAATGGATCGCTAACATTGTCCCAGTGATGAAGAAAAATGGGACAGTGCGCGTATGCGTAGACTTCCGGGATCTTAATAAAGCTTGCCCGAAGGATGATTTCCCAGTGCCAGTCACTGAACTGATGATAGACAATACATCCACTCATGAGGTTTTCTCCTTCATGGACGGCTCATCGGGATATAACCAGATAAAAATGCATCCTGAAGATCAGAAACATACAGCCTTCAGGACTCCTCTTGGTATATTTTGTTATAAAGTGATGCCCTTCGGTTTGAAGAACGCCGGTGCTACTTATCAGAGGGCCATGACAAAGATCTTCGACGACCTTATACACAAAATCGTTGAATGCTATATCGACGATCTCGTGGTTAAAAGCAAATCATACGAGGAACATCTCGAGCATCTGAAGAATGTATTTCAACGCCTTCGGCAATACAACTTGAAGATGAATCCTCTTAAATGTGCGTTCGGGGTTTCCTCGGGCAAATTCCTGGGATTCGTTGTTCGACACCGAGGTATTGAAATAGATCCGTCAAAGATTAAAGCGATCATGGAAATGCCTCCGCCGAGGACTCTCAAACAGTTGCGGTCTCTCCAAGGGAAACTCGCATACATACGGCGATTTATAGCCAACCTTTCAGGAAAGTGTCGTCCTTATAGTCACCTGATGAAGAAGGGAACCCCATTCGTTTGGGATCAAAAATGCCAAGGCGCACTGGACAAGATCAAGTAATACCTGCAGAATCCGCTGGTGTTGGCTGCTCCGGTTAAGGGGAAGCCTATCATTCTTTATACAACCGCCCTCGAAGGTTCCTTAGGCGCATTATGGGCACAAGAGAACGATCAGGGGAAAGAAAGAGCACTCTACTACTTAAGTCGAGTTCTGCTGGGGGCAGAAAGCAACTACTCTCCCATTGAAAAACACTGCCTGGCGTTGATCTTCGCAATAACAAAGCTTAGGCACTATGCGTTGGCGCACGAAGTCCATCTTATTTCAAAAGTGGACCCTCTCAAATATCTAATGTCAAAAGCCATATTGACAGGGCGACTTGCTAAATGGGCCCTGCTCTTGATGGAATTTTCGATAACATATCAACCTCTCAGGGCAGTAAAAGGCCAGGCCATCGCCGACTTCCTTGCTGAGCATCCCATACCTGCCGATTCTCCTTTAAATTGCGATTTGCCAGACAGACATGCGTTTGACGCAATCGACAGCGGTGATACCCATTGGGAGCTTTATTTCGATGGAGCATCTTCCATGAAAAAGCACAAACAAAGTACGCCAATGATCAAATCGGGGGTAGGACTCATCTTTGTGACTCCACAAGGAGGAATAATGCGCTTCGCCTTCTCCTTAACAGAGCCAAGAACGAATAATGAAGCTGAATATGAAGCTTTGATAGCAGGCCTCGAGATCGCCATTGATATGGGAATTGAAAGCCTCCTCATATACGGGGACTCCCAACTGGTCGTCAGTCAAGTGAACGGCGATTACCAAACATGCAAACCAGAATTGGTAAAATACGGTGAAAAAGTGTAGCAACTGCTAACCCAAATTCCCTCCTACACGTTGGAAAGTATACCGCGTGCGGAAAACAGCAAAGCGGACGCACTGGCCAAACTTGCTAAAGAATTGGCTGACGAGAACCTCGATGACGTTAGAATCGTGGTACAAAGCCGTCGAGTACTCGCCCCGGCAGAAATATCTCCGGAATCATCCGAAGAAAAAGAAGCGAGCGAGCAGACGACCCTGCAAGTAAAAGATTGGAAAGATGCCGAGGATTGGAGAGAAGTTTTCATAGACTACTTTAAATCCCACCGAATGCCTGAAGAAGCATCCGCGAGACATCAGCTCATAAAACGAGCTCTGTCTTTCGCCTTCGTCAATGATACTCTGTCAAGAGGTCATTTGATTCTCTGTGGCTGAGATGCCTAGGACCTGACGAAGCGAGAAGGGTCGTCCAAGAAGTTCACGACGGACTCTGCGGTTCCCATCAAGCAGGCCCTAAGATGAAGTTGAAGATAAAACGGATGGGCTACTACTGGCCCACGATGATGCAGGATTGCCTGGAATACGCGAGGCAATGTCATTCATGCCAAATTCATGGGGACTTCATCCATCAGCATCCCAATCCACTGCATCCAACAGTGGCTAGTTGGCCATTCGAAATATGGGGAACTGACATAGTCGGCCCCATCGAACCAGCATCGTCCAAGGGACATCGTTTCATCTTGGCGACGACTGATTACTTCTCCAAATGGGCAGAGGCAGTACCGTTGAGGGAAGTGAAGACGGAGAACATCCTCCATTTCTTCAAAACGCATGTCATATACCGGTTTGGAACCCCAAAAAGGATCATCTCTGATAATGGGCCAGCCTACCGAAGTCATAAAATTAGCCGCTTCGCACAGCAGCACAATATAGACTGGAGATATTCCTCAGTTTATAATCCGCGAGCTAACGGTCTAGCTGAAGCCTTCAACAAGACCTTGACGAAGATCGTGAAGAAAACAGTGTCACGAAATAAGAGAGATTGGCACGAAAGATTGCAAGAAGCTATTTGGGCATATCGAACTACATTTAAAACGGCCACAAACACAACGCCGTACGCGTTGGTGTTTGGGACGGAAGCAGTACTCCCTCTCGAGATAGAATTACCCTCTCTACGAGTGGCAGTCCACTACGAGCTGACTGATGAAGAAAATGCTCACCTTCGGTTTGAAGAGCTTGACGCCCTTGATGAAACCCGGCTTCTAGCACAACAAAATCTGGAAGCTTATAAAGCAAAGATGACGCGCTCATATGAAAGACTGACCCGACCGAGGACATTTCGCCACGGCGAACTCGTGCTAGTGGTCAAAAGGCCTATGATCCCCAGTCGTGCCAAGCGGGGAAAATTCGAGCCAAACTATGAAGGTCCGTACATCATAGACAAAGTCTACCAGGGTGGAGCCTATCTACTCATGGACATGCACGGTGAAAGGCCTTTCAGACCGATAAACGGTCGCTTCCTAAAGAAATACTATGCTTAATGAGCCACGGTCTAGGTCAATGATAGATGACGACGACTATGTCCGCTCGCTATCTTCCAAAGCTCAAGCTTCGTAAAAATAGCCAACCTTCTCAACAGCGGACCGAAATGTCCTTAAACTGACAGCGGACCGAAATGTCCTTAAACTAATAGCAGACCGAAACGTCTTTAAACTACTACCGCAGCATCGTTAGGCTGACGAGATATAAAAAAAAACATATAAAAATAAAAAAAACGGTATGTCCATAAGCAAAAAGGGCACGGATGAAAACCCGAAAGGGCTCCGTGAGTAAAAACAGCAGGGCTACCGGCGAGTGTTCGTGAAAACCTGAAAGGGCGCGACCTCGTAAAATATATATATATATATATATATATATATATAAATAAATAAAATAATAATAAAAAAAAGGGGGTATGTCCATAAGCAAAATGGGCACGGATGAAAACCTGAAAGGGCTCCGTGAGTAAAAACAGCAGGACTACCGGCGAGCGTTTGTGAAAACCCGAAAGGGCGCAACCTCGTTAAAAGACACTTATAGGGTCCTCTCGACCTTGTAAGGAGAAGCCACCTGCGTGAGATCCTTACGACTCACAAGGGAGCAATACACTTAGGAGTCCTCACGATTCCTAAGGAGAAAATACACTTGCGAGATCCTCACGACTCGTAAGGAGAACTCTCTTATGGGACCATCACGGCCCATGAGATTTGAAAGTCTTAAGTTACAGAGACCTAAACCTGTGCTTAAGCAACCCCCCACAACCTCTAATATTGCCCTACAAGTGGCTCAATACTGACCCTTGTATACAATCCACGGGCGTGAATAAACATTTCCCTAACCAAGGTCCATCCGTGACTAGGGATATGTTCGCATAACCTTTGTAAATCCCCTCGATTCACAAGGAGAAAACCCTCCTGTAAGATCCTTACGACTTACAGAGGAACAAAACACTTAGGAACCCTCACGATTCCTAAGGAGAAAATACACCTATAAGATCCTCACGACTTGTAGGGAGAAATAACTTCGTGAGACCCATACGGCCCATGAAGTCGAAAGCCTTAGCCGACAGGACCCTAACCCTGGTCGCTAAGCTTCCTTTGTTCGACAACGACAGAGGCAAATGATGATTCGCTCCTGGCAATATCCCAGTTGTAGCGGTGCTGATGCCGAAATCGGTGTCCAATTTCAGGTTTACAGCGAAAAGCCAGTAGTCCACACATGCATACGAAATAGCCGAAATGATGGGGCGACTTGCAATAAAAAGCAGCAAGTAAAAATATATGCATAGAAAAATAGCCGAAATGATTGGGCAACTCGTAATAAAAAGCAACGAGTAAAAATAAAATAAATAGCCGAAATGATTGGGCACCGCGAAAAATAGCCGAAATGATTGGGTAATCGCAACCTTCGCGATATAAAAGCTGAAATGATAGAGCATCGCGGAAATAAAATAAAATAAAGAGAAGAAATGATAAAACTTTGGCCCTACAGTTAAGATCACATCGATCCCTGTATACAATCCAAGGGCGTAAACAAAGAAGGAACCATACTTCCCCAGCGGATTCCGTCAAAAACTAACCCCAAATCTCACCGGTTCATTTCAACCGAAGAAGCCAGTGACTTCAGCAAACTCCTCAACTCACGGATACAAACACTCCTTGACGAGAGCTTCCTGATCCGCGTCGACCCGCAGAGCCACCAGTGCCTCCGTAGGAATCCTCGACTCGTTTCAAACCCCAAGGAAACAAATAATCCTTGGCGCTTGGGAAACAAATAATCCCAGCAAATTCCTCGACTCACGGATACAAACACTCCTTGACGAGAGCTTCCTGATCCGCGTCGACCCGCAGAGCCACCAGTGCCTCCGTAGGAATCCTCGACTCGTTTCAAACCCCAAGGAAACAAATAATCCTTGGCGCTTGGGAAACAAATAATCCCAGCAAACTCCTCAACTCACGGATGCAAACACTCCTTGACGAGAGCTTCCTGATCCGCGTCGACCCGCAGAGCCACCAGTGCCTCCGTAGGAATCCTCGACTCGTTTCAAACCCCAAGGAAACAAATAATCCTTGGCGCTTGGGAAACAAATAATCCCAGCAAACTCCTCAACTCACGGATACAAACACTCCTTGACGAGAGCTTCCTGATCCGCGTCGACCCGCAGAGCCACCAGTGCCTCCGTAGGAATCCTCGACTCGTTTCAAACCCCAAGGAAACAAATAATCCTTGGCGCTTGGGAAACAAATAATCCTAGCAAATTTCTCGACTCACGGATACAAACACTCCTTGACGAGAGCTTCCTGATCCGCGTCGACCCGCAGAACCACCAGTGCCTCCGTAGGAATCCTCGACTCGTTTCAAACCCCAAGGAAACAAATAATCCTTGGCGCTTGGGAAACAAATAATCCCAGCAAACTCCTCAACTCACGGATACAAACACTCCTTGACGAGAGCTTCCTGATCTGCGTCGACCCCCAGAGCCACCAGTGCCTCCGTAGGAATCCTCGACTCGTTTCAAACCCCAAGGAAACAAATAATCCTTGGCGCTTGGGAAACAAATAATCCCAGCAAACTCCTCAACTCACGGATACAAACACTCCTTGACGAGAGCCTTCTGATCTGCGTCGAGCCGCAGAGCCACCAGTGCCTCCGTAGGAACCCTCGACTCGTTTCAAACCCCAAGGAAACAAATAATCCTTGGCGCTTGGGAAACAAATAATCCCAGCAAACTCCTCGACTCACGGATACAAACACTCCTTGACGAGAGCTTCCTGATCCGCGTCGACCCGCAGAGCTACCAGAGCCCCCGTGGGAACCCTCGACTCGTTTCAAACCCCAAGGAAACAAATACTCCTTGGCGCTTGGGAAACAAATAATCCCTAGCAAACTCCTCGACTCACGGATACAAACACTCCGTGATGAGAGCTTCTTAACTCATGTCAACTGTTCCGCTACAACTGCAGACAGATCCCCGATTCGTCTCAATTTGTAAGAAGAAGTCTCAGACAGCAAGGATTAAAAAGCTTGCTTTTTGAGCGATGGGGCCCTGCAAGTCAATCCAAACTGGTCTCTTGCATACTATTCACGGGTCTCACTCTCCGAAGTCGAATTTTGACGAGGAGGGAAACAACCAATTACGAATCCTCTCGACTCGTAAGAGGGAAAATTCTCTTATAGGATCCTTACGACTTAGAAGAGAAAACCGCACTTAGGAATCCTCACGATTCCTAAGGAGAAAATCCACCTGCGAGATCCTCTCGATCCGTAGGGAGAAAAGTCTCTATGAGACCCTCACGGCTTATAGAGTTGAAAAGTCTTAGGCAGCAGATCTGAACCTGCGGCCTAAGCCATCGTTATTTCTTAAGAAGGTCGGGATACTCGTCCCAATCGTCCGTCAATCATGGTTACTAAGGTGGCGTACTGATAATAAAAGAAAGAAAAGACGGAAAAATGACACAAGACATTACAAAAAATGTGCATCTTTTATTCATAAATATTGATTGAGTACAGGATACATTGTGCTAAAGAATAAAAAATATATACATATACTTTACAAAGACAAATGATACAAGGAGAATTATTGGGAAGGAAGCGTCTTGCACAGATGTAGCAATCGCTCGCATATGTCCTTCCATGCCTTCTCTTGCTCGGCTACCACCGCCAGCTCTGCCTCCACTTGGGCTCGTTGCTGCAAGACCGACGCAAGCTGCTCCCTCACGACTTGATAGGCAGCCTCCCGACTTGGGATATCGCACTCAGCTACGTCAAGCTTCCGCTTCAAGTTTAGCCCATGGGAGATGCGCTCCAAGAGACCCTCAAAGATAGTCTTCACTTGGGCAGCATTTGCCTCAACCTCAGCGCGCAGATGGGCCGTTTCGTTCGAGGTCTTTTGGCATTCCCTTAGTCTTAGAGCTGCTTCTTGCTCCAAGTGGCGGGAGTGCGAAGTGCTTTGCTCGAGCCAAGTTGTGCGTTGGGTGCTCAGGGCTAAAACTTCGGGAGAAGGGCGCGTCGACTCCAGCCGGTATAGACAGGCCTCGATCTCCCTGCAGTGATTAACCCAAGATTCGACGACGCCTTCGTTATGAAAAGTTACGAGCGCCGCCAACATTGGATTAACATCCACAGCGAAATCTACGGCAGAAGGGAGAGCATCCATGTTGAGCTCTTCGATGTACCCGCTCAGCATGCCCAGACTCATCACAGCACCCTTTGAAGACGGGCGTCTCAAGAAAGGGCCAGCCGGTAGAAGGACGCGAGACTCAAAAGGGACCGGAGCCGGAATAATAGCTGCAAAACAAAACATGGTTAAACGATGGTTCAAGAGATATTTAAGGGTTACCAAAAAAAAAGGAATTTGCTATACCAGCAGCAACGGACGGCAGAGCCGGAAGGGCCGGTAGCGCGTCAGGTCTGGCATCCCCTCCTTCGATTTGTGGCACTGCAATAAAGAAAGGGAAAAGTCAGAAATCATTCAATTGCTAGAAAAAGGGGATGAACAAAGATATTGTATTGAACGTACACTCACCAGCACCACTAGAGGGAGAAGCAAGTTCGGATGGGAAGGAGAAGTGTGGGAGCAACACTTAATATAGATGATCAAAAAGCACTCCTGAAAAGATGCAGTGGTATGGCGTTAGTCCATGAACTACACGTTTAAAAGATTAACTTGTAAGTCGCAAATCCATACCTTCCAACATCCGCGATGGCACGAGGGAAGACGGGGAAGTGACCACCGCCAAAGCAGTAGTTGACGGTGCTCCTTCAAGCAATGGAGCGTCGGCACTGGCCGCACCTGCAAAGACAAGCTTGTTAGAAGAGATCGCAAGATATATAAAAAAAGGGGGAAACGATAGTAACCTGAAACTTACCCGACGAGCTGCCAGCCGAGACGGAGGCAATTCCTTCCTCCATTGACATCAGGCCACCACCCGTAGCCTCGTCACCCGACTCGATGGGAACCGTTGTTGTGCTCGCAAGCCCGGGAGACGGCAAGGAACCATACGCAGGGAGGGCTATGATTGGAGTATTGCCAGATTCCAGAGAAGGAGCGGCTGGCTCGTCCTGAGGAATCGTGGCCACCTCACCCGCTACTCCTTCGGGTCCTGCGGTCACAGTTGTCTCATCCATCGGCACCGTGACATCTCCAGCCTCAAGCGCCTCGACTTCTACTGCCTTCGGCTCGACAATCATCTCATCTGCCGCCACTTCAGATGCGGCATCGATGACCTTCTCGTCAGCGGATCCTTCAACTTCTGTTTCAGGCACCGTGGCCCCGATGACGTTGCTCACTGTCAGCTCGGGCTCGGCAAGTACCGCTTCCTCCGCTCCCCGGGGTTCGACGGTCTCCGCCTCCCCCTCAGTCGGACTTGGCCCTGCAAAAAGGAATGCGTATGAGCCAACGGTTTGATAATTCTTACAACAAGGTTCTGAAAGAAATGTTACCTGAAGAGGATTTATCGTTTGCATCCCGAACCGTGCGCGCCACCTGCCTATGAGCAGTAGACAGGGCGGCAGGGGCCTCTTCAGAAGGAGTGTCGGCACAAGGAATAGTGCTAGGGCCCGCTCCCGTGGCCAAAGCAACTCCGCCCACCTTTGCTCCGGAAGAAGTGTCGGCACGAGGAATAGTGCTAGGGCCCGCTCCTGCGGCCAAAGCAGCTCTGCGCGCCTTTGCTTCGCGTCTCAACCGCTTCCGCTCCTCTCGAGCCGTTGAGACGGATGCCACCAGAGCTTCCTTGAGTGAGGCTTCCTCGTCCGTATATAGGGATGCCTCTAGATTCTTCAAGGCATCCCTCGTCGTTTTGTCAAGCCGAGGCTCTTGTGGCAACTTCGACGAAGCCGGGACTTCGATGACGGGCTCGAGAAGGATCCTTGCGTCGATTAATACAACCCCTGCAAAGAAACAAAAGAAGGTCAGGTTGACTATCATAAAAAGACAACAAACTTTCCTTATAAAAGAGAAAGGGATAAAACATACCGACGCTTGCTAGGGCACGCTTCTCCTCCTCCTCTTGGAAGGTTTTCAGGGAGGCAGCGATAGCCTCTTCAGTAGAGACACCTGTTGAAAATGGAGCAAATGTTGGTTAAATATAATAATACAAAGTGCAATGAAATAACAAATAAAGCGTCTGATGATTACCGGACTCAGCGAGTTTGCTTAACATCACTTCAAGCCTCGCCGATCGCTCTGAAGCTGCAATGGCGGCAGCCAGATTGGTGTCCTCAGGGTCTACCACGAAGCCCTCATTGCTGCCATACTCACATATAGTCCCGGCGGGAGAAGCCGCATGCTTTGAGCTGAGGATCGCATCGAGGGAAAGGGCGGACTTCTTCTTTTTCTGCTGTCCACTAGCTTTAGATCCACCCGGAGTGGATTTGCGCTTGGCAGCCACTTTAGGGCGGCGAGTCCCGATCTCTGCCCCTCCGCCAGATCCCGGCGATACCACATCAACCGTCTTCGTGGGAGCATGAGGCGCCGGCGGTGCATCCACCGTAATGGGCAATGGCAATCCACGCGGGGGGCTCAAAACGCGCGGTCGGTCGACTCTGGCATCTTTTATCGGGGGGATGACCTGGATCCTTGGCTGCAAGGGAGCCTTGCGATCACCGCCAGGAGGCGCAGCCCTACGGTCAACCAGCAGGCGTTTCTCCATTAAGATGATTGGGCCCATAGCATGCGCATACCAGGCTACATACGGATGGATTATTTTAGGGACGCAGCTAGGCTCACTAATAAAAAAATAGGAGCCTGTATTGAGCCGGATGAAATGATGCATCGCATTCCTTATCCCCTCTGGGCTGACCGCGGGTGTTTCCAGAAAGGCCTCCATCGGGATCCCTTGATTGTAACTCGATTGTCGGGCAAATCGATGTGGGTTATACCTCATAAAGAGAGCCGTCTTATTCTGCCTAAATACTAGCTAGCCCGGCCGAATGGAGTAAAGGTGAAGGATTTCCCGAGCCTTCAGTACAGAAACCCCGCCCTTAAAGTCATCACGCAGCGACACCACTGATTTAGCGGTCTCGGAGCCCATGGTGATGACCTTATCCACGAAAGAGGTCTTCGCTCCGACTAGATGTGAACGCAGGAGCAGTCCCCTAGACTCCCGCGGAGGTGCAACCACGATTGAAGCCCCGACCAACCGCATGATTCTTGGGAGTTTGAATTTCTCGAAGAACAGAGGAGTCTTATGGGCACCAAACACCCCTCGCACATGCAGCTCCATCCAAGAAGTGAAGTAGTGCATCGGAAAGTTAGCAGGCTGTACCCCAGGCTCATTAGCGTCCGCCGCTACGCTAAGTCCATTATAAAGGTAAGCCAGCCCGGCAATCCCTACCGATAGCTGCAAACCAGCCGCCATTCGATGCGCCGGGTAAAAGACGGAAGACCGCATGAGGCGTGGATGCATGGGGAGCGCAAAGCTGCATAGCCATAGACCCAAGAACCCTATAAAAAAAGTCTCCTCGTCCATGCCAGGAACGGCGATCTCTGAAAAAGGGACGCTGGCAGTGCCAGGGAGATAAAAATCCCGTTGGTCATTCTCCGATAAAGGTCGGCGGTCCAAGCCGAAACCAAAGGGGTCAGCAAGCTGAGCGAACTTCTCGCCCTGCTCTGATAGGAACTCCGGGCGGATAAAACGAGCAATGAAATCCGCGAAACTGACGCCCCGGTCGCCCTATTCCAAATGGAGTTCCTCATAAATCTCCAACACCTTCACTAAGCCCGGGTGCTGATGCTGAATGGCATTTGCCGGAGATAAGTCAAGTACTAGCTGCTTGGTGGCGAAGACATACTCGTCAGGAGGAAGCAGCTCCTCGTAGTGTTCTCCCCTCATTGGCAAACCCGAAATCTCAGCAAATTCCTCCAGAGAGATGGAGACTTCCCTATCCGCTGTCAGGAAGGTATGGGTGGGGATATTCCATTGTTCGATGAAGGCCTTTATCCACCACGTCGGAGGAGAGGGATACTCGAAAAGCGAGACGTAGACGGCGGAGTATAAACCAATCTTCGTCAGGTGAGCCCTTTTCGTCGCCAAAATGTAACGGGCCCATTGCAAATATCCGGCAAGCGGCCGGGGGATCAATCCAATATTATAAGCATGTCCCCAAGGGCGTGCTTCACCCTGACAGATTCGCCTCCCCAAAATGTCTATAGCCGGCGGCGGCTGCACCGGAATGGCACCGATTGCAGGCTGAAGGAGGTCGTCGGAATTCCAATTTTTAACCTCCACGGCATACTCCACCGGGGGTTTGTCCGCATAAGGGATCGTAACTATGGGCTCGGAGGGTGAGGTGGAGCTAAAGCTGCGACGGCCTTGGATAATCTGGTTGTACCACCTTCCCCATAGGTGAAGTCTCTTGCACTCAGGATCGTGATCTTTAATCAAGGCGAACACTACCCGGTCCACTGGTGCATGTGGGAACCCTCCTTCTGAGCGAACAAAAGGGAAGGACAAATCTTCAGACATGTTTCCTGTAGACAAAAGAAAAAAACATAACCGTTAGTGTTCCAATGCTTCACATTTCAAAGGCCTACATCACACTACAATGCAGTAGGTAGGAGACAAAAGGGGGACCCACAAAATCAAGATGACGGCGCATCATTTGATAAGACAGTCCCATCATTGGATGAGACTGTCAGTCAATAAAAAAGACCCCCAAGAGAATATCCTCATTGGGGGGGGAAATCCCTAGAGACAAGGAGAAAATCTCCTCTGTTTAGAGCAAAGCTCTGTCACAGAGTGACATTTGTCAAACTCTGGTCTCAAAGGAATAAAACTTCTTAAAAAAGAGCCTAGCTCTGTAGTAGTAATAAAAAATTATAACTCCTAAGAATTAAAATTTCTGGGATCTTAAAGATCCATGAAAACTTTTAAAAGTTTTCTAGTTGATCTATGAGCAGGGCTCTGTTCATGGGTTAAAACCCAGGAACAAGATCTCTGTAATTCTTTTTTTTTTTGAGAGCAAGGCTCTGTGGATGAAACCCCAAAGGGGTTTTCTTTAGATCAAAGATCTATGAGAGCAAGGCTCTGTTGAAGAAACCCCAAAGGGATTTTTCTTTAGATCAAAGATCTACAAGAGCAAGGCTCTGATTAATTAATTTAATTTAATTTAATTTTTACCTAGAATGATTCTAAGTTCCGAACGTTAAAGTTCTTGGGAAGAAGCAAGAGCAAGGCTCTGTGAGTTTTTAAGCAAGAGCAAGGCTATGAAGTAAAAGTTCTTGAAATGGTAAAAAATTCTAAGGACCAAGGGTCCCATTTATAGACGCCTGCGTCTCTTCACCTGACCTCTATGATCCAATGGTCAGGATCTTGCCACCGCTGCACTCACGTACGCGCCACGTGAGCGCAACGGTGGGGGGGCATTTGTTCCCCCAATCAGAGCAAGGCTCTGTTTGAATTTTGAAAATTCAAATTTTGAAGCAACGCTTCGGTTCCCGTGCGCTGCGCGCAATGCGCCACGTGTCAGAAGTTGACACGGCAGCACAACGCCCAAGGCGATACGTCCAATCAGAGCAAGGCTCTTTAAAAACATAAGTAACACTTAACTGCGCAAGCGCACGACAGCGCGACACGTGTCTGTGCAGTTGCGCAAACACAACTGCGCAAGCGCACCGCAGCGCGACACGTGTCTGCGCAGTTGTGCAAGCACAACTGCGCAAGCGCGCGGCAGCTCGACACGTGTCTGCACAGTTGCGCAAGCACAACTGCGCAAGCGCAAGGCATCGCGACACGTGTCTGCGCAGTTGCGCAACCGCAACTGCGCAAGCGCACGGCTGCGCGACACGTGTCTGCGCAGGTGCGCAAGCGCTGTTGCGCAAGCGCTTCACTGCGCGACACGTGTCTGCGCAGTTGCGCAATCGCAGCTGCGCAAGCGCCTTACTGCGCGACACGTGTCACGCGCTAGTGAGTTGCGCAACAACAGAATGAAAATTTAAGGAAATCTTTTCTGTTCTTGTTAAAACAAGAAGATTTCTTCTGTAAAACAGGGGCCTTTGGATCAAAGATCCAACGGTGGGGAAAATTCCCCAAATCACTCAGGGAAAGATTTATTGAACAAATTTAACTAATTTCTGAGCACTATAAAAAGGACCCCAGACCCCATTTCAAACATATAGAAAATTGGATAAAAAAAAAGAGAAGAGAACTCTTGAGAATTTCTGGAGAACACAAAATGAAGGTAAAAACCTTTGAGATAAAAGAAAATTCTCTTAAAAAAATAGATCATTGATCTAGAAAAAAAGATCAGTGATCTTCAATAGATAAATAAATAAATAAAAATAATAAAAATAGTGCCTTGCACTTGCTATGAACCTCTGGTTCTCAGATAAATAATAGAAACAGTGCCTTGCACTTGCTATGAACCTCTGGTTCTCTGAAACAGAAAAGAAAGAAAAGATTTCTTTCTTTTCTTTTCTTTGATCTAAATTTAGATCAAGAAATTAAAAAGTGATCTGCACTTCCTTTCTTGAATCTAAAAGATTCTTGGTGCCCTGCACAAATGCAATGCATTTCCTAAAGGGCCAGGCCCAAATCAAAAAGACCTAGCAGGCCAAAATAAACTGCAAAGCAATAAAAGGGCTGGGCCCCAAATAAAATTGATGCTCTGCATCCCTTTTGGGCAAAGCCCAAATAAAAGCAAAAGAAATGCAAAAGCAATGGACTTAGCCCAATCGTGGCCATAAGTCCTTAAATTAAATTGACTGGGCAAAATGGCTCTCCTAAATCAATTTACATCCGGTTCGAGGGTACATCTCCGAACTCCTTTGACATCCATCGTTGTAATCCCTCAACGACGTCAAAGAGGTGACGGGTCCCAACGACCACACATCGATATTGGACCGAAACGTCCTAAAACTAATATCGGACCGAAACGTCCTTAAACTAACATCGGACCGAAACGTCCTTAAACTAACATTGGACCGAAACGTCCTTAAACTAATATCGGACCGAAACGTCCCTAAACTAATATCGGACCGAAACGTCCCTAAACTGGAATATGGACCACTACGTCCCTAAACTGGCGATGGACCACCACGTCCTTAAACTGGAACAACAGAGCTTCCAAACGCTCTTTCGCCGGATCTAAACGGTCCCGTTTAAGTTGATCTTAGCCCCAAGCACGGCTAACATATCCTTAAACATTCAAATCGATTATAAAACTCCCAATCAACTCTGGTTCGAGGGTACATCTCCGAACTCCTTTGACATCCGCCGTTGTAATTCCTCAACGACGTCAAAGAGGTGACGAGTCCCGATGGCCATACATTAAATTAATCACTACGTTAAGTGGATCTTAGTCTAAAACAGGACTAACGTATCCTTAACGAACGTTTAAGTTGATCTTAGCCGCAATGCGACTAATGCATCCTTAAACTAAAAACACTAAACCCAAATCTAAGCAAACACGGATTTGGACTAATCCACGTCCTACGGGCGACGGCATTACTCAGTCTCCGTATACAATCCACGGGCAACCACAAATAAAACAAACACACACGACACGAAGTGAAATTCTGGAGAAGGAGAAAGTTGTTACCGCGATGCGGTAGCGTAATTAACTGCAGGGAAGAGCGCCCCCACAATCAAAAACCCCTCACCCTGAGGGGGAATCTGACGAAGTCTGCTACATCGGCCGCATCCGTCTAAACCTCCGATACACGGTGCCATAAATCAACTTGGCACCTTCGGAGAGGTAGACGGATAAAACCACATAGCATCTGCCCCGAATCTCAGGCAAGACGCAAAGTTTGCGCCGCCATTCGGAGGGGAACAATGGTATTATTGATGATAAGAATTTATGGTTTTAGTAGTGCGAACCCTAGTGTAGTGGTTGCACTCATACCTACACTTACACATACTTGCATACATTCCTTCATTTATTTATGCGCATATGATGGTGTGTATATCTACACATGGGTATGGGACTATGTGTTTATATACGGGATTTGAGAATGATACGTGGGTTGAGATGTCATTTGATGTGAGGCCGTGAGATCGGCGATGTGACATAGTTTGCCTTTGAGGTGCGATATGATAGTTTTAGCGGGCCTTTGGACATGTGCTTTGCCCGCATTCATATTTTCATAGATGGTATCGATTTGTACTAGACATAGAGAAGTACCCCAGAAAATGTGATCTGATGATGGTGATACCTGATATGTGATGAGATAGTGTGATATTGACCCCTACCCAGTTATTGGGATGCCGTACGACGATTTACCGTACGAGCCGGTATTGATGATAGATCCGCACTCATGACTCGAGGATATCTTACGATATGTTATTGAGGCGAGATCACCGACTATCATATCTATTTATATTGACTCAGATTAGGTGGTTTCATACCCCTCCGGTCCAGATTTCTTAGTGGGCATTGGACTAGACCGAGTCATACCTTTTTCAAACTAACGAATCGGGGATATTTTAAAGATAAGCAGAAGGGTTATACGGATATTTTCAAATGATGCATCTTTTCTTAAAACACCGTAGCCCTTACTTTACCAAAAGCCCTGATTCGTCTTATTTCAAAAGGCAAGGTTGCATGACATATCTATTGGGGCATGTTCTGTACTTTTGCGTTGATCATTCGTTTCCGCATATTCCTGCTATTTGCATTGCATCGCTTGCATTGTTGTGATATTCAGTCATGCTGCTAGGACACCAACACCATTATCGATGATGCATATGTTCCACGTACACTTGTTGCCGGCTCACACACTCATCATCGATAATTGCCATGTCACTACACTGTAGTACTTTTGCATTCAGTATATGATCCTTGCATGACATGATGATGTGCATACCTTCCTTTACATGTCGCATACTTCATGCTTTTGATTATACGCATTGAGATATGTTGTTTCTATGATATTTCTGGATTTGGGAACCGAGGGTATTTCAAAAGAGAATATGTCATTTCTTTAAAAACCCGGTTACCCTTGATATGATATTTCAGTGCGTCCACCATGTGTTTTCTCGGTGCTGAAAGCGACATGTGTAACCCGAATCGAGGAGTGGATGAGCCGATTGCGGGTACATGGTAGACCCGGTATGGTTCCCCTCGGCAAGATGATCGATGAGCTTTGCCGATTGAGCTTGGAGGCGGGCGAGTACCTACCGGTGATTGGTTGGACCTGGCGGTTATCCGGAGGATACCGACCGGAGTCGATGGACAGATTTGGGCGTACTGCCGGGGCCGAGGGCCGATACCGCAGACAGAGCCCGCGGGCCGATCCGGACTGACGGAGCCCGATATATGAGGATTTACGTGCCGATGTTGGGCACAGTTTTCATGATGTTTTCGAGTGTCGATACTGGGCACTCTGGTTCCATGATTTTGATGTGTCGCGAGGGACACGGGTGGATTATATCCTCATATTTCCATGCACAGGTTTTATGATATATACTTGCATGATGGTTATCGTCAGTGGGTGACGAGTGGACGGGATCCACGTGTGTGCAGATTTGATGACATTGATTATACCTCATATTCATGACATGCTATTACCTGAGGCACTAGCACGAGCACTTGGCACTACACTCATGTATAGAGATTACATTGCCAGTTTAGCATGCTTCAGCTTTATTCATATTGAGGTTTATTTATATCTGATCGTATTGACCTAGGATGGGTCATGCATTCGATCTCTGCTTGTAGATATTTTCTATTCACGAGTTGGCAACTCACCCCCGTTGTGCCCCAGTTCTTGCAGGTTTGCCGTACAGATTCCATAGCGGTATTTCTGGCACACTGCTTCCTATGGGTGACTTGCTTGGTTAGGTGGGTTCTTTGTATCAGAACCGCCATTGTTCATGTATTATTATTATTGTATCTAGAATTTCCATCAACAAAAACTTGTATATTCTTTCAGACTTAGACATCAGTGTTGTATTATTTCGACCTTAGAGCCGCGCTTGTAGTATTACGGTTTTCTGGCTGTTTTTGAGTTTCTTTTCAGTTTAGATCCTCGCCCTTTGGCGTTGTATATTGTTGTTGCTTATGTGGTTGTGACCGTCGATTGACGAAGAGCTAGCTCCCGCTTGGGGATGCCTTTTATCATGATATATATATTGTTCTTGTTGTACCCCGTTCGGGGCCAGTTTCTACAAAAGAAACTCTGCCGAGATTTTCAGAAAATATTACACATTTTAAAAATACATATTCGGCTTAGTTATTTAAAAACTTGATTTTTAAACATGTTTTCCTTACCTCTTAAAACTAGTTTTCCCTATTTACTCCTTAAATGGTTTTAGATTTCTGGGCTTTTGGCTTACTTGGATCAGATGGAGTCCTGTAGACTTCATAGGATTCAAGGGCCAGTCACATGCTCTTTCGGGTCGTGACACCTGGCCGAATGAAGTAGAGATGGAGGATCTCCCGAGCTTTCAATATGGAAGCCCCGTCCTTAAAATCATCGCGCAGGGGCACTACCGACTTGGTGGTCTCTGAGCCTATGGTTATGACCTTATCCAAAAAGGAAACCTTCGCTCCGACCAGGTGTGGACGAAGGAGCAGCCCCCTAGCCTCCCGCGGAGGTGCAAACACGATCGAAGCGCCGACCAACTGCATGACTCTTGGGAGTCTGCACTTTTCAAAAAACGGAGGGATCTTATGTGCGTCGAACACCCCGTGCACATGCATTTCCATCCAAGAAGTGAAGTAGTGCATCGGGAAGTTAGCAGGTTGTGTAGGGTGTTTTTCGTCACCCCATTGAGATGGGAATACGCGCGCGCTTGTCAGGCGTACTACAGATTCCCCCTGCCTGGAGTAGGCGGGGGTTTAATGATTGTGGGGATCCGAATCTCCGGCAGCCGTGGACTAAGCTGCCGTTAATTACCCCTCGCCTTTGGGGCGAGGGAACCTCCGATTAACGGGTTAAAATGGTCATGCGAACTCAATGTGCAGTGCACGTGTGTTGTGTTTTGAAAGGGGGGTTTGGATATATCGGGAGCCACACAGAGTTTTTACGGGGGTCCCGCTACCCGGATAGCGGGCTAGGGGTCAAGGGGGCTAGCAGCCCCCTTGCGGGGTTCGGGGTTCGGGGCAGCGCCCCGGCCCGAAAATTTTTTTGGAGGGGGAGAATGTTGCGGAGTATGTGTGTGTATAAATTTGTATACACATGTATATATGTATGTATGTACACAAAAAGAGGGGGGAAAGGCATCCAAGGGATGCGTGGGGCCAGCGCCTTGAGCGCTGTGCGCTTAGGTGCTGTGCGCTCAGGCGCAAACGCGCCACGTGTCGACACGTGGGCGCTTTGCGCATGAGCGCCGCGCGCAGGAGCGCAAGCGCGCGCGCCACGTGTCGGCACGTGGGCGCTTTGCGCAATGCGCGTTGCGCGCAGGTGCGCAAGCGCGCGCGCGCCACGTGTAGGCACGCGGGCGCTTTGCGCACTTGCGCAAGCGTGCAGGTGCGCAAGCGCGCGCGCCACGTGTCGGCACGCGGGCGCTTTGCGCACTTGTGCTGCGCGCTGGAGCGGACAAGAGACTTTTAGCCTGAAAAAAAAGAGCTTTCTCAAAAGAGAAATCAGAGAGGAGTTGGACTCCTGAGTGTGTTTTCTTCTTTTTTGAGGGTTTAGTGAAAGATGTTCTTCTTCTTCCTCGTCTGTTAGCTGGATCTTGAAGATCAAGAGATGTGGGATTTCAAAATCTTTTCTTTTGAGATCTGATCGAAGATCTAAGTTCCCCTTGATGGGTTTTGTGGTGAAAAACTAATTTGTTTTATAAAAATGAGAGTAGAACTCTTGATTTAATTCAAAAGAAAGAAGAAGGTTTTGGAACCTTGAAGAAGGAAGAAAGAGCTCAGCTCTGAAACTTTTTTGGAGAGAGAAAAAGTTGTTGGGATATTTCATTATCTTTGCCTTTATAGGCCATACATTTTACACATAGCCCCTTGGGCTTCACAAAATGGCATTTTGCCTATCCCATGGTTCATGTGCCATTTCTTTTTGCACATAAGCCATGGGCTTTACAAAAATTTGGCTTTATGCCTATTTTTCTTACATTTATCCGAAAATAAAATAAAAGAAATACAACAAAATTATTTATTACAAAATTTTTATCTTGGCATGGGGGGAGGCCGGCCGCTTCATGTTCGGGCTCGACCCAGGCATGGGCCCACTGGATCTGGGCTTGGGCCCACTTAGCTTGGGGTTGACTTTGATTTTGACTTGGTCAACCGGGGTGTAAATTTTTACCCCAACAAATTGCCCCCCATCAATAAATGCACACCACATATGTGGGTCGTGTGCATGAAATTGATGGATCTTCTTTCACGTGGAGGCGACTTGATTTGGTTCCCGCTTTTTTGGAAGCTGGCACTGCCCTTTTTACGACATGGACGGTCGTTGCTTGACATGTCTCCGAGATGGAGTGTCCGTGATAGACGTTTTCCCTGGCCCGGAGTTATCTGGTTCCCGCTTTGTAGGAATCCTGCGCTGCCCTTTTTGCGACTTGGACGGTCGGTGCTGCCCTTTTAGCGACTTGGACGGTCGTTGCTTCCCTTTTAGCGACGTGGACGGTCGATGCTGCCCTTTTTGTGACTTGGACGGTCGATGCTGCCCTTTTAGCGACGTGGACGGTCGATGCTGCCCTTTTAGCGACGTGGACGGTCGATGCTGCCATTTTTGCGACTTGGACGGTCGGTGCTGCCCTTTTAGCGACGTGGACGGTCGATGCTGCCCTTTTAGCGACGTGGACGGTCGATGCTGCCCTTTTAGCGACGTGGACGGTCGATGCTGCCATTTTTGCGACTTGGACGGTCGGTGCTGCCCTTTTAGCGACGTGGACGGTCGATACTGCCCTTTTAGCGACGTGGACGGTCGGTGCTGCCCTTTTAGCGACGTGGACGGTCGATGCTTGATTTGACTTGCTCTGCTTCTTGCAATGTCAGGGGTAGACTCGACTTGCTCCGCTTCTTGCGGTGTCGGAGTGGAAGTTGACTTGTTGATATTGATTTGGGTTGACATCAGCATCGCTATACTGGAATATGGTACCAAGAGCGAATCATCATTTGTCATGACAGGGTTTGGGAATTGGTTTTTGTTTGGCATCTGCATTGCTGCACTGGAATAATGCCAGGAGCAACTCATCATTTGCCCCGAGAGGATTTGGATTTGGTTGCTTAGGAGACAGGTTTAGATCCCTGTCACCTAAGGCTTTCCCATTTTGTGAGCCGTAAGGGTCTCACAAATCATTTTCTCCCTACGGGTCATAAGGATCCCGTAGGTGTATTTTCTCCTTAGGGGTCGTGGGGACTCCTAAGTGTGTTGCTCCTTCGTGAGTCGTAAGGATCTCACGCAGGAATTTTCTCCTCACAAAGTCGAGAGGACTTTGCGAGTGCATTTCATTTCTTTTTTTCACGAGTTTGCGCCCTCTCGGGTTTTCACAAACTCGCCGGCAGTCCTGCTGTTTTTACTCACGGAGCCCTTTCGGGTTTTCATCCGTGCCCCTCTTGCTTGTGGACATACCATCCTTTTTATTATTATTTTTTTTTGTTTTGTTTTTTTTTAAATTTTTTTTTGTGGGACTTTGAATGTGGTCTCACTGGTAGGACATGAGAGAGATTGTGGTTGTTTTACGCCCGTGGATTGTATACGGTTTTGCAGGATGTATGATCCAGACCGTAGGGCCGGAAAGATTTCAGGGATTTGTTGGCGTCTGCATCGCTGCACTGGAATGTGGTACCAGGAGCGACTCATCATTCGCCGTTGGGGTATGAGATTTGGAATTTGGTTGGCGTCTGCATCGCTACACTGGAATATGATACCAGGAGCGACTCATCATTCGCCGCGGGAGGACTTGGGATTTGGGTTTTTGGTTGGCATCAGCACCGCTAACACTGAAGCGAAATGCCAGGAGCGAATCATCATTTGCCGTTGCCCGTTGGGGAACGATGGCTTAGGAGATAGGTTTGAGTCCCTACCACCGAAGGCTTTTCAATTTTATTGGCCGTGAGGGTCCCATAAAAGCATTTTCTCCCTACGAGTCGTAAGGATCCCGCAGATGTATTTTCTCCTTAGGAATCGTGAGGATTCCTAAGTGTGTTGCTCCTTTGTGAGTCGTAAGGATCTCACGCGGGGGTTTTCTCCTCACAAGGTCGAGAGGACTTTGTGAGTGTGTTTCATCTCTTTTCATGAGTTTGCGCCCTTTCGGGTTTTCACAGACTCGCCGGTAGTCCTGCTGTTTTTACTCACGGAGCCCTTTCGGGTTTTCATCCGTGCTCATTTTGCTTGTGGACATACCGTTTATTTCTTCTTCCTCTTTTTTCCTTTTTTTTCTTTTTTCTTTCTCTCTTTTTTTTTGGCCGCTGGTGGGACTTTAAAGTAGTCTCACCGGAAGGATTTGGGAGAAATAGGGGTCATTTACGCCCGTGGATTGTATACGGTTTTGCAGGATGTCTGATCCAGACCGTAGGGCTGATGTGCTCAATTCGCCTGCGACTTGGAGCATTCATGTGTAGTATTTCTTGAGATATCGTCCATTGATGGGTGGCATGGGCCTTTCTCCCTCTGCACTTATTAGTTGGTAGGATCCTCCATCGAACACTTTCTCGATGACGTATGGTCCTTCCCAGTTTGGCTCAAATTTTCCCTTGGCATATCGATTGGGGATGATCGGTCTTTTGAGGACCAACACTAATTCACCTTTCTTGAAAGCACGGAGACGGGTTATCTTGTCATAGGCCCGTGACATTTGGGCTCGGTATAGCTCCCGACTTTGCTGCACCGCGAGCCTCTTTTCTTCGAGGGCATCAAGTTCTTCAAGTCGAAGGAGCACGTTTTCCTCTTCTGTCAACTCATGCTGAACGGCCATTCTTAAGCTTGAAACTTCGACTTCGAGGGGGAGGACCGCCTCCACTCCGAAGAGCAATGAGTATGGAGTGGACTGAGTTGGAGTACGGTGAGTGGTATGATACGCCCACAATGCCTCGTGAAGCTTGAGATTCCAGTCTCTCTTGTTGGCTGAAGCATTTTTCCTCAGGAGCTTGCATAGAGTCTTATTGAAGGCTTCGGCTAGCCCATTGGCTCTTGGATTATAGATGGAGGAATATCTCCAGTCTATCTTGTGCTGAGTAGCGAACCTTGAGACATTGAAGCTTTTGAAAGAAGGCCCGTTGTCAGAAATGATTCTTCTTGGTGTACCGAAACGGTATAGAATATTATGCTGGAAGAATGTCAGAATATCTTTTGTTTTGACTTCTTTTAGCGGGACAGCTTCAGCCCACCTGGAGAAGTAGTCTGTCGCGGCCAGTATGAACCGGTGGCCTTTAGATGACGGAGGATCAATTGGGCCAACAATGTCGGTGCCCCAGACTTCGAAGGGCCACGACGCCACCGTAGGATGCAATGGATTGGGATGCTTGTGAATAAAATCACCGTGAATTTGGAAGATATAACATTTCTTTGCATGCTCTCCGCAATCTCGTATCATGGTGGGCCAGTAATACCCAAGCCGTTTGATTTGGAGTCGCATCTTGGGGCCAGATTGGTGAGCACCGCAAACGCCCGAGTGGACATCTTTCGTGACCTTTTGGGCTTCGGCCAATAACAGACACCTGAGCCAGAGTTGGTCATATGACCTGCGGTATAACGTGTCATTTACAAACACGTATCGGAGAGCTCTTTTCTTCAGCTGAATCCTTGCAGATTTTTCTTCGGGCAGCTTGTCGTATCGGAGGTACTCTATGAAGGGTTCTCTCCAATCGGGCACGTCTTGGATGATCGAAGCTTCTTCTCGCAGGACTGCTCTTCTGTTCCACGCTTTCCTCTTCTCGTAGAGAGACTGGGGGTAGAATTTGCCGGCTCCTAACTGTGATCAGAATTTCGTCCATGTCAGGATCAGCCAGCTCCTTGGCCAAGCGAGCGAGTACATCAGCCTTTCCGTTCAATGCTCTAGGGACTCTCGTTAGTTCAATATGAGTGAACCGTTTCATGAGTTCCACCACTCGTCCTCTGTACCGAGCTAACTCGGGTTTGTATATCTTATAGTCGCCGCTTACTTGGTTGACGACAAGCTGGGAGTCACCGTAGACTCGTAGCCGACGGATTTCCATTTCTACGGCAAGCTCCAAACCAGCTATCAGAGCTTCATACTCGGCCTCATTGTTTGTGCGAGGCTCGGTGAGAGCGAAAGAACACCGTAGGGTTCCCATTGATGGTGTGATGAACACCAATCCTATCCCTGCTTTTATCTCCGGGACGCTTGATTTACTGGAGGTTCTTATCGATGAGGCTCCATCGAAGTAGAGCTCCCAACATGGCTCATCTTCCTCGAGGTGCATCACTTGTTCATCGGGTAACTCACAATTTAGCGGCGACCCTTCTGGTATGGGATGAGCGGCGAGAAAGTCTGCAATAGCTTGCCCTTTTACTGCTTTCTGATGGGTATAAACTATGTCAAACTCGAGTAGCATGACAGCCCATCTTGCCATTCTGCTGTCTAGGCTTGCTTTGGTCATCAAGTGTTTGAGCGGGTCGACCTTGGAGATCAGCATAACCCGATGAGCGAGCAAATAGTGCCTCAGCTTCTTTACAGCAAATATTAGAGCCAGGCATTGCTTTTCGATTGGGGAGTAGTTGTGTTCCGCCCCGACTAGAGTTCGACTGAGGTAGTAGAGGGCATTTTCTTTTCCCTCCTCGTTATTCTATGCAAGGAGCGCACCGAGTGACTCGTCCAGCGCGGCAGTGTAGAGAATCAGCTGTTTATTTGGAATGGGAGCGGCCAGCACTGGAGGGTACAACAAGTATTGTTTGATGCTTTCGAACGCTACTTGACATTCCGCATCCCAAATAAAAGGAGCTCCTTTCTTCATGAGCTTTGAGAAGGGCCTACATCTCCCCGATAAATTTGAGATAAACCTCCGTATATAAGCAAGCTTTCCTTGAAAAGATCTTAGCTGCGTCAGACTCTTCGGAGGGGGCATCTCCATGATGGCCTTTATCTTTGATGGGTCAACTTCGATCCCTCGATGTCGGACTATGAAGCCCAGGAATTTTCCCGATGACACGCCAAAAGCGTACTTCAGAGGATTCATCTTCAGGTCGTATTCCCTCAGTCTGGTGAGAACGGTCCTGAGATCTTGGATATGATCGGCCTTGGCTGTAGTCTTGACGACCAGATCATCAACATAGCATTCGACGACTTTATGGATTAGGTCATCAAAGATATTAGTCATTGCCCTTTGATATGTAGCACCTGCGTTCTTCAGTCCAAATGGCATTACTTTGTAGCAATATATCCCGATCGGGGTTCGAAATGTTGTGTGCTTCTCATCCTCAGGCGACATCTTGATCTGATTATATCCAGACGAGCCATCCATAAAGGTGAACAGTTCATAATTTGAGGTGTCATCGACCATCATTTCCATGACCGGTAGCGGGAAGTCGTCTTTAGGACATGCCTTGTTGAGGTCCCTGAAATCGACACAAACTCGAATCTGCCCATTTTTCTTCTTCACTGGGACTATGCATGCGATCCAGTCTGCATATTTCTCTTCCCTGATGAAGCCGGCATCGATGAGTTTCTTGGTTTCCTCGATGACCTTTTCTTCCAACTCCCTTCTCATTCTTCGAGGAGCTTGTTTGACTGGCTTAGCATCGGGAGATATAGCCAACTTATGTACGGCCACTTCAGGGGAAAGGCCAGGCATTTCTTTGTACGTCCACGCGAAGCAGTCGACGAACTCACGCAGCAAGGCAATTATCTGCTCTTTCATTTCCTCCGACAAGAGTGAGCTGATGTAGGTCGGCCTTGGATTATCGGACGTTCCTAAGTCAATCTCAGTTAGCTCATCAAAGGTTGCTTGTCCGCCGTCTTCGAGCTCTTGAGGAGCTTCTTCTGATTCGGCTATCTCGTCATCATCATTTGATCTTTCGCTGGTCTCACCAACATGGATCATGTAGCACGCTTTGGAATCAGGTTGAATGTAGCCTATGCCCCGTCTATCTGGAATCCGTCCATCGATGAGTGCTCGGACCTGGGGCGGATACCATAGCCCTTCGTAAAACTTTGCTTCGGACTTCGTTTGATATAACCGGCATCCGCACTTCTTAAAGTATTCCCGCATCTCGGGCGCATAGTATCTGGGATTGAGGACGGCTCTTATGCCTCTCTCATAGGGAAGGCACGCGACAGAAAGATCGTCCGGGTGCACAACGGGGTTTGACCTGTAAAACAGGATGCCCTTCTGTCCATTTTTCCTACCGGGCACGTAGAAAGTTTTCAGCTGGTCCACGGTAGAGACTGACAATACGTCGAGCTCTTTGCACATCCGTTCCGGCACCCTTGTGATTGCCAGGGACCCTTCTGCGACTTCGAAGGTCTCTCGTAGTTTCGCTTGCTGCATGGGGGGCCGATCTGCACAGCTGTTGCACGGCAGGTCCTCTTCTTCTGACTCTTCAGTGTCACTGCCAAGATGAGGGCGGACTTTGCTGCTAGATGGGCCTTCAGTAACAGATTCGTCCGTATCGCTGCCGAAATGAGGGCGAGTTTTACGGAAGGACGGGCTTCCAGCGTCGGACTCATCAGTGTCGCTGCTGAAATGCGGGCGCACTTGGGTATTTTTGCTTTTGAAAGTGATAGCCGGCGCAGATTTGCTTTTGAGCCTTGGGGCCGTTCTATCCTCAGTCAGTTGTGGCTTAGCATTTTGGTGGTTCGTAAAGTACCGAGAATCTTCATATCGGACTTCATGCACACCGAACGGCTGGATGTCTCCGTCAATGCGTCTTTCTTCGCCATTTTTAGTATACTTCATGCATTGATGGAGAGTTGACGGAATGATGCCGTAATCGTGGAGCCACGGCCGCCCCAAGAGAATCTTATAAGACGTGTCGGCGTCGATCACTATATCTTAGCTTCAGTTTGCAGATCCCCAAATTTGATTGGCAAAGCTATAGACCCCAGAACTTGCTGGCAATTTTGGTTGAAGCCTTGAATGACAATCCTTTCCCTTGACAGGTGTCGGACGTCCATTGACAAACTCTTCAGAGTTCGCAAGTTCATGATGTTCACTGAGGACCCCGGGTCAATCAATATACGATTAATTCGATCTCCATCGCTGTACCCGGTCACGTAAAGCGGCCGATTATGCTCAGCCGTTCCCAGTAGCAAGTCTTCATCCTTAAATGTGACTGTGGCGGCATGCAAAGCGTGCTGGGCTTCTTTCATATTAATTTCCGCAAAGTGGGCCTGATACCGCTCGGGGTTTTGCAGAGCGTGGATGAGAACATCTCTAAGCTCCTTAGATAGGAGCAAGGCGTCGTAGATGCTCAGGAGAGACGGAAGCTTCCGGAGATGCGCCAAGACATTATAGTCCACCGAGGAAGGACTTATGTTTTCATCAGCCGGTTCTCTGCCATCTTCTTCATTAGCGACTTGTTTTTCGTTCCCTTTTGGGGCGTTGCCCTGATTTTGCGGTAGAGCCCTGCCGCTTCTGAGCTGGATTTGATTGGTCGTTGTGGCGAGCTCCTCATCCTCTTCGGGAAAACAAAGCTCCTCTTCCGAGTCGCTTCCAAGATGGATGGCGTAGCTGGTCACTACTGGGATCTCTTCATTGGAGTCTTCTTTTAACTCCTCCGGAATTTCAGCCGCTTGTACAGGGAAGAACTCCTTCAATTGAATCGATGTTCTTTCCTTTTGTTCATGTTCTTCGAGGGAATCGATATATTTTTGAATGGTCGATCTCCCTGCAGACGCTTTTTCGCGCCGAGCTGCACTTTTCTTCTTCTTGAGCTTCTTGGATTTTGAGCCTGATGGAGCCGCATTGGCAGCTGGACTGGTAGGCCTCTTCTGCCCTTCCCATTCCGTCCTGGGTTCTTTCTGAAGTAGCTTTAGCATCTTCTTCGTCTTATTAGATATGTGCGTACTCCACGGAGGCCGCGATGAGTCAGTTTCGTTTGTCAGGGCAGCGGGTTCGGCTGTCTGCTCCCAGAAGGCTTCAGCTTCCGTCTGTATAAAGTTGGCGGTTGCAACTTGATTGTTCACCAACACGCTTTTGGACAGCTCGATCTCTCCGGCCTTGTACTGCTTCTCGACCCAGTCTTTGAAGATATAGCAATCCTCGATCGCATGGCTCATTACTCGGTGGTACGGGCAATACAGGGGATTGTCGGTCATTTTTGCTTCTTGGGGTCTTTTCGACTCCGGCAATTGTAGGCCATTGTTCAAAGCATCTTTAAATATTTTGCGGACCTTGTCCCTTCTGAAAGAGTAAACCTTGTTCTTTTTCTCCTCTAGGGAAGGCCCATCTCCTCCCAGCAATGGCTTTCGAGACCGGTTGGTTTTGGATTCACCCGCCCTTCGCTTTTCTTCATTGTCGGAGGCATTGAAGACATTGGTACTGCTGGAACTCCCGCTTCTACGGTTGTCGTCCCGCTTGCTTTTCCAGGTTTTGTCTCTCTGAGAGTCCGGCGGGGACTCTTGCTTCGAGCGTTCCAGCATTTGGACTTTCTTGGTTAGCTCCTGAAATGTCTTGAGGCCCGCTGTACACAAGAATGGGACCATCCAATTGCTGAGGTTCCCAATAAGAAGGCTGACGGACTGGTCCTGGTCCAGCGGCGGTTCGTATTTGACCGTGAGATTACGCCATCGGGCGATAAAGTCAGTGTTGCTTTCATTCTTCCCCGGCTTGGTCCTCACAAGGTCGGCAATGGAGATTTTATCACTGACGCTCATGAATCTTTGCCGGAACAGAGACTCCATTTGGGCAAAGGTAATGACGGACCCGTCCGGTATACTCGCATACCAGTCGAAGGCGACGCCGGTCAGGCTGTTGACAAACTGACGAAGAAGGAGCGCGTCATTGCCCCCTGTATTTCCGCACGATGCTTTGAAGTGGGCGACGTGCTGATTTTCATTCCCCGTTCCATCAAATCTTCCGAACTTAGGAATGACGTAGCCGCTTGGGAACTCAATCAGATCGTAGTGCGCGGGATATGGCCGCCCACTACTGCCGATTTCTTTCTGAGCTTCAGCTTCGGCCACCAATGTTTTAACCTTGCTGGTAACCAAATCCATTATCCGGTCCTGTGTTAGCGGGATAGTGCTATCTGGGGCCAAGGCGTCCCCAGAAGCGGAATGCGGCCGGCTTTCATGCGGCTCGACCAGTCTTGGTCCCAAAGGAACAGGCATTGGCTGCCTCGGATTGTCATCACCCGGCTGATTAGTAGCGGTTTGTGTCTGATTGGGAAGCGCTCGAGCAATTTGAGCCGTAAGCTGCATCACCACGTTCGTTAAGTCGTCAATCTTTGAATAGAGCTTGGCCATCTCTTTATCTTTGCTCCTGAGCTGTTTTCGAAGCTCTTGAAGCAGCTCCTGCTCCGCAGTCCTGGGGCGGAAGGTCGGCTCTTCCTCGCTGTCCGAGCTTGACTCTGCATGGACCGAGGGGTCTTTCTGCCTATCATCCTCATCGAGAGGGTTTTCTTCATCTAGCGGGGGCGGCTGTTCTTGGGCGGCGGCAACCACATTCAGGCTAGATTGGGCTTGGGATGTGGTGGCCCCGTCCTTGCTTTTGCTGCGAAGGTTGTCGCTGGGGCGCCCGCCCGCCATATAGACCGTATGGATGGTATATCCGGACGTCTTTCTATCATTGGCAGCTGATTTCACGGATCGCTGTCTTGACCCCCTTGTTTCGGTAGCTGGTAGTCGATTGAAGGCGGCTGGCCTAACCAGGTTCTTAAATGGTGCTGGCGCTTCTTTCCTGGGTTTGCCCCGCTGCTTTCGTGCGGCACAGAGTGCTTGATAGACTCTTGAAGAGACAGTGTCATACTTTTTCTGTTGGGGCCGGGACACGTCTCTTTGTTGCACTGTTCGGACCGCTGTCTTCTTGATTCTGGCGGTCATGGCATTTTTCTGAACCCACTTCAGGGGCTCGAAGGAATTGCTGATTCTTACGTCCGACTCGGCCGTCGTCGCCGGGCAACCCTGCACATGGAACTTCACACGATTCCATTTGGCCGAAGCCTTGGCCCTCTTATTGGCTCGATACCTGAGCCGCTTCTGCCTTAACTTTTCTGTTCTAAGCACCTGGCAGACTTCGGCTTTTTGGGAAGACGCCGTAGACCGGGCGATGGAGGGCCTTGGAGATACGCTCGATTGTGCATTTGTTGGAGTTATCACCTGAGCTCGTCCGCAACATTTGATGTTGCACTTTGCATCGGAAGTCTTGCCCCCAGCTAGAGCGCCAGGGAGTCGTTCAGATAGCGTCTTGAGTTTCGGCTGTGTTGCCTTGGCGATCACGACATTCGGCCTCTTACCCCTTGAGACCGGCTTGGCCACCTGTTCCACCGGGATTTCTGCCAGATGAGCGCTTCCGGCAGGGTAGATGATGACGGAACCAAACTGGCGGGGTGGTTCCTCCCACTGTCGACTGAGGCTTGCGGGGGGAACCACACGAGCGTTGATCTTGACCACGTACGGAATCGGGGTCGCATTGGAAGTTGAATTCGTCTGGGGAGACATTGTCGTCGAGGGTTGATTGCTTGAAACTCTGCATTAAAAAGCATTATTTTTAGTATAAATACAGGTATGTATATTGATTAAGTTCGCATGAACGTTTAACCCGAAATATGGGAGGAGAGATTGGGTCCCACCGGGCGTGCCAGAATCTGTAGGGTGTTTTTCGTCACCCCATTGAGATGGGAATACGCGCGCGCTTGTCAGGCGTACTACAGATTCCCCCTGCCTGGAGTAGGCCGGGGTTTAATGATTGTGGGGATCCGAATCTCCGGCAGCCGCGGACTAAGCTGCCGTTAATTACCCCTCGCCTTTGGGGCGAGGGAACCTCCGATTAACGGGTTAAAATGGTCATGCGAACTCAATGTGCAGTGCACATGTGTTGTGTTTTGAAAGGGGGGTTTGGATATATCGGGAGCCACGCAGAGTTTTTATGGGGGTCCCGCTACCCGGATAGCGGGCTGGGGGTCAAGGGGGCTATCAGCCCCCTTGCGGGGTTCGGGGCAGCGCCCCGGCCCGAAAATTTTTTTGGATGGGGAGAATGTTGCGGAGTATATGTGTGTATAAATTTGTATACACATGTATATATGTATGTATGTACACAAAAAGAGGGGGAAAAGGCATCCAAGGGATGCGTGGGGCCAGCGCCTTGAGCGCTGTGCGCTTAGGTGCTGTGCGCTCAGGCGCAAACGCGCCACGTGTCGACACGTGGGCGCTTTGCGCATGAGCGCTGCGCGCAGGAGCGCAAGCGCGCGCGCCATGTGTCGGCACGCGGGCGCTTTGCGCAATGCGCGTTGCGCGCAGGTGCGCAAGCGCGCGTGCTCCACGTGTCGGCACGCGGGCGCTTTGCGCACTTGCGCAAGCGCGCAGGTGCGCAAGCGCGCGCGCCACGTGTCGGCACGCGGGCGCTTTGCGCACTTGCGCAAGCGCGCAGGTGCGCAAGCCCGCAGGTGCGCAAGCGCGCGCGCCACGTGTCGGCACGCGGGCGCTTTGCGCACTTGTGCTGCGCGCTGGAGCGGACAAGAGGCTTTTAGCCTGAAAAAAAAGAGCTTTCTCAAAAGAGAAATCATAGAGGAGTTGGACTCCTGAGTGTATTTTCTTCTTTTTTGAGGGTTTAGTGAAAGATGTTCTTCTTCTTCCTCGTCTGTTAGCTGGATCTTGAAGATCAAGAGATGTGGGATTTCAAAATCTTTTCTTTTGAGATCTGATCGAAGATCTAAGTTCCCCTTGATGGGTTTTGTGGTGAAAAACTAATTTGTTTTATAAAAATGAGAGTAGAACTCTTGATTTAATTCAAAAGAAAGAAGAAGGTTTTGGAACCTTGAAGAAGGAAGAAAGAGCTCAGCTCTGAAACTTTTTTGGAGAGAGAAAAAGTTGTTGGGATATTTCATTATCTTTGCCTTTATAGGCCATACATTTTACACATAGCCCCTTGGGCTTCACAAAATGGCATTTTGCCTATCCCATGGTTCATGTGCCATTTCTTTTTGCACATAAGCCATGGGCTTTACAAAAATTTGGCTTTATGCCTATTTTTCTTATATTTATCCGAAAATAAAATAAAAGAAATACAACAAAATTATTTATTACAAAATTTTTATCTTGGCATGGGGGAGGCCGGCCGCTTCATGTTCGGGCTCGACCCGGGCATGGGCCCACTGGATCTGGGCTTGGGCCCACTTAGCTTGGGGTTGACTTTGATTTTGACTTGGTCAACCGGGGTGTAAATTTTTACCCCAACAAATTGCCCCCCAGGCTCATTAGCGTTCGCCGCTACGTTAAGTCCATTATAAAGGTGAGCCAGCCCGGCGATTCCTACTGTCAACTGCAGACCAGCCACCATCCGATGCGCTGGGTAGAAAACAGATGGTCGCATGTAGCGCAGGTGCATGGGGAGCGCAAAGCTGCACAGCCACAATCCCAGGAACCCTACAAAAAAGGTCTCCTCATCCATGCCCGGGACGGTGATTTCTGACAAGGGCATGACGGCGGCGCCGGGGAGATAAAAGTCCTTGTGGTCATCTTCCGATGTGGGTCGGCGGTCCAAGCCGAAGCCAAAAGGGTCATCAAGATGGGCGAACTTCTTGCTCCGCTCCGATAGGAACTCCGGTCGAATGAAGCGGGCGATAAAATCTGCGAAACTGACTTCCCGGATGCCCGATTCCAGATAAAGCCCTTCATAGATCTCCAGCACCTTCACCAAGTCCGGAAACTGGTGCTGAATAGCGTTCTCCGGCGTCAGATCAAACACCAGCGGCTTGGTGGCAAAGACGTATTCATCAGGAGGAAGCAGCTCCTCGTAATGCTCTCCCCTCATCAGCAGACCCGAGATTTCAGCAAACTCCTCCAAGGAGATAAGACTTCCCGGTCCGTCATCAAGAAGGTGTGGGTGGGGATATTCCATTGCTCGATAAAAGCCTTAATCCACCACGTTCGAGGAGATGGATACTCAAAGAGCGAGACATAGATGGCCGAATACAAACCAATCTTCATCAGATGAGTCCTCTTCGCTGATAAGATGTACCGGGCCCACTACAAATATCCGGCGGGCGGTCGCGGGATCAATCCAATATTATAGGTCTGTCCCCAAGGGCGTGCTTCACCCTGACAGATTCGCTTCCCCAAAATGTCTATTGCTGGCGGCGGCTGCACGGGAATAGCCTCAATTGCAGGTTGGAGGAGGTCATCCGAATTCCAATTTTTAACCTCCACGGCATACTTCACCGGGGCTTCATCCGCATAGGGGATCGAAAATATGGGCTCGGACGGCGTAGCGGAACCGAAGCTTCGGCGACCCTGGATGATATCATTATACCACCTACCCCACAGATGAAGGTTCTTGTGCTCGGGATCATGTTCCTTGATGAGAGTGAGCACCTCTCGGTCTACTGGTGCCTGGGGGAAACCTCCCTCCGAGCGAACAAACGGGAATGATAGGTCAGCAGGCATGATTCCTGTGGAAGAACAAAAATCAGCCGTAAGTGTTGTAATCCCAACGCTTGGCATTTAAGAAATTTTTACACCACATTGCAATGCAATGGGTAGGGGACCAAATGTGGACCCACAAAATCTGAATGACAGTGCGTCAGTTAATAAGACAGCCCCATCATTGGATAAGACTGTCAATTAATGAAGAGATCCCCAAAAGAATATTCTCATTAATGGAAAATCCCTAGAGACAAGGAGAAAATCTCCTCTTTCAGAGTAAAGCTCTATCACAGAGTAACATTTGTCAAATTCTGGTCTCAAGGGAATAAAAATTTCCTAAAAAGAGCCTAGCTCTGTGATAATGATGGAAAGATCCATCAAAAGAAAAATTTAACTCTTAAAAGAATTAAAAAAATTTGGGGTCTTAAAGATCCATGAAAACTCTTAGGAGTTCTTCATTTTCAGATCAAAAAAAGATCTACATTTGATCCATGAGCAAAACTCTGTTCATGGGTTAAAACCCATGAAACAAGATCTCTGTAGATCTATAGATTTTTTAGAGTAAGGCTCTGTTAATAAAACCCCAAAGGGATTTTATTTAAATCAAAGATCTATAAGAGCAAGGCTCTGTTAATTAAATTAAATTTAATTTAATTTAAATTTGTACCTAAGTTGTTCTAAAAATCTGAACTATGAAGTTCTTGGAAAGAAACGAGAGCAAGGTTCTAAAATTCTTAAATAAGAGCAAAAATCTGAAATTCAAGTTCTTGAAAAATGGTAAAACATTTTCTAAGGACCAAGGGTCCTATTTATAGGCACCTGCGCCCCTTCAACTCACCCGTTGATCCAACAGCCAAAATCTTGTCACCGCTGCACTCACGTGTGCGTCACGTGAACGCAACGGTGGGGGACATTTGTTTCCCCCAATCAGAGCAAAGCACTGTTTGAATTTTAAAGATTCAAAAATTGAAGCAACGCTTCAAATCCCTTGCGCTGCGTGCAACGCGCCACGTGTCAAAAGCCGATACGTCAGCTCAGCGCCCAAGACAGTGTGCCCAATCAGAGCAAGGCTCTATTTAAAACAAAAATTAAAGGAAGCAACGCTTCAGTTGCGCAAGCGCTGCGCTGCGCGACACGTGTCAGCACAGTTGCACAAGCGCTGCGTTGCGCGACACGTGTCAGCGCAGCTGCGCAAGCGCAGCTGCGCAAGTGCTGCGCTGCACGACACGTGTCAGCGCAGTTGTGCAAGCGTAGCTGCACTGCGCTGTACGCTGCGCGACACGTGTCAGTGCAGTTATGCTGCGCTGTGCGCTGCGTGACACGTGTCAAGCGCTGGTGCATCTGCGCCAAACAAAATTAAAATTCTAGTAAGATCTTTCTGTTCTTTTTAAAACAAGAAGATTGTCTTCTGTAAAACAGAAGCCCTTGGATCAAAGATCCAACGGTAGGGAAACTTCCCCAAATCACTCAGAGAATAATCTCTTTAACAAATTTAACAAACTTATGGGCACTATATAAAGGCCTCTAGACCCCAATTCAAAAAAGATCGACATCAAGAACTTCAGAAAAAACAACAAAACAGAGAGAACTCTGAAGAATTTTGAAGAAATCAAGAAAAAAGGTAAAAACCTTTATAAAAAAGAAGAAGAATTTCTTCTGAAATAGATCGTTGATCTAAGAACAAGGTCAATGATCTTTAATAAACAAAAAAAATAATAACAGTGCCTTGCACTTTTTTATGAACCATTGGTTCTGAAATCTTAAAGATTCCTCTCTTAAATCCAAAATTGGATTAAGTTATTGAAACAGTACCTTGCACTTGCAAAAAACTGCACTGTTGCGCTCCTGGGTTGGTGCAAGCCACCAGAGAGCGCCACGTGTCAGCGGCGCAACAGCGCAGCGCACTGACACAGCGCATTGCGCTGCTGCGCTTGCGCTCACCAGAGCGTGACACGTGTCACCTCCACATGCGCTTATGCTCAATAATTGACGCAAAGCGCCTGACAAGCAATGTCAAACATATAATTCACTGCATTATTTACAGAAGGGCCACGCCCAATTAAAAAGGGCCTAACAGGCCAAATTAAATGCAATGCATTATTTTAAAGAAGGGCAAAGCCCAAACAGATGCTCTGCATCAAAGGACAGAGCCCAAATCAGAAAGGCCTAGCAAGCCAAAATAAAATGCAATGCATTATTAAACATGGGCAAAACCCTAGCACAGGCCTAATAGGCCAAAGATCAAGAAAAACGTTGAATATTCTCAACTGGACTTAGCCCAATCATGGCCGTAAGTCCTCAAATTAAATTGACTGAGCATGGCTGCTCTCTTAAATCAATTTACATCCGGTTCAAGAGTACATCTGTGAACTCTTCTGACACCTATCGTTGTAATCCTTCAACGACATCAGAGAGGTGACGGGTCCCGACGAACACACATCGACATGGATTGTGGGGTCCTTAAACTCATGGACTTATGCGTTCTTAAACCAAAATACGGACTGTGGGGTCCTTAAACCCACGGACTAATGCGTCCTTAAACACACCCATATGGACTGTGGGGTCTTTAAACCCATGGACTTATGCGTCCTTAAACTACCCATGGACCACCACGTCCCTAAACTGGAACATGGACCACCATGTCCCTAAACTGGCAATGGACCACCACGTCCCTAAACTGGAACATACACCCCTATGTCCCCAAATTGGAAATGGACCACCATGTCCCTAAACTGGCAATAGACCGCAATGTCCCTAACTACCTATGGACCACTATGTCCCTAAACTGGAACAATAGAGCCCCCAAATGCTCTTTTGTCGGATCTAAACGATCCCGTTTAAGTTGATCTTAGCCTCAAATATGGCTAACGTATCCTTAAACATTCAAATAGACTTCAAAATCCCCAATTAACTTTGGTTCAAGGGTACATCTCCGAACTCCTCTGACACCTGTCGTTGTAATCCTTCAACATCGTCAGAGAGGTGACGGGTCCCGACGGCCATACATTAAATAGACCACTACGTCCCTAAACTGGAACAATAAAGCCCCCCTAAATGCTCTTTCCGTTAAGTTAATCTTAGTCTCGAATCAGACTAACGTATCCTTAACGAACGTTTAAGTTGATTTTAGCCACAATATGGCTAACGTATCCTTAAATTAAAATACCAAACCCAAATCTAAGTAAATATGGATTTGGACTAATCCACGTCCTACGGGCGACGACATAACTTAGTCTCCGTATACAATCCACGGGCATCCACAAACAATACAAACACGCACGACACGAAGTGAAATTCTGGAGAAGGAGAAAGTTGTTACCGCGATGCGGTAGCGTAATTAACTGTAGGGGCTTGCGCCTGCAGGGAAGAACGTCCCCACAATCAAAAACCCCTCAATCGAGGGAAAATCTGACGAAGTCTGCTATATCGGCCGCATCCGTCTAAACCTCCGATACACGGTGCCATAAATCAACCTGGCATCTTCGGAGAGGTGGACGGATAAAACCAAATAGCATCTGCCCCGAATCTCAGGCAAGACATCCCTGTCTTGGCCGTCTTTCGGAGGGGAACACCCACTCTTGATGGCCTGCTCGAAACAAGTTGGGTCATTATCTCATGATGCAATTCTCACTCCTATTGTTATAGAGAAACTGAAGCATCTCTCAGGTGGGTGAGGAACCCTACTAGATCGGCAGAGAGGCTGAGGTTCGTCGGGAACTATCGAATCCTCCGGTTTTACCAAATTTTTAGCTGCAGTTTGTATAGCTGGAACTGCTTCCGGTTCTACCTCATGACTACTAATTTCTTCACAAGAAATACCCTTTCTCAAAGGTGGCATGCTGAGAAACAAAACACCTTTTGTTCCTCGGTTAGGTAGAAGATATTCCCTTACGAATGCTTAGGATATCCAACAAATTTCCACAGAACTGACTTTGCCTCGAGCTTGTCCGGATTTTGCTTTTTAGACATAGGCTGGACAACCCCAAATCTTAATATCCTTAAGAGATGGGCTATTCCTATACCATATCACATATGGTGTGGTAGGCACCTGATTTGATTGGAACCCTATTCAATAGGTATGCAGCTTCTCAAGTGCATAACACCCAAAAGGAAATAGGCAACTCAGTAGTACTCATCATAGAGCACACCATATCTCATAGGGTGTGATTGCTCCGCCCCGATACACCGACGTGCTGTGGTGTATACGGAGGAGTAATGCTGAGAGAGAATCTCATTCTCCTTTAGAATAGTCCAGGATTTCCGTGCTCAAGTATTTTCCTCTATGATCACATCAAAGGAAATAATACTTATACCTGTTTTGGTTCTCTACTTCTGACTTATATTCATTGAATTTCTCAAAAGATTCAGACTTGTGTTTCAATGGGAACATATGTCCGAATCTTGAGAGATAATCAGTGAATGTAATGAAGTACAAAGAACCGGTCCTGGTATATGTAGACTGGGGACCTTACATACATCACCATGTATCAATCCCAAAAGTTCACTAACTTTTTCTCTGTTTCCAATAAACAGAGCTGTGGTCATTTTATCTTTGTGACATGACTTGCAAGTTCCACAAGATGTAAATTCAAACTGAATTAAATATGCATCTTGATGTAACTTTAGCTAGTCGGGTCACATTGACATGGCCTAGTCTACAATACCTCAAGAAGGATTTATTCATTTATGAACTCTTCCTCTTGTGTGTGTTCTGTACGTTAAGAACTGTAGTTTGATTTAGAACGTCTATGCTTTTAGATAACGTGCCTGAACCGATCAACTCTTGATATAGGAAATGTTCAAAACATTATCCAACATTACAAAATTATATCCTTCTTTAATAAATAAAGAGACTGATATGATGTTGTATATCAAGTTCGGTATCTAATGACATTCGTTCAGAATCAATGTATTTGGTAATACAAGGTGATAACTGCCAACAAACTTGGCTGCAACACTTGCATCGTTTCTATCTCATGAAACTTATCACCCGTTCTCAGTTCTCTACCTATCTGTAGCCCATGTAACAATTTACATATATGGGATCCTGATCCGGTATCTCATACCCAGGACGTAAAGGATACTGAGAAACAGTTCTCGGTAATGAACACACCCGAAGATGATGCATCATCATACACTTTCTTCGTTTGGGCGGCATGGGAATTCTGGTAATCCCCAATTTCCTGTTCGGTCTTATAACAATTATAAGTTGGAGCGGGACCTACGTTCCCTAGCGCAGTATAACAAGTGGGTTCGGTCAATACATCCGTATTATTATCTTGATTAAGGCGTGACATGGTCGCTACCTGGAGAGAGGGAAGAAATCGCGCAGCGTATACTCTTGCAAGATTAGATTGGTTATTAATATATCTAATCAGGACGTCTCCCACTGTTTTATTCAAATCTTCCTTCAAACTCTAAAAGGTAAGACTAGCCGGAATTAATTACACCTTACAAGTTTGCCAATCTTTCAGCCAGGCCAGTGCCGGTACTTTGAGAGAGGTTCCCCGTGCTTTCCACGGACCTAATTAAAATAAACCTCGTTTTCCCTGGGGCGTAACCCCGTTAACACCTTTCTAGACACATACTTGATCGGTTAATTGTAATGTGTAAAACTCTCCCAGGAGTAACTCTTACTCGCAGTGGGTATCGGGATCCAACTATCTTATAGAAGGTATGCAATCTCATTGCAAATTTCAACACTTGAAATTCCCGATAATATTTTACCCCTAGTACTTATGACCTTAACTATGGTCAACATATCATAAGCACTAGTCAAGTTCTATCCGTCATTTCATGATTAATTAGACCCACCTACATGACCATCAACTATGGTCGACATAATCACATGACTGTCCTAATTAATCGCATAATATGCTGTGTAGGAAGACATCACTTAGCTACCGTATACTATGCCTCAACTATAGTTGGCATACGCAGTACGAATACTAAGTACTCTACTTCCTAAAATGACGGAAGGCTGCGTCAGGTTTTTAAGAAAACCTTTTGCGTAATAAACTTGATATCATTGTAGAATCGAGTGATTTTTGAAAAGGAGTGTTTTTTAGGCTTTTACTAGTTTTGCTAAAGAGGTCACTCCCGGTGAAGGGATCGTCGGCTCTTTCCTTATCGATTAAGGTGCAAGATATTTTACAAATACCACTATGTAAAGCAAAAACTATAGAAGCAATCAAAAGACAAACCGTGTGTGTAGCATCTGCTAGTTTCGCTAAAGAGGTCACTCCCGGTGAAGGGATCTCGGCTCTTTCCTTATCGAATAAGGTGCTGGATATTCTACAAGGAATACCACTATGCAAAGCAAGAATTAGAGCTACCAGTTTTTAAGACAAGTTTCTACAACATCTTTAGGTTTCTTTTAGTTTCATTAATCTCATTAATGAAGTCCTATTTTATTATGCTTCACAAGTATCAAATATGAAACAAAATCAACAATATATAATATATATCACATATATATAATATAAACATTCGTCTTAGACAGTAATATGATCTCATCACAAAACATTGCAGCAAAAGAACATATATGAAATATTGGATATACTAGGAGGTCCGTGTTTTAATACGAGCCTGTATAAAACACGGATTCCACGGTCGCGATGAATAGCCAATCCCACACCTCCAGACCCCTACGAGAGCGGCAAGCAACCCTATCAATTCTAGAGTTAGGAGACCCGGTCTCGACTCCTCGAGATAGTCTCCTACTGGACCCTAGAACCCGGTTACTTGTGCTCCCCGTCTTGGGTCTATCCTAATGCAGAAAAGTAAATATACAATGGTGGCATCATCCTCAGCCCGGAAGTGCCCCAAATAAAAGAATATTACATACAATGAATTTTACATGAATGAAAAAGAAAAACTCTCATCTCACATAAAACCCTCGGCTATTTAAAACACGACGATCCAATATAACATATTACAGCAACACATAACATCACATGTCATCAACGTAAGTAAGTATGCTATCCCAATTGTCGTTGATGTATAGCAACGAAACCGGCGATACACTACATATCACAATTACGGTCGCAGAGAAGAAAGTGTAAAACTATAGCAGTTGGAATCCGCAACCTCCTCAGACATCGCATGCCTAACCAATTGAATTCCTTAGACATCGCATGCCTAACATTTATAAACTCCGCATTTTAGTTTCATTATCGAAAACGCTTTTCAATATCTAGTCGGGCAATTCAACAAGATTCCCGACATCCTGATCGAATGCTCGTCGAAAACTTTAGTAGACGGCCGCACCCACGATGCCGTCGACGAAGTGCACTAAGGCGGAACACCGCTGCCGCGAGCACCCGAACGGATGCTTTTGGCGACGGGGTTCTCCTACAGTCACTTGGTCGGGGCTATGGGGTGTGGCTATCTATTAAGTTTACCCGGTGAGTATCTGCGTACGCTACGTGATTGCGACGGACTTTTGATCGCATCAAAATCCCGTGGCAACCGATCTTTTGAGACTAAACTGCTAGATTTATAACATTCAAATTAGTTATCTCATAATTACTTGTGGATTCCAAATATTGTATCACATTCCAGATAAATAAACAATGTTAAACTTTCCGATCGAATAAAAAAACACCCAAGATTTCCCAAATAGCTCAACACTTGAGCGGAGTTCAAAAATCCCAGAACATGTCACAGCTTCAATGAACCAGCCGTAGAAGGGTCAAACCAACGCCTCACATGTGGCAACGCTAAACTACCATAAATCCTAGGGTTCAAGTGGCAGTTTTGACGGTCACATAATTGAGTTAAGGTTACGTTCTTCTAGAGGGTCCACAGATACGCTTGCATGATTTCCCGAAAGTTTTAAACTCGTGAAAAAATCCAACACTTGAAAATTTTCCGACAGGGGAAAAAGTGAGTTATTGATATCCGTTCAAACTTTTTTAACACGTTCTAAATTACCCGAAAAACTAAACGATATTAAACTTTCCGATCGAATCAACGAATATAAAAGATCTCCAGAAAACTCAACACTTGAGTAATATTAAAGATTCCCAAAAGCATAATGTAATACCTACGGATCCACTCCTGAAGTACGATCCCTCAACCCCCATGTACTGCCGCGGAACCGCCGCCAATAGCTTGGTTTGGCCGCGGTTCCGCGGTGTCTTGGTGGATTCAGGAAGCCGTACTTTACAGATATCCATAGAATCGCCTGCTTATTTTTCTGAGTATTTTTAATACAGGAAAAACCAAGGTTTTAAAAAATTTCCAGAGAGGGGGTCTAATTCGACGTTTCGGGGTTCAATCGAACTTTAAACTTCGTCTAGACAATGCCTAAAGCTCTTGCTTGGCTCTGATACCACTGTAGGGTTATTAGGCACTATAACAAGGTTCTACAAGGCATCAACCATGCCAAAATCAAATTTTTCAAGTGCCGAACAACCCAAACAAGATCGTAGACTAGAGATTAGGCGAAACAATGAATAAGTAAACAACTTTACTTCTAAGAGAAAGGGATTACAACTTTTGTAGTCCGTTCCTTCGCTTCATAAGCTCCGAGAAGTAGTCCCTTCGCCGCGATCCATGAACTCCCGAACTCTAGAAAGGCTCCACAAGTCGAATGATGCATGCTTGCTAGAAGTCTTCCTTTTCGAAGATGATCTACCTTGAAAAAACTCAAACCCAAGCTCTTGCTTCACTAATCAAGTATTAGGAAAGCAAACACCCTAATCTAAGTGGCTAGAATAGATGAGGATGATGAAGTAGGAATTTAGCTCTCTTTTGTTTTCAATTTCTCACTCATTATCATCACTTTACAAAAAGCTAGAAAGCTTTTCAAGAGGAAGAAGAAGAACTATTTCATTTGTGATGAATAATGAAATCATATGTGAGGTTAGAATTGCAACCATGGGTTAAGAATAAAGATTTAACCCTTGTAGAGATTTAACTATAGTAAAGGGTTTGGGTTAGGTTAAAGAAATATCTTCACAAATTATCATAGTCAAAGTCAAAGCTTCATTAAAGTTTAACCCTAATCCAAACCCTAACCATATTTAAACTCCATAAAATATGTTGTATTTGTAACCCTAACATGTTAAATAATATATATCACATATATAATATTTATTGTAACAAAATAAAATAATACATTTAACATATATCACATATATATCAATGTATTATCCAAGTGAGAAAAAGAATCTTTAAGTGAGCTAATATTAGTTAAAGTAATATAATATATCAAATATATAATTATACATTAAATTATCGAATCAACACTTGATCCGATAATCCGGCTATTTCACAAATAACCGACTAATATAATCTGTATCAGTTCATCGAATTAACACTTGATCCGATGACCCGGTTATATCACATATACCCGGCCGATATCACATATTGCGAGAATCTAATACGGTATCACATACTCGTATTGTTCTCGGTCCCGCACATATCACATATGTGCTCCTACTCCGTTTTGCCTGAGCCAGGAAACCTCTGTGTAGGACTCTAAAGAATCGTCAATACGCCGGCAATAGGTAATGATCATATCAAACACCCACAAGCTGCAAGCGGTCAGCTAAACGTAACAGCCACCCAGGTATTTAGCGATCAGAAGATTAACAAGCAAGACTGTACATTCTCCTGCGAATCCAATCAGTAACACTCCCGTACAGTCTGGTCTCTTCGTCTGATATGTCGCATATCTCGCCTAGGGGTAGTAAATGTCAGACCCCGGTAGCTTGATAAGTCGTGTCGATTTGAGGTCCATAACAGTTCGAGAAACTACTGATAACACTTACCAGTAAATCCCTGCAACCCTGGCCAGGGATTTCCAGTTATAGCCAATCGAACACAGCGCAACATCAACTCCCTATACCGGGAGAGACGAAACCCCTCCTATCGCTCATTGCCTCCATGTGATTCGGGACTGTACCCAAAAGCCACCGTTTTGCACGCCCTCTCGAACGTGGTATGATGGAAATCAAAGCACAGTGGGAATCACACAAGACTCTATGACGATCTCGGGTCTACAGACTAACCTGTACCAGTGTCACCAGAGAACTGCTATCTGACGTGAGGTATAATACCATCTGGGAGTTCTCGGCGAGTCCGTTCAGTGTACCCAGTCTCCACTGAGCACCCGTATACCTTCTCTGATGTCAAACACCAATGGATATAGGATCATCCATCGCCCATCATATGGGTCAAGAAGCATATACGCTAGTCTACTTTGGTTTATCGATACCCTGTCTCGATTCACCTACGACTAGGAACATTTGAAGGATGTACTTAGCGACTACACTGTTCCCACTAGTATGATCTGCATCATAGTCCTGATAGTCAAGTACTCATCCTAAGGGGTTTATCAATATGTAACATAGAGACAATCAGTAACATGTTAAGATAAAGAGCAACCAGATAGCATGCTATCATGTTGAGCAAGAAAGTCCTACCTATATATGTTCAAGCATCCACTACAATATACATCGTATGTACAGTAATGGCCTGTAGGGCATACAAATAACTAACAGTTATTTCTTTCACTTACTATAGTTTTTGTGACATCATTGTTTAAACCCTAATACTCTACTTAGATTCTAGGTTAGTATAGCTTAGCACCCAAGAAATTTTAAAATTGCATGCTTGATGCCAGTATAGACCTTGTGGTGGTGCTAGGAAACACTTACATGATATTAGAACCAAAGCTAGAGCATTAGATGATTTTTAGAAATTACGAAACCGAAACGACTTCGAAACTGTAACCCAAAATTCAATGTTTCTTTCGATTTTAAAATGTTCTCTAAAATTTTTTTAAACAAGTACAGAATGTTACATGTGATATAACTAGAACACCAGAGAAAATTGAGGCCCAAACTAAAAAATTTGACCGCTGACGTTGCCTCTTTTCTCGGCCTGGTCAGTCCCTCTACATTATTTTGGGCTCGTGTTTCTTTGGTGTTCTGGTGTGTTGGGTTTAGGATTTTCAGGTTATATTTGTTTTGCCCAGATTGCATGTGATATTATATTTTGTGTTGAGGCAATTTGGGGTGTTTCGTAGTCTCAATTTAACATCGTTTTGGATTTAAGTTTGATATGCGATACAATATTTGGAATCCACATTAAATTAGTTTTGTGAAAACTAGTTTATTATTTGTAAATTTAGCGTTTTAGTCTCAGTTGATCGATTGCCATAGAGTTTTGATTCGGATCAAAACTCCGTCGCAATCTCGTATAGTACGCGAACACTCGCCGGATAACACTACTAGATAGCCACGCCCCATAACCCCGACCAAGTGACTGTAGGAGAACCCCGTTGCCAAAAGCATCCACTCAGGTGCTCGCGGCCACGGTGTTCCACCTAAGTGCACTTCGTCGACGGTATCGGGGGTGCGGCTATCTACTAAAGTTTCCGACGAGCATTCGATCAGGTAGTCGGGAATCTTGTTGAATTACCTGATTAAGTTATTGAAAAGTGTTTTCGATTTGAGACTAAAATGCAAGGTTTATAGGGTTATGCATGAAATTTGGAATATGTGATATTCCGGGTTTATGATATCTAAGGTAAATGCGGATTCTAAATATTTAAGTTTTTTCATTTCTTTTCTATGACCGTAAGTATTATATGTGGAGTATCTCTGATCTCGTTGCTATATGTCAACGACATTTGGGATATACATTACTTACGTTGATGACATGTGATATTATGTGATGCTGTGATATGTTATATTTGATCGTCGTGATTGAATACCCGGGGGTTTTTGCGTGAGATAAGATTTTTTCAATTTTCATTCATGTAAAATTGTATGTAATATTCTTTTATTGGGACACTTTCGGATTGAGGATGATGTCACCATTAATTTATATTATTTACTTTTCCGCATTAGAATAGACCCAAGGCAGGGAGCACAAGTAACCGGGTTCTAGAGTCCAGTGGGAGACCATCTCGAGGAGTCGAGACCGGGTCTCCTAACTCTAGAATTTGCAGGGTTGCTTGCCGCTCTCGTAGGGATCTAGGGATGTGGGTTTGGTTATTCATCATGACCGTGGAATCCGTGTTTTTATTACGGGCTGAATTTAAAACACAGACCTTCTAGTATATCCACTATTTCATATGTTGACTTCTGCTGCTTGAGTTTTGTGATGTGATCATATAACTGCGTGAGACGAATACTATATATATATATATATATATATGATATATATAATAAACATTGCTTATGTTTTGCACCCGCGCTAGTCCAGCCCCCCCTTTGCCGTTAGTTAGTAACCTAACGGTGTATAACTAGGCCCCGTGGCGAATGCAGATGGCATAAGCGTCCGTTCTATTTTTGTTTCTTCTGTGATGTTTAGGAAACATAAATGATGGAACGCCATTAATGAGATTAATGAAATAAAAAGAAACCTAAAGATATTGTAGAATCAAATTTTTCAAAAAGGTAGCTCTAGTTCTTGCTTTGCATAGTGGTATTCCTCGATGAATATTCAGCACCTCATTCGATGAGAAAAGAGCCGAGATCGCTTCACCGGGAGTGACCTCTTTAGCAAAAACTAGCAAATGCTACAACCCACTCTATTTTTTTTGAAAAATACTTGATTTTAAAGCGGAGCTTAAACCACTCCTTTTTCAAATCACTAGATTCTACAACGATATCAAGTTCATTACGCTAAAGGTTTTCTTTAAAACCAGTCGTAGCCTTCCATCATTTCAGATAAGGACTATTTTAGTATTCATGCAGCGTTTGTTGGCCTCCATCAAGACGTAGTGTACGGTAGCTGATCAGTGCTTATCTGCTGCATGTGATGCGATTGGATTAGGGTAGTCGTACGGCCTTGTTGACCTTGTCATGATCGTACGGGTGGGTTTAATTCAATCACAAATGACGAGTTGAACTTAGCTAGCGCTTATGATTTGTTGACCATAACCAAGGTCATAAGTTGCTAGGGGTAAAAACAGATATTGAGTATTTCAAGTGTTGAAATTTGCAATGAGATTGCATATCTTCTATGAGATAAGTGGATCCCGATACCTACTGCGAGTAAGTGTTACTCTTGGAAAAGTTTTCCACTTTACAATTAGCTGATCCAGTAGATGTCTAAGAAAGGTATTAACGGGATTATGCCCCTGTGGAAACGAGGTTATGTAATTAGTTCCATGCGAAAGCATGGGGAGACTCTTTCGGAGTACCAATACCTGTCTGGCTGACCGATTGGCGAACTTATAGGGTGTAATTAATCCCGGCTAATCTTACCTTTTAGGTTTTGAACGAAGATTTGATAAAAACAGTGAGAGCCATCCTGATTAGATAAGATAACAACCAATCTAATCTTGAAAAGAGCGCACGCTAAAGCGTTTCCTTCTTTCTTTCCTGGTAGCGACCATGAAACGCCTAAATCAAGATAATAATATGGATGTATTGACCGAACCCGCTTATTATACTGAGCCGGGGAACGTTGGTTCCGTTCTATCTTATGATTGTCATAAGTCTGAGTAAGGAATAAAGGAATGTCAGGATTCCTACGCAACCCGAACGAAGAAAGAGCATGTTAATATATCTTCTTCGGGTGTGTCCGTTACCGAAAACCGTTTCTCAGTTTGCTCTACGTCCTGGGTATTGGATACCGGATCAAGATCCCACATTTATAATTTGTTACATGGGTTAAGGAGAGGTAGAGAACTGGGAAAGGGTGATATGTCTCTCAAAGTGGGGAATGGAGTAATTGTTGCAGCCAAAATATTTGGTGAATATCAGTTAGTATTACCAAATGGTAATACATTGATTCTGAGCGACTGTTATTTCGTACCAAAAATGTTATGAATATTTTTCCTAAATCAAGTGTTGATTGGGTTTGGTACGTTGTGTAACGGTATATACGTTCTAAATCAAAACACAGTTCTAAACATACAGAACACACACAAGAGGAAAAGTTCAGAAATGAACGAAGCTTTCTTGTGGTATTGTAGACTGGGTCATATCAATGCTACAAGACTAGCCAAGTTATATAAAGATAGATATTTGAATTAGTTCGAATTTACATCTTATGAAGCTTGTGAGTCATGTCTCAAAGGCAAGATGACCAAAACTCCGTTTACTAGACACGGAGAAAGAGCTACTGAACTCTTGGGACTGATATATAGTGATGTATGCGGTCCTATGTATACACATGTCAAGAATGGTTCCTCGTACTTCATTACATTCACCGATGATCTCTCAAGATACGAACATGTGTTCCTTATAAAACACAAATCTGAATTTTTTAAGAAATTCAAAGAATATAAGTGCGAAGTAGAGAACCAAACGGGTAAAAGTATTAAAATCCTACGATCTGATCGGGGAGGAGAATACTTAAGCATGGAATTCCGAGACTACTTAAAAGAGAATGGGGTTCTCTCTCATCTTACTCCTCCGTATACACCACAGCACAATGGAGTATCGGAGCGGAGGAATCGCACCCTATTAGATATGGTGCGCTCTATGTTGAGTAATGCTGAGTTACCTATTTTCTTTTGGAGTTATGCAGTTGAGACAGCTGCATTGAATAGGGTTCCGACCAAATCCGTGCCTATCACTCCATATGATATATGGAATGGGAAGAGACCATCTCTTAAACGAGTTAAGATATGGGGTTTTCCGGCCTATGTTAAAAAGCAAAACCCGGACAAGCTCGAGACAAGGTTTGTTTTGTGCAAGTTTGCGGGATATCCAAAGGATTCATATGGATATATCTTCTACCATACTGAGGAATAAAAAGTGTTTGTTTCTCAATATGCCTCCTTTTTAGAAAAGGAATTTCTTGTGAAAGAAATTAGTAATAATGAGGTAGAACTAGAAGAAGTTCCAGATACACAAAATATAACTGACGATTTGGTAGAACCGGAGGATTCAATAGTCCCCAACGAAGCTCAGTCACTCCACAGATCTAGTAGGGTTTCTCATCTACCTGAGAGATCTACGGCTTTCTCAAAGACAGAGGGAGTGTGGATTGCATCATGGAAGATGATGACCCAACTAGTTTTGAGCAGGCCATCACAAGTGGAGACTCTGTGAAATGGTTGGATGATATGCGATCTGAGATAGAATCCATATACACCAACAAAGTATGGACTTTGGAAGTTCTCCTGAAGGGGTAAAACCCATCGGGAGCAAGTGGATCTTTAAGAAGAAAATTGGTGTAGATGGAAAGTTTGAGACCTTCAAAGCTGGACTTGTAGCAAAAGGTTTTCGTCAACAACCGGGTGTTGATTATGATGAAACCTTTTTTCCAGTGGCTATGCTTAAGTCCATCAGGATCCTACTTGCCATTACCGCATACCATGACTACGAAATCTGGCAGATAGACGTCAAGACCTCTATTCTAAATGGTGATTTAGAAGAGAGCGTGTACATGACACAACCAGAGGGCTTCGTAGACAATGGGAGCAGCGGAAAGGTGTGCAAGCTGCTTAAATCAATCTACGGATTAAAGCAGATATCGCGGAACTGGAACATCTATTTTGATAAAGCAGTCAAAGAGTTTGAGTTCATAAAAAACGTAGATGAACCATGTATATACAAAAAGGTTGTAGAGAGTAGGGTTTTCTTCCTCGTATTGTACATGGATGACATACTCTTGATAGGAAATGATATTCATATGCTACACTCGGTCAAGCTTTTCTTATCACAAAAGTTCTCCATGAAAAATCTAAGTGATGCCTCCTACATCATGGGGATAAAGATCTATAGAGATGGATCTAAACGGATGATGGGATTGTCCCAATCCACATATATTGACACCATACTAAATAGGTTTAGTATGGAAAATTCTAAGCGTGGTAATTTGCCCGCTTGTTCAAAAAGCACTTTCTCCAAAGAGATATCTCCCATACTGATTTGGAAAGGGCTCGCATGCAAGGGATACCTTATACTTCTGCAATTGGGTCAATCATGTATGCGATGTTATGCTCCAGACCGGATGTAGCTTATGCACTTAGTGGTAAGTAGGTATTAATCAGATCCTGGGGAGAAACACTGGACAGCTATGAAGAACATTCTTAAGTACTTGAGAAGAACTAAAGAAATGTTCTTTGTGTATAGTAACGGAGAACTTCAGGTGGAGTACTTTACCAATTCGAGCTTCCAGAGTGATAAGGACGACAGCAAGTCTATCTCGGGTTTTGTCTTCACCATCAATGGAGGGACGGTATGTTGGAAGAGTTCCAAGCAATATACCGTAGCAAACTCAACGATGGAGGCTGAATACATCGCTGCCAACGATGCTGCCAAAGAGGTGTCTGGATGAAGAAGTTCATTGCTGAACTTGGTGTGGTTCCATCCATTGAGCATCCAATACCTTTGTATTGTGATACCAATGGAGCTGTGGCTTTAGCCAAGGAACCCCGGTCCCATCAGAGATCCAGACATATTCTTAGGCGATATCACCTGATCCGGGAGATAGTAGATCGACAAGAGATCGAGGTCAGGAGAGTTGACACGAATATAACACAGCGGATCCACTCACGAAGGCCCTCCCCGAGACACAGTTTGAGCGACTTTTTGGGATGTTGGGTATGAGATACTACAACAACTGGCCTTAGTGAAAGTGGGAGATTGTTAGGAATATGTATATCCTAAAGGCCATTATTGTATGATATAGTGGATGCTTGGACATATATATAGAGGACTTTCTTGCTCGACATGATAGTATGCTATTTGGTTGCTCTTTATCTTAACATGTACACTTGTATTACTATACTGTCTCTCTGATACATGTTGATAAAGCCCTTAGGATGTTTGCTTGACTATCAGGATTATGATGCGGATCATACTACTGGGACTTGTGTTGTCCACAAGTACATCCTTTAATTGTTCCTAGTCGAGGGGATATCGAGACAAGGCATCGATATTCCATAGTAGACTAGTGTGTACGTTTCTTGACCCTGTAGGGGGCAATGGTTGATCCCATAACCATTGGTGTTTGACATCAAAGATTGTATACATGTGCTCATTAGAGAATAGGTACACCGAACAGGACTCGCCGAGAACTCCTAGATGGTAATATACCTATCGTCGGATAGCAGTTTTCTGGTGACACTGGTACAGGTTAGTCTGTAGACCCGAGAACGTCATAGTATCTTGTGTGGTTCCCACCGTGCTTTGATTTCTTCCCTACCACGGCTCAAAGGAGTCATGCAAACAGGCGGATTTTGGGTACAGTCCCGAGTCACATGGAGGCAGTGAGCGATAAGAAGGGTTTCGTCTCTCCCGGTATAGAGAGTTGATGTTGCGCTATACTCGATTGGCTATAACAGTAAGTCCCTGGTCAAGGCTTATGAGATTTTCTGTTAAGTGTTATCAGTAGTTTTTCGAACCGTTATGAGCCATACATCGGTATGACTTATCAAGTCACTAGGGTATGACGATTCCATCCCTAAACTTGATATGCGATATATCAGACGAAGAGACCGAACTGTATGGTAAGTGTTACTTATAGGGTTCATGGGAGTTTTGACAAGCTTGCTTATTGATCTTCTAATCGCTCGATACATGGATAGTCGTTACGTTCAGCTAGTACCGCTGACGGCTTGTGGGTAACTGGTGTGATCATTACCTACTGCTGGCGTATTGATAAGTTTTTAGAGTCCCACATAGAGGTTTCCTATCTCAAGCGAAATGAAGTAGGGCATATATGCTGATATGTGCGGGAGCCTGATTAAATACGAGTATGTGATACCGTATTTTAATCTGGCGACATATGATATCGTTAGGTTATATGTGATATAACCGGATTATTGAATCAAGTGTTGATTTGATAATATGATATACAGATAAATGATATTAGTTGGTTATATATAATATAATCGGATTATTAAATCAAGTGTTGATTTAATAATTTGATCTATATTTATATTTGATATAATTATATGTTAACTAATATTAAGCTCACTTAAAGTTAATATTCTCTTAATACATATTTATATATATGTGTAATATACATATTTATATATATGTGTGATATATATATATATATATATATATATATATATATATATATATATATATATATATATATATATATATATATTTGGATTAATCTATTTTGTGAAAATAGATTAAGAGGTGGAAAATGTGAGATATTTTGGGCATGGGTGTGAAGCATGGCTCATTCATTTCTTTATTAGTTTGGCATCACTATTGAAGCATGGTTGGAATAAAGTATTGGAATTTATTCCATACTTCAATAAGTGAGGGTTTTGTATAAGCCATTCTACACCTGATCATTTTCATGCTAGCGCATTCTCTCTAACTCTCTTCATCTTCTTCTTCCTCCTCCAAAAGCCCTAACCCTCATATGAGTTGTAAACCCTAAGACTTTAGAGTATACAAAGTGAGCTAAAATCCCTACTTCATCAATCTACTCTAAATTAGCACTTTAGAATAGGTTGTTTACTTCACTAATAGGAGATTAGTGAAGAGGTAGCTTGACCTAGAGAAACTTCGGATGGATCATCTTCGATACAAAAATCGCGAAGCAAGCTCGATCCTTCTTCAAGTGGAACTACGAGGAGTCGTAGGGACTACTACCCAGAGCTTTAGAAGTGAAGGACTTGGTCTACAAAGGTTGTTATTTCTTTCACTTAGTATAGTTTTTGTGATATCATTGTTTAAACCCTAATACTCTAGTTAGATTCTAAGTTAGTGTAGCTTAGCATCCAAGAAATTTTAAAATTGCATGCTTAATGCCGGTATAGACCTTGTGGTGGTGCTAGGAAACACTTTCACACAATCTCTTTTAATGTGCATGCTAGTGCAAGTAGTGCACAAAAATTAATTGTGTTGCCATTACAATTTTGTGACCGTTAGCCTTCAATGGCATTGGTCGCGTGACTCTAATTTTGAGCTACCGACTTATCGATTCCTTTCAATCTCGTGGCACGATCGTGTCAAGGCACAATACAAGGAGCACACGGTTAACTTAGCTATCGTCCTCTAAAACCCATTCCTTTCAATCCCGAGCTTCCTTCAGGCCGCCCCTTCTTTTTTGTCCTCCACCTCTAATAGTTTCCATTTTTGTATCGGTCCTGCCACCTCGCACTCCTTGACATGGCAATCACGTTCCATGTAAGGATAAGTGGCCATATTGAGCCACAATTCCTCTTGCTTCTTACCTCCGTCGTACCTCCATCAAGCTAGGTCAAGGATATATACTCTTTAAGTTCAAATAACCCTTTCATGGATAAGTTCAAAGGACCCGTTTCGATGGCCGATGCCCCATAAGTAAAGACGAACACAACGCCTTCCTATTCTTCTGGCTAAGATGGCTGCTAAGAAACCATCATCGGTCTTATCTCCCCCTTGTCGCGGCCAAACTAAAAATCCGGATTTCCCTTTCGGTCTCTTTCTTTTGTCTAACCTTTATCGTTGCCTCAGTCAAAGGGGCTGAAGATAAGCTCCCACAAAAGACCGCCTAAACAGGCCCTCTGTGGGTCCTGTAATTATGGCTTTATTTTTTGCTTTCCCTCTTTTCGAGGGAGTCGATACTCAGTTCACCGAGGGTGGTCATCTTCATCTCCTCGTCCAAACCAAGCTTTCCTTTGAGCATTACCTCTATTTCTATTCATCAAGCAGATTCCCATGCCTTTCCTGTTTATACCTATCTAGTCGGCGAGTACCCTGACTCGTTCGGTAATAGGGCGTTCAAGAGCATATATCCTCTTACCTCACGACCTTCTCTTCAACGTCGTGAATGACTACAAGAACGGCGACGAGGCCTATCACCCTCATATAGAGGCCTGCCAATTAGGGATGGCTTAGAGCATCCTTGGTCCCATTGTTTATTCGGTCACCTGAGGGTTATCCTTGAAGGACTCACTTGAGCCACATTACCAGGTTCTCGTCCTATTTGATAAAGTTCACTAACCATTTTATTGCCTACAAGCCGACCGGAGCGACCGTCATCATTCGTATAGCCACGTTCACCCAATGGTGGGTGAGATTCTGGGCCCGGTTCTTACCTAAGTCACCGGATGTCTTACTGGCCTCGGATCGAGACTCTGCAACTGCTGGGAAGTAACAGGTCGGAAGGAAGACACTATTCCCCTCGGTACTCGCCCGAGACACGCAATCCAGGCCAAGGGGCATCTTTATCGACCGAGGATCCAACTCCCCCACAGGTTGGCATGGAAAAAACTTCTATGCAAAGGCTTGAATGGTACAAGTCACTTATAAACCCTTGAATAGCTTCTCTTGCACAAAACTCAAATCCATCCAAGGGTTTATAAGTGGCTTGCGTGGTACAAACTCTTGCATGCTAGTTTTTTCCGGTTGATATTGTTTCCAGTGGAGAGACCCTGAATCCCTCTCAAGGAGAGAAATTTTTTCTCAAAAGGCTCGTAAAAGATTATCTAAAATTTAAAAGATGAATGCACACCAATTTTTGAAAGAAATATTAAATTTTTTTGGCTATAATAGTTATACAATGAGCTCAATAAAATGAAATTTTATTATATCTGAAGTTTGATAAATTAAAGGCTTTTTTAATTCTAACCTCCCAAATCCTGATATTTACTTTTTACCCTTCTCAAACTCTTAAGTTACACTTATCATACCCCCACTCCGTTAAGTCAACAACTTTTTGGAATGTTCCGTTTAGTTTTAACTAACTAAACGGGATAGTTTAGAAATGAGTATTAAATTCATTTTTTATTCATCTTCATCATGGAACGTGGTTATTTCAAAATAAGGATCATTTTCAAAATTGAAATTCAAAATTTGAGTTCTTATTCTTCTTCTTCTACTACTACTACTACTGGTGTTTTTTGCACGTGTGTTGCACGCAATTTTAGAAATTGTATTGATAAGTTTTCTTTATTAATTCAACTACATGCATTACAGTTGTAATATAATAATGACGTGGCAATTTAATTACGTGCATCACACTTATAAACTAGTAATGATGTGGCATTAAATTACGTGCTTTGCACATAAAAAAAATGGTGTTTTCTTGTTTGATTTCTCTGAATAAATAAGAAGCCGCATCACCAATCAATTTCAAAATTAAATAATCCCCTTTCTTTTGCCATATAATAGCAGAGATAGAGATAACCACCTCATCTAAAATTAAGATGAACAATGTAAGAAAGAGTAACACTTTACCTAGGCTTGAAATCCAGATCTAGAGTGCCTGCTATTATTTGGCCATGCTATTAGAAATAATTAAGATCCAACGGTGGTACTAGAGTAAAACAGGGGCCTACAGGTTTGTGTTTTTTCATGTGGATGATGGTAGGATTTACACAGCATGGAAAAATAGTAGAGAGCAATAGCAGCGACTTCTGGTCCTTAAAATCCTACCACAATCTACCTAAGACAAAATGGTGAGATCTACAACATCTGGATACTAGTGCCAAATAAGTTATCAGGATTGAAATTGTTAATTTGAATCTCAGGATGACGACACGTGACAGGAAAAATCTCAGGATTTTGATTATAAAAACTAGTGTTTTGGCACGTGCGATTGCATGTCGTTATAGATATTCTATTGTTGAATTTTTTTATCGATTTAACTACATGCATCGCAATTTTTGGATAATAATGAAGTGACAATATAATTACGTACATCGCACTTGTAGAACAATAATGGCATGTCATTTAATTACGTGTATTGCACATAAATCAATGATATTTTTTGTGTGATTTCTTTGAATGAATAAGACGCTACATCACCAATCAATTTCAAAATTAAATGACGCCCTTCCTTTTGCCCTGTAACAACAAAGATATCAAAAAAGCCACTCCAATCTTCCCAAACCTTTGAAGTAAAAGTACTAGAACTTTTACACATGCGATGCACATGTGTATGGTAAGAGAAAGAGTTAGAGAAAGAGCCGTGGGTTGTGTGTCAACTTATTTAAACAGTTTATTGAAAATATATTAATTATTGGGTTCTTTTTGAAAAAAAATAATTGGATCATTTTGACCAACAATTATTATCTCTGAATGGTAAAGGGTTAAAAAGGTAAACTAATTAGTATGAAAATATGAATTGGCCTACTTTGGGGTTAGAGTTTTATGAGCAAATTTTCTCCTTTTTCTTGCATTATCTAATTGGGAGGAAAAACATTTTGTCATGCCCGAACGAGTTATAGTTATAATAGTAAGGATTTAAAAATTAAGGAAGTGTTCCTGAGAAACTCTCGGAAAAAACTAACAAAAGAGGGACAATTTTTTGCATTAGGCCAAATTTAAAAAATAAATACAAAAATAGGCCACTTTCAAAAGTATTTTCAAATATAGGCCGCTTTTGGACAGGTAGGCGCCACGTTAACGCTAGCTCGGTGCTGGCACTAGCGCTTTAATAAAAAATTTATAAAGGACGCAGTTTGGAACCGCACCCCTTACAAATGCCTGGGGCACGCTTTGAAAGTGCGCCACACTTTTAAAATGCGCCCCATAGCTTTCTTTCCCGTAGGAAGAGATACCAAATCCTATGTTTGATTTTGCTCAAGAGCTAACATTTTCTCACTCATAGTTGCTATTTACCCCGTATGCGACAATGCCTCAAACAATGACATAGGTAGAGAATGTGAAACGATTGAGGAAATAAAAGCCCAATAAGAATGAGATTTCTTTTCTCAAGGTAGCAACAACGTCAAGGTCAAATGAGTGTGGATCTTGAGACGGTGAACATGCACCTGCGACTCGGTTGTACACTTGTACGCACTCGTCGAGCATATACCTAGTCACTGTTGGAGTCACTTACCAGAGGCAAGTTTGTGGATTCAATAGAGGGAGCAGGGCGCGTGAGTGACATCTATGGGGTCAAAAGAAGGCTCTTGTATGATTTGGAGATAATAAATATCTAAAGGGAAGGCCTCGTTGATAGCCGGAAGTGCTATTCTCATAAAAGTACGATGAGAACTCATAAAAGGTGACATCAGCATAAATAAATCGACATTGCAACTCAGGGCTATAGCATCGATACCCTTTCTGGGTGTGAGAATAATCAAGAAAGACACTTAAAGTAAAAGCAGATCTTGAAAGGAATAAAATGGAATGAATAACTTGGCCAATAAATAAATGACAAGTGGTAAGAACTGCAACTCTCTAAAAAGACTTAGGTACTCGTATATGAAAGAGAAGAGTATAAGTAACCTTTAGAAGATGTCTATTCTTTCTTTCCGTCGCCCTTTTTTGTTGGGGATGTATGCGCAAGATGATTCATGAGTAATTCCGGATTTCTTCATGCGTTCTCTGAAGAGCGCACTGAGTATTCTCAAGCATTATTACTGTGCAAGCAACCAATTGAAACCCTAACTTGATTCTTGATTTCGGCATAGAAATTTAGAAATTAGGAAAGACTTCATTCCAAGATTTTGTTAAAAACAACCTTATCATACGAGAGAAATCATCAATCAAAGTCAAAGTCACGTAATCACCTCTAAGATACAGCCGGTAAAGCCCTCATACATCAGAATAAACGAACGCAAAGTGTTTGTCAGCTTTGTTATTGACAGGTGATTGGTAGCTACAACGATTATACCCATCCATCTTACATAACTCACCTTCTCTGGTATCACTCTTCTCTCCACTGACTCGAGTGGGGAAGTTCTTCATCAAAGTGTTGTAGGTAGATGAGAAAGAAATAGTGGCAGCATTCTCTGAAGGGTCTACCAGACTCGAACTCTGGCCCCATTCGTTCAAGAAATACAATCATAAGAAGAGCCTTGTGTCTTCTTTTCATCTCTGCAATATCGCTAGTAATATAGAAAACATCTCTGATACCTCATTTGTAATCTTCTTTTAGTCGAAGTAATACTGATGGAGAGTATGAGATCCCTGCTGGATTTGATACAAAATCTGAACAAGATCGAAAGCTCAGGAGAGGTCATGTTTCCCGAAGTAGAGATTCGTGAGGCAATCCCATATTTTTCTCACTGTCTTGAGGTTTATTACTAGCTCCATTAGTTGTCTATCCATAGAGCTCATTATGAGATGGCATAGACGGGCATGGTCCTTTCACTCAAGGGTCATAGGAGAACGCATAGTCACATAATTCGCGAATTATTCTGCAAATTCGCGAATTATGTGATTGCCGATTAAATCTGCGAATTATTCGCCATTACCGAACGCGCCGAATTATTACCGAATAATTCCCGAATTATTCGCGAATTATTAAAAAAAAGCGAATTATTCAAAAAACAGCAAATAATTCACGAAATCAAAATCTAGCGTCTCATATATTAATTTTATATTAATTTTTTGCTCGAAATCCTTCCCGAACATTTCACGAACGCTTACCGAATCTTTCTCGAATATCTGCCGATTTTTTCCGAACAGTTCTCCGAATCCGAATTTTCAACCTTGCCGAATTATTGCCGAATCACGAATTTGTGACTATAAGAGAACGTGGACTCATAAGAAGATCACCTTTCCCCATTTCCAACTATGAAAATTATCCTTATTGAGCTTAAAATCGATCATTTTGGTCGCAACAACCTTTATTGATGTAACGGGTTTACTCACATCTCTTCAAAACACTCCAAATCTTAAAAATCACCTCTTAATGATCGATCTCCCTAGAGATCCAATCAACAACAAAATCAACATCAAGAGAATGGATCTCTCCATATCTAAAACTAAAGATCATGATTAATCTCCCAAGATCTAATCACCGATCTAACAACAACCGTCCCAAACACAAATATGGATCCAAACTCGGTGTCCGATAGTTCAATCATCTCGACAACACAATCCACACGATAGATCTTGAGAGATAGTGATAGAAACATCAAGATCAAAGGTTATCAAACCTTAGATAAGAGTCATGAAATCATAAAACTCAAAATCAAACATGGGACATAGCTGAGCTCGGGATCTTGGCTAGGCTCAGGAGAAATATCTGCAGGGGCTTCGACGAGATCTGAGCTCATGATCTGCAGGGGCTTCGATGGATGAAGTCGAACCATCTAAGCAAAGTCGACAGAATCTGAAGGCTTCAACGGATGAGGCGAGGACGACAATGATGGAGGCGAGGTTCGCCCGTGATAGGGAGGCAAGGTCGATGGCGTTGGAGTTGGATCTAGGTTTTGGTTAAGTCAATGGTTGTTGATATTTAGTGAAGGGTTGTGATGAACGGCCTTGCTACCATCAACTATTATAATGCAAAAGGTAGGTAGTCTTTTTATTTCATATTGATTGCTAACGTGGTTTTCTCATTCTTTAAGAAAAGTCAATAAAAACCTAACCAAGTTTAATAACCGCAACTAACCCTATCACTCATCATCAAGCAAACTAACCCGTCGTTTAAAACTATCTGGGTTATGTTATAGCTTTTAATGAAAAATTAAAAGAGAGAGATTTGGGAAATGGTTTTGGATAATTAGGGAATAAGCCCCTGACCTTTTTTATATAGACTTGGTTATCTATACATACATCACTCTAATTACATGTAGCAAATCATGCTTAGAATACTCTAGAATCCATTGAATATTATAGCACATTCTATCAATGGATATTGTCATATTAAAGGTAGTGTTTTGTTTCTAAATATTGTCTGGTCTAGATATAAAAAATGCTATTGTGTAATTGTTTGTTGATGGTAGATTTTGACGACAAAGGAAGAAAATCAAACTTCATATTGAGTACTCAAATTCTGATATGCTAAGAAGCGTGGATACTTATATTTGCTCGTTGTTTTGTGTCCAACTCGTTTTTGACACTTGGACACTCAAATATTTCGCTAGACATCGTGCCCGACACACTTAGGCTGTGCCAGCCCGAATAGAACATTTCTGATATATCCACAAAGCGTAGAGGATGGAAAATTAGAATGTGGAGTATGTGTGGACAACTTTAATATGGACATAAGAATATTAAATATTTTTAATCTCTCTCATGATAGACTCGACTTGGGAGTGAAGATCCAAATTGATGCAAATAATGAAGTTAAATCTACGAAAGTTGGCTCCAACTAAAAAGGATTAATATTTTCTTTTTTAACTTTTATGGATTGTATTCTTGTGTATTTTTCCTTTAGTTTTATGTACACTCATTTGTTTATGCTCAAGGAAACTTAGTTATGGATAAAAGTTATAATATTGATTTATTTTTATCACGCTTTTAAAGTTATACTAATATATATATATATATATATATATATATATATACACACACACAGAGAGAGAGAGAGAGAGAGATAATATAGTTGTATCCCCGTGTCTTCCTTGTAACAAATTTAGCGTGTCCCGTATTCGTGTCAATATTCATGCATGAATATTATGCGTTTGTTGTGTATTCTTGTTGTATGTGTGTGTTCCGGCTGTCGGGGTGTAGGCTTCTATCCCATTAAGAATGTATAGAGCGAACGCCCATCACTTGTGCTTTCAACCGTTTCGAGTAAATTTCGGCAGCACCTCCCCGCTGTTCTCCGAGTACACTGTAATAGAATAGATAATCATTTCAAAGCTGTGAAACAACGTTGAAATGAACATCTAATCTATCTTTGTACACGGAGAACCAGCAGAAAGGTACCGACGAAATATCTCGAAACGGATGAAAACACAAGTGAATGAAAGCGTTTGCTTTATACATTCTTAACTTGTCCACACGGGACAAATCTATGGGTTACCATACGATTGAAGTTTCTCGTCGCGTAGACTATACGACGGTTGTTAGTATCGAGTTATACTGTCCGATATTTAACAAGCTTCGTATAGTTCTAGGTCACGACGAGCATCGCACGTATGTTAACCGATAGACGGGGACTAAGTGGCGCTTTTAGTTTCATATATGAGTATCGATGGGAATATGAAGGTTTCATATTATCATCGAGTATCATATATTGGTTTTAACCTGAATATCTCGAATCGCTCTCTAATTATGCGTTTGTTGTGCATTCGTGTTGTATGTGTAACATGATTTTAAACCATTGAGATCAAGATTGATAGAACTAACATTCTACATTGCAATAGCATTCATCAACCAAAAACTATTATTGCAATGGCATTCATCTATAACAATCAACAATTAAAACTACAAATGTATGATACTGATATCATAAACCGTTATACGCAACATATGAATTCACATGGCTGAAACATGCATCAAAATATTGAAGTAGGGGGACAAAAAAAACCCTATTTGATTATCAAATGCATTGGTTTGTATGATTTATATGTATGTATTTGAGTGCTGCAATTCCGAAATTTGCTTTAACTTGTACGTTACTTTATGTTGTTAATTTGATCATTTTTAAAATTGTAATTGGTTCTACACATAATTATTTCGTTATTGTAACAGAAAATTTTGTTTCTTTCGATATGAAACAGATACGATATACGATATGATAAATAAAAAAACGAAACACAAACCGTATCAAGAGTTAACAACTTTGATTATGTCATATACGCGGGCCGATATTTTCATATTAGCCAATAGGAAAAAATAGATTGCGGTCTGGATATGGCATATTGGCAGATGTTACCTATATGCATACATGCATGTTGTCTCCCCATTTTTTCATAAATTAAACCAACTTTTCTATACATGCTAGTAATTACTGGATACATTCAGGTTAAATGCATAGAGCTAGCCGTAATTTCTTCTACGGTAAACTTTCATCAATGCAACAGTTTGGTTCGCCTAACTAGATCGCCATTTACGAACACAATCTATTTATATGACATGATTTTATACACTTAATTTTACCACATTTAATGAAAATGAATCATTCATGATATGATACATGTATATACATCGATACCCAATCCCAACCTAACCCTAGCCCCAGCCCCAGCCCCAGCCCCAACCCCAACCTAACCCTAGCCCCAGCCCAGCCCAGCCCCAACCTAACCCTAACCCCAGCACGCCCCAGCTAAACCCCAGCCCCAGCCCCAGCCGCAGCCGAACCCCAACCCTAACCCCAACCCCGACCCCGACCCCGACCCTGACCGCAACCCCTGCCGAACCCCAACTCCAACCGCAACCCCAGACCCAGCCATGAACCCTAGCCCTAAATAATCAAAAAATTCTTTAATTTAAATGAAGATTTACTAACCTGAACGGCGGTGGCGACGACGAGAACGGCGGTGGCGATTTGGGGATTTTGTTTCGCTGTCGATCGAGAGGAAGAAAGAGAGCATAGGCGATCGATCTGTGCTTTTATTAAATCGCTATTTAGTTGCCCCTACGGATTTGTCCGTAGGTCCTTGGTTTGCGGCTCCGTAGGGGCAAACACCAAATTAAGAATTAATATTTTTATTCTTGAACGTCTAGGCCCATAGGGGCAACCTTTTAGCCCTACGGATTAATCCGTAGGGCCAACATAAATCTGCCCCTACGGATTTCAATATCCGTAGGGGCAACCCCCTATTTTAGTAGTGATGCTTCATAGTCCATATGCATAATTATAAAGCTATAGACTACGTAGCCAAGTTTAAGATTTTCACATTTTGAATAATGTTCGACAATTAGATTCTACTTATTTGTAACATAAAAAGCCAAGCTTGGTCGCGTGCTACTTAATAAGGAGCCACATTTTTAGAAGTATGAGGATGGTGAGGACGGACCCATAAATTTCATAAGAGAGGGATATTACAACTTTGTCATAAGGGTATTTTTTACTAAACCCCATCCGCTTTTTGAGGTTTTTGAGATAACCACATTAAACTTTAATACTGTTATAAAACCCCATTAAAGGGTATTTTCATAAAAAAAATTGAAAGGTATTTTTGTCAAAATATATCATATTTCGTTCATTTTGAGTTTATTCAATCTATCCGTAAGACATTTTGGGGCTATTCTGTCCATTGTGGCTTGCACGAATTAATCAAAATAACGATTTCATACAATATTGATAGATCGATGGAGTTTTATAGTATTTTTGAAGTTCAAATAGGGTTATCTCAAAAATCCCAAAGGTGGATGAGATTTAATAAAATTTACCCTTCTTATAAACAAATGAAGCAAAAACTAGGAAAGCCATATACACAGAGTGATGTGCATAGCAGATATTTGGATATATGAAAGCGATATGATTAACTTGTTAACCACATACTTGCCCTTTTTATCTCGTACCTTGATATGGATGTCATTTAAATAACATGAATTCAGATACGGTACGAGACACGATACAACGCGGATTTGCGGATACATAATTTTTCAAAAGTTTAGGGTACGCTAATTCATTATTGCATTGATCATATACATAGTTATAAAATCCTTATTTTAGCAACTATAAACTTCGAATATAAATTACTATAAACTTAGAATACAAATAATATATTATTGTTGATGCATGGATTCAGCCATTGAGACATGTTTACTACATCTAGATCACAATACAAATTTTCAGAACGTCCCAAAAAGAGTTTTAAATATATCTCGATAAATATGAAAGACTTCTTTATGGATATGAATATGATACGGTTACGCCTACTCGACGATGACGATTCAATGCAGCATTCATGTAATCATGTCATCAGCTCCATTTCTCTATGCTTTTATTCTCTTAAAAGAAAATTCTTCTTGACTTTCAGTGATGTGTTAAACATGGTGCTAGAATCAAAGCAACCCAAGGATCTATATATTATTGAAGAGAAGGAAAGCTTATTATTAGAGAAAAACAACACATTAAAGAGGAGAGGGGATCTCTCTATTTATGTGAAAATAATCTTGGCAAACAAGTTACATAAAATCTTCTCAAATATTTGAAAATATCAAATTATTTAACTACAAAACAACACTTTACTTGACTCCTAAGCAATTATTTATTAATTCAACTAACTCCTATTTCTTAACACTACTCAAGCTAGAGTGTATATATGATCTTCTCTACGCTTATTACAAAAAAATTCTCACTGTTGAACTCCCAACTCCCCAGCGGTCTTGATGACGACTTGCAACGAGCCAACTGAACTCGCATATTTTGTGAACTTTCTTGTGACTTCCGTGATATCTTGAAAACTTGTAACATGCGGCTTCCATGCTTCTTGAAAACTTGTGACTTCCGCTGCTATCTTTGAAAATTTTCTATTTCTGTGATCTTCTCTTAGGAAAATGTGGCTTCTGTGCTATCATTGAAAACTTTCGACTTCAATGTTGTTTTTTATCTGAGCTTCCAGTTTCGACTTGACCTGTATCTTGATAACTTGTTCAAACACTTCGGACTGTCTTGAGCAGCTGCAACACTTTTGTAAACTTGTTTAGATGGCTTCTTATAATAATTTTCTTCAACAATCTTGATGGACTGAACTCTTGCACAATATTGTTGGTTTGGCTGAACCACGCTCTCGTTGACTTGTCTTGACAAGCTATCAAGGTCTTCCTCTGGGAACTCGTTCAAGAGATGGCTTCATGCTGAACCAGTTGTTACCACCGTTCTTAATATCTTAAAAACTCTTTAACAACTCGGCAAGATTTTTCTCCGACTAGAACTGACTCTAGAGGTTGCGTACTTCAATGAATAATGCACAATTTGTCGGTTGTCCTTATAGACTAGTCCGGGCTCTTCCTGAGCAACACTCGTTAGAGGTTGCTCCATACACATGGACGCAATGTGTCGAACAAAACGATCACAACAAACTAACAATATCAACCAACGAACGAGTGCCAGTTTCAAACTCGAGCACATATGAACGAGCAAATATTTCGAATGAACAAATAAACTGACAATATCAACCACAAATGAGCAATGGCTTCCAACAAACAAATGAATATCTACTATGATCGAACAACCCAAATGATCTTGAATGAGCTTCATTTAGGAGCCTCAACAAATAACTTCAACGAATTTCTTTTACGTGCTACTTGCACAAAACTCAATGAATCGAACGAACTTGGTTAATTTCAACCATTAGGCATTAATTTTAACGAACTTCAACAATCGTTTTAACAAATTTCAACTTGAACAAACTTTTATAAACTTGAACTTCAACGAGCAGCTTGCATGAGTTTCAATGAGCAGTTTTAATGCTTGAACAAATTTAAGCGAACATGTTGATCTTCAAACTTTACTAATAGTTTGAACAAAAATCAACAAATTTAAATGAAAAGTTTCAGCAGTTTGAACTTTCCTTTCATCAACTTTGGAAATCTTCAATGTTGAACAACGAACAACTCTGAAGAACTTCAATGTCGAACGATGAACTTCAAATTCGAAACTTCAAACACCTGAACAAATTCCGATAAACAACTTCGTCAAATTCTTCAACAAACAACAACTGAGCCTTTTATCTTAAGCATATGGGGTAGGCTACAAGAACCAACATGAGAATCATGCCGGATCCAGCACATCAATCCTCCGCCTCCGCTCACTCCTATCGGACAATAAACTTTCATTGAAGCCTTTAGCAACCATATCTTTTCGTATCACCCCCTTTCGCGTTTTCTTCGGTCTCTCTTTCGCCCTTTTGACATTGCCTATATCGAGAGTATTCATTTTTCGAACCAATACTTTCATAGGTTTGTGTCACACATGACCAAACCATCTTAACTTGTTTTTCCGCAACTTCTCCTTCATAGGTGCTACACCAATTTTTGCACGAATATCATCATTTCACGCCTAATCTTTTCTAGTGTTACTACACATGCAACGAAGCATGCACATCTCCGCTACATGCATCTTCTGTGTATGATGTTTTTAGGAGCCCGACATTCCGTACCATATAATAAGGTAGGCCGAATAACGTTCCGATAAAACTTCCTTTTCAACATTAATGGAAAGTTATGATCCCACAAATTCCCTCTTGCACTCTTTCATTTCAACCAACCAGCCTGGATGCTTTAGTTGACATTATTTTTGATCTTTCCATTCTTTTGGATGATGGAACTTAGATATCTAAATTGGTCGCTCGGTGATCTCTTGTCCATCTAGTATTATACCACTGTGGTCTCAACTTGTCTGTTTGCTAAATTTGCATTGCATATATGTTGTCTTGGACCTGCTCAATTGAACCTCCGAGATTCCAACGTTTACCTCCATAACTCCAGTTTGGCATCAACCCCTGCTTTCGTCTCATTTACCAAAACAATATCATCAACGAATAACATACACCAAGATACTTCATCCTGAATAGTTCTAGTAAGCTCATCCATTATGATGGTAAACGGGAATGAACTTAATGCAGATCCTTAATGCAAACCAATTGTAATTGGAAAATCACTCGTTCGGCCACCGTAAGTTCTGACATTTTCCACTACTCCATCGTACATGTCCTTGATTATATCAATGTACTTGACTGAGACTTTCTTCATCATTGTCCCCAATAATGCATCACTAGGTACCTTATTGTACGTTTTCTCTTAGTCAATAAATATCATATGCAAATTTCTTCTCTCTTGAAAACGCTCGACAAGTTGACGAAGCAAATGAATAGTCTCTATCGTCGATTGTCCAAGTATGAACCCAAACCGGTTCTCTGTTATCTTAATATCCTTCCATAGCCTATGTTCAATCATTCTCTCCTAAAGCTTTATGGTGTGACACATAGGTTTTATCTACGGTAGTTTGAGCAACTTTGAATGTCACCTTTATTCTTATAGATATGTACAATGGTATTTTTTCTCTACTCGTTTGGTTTCTTTTTAATCTGCCAAATCTTATTAATAGATCTTTCAGCCATCTAACGCCAATCTCTCCTAAGTATCTCCAAATCTCGATAGGAATTCGGTCTAGACCAACCGCTTTTCTTGATTTCATTCTCTTCATGGCCTCTTTAATCTTATGTATTCTTATTCTACGCATGAATTCACAGTTTATATCTTGAAATTGAATGACAAGTCCATCCAAACCCTTTAGTAAAGCTCTCATTGAACAATTTGTCAAAATAATCTCTCCATCTTTTCTTGATATTCTCATTTCGAACTAAAACCTTATGATCTTTATTTTTGACTCACTTCACCGTATATAAGTCTATTATCTTCCTTTCCCACATCCAAGCAATCATGTATATATTATTTTCAGCTTTCTTAGTGTCCAACTTCTCGTACACCTCCACTTTAGTTTTAGCTTCCCGAATAGTTATCTTAACTTCCTTTTTAGCTATTTTATACTTCTTAAATCTTTCCGTATTTCTACTTTTTTTCAAATCTCTATAAGAATATTTTTGATTTTAATCGCAGTCTTTACTTCTTTGTTTCAGTATGACGTGTCCTTAGATGGTGAAGCACCACCCTCGACTCACCAAGTAGATATCTAACTATCTGCATGATACAACTAGCTATCTTGTTCCATTTTGTATCTGAATCATCTATAAAATTCTTCAATAATTTTTTTAACAAATGTCAATTTCCATGAATTTCAACTCATTTTTAAGCTGCAATTTCAATGCATTTCAACTTTAACAAATTTTAAATTTTGATTTCAATAACGAACCATATCATCACACAATTAGCATTTCTTTCGACAACGAGCAAAACACTCAACTACAAACAGTCCTTGATATACTCGAAGGTACGTGAGGAAAGCTATCAATGCGGATGCTAGATAGCTGCCAAATCCTGATTCTGAGTCTATCCAATCCATCAGAGCTCTCAGCGACCAAAATCGCTTTACTTAACAAGTAGGGGAAAAGCGAAAACAAATAACCCAAAAGATAATGATAAAAGAAAATAACATGAAAAGGAAAAGTTTTTTTCGACTTCTTTTTTATTTTCGGACTTCTTTTTTTATTTTTGGATCCTTTTATATATTTTTATTTTTATTTTACATTAGGGTTTAGCTCAAGTTCTGAGATCTAGGGTTTCTCGAAACATTTCGGCGGCTAGGGTTTTGATGGATTGTCGAAAGAGATGGTTAGGGTTTTCGAAGTCAATGGCGACGCCTTGAACGACCAGGGTTTCGAAGGACTTCATGGCGGAAGCTAGGGTTTCAAGATCTTGATGGGGGATAGGATTTCGACTAGATCTCGAATTGGTGGCGGCTTGACGATGGCGATGACAACGGCTTGGTGATGTTGTCGAATGCGGCGACGACAGTTGATCTTTGATGGTAGAGGTTAAGGTTTAGGGTTTTGGAGTTGTTAATGGAGCTGTAGATCTCGCTATGATACCATGTTAACATGGAGTTAGAAGCAAAGCAACCCAAGGATCTACATGTTATTCAAGGGAATGAAAACTTATTATTGGAGAAAAACAACCCATTAGAGTGGAGAGGGGATCTCTATCTATTTATACTAAAATAATCTTAGCAAACAAGTTACACAAAATCTTTTGGAATCTTCCAAAATATCTAATTATCTAACTACAAAATAACCCTTTATTTAACCCATAAGCAATTATTTACTAACCTAACCAACTCTTATTTCTTAATAGTGCCGATAGTACATAAATTATTTCTATATTACGTCCCTCAATTCTCCTTATGAGAAATTATGAGAATAACCCCTCCACCCTTCTTTAATCTATTCCTTTTGCTATGAGTCTTTTGTCTGCCCTTTCTAAGACATTAAGAAATAAATATCTCACCTTTTCCCCCCTATCTTATCCAACTTATACATGTCTTTCCCATGTTAGTTTCTAGGTATTGGCTGATACATCCTCCATCAACTTTGTTATTTTTTTATATACTCTTCATTATTCTTGATATTATCCAATTCCAACCCCCACCCCCCCACCCCACGCCACCCCCACAACACACACACAATTAAAAAAATTTCATACTGTCCTCTCTGGAGGAAAAAAAATTTGGGGCCGGGGGGGGGGGGGGCGGGGGGGCGTTAAGTAAGCACATAGGAAATGGTTGTGTAGTGAAGATTTTAGGGGGGGTAATATCAAATTTCTAATTTCTAACCTATTATCTGTATTCCCTTATATTTACTCTCACAAGAGCTGCTTTCCAAGTGTCCTCCGTTCCTACTATTTATAATGCAAAAGTTTGGATAAAGGCTCTGTTTTGTATATATTTCTCACAATCAATATTTTTGCTTAGATCATTTCTGCAATGCATTAATGTACATGGACATGGAAGTATCAGTATCTGTGAAGCTCCCTGTCCTGGAAATTCACCCTGATTAAGCAGTTCCCTTAAGTTTAACCTAATTGTGATCATTAATTATTGCTTAGGTTGACAGCTTGTAAAAAAATGTAAACTCATTATAGATTTTCCCCGACTTTTAATCGTACTTCATAGCTGTTTCCATTTTAATGGTGTCATATGTATGATGGCAGTATAATGATTGTTTGGCGGTTGCAGTCCCTGGGATGCCAACAGTATCTTTTTCCTGCCTCATTTGTTTTTGTAAATCATAGGAAGTAAAAATGAAAACTGTAGTCTTTGAAATTAGAAAACTAACTACAAATTGAGTCTGAATAATATCGGTAGTAATCGTGAAGCCAATTAGTGTAAAAAAAATGCTACCAAAGCGGACAGGACTTGCGCATCTTTTCCAGAGGCAAAACCTTGTTGTAAGTCATAGAGACACAGTTTTTTTTATCATGCGGGATAATCCATGCTCATTCTTTGCACTGGACTTAATAAACTAGACCGTTCTTAAAGGAAGGCGCCATTCAATTTAGTGCTTCTGACACAAGATTATTTTATTTGGCTTCAGTAATACATCTTTTCAAGCTCTGAGAAGATGCTCATTGAAGATAGATTTTGAGCCTGCTCTGATCCATGGGAATGTGTAAACCAAGGTTTGAGGTTTCAGCCGAAACCACTGATACGTGGTGGTTTCGTATCGGTTTCTGTGGAGACCGATACGAAACCCGAAACCGATACGAAACCAACCATACAATATCGTTTCGGCTGAAACCTTTAAAACCTTATTTTTTTATACCGTTTTTACTGTCATTGTAATCATTGCAGGCCTTCGTTGTTAGAAAACCGCAAAAAGTAAACCCACACCCTATATTAATACATATCTAAGTACACTTTTCAATATATAGAAGCTCTCACATGTATGTTTCCCCCACTTCTGTTAACAGTGTCCCCTGATGGACTTCTATCGCAAAGTTCAACTGTGTCTGATTTATCCTTGTTCACATTTGCTGATGGTGAAACAGAGGCTGTTCCTTGTTCGTACATTGAGTTTGTAGAACGTCTTGTTTTGCCGCAGTTTGAGAAATTAGCAAATGAACAGGTTTAAATTCTTCTCCTTTTTCCTCAAGTAGGTTGATAGTATCAGTTCAAATTGAAGTGAGCCTGTCATGCAGCAAAATTTGCAATGATATTAATAAATTTGCCTTTTGATATTGTTTCTGATATAGGTTTTACTATCCTTGGATAATTTAACTACCCTGCAAATACTATGATACCGAATACGTATAGTGTGGGTATCATTTGAGGCTGCTATTCATTCGGATTCTGCCATCACCAAAGCGTTAGAAATTGTTGCTGTTTTTTTATCTCATTCAAATCAATTACTTAACAAGCATTTAAATATCTTACCTTCTCATTGCCGACAGTTGTTTCCCTCACCATCACCTTATTATCACAATTACTTAACGGCTAGTGAACTCAATTTACGCGGTTAAGACGATGATGCTTAACTCACTAAGAATCTGGGGTAATAAATTCCAATGATCAATGAACGAATATTTCTCATTTGCCAGATGTTTATCAGACAACAGCACAGTGATGGTTGTTGCAAAAATATTTGAATGATTAACTAGGCAGATTCCCAATATGAATAACATAATTGTTATTTACTTAGAGCTTCCATTAGGAGTGCTGGATTTTGTCGTTATATTATTACTATTTTCTTTTAAAAAAATTGAACCGGCCTGTGAGCCTCACTCAAGCACACACCACACCTATGCACACACCCAGGGACCCACGAATTTGCCCGAAAGCCCCACTCAAGCACGCACCACACCCATGCACACAACACACACCCGGGGCACGAATTTTCCTGAAAGCATTAATTTGTGGTCATTCCCCCTTCTAGGATTCGAACACCGCACTCTCCCCAGGAGGGGGAGCACCATACCAACTGAGCTATTGCTCATTGGTTATTACTATTGTCTTAAAGTAAAGGTATATGGGTATCTAATCGGCAAGGTTAAAATTAAAATTAAAAAGAAGAAAAAACATATATGTTATTATATAATGAGGTTAATGAAGGAAAGGTCCCATAGGAGGGAATTTCCTTTGGCGTCGGAAAAATGCACCCTCCATGTTTTTTCGATGATCGGCATACATCGCCTCCATCTTTATTATCTAAAATGTGGATACACCAAATTTCATGTGATTATACTATTTTTCACCGTTGTTTTAGTTGGTGCAAAATTAATGGTTTACCGACAATAGAACTTTTTACATTGCTAATTCAACGATGAAAAAGTGGTGGAATCACATGAAATTTGGTGTATGCACATCTTAAATGATAACGATGATGGTGATGATGGATGCCGATCGTCGGAAAAAATGGTGGAGGTTGTATTTTTTCGACGCCATAAGAGGAAATCTCCTCCTATGGCCTCTTTCCTCCATTATCCTCTTATATAATATGCTCTAATTTGTAAATTTAGTGCAAACTATTGCTATTACTTCAAGTGTGACATTGGACCTTTAATCTTCCTTTCCTTTTTCTTTTTCCTTTTTCCTTTACTTAAAGCTTTCGGCGCAGGATAATATTTATCTGTTGAGATTATTTTCTTGCAATTGCTTTCTATTTTTTTAGGGGGACTGATGGAGGGCTTGATCTCCTTCAGATGTTGTCTTCCGTAGATCTTTCGCTAGCGTTGATGGACGGCTGATATTGGTGATGAGAGTTGCTTCCTAGAGCATGTGGATCTCAGTGGACTTGTTCAAGGATGAAGCCGAGCTACCTGCAAAGAGATCCTGGGGTGGTTGCACCACCGTGGACCCTCCGACGATCAAGTTAGCCGAGATATTGGGGCAGAGTAGCGGCTTATTAGATTAGAATTGGCTTACCTGAGTCGTCTGGGAGAGGGATTTTTATAGTGGTCGCATGGAGCTAGCCGGTACGAGATCCCCGCCGTTAGTTACGCCCCCGGCGTTATGCCTGCATGAATGACGAGATCCTCCATTAATAACGAGATGCGCTCGTTAATAGGGGATACGCTAGCGTGGAATACGGGATGTTGGGTGGCAGATATCTCGCTTCGGGCGAGATACGCGGAGCTGTGGCGAAGGCGCTTTGGCTCTGCGTTCTCGGTTACTCAGGAGAACCGAGGAGGCTCAGCTCGGCGGGAGGCTCGGAGATTAGCGGAGGACCGAGGGAGTTCGGTTCTACAACAGCTCGGGGGCGAGCTGAGGGGCTGAGGTAGCTCAGCACGTAGGACGGCATGGAAGCGAGCCGACGGTCATTTCCATGGCGAGCACAGGAATGTTCAGGGAGTTCTCAGAGGTCGGGTTTAGTCAGCAGGGCGCTAGCCTGTGGGACGCCTCCAATACATGGTTCTTGTCCAGCTTTTATGTGCCTGCGGACACGTCATCTGCCACGTGTCATGACTGGGGAGTTCCGGATTATGAGCATCATCATTAGCCCCCCCACTCTCATCCAGAACTATTTATGGATCGGGTCGAGAGTGGTATGCTCGGTCTCCTGGGCTCAGCTCGTAGTTGAAGACCTTGTCAGCACGGATTTCAGAGGCGGTTTAGCGTATACTTCGATGACGTTAGTGGATCAGAGAGGAGATCGTGTATTAAAGAGGGAGTGTCGATTCGATTGTACGTCCGTTGAGACGCAGGCCACGTGTCCGACGCCGGTTGGCGAATGTGAAGGGTCGTTGCCGTCTTTTGTGCTCGAAGGGACGCTTCCAATGGTCGTGCAACATATGGAGCGTCGACGGTTGGCGAGCACGAAGCGTTGTTTTGGCGGGAAACTGTTTGAGCCGTTGGATGCGTCGCCAGAGTACTATAAATAGGGGTGGGATCCCTCTAGGGTCCACACTTTCGCCATTATTTCTCTGTTGCCGTGAGAGATAGCTCGGCGCTTTTTCCTTTAGGTCGAATCTCTCACGCTCTTTCCTCGGAGGACCCCTTCTTTGAATCAGGTTAGATATCTTCCTCTGAGAAGTCTGTTGAGATAGTTAGGATTGAGTCTAGCGAGTTTTCTTCTGCTTTCTCCTCTGCCCCTTCCGAGTCGGACTCCCTTTGTAGAGTTAGGGTTACTGGCGCCGTTCATGGTCGGGCGACAGAAAGGGTCACCAAAGCGCGTATCAGTAATGCTCGTGATGTGCCCTCCCTCCTAAGGAACGTGGACGAGCTCACCACAATCCGGGCTTGTTTCTACATTCCCCCTAGCTATTCGCTTAATTTGGCTAGGAAGGATGAGGGGGCGGATCAGGTGCAGAGCAAGGAGATCGTTCTGTACCTGGATTCATTCTGGGCTGCAATGCGTCTTCCCTTTCCCCCCGAGGTATGCGGGACGCTACGTTGCTTTCAATTAACCCTGGACCAGCTAGTACCGAACTCATAAAGAATTCTCCTCGGGTTCCTGATCCGGTTGAGACTTGAAGAAATCCCCTTCAGCCTGACCTTCTCCTTTCCTCTCTTTATTATAAAAATCATCCCGGCACCCGTAAGGATGAACCGAGCTGGGTGTATGTTTCTTTTAAAAAACGCAAGGAAGGGACGGCCGGGTCGGGGGTCGTAGTAGTTCCTTCTTCCTTCCACGAATGGAAAGAGAAGTTCGTATTCGTCGGGCCCCCCGAGGGCAAGGATTGGCCTGTGCTTGTATAGTGGCACAGGGCCGACCGCCCACGGGTGAAGCGGTCGTCCTCTTACGAGGCGAGGGCGGTGTCGATGTGGGAGCCGATCCAACGGGCCGATGTTTTGCTTTCCGAGCAGGCCCTCAGTTGGGTCGGGCTCAGCCCCGCTCGATTCGTGGGTAAGTTAGGAGCTTAGCTAACCCGTCTAGACTTGCATATTTTTTTTGATCTTTCTGGCGTCACTAAGTCCCTTTGTGTATTTTCCTTCTCGCAAAACCGATGGACCGATTCAAATTCCTGGCTGCCATGGCCGCGAAGAAGGGGAAAAAGACCGGGGACGCCGGCTTGTCCCGTCTCGGTTCGAGCTCGGCCCCGAGACCAACCGCACTGGCTAGGCCTTCAGCTGCGTCCCGACCCCGGAAACCGCACGCATGGGAACGAGAGTCCCAGACGAGGGAGGTGGAGGATGAAGCTGACCCTTCCGAGGTCCCCCTCAAGAGGTACAAGAGGATGGTCCCTCGATCTTCGACCGCCACGATCCCCGTACAGGAGGGGGACGTCTATTTCGAGGTGCCTTCGAAGCTTTCCGTTGCCGATAGCTTCTTTTCGGACATGGAAAGGCCGGGGGCAAGATTCCTCGAGGGACCCTGAAGGCCCAGGGGGCTGCCATTGCTCAGGAGGCGGTCCAGGTTGGTATCTGTTTTCGTTTAATGATTTTGTTAAGTATTTTTCCTCGGATCGAATATTTTCAACCCCTTTTTACTTTTCTCAGGTCCTCCAGTACTGCGCCCTCATCGCCAACATAGAGCATGAGGAAATTGCCCCGGCGATGCAGAAGGCAGGCGAGTCCTCCTCACGGGAGGAGGGCCTGTACCCGGAGCCGTGTCAGACGAAGGAGAGGATCGCTGTCCTGGAAACCCGGGTGGCTGCCGAGGAGGTGGCGAACTCCAAATGCAAGGATTCCGTCCGACTTCTGAAGGAGTCCAACAAGGCCGTTGAGGCTAAGTTGGAGGAGGTCAGGGTGCTCAACGCCATGTTGAAGAAGACGCGGGACACCCTTAAGAGGGGAACCGAGACGGCGAAGGAAGGGATGAAGCTCGCCGACCTCCGGACTGCAAAAGCGGTGGAGAGGTACAAGTCGTCGGAACAATTCTACGGCAACCTTGTCGATGCCTCGGCTATTGTCTGGCATCAAGCTCTTGATGCCGTCAAGGCATTGATGCCGGGGTTTGCTGACGTCGAGCTCCGGCTCTATTACCCCCTTGAGAATGAGCCACAGGGGGAGGCCGCCGGAAGTGCCGCCTGTTCCCCTCCGAAAGACGGCACGACTGACGTCTTGCCTGAGATTCGGGGCAGATGCTAATAGGTGCCATCCGTCCACCTCTCCGAAGATGCCAAGTTGATTTATGGCAACGTGTATCGGAGGTTTAAACGGATGCGGCCGATGTAGCAGACTTCATCAGATTCCCCCTCGTTTGAGGGGGTTTTGATTGTGGGGACGCTCTTCCCTGCAGGCGCAAGCCCCTGCAGTTAACTACACTACCGCACCGCGGTAACAACTTTCTCCTTCTCCAGAAATTTCACTTCGTGTCGTGTGTGTTTATTTGTGTTTGGTTGCCCGTGGATTGTATACGGAGACTGAGTTATGTCGTCGCCCGTAAGGCGTGGACTAGTCCAAATCCGTATAATCTTATATTTGGGTTTGGGGGTTGTGTTTAAGGATACGTTAGCCTTATTTGAGACTAAGATCGACTTAAACGGTTGTTAATGAAACGTTAATCTAATTTTTTTAGACTAAGATCAACTCAACGGGATCATTTAGATCCGACAAAAGAGCAGTTGGGGGGCTCTATTGTTTAGTTTAGTGACATTGCGGTCAATAGGTAGTTTAAGGACATTGCGGTCCAGTGTTAGTTTTAAGACGTTGCGGTCAAGGTTAAGGACATCGTAGTCCGTGGATTTAAGGACTCCACAGTCCAATGTTAGTTTTAAGACATCACGGTCAAGGTTAAGGACCTCATAGTCCGTGGATTTAAGGACTCCACGGTCCGATGTTAGTTTTAAGACGTCCCGATCAAGGTTAAGGACCTCATAGTCCATGAGTTTAAGGACCCCACAGTCCGTATCAATGTATGGTCATCGGGACCCGCCACCTCTTTGAAGACGTTGAGGAATTACAATGCCAAGTATCAAAGGAGTGAAGAGATGTACCCTTGAACCAAGGTAGATTAAATAGTCTTTGGCCCAATTTGGGACCAAGACCAATTAATTATATTATGAGCCCATTAGCCCAGTTAAGTTTGAATTGAGGACTTATGGCCAGCTTGGGCTAAGTCCAATCATATTTAGAATATTGGCTTTCTGTTGGTCCATTGAAGGAGAGGCTTTGCCTCTAGAAACTGAGCCAATTGGGCTAAAGTTAGTGTTAAACACTAAAGACCAACAGTGTTGAATACTGAGAGTGAGATTGACAAGTTAGTGTTTAACACTAAAAGATAGTTAGTGTTAAACTCTAGCAACATGCCTTTTAAATTAGTGTTTATACCCTAAAACAAAACAGTGTTAAACACTGGCAATGAAGATTTCAAATTAGTGTTTAACACTAAGGCAGATCAGTGTTAAACACTGGAAACAGGGTCTTCCAAGTTGGTGTTCAACACTAAGAAAGTCAGCGTTAAACACTGTAAATAGAGTTTTCCAAATTAGTGCTTAAACACTAAGAAAATCAGTGTTGAACACTAGATATAGAGATTTCAACTTTAGTGTTAAACACCAAGGCAAGAGGGGTCACGTGAGAGCGCCCTCAATTCATTTTATTCTGCCAAAAGTATTGCATACTTTGGAGCATCACGTGCTGTCACGTGATGGGAATTTAAATGTTTATCTGTTAGAGCTTCTGCCAAGGGGTCACGTGGGGCACATGAGGCGTTGCCTCAAAGCCCTTCTCTGTGGAACTTTTCAGGGGTCACGTGGTAGCACGTGACCCTGCTTCTTTGTCTGTTTGAAAATGTGTTTATCTTTTTAAGAATTAAATTCTTCATAGGGTTAAACCCTAACAATAAACTTTAGAGGAATTAAATTCCTGTTTTCTCCTGAAGAATTATATTCTTAGATAGGGTTAAACCCTGATTTCTTTTCTGTAAGAATTAAATTCCTCATATATGTGAAGAACTAAATTCTATCATAGAATTAAATTCCTGTTATTTTAATAGAATTAAGTTCTTAATTAGGGTTAAACCCTGGTTCCGTCCATTTTGAAGGAATTAAATTCCTATAACATAGGGTTGAACCCTAATTTTATCTCAAAGGAATTAAATTCCTATAATTCTGTGAGAATTAAATTCTCAATACTCAATTCCTCCTCTATGTTTTGGATCTGCATGGCAGATCTCAACCCAATGAGAATCAAATTCTTAATTCATGGGGAGATGTGCACTTTGCAGATCCCCCACTAGAGAAAGAACTAAGTTCTTCTTTTTATATAAGAGTTAAACTCTTTTGAGAATTAAATTCTCTTTTGAAGTCTCTCCTTTCTTATCTAAGGTTTTCTTTTTGCAGAGGATCAAATTCTTCCAAAATCTCAAGGCTCTGTTTCTCTCTCTCTCTGGATGTCTCTCTATGCCTGTCTCTCTATGGATGTCTCTCTCTTTATAGGAGAAGGAAGAGAATCAATCAGTTTTAGTGAATCTTTCATTGAGAGATTTGATTTGCATTCACTTAGAGATTTGATTTACATTCATCATTCATCTGGACCTTTGGATTATTAGGTGAATTTTATTCACCATTGGATTTTAAATCCAAAGATATTCCTTTGTTATTTCGGTTAGATTTTAAGGGGAAATCTTTCCAAGCTCAAGATTTTTCTATAAATAGGTGATATTTAATCACCTTTAGATTTTTAATCCAATGGTTCCAAATAATCATTCTCTTTTGGAAAGATTTGAGTGCTCTATTCTCAGAATTTAATTCTGTTAAATAAAGAGGCTTTTGAAAGCCGGTCACGTGTGGCCACGTGACCCCTGGTCACGTGTAGGCACGTGACCCCTGGAACTAGCTTTTCTTCTCCTTTTGCGCTCTGTTTTCTGGTCGCTGCTCAACCGTCACGTTCCAACACGTGACCCCTGGTCACGTGTGAGCACGTGACCTTTTCTGGAGCCTTTTCCTTGATCTGATCAGGGAACTGATGTGCCTTTGCCGCTGCTTTTAAATATCACGTGCCACATGACCGCCGGTCACGTGCTAGCACGTGATGCCTCCTCCGTAAGTTTTCCTAATTTTAAATCAGGAAACAAATGCCCCCACAGCGTTGTTCTCACGTGTCGGCACGTGAGTGCAACGCTGTCACTTTTGTGACCGTCGGATCTGCCTTGGGGGTAGGGTAGATGAAACGTTTTCCATCTCATCCTATAAATATAGGGGTCATCTCAGAGGCGCCTCCACTTTGTTTATCTTCCTCCTTGCAACTTTTCATTTTGAGAACTTAATTCTCGTTTCCAGAGCTTAGTTCTCTGTCTCAAACATTTTCAGAGTTTAACTCTGTTCAAAAAAGACTCCTTTCTTCAGGTAATGCTCTTGAACGAACAGTGAACTTTCACATTCCTCTGGGTTTTTTTAAATCCAAGGCAAGGGTTTTTACCCTTTTTAACAAGAACCCATTCTTTCTTTAAGCTTTTCAACCAAAATATGAAATCATTTAATCTTCAAGAGTAGATCTTTTAGGGTTCATATGATCTTTAGGAAGATGATGACGGCGGTTCAAATCCATGGAATTTAATTCCATCCCCAAAAATGTTTCTGGGAATTTAATTCCCTTCTCTTAATAAGGAATTTAATTCCTATGAAGAACTCAGTTTCTTCTCATGGAGGCTTCTTAGGGTCTCTTTGCCCTAGATTGTCCTTCTGTAATCAATGAAGCAGAAGCTTTGTAATGATATCTTCTGTGGGAATTTAATTCTCTTGATCCTGTTTGATTTGTTGTAGAGTCCGAGGTAGATTTGTCTTCTAAGGTATGTGCAGGGCCACTTGAAACCCACTTCCTATTTAATGAGGATATCCCCTTTGTCTTATTATAGCTGCTTGGTCTCATTATTAACTAGCCGTCATCCTGATTTTATGGGGCCCATGTGTTTTGTAGCCAATGGTCCCATAAAAAGAGTCTACTGTCGTTTTCTTTAACTGTCTTCATATATATAGTTATGCTCATATATATATATATATATGTACATATACATATGTATATATGTACATATACATATGTATATATGTATGTATATACATATGTATATATGTATGTATATACATATGTATATATGTATGTATATACATATGTATATATGTATGTATACTGCTGGCTTCGCTTCTGACAGTTTTCTTTTATTTGATTTTAGGTGCGATGGCTTCTGTTCCGCTTTTTCCCTTTACCCGCTCGGAGGCCGCTTTTCCTCAATCACCATCCGACGAGGAAGCGATGGCGATGATCCGGGCTCATGACCCGAACTGTACTAGCCTACTTTTATGGGGAACTTGGTACAGCCATATCATCCAGGGTCGTCGGAGTTTCCTCTGCGAAGTGCCGACAGAGCCCACTTTCCCGTTCTTACCGATGGACCCCCCCCAGGACGGTTTTCGCTGTGGAGATGCCAAAATGGACTCCAATGGGACGACTCGAGCCTTCGACAACCGGTATCCCAAACCATCCGATACCAGCTATAGATATCCTAGGGCGGCGTATTTGTCAGGGTGAGGCCCACCCATGGGGATAAATTTATAAGATAGGGCTCACTCCTCGACACCCTATGGGCTACCTCCTCTGGGATCGTTACATCCTTGCTACCCATCGTGCGCGGCTGCAGAAGGTCGGGCTTTACCAGGCAATATATGCGTCGCTCTTCCATTATCAATCCCCGCATGTCTGGTGGGTTAAGGAGTTCTTAAATCAATGGAATCTCCCCACCAACACTTTTCTTCTGGGGGACAGAGAGATTTCGATTTCTTTGGGGGAGTTTTATGAGATCTCGGGGCTGCCAATTCGAGGGACACTTTATGAGGAGTTGCTGCCCTCTGATGAATATGTTTTTGAACCCGAGTATGCACCGCTTGATGGCTTTTCTGCCGAGAACGCCGTCCGCCACAAGCGTCCTAGCTTGATCAACGTGCTAAGTATCTTTGATCGCTTTTTCACCGAATCCGAGGAGCAGGGCGTTACTTTTAAGAGCTTCATTGCATGCTTCCTTCGCGAGGACATCGTATCGAAGACAGCTCCGAAGTTCGCCAACATCAAAGACCCCTTTGGGTTTGGTCCGAAGAAGTTGCCGACCACTGAATCGGATCTACCACAGTACTATATCCCCATTATGCCGCCGATGTCTTTTGAATCAATTGCAGCTCCCGGTATGGATGAGGAGACGTTCTTCGTGGGGTTCATCAGTGTCTGGCTCAGCTGGTTTGTCATCCCTATGCATCGCCGCTTTATGAGAGCTTCAGTCATCTATCCGGCTCACCGTATAGCCGAGGGAAGGCGGCTGGCCATTGGCATCCCAGCATTGGCGCATCTCTATCACGGGCTGGGTGCTGCAGCTAACACTTCCACTCCTGGCGTAGAGGTGGTAAACTTTTCGCTTCATTACTTTACGTCTTGGATCAAGATGCATGTTTTAGGTGCTTTCGCTATGCATCAAAGGCCCGCATTCTACGACGCCTACACTTTCCCTCGGCCTATGCGATTGGTTGATGCTTCTGCCGCTGACCCAACTCAATTCGGGGCTATTCGGGCGTTGATTTCTCCTTACGCTACTGCCGGCGGATTAATATTTAATGATCGGGTCTTATCTTCTTCCGCGGGTTCAGCCCAGCCGCTTTGGGACCGGTCGAAAGATAACGCACCCACTTTGAAGCCCTGGGAGGCCGCGCGCTTATATGCAATTAGACCGGGTTACCTGGTATTCCGTCAGGATAGCGCGGCCCTTTTCATGCGGTACAATCCGCACCGCTTTGCCCAGCAGTTTGGCTATGATCAGGGCGTCCCGTTCGAAGCTTTCATAGTCGCGCCGGTTCCTTCGCTCGAGGCCGTTCGAGATGCCGCCCATCATTTTGTGAGGCTGAACACCGGTTCTCAGTTCTTGACACCTGATGGCGATTACATCCCCCGATGTGTGGGGTCGTTCACGGGTTGGTATCTCCATCGAATCAACCCGGTTATCATTGAGGAAAGAAGGGTACTTCTCGGCCACGGTGCCCCTACTCAAGTTTCGGCCGCGGGAGGTACGCTGCGACCGCGTGCCCCGGTCCGCTTCCCTCTGAGGGATACTGGCACCGCGCTTATTTCGGGGGAGTCGGGGGTGGATCTTACTCCAACAGCTAGTATGCCCCTGGGTATTCGGCCGCGAGGTAGACGGGCTCCGGTAGTAGTGCCGCCACCCGAGGCAGCACCACCCTCCGTGGTATCGACAATGGCGGTATCATCCTCGGTTGTGGCACCGGGTGAGGGTGATAGGGATGAGGGTGTTGAGGGCGAAGTGGGCCGGCTCCGCACCAAGGCTCCGCGGGGAAGGAAGCGGTCGTCCTCGGCGACTGGTTCTGGGTCCAAGCGTCGAAGGAAGGTGGCTACTAATTTGCTCGACTCTTTAACGGAGTCTGAGCCCATTCTTGAAGATGAGCCGCTGGCCTTACCGGAATCAAGTGCTGAACTACTTTTTCCTAATTCAGCCGCTGAGGAAGCCGCACAGTTGACTGAGGCTATAAGGCGTTCCAAAGACGCGTCTCAGAATGCCAGGGTTCCGAAGAAGCCCTATCCTGCTGTAATCTTTTATGAAGACCCCTCGTGGATTCGGCGGAGGTTTATCGACCCTTTGGAGGAATGGGGGAAAAGGCCTTGAAGCAGGCTGCTTTAGAGGACGCAGCGGACGCGCTTTCTTTATGGACCGGCAACCACGAGTCCACCCTCGAACCCCGGCGAGCACGCCTCCTTGAGAAGGAGCAGCAGCTTGAAGAAGCCATATTGAAGGCTTCGTTACGCATTGGTATGCCTTTATACTTCTGATCGACACGATTTATTACATTTTAATACCACTAAATTCCTATCATTGTATCAATAAACAGTGCTATTAATCTCTTTCTGCTCAATAGTACAGAACACAGGTACACAGGCAAAAACACGGGAGCTAGTACACAACATGAACAAAAAAGACGGTTTTTCACCATAACTGCCGACGGGCAGAATACAGAGCAAGGTTGCAACAGAATAATGGTGAAACCAAGCAGAAACATTGACTTTAACAGGAAATGCTCTCTGTTCATCACTACAGAATCCACCCATGTGAGAAATAGACAAAATTGTAATTAATGGGAGACACTCAACTAACCAGAAGACTAGTGCAACAAGGTGGGCCCCACACTCCAGAAGCCGGCCGCAAATTTTGCCAATATGGCCGCAATTTGCGGCCTGATCACTACCAAAGTGTCTCGTTTTCTTTTCATGGGCCCCTCATGGTGCATTTGGTCCACCTGTGGTTCTATTTTTGTAATTTGAATTGCCTATATATAGCAGATCTGAGAAGTAGTAAGATATGTAATTTTTTGAGAAGAAATTCTGATATTATGATATTTGTGCACCTTTGTAAAAATTTGTGTTTCTCTTGGATTTAGGTTGAGTTCTTTGCTATCCTCTGGTCTTGCAACTTCTAATTTTGAGCTTGCAAGGGTAGATTTTAGTATTTGAACTCATTACATGTACTTTGAAGTGTTGCAATAAATCTCTATTATCAAGTTTGACCTTGTATCTCTTTTTCTTAATTATGTCAATTTTCCTCATTATTCAGTTGTGTATTGATATGATAATGTGTGAGTAGTTATTCTTAGGCGATGGTGAGGTAGGATGTGAAACGACTTTACCTCAAACCTCTCCCTTTTTGATTCTTGCATTTTTTCATTTCTTTTCTTAACATAGCAAGGTTATCATGTTTTGCTTGATAGGATATATCGTTTTAAATCAACCTTTAAACATATATCTTATCCTTTCTTTACATTTCATCTCTGCTTTGTTACGATTTGAAGTGGGCGTGAATACGGAATCAAGTTATGTGTCGCAATTAGCTAGATAGGATATATAGCATTCTTGCATATATTCTATACTTGCTACTTCACTTAACTAATTCCATATCCACTCCATTATCCATTCCATTCTTGTTAGTTTCTGTTTTTCTACCCTTGATATCGTATTTTATCCCGATACATTTTTCGGATAAATACGGTATGCTTTCGGTATTCCAATGGAAACTAAAAAGAAGTAAATCTTGAATCAAAAATGGAGAGTTGGGGGTAAAAGTCATAATTCACTCTTACTAAACCATTAGCTTAAGTTTTTATATCCCAAACCTTGTTCTTTTAGATATCACACTAAAACGTGACAAAACACCATCTTCAAACTTTTGATCCATAACTCAAAATGATGTCGTGATATCCACTCCATGTGGTTCGACCCGTACTTGCCGGCTCGCTACAACGCACCGTGCACTTGCGGTATTTTTAACACTCGATACTCACGTCGTGCACTATTTTTCCGACAAAAACCGACATATCCGATATTGACCTCATTTTCCAAAAAGCACGTCACCGTGGGTTTCGAACAAGTTTTTGGCGCCGTTGCCGGGGAGTGGCAACACCACGAAGATTATTTTGAGTTATCTCTGTATATACTTTGTATAAAACATAAAAAAAAAAAAAAAAAAAAACACAAAAACCAAAACACCTCAAATATCCGACTCATTACTCTCTGTGTTTTCTTTTCTGCTGTAGATATAATTGTGCTAAAATTATTCTAGATATAGAAAAGGTTTACTAACAGAAATGAAGAGCATCCAAAGAAAGATGGAGCAATAACACCAAGATCAGGCCGCCAAAATGCTCAAAATGGCCGCAAATTGCGGCCTGAACCTGATATTTTGCCCCAATTTTTCTGTTACATCTCTAAATTTCTGTTTTTAGTCCATTTCTATATTTAGAATTATTTAATTATATATCTACAGAAATTTGGCCATAAATATCGTATTATGCACTAAATATCGTATTTTTCTCAAATTCCAGATTGCAACTGAAATACGAACTACGATTGTGCGGAGCTGAGAATGGAATTCTGGAGAAAGGCGTTACGAGGTTAACAGTGCCAAAGATCCGGGTAGATCGACCCGTACAAGCGAATGCTCAAGTGATCACGGATCAAGCCAACGGAAGTTTCTAACTTCATAAATCCAAGGTACGTATTTTTCATCACCCTTCTCCTCAAACCCGACGCTCCAATACTTCAATTTTGTGCAGGATTTCTTTCGCAAACTCCGCTGCACAAGTGCCAAGCACAACTGCCAAAAGAAACTAACCGTATTTTTTGCAGCGCACCGCTTATAACATAAAAAACGATTGATTGATGATTTGAACAACTTTTATTGTTTGCGCATTGCATGAATTTAATACGGACTTAAGGGCAAAGAACCCCAACAAGATACGGTAAGGGATTTCATCACCCTTCTCCGTGGCCCACAAACCACAAAGAACGAGCATTGTCACACCCTCATTAACTTTAAAAGAAATTAGACTTTCAGCCTCTAAGGACTTCGCGCTCATTAGGGTAAGTTAAGTGTATTTCGAACACCGCCGATCGGTACATTGTTCCTGAAGTGTCTAGGAAAGTGTGAAAGGCGCAACCGCCGAAAGAGAGAAGGTTACTCTAATTAAGGAACCTCGCGAAAGCGAGGGAAAACCTCCCTTCCTCTCTGCACTTACCTGGCTTCTCGATCAGTCTATCTTTGGGCCGTTTTCGCAGTACATTTTTACTTCAAAAGGCAAGTTTTTGAGCAGGTCTAGTTGACCTAGGTAACCCTAGACTGATTAGGTGTGTGCAGTGTGTCTTGTTTGTGATCTTGTATTACCTTGTGAGCGATATTTGTGGTTGTAAATATTCTGGTTAAAAATAAAAATAAAAAAATAAAAAAAATTTATATAAAAAAAAAAAAAAAAAAATTTCTCTCAGTCGTTTCCCTACCACTCCCGAATAGTGCATGTCAGCTTGGACTAGAGATTCACAATCTCGATTAGTTCGGTTTGTGCCTATATCTTCCGATTCTTCTTCACCTTCTGATTCCTCGGAATCCTCTGAGACCTTACCTTCTGCCTCATCGGAGCCGTCCGATCCTTCACCTTCACCTTCACTTTCTTCTCCTACACCACCAACAATGACGGAGCAGACAATCGTTGAGCAACAGGAAGCGGCATTACAGGACAGATGTTATCCACACCGATCATCCCTTCCTTCATGCATAGTACTGCCCACCATTGCGGCAAACAACTATGAAATCAAACCGCAGTTCATACCACTACTCCCAAAATTCCACGGACTCGAGTCCGAGGATGCATACCTGTTAATCAGTGAATTTGAAGGAGTATGTGCAATGATGAAGATCCAAGGAGTGGGAGAGGATGTCGTTAAGCTCAAATTCATTCCCTTTGCGCTTAAGGATAATGCGAAAAGCTGGTTAAACAGTTTACCAGCTAGATCGATCACGACATGGGATGACTTTGTGAAAGTTTTTCCTGAAAAATTTTATCCTATTCATAAAACCGTGCGAATTCGAAATGAACTCCACAATTTTAAACAAAAAGAGGGTGAAATTTTTTGGAAATGCTTAGAAAGATTCAAAGACATCTTAATCAAATGTCCCCATCACGGGTTAGAACAGTGGAGGTTATGTCAGATTGTCTATGAGGGGTTAGATTCCAGTTCACGTATGATGCTAGAATCCATGTGTCAGTGCAAATTCTTGAGCTATGGTGCTAAGGACGCATGGAACTTTTTGGAAGAACTGGCTGACAAAACCATCCAGTGGGAGAGTGTGAGTGAGAAACCATCCGTGACTAGGAGTGGTGCACACATAGTTGACACCTCTATAGCTGCCGAAGCCAAAATCGCCGCTCTTGTACGGCGAATGGAAGCTTTAGAAGGGAAAAATTCACCGCTACCAGTCAATCAAATTTCTCCAACTTTGTGCGCTAACTGTCAGCATCCTAGCCACATATCGGAAGAATGTCCTTTTCTCGTTGGGTCCCAGGGACCTGAAAACGTTAATGCGCTGTATCAGAACCAGCGCCCCAGGAACGACCCTTTTGCACCTACGTACAACCCTGGTTGGAAGAATCATCCCAATTTTGCTTGGAATCAGGCTCCTTTTCAAAACAACAATTCAAACCCGCCTTTCCAACAATTTCAAAATTCAAACTTTCAAAACCAAAAATTGGGATATTCAACTAACCAGCCCCAGCAGCCCCAACAGCCGAATCAGCTCAACCCAACCTTTACACCCCCTGGGTTCGCCCAAGACGACAAGAGGGTAACATCTATCGAAAAAGGGTTGGAAGCTTTGATTAAAACTTCTGCGCAGACTTCATCTAGTCTGGCTACTTTTATGCAAACATCCGGTCAGTTGCATAGCGCTAACACTCAAGCGATAGCCAGATTAGAAATCCAAATCAGTCAACTGGCTGCAGCAGTTAATGAACGTGAGAAGGGAACATTTCCCTCTCAACCCGTGATAAACCCAAGAGAACAAAGAAACAACAATGCTCATGTTGTTCAGACGACCAACATTGAGAATGCGAACGCCGTCACCGTCCTCAGATCAGGACGAACGATTGACAACAAGGTCGTCAGCCCCAGCGAATCATCCAAGCGTGCGGCTGTCAGTTTGCCAGCACGTAATTCATCTCCGGCTCCTCCTTGTGATCCGTCTTCATCTTCATCACCTTCTTCTTCTTCACCTCCTGCTCCCTCTTCTTCGTCATCTGCTGCACATCCTTCAAACCAACATGAGAATTCGCCAAACAACCACACTGATGATCCAGCAAAAACATTCCCGTCTTCTGCACCTATTCCATCTGCAGCTTTTCCAAACTCAGTGTTTGGACCTAAGGCTCCCTATCCTAATAGGTTAAAATCAAAGAAGCCTTCTGCAAACATGGAAAAGGTGTTGGAAGTTTTTAAACGCTGTGAGGTCAACATTCCTTTGTTGGACGTAGTCCAACAAGTTCCGGCATACGCAAAATTTCTGAAGGACTTGTGCACCCAAAAACGACGCACAAATGTCCCTAAAACCGTCTTCTTGGCTGCCACTCTGAGCGATGTTTTGTCCAAGTCTATTCCTGTGAAATATAAGGACCCAGGTTGTCCTACTATTTCTTGCACCATTGGGGACAAACAAATTAACCGAGCCTTGTTAGACTTAGGGGCAAGTGTGAACCTCCTTCCCTACTCAGTTTACAAACAACTGGGATTGGAAGATCTCAAGCCGACCAGAGTGACTCTGCAACTGGCAGATCGTTCGACAAAAGTACCGAGGGGAGAAATTGATGATGTTCTAATCAAGGTCGGGGAATTCATATTCCCCGTAGACTTCATTGTGTTGGAGACTGAGCCCGTCACCAATCCCAGCGGTCAAATTCCAGTCATACTGGGGCGGCCTTTCCTAGCCACATCCAACGCGTTGATAAACTGTCGTAATGGGTCCATGAAACTTTCTTTTGGGAACATGACAGTAGACCTCAACATCTTCACGCTAGGAAACCAAGCGAGCGAGAAACACGATGACACTTTTGAAGTCAATGCTGTATATGATATGTCTGAGGAGGGGACATTTGACTTCAAAAACGAGTGTCTGGACGAAACTTTTGAAGAACTATTTTCTGAGGAACTTCTTTTCCTTGACAAGCTAAATCCTGAACAGGCATCCTACGCACATTGGGGGCCCCAATTTGAACCTCTTCGCAACGAACCAGCCCCTGAAGTGCGACCATCTGTGGAGGAGCCACCGAAGCTCGACCTCAAAGTTCTTCCTGACCACCTCAAGTATGCGTACTTGGGAAATGATAAAACGCTTCCAGTAATAATTGCAACCGACCTTGCGCCTGAGCAAGAGTCGGCCCTCATGGATGTTCTGAGAAAGAACATGGAAGCGATTGGGTGGTCGATGGCTGATATCAAAGGAATCAGCCCTGCTATCTGCCAGCACAGAATCCATATGACTGATGATTCCAAACCCTTCAAGGATCCTCAACGCCGGCTTAACCCGGTAATGAAAGAAGCGGTAAGGAATGAAATGCTGAAGTGTCTGGACAATGGGATCATTTATCCCATATCTGATAGCAAATGGGTAAGCCCCATTCACGTTGTACCAAAGAAATCGGGACTCACCGTTGTCACGAATGAAGCAAATGAGCTTATCCCAACCCGTACACAAACAGGGTGGAGAGTCTGTATTGATTACAGGAAGCTCAACGCAGCAACTCGCAAGGACCATTTCCCGCTGCCCTTCATTGATCAAATGCTGGAACGCCTAGCCGGACACGCCTACTATTGCTTCTTAGATGGGTATTCCGGCTATAATCAGATCCCGATTGATCCAGAAGATCAGGACAAAACAACCTTCACTTGTCCTTTTGGTACCTTCGCCTACCGCCGCATGCCCTTCGGGCTGTGCAATGCACCCGCGACATTTCAGCGGTGCATGGTGAGCATCTTCTCTGATATGGTAGAGCGATTTTTAGAGGTTTTCATGGATGATTTCTCCGTCTTTGGAGATTCATTTTCTGAGTGTTTGAGGCATCTAGAGCTAGTAATGCTACGATGTAGAGAAAAGCACCTCACTCTCAACTGGGAGAAGTGTCATTTTATGGTCAAACACGGCATCGTGTTAGGCCATATCATTTCTGAGAAAGGAATCGAAGTCGACAAAGCAAAAATCGACGTTATCTCAAGCCTCCCACCTCCACGAACTGTCCGTGATATTAGGGCATTCTTAGGCCACGCCGGGTTCTACAGGCGTTTCATCAAGGATTTTAGCAAACTGGCTAGACCCTTGACTTCTTTGCTGGCAAAAGAAATACCCTTTGACTTCAACTCTGAGTGCCTTCACGCGTTCAAGCTTTTAAAATCGGAACTCACTTCCGCTCCGATTTTAAGCGCACCAGACTGGAGCGAACCTTTTGAACTAATGTGCGACGCTTCTGACTTTGCGATAGGAGCTGTCTTAGGACAGCGATTTGAAAAGAAGCCGCATGTTATCCATTATGCGAGCAGGACGTTGAATGACGCACAGCTAAATTACACCACGACTGAAAAGGAACTCTTAGCTGTTGTGTTCGCACTTGAGAAATTCCGTCCTTACTTGATCGGAACCCACGTCACTATTTACACTGATCATTCTGCGCTTAAGCACCTCTTTGCAAAAAAGGATGCCAAGGCCAGATTGATACGTTGGATCCTCCTTCTTCAGGAATTTGACCTAACCATCAAGGATAAGAAAGGGACCGACAATGTTGTAGCCGATCATCTGTCTCGCATACCAAATGCACCAAATGAGGAAATTCCGATCAATGAGCACTTTCCGGATGAACAACTTCTCTCCGTATCAAGCGAACCATGGTTTGCTGATATCGTGAACTTTCTAGTCACCGGAGAAACACCATCTTTTTGGTCAAATCAGGACAAGTATAAATTTCTCTCCCAGGTCAAATTCTTCTACTGGGATGAACCATACCTATTTAAATACTGTCCTGATCAGATCATTAGACGGTGCATCTCGAATTCTGAGACAAGAAGTGTTTTGTCTTTCTGCCATGATCAAGCTTGCGGGGGCCATTTCGGACCCAGAAAAACAGCGGAAAAGGTTTTGCAGAGCGGCTTCTACTGGCCGACGCTTTTTAAGGATGCTTTCGAATATTGCAAAACCTGCAACCGATGTCAACACATGGGCAAGATTGGAAAAAGGAATCAAATGCCCCTACAGTCCATTCTGATTGTAGAGATTTTTGATGTTTGGGGCATTGATTTCATGGGACCATTTCCAAACTCTTTTGGGAATGTGTACATTTTGCTGGCTGTGGACTATGTGTCCAAGTGGGTGGAGGCCATCCCTTGTCGAACCAACGACAACAAGGTTGTCGTGAAATTCTTGAAAGAAAACATTTTTTCCAGGTTCGGTACGCCTCGCACCATCATTAGTGATAATGGAACGCATTTCTGCAACAGATCTTTCGAATCACTAATGAAAAAGTATTCCATCAGCCACAAATTGTCAACACCCTACCATCCTCAAACTTGCGGTCAGGTTGAAATTTCCAACAGACAAATTAAACAAATTTTGGAAAAAACTGTCAACAATAACCGCAAGGATTGGTCGTTGAAGTTAAGTGACGCGCTCTGGGCATTCCGCACAGCCTTCAAAACGAATCTAGGTATGTCCCCATACCGACTCATCTTTGGAAAGGCATGTCACTTGCCTGTTGAATTGGAACACCGTGCTTTCTGGGCAATCAAACAGCTCAATATCGATTTGGAAAAAGCCGGCGAAGAGCGTAAACTTCAATTAAATGAACTTGATGAAATACGCAACGATGCGTATGAGAATGCCAAACTGTACAAAGAAAAGACGAAAGTCTTTCATGACAAAGCGATTCTCAGAAAAACATTCACCGAAGGGCAAAAGGTTCTGCTCTACGACTCCCGACTTCATCTGTTCCCCGGGAAATTGAAATCACGATGGACAGGTCCATTTCTTGTGCGCACCGTTTTTCCGCACGGTGCTGTCGAAATTGAAAATCAGCAAACAGGCAGCATATTCAAGGTTAATGGCCAACGGCTAAAACCATTCTTAGAATTGCCCGCGGAAATGGGGGAGCTCATGTTTTTGCATGAGCCGACTTACATCGATTAAAACACCCCCGTGTTCTCTTGTATATACGTTTTCTTTTGTAGCTTTAAGTTTTCTTTTGTGAATTCTTTTTGTAAAGGGGTGTTTTTGTAAATAACCCTTTATAACACTCCAAACCCCAACCCGAGACTTCACTTCTGAAATTGACAGAACCCCACACCCCTCTCTTCATCAGCTACCCAATCTCAAAGACGTAGCCCCAGAGCCCAAACTCCGGCCGCCAAAAATCCCCTTTCAGCCGCCAATTGCGGCCTGATCAGACCCGACATCCCCGATCTTCTTCTCTCTCTGTAAGATTTCATCTCCCCTGGTTTAATTTCCATCTAGAATTTCAGATCTACAATGGTAGCTTTTGATTGTGAGAAAAATTTCTCCGAGATTTTCTCCGACGAAACCTATGGACAGTATTTCTACAATGAAATCTGTCAAAGAGGGTGGGAATATCTGGTTTACAAGGGTAATAATTTATTTGCTGTGAGAGAATTGGTCGAAGATTTTTATGAAGCGTTAAGAAATGGGAAACAGGAAGAGAATTTCATAGAATTCTTTTTCCAAGGACGACGTAGGATCTTTCAAGCCAAGACCATCTCTAGGGTAACAGGTATCCCCATGAGACCGGGGAATCAAGAACCGCAAGAACTGGCGGCTTACAGATCATTGATGGGGGACTTTGTGGAATTGAAAGATAAGGGGTTGAATCCAGCACAGATGTACCGAAACGTGCTTGCGGTTTGCCGATGGGCAAATCGCAACATCAGGGGAAAGAGCCGTGTTTCTTCCTTCCCGGCTGGGGTGGGTCATATTGCGCACTGTTTAATGGAAAGGGAACAGTATTTCTGTGTTGTAAGACAATTACACAACACAATTATGGAAGGGGTGACGCAAAACAAACTTCTTTTGCCAGTACTAGTCACCCAGCTCGCAAAGTACTATATTGATATTATTGAGTTTGAAGGATACGCGACTGTTTACACAAACTGGCCAGTCGAAATAGAGCGAATTTCACATGGTTATACCGGCAGCCATTACGAGCAAAAAGTCTGGACAAGGAAGGACCCAAGCGAACATCCAGGTCCGGAGAGCTCAACAGAGGCACTCTTGAACGAGCCAGAGCCAGATAACGAGAAGGATCTACAGCGCCTGACATTTAGGAGTATTCGACATATACTCAAGAAACAGCAAAAGATGCAGGAGCAGCTTGACAGGATTGAAGCTGCTCAACAGGAATTGCAAAATGAGGCCAGCGGAAGCAGAAAAGGGAAAGGAAAAGCAAAGCGACAATGAGGACATTGTCTGACTCAAGTTTGGGGGAGGTAGCATATAGACTGCATTTGCATATTTCCTGCATTTCAGCATTTACTTATTGTATTTTTCTTTTCTTTTGCATATAGTTGCATTTCATATCTGCTTTTGTACTGCATTGTATAAAAATGTTTTTACTACATTGAAAAAAAAAAAAAATTTAAAAAAATTAAAAAAATGAAAAATTGTGTCAGGCTTGCTAGCAGGGGATGGTGATTCAAAATCTAATGGTTAAATTGAGAAAATAGAAATAACTAATTCAAGAATTGAGATTGACGACCTGAAAAATAACCCGTCTGTGTGTTTAATCTTAGCTGATACACGTCTTTTATATCACTTACACGTGTCGTTTTTTTTCAAATACATGTCTGACATGTCTGTAAAAACTCTTAAGTGTTAAAACATCCTTAAGATCAAATAGGTTTGGCTGAGTTAAGTAATATCAAGAATAATTCATACAAGGAAGTAGATATGAAGAATTTTATAGAAGTTTTGATAGAAGCTACAAGTCCGAAAAATAACCCATCTGGAACCTGGTGAAGTAGTTACACACCTTATCACATGTAAACGTCATAAAAAAAATGACTATATCTCCGTCGTACTAATGTAAAATGAGTCTTTTTGTTTTGTGGTTTTGGTGACTTGGGTAATTAAGTCCTCGGGGTGTCTCAACACCTAATACCCTAAAATCATCTGATTTGGGAGTTATTGACCCAAAGCTCGCTAAGTTTCCAATCACCTGATAAAACAAGCCAAGCAAGTGTCCTCTCCAAGTCAAAAGTCCTTATGGTTCTTAGTGGGAGTATAATCTTGGCGGTGACAAATTTTCTAGTAAAACAATATTTCACGGAGATATGAAGACTTGTGTTATTAAGACGTTTTGTACAATATTAGAGGGTGTGTATGAACTAAAACAGGTAAAAGATAGGTGTGAACAATACGACTATGGTACTCGGTTAAAACTGATATATATTCTGACTTGAAGCCTAACTGGAGAATAAAAACTTGAGAAAATCATAACTCCTTTCAAACTTGTATGATCCTTTGTATGTTTACCTTAGTCTGAAACTTTTTGACATGATCAAATTCTTAAAAACACGACGACACCAACGCACTAACACGAAGAGACGCCTATCAGCTTATTAAACAAATTGCGAGGAGTGAAAGATAGGGTTTAATGTTTCTAACTTGAGTGATGGGAATTCTAGCTTTGAGACTTTAACTTTAGGTTTGGATCAACTATTTTCTTGCAAAACTAACTTGACTGGATTTTGTGGGTGTAATCCGCTGAAAACCCTCAGGAGACAACACTCCTCCTACTAGGGACACCTAGAGGTTTAACGGCTTGTTGCACGCGCTCAGTGCAATCGCGTTCCCTGCGAAAGTGCTGTGAGGATTCTCTTTTGTGAATAAATGGTTTTGCTCGGGACGAGCAAAAGATAAGTTTGGGGGTATTTGATCGACACGATTTATTACATTTTAATACCACTAAATTCCTATCATTGTATCAATAAACAGTGCTATTAATCTCTTTCTGCTCAATAGTACAGAACACAGGTACACAGGCAAAAACACGGGAGCTAGTACACAACATGAACAAAAAAGACGGTTTTTCACCATAACTGCCGACGGGCAGAATACAGAGCAAGGTTGCAACAGAATAATGGTGAAACCAAGCAGAAACATTGACTTTAACAGGAAATGCTCTCTGTTCATCACTACAGAATCCACCCATGTGAGAAATAGACAAAATTGTAATTAATGGGAGACACTCAACTAACCAGAAGACTAGTGCAACAAGGTGGGCCCCACACTCCAGAAGCCGGCCGCAAATTTTGCCAATATGGCCGCAATTTGCGGCCTGATCACTACCAAAGTGTCTCGTTTTCTTTTCATGGGCCCCTCATGGTGCATTTGGTCCACCTGTGGTTCTATTTTTGTAATTTGAATTGCCTATATATAGCAGATCTGAGAAGTAGTAAGATATGTAATTTTTTGAGAAGAAATTCTGATATTATGATATTTGTGCACCTTTGTAAAAATTTGTGTTTCTCTTGGATTTAGGTTGAGTTCTTTGCTATCCTCTGGTCTTGCAACTTCTAATTTTGAGCTTGCAAGGGTAGATTTTAGTATTTGAACTCATTACATGTACTTTGAAGTGTTGCAATAAATCTCTATTATCAAGTTTGACCTTGTATCTCTTTTTCTTAATTATGTCAATTTTCCTCATTATTCAGTTGTGTATTGATATGATAATGTGTGAGTAGTTATTCTTAGGCGATGGTGAGGTAGGATGTGAAACGACTTTACCTCAAACCTCTCCCTTTTTGATTCTTGCATTTTTTCATTTCTTTTCTTAACATAGCAAGGTTATCATGTTTTGCTTGATAGGATATATCGTTTTAAATCAACCTTTAAACATATATCTTATCCTTTCTTTACATTTCATCTCTGCTTTGTTACGATTTGAAGTGGGCGTGAATACGGAATCAAGTTATGTGTCGCAATTAGCTAGATAGGATATATAGCATTCTTGCATATATTCTATACTTGCTACTTCACTTAACTAATTCCATATCCACTCCATTATCCATTCCATTCTTGTTAGTTTCTGTTTTTCTACCCTTGATATCGTATTTTATCCCGATACATTTTTCGGATAAATACGGTATGCTTTCGGTATTCCAATGGAAACTAAAAAGAAGTAAATCTTGAATCAAAAATGGAGAGTTGGGGGTAAAAGTCATAATTCACTCTTACTAAACCATTAGCTTAAGTTTTTATATCCCAAACCTTGTTCTTTTAGATATCACACTAAAACGTGACAAAACACCATCTTCAAACTTTTGATCCATAACTCAAAATGATGTCGTGATATCCACTCCATGTGGTTCGACCCGTACTTGCCGGCTCGCTACAACGCACCGTGCACTTGCGGTATTTTTAACACTCGATACTCACGTCGTGCACTATTTTTCCGACAAAAACCGACATATCCGATATTGACCTCATTTTCCAAAAAGCACGTCACCGTGGGTTTCGAACAACTTCTTTGTAGCATTTCAGATTGTTTACGCCTGTATGTATGTATCCTTATTCTTGTGTGAATTATGCAGAGTCTTCGACAATGGGGGAGGTCCCTACAGGCTTATTGAAGCTAAAGCCTGTCGACATTCCCGATGAAGTATTGCTCGATGTGGAGGGGGTTGATGAGGCTGCTTCTCTTACAATAGAGCCCCCAGTGGCAGTTATTGATCACGGAGCGCTTGCTCCTTTGGGGAAGGCTCCTTTGATGGTCACCGCCCCAACGACTCTCCCCGAAAGCGGCCCAGAGGCTGAGATGAAGGTAGTCGGGACTACCCTCCCTTTGTTGGAGCCCGAGGTCACGGCAGAGGCCGTCGAAGCCGTTATCCCCCCGACTTAGAACGGGAGGAGTGTTGAAGGTAACCTTCTACATTTTAAATTAACAATCTTTCCATGGTCTGAACTCTTTTGTCTTCCCCAGAATTGCGCGGGCTGGCGGCCTCTATTGTTGATTTGTCGCCTCGGCAATCGTTTCAGCATTTACTAGAGATGGCAGCTCCGCAGGCGATCTCGCCTCAGCGCATTGTCCTTTCCTCCGGGCAAGGTTAGCATCGTTCGCCATTTTTTATCATAGCATTGTTGCCATTTTGCGAAATAACGTTGATGTCTCTTTACAGTTTTGGAAGCCGACGACGAGGTCGAGGTCGTTGAAGGGCCAGGGGAACCTTCAGCTCCTACTTGCATAACCGTAGGTAAGTGACATTTCATTATAATCCCATTTGTTCCTTTGCTTAAGAATTTTATTGACATCTTTCAAATTCGAACAGCCATGCCAGTCTCCGCAGCATTGGAATCACGCATCGTGATGCCGCCCGGCCCCTATGCTTTGCGGGCTTCAGAACGCTTGGCCCAATTAATCCTTGTTTCCTTATCATCTTTGATTGAGGAGCTCCGTGCTGGCAGCGCGACCACAGCCGAAGCGTTTGCCGCCGAAGCTAACGGTTCTCTTCCTTTTCTTGCCACCTACCATAGCGAAGAGGTGGTGCGAGTTTAGGTGGAGTTCTGTCGGGGGGTGGAGGCTTACTTGCACGCCCTTTAGTGTTCTCGCCTTTCCTCGAAAGCTGTGGCTGCAAAGGCGGAGTTGCGGGGGCTGATAGCACGGTGCGCGGCAAACATGGCGTCATGCGAAAAGAGGGTCGGCCGCAAATTCTCGGAAAGGGAGCTGGCCTCCAAGGCATTGAGCGAGCTTCAGACCAGCCTCATAGCCAAAGCCAACAAAGCGTATGAGCTCTGGCGGGTGCTTCAAGAGTCTATCAAAGAAGTGGTGGCTCTTGATAAAGCTGCCATGTTCACTCGCGAAAGGGTCGAGACTCACAAGGCCACTGAGAAAGAGCTCGAAGGCCGGCTCGCCTCGTATCAGGCCCAGCAGGCTCAGGCAGAGGCCCGTCTCCTGGCGATCCTAGATCATGAAGCTGCGGCCCAGCAAAAGCAGGATGAGCTAGCAAAATTGCTAAATTGCCCGCCGGCTTGAAAACTTGTATCTTTTCCTTTCTTTTTTGTACATACTCCTGGATGAGAGTATATTCTTTTTGCCTTTTTATGACTCGTACCTTGTATCCATTTTAGTTATGAATAAAAGACATATTTTTTCTTCTCAATGGCATGTCCCCTTTCTATTGAATGTGTTCTGCGAACAATTTATCTTGGCCTACTTGCAGGGCAGCGATGGCTTAGGATTCAGGGTTAAGATCTGCCTCCTAAGACTCTTGATCTTTATGAGCCATGAGGGTCTCATAAAGAGTTTTTTCTCCTTACAGGTCGAGAGGATCCCGTAGGTGTAACTTCTCCTTAAGAATCGTGAGGATTCTTAAGCGGGTTTTCCCTTGGGAGTCGTAAGGATCTCGAGAGTTTTCTTCCTTGCGGGTCGTGAGGACCAACAAGTGCTGAGTGAGGTCGCCCTTATCCGTATTTCACGGGGTCAAGGGTCGCTTTGGGATGGTCTCCAGGGCATCGTAGTTTAAAGAAATCGCGGTCAAGGTTAAGGACCTCATAGTCCGTGGATTTAAGGACTCCATAGTCCAATGTTAGTTTTAAGACGTCACGGTCAAGGTTAAGGACCTCATAGTCCGTGGATTTAAGGACTCCACAGTCCGATGTTAGTTTTAAGACATCACGGTCAAGGTTAAGGACCTCATAGTCCGTGGATTTAAGGACTCCACAGTCCGATGTTAGTTTTAAGACATCACGGTCAAGGTTAAGGACCTCATAGTCCGTGGATTTAAGGACTCCACGGTCCACGAAATGTATGGTTACTGGGACCCATCACCTCTTTGAAGACGTTGAGGAATTACAACGCCAAATATCAAAGGAGTGAAGAGATGTACCCTTTAACCAAGGTAAAATCAGTCTAGAATCATCATGGTTGATCGTTAGTTTTAAGACATTACGGTCGAGGTTAAGGACATCATAGTCCATGGATTTAAGGACTCCACGGTCCGATGTTAGTTTTAAGACATCACGGTCAAGGTTAAGGACATCATAGTCCGTGGATTTAAGGACTCCACGGTCCGATGTTAGTTTTAAGACATCACGGTCAAGGTTAAGGACATCATAGTCCGTGGATTTAAAGACTCCACAGTCCGATGTTAGTTTTAAGACATCCCGGTCAAGGTTAAGGACCTCATAGTCCGTGGATTTAAGGACTCCACATTCCGATGTTAGTTTTAAGACATCACGATCAAGGTTAAGGATCTCATAGTCCGTGGATTTAAGGGCTCCACAGTCCGATGTTAGTTTTAAGACATTACGGTCAAGGTTAAGGACCTCATAGTCCGTGGATTTAAGGACTCCACAGTCCGATGTTAGTTTTAAGACATCACGGTCAAGGTTAAGGACCTCATAGTCTGTGGATTTAAGGACTCCACAGTCCGATGTTAGTTTTAAGACATCACGGTCAAGGTTAAGGACCTCATGGTCCGTGGATTTAAGGACTCCACAGTCCAATATTAGTTTTAAGACATCATAGTCCGTGGGTTTAAGGACTCCACAGTCCAACGTTAGTTTTAAGACATCACGGTCAAGGTTAAGGACATCATAGTCCGTGGATTTAAGGACTCCACAGTCCAATGTTTGGTTACTGGGACCCGTCACCTCTTTGAAGACGTTGAGGAATTACAACGACAAATATCAAAGGAGTGAAGAGATGTACCCTTGAACCAAGGTAAAATCAATCTAGAATCATCATGGTTGATCGTTAGTTTTAAGACATTACGGTCGAGGTTAAGGACATCATAGTCCGTGGATTTTAAGGACTACACGGTCCGATGTTTGCTCTGGATGCTTCACACGGGTTCACTGCCATGTTCGGCCAGGACCAGGCTCCGCTCTGGGCGTTTTCCGCGGGCAAAGAGTGACGTTATCCGTGTTCCACGTAACCAGGAATTTTGCACTAGATGCTTCACATGGGTTCACTGCCGTGTTCGGCGAGGACTAGGCTCCGCTCTGGATGCTTCACACGGGTTCACTGCCGTGTTCTGCGAGGACCAGGATCCGCTCTGGACGTTTTCCACGGGGTCAAAGAGTGACGTTATCCGCGTTCTACGTGACCAGGAATTTTGCTCTGGATGCTTCCCACGGGTTCACTGCCGTGTTTGGCGAGGACCAGGCTCCGCTCTGGATGTTTTCCATGGGGTCAAAGAGTGACGTTATCCGCGTTCCACGTAACCAGGAATTTTGCACTAAATGCTTCACACGGGTTCACTGCCGTGCTTGGCGAGGACTAGGCTCCGCTCTGGACGTTTTCCACGAGGTCAAAGAGTGACGTTATCTGCGTTCCACGTGACCAGGAATTTTGCTCTGGATACTTCCCACGGGTTAACTGCCGTGTTCGGCGAGGACCAGGCTCCACTCTGAACGTTTTCCGCGGGGTCAAAGAGTGACGCTATCCGCGTTCCACATGACCAGGAATTTTGCACTAGATGCTTCACATGGGTTCACTGCCGTACTTGGCGAGGGCTAGGCTCCGCTCTGGATGCTTCATACGGGTTCACTGCCGTGCTCTGCGAGGACCAGGATCCGCTCTGGACGTTTTCCATGGGGTCAAAGAGTGATGTTATCCGCGTTCCACGTAACCAGGAATTTTGCACTAGATGCTTCACACGAGTTCACTGCCATGCTTGGTGAGGACTAGGCTCCGCTCTGGATGCTTCACACGGGTTCACTGCCGTGCTCTGCGAGGACCAGGATCCGCTCTGGACGTTTTCCACGAGGTCAAAGAGTGACGTTATCCACGTTCCGCGTAACCAGGAATTTTACACTAGATGCTTCACACGGGTTCACTGCCGTGCTTGGCGAGGACTAGGCTCCGCTTTGGATGCTTCACATGGGTTCACTGCCGTGCTCTGCGAGGACCAGGATCCACTCTGGACATTTTCCACAGGGTCAAAGAGTGACGTTATCCGCGTTCCACGTAACCAGGAATTTTGCTTTGTCTGTATTTCATGAAGTCGGAATTTGACTCTCGGTCAGTTGTATGCCGGCGAGCCATGGAACTGGGAGGTGTCGCTGTTCCGCTTTACTTGATGTTGTGTCTGCTGCAATGAGACGAACGTCGAGATGATCTCTAGGCTATCTGTGAACCGTCGAGATTTGGCTTCTTCTTTTGATGAAACCTGGGGTAGGAGTATGATCCCCTCCTTGTTTGCGCCCCTGGATTGTATACAGGGATAGACGTAACATCACCTGCAGGGCATAAAAAAAATATTTTTATTTATTTTATTTCTTTTTCCGCGATGCTCTATCATTTCAGCTTTTATATCGCGAAAGTCGCGATTGCCCAATCATTTCGGCTATTTTTCGCGGTGCCCAATCATTTCGGCTATTTATTTTATTTTTACTCGCTGCTTTTTATTGCGAGTTGCCCAATCATTTCGGCTACTTTTTATGCATACATTTTTACTTGCTATTTTTTATTGCAAGTTGCCCCATCATTTCGGCTATTTCGTATGCATGTGTGGCTCGCTGGCCTTTTCGCTGCAAGCTTGGATTTTAGACACCGATTTCGGCATCAGCACCGCTGCAACTGGGATGTTGCCAAGAGCGAATCATCATTTGCCTCTGTCGATGTCGAACAAAGGTGGCTTAGCGAACAGGGTTAGGGTCCTGTCGACTAAGGCTTTTGACTTCATGAGCCATAAGGGTCTCACAAAGGTATTTCTCCCTACAAGTCGTGAGGATCTTGCAGGTGTATTTTCTCCTTAGGAATCGTGAGGATTCCTAAGTGTATGTTCCTCTATAAGTCGTAAGGATCCTACAAGAGGGTTTTCTCCTTATAAGTCGAGAGGACTTACAAGCGTTGTTCACCATATGGATATATCCCTATTCGCGGGTGGGACTTTGCTGAGGAAATGTCTATTCGTGCCCGTGGATTGTATACAAGGGTCAGTATTGAGCCACTTGTAGGGCATAATCGAAGGTTGTGGGGGGTTTGCTTAAGAACAGGTTTAGGTTTCTGTAACTTAAGACTTTCAAATCTTATGAGCCGTGAGGGTCCCATAAGAGAGTTCTCCTTACGAGTCGTGAGGATCTCGCAAGTGTATTTTCTCCTTAGGAATCGTGGGGATTCCTAAGTGTGTTGCTCCCTTGTGAGTCATAAGGATCTCACGCGGATGGTTTCTCCTTACAAGGTCGAGAGGATCCTGTAAGTGTCTTTTAACGAGGTTGCGCCCTTTCGGGTTTTCACAAACACTCGCCGGTAGTCCTGCTGTTTTTACTCATGTAGCCCTTTCGGGTTTTCATCCGTGCCCATTGTGCTTATGGACATACCGTTTTTTTATTCTTTTTCTCTCCTTTTATTACAAGGCCGCGCCCTTTCAGGTTTTCACGAACACTCGCCGGTAGCCCTGCTGTTTTTACTCACGGAGCCCTTTCGGGTTTTCATCCGTGCCCATTTTGCTTATGGACATACCATTTTTTATTTATTATTATTTTATTTTTTCTTTTTTTTTACGAGGTCGCGCCCTTTCGGGTTTTCACGAACACTCGCCGGTAGCCCTGCTGTTTTTACTCACGGAGCCCTTTCGGGTTTTCATCCGTGCCCTTTTTGCTTACGGACATACCGTTTTTATTATTATTTTTTTCTTCTCTTTTTTTTTATCCCGTCAACCTACGGATGCTGCGGTAGTAGTTTAAGGACATTTCGGTCCGTTGTTAGTTTAAGGACGTTTCGGTCCGCCATTAGTTTAAGGACGTTTCGGTCCGTCGTTAGTTTAAGGACGTTTCGGTCCGTCGTTAGTTTAAGGACGTTTCGGACCGTCGTGGAGAAGGCCGGCTACCTGCTTATAAAGTTTGAGCTTAGGAAGATAGCGAGCGGATATAGTCATCGTCATCTATCATTGACCTAGGCTGTGGCTCATTAAGCGTAGTATTTCTTTAGGAAGCGACCGTTTATTGGCCTGAAAGGCCTTTCACCGTGCATGTCCACGAGTAGATAGGCTCCACCCTGGTAGACTTTGTCTATGATGTACGGACCTTCGTAGTTCAGCTCGAATTTTCCCCGCTTGGCGCGATTGGGGATCATAGGCCTTTTGACCACTAGCACGAGTTCGCCTTGGCGGAATGTCCTCGGCCTGGTCAATCTTTCGTATGAGCGCGTCATCTTTGCTTTCTAAGCCTCCAGGTTTTGTTGCGCTATGAGCCGGGTTTCATCAAGGGCATCAAGCTCCTCAAGACGAAGGTGAGCATTTTCTTCGTCCGTCAATCCGTAGTGGACCGCCACTCATAGAGAAGGTAACTCTATCTCGAGGGGGGGTACTGCTTCTGTACCAAACACCAACGCGTATGGCGTTGTGTTCGTGGCCGTCTTGAACGTAGTTCGATACGCCCAAAGAGCCTCTTGCAGTCTCTCGTGCCAGTCCTTCTTATTTCGGGACACCGTCTTTTTCATGATCTTCGTTAGGGTCTTGTTGAAGGCCTCGGCTAGACCATTAGCTCGCGGATTATAAACCGAGGAATACCTCCAGTCTATATTATGCTGCCGCGCGAAGCGGCTAATCTTGTGACTCCTGTAGGCAAGCCCGTTATCGGAGATGATTCGTCGCGGACTCCCAAACCGGTAAATAACGTGCGTCTTGAAAAAGTGGAGAATATTTTCCGTCTTCACTTCCCTCAGCGGTACTGCCTCTGCCCATTTGGAGAAGTAGTCAGTCGTCGCCAGGATGAAACGATGTCCTCTGGACAATGCTGGTTCGATGGGGCCGATTACGTCAGTCCCCCACATTTCGAACGGCCAGCTAGCTACCGTTGGATGTAGTGGATTTGGGTGCTGATGGATAAAGTCCCCATGGATTTGGAATGAGTGGCATTGTTTCGCATACTCGAGGCAGTCTTGGATCATTGTTGGCCAATAATAACCCATTCGTTTGATCTTCAGCTTCATCTTCGGGCCTGCTTGGTGAGAGCCGCAGAGTCTGTCGTGAACTTCCTGAACTACTCTTTTCGCTTCGTCAGGTCCCAGGCATCTCAACCACAGAGAGTTAAATGACCACTTGTACAGAGTATTATTGACGAAAGCGAAGGACAGAGCTCGTTTCACAAGCTGATGTCTTGAGGACGCATCTTCAGGCGTTCGGCGGGATTTGAAGTAGTCTACGAAGACTTCTCTCCAATCTCAAACCTTCTCTTGGTCATTTATTTGCAGGGCTGTCTGCTCAGTTGCTTCCTTTTCTTCAGATGATTCCGGAGGTATTTCTGCTGGGGCAAGCACCCGACAGCTTTGTACCACGATTCTGACGTCATCGAGGTTCTCGTCAGCCAATTCTTTAGCGAGCTTGGCCAGCGAGTCCGCTTTGCTGTTTTCCGCGCGCGGTATGCTTTCCAAGGTGTAGGAGGGGATTATAGTCAGTAGTCGCTGTACTCTCTCGCCATACTTTACTAGCTCTGGCTTGCATGTTTGGTAATCGTCGTTTACTTGATTGATGACCAGCTGGGAATCTCCGTATATAAGGAGGTTTTCAACTCCCATGTCGATGGCGATCTCGAGGCCTGCTATCAAAGCTTCGTATTCAGCCTCGTTGTTCGTCCTCGGCTCTGTCAAGGAGAAAGCAAAGCGCATTATCCCTCCCTGTGGAGTTACGAAGATGAGACCCACCCCCGATTTGATCATTGGCGTACTTTGTTTGCGCTTCTTCACGGAAGACGCTCCATCAAAATAGAGTTCCCATCGGGTATCGTTCCCATCGATAGCGTCAAACGCATGTTCGTCTGGCAGGTCGCAATTCAGAGGATAACCGGCGGGTATCGGATGCTCAGCAAGGAAGTCGGTGATGGCTTGGCCTTTCACTGCCTTGAGAGGATGATAGGTTATCGAGAACTCCATCAAGAGCAGGGCCCATTTAGCGAGTTTTCCTGTCAATATGGCCTTTGACATTAAATATTTAAGGGGGTCCACTTTCGATATGAGGCAGACTTCGTGCGCCAACGCATAGTGCCTGAGCTTGGTTATCGCAAAGATTAACGCCAGGCAATGTTTTTCAATAGGGGAGTAGTTGCTTTCTGCCCCCAGTAGGACTCGACTCAGATAGTAGAGCGCTCTCTCTTTCCCTTGGTCGTTTTCCTGTGCTCACAATGCGTCTAAGGAATCCTCAAGGGCTGTTGTATAAAGAATAAGGGGTTTTCCCTTGACTGGAGCAACTAACACCGGCGGGTTCTGCAGGTACTGCTTGATCTCATTCAGCGCGCTCTGGCATTTTTGATCCCAGACGAATGGAGTTCCCTTCTTCATCAGGTGGCTGTAAGGACGGCACTTGCCTGACAGGTTGGCGATAAACCGCCGGATGTACGCGAGCTTCCCTTGGAGAGACCGCAATTGTTTGAGAGTCCTTGGCGGTGGCATTTCTATGATCGCCTTGATCTTCGACGGATCTATCTCAATGCCTCGGTGCCGGACAATGAATCCTAGGAATTTGCCTGAGGACACCCCGAACGCGCACTTAAGAGGGTTCATCTTCAAGTTGTATTGCCGAAGGCGTTGAAATACAGTCTTCAGATGCTCGAGATGTTCCTCGTATGATTTGCTTTTCACGATGAGGTCGTCGATATAGCATTCGACGATTTCATGTATGAGGTCATCAAAGATCTTCGTCATGGCCCTTTGATAGGTGGCACCGGCATTCTTTAGACCGAAGTGCATCACCTTGTAGCAGAATATTCCCAGAGGGGTCCGAAAAGCGATATGCTTCTGGTCTTCGGGGTGCATCTTTATCTGATTGTACCCTGATGAGCCGTCCATGAAAGAGAAAACCTCGTGAGCAGACGTGTTATCTATCACCAGCTCGATTACCGGTACTGGGAAATCGTCTTTCGGGCAAGCTTTATTGAGATCCCGGAAATCCATGCATATGCGCACTGTCCCATTTTTCTTCATTACCGGGACGATGTTGGCCATCCAGCCAGGATATTGAACTTCCTGGATAAACCCAGAATCGATCAGCTTCTTGACTTCGGCGTTGATGCTCATCTCAAGCTCGAGACGCATTCTTCTCGGCGCCTGTTTGACTGGCTTGACGTCCGAAGCTATCGCTAACTTATGCACAGCAATTTCCGGATTTAGTCCCGGCATCTCGGAATAATTCCATGCGAAGCAATCTCTATGCTGCATAAGCACGTCTTTTAACTCGGCCACCCTTTCTTCAGATAGCAACTCGCTGACGAACGTCGGTCGTGGGTCGCTCGTCGTTCCCAGCTCGATTTTCCGGAAGTTATCTGCAGTAGTATGTATGCCATCTTCCAGTTCTTTCGGCGCTGGCGGAAATTCCGAGATAACTTTGTCGTTATTGTTTTCGAAGCACCAGGGAAAGTCATCCATATTCTCGGGCTCTTCTTTTGATATCGTTATTACGCGACAGGTACGAGCTTGCTTCCAAAACCGACGTAGGTCTGGTTCTGCTCTTGTGGCTTTGGGTTCGTGCTTTTGTGGCGGCGTTACCCTCCAGCTGCTGGATAAAGCAAACCTGCCTTGCTGGTAGTGGTCTTCCACCTTGTTTTTAAAGGTGAAGCAGTCTTCGATAGGGTGTCCTATGGCTCGGTGATAAAAGCAATAGCCCGGATGAGCGACCTCGTTAGCTTGCTCAGGGTGTTTAGACTCCGGAAGTGTGATCATTTGATGTTTTATAGCGAGAACGAGTATCTTCTTCGTCTTGTCTTGAGGGAAGGAATACACTCGACTCATCTTCTTTATGAGGGCAAGTCCGGACCGCGCAATACCCGATCATATGACTCTTTAATCCTGCGTCGTTGCTGTCGACTCCTTTTTCCGCTTTTTGACTTATTTCTACCTCTGCGTCGGGCATTTTGCGCAATGGGTTGACAAGGAGGAGCATCTTCGTCTTTTGCAGCCTGTTGAAACAGACGTTGCATCCTGGCCTTCTCGTAGATGGCCATTTCGCGGTTATGGTCTTTCCGAGCCTTTTGACCCATTTTCCTGATAAGCTTGTCCATTCGCTCTTCAAACGACGGACTCGGCACTTCGCTCGCGGGATCCAGTTTTGACGAGGGGTTAGCATCTCCCGACAGGGCGTCCTCTTCCTCATCGAAGTTATATATGGCGTAGCTACCGTGGACTCGTTCCCGTTTCTCAGATTTCACATATCCAAGCCCAAGTGTTTCCGTTCTCCCGTTGGGCAATTTGCGCTGAGTCCCAGGTACATCCCAAATCCTGTTGTAGAACCGAGCTTATCGAATAGTCTGCTTTAAGGGTACCCCTTGGCGCTTCAATAGCCTTTTTAGCCCGTTTGTGTAATATCTGGGCAAACGGATGGGTTGGAGCCTATCGAGTGTAGAATCCGCGCCATGCCAGATTTCTTTCTCCACTCTTATTTCGTGGATTGGTAGAATAGGATCACCTTTTCACCCTTTCGCCTGGGAGGGACGTAAAATGTCTGCAGCTCTTGCACGCTGTGAGCTTCAAGTGCGTCAAGGTCTTTGTAGTGTTCCCGCGGCACCATGGTGATCTGCAAACTCTGATCATCGCCACGGGATGCTTGTATTGACGGCCGACGGCATTAACCTCATCTTCCGAGTCACTTCTGAAGATCAATATGGGAGTGGACGGTCCCGGGTTGTTGCGTCGAGACGGCCCAGCGTAAACTATCTCTTCTTCTTCTTCGGTATCGCTTCCGAAAACAGGGACGGTGGTGGCGGCTTTGTTCTCCGGCTTGCGACACCTTTCTATATCCTCGAAGTCTGGAAGAAAGTACGTTGCATCTTCATACTTGCGGACTTCGTTCACGGAGAATGGGTTCAGCTCACCTGTTACGGTATACTCAAAACCATCCTTAAAGTACTTCATACACTGATGCTGTGTAGAAGGGATGATGTTGTACTCGTGTAACCAAGGAGGACCGAGCAAGGCGTTGTAGCAGATCTTGGCGTCAATGGCGTGAAACTTGATGTCCGTGACGAGCAGTCCGAAGCATAATGTTAGTATCTTAGATCCGAGAGTCCGTGACGACTGGGAATCGAAACCGGAAATGGTAATTTTGTCACGAGCGAGGTGCTGCACACTCATGCAGATCTCCTTCAACACCCGAACATTCAGGAGATTGACGGAGGACCCATTATCTACCAGGATTTTGCCTATCTTGATATCGTGGCGGTATCCAGAGACGTATAGGGGACGGTTGTGGTCGCACGTCCCGAGGAGAAGGTCTTCGTCACCGAAAGTGATATCGGCCGTGTGCGCTTCTTCCAGTTCATCTTTCATCCTTTCTTCGGCGAGGAATGCTTGGAATTGCTCGGGTTCTTGTAACGCCTTGATTAATGAATCTCTTGCTTCTTTTGATAATAGGAGGGCGTCGAGAATGTTGAGCTGTGAAGGTAGCTTCCTTAAGTGTGCTAGGATGTTGTAGTCTACCTTACCCTTCCTGGGAGGGTCGTTGGCAGTCAGCTCTTTTATGACTTGGTCATCTAAGGCGATATCCTCAGCGACCTTTCCCATTCCCTTATTTTTTCTATTCGCAGGTCCGAGATCCTTTTCCGGAAGCGTGCAATTGCGCAGCTGAATGTTTTCGCAGGCCTCTGGTTCTTCCTCTTTCCCTAAGATGGATTCTTTAAAGAGAGGGCCCAGAGCCATTTCCTCATCAGAGTCGCTCCCAAAGGTGAGAACTTGTGATCCTCCGGCGTTGACCATGTAACAGTTACCTGTAGTTCTTTTGTGCCCTTCGGTCGTACTTCTCTGCTCCCGACGAGTTCTGCGTTTCATTCGCTTAAAATGTTGCCGGCGAGCAACATATCCTTGCCACCATATCTTAAAAGCGTCGCACTCCTCGGTGGGGTGCGAAATCTTCCGATGATATGCACAATAATTAGGGTGCCTCTCCGCCCCATCGAACGTGTTTTCTTCCGAGGGTGGTAGCTTCATTCCCATCAATATGGCTTTGGCAAACCTTTTCCTCGTCTTTAATATGTTTTTATCCACATCGGGTGTCTTTTGATCCAGCGGGAGTGCTTCGACTCTTTCGTTTAGTCGCTTGCGTTTGTCTCCTTCTAATGCGGCCATCTCATGCTCCTGGTCGGCTTTACTTTTCAAACGAATCTCGTCTAGAAAGGCGTCGATCATTTCGTCTGTCGGCCACACAAGCTCCGATTCGGGCTCTGCTCCCAGTTTCTCAGTGCCAAGGGTTGTTTTATCGTCCGTAAGCGAGTGGAAGATCACATGACAACTTGCCACATATCCCTCGGATTCATCCGACGAGCTTTCTCCATTACCTTCCTCCTGAAAGACGTGGTTGAGGAATTCTTAGAGTGTAATGGGAGTCCGCGCCTCCTGATTGTACTCTTCCAGCGCGTCGATCTGCTTCTGCAAGTCCGTGCGCTTGTCTCCAGACTTCCCTGGCTTTTTGGATTTCTTCTTCTTTTTCTTCGAAGATTTTGACGGTTGGGTGTGAGTACTTGGGCCATCACCGCCGATCTTTGTAGTTGGGCGCGGCTTCAACATCCCTTCGATGATTCGAGGCTCGAGCGGGTTTTTCCATTGGACCGCCGGGCATGCATGAAGATCACTCAGCATCTTTTTGGTTTTAGCTGATAGCACGATTTCCCATGGAGCTTCTTCAATAAAGGAACAAGTTGCCCCTGGTGCGTCTGTCTTCTTTGGAATATGCGGCTGTGGCGGGTTCACCTTCCACTTTTCGGACAGCGCAAACTTTCCCTGGAGGTATTGATCCTCAATCCACCCTTTGAAGACGAAGCAATCCTCAATCGGATAGCTTACCGTTTGATGGTAAGGGCAATAATTGGGGTTATTCACCTCAGTGGGTTGTGGCGGTCGCCTTAGGTTTGGCAAGTTGATAAGCATGTTGCGTACGGCCGGCTCGAATAATCGTTTTGTCTTATCCCGTGAGAACGAGTAGGGGCGCTTCATCTTCTCATTATAATACCGGCGTCTTTCTTCCAGTTGATTCACCAGCTTTGGGGCACTGGGTTGTTGCTGAGCATTCGTGACGAAGGTTGCCTTCCCTTTACCCTTATCACTCCGAGGCTCCAGCTTCGGGGGAGACGGTCTGTGATCCATCTGGGCCAACTTGTCGATTAAAGCCTGGAACGTGGTTGGCTTAAAGAACATCATGAACTAGGAGATAGTTGCATGAGGGTCTAGAGTTCCCACGAACATGCCCACCGCGGGCGCTTCCTCAATGCGTTGTTCGCATTTCGACCACAAATTTCGCCAGCGTATAGCGTACTGGACCACGTTTCGCCTGGTTTCACCCTGGCATTAATTAATGCTGTTATCGGAGTGCGTTCGCTGGCGCTTGCGAATCGCTGAGTGAATAGCAATTCCATTTCAGCGAACGTCTTGATGGAATCGTTCGGGAGTTCTGAATACCATTCGAACGCTGTTTCTGATAAGCTGCCCACGAACTGGCGAAGCAATAGTTTATCATCACCGCCGGTATTACCGCAAAGGGCCCTGAACTGAGCAACATGTTGGTGGGGATTGCCTGTCCCCTTGTACACATGGAATTTCGGTATTGTATAACCCGGCGGATATTTGATTTGGTCGTACCAGCTTGGATACGGTCGCCCCGTTTTTACGACTTGACCAGCTGCCTCAGTTGCCTAATGAACCCGGATCTGCTGGGCTATATAGTCGTCCAAGTCAGCCTTGGAGATTGTCTCCTCCTTGGCCGTTGAAAGAGCCGGTGGTGGATTCGACGTTTCTCCTCTATTATCTTCGAGGACGGTCGGGGAATCTTCAGCGGGAGGATCTTGTTGAATCATCATCTCAACCATGTCTTGAAATAAGTGGGCTATTTGCTTTATATTGGCCGCTTGTTCCGCAGCCTCTTTATCTTTCTTTTCCAATATCCTCCGAAGGAACTCAGCGTCGGTTTCCTGTTCTTGTCGCTGATCCGAGGATGCTTCGGGGCTTTCTTTCGGCCCAGTAAGCGCGGCCATTGCGATCATCATTTCCTAGAGCTTCTGCTGTTGCTTCTGAGCTTTGGTCACCAACCGTGTAAGCGGTCTATGCCCTGTAGACGCACGGCTATCTTCCCACCCTGACGCCGCGTATACAGTATGGACCATCATGCCCCCAGACTTAGGGCATCTGGGCTCAACGCTTTTAGCTCTCGTCGCAGGCCCGGGATCTTATCCGGCCTCCTCTTTTTATGAGCAGTGGAAGTTGAGGGGACCGTTGAGGTGGGCACCCAAACAGCTTTTCGTGGCTTAGCGTGATGACTGACTTCCTGTTGGATTTTCAGTTTCTTGTGCTAGCGGGAGAAATTTGGATCGATCACCGAGTCTCGGGTCTGACGCCAAACTTTATAGATTTTGGAAGACAGACGTTGAGGAGATTGGATCTGTTCTAGCTTTATTTCCACGGCCCTTTTCAGCGGAGGGGGAGACCTCTTTAGCGCCGCGGTAGGAGAATTCCTACGCACCTTATTCAGCATCTCAAAGCTGTTCTTAGTTGGAACAGCAGCATTAATTTCTGTCGTCGGGGCTGGAGGAGTTAGCCTAGAAGGGGAGTTGCCTCCGGCCTTCCTCACTCGGCGCCAGTAGCGACGTCGAGCGTGTCGTACTGATGGAATCGGCTTGGTGAGGGCGATAGCCTCGTCTTGCCCCCTGTATAGGTGGGGGGTCGCTGTTGGTGTCAGCCTGTTAAAGACCGATGTCCTTTGGGTAGCAGGAGCGGGAGCTGGAACAGTCAATCTTGTAAAGACCGACTTTTTGGCAGGAGAAGCCGCCTTGACGGTTTCTGGAGCAGGACTGGTTATTTTCTTAGGAGCAGCCTTCTCTGGGATTGTAGGCCCCATTGCGGGTCCACAGGAGCTCTGGCCCAGTCTGGAGAAGACTGAGGCACTGGTGTTGGGCGACCCGTTGAGAGGGGCCGCGGTAGGTGTAAGCCGATCAAAGACCGACTTCTTGGGAGCTTCTGGTGTCAGCACAGGAGTGGTGAAGCTCGTTGGTGGGAGCATGGTCCCGAAAAACAACCCTGTGGTGGCTCGAGTGACCTGTTCCACGGGCATTGTGAATAGCGAAGCAGCTTAGGGCCCGTAGGCTATACCTCCTGGCGAGGCGGAGCGCCGATTGCAGTTGCAGTTGGAGCATTTCGCACAAGTGGAAGCCATTGATTCTTTGCTTTCTGCAATAAGCAAAACGCCGAATCTTAGTACCTTGAAAATCAAGGGCAACCATTAGCGCACCGTGTTTGGTTCGCAAACACGACACACGAAGTGTGGAGTGGAAAGAGGAAAAGGTCCCACCGGGCGTGCCAGAATCTGTTCCCCTCCGAAAGACGGCGCGACTGACGTCTTGCCTGAGATTCGGGGCAGATGCTAATAGGTGCTATCCGTCCACCTCTCCGAAGATGCCAAGTTGATTTATGGCAACGTGTATCGGAGGTTTAAACGGATGCGGCCGATGTAGCAGACTTCGTCAGATTCCCCCTTGTTTGAGGGGTTTTTGATTGTGGGGACGCTCTTCCCTGCAGGCGCAAGCCCCTGCAGTTAATTACGCTACCGCACCGCGGTAACAACTTTCTCCTTCTCCAGAAATTTCACTTCGTGTCGTGTGTGTTTATTTTGTGTTTGGTTGCCCGTGGATTGTATACGGAGACTGAGTTATGTCGTCGCCCGTAGGGCGTGGACTAGTCCAAATCCGTATAATCTTATATTTGGGTTTGGGGGTTGTGTTTAAGGATACGTTAGCCTCATTTGAGACTAAGATCGACTTAAACGGTTGTTAAGGATACGTTAGTCTAATTTTTTTAGACTAAGATCAACTCAACGGGATCATTTAGATCCGACAAAAGAGCAGTTGGGGGGGCTCTATTGTTTTGTTTAGTGACATTGCGGTCAATAGGTAGTTTAAGGACATTGCGGTCCAGTGTTAGTTTTAAGACGTTGCGGTCAAGGTTAAGGACGTCGTAGTCCGTGGATTTAAGGACTCCACAGTCCAATGTTAGTTTTAAGACATCACGGTCAAGGTTAAGGACCTCATAGTCTGTGGATTTAAGGACTCTACAGTCCGATGTTAGTTTTAAGACGTCCCGGTCAAGGTTAAGGACCTCATAGTCCATGAGTTTAAGGACCCCACAGTCCGTATCAATGTATGGTCATCGGGACCCGCCACCTCTTTGAAAACGTTGAGGAATTACAACGCCAAGTATCAAAGGAGTGAAGAGATGTACCCTTGAACCAAGGTAGATTAAATATTCTTTGGCCCAATTTGGGACCAAGACCAATTAATTATATTATGAGCCCATTAGCCCAGTTAAGTTTGAATTGAGGACTTATGGCCAGCTTGGGCTAAGTCCAATCATGTTTAGAATATTAGCTTTCTGTTGGTCCATTGAAGGAGAGGCTTTGCCTCTAGAAACCGAGCCAATTGGGCTAAAGTTAGTGTTAAACACTAAAGACCAACCGTGTTGAACACTGAGAGTGAGATTGACAAGTTAGTGTTTACACTAAAATATAGTTAGTGTTAAACACTAGCAACAAGGCTTTCAAATTAGTGTTTATACCCTAAAACAAATCAGTGTAAACACTGGCAATGGAGATTTCAAATTAGTGTTTAACACTAAGGCAGATTAGTGTTAAACACTGGAAACAGGGTCTTCCAAGTTGGTGTTCAACACTAAGAAAGTCAGCGTTAAACACTGTAAATAGAGTTTTCCAAATTAGTGTTTAAACACTAAGAAAATCAGTGTTGAACACTAGATATAGAGATTTCAACTTTAGTGTTAAACACCAAGGCAAAAGGGGTCACGTGAGAGCGCCCTCAATTCATTTTATTCTGCCAAAAGTATTGCATACTTTGGAGCATCACGTGCTGTCACGTGATGGGCATTTAAATGTTTGTCTGTTAGAGCTTCTGCCAAGGGGTCACGTGGGGCACATGAGGCGTTGCCTCAAAGCCCTTCTCTGTGGAACTTTTCAGGGGTCACATGGTAGCACGTGACCCTGCTTCTTTGCCTGTTTGAAGATGTGTTTATCTTTTTAAGAATTAAATTCTTCATAGGGTTAAACCCTAACAATAAACTTTAGAGGAATTAAATTCCTGTTTTCTCCTGAAGAATTATATTCTTAGATAGGGTTAAACCCTGATTTCTTTTCTGTAAGAATTAAATTCCTCATATATGTGAAGAACTAAATTCTATCATAGAATTAAATTCCTGTTATTTTAATAGAATTAAGTTCTTAATTAGGGTTAAACCCTGGTTCCGTCCATTTTGAAGGAATTAAATTCCTATAACATAGGGTTGAACCCTAATTTTATCTCAAAGGAATTAAATTCCTATAATTCTGTGAGAATTAAATTCTCAATACTCAATTCCTCCTCTATGTTTTGGATCTGCATGGCAGATCTCAACCCAATGAGAATTAAATTCTCAATTCATGGGGAGATGTGCATTTTGCAGATCCCCCACTAGAGAAAGAACTAAGTTCTTCTTTTTATATAAGAGTTAAACTCTTTTGAGAATTAAATTCTCTTTTGAAGCCTCTCCTTTCTTACCTAAGGTTTTCTTTTTGCAGAGGATCAAATTCTTCCAAAATCTCAAGGCTCTGTTTCTCTCTCTCTGGATGTCTCTCTATGCCTGTCTCTCTATGGATGTCTCTCTCTTTATAGGAGAAGGAAGAGAATCAATCAGTTTTAGTGAATCTTTCATTGAGAGATTTGATTTGCATTCACTTAGAGATTTGATTTAACAGAGATTTGCATTCATCATTCATCTGGACCTTTGCATTATTAGGTGAATTTTATTCACCATTGAATTTTAAATCCAAAGATATTCCTTTATTATTTCGGTTAGATTTTAAGGGGAAATCTTTCCAAGCTCAAGATTTTTCTATAAATAGGTGATATTTAATCACCTTTAGATTTTTAATCCAATGGTTCCAAATAATCATTCTCTTTTGGAAAGATTTGAGTGCTCTATTCTCAGTTTTTAATTCTGTTAAATAAAGAGGCTTTTGAAAGCTGGTCACGTGTGGCCACGTGACCCCTGGTCACGTGTGGGCACGTGACCCCTGGAACTAGCTTTTCTTCTCCTTTTGCGCTCTGTTTTCTGGCCGCTGCTCAACCGTCACGTGCCAACACGTGACCCCTGGTCACGTGTGAGCGCGTGACCTTTTCTGGAGCCTTTTCCTTGATCTGATCAGGGAACTGATGTGCCTTTGCCGCTGTTTTTAAATGTCACGTGCCAACACGTGACCGCCGGTCACGTGCTAGCACGTGATGCCTCTTCCGTAAGTTTTCCTGATTTTAAATCAGGAAACACCGCCGGAGGAGAGGCTCCCGGTGGGAGTGCTGGAGACAAGGCCCCCAGTCGGAGCGCCGAAGGTCCTGTTGGGAGCGCCGACCCTAAAGCCGCCGTCCCGGCTCCCGACGCAGGCGTTGATCAAACCGAGGTCCTCCCCGGTCCTGAGGCCTGAGCCTTTCTTTTTTTCTTTTATCTTTTGTAAGCCTTCGGGCAATTTTGTAAGGTTAAGGAGCCGTAATACCTTTTGTAAAGGCTTCCAGATTGTGAATAAAACCGTTTTGAATTTTGTTTGCGTGGAAATGTTTTCTTGTGTTAGCCTGTTAGCGTTTTCCTCGCCCCGCGAGTCAGACCGTAGGTCGTTGACCGGTCTTTTAGATGACGATCGCGCGTTGAATGAAAGCTAATTATTTATCGAGTATATAAAGGCCGGTGTTCTTGTGCCCCCGAAATCGAGGTGACGATTGCTCACTTAAAATACGTCGGTTGGCTCCTTCGAGTGGAAAGGTATAGATTTGCCCATTCTTTTATGTTGGACCGGTGACCACTTCTCTTAGAGCAAGTTAGATAATAGCCAAGTTTGAACTGGCTGGCGTCGGCTGAGAAATAAAGTTGTTCGGCGGTGTCTGAGCATGGTCCTCAGATCCTTAGTGTAGATGGGTAAGAAGTTACCCGCTAAGAATTGACCGAGTAGGGAAGCTGCTCGGTGGCCTCTTGACGAGGGTTTTGGATCCTTAGCGTAGATGGATAGGAAGTACCCGCTAGGAATTGACCGAGCAAAGAAGCTGCTCGACGGCCTCTTGATGAGGGCTTCGATCCTTACCGTAGTGGGTAGAGAGTTACCCGCTAAGGATTGACCGAGCAGGGAAACAGCTCGGTGGCCTCTTGAGGAGGGCTTTGATCCTTGGCGTAATGGGTAGAAGCTACCTGCCGGGGATTGACCGAGCAGGGAAGCTGCTCGATGGTCTCTTGATGAGGGCTTCAATCCTTAGCGTAGTGGGTAGAGAGTTACCCGCTAAGAATCGACCGAGCAGGGAAGCTGCTCGGTGGCCTCTTGATGAGGGCTTTGGATCCTTAGTGTAGATGGGTAGGTACTACCCGCAAAGGATTTACCGAGCAAAGAAGCTGCTCGGTGGCCTCTTGATGAGGGCTTTGATCCTTGGCATAATGGGTAGGAGCTACCCGCCAGGGATTGACCGAGCAAGAAAGCTGCTCAGTGGCCTCTTGATGAGGGCTTCGATCCTTAGCGTAGTGGGTAGAGAGTTATCCGCTAAGGATTGACCGAGCAGGGAAGCTGCTCGGTGGCCTCCTGAGAAGGGCTTTAGATCCTTAGCGTAGATGGGTAGGTACTACCCACTAAGAATTTACCGAGCAGAGAAGCTGCTCGGTAGCCTCTTGATGAGGGCTTTGATCTTTGGCGTAATGGGTAGGAGCTACCCGTTAGGGATTGACCGAGCAGGGAACCTGCTCGGTGGCCTCTTGATGAGGGCTTTTTGTGTTAGTTGTATGTATGCCTTAGAGGCCATTATTGTACATTATTGTATATTATAGTGGATACTTGGACATATTTACGGAGGACTTTCTTGCTCGATATGATAGTATGCTATCTGATTACTCTTTATCTTAACATATATACTTATACTGTTTCTCTGTTACATGTTGATAAAGCCTTTAGGATGTGTACTTAACTACCAGGATTATGATGAAGATCATACTAGTGGGGGTAGGATAGTCCATAAGTACATTCTTTAATTGTTCCAAGTCGTGGGAGTATCGAGACGGGGCATCCATATTCCAGAGTAGACTAGCGTATACGTTTCTTGATCCATATAATGGACGATGAATGATCCCATATTTATTGGTGTTTGACATCAAAGATTGTAAACGGATGCTCAGTGGAGACTGGGTACACCGAACAGGACTCGCCGAGAACTCCTAGATGGTATTATACTTCACGTCAGATAGCAGTTCTCTGATGACACCGGTACAGGTTAGTCTGTAGACCCGAGATCGTCATAGAGTCTTGTGTGATTCCCACTGTGCTTTGATTTCTACCCTACCACGCTCAAGAGGAGTTGTGCAAACAGATGGTTTTTGGGTACAGGCCTGAGTCACATGGAGGCAATGAGCGATAGGAGGGGGTTTCGTCTCTTCCGGTATTAGGGGTTGATGTTGCGCTGTGCTCAATTGGCTATAACAGGAAGTCCCTGGCCATGGCTGATTATGAGATTTACGGGTAAGTGTTATCAGTAGTTTCTCGACCCGTTATGAGTCTCATATCGGCATGACTTATCAAGCTATTGGGGTCTGACGTTTACCACCCTCAGGCTAGATATGCAATATATCAGACGAAGAGACCGGACTGTACGGTAGTGTTACTTATTAGATTCACGGGAGTATGAGCAAGCATGGTTGTTGATCTTCTGATCGCTCAATACCCGGGTAGCCGTTATATCCATCTAGTACCGCTGACGGCTTGTGGGTAACTGATATGATCATTACCTACTGCCGGCGTATTGACGAGTCTTCAGAGTCCTACACAGAGGTTTTCTGGCTCAAGCGAAATGAAGTAGGGCACATATGTGATATGTGCGGGACCGAGGTTAATACGTGTATGTGATACTGTATTCTAATCTCGCGATATGTGATATCGGTCGGTTATATGAGATATAGCCGGGTTATTGAATTAAGTGTTAATTCGATAAGATGATATAAATGATATTAGTTGGTTATATGTGATATAGCCGGATTATTAAATCAAGTGTTGATTTAATAATTTAATATATAATTATATATTTGATTTATTATTATACATTAACTAATATTAGCTCACTTAAGAATTTCTTTTTCTCATTATGCATTTAATATATATGTGATATATATTAATGTTTTTTTGTTTGTTACATGTTTGATAATACATTGTACATGGGTGTATGAGACTCATACCATACATAAGATAATAAGGGTGATTATTTATTTAATGAAAAATCAAAATTAGGTGGAATTTGTCATGGCTTGTGAAGCTTGGAGAACCTTGTGGAAACCTTGACTTAGTCCACTAATTTTGTTTTATCTTAGATATTTATTAACCCAACCATTATCTTTAGTCATGGTTAAGTCTTTATAAGGAAAATATATGATGTTTTCTCATCCATGGTTGCCATTATTCATTTCATTCCATACTTGACTTCATCTTCTTTATCTCAAAAGAGCTCACTGGGTTTTCTTGAGATGAAGAAAAAGAGAGAAAAATTATTCTAAAGTGAGCAAAATTCCTGCTTCATCAATCTATACTAGACTAGCCATTTAGTGTTAGGTTGTTTGCTTCACTAATTCTCAATTAGTGAAGAGATAACTTGAGTTGGAGATTCCTCGACGTAGATCATCTTCGGTCTCGAAGTTCTTCAAGTAAGCCTGTTCCTTTCGTCTAATGGAGCCTAACGAGAGTCCGGGAGACTGCTACTTGGAACGAAGAGACTACTACATGGAGCTTTTGAAGTGAAGGACCGGTCTACAAAGGTTGTATTCTTTGTTCACTTAGTGTAAAGTTGTTTACATGTTAGCTTAACCCTAATTCTCTAGTTAGATCCTTAATTTAGGATTTCTTAGCACTGTAAATTTTTTTAAATTGTATATTTGATGCCTTAGAAAACATAGTGAGGATGCTAAGGAACCCTACATTTTGGACTTCACTTTGTCTTAGTGGGGCGTCGTTCAATCTCCCTTGACCCATAAAATCTGGGAAAGTGACTGTCGTAGACGACACATCGCGGAAACGCATAAGCGAGGCGCGATGTTCCATGATCTGTGTCGTTCCGACTTCCATCGCCCGTGTATGGGCTCGTGAGGTACGACATGGTCACCACGTGGCGGTCTCGTATTGGGCAATTTGAAAAGATCCCGTGAATCGTGCTGCCGCGTGCGCAAACTTCGGTCTTCCGGGATTCCGTTTGGGCTATAAATAGCGAAGGGGCGTTGGTTATTCTTAGCTTTGCGCTTCGAAAAAAATGACAGGATTTATTTACTCCGTCCAAGAGATCATTTCTCGCGACGACGTTTACTTGTACGACCAGTCGAGCACCGAGGAGACGTACCAAGCAGTGGTCTGTCGTGTGGAGGAAAACTTCGGCCGTCTACTTCCCCGACGATCGTTCCTTCTCCAATTGCTCATGTATGCAATTTGGAGGAGGTCACCGGGGCTGTACAACACCCTGTCCGAGGAGCTTAAGGATGAGACGGTTGACAAGCTGCACTCGCTCCGCCGCCACGGCTTGATCTCGAAGAACCGGCGAGATCGCTCGGTGACACTTGTTCTGGAGTGCTTCCAGCAGAGGGAGATCGCAGATGGCTGCCCGGTCGGTGCGGTTGTTGGCCTTTCCGTAGCGTCGCGGGTCCGCAGGCAACACCACGGGGAGCGGGCTGAAGAGGCCAGGGTTCGGTTGGCGGAGATCTCCTCGAAGTACCACTAGCAATGTTTTCTACACCCCTTCCCTCTCTGTTGTAATTTTATAATTTTGTAAGGCTGGGGTGCCCATAATACCTTTGATGAATAAAGTTACTCTTTTCCGACGTGGTTTTGTCTCCTTTTTGTTCTCTTTATGCTTTGCGTGTTTTCACAAAAATGAACCCAGAGGTCTTAGAACTGAGGAAGAGGGAAACATGTAGGAAAAGTCTCTTCTAATTCAGAAGACTTAGAAAAATTTATATCGCTTTGGCAAAGAAGAAACTCATATTCATATATACAAATTTTAAATTCACTTGTACAATTTGATCTTTTCGACGTTGTAAGGTAGGGGAAACTTACGACCTGCCGCGTCTTGCAAGCGATAAGCCCCACCGGGCAATACCTCGAAGATGAGGAATGGGCCGTCCTACTTCGGGAAAAACTTATGCAGCTTGCCTTAGTCGATGAACTCGTTCCGTCTTAGCACCATATCTCCAGTCTTGAAGGTGCGATGCTTGACTCGTGCGTTATAGTTGCGAGCGGTTTGCTGTTGGTAAGAGGCGGCTTTGATCTGTACCCGGTCCCGCTTCTCTAGTAAGATGTCCAAATTAGTTCGGAGCGCCAAGGTATTAGCTTCATCATCGAAGTGCTCGACTCTGTAACTGGACAGTCCGATCTCTGTTGGGACCATTGCCTCGGTGCCGTAGCAGAGACTGAAGGGGGTCTCCCCAGTGGGGGTCTTCTTCGATGTGCGTAGGGCCTATAAAACGCGGGTAGCTCATCAACCCAGCTGCTCTGTCTTCCTTCCAGACGAGTTCGAAGACCTCGAATGACGTCTCGGTTAGCAACCTCGGCCTGCCAGTTGCATTGAGAATGTGCAACCGCAGCAAACTTCATGAGTACGTGGTATTCGTTGCAGAATCCCTTGACTTTGTCATTTTCAAAGTTCGTCCCGTGGTCGGTAACAATACACCTCGGGATCCTGAATCGGGATATTATGTTGTTCTGCTGGAATTTGATGGTCGTGGGGGTGTCTGGTTTCCTGATGGGGACGGCCTTGATTCACTTCATAAAATAGTCCACCGCGACGAGGATGTATTTGTGCCCGCCCGTGCTAGTTGGGAGTTAGCCCACCATGTCCATCCCCCACTGGGCAAACGCCAGGGGAAGTGATGGTCGTTAGCTCGGTAGCAGGAAGACGAGGTATGCTGCCGTAGAGTTGGCAGTTCTTGCATCTTTTGACGAGCTTTTGAGCGTCCTGATAAATGGTCGGCCAATAGTACCTTTAGAGCAGTGTTTTTTGGACTAAGGTACGGGCCCCTTGGTAAGCTCCGCCAACCCCTTCATGGATCTCACACAGGACGTAGTCGGCTTCGTGGGGATCGACGCACCGAAGCAGAGGTTGCGTGTACGACTTTTTGTAGAGGTTCCCATTGCTCCAAACGAAATGGCAAGCTTTGGCTCGGAGGTGGCGTGCTTCCTCTCGATCTTCCAGGAGCGTACCCTCTTTCAGGAACTCTACGAGGGGCTTCCTCCAATCCGGCCTTCTTCCTGAGCAGTGTAAACTTGAAGTGTTGTCTCCCTGTCTTCCATGCTGGGCCGTGGCAAAGACCTCGAAGAGGATATTCCTCTTATTGTTAGCCGTGTAGGAGGAGGCTAGCTTGCTCAAGGCATCGACCTGGGTGTTTAGGTGCCGAGAAATCTGCTCCTCTTAAACTTCGTCGAAGTCTTTTCATAGTCTTTTTATCTCGGCTAAATATTTCACCATTAGAGGCTCTCGGGCCTCGAACTGGCCAGTCACCTGGCCTACGACTAAGACGGAGTCACTGCGAATTCGGATTGTCTTCGGCCCCACTCCGGAGGCGATCCGTAGTCTAGCTAGCAAGGCCTCGTACTCCGCGGCGTTGTTTGAGGCTTTGAACCCGAGCTTCAAAGAGTATTCCATCTCCACCTCGTTCGGGTCTCGAATGATAAGGCCGGCCCCGCTCACATCCTCGGTAGAGAATCCATCGACGTAAAGGACCCAATCGAGGACGGAGTCGGGCCCGTCTTCGATCGAGGGCTGAGACCCGAGGTCTGGCGCCGACACTGCCTCCTTGTTGAGGATAGTACATTCGACAATAAAGTCTGCTGGGACTTTTGCTTTAATAGCTTGCCTTAGACGGTACTTGATGTCGAATTGAGATAACTCCCACCTCCATTTCTCCAAACGACCAGATGACTCGGGGGAGGCGAGGATAGCCCCCAAGGGACGCTCGGTGAGGACGAGGATGGTGTGTGCCTAGAAGTAGTGCCGTAGTTTCCTTGAGGCTACGATAAGCGCCGAGACAATCTTTTCTATGGCTGGGTACTTTGTTTCTGCGTCTTTGAAGACGTGGCTCACGTAGTAGACCAGTCTTTGTACACCTTCGACCTTCCTGACGAGCACCGCGCCTACAGCTTGGTCGGAGACCGCCAGGTACAATAATAGCTCGTCCCTTTCAATTGGTCGAGTGAGCAATGGGGGAGTCGCCAGATGCGCTCTGCTCGAAAGCGTTCTCATATTCCTCCGTCCATTTGAACTTCGGGATTTTTGTCAGGGCTTTGAAGAATGTAAGGCACTTTTCTCCGAACCTCGACATGAAGCGACTTAGAGCGGCCACTCTCCCCGTGAGTCGCATGATTTCGACGTTGCTCCTTGGCGCGACCATGTTGAGCATGGCGCTGATCTTCTCCGTGTTAGCTCGATTCCTCGGTGTGTAATCATAAACCCGAGGAATTTTTCACTAGTGATCCCGAACACGCACTTGGCAGGATTCAGCTTCATCTTGTACTTACGGAGGACGTCGAATGTCTCACCAAGATCTTTGGTGTGCTCGTTCGATGAGGTCGACTTGACGAGCATATCTTCGACGTAAACCTTTATGTTCCTCCCGATCTGTTGTTTGAATATCCTGTTGACCAGGCGCTGGTATGTAGCTCCGGCATTTTTGAAGCCAAAGGGCATCACTTTATAGCAGTATACCCCTGGTCCGTTATGAATGCGGTAAGCTCCTCATCTGCCGGGTTCATACGTATTTGGTTGTAGCCAAAGAAAACATCTATGAAGCTGAGCAATTCGTGGCCCGCCGAGCTGTCGACGAGCTGATCTATCCGAGGGAGGGATAGTTGTCTTTCGGGCAGGTCCTGTTGAGATCTGTGAAGTCGACGCACATGCGCCACTTTCCACTTGCTTTTTTAACCATAACCACATTTGCTAGCCATTCCGAATAGGCCACATTTCGAATGAAGTTGGCTGCGAGTAACCTATTGACCTCGTCCTCGATCGCCTTTTGTTTGAGAGGGGCGAAGCTTCGTTTCTTTTGCCTGACGGGTCGAGCCGTCGGGTCGACCTCGAGCTTATGCGAGATTACCTTGGGGTCGATCCTGGGCATGTCGGCGGGCGTCCAAGCGAAAACGTTCGAGTTTCCTCGGAGAAAATGGATCAGGTCATCGCGCCGGGCTCCCGTTAAGAGTGACCCGATCTGGACAGTGCGTTCATCGTCCCCCTCGACGAGGGGGACTTCTGCTAGCACCTCCACCGGGGACCCTTGGATTTCTTTTTGTTCGTCACGAGTATCCAAGGACCCCTGGAAATCACCCGCGCTTTCAAGGTCGTCGCTTCGCTCCTTAGAGGTGGACGTCGTTGTAAAGCAAATCTTTGCGATTTGCTTGTTCCTGTAAGCTCGGCCTATTCCCCCTTGTTCCAGTGGAAACTTGATCGTGGGGTGGTAGGTCGAGATTTGGGCCCTAAGAGAGTTTAGCGTCGGGCTTCCCAGGAGGATATTGTAAGACGAGGGGATCCTGGCGACGATAAACTCCACTGGTACGGTTCTTGTACGGCCTCTCTTCCCGATGTTAAGGAGGAGGGTAACCACTCCTTCTGCCGGGATGGAGTGGTTAGTAAAACCCGACAGAATGTGGGCGGTTGGCCTCAGGTCCGACGGGCCGAGCCCCATACTCAGGAAGCAGTCATGGAAAAAGATGTCCGCCGAGCTTCCCGAATCGACCAGTATCCTTTGGACCTCATAGCGGTAGACCCGTGCTGTTATCACGAGGGGGTCGTTGTGAGGCAGGGATATTCCGTGGAGATCTTTGTCAGTGAAGGTAATGGGCTCGGCTTCTTTGCATTTTTTCCGAGGTTGTTCGTTGATCCCCTCGACTGGCAGGAGGCGCCGAATCTTGTCGGCCCCCCATATGCCACTCCTGAAGAGACGACCATGATTTGGCCAATCGTCAATTCGCCGGGAGGGGGATGGCTTTCCTGCTTCCGGTCTTCCTGTCGTTTTTCCCGCAAGTACTTCGCAAGCTGACCCGAGCGAATTAACTCCTCGATGTAGTCGCGGAGTTGTTTCTAGTTCTCGGTTGGGTGTCCCTGCGACCTATGGAAGGCACAGTATGGGCATCGAGTCCGTTTGGCCGCCCTATTGATGACCGGAGGGAGCTTGAAGAATTGCTCAGTCTTCGCCTCCTCTAATAGCTCAGTCTGAAAGATGTTGAGCGGGGTATATTCTTGCCAAACAACATGAAATATGTGTGTGTGTGTGTGTGTGTGTGTGTGTGTGTTAAAGTATGAATTTGAATGAATCGGGGACCTTAGCGTAGCACAAGTGAAAAAGAGTAGCGATATTTCTAACAAGGGGTTCAACAAGAGGAGGGATAAATATTAGAGAAAGAAGAGAAGATGACTTACTCGAGGTGTGAATCGGTATAGCAACCAATTCACTGTTAGCTAGGAAATAGATTGATCGTTTGTGCGTAAAGAAGATTCTATTGAACGGAGCTTTGACGTCCGAGAAGAAAGGGTTTGGCGAGCGTTCTTTGGTTAGCTGGGGGCTTCGTAGATAAGAAGGAGGTTTGGTTCAAAATTGACGACGCAAGAGGAACAAACTTAAGAACTCCGTCGCAAGGAACAAGCTTGACTTGGCTTGAAAAGTCTTGAGTAATGAAACTTTTGAGAATATTTTGAGTGGAATTTTCAGAATATCTTAGAGGGGAAAAGTAGAGAATAGGGTAGGTATTTATAGGAGATGGAGAAGGGGGGTATAGTGGATTAAAAGAAATTAAAAAGGATTAAAGGAGTAAATGAATGGTCTGGGGTTCTCTGTTTTAATTCAGAAGTTTTAAAGTATCAAAACGAGCTCTAGGGAAGCCAAACGACACACATGCATGAGATGGACCCATTTGGACACATTCAAGCCGCTATTTGCGGCCAAAGCTCGGCCCAACCTCAAGCTTCATGCTCGAGGCTCTGGGTTTGGGTTTGGGTTTGGGTCAGGTTCAGGATTCTATTTGAATGTATCTTTTCAGTTGTGACTTTTCATAAACCCGTGTGAATCTCGTGCAAACTTTTAGACTTCCAAAACATTAAAAAGAAAAAATAATATAAAATATTGGGGATGATGGGATTCAAACACGCGGGCTATAGAACAGTAGTGGAGAGTCGTAGCCAGTAGGCTACAAGTTGTTTCTTGTATATAAGTTACTAATAATAATTTATAAATCGAAACCAAAACAGAAATACACTCTTTTATTAACCTTGGATCAATAAAAGTGTATAGGAATTTTAGGATCGTTACATCAACTATCTCTTTGAGAGTAATCGCCTTTATTTGCCATTTCTTAGTGAGTGGTCGAAGTATCTTCCTCACCTTTTCCTCATTCTTCATGGGATCATCTAACAAGGAGTCGAGAGAATTAGTGATGCAAATAAAATGACTAAACATATCATCAATGTTTTTATCGGGCAACATTCGATAATTTTCATACTCCATTTTCAGAAGATCAATTTTAGCCCTTTTAATATTGGAACTCCTTTCATGAGCAACTAATAAAATTTTCCACATGGAAAAATCACTTTTACATTTGATAACACGAACCAAATCATTTTCGTTGAGACAAGAAAAGAAAGTAAACTTGGCTTTATAATCAGCTTCATAAGCCTTTTTATCAATTACACTCCAGCTATCCTCATCGGTGGTGGGTAACTCATACTCTTTCAAAAAGGTGTATCTCCACACATCTCTACCTTGTGATTCTAAAAATGACTCCATCTTAACTTTCCAAATAGTAAAGTTAATACCATCAAAGTATGGTGGTTTGGTGATAGATTGGGAGTGTCCCATACTATGGTAAGAAGATGGGGCCATATGATCTCTCTAGGGTTTCAATCCTAAAAATAAGAGTGTCTTAGTCTGATACCAATTGAAATAATTCTAGAGGAGGATGAATAAGATTAAACTAACAAAACCCACAAATAAAAAATTCTGCTTACAAGATGAAAGGAAACACAAATATAGTACAAGATGATATGCAAATAAGAGATAGAAAGAGAGAAACAAAACACAAACACAAGCGATTTAGAGAGGTTCGGAAAATCCCCTAGTCCTCTTTCTTTAGGAAACGAGCTCGTTCCACCTAATCATGTCTCCACCAAGACAGACGCATTGCACTCCTGCAACAATACGTCATTCGACACACGAGTGACTCTCGTCACAACACTTCTCATCACTTACAAGAACTCTCTTGCACTCAAGAGATTCCACAGAAAGAGAAAAGAAGAAAAAGATTACAATCCAAGATACTCTCTCAAGAATTTACAATTCAAGTTCTAGAATACTTCAATGGAGTATTAGATTTGCATATTAAATCTCAAGTCTTTTCTTTTTCTTTTGGTGGGTGGGGATGAACTCAAAGAATGAATGCAATTGTTCAGAATAATTGTTGTGCAATAACTACACAAGAATCTCTTTTAAACCCCCATACAAAAATCAAACAAGTACATGCATTTATTACGCCTCAGGCAGAAAAACAGATGTCTGAAGGTCAAGAAGATAGACGTCTGAAGGCAAAATAAAACTAGCCGTTATAGCATTAAATGTACGTAACGGTAATATTTTTCAAACAAAAATAGCTTCAGACATCTGTCGTCATGAGCTTCAGACGTTTGCCGTGGTTTTCAAAACATGGCCAATGAAAGTAGAGAAAATAACCAGACATTTGAAGAGCAAGTGACACGCGTCTGAAGAAGAAAAGATTTTCAAAGTTTTTAACTTTCGGACGTTTGTTCCAATAAGGTTCAAATGTTTGTTCCAATAAGGTTCAAACGTTTGTTCCCACAAAAAGTTTGAATGCCATGAAAACACAAAGAACAATCAGACGTTTGAAGAATGTTTAACAGACGTTTGTTCTTAAAAAGTTTTAAGCCAATGAAAATCCAGAGAACAAACAGATGTATGAAGAAGTATCGACAGACGTTTGTTCTGTCAAAAGTTTTAACCAATGAAAATCTAGAGAACAGCCAGAGGTTTATTCTGGCATGCTTCAAACGTTTGTTCTGAAGAAAAAACTAATATTTCAAAACTTGTGCATGTTTTACAATAGTGCGCATACGTCTGAATAAGACTTGGAATGACGTCTGAAGAAGGAATGTACAAAAAAATTTGAACTTGAAATTGAAAATCGTTTTGAATGGAAAACTTTGCCAAGTTTTGCCCAAAAATTTCATGCATACAATAATGTATGTGTTTCAGCTTTTTCATGCTAATCTCATAAACCATGAAGTACTTACATCGATTTTCTAGAAAATACTCTTGATTTCTTCGATTTCTTGAATTCTTGAATTCTTTAAACTTGGACTTTGACTCCTTAGTTTCATGAAACTTGAATGTGATCATTAAGGAGCTCTAGTCCATTATCTTCCAACCTCAAATAGATTTAGCTCAATTTCCTCCATCCTCCATCGTAGACTTGTGTCGGTTGATATCCTGAAATCTTTCTCAAACACGACCATGCTCATATATAGCATTATAAAATATGTAATATGAAACACATATATAGATCTATTAATATGGTATAACATCATCAAAACCAAATAGTAGGATTATGAAAATCCATAACCCATCAGATCCATACCTTCCATGAGAAATCGTCAATGAAGATGACATAATACGTGGCATATCCTTTTGATACAACCGGCGATGGCCCCCATACGTCTGAGAGAATGTAATCGAGAAATCCTTCGGTCTTTTGCACAGCTTGCTTGAAGCTGACCTTATGTTGCTTCCCCATCGTACAAAATTTGCAGAAATCTAGTTTGCATGAGGTAACACCTTTCAGCAACTCCCTTCTGTGCAACTCACGAAGCCCCCTCTCACTCATGTGGCCAAGACGCATATGCCACAGGTTTGTGGTATCCTCCACCCGTTTCTCCGTAGTTACGGCTACACTACCAGTCACTGTGATGCCATCCAAATGATATAAATTCTTTAGTCATTGTCCCTTCATAACCACTAGGGCACCCTTAACAACCTTTAATACTCCATTTTGACCAACGAACTTACATCCTGCCACATCTAACGCTCTTAGAGAAATCAGGTTTTTTCTTTAGTTTTGGAATGTGTCTCACGTTCACAAGCATTTGCACCACCCCATCAAAAATGCGAACTTTGATGTTCCCTATGCCAATGACCTTGCACGCCACATTGTTTCCCATGAGAACACTGCTGCTATAGGTGTCGAACAGCTCCTTCTTCGGGCACACGTGGTATGAACATCCGGAATTAAGAATCCAAGCATCAGAATTTTCCTCCCCTGTATGTACAGCTAGTACATCACATGGATCTTATTCTACTTCGATTGCTACACTGGATTGATCCGAACCCTTTGAATTGGCACCTTTACCCTTCTTCTCCAACCACTACTTATACTTTTGGCATTGCTTCTTCATATGCCCCGACTGTTTGCAAAAGAAGAACAGTCCGCTCTCTTTCCCGGATGATTTGGATTTTCTCTTTATGCTCTTGCCTCCGTCTCTATTCTTCAATCTTCCCCTTTCACCGGCAAACAACCCGATGACTCCTCCGATAGATTTGATTTATTCATGATCTCATTGTTTAAAAGAGTCGATGTAACCTCTTCTATCTCGAGAGTCCCCTTCCCATAAAGGATTGTTGTCACCAAGTGTTCACAAGAATTTGGAAGTGAAGATAGGAGCAATAGCACTTGGTCCTCCTCCTCTAACTTGACTTCAATGCATAGAAGATCGCTGACCATCTTGTTGAAGCTGTTTAGGTGGTTGTGAATAAGAGTCCTTTCCTTGATGCGTAATCCGTAGAGTTGCTTCTTTAGGTACAACTTGTTTGACAACGATTTTGTCATGCACAAGATCTCTAGCTTCAACCACAAACTTGCTGCAGAAGTCTCCTTCATAACATTATACATCACGTTATCTGCCAAACAAAGTTCTATCGTTCATTGTGCCTTCTGATATAATTCTGCTCACGCAGCATCTGTCATGTCGGTAGGTTTACTGCCGCCAAGTGCCTTAAACAGACCTTCCTTCACCATAAGTACTTTCACTCTTCTCTGCCATATCGAGAGGTTTTGTTTCCCATTAAACATCTCCTCCTCAAATTTTGTGCCATTTACTTTGTTATCCGTCATCCATAATTCCAAAAAAAATACATTTCTCTCGGATCCTTACGGACCACTATCAATATAATCATGATCTAAGAAGATAGAGAGTGGACACAAACGTTGTCACCTACTGTAAACTTAAATTGCAAAAATACGAAATGTAGCTCTGATACCAATTATTGTTACCACAAGATCAATCGACAATGTAGCGGAAAATACGTTACAGATCTATAAACCTAAATCCCTTTATAGACGAATAATAAAAGAACTAAATGCAGACCGCAATAAAATTAACACAAGAGATTTGGGGAGAAACGGGGAGAACTTTTATTAGAATTTGAGAAGAAGAAACCTTACAAGAGTTATTACACCCTCTCATTATGATCTCCAACGATATCTCTCTCCTTCTACAAATTCTCCTTCACCTTCGATAGCTTAGATTCCTTATGGAGACGCTGTGTACTCCTTTTGCTTTACGATCTAAAACTCTTCGAAGTTAACCTTAATTAATAGCCCTAAGATCCTATATATAGCCTATACAATTTAAGGTATAATAAGATCTCAGAAATTACAAAACTGCCACCAAATAACTGAATTTTCGAGATAAATCTCAACCTGAGATTCGCGGTTATCATCGAACAGACGCATGTCCCTCTGGGGCAGACGTCTGCCTGCACCTTTGACAGAAAGTCAATTGTGCTGCCAAACGTCTGTCCTTCTGTGGCGGACGTCAGGCCCAATTAGCCGTGAATTTTCAGGGCTCAGCCAGACATCTGTCCCTCTGTGGGAGACATCTGGTGCATGTTCTGGGCTCTGGACCTTAAGTATCAGATATCTGTCCTTTTGAGGCAGACGTCTGTCCCTTCTTTGGTTTCGCAGTCTTGAACAAATATAAGATATCCTTCACAGCACAAAAATGTATATGATAAGCTTTAAATTGAGCACTTCAACAGCATTGGCCTTGCAAACGATGATGGTATCATCAGCAAATTGTATAGAGACCACATTTTTCAAGTCACCCTTCAAATTGGGAACAGAAGGTAAACCATTTTCTCCGGCTATTAGTAAAATTCTAGCAAGAATATCAACTGCAAGATAGAATAAGAGAGGGGATAAAGGATCCCCTTGCATAAGCCCCCTTTTGCATTTGATGATCCTTCCTAGATTGCCATTAACCAAGACCTGAGAGCTTGATGATTGAAAAATTGTAGAAATCCATTGATCCATTTTGGTCCAAACCCCTTGACTTGAAGAAGGTCAATCATAAAATCCCAATTGATTGAATCAAAGGCTTTTTGAAAATCAAGTTTAAGTAAAGTTTTAGATCTGCTACAAATATCGACAAGTTCATAAGCAATTGAGAAACAATCAAGAGTGGATTTATTACTCATAAAAGCAAATTGTATATCACAGAGAAGGTCAGACATCCCCAAGCCTATTAGCAAACACTTTTGTAAAAATTTTGAAAATACTATTAAGCAAACTAATATGCCTAAAGTCTTTTGCAAATTGGGCACCCTCCACTTTAGAAATAAGTACAATAATAGCATAGTTTATTCTAGATAAATCATAATTACCTTCATAAATTTGCCTAAGCACATTAACAAGGTCATCCGTAATAAAAGTCCGAAACCTTTGATAAAAAAAGTAAAGAAAAGCCATACGTAATGGCAGCACCATTAAGAAAAACTTGATGAAGATTATATTTTATAGAAAAACTGGGGGGAGCCCATCAAATTTTTATAAAACCTGAAAAATTCCTCATGAATACCAAAATTGTTACAGGTAGCCTTGCCATCTACAATAAGAGCATGAATAAATTGTTATTTCTGAGAAAATTTGCAACTTTATGGAGGAAAAAACCCAGTATTGGAGTCACCTTCTTTAAGCCACTGAATACTTGACCTTTGTTTCTAATAGATTTATTCTTTGTATTCAATTTTGGTTAAGTCCTCATGAAGAACGATACATTTTCTTGTTCCTCATTAGTTAAAAGACCTTAACTCTTAATTTTTATCCAAATCAAAGATCTCTAAAAGAATTTTTTGTTTCAATGTAGATAAGCCACCAAAACAAATTTTATTCCATCTTTTAAAAATCTGTCTTATTGATTTGAGTTTAAAAACAAAATTTGCTAAAGAACTTGCCCTAGAACCATAAGTCCGCTATTGATTTTGAATCAAATCATGTAAACCATCCATTTAAAACCACATTTTCTCAAATCTGAAGATTTTACTCTAAACTTGGAAAAGATTTGAATCCAACACAATAGGGCAATAATCAGAACATGAATTTGGCAGAGCATTTTGGCTAAGATGAAAATTCAAAGCATCCCTATCATTAGAAAGCAGAAATTATCAAGTCGAGCAAAAAGCAGTTCCATTACTCGATGTATATTTCCCGTCAGCCAAAGGAGAATCATGCAAGTTTAAAGCATCAATAAAATTCACAAAAGTATCAATACTTACACTATGAGTCCAGATCCTATTCTTTCATTCAAATTCAAAGTAGCATTGAAATCGCCAGAAAGGATCCGAGGACCACTAAAATTTTGCCTTTCATGGTTTCCTCATAGCAAATAGATTTAATGCATCCAATTTTCTCAACCAAGGCATAAAGGTAACTCTGAAAGAATCAAAAGTAATTTCACCCCAGATGCATGACAAGCTCAAAAATATACTGATTGGGAAAAGACCAAGATCCATAAGAATATGGCCTTGATCCATCAATCCTATGCATCCCCATCTCAGATCCATGAAAGAGTTGTCTCGATACATGCTGGTAAGTTCCCAAATCAGAAATATGGGGAAAAACTCCAGATCTATAACAAGGAAAGTAGATCTGCGGGTTGGTTATCAAAAAGATAAAGCAAGATCGAGATTTTCTCTCAATATAACAAAGAACAGTCATATATTGAAGCAATATATAAAACCGACTTGGTTGAATATTGCTCAATTGAATCATATTCTATGATTTGGTAATCAAAATCAAATTGAAATTATATGGTTTTTGGTGATATTTGAGAAGAAGAAGAATTTGATATTATATTGAACCATGGTATCTTTCATAATTATCTGGCTCATTTTTTAGCATGATCAAAAAACATTTTAGAATCAGGGAATTTGCCATTAAAATTGGATAAATTATTCTCTATATGCCGGATACACCGGGCAGGGGAGAAGTGGGGATTCAGACAGGCTTGGACAACATGCGGGGTCCGCATCCCTATTTATTCTTTCTCTTGTCTAAGAATATACTACCGGCATAGGAAATAATTTTCTCTAGAATTGGGAGAGAGAGGTGATTGTAAGGATGGAGAAAGGATCAATTGTAAAATAATAATTTGGTAGTTTCGCGTAGATCACGATATTTGATGAGATTTTTAAGAATTAAGCCATACATATATAACAGCGCAAAGTTAAGGCTAGTTTATAGTTTATTGAAAAACAGCGAAAGCTAAAATTTACGGCACAAAAATGCTAGGGGCACAAAAGTCATATCGTATTTTGCTCCCTTCCGAGCTCCAGCGAGTGAGGGATCGCGCACATGCGAGGCATAACGTCCCTCATCAGCCCTCGTCCCTCTTCAGCCGCTCTCTCCTCTCTCCTCTCCCTAAAACCCTTTCTCTCTCTAATACCCTCGTTCTCTCGCTCCAGAATCCCCCAAACCCTAGCCATGGCGAAAACCATAGACGAATCCGACGTCGGCATCACCTGCTACGTCTCCTCGCTCCCGGGCTTCCGCGGCGTTCTCAAACAGAGGTCGATCTCGAAACCCTAGCTCACTCCATATCCTCAATTCACGCAATTTTTCTTTATTTTTGCAACAGGTACGCAGATTTCATCGTCAACGAGGTCGATTGCGATGGAAAGATCGTACATCTCACTTCCTTCGATCTCCCACCTGATGTAAGACCACCTCGATTATTTCATCGCTCTATAGATTTCATCGTAAAGTTATTTATGATGTTTGTGTTGAACTTTTAGTGTGATGAAGAGAAGGAAGAAGAGAAGCCGTTTTTGAGTGATAAAAGTTGCCTAATCGAATCGTTTCGTTCTCTTTGTGGTGAGAAAGATGCAGACTTGTTGAAAGGATTTGTTGAGAAGGTCATGCCCGGTGTGGAAAATGATGCTGAACCGATTGTTCTTTCTCCGGATCCGGATAAGTCTCATCGAGCGGTTAGTCTCTTGATGCGCGTTTGCTCGTTGGTTCCATTTTGTAGAAAATCTCTATGCTGATGTAATTGTAAGCTTATTGAATGTCTTAGGAAGTTCACAATTTTTTCAAGAAGAATTTCAAGTTCCTGGTTACGGATACCGTTGAGGATTCCAATGGGAGTTTGAAATGCATTAGAGTGAGGTTAAGTTCGGAAGCTGGAGGTAGGGGTAGAAAGGGGAAGAAGAGGAAAGGCATGGGCAATTCAAAGTACAATGGTCCCTTTGACAGTAGAGGATCTGATAATTGGCCTGAGGATCGTGGCAAATTCTTAAGGTTATTTGTTTTCTTGGATTATTGTTTGATTTCCAATAGCTGCTTTTGTTCATGTAGAAGTGCTTTGAAAACTGAGTTTATTGAACATCTGAAACCAAATTTGTATATATTAGAGAATTGTTCTTGTACCCAAGCCAGATCCTTTGTTTGGTTTAAGTCAAGCTTTTGCAAGAGATATTAACACTAAAATGTTCCTTTAAGTACGGAATACTGGAAATTGTCTGGACTTGTTAGGAAAGGGGAAACTGGATGCTGAGTACTGTCAAACTGGCTGCTGTATATGAATTTGTAATTAAGCCATATCTCTTGTTCTTTCCAATTTAATTGATTTAATTAGTAGCATTCTATAATAAATTCTAACACCTTTTATCCCACTAGAGATCATAAGGAGGTAGAAGTCAGGTTAGAGTAACTGCAAATACTGCGGCATATCCATATCTGTTGATATCTGTGTACTATATATTGATTTACCTCAGTAATTTTCCAAATCATTCATTCATGTTCATTTTCTTCAGGTTTCATCTTTACAAGGAGAACAAGGATACGCAAGAGGCTTTAGGAGTTATCGGGAAGATGCTAGGCCTTCTGGTGCTTCTCGTTTTCCAATCCAATTTGTCATAGTTGTTTTCTCTGTGATAGGGGGTTGTTATATTATTGCTACAATGGAAATGTTGTTATACCTGTAAATAATTGATCATGATACTTGGCAGCAACGTTCGTTTGGGTTTGCTGGTACAAAAGATAAACGCGCTGTGTCCTCTCAAAGGGTATGGTTTCATTTTATTATTTCTCATGCATTCTCCACATTATTTGCACTGTTATTGTAATTTTTAATGCTGCGAAATAGTCTCATGATCAATATTTAACACTCTTGGTATGCTTTTCATTTACACTCAACAAATATTATTATATGGAAAAAATGCAGAGTAAAACTATCCATCAGACAACTGTTATTGTATTAAAGCTACATATTACGAGCATTGTTTAGTTCATAGAGTAAGTGGCATGATTCAATCAGTTATCTATGTCCAACCTCTCCTTGATAAATACTAATCTTAAGGCTTTGACATAATCAATTATTATTGTGCAAATCTCTCATATTTTCTATATTGGATTGTGGGTGCCAACTCTTTTTACAATACCAAATACTATGTGAATTCTTATTATATTAAGATCAAAAGTTGGCGAAGATTCATATTTATAATTGAGATATGTTGTAGACTGATAACATGTTGTGAATACGTGGTTCATTGCGCAGTCAGATGATGAATGTACATAAACACCGATAGTCCTAGACAGGGGTCATGGATAAGGGATGAACGATCTCCTTTCTGTTGTATGCCTGTATGTGAAACACTGCTTCGAATTTATACTAAATCAGATTGGTTTCAACCAGGCCAGCTTGGAGACACTTTAAAATGTATTATGCCCTTGTATTTTCTAATCATCCTTCCAATTTGAGGCAATCATTATTTTGACTATTTAAACCCCAATTGAATTGTATAAGACTATAAGTACATAAATCTGACACTAATTCTTAAAGATAAAATAATGACTAAAGCATAATGGAATAATTTCTTAAGAGAGATGACATTAGAGAAAGGATGGAGAAGGAAAAAAATCACTAGATTGGAACCACTGTTTTTCTCTATATGCTGCATCTGCTTTATCTGTTTCCCTCTCTCCCTACTCCCCCTCACATGTTACTGTTTGGGACAGAGAAAGTGACGATGAGTGATGTCATAATGGTTGGTTCTAAGTTGGGTAGACATGAAAGGACTCAATCCAAACCTTTAGCCACTATAACCTTAACAGTTTAAGTGGGGGTTTGGAGTCAATTCTTGTCGTGTTAGACCACTATACGTGACATGAACCGAATCTTATGTTTTTTTGCTTATTACAATACTCTCTTTTGTAATCAATTCAACGATAAAGAATATCGTGTATACTGTTTCATATTGCAAACACAATTGCTTGCTTATTCATTTGAACAATTGAGTTTTGCATAATATCTATTCTTAGCGTCGTGTTAATTTACGATTATGTTGCATAAGTAATCTACTCTTCATTCGAACCTAATCGATTACATACTACGTACTGCATTCGGTAATTGGAATCGATCTTTTTCCGAATTGTTTTGTAATTATATCTCGTTCTTTATATCCATATAATACTGTAAAACACTTAGGGTCAAGTTTGTTAACAAATGTTAGTATATGTAATTATTAATTTCAAGCATTGTCATAAGTAGCAAGTACAATGAAATCGACATTTATCAATGCTCTATTAGTTAATTTAGTTCGCTTATTATTTATGACATTCACACACATCTAAACATGCTGCCATCAAATGTGATCACATGTCTTGAATTCCATAAAGCTCTCTCCCCTCCCACGCCCTCCAAAAAAAAGAAAAAAGAAAAAAATAATAATAAATTAACCGCCTTTTAGTCTGATACAAATGGCTATCAAATTGATGTAAAATCTTTTCTGGGTTGGTGCAATACCTTGATGAAAAGAACTACCGAAGAACAAGATCTTTAACGCTAACTGTAAGAGCCATTTGGTGGCTACACAAACCTAGTTTTTGGTTGTCCTGCAATTTATGCCCATGGAGTTAAGGGGCAACTAACTTCATTTGGCCTATACTAGGAACAAGTCTAAACAAAGAGGAAAAACTATAAGGTTTACTGTAGGAATTTGCATGGGCAAGAACATGGAAAAATAGCAAATGGAAGCATATTACAATTTACAGGAGAAATTATTTTATTAGCATTACATGCATAATGAATAATGATGATATCGCAAAGGAGAGACATTGCAGTTGTCTAATGATTTAGAAAAGAGAAAGAAAAAGCGAAATAACAGAACAACAATAATCACAAAACAATAATAATAAAGGCTTAGTAAAACTATCATGAACTATATTCATTGTTTCTAAAAACATTCATTAACTTTTAAAATGCAGGAAGCTACATGAACTTAGTATTAGTTAGTGTTGTGATTTGCATTGACAATTAAATATGATATTGACCTTTTATTTTGTTCTTCTCTCTAATAAAAGTTCATTCTGAAGAATTCTATGATTTTCTATATCCGCCTTTACTAAGTAGGACGTAACAAAATGAAACAAACCATCTAATGCGTTTCCTATTACAAAAGCATATAGATACCCCAGCGGTCAAAACGTTTCCGAAGTCTACTATCATTCCTTAGGGTAGTCCTGGGCAATGATCACCGCGGACCGTAGTTGACCTACTCTCTCTCACCCTCTCTTCATATTGAGGGGATGGGAAATATAGGTTTGATGCACTTGTATAATGCTAATTTTATAAGTTAACAGTAGTTTTCGTGGAAACTGGGTGGGTTTCGTGGAATTTTGTGAAATTATGCCAATAAATAATTAATAAATTTTACTTTGAGTTGCTAGGATGATGTTTTATTTTTCTGATTACATGTCGCATTTAAACTCCAGTTGATTTCATATGAGAATAAAATGTTTGCTAAAGTTGGATGTTGGACGCAACTATGGCCGCATAAACTTTGGCTTGAGAAGATATTTTACAAGGGAAAAAGAACACTTATCTACCTTTGGCTTGAGGATTTTTGTTTGTGCTATTTTCTGTTAATACGTTTAAAGCAGACATCTTTGTCCTGTATTGTCTTATCGAGGCAGCTGAAGATTGTGTCTCGAAATATGTCTTTCGCTCTCTTGTCAAATCATTAAGCTAGTATTCTAAAAACGGTGTTTCTTCCTATTAGGTGACCATATTCAAGGTGCATGCAAAGAGGTTAGCTGCGCTAAACAATAGACTGTTTGGTATTAAAGTAGGAGATTATTGGTAAGTGCTGCATGCTTTCCCTATGTTTATGTAATGTAATGCAAAAATATTAATCTTCCGACTTAAATCTTAATTTTTTTTATATATAGTTATGTGAAGGAAGGGCTTGTTCTTGGTCAACTCTCGGGTAATCGGTTCACTATTACCTTGAGGTAGTTCTGATTACTGAACTACATGTTATTGTTGGCATGAGATGGTCCTGTGCATCTGTCTTTGTTTTTCTATGTTGACATCACATCTGCATAGCTATTACCAGGGGTGTCATTGCAGATTCTGTAGATACCATTAAAGCTGCTGCTGATGGATTGGGAAAACATGGGTTTATTAACTATTATGGTTTACAGGTAACAGCTATATGAAAAATATTTGCCTATATTTTAAAACTATTTAAATGGTTCCTGTGACTATGGGTTTCTACAAGCAACTTTGCAATTCTGATTATCATAGTTCTAATTCGTTCTGGCATGTTCTCAGCGGTTTGGAAGTGGTTCTGTGCCTACTCATCTCATTGGAGCAGCATTACTTCGAGGAGAGTGGAAAAGTGCCGTGGATTTGATTCTTGATCCACGAGAAGGAGATATCCTGGGAAAATCAATTTAGTACTTAGATTCAGTATGCATATTATGCATTATATTATCAGTTGAATCTGGTTATCCATAACTTTGTTCAAACAGCAAGCTACCACAAGGGAAGTGCGGGAACGTTACAAGGAAAATGGTGATATTGATATGGCTCTGAGACAGTTACCCCGTTATTTGGTTGCTGAAAGGGCTGCTGTATGTTTTCATCTTGATCTCTCTAAGGCACCTAATTATCTTGTATCCTTTTCGTTCCTCTGAGAATTATATCTACTTATCATATTATGCTCATGTCATATACAACAAAAAACTGTCGTGATCAGTTGCATGCATCTTGAGATGTTTCCTGGGGCAAAGATTTAAATGTCTGCCTTTTGTGTTTTACCTAACATGATTGTTTCTTTTTTGTCCTGAGCTCATTGTGATTTATAGCCTATGATAACTTTATGTTGGTTGTATAGATTTCGTAACTTCGTTACTATATCAAAGCTCAAGTTGTCTGCAACTATTTTGCTGAATTACTTCTGCAAGAAATTGAACAGCTTATGGAAGAAAATGACATTTTCTATTTGCTCAACCTTAGCCCGATCGAACAAATATGGAAGCAAAATAAATGTGACTATAGACTTATAATCTATTCAGTTGATCTCTTGAAAATCCGCAACTAACAGTTGTCAGTCTTATTTCCTTCCAGCTTCAATGTCTGAAGAAATGCCCTGGAAACTATCTGGAAGCATTGAAGGCCATACCTAGAACTTTGAGAATGATGTATGTATCTCTTCCATGCAAAATTTTCCTCTTTAACTGCATTAAAGAAAAAGTTAAACATTATATTATCTTCCAAACTTCCATACATGTTTACTATTGCTTCTGTCTGTGTTGAAAAATGCGTTCTATGCGGCTGCATATGCGAATGCGCCCCCATCAGATAATGAAAACGAGTGGTTTTCTTAATATATGCGGTGAAAAAAGTTTGTCTTGATACATAGAAATTGTTATACGGCCGCATAAAGCGCATAGAAACGAAAGGTTGAGTTGGGTTATTAAAGAGGTATACAGTTTTTATTATACATGTATTCAAAGCCCAAACTCAATATCTTAGTACATCTATAAAACCTCTCCAAAAGCCAAATAAATTAATTCTACTTATTCCTCCCTTTCTCAACCATATCAAATTAAGGCTTGCCTCCATCCTCTTCTCATTTACTTTTCGACGAAAACTCCGGTAAAACTCTAGCAAGAAATCGCCTTTTTAGGCAAGAAACTTGAGAAAGCTCTTTAGCTTCTTTCTCTCAACAAAAAAAGATTTTTCTTTAATTTTCATGTTTATTTTTTAGAAATTCTTGAACTTCGTGTATTTTGACCTTTTTTTCTTAACAAAAAATTAATTACTTAATAATTTAATAATATTCATTACATTAATATCATGGACACTATATATTTTGAATACCTGTTAAGCATTTTTTCTATATTTTTTATCATTAATTTATTTTTTTGGATTTTTAATTTAAATAATGCTAATCGCATATGCGGCGCATAATTGCTTGTGCACTATGCAGTCCTTGGGCGCATGAAAACGCATATTGCATCCCATAACATTGGCTTCCGTACTAAGTGGTATAGAGGCTGTCAAGTTCATGCTCTAAGATTTCTTTCCTAACTTTGATATTTAATATTTTATCTTGAATGTTTAATAATCTTGTTATCGTCCAGTACAGTTAAATTGCTATGAAGTTTCGTCACACCATTATGGGATAATTTTATCATTTATTTTCGTTTTTATTGAGATTTTTATTACCAGAGTGCTTGAACTAGACCCGCTGGAATACTTACTTTGTGTTGCACATATCTAATATTGACTATGTTGAGTATCTGGACATTTAAATTTTCTAGTTGCCTTCCTAAAATCATGTTAATTTTCATCAGCATGTGGTTTTTTTTAATAAAAAAAGAAAGAAAGGAAAAGATCCAAAAGCAATTTTTTTTAATCTTTTAAGGGTTAATATTGATATTTTGGATTAAAATTTAAAAGTAAAGTACAATTGTTTCATTCTTTTTTTATAATTTTTTTGTGTGAAAAGCATAAGATAACAAATAGAATGTGTAAAAGATGCTGAGACTAAATTACAATGGGGATACAGAAAATAAACTACTCTACTGAATAAAAACTTCTTCCATATAAGTGATAGTTTATTTTTCTTGATATATTTTGTTTGACTTGCTGTAGGTATGTTCATAGCTACCAAAGTTTCTTGTGGAACCATGCAGCTAGTTTGAGAGTGCAAAAATATGGTGTGTATGATGCCGTATTTTTTTTCCATAGCAATTGTTTGTCCATGAGAACTAGTTTATACTCTATGTTTGCTATACATGAACACAATGGAAATTTGACTAGCCATGCAGACTTGCTTGTGATTATGCTATAGGGGTATCTTTGTTAGAATTACAGTACCGAAACAAATTCAAACCCTACAAGAATTTTCGGTTTTCTGTTCTGATATCATGCACATAGCTTAATGGGTAGGGTATGGATCCCAGAAATGAATTCTTGAGGATCCAGACTGAATATTGAGTGAATCAAATATTTGGCCATATCGGCCAATATATCAGCTGATTCATCGTTATCAGCATGATACTGTTTCGATAGGTATCTTTTGTGAAGAACATAGTTTGAGCTTATTATTACCTGATGCTTCAAATATCGAGGCCAGATTTGGAGTGCATATCACGCCACCTAGTGACATAAACCTTGAAGTCTTTGTCGGCCGCCATTTTAGCATTCATCAGATAGATGGTATATCAGTCAATACGTATCAGCCAAATAATGGCCGACATGAGACTTAATCGGATGACTTAATCGGATGACGAAATTAAAAAAAATGGCTGCTATTTAATGCATTAGGTATTGAGTAATAGGTTTGTTGTTAAAATGTTCAAACCCACAACTCAACACCCATTATAAACACTCGAAATGCATTAGAGCCTTAAAAACAAATTAAAAGAAAATACTCCATTATTCACTTCCCTGCTCTCCTCTCTCTACCCATCCCCACCCCACCCACCCCATCCCATCCCTCATGCCCTGAATTCCCCAACACCCTAGATAGAGCACGATGAGTCTTCTCGAGCTAGTGTTCCACCGATATGCCCAATATGTACGAAGAAATTTCCACTTTTGAGACCTGTTATGAACATTCGTTCGACAAGGTATCATTCGATATCTATTATCCGATATTGAAAACACCTATCCGATACGATCCCTATATCCAATGTTTGATACATTGCTTAAATCAATAACCTAATTACTCGCTATACATGCATATGTTTTATTAAAGTTATTTTAGTGAAACTAATTCCTGTGTTTGATTCACATCCTTATTCAAATCCAATGTTATGGTTTTCTGCCCTAGTTGAGACTTGAGACCCCACTCTGCTCCCAAGTTCATTAAACTCATTTCTAGTGTTAAAAAATCAACACTCATGTAATTTTGAATTTGCATGCATCAAGGAGACACAAAATGGATGGCCTGAATTAGCAAGGTGATTAGATCTGTGACCTGAGTCATGCAAATTTAGAATCCCAACCGTTGTACATCTTACGTTATAGATCTAAGAACTTGTTGCTTTCACTTCTTTTGCTTTCTTTTTCTTTTTTACAATTTTTGGAACTTCATGCATACAAAATAAAGCTCAATATCATTTAATTTTATTTTTGAGCACTTCTAAATGATATATAGCATTCAAATGGACTGGGCTTTCAATTAGAATGGATTAGCTTTGTATTTAAATTGGTAGGTTTGTTTCTGGATCATGTCATAGAAACAATAGGTCTCTCTCCCCCTAGGCATGCAAACAGGGTCGGGTCGAGTCTAGCATGTCCCAAACCTGTACCCGTTTATTTCTTGCGCATCCAGACCCACCCATTTACCCTAAGGATCTGTATGGAATAGATCCAGATCCGGACCCGTTAATAATTGGGCTAGACCCGTTTACCCGAACCCGTTTATCTATCTTTTGATTTTTTTTAAAAACAAATCAATTGTTTATTTTATCAAGTTCTATATTGTGATATAAGTACATCACCAAAACTCAAAATCTCACAACTTATTTTTAATTCAAAGCTAAATTGCATAATAAAAATCAACCATAATTATAGATAGTTTATTTCTTAAATTTGAAACTTTTGTAACTTGAAAGCTTTATAATTCATAATATCTAAAATAACATAATATAAAGTTCACGACTAATAAGATAAATTGAGTAATAGAAAATTTATAGGACTAAAATCAACAAATACTAAAATCTCTCTCAATTTTCTTAAAGATTGTACAAGAGATATTACAAATTCATTGCTTATATCAAGCATATAAACGGGTTTGGGTCTAACGGGTCCGAACCAAAGAGACCCATACCCGACCCATTTATTAAACCAGTAAACGGGTCTGGGTCTCAATGGGTGGGTCTAGGTCTAGATGGATATATGCCAGATCCGGATTTTAACAACGGGTCTGAGTCGGGTCTAGACCCGACCCATTCACAGGCATGTCTCCCTCTGTGAGTTTTACTGGGATACACCAATAAAATTTAGAAACAAGTGCTATCCGCTTCATAGCCACTAGAGCCATATTATGCTGTTTCTGAACAATTCCAACAATAAGACTATTATTTCTTGGCACTGATGGCAGAGGGTAGAAGGGTGAATAAGTGGGCACCTTAATTCACATAATTAGACAGTAAAACAGATGGATTTTGGAAGAAGTTGGCTGACATCATTCATTGGAGTTGGCGGCTGTCGGTTGCTTACACAGGTGCCCCAACCCGTAACAATTTTAAAAAAGGAAAGAAAAGGGGGGAAATCGATAATATAAGCACACCACACAGGTGCATCTGGAAAGCCTTTTAGCAAGATATCATAAACAATGTGATAATGTACATTGTATAGAGTGGTATCTCCTCTTCAACATTCGACTAAAATCATGTGGTGTTTGTTCCTTCAAATAAAGTTTCGAGTTCTCATCTTGACACTTCTGCACATTCTGCCGACTTTGTAGTCCCTTCAATTTATTCAAACTTCCTCTTCAATCAGATAGGGCAATTTTTGGAATAGTCAAGCTATATACAGTGTTATACACTACACACAATTGTATGTTGATTGTGAAGTATAATAGGATAGCAGGTTCAGTGTCATATTTCTTGTACTTCTGTTTCCCTGTTCACTGACAATCATCACAATAACAGGGATTGGCCAGGTTGTATTAGGAGATCTAGTATGGAGTAAAGAAGGTTCTCCTGAAAAGGAATCTGCTGAAGATACTGTTGAAACTGAAGATGATTGTAACGATGAATATAATTGTACTGCTCTGTCTGAGATTCCTGGGGAATCAGTACGTGAAGAAAATGTCCAGTTTGTCAAGGTGAGTAATGTGATCTTGCAACTTGTGCTTGTTATCCAGAGGGTGCTGTCTCTGTCAGGCCTCACGACATTATTCCCATCAACACAAAAGCAACTATTTTATTTTGTATGGATGGCTTTCTTTAAATTGTTTATCGCATTAAATATTTTCCATGGACAATATCAGTTATCTGGTAAACTAAAGTATTTGAGGCCTTTATTTCTTATTTGGTTGTGATCTTAGTCACAAGCGACAGCTTGATCTAATGTTTTTTTTCCTGAGATTCTCATAGCATTATTCTGGAACAGGCTGTAAGTTCTGAAGATTTAGTTACAGGTGGTTATACATTTGAAGATGTTGTTCTTCCTTTACCTGGGTAAGGAATCATCTACATGTTCATGGAAATTTTAACCAAGGATTACAATAATTCTAATCTACTTTTCTTTGCAGTTCAAGAGTACTATACCCAGTTAATGATATTGCTGACATATACCATCATCTGGCAGAAAAGGTGAGTTATTCAGTCTCTTTAATGCTTACTCTGTGGCTGTATGCTTTAGCTTGGGAGAACTGTGACCGACTTTCCAATGAGGTGAAAGAAGCTTCTTTCTGAAGCTATTATATGTATATTAGTTGTATTTGGGATGGCACAGTTCTCTCTATGTGGAGAGTAATCTCAATTACATACCAGCGTGCACTTTAGCCCTTATGAATATGTGCAGACAGTTTTTGAGGTTTGTGACATTAGGATTCTTGTAGGATTTATCTAAATGATTCTGTTAATTTTACAAGGCTCCACCTTATATAGGAAACTCGTGTGAGTTAGCAACTTACATACATGTAGAATCTTCCAGAAAATATAGAATAATGAACTTGTTTCTGCCTCCCCCCCCCCTCCCCGGGGTTCTGATACAATTATTCTTGCAATTATTGAATCAGGATGGAATCAAATTAACAGAGAGTGTCCACAGCGCCAAGTAAGTACTACACCATGCAATAAACCGTGATCTAATACTCCTTTCACTTGCAATATGTATCAGAATTGAAGTCTTTTCTTTTGATTACTTATATAATTTCTTTTGATTACCCCATATGCTTGGGATAAAAGGCTCAGTTGTTGTTGTATACTATTCAATGACTGTGCTTTTTATTTTTGTAGGGAATTCTCAATTACTAGAATGACGGGAAGCTATAGACGCGTTTTCCAGCGTCCGATTGATTTTGAATGGTATGCACATTAACATCATTCTGATATTCACTGAATTACACTAAACTATACTTAACTACGAGGAATTTTCACTAAAATACCTTAATTATTTTTGTTCCAGTAGACTCCCTTAAAATTTGATTTTAAGTGATTATTTTTACTTAAACACCCTTCAATATTTCACTTTAAGGGAGCTTGTTCTGAGAAAAATAGCTTTAAGGCGGTTTACTGAAAAACACCCATAGTTGAGGGTAGTTTAGTGCAAGGTTTGAGGTTTCGGCCGAAACCACCGATACGTGGTGGTTTCGTATCGGTTTCGGTAGAGACCGATACGAAACCAACCGAGACCAATACGAAACCAACCATACAATATCGTTTCGGCCAAAACCTTTAAAAACTTATTTTTTATACCATTTTTACTTTCTGTAGGCCTTCGTTATTAGAAACTGCAAAAAAGTGAACCCAAAACCCTATATTAATACTTATCTAAGTACACTTTTCAATATATTTTGTATCATGGCTAGATTTTTAAATACTAGGATCATTGTCTTGTAATATTGAAGCATACATTTAAGTATTTAATATATTTACACTTAAGTATTTAATAAATTTAAGTATTTAATAAATTTAAGTATTTAATATATCTACCGTCAAAACCGAAACCCAAACCGAGACTAACGAAACAAGACGAAACACAGCGAAATTAATAAAATTATGAGAGACCGAAACAAAAACCGAAACCGGGTTCTAGAACCTTGGTTTAGTGTAATTACTAATTCGACTCTAAAATTTGTCTGTCTGCATTGAACTACCTTTTTGTGGCTGCAGGGAATTACTAACTTACATAGATTCCGCCATGCCATTGGCAGAAACTGACCTGGATATTATATCTAAATCGGGACCTGACAAGATAGTCAAAGTAGATGGTTGTACCAAGGGAGATAATGGCAACGAAGCTGAAGTTTGCGAACATGAGAAATTGAGCGTAGTTGCTGGTTGTTTGTCTGCGAATGGAGGCGGAGGGAGTTTGCTTGATGCTCAGAGAAAAGTGGCTTTGAAGTTGGGGTTTACTCTCCCAGCTTCATGCTATGCCACAATGGCCATTAGAGAGTTGTTGAAATCCTCTACCTCGGTATGTGCTTTTTCATCTTTGCATTGTAATATCATAAATGGACTTTTTTTTATCACACATGTATTATCCTTTATTTTTAAAAAGAAAGGAAGAAAGAAAATGCCCCGGAGTCTGTGTTTTTATGTTTCTGATGCATACTGGATATGGCCGATTCGAGATGGCTAATCTCCTAATTAACACGTGTTTATTTGGGGGGAAATAGTCTTTCTTTGTTCTTCTTCTCTGAGTTGCTAAATACAGATACATGATAACAACTTGAGAGGGAATCTCTCCCTTAAAATAGGATCTAAAACCATCTAAAGAAGTAGTCAAAATACCACCTATCTTATTTAGGAGATGACAACTAATTCAAAAAAAAAATAAAAATAGCAACTCCCTCCTTGATTTGCTCTAACTAGTACCAATGGCTGAAGTGGTCACTTGCATGCCTGGACTTAGCCACCTCCTGCATTACATGGGTTTAAGCTCATGCACATATCAAATACCTCCCCTGTTGAAGGAAAATTGTCCTCAAGGTTGAAATTTGGAAAGTCACGTTTCAACATTCGCTTATCCATCCATTTTGCGTCGTCCACTGAAGTGCCCTCCCACTGGATGAGATACTCCATGTATGTGCGTCGCCCTCGCTTTTTCTCTCTGCTAGCTAAAATTTGAATTGGTTTCGGAAGCAATTGACCCTCCTCGGTGGTCTCTCGTAAATCAATGAGAGTGACGCTGTCTTGACTAAGTTTTTGTTTGAGTTAAGAGACGTGTAAAACACGATGCACTTTGGAACCCAAAGGTAACTGAAGTCGATATGCAACTTTACCCACTTTTCCATGACTTTATATGGGCCATAATACCTCGGAGAGAGTTTGGTGACACGTCGAAATTCAACTGAACCTTGTCGATAAGGTTGTAGCCTTAAGTAAAACATATCATCCACTTGGAATTCGCTCCGTGCGCTTTAAATCCGCTAGCCTCTTCATCCTGCTTTGAGCAAGGTCGAAATTCCCCTTCAATATCTTCAGAACAGCATCTCGATCCAAGTGTGTTTGTTGTGCTTCTTCAACTGCATTTGTACCCTTAACATATGATAACAACCTTGGCGGGGCAATGCCAAACAAGACGCGAAATGGAGAGGATCCCGTCGAAACATTTCGATTGGTGTTGTGCCAATACTCCGCTAATGAGAGCCAGCGACACCATTGTGTGGGCTGCAACCCAGCAAAGCACCTCAAGTAGTTTCTAAGCTTCAATTAACCACCTCGGATTGACCATCTGTTTGAGGGTGGTAAGCCAATGACATCTTTAATTGGACACCTTGGATGTTGAAAACCTCCTGCCAAAATTTACTAGTGAACACCTTGTCACGATCAGAGACTATTGATTTGGGTAAAAGCCATGCAACTTGAAAACATGGTCAGTGACTAGGCATGCCACAATTGAAGCGATGAAGGGGTGTTTTAGAGCCATGAAATGTGCATACTTTGAGAGCCCATCAACAACCCACCATAATAGTGTATCTGCTCTCGGATTTAGGAAGTCCTTCAATAAAATCCATGCTAATATCTTCCCACACCCGAGAAGGAATTGGAAGTGGCTGGAGCAATCCTGTCGGCTTTTCGTTAATCGGCTTAACACGTTGACATACATCACATTTTTTGATGTAGTCAACCACAAGGTCTCGTTGTTTAGGCCAAAAAAATCACGAGAAATTCGATGAAGAGTTGGGTGGACGCCGGAGTGACCCCCCAAAGGGCCATTATGCATTGCTTCAGTGACATCTCGTTGAGCTGATGAAGAGGCAGATAACACCAAACGACCTTGATGGTACAACACTCCATCTTTAATAGAGTACTTGGATGAGTCAAGTGCTCCATGATAGCGCCGCAATAGCTCTTGTAAATTAGGATCTGAATTGTATGCCTCTTTAATCGAGTCAAACCAGGTTAGGACACCATTTGATATACCATAGCATTCTTGTCGAGAGAGGGCATCGGCGGCACGATTCAAAAACCTTTTTTAAATTCCACGACGAAGTCATACCCAAGAAGCTTTGCCATCCAATGTTGTTGAGACGGAGTCCCAACTCGTTGCTCGAGAAGGAACTTCAAAGATTTTTGATCGGTGCGGATAAGAATCTCCTTCCAACAAGATAAGGGCTCCACTTTTGGACGGCTACAACAAGGGCAAGCAATTGTTTTTCATAAGTTGATAAGAAAACATGCTTACCATGAATTGCTTGACTGATGAAGGCTATCGGTTGTCGGTCTTGCATGAGTATTGCTCCGATTCCCGTGTCACTTGCATCACATTCAATAACGAACAGTTTGGTGTAGTCTGGAAAGGTAAGCACAGGTGGGACGTAGAGGACATCTTTGAGCTTCTGGAACGCTATCTTCACATATGATCCCATCGAAATTTTTTTTTCAACATTTGAGTGAGGTGCAGCAATCGGCCCATAGTCACGGATAAATTTACGATAATAACCAGTTAAACCAAGAAAGCCACGAAGAGCCTTCACAGTTGGCTGGAGCGGCCATGCTTGTATGCGGTTAATCTTGCTTTGGTCCACGACAACTCCTTCGGAAGATATGACATGGCCTAAATATTCCACCTCTCAACACGCAAACCTGCACTTTCAATCTTTTGCATGCAAATGATGATGTCGTAGCAACTCAAGGGTAAACTGTAAGTGAGATACATGCTCATCAAAGCTTTTGCTATAGACGAGTATATCATCAAAAAAATACAAGTATAAATTTTTGTAAACAAGGACGAAACACCTCATTCATTAATGCTTGAAAAGTAGAGGGGACGTTGGAGAGGCCAAATGGCATTACCAAAAATTCGCAATGGCCTTCTTGCGTTCGAAAGGCCGTTTTGTGAACATCTTCGGAGGTGACCCGAATTTGGTGATACCCCGAACGAAGATCCAACTTTAGAGAATATGGTGGCAACACACAATTCATCAAACAAATCCACGACCGGAATAGGGAATCTATCCTTGATGGTGAGAGCACTGTTCGGTGCTCTGTAATCAACGTATAATCGCCATGTCCCATTGCTCTTTTTGACAAGAAGAACCGGTGATGAATATGGGCTCAGACTACGTTGAATGATGCCATCTTTTAGCATTTGTTCCATTTGTCTTTTAATTCCAGACTTTTGAAAGTGAGCATAGTGATACGAGTAAACATTGACAGGTAAATTATTGATGAGCGGTATTTGATGGTCGTAGATACGAGATGGAGGTAGGCTTTGTGGTGGTGTAAACACATCAGAAAATTCATTTAGAATTTTCTTAATGTAGGAGGGTGGATTGATTGAGTTGGAGTCCATTTATTTGGAAAAGAAAACCACGAGGTGTACTTGTCTTAGATCCTTGCAACATGGAGATTCCAGCAGCAATTTGTTCACCTGGATTGCTTGATCCTATTAAGGTGAAACTCCATTTTCAGGTTACCGAAATCCTCAAGGATAGGACCTAAAGTGCGTAACCAATAGGTCCCGAGGATGGCATCACTTTCGGCTAATGGTAAAAGATAAACATCATTAGAGATGGGAATAACTTGGAGTTTAATTGGAACCTCATTACATCGGCCCATGCTATGAACTGTCACTATTTGCAACCATTACAGCAAGAGCATTGTTGGAAGTCTTAAAATTTCCCGCCTTCTTCGCAACAACCGGATCAAGAAAATTATCGGTGTTCCCACTGTCAATCAAAACACTGATTTTGCACCATCCAAGAAAGGCAGATTACACGCATCGTCTCCGCATTTTGAGTTCCTGCGATGGCTTGTAAAGAAGTAGAAGGGAAATCCTCCACCTCATCTGGAACATCCATATCAATTTCATGACAAGGATCTGTGGATGTTTTTAACATGAGGATTTAGACCTTGCATTTATGGCCCGGAACAAATTTATCACCGCAATTATAACAAAGGCCTCGGTCACGTCTCTCTTTCATTTCGGCAAAAGAAAGCTTCTTTATGGCCGGGGTTGAGCTTCTAGAGGTCGTCCAAAGCTTCTGTGCATCTGCGCTGTTGTTGAACGATCTCGGCAACATCACGAAGTTTCCAAGTCATCGGTTGATCAGCCATACCAGAGGATCAGATGGCTCTGATACCACTTGATGCGTACTGGATATGGCCGATTCGAGATGGCTAATCTCCTAATTAACACGTAGTGTTTATTTGGGGGGAAATAGTCTATCTTTATTCTTCTCTTTGTTGCTAAATACATATACATGATAACAACTTGAGAGGGAATCTCTCCCTTAAAATAGGATCTAAAACCATCTAAAGAAGTAGTCAAAACACCACCTATCTTATTAAAAGGAAATAACAACTAATTCAAAAATAAAAAAATTGCAACTAACTCCTTGATTTGCTCTAACTAGTACCGATGGCTGAAGTGGTCACATGCATGCCTGGACTTGGCCACCTCCTGCATTACATGGGTTTAAGCTCATGCACATATCAGTTTCATCCTGAACACCTGTGTTTGTTCTGACATCACATCCAACATACAAAAAACAAAGAGGGGGGAAGGGGGTTGTTGTGGTAAGTATTAGATTTAAAGGGTAATATGTAATTCATTAAGATGAGTGTGCTCTTTAAAAATAAGGAAGGATTTAGGACCTTATATTAAATGTATTCTTGTATTTGATGACGATTATACATTAGATATCTCTTTTTTGTGGCTTGATGATCTTAAAGAAGTTCCAGTCTAAAATTATCTGATCACTAACATCTAATGCAATTTTGTTGGTATTTGGGTGGGAGTATTTGTTTCCATGAAGTTTTCGACATTAAGTTGAATGTTTTATATTACATCAACTGTTTCTGTCAAAATTCTTTCCATTTTTATGCAGGTTTCGTATCAGAAAACAATAAACCAGTCAGCATAGCTTATATCCTAGTGCTTTCATATGGGTTCTAATCAGTAGTTCGCCACTTAAAAGGGTTGCAAGCAATGGTAATTCCAATACCTACTGCAAGTTTATACAGTATTTAGAGTACCAAACAATCTTGAAGCCCTAGCTGTATTATTGCACACTATTTTTACGACATCCTTGCATTTTTTTTTCAGGAGAATGCATGGAGGCTGCATATTTTTGTGCGCATCTTGTTAGTGGGAACTCGACAAAGTGTACATGTGAGATTCAGTTAGCTAGTACCGGTAGCTGAAGATATGATTTTTCGAGCCTGACCCCATTGAAGGGCAACTAAACTTGAATCATTGTGGTTTGTTATGAGACCTTGGGTTTCAAGATTGGCAAAAAGATTCGGCTTGATTCCATTTCTAATGTTTTGTAGGTAACAGGGGACATAAAGATTAGCAAAATATAGCAGCTCTTTGGAAACATCTGTTGCTGTCGTTTTGCTGCAATAAATATTGCTATTTACATGGGACATAAAAATTAGCAAAATATTGCAGCTCGTTTGAAACATCTGTTGCTGTCGTTTTGCGGCAATCAATGTTGCTATTTTTTTCGTGTCATTTTCTGTTTAGATTAAGATAATTGCAGCCAACAGTTTGTTTACTTGAGTAGCAGCTTTTGCAGTAAACTTCTCCAAAATGAGCTTTTTGGAGCAAATAATTGTTAGTCTACCAAATACAAAATATTCATTGCGGCTTGGAAAATTCTGCAAAATGTCGCAAATGTAACCCAGTATAAGATTTGGTTGGTGTCTGTTGTCGTGTTGGGAGCCTTCTTTCTGAAGCATGAGTGAGCAGTCTCGAGGTTTTGCTGTTTAAATATATGCTTGCAAATTTAAAAGGCAAGAGAATGATTTTACGTTAAAATGCATGAAAGGCTTTTGCTAGAAAAGTTGGAAACTGCTATTTACTTTTGACACGTGCAGTTACTTTTATTTTATTTTCATATTATATTGTATCCATATGCTTGCTCATTAGAGAAAAGAAGAGGAGGTAAGTGATGCTTAGAACCGAACTGGAGATTTTTGGGGAAGAAGAAAGAGAGGAAAAGAAAGGAAAGGAATTTGAAGAAGTTGGGGGCCGGGGGGGGGGAGGATGTCTCCGGCTTAGATACATAATAGCCTAAAAATAAAAACACGCTTAAAAGCGGGGCGGGGGGGGGGGGGGGGGGGCATTGCAAGTATAAATGCCTGAATGTCTCCGGCTTAGATACATAATAGCCTAAAGATAAAAACACGCTTAAAAACTCTTAATTGCATGTGCTAGATATATTTCATGAGAAAAATATTTTAGAGTATAATGATTTACCATTAATTTTTTACCAAAACATTTCAAGTAACATTATAGAATGAGAAATCGGTAAACAGAAATTTAACCCTCAAGAACAGAATTTTTATGGTGAATAATGGGCATAGTCAATTTGAATCAATACATGCCTGCATCAACATATGGCTTCTTGATGTTTAGGAAGCACACAAACACATGCTAACAATTTTGACAATCACAGTTTGTAAAACTGCTGGTAGTAAACAAATACCACTTCATTAATTTGTGAAACCTTCATCAGACGTCACTAATCTCATGCCATGATACAATATTACACCCAAAATGTAAAACAAAAAATTAACAAAAAAAGTTCAGGAATGTCGATAGCTAATAGTTGTGGAATGTATGTCTCAAAATAAGCCTAAATTTACGAACAGAAACTAACAGACAAGCTCAACATTAGTGGAGCTGGGATGCCAAGAGCGCTTTCCTCAACATCTTTACTATCTATATTTTGTACAAGCCAAGAGCTACAATCTTTAGCTCCAAAAATAAATTATTTATTACACACAAAGCAAACTTAATTATAAAAGATCAGTCATCCATTGTTCTTGGTCTCACACATGCACAAAAATGAGTTTTCCTCCTCCTCGGGCTCTTCTCTCTCTTCCCATAGAGATAGTCTCTCAACAACACTTGTGTCCTCCTCTCTGCGGCCATCGCCATTTTGTAATCATGCTCTTCTTTCAGTTTCAACCATATATATTCGAGTTTTTGCATTTCCAACTCCAACCTACTGATCTTTTCCGACCCTCTTCGTGATTTTTCTGAAATTTTTCTTTCATCCAAGCCATCGGGATATGCGGTGAGCTTTTCAGCCTTCTTCGTCAGTTTACTGTTGCCATCAATCAAATGTGAAATCGCTGACTCCGCGTCTTTCAGCTCGGCTTTAACTTTCTTAAATTCAAAACTCGTGGGCGAGTCGCTTAGTTCAGATATTTCCATGGTGCGTTTTAGTTCCTTGGCGCTCTTTTGAAGAATGGATAACCTTTGAGAATCAGATGAAAGTTTTTCGATAATTTTCTCGCTCATCTCTCTATGCGATTCTACAACTTTATTGGTAAGCTCGAGCTTATCGATGCTCAACTCCTTTTCAATCTGTTGAATCTCTAGATCGCGTTCTGAAGTTTCCCATAGCTCTTTGGCTTCGTCGCTAATAACCATGCTTGATTCATGGGAGCTAGTGCTGTTGTTATATTGAGAAGAGCTTACAACATGATCAAGCTGAATATCTTTCATCATCTGCTCGAGTTTCTCTTCAGCATTGCCTTTCTTTTTCAATCCTTCGCTTTCTCCTTCTGAAGCTTGTGAGGTAGTTTTGGAAACAAATTTTTCACGTTTTGGATGGTTTTGAATATCTATCACCACATTTTCAAGTGCCTTAACCTTGGCATGCAACTTTTCTAATTCATGAATTCCTAATGCCAAGTTGGCATTTTGATTTTGATTTCCTTCTTCATTGCTCTTTTTCTGCTCAGGAGGCCGAGGAATATCCTGAAATAGACATGGGAGAAGTGTTAAAATCATGGCTTAAGGGTTTCTGCATGTACAACTACTTTATCCCAAACTTTTAGGATCGGCTATATGAATTCTTTTCTTCCATTATGCTAAACTAATTTCTAGCTGATACACTTTTCAACTGCCTCTATCTATGTTCGTTTGGTTCTGCCTCTAGCTCTAGTTGTGCATTTTAACATGTGAGAAGTTATACAAACAAAATAAGGAGTGATCAATAATATTTCAAATTGGTTGAACGAAAATTGAAAATTCATGGCTGAGCTTGCACTATAAAGCTAAATGCTTGAGATACAATATTCCGTGACATGGGTTATTATGAAGAATAAAATCTATTATGTCAGAATCAGACAATTGGAGGAATAACAAGAATTCGTAATATAACCGAATCTTAATCGTGTGTGTTATGTTGCTTGATATGTTGGAGTAGAGCATCATATCCAGTTGATCCCATATTTGTGTTTAATGAATCATGAAAAAAAAAATCCAGTTTGGACTTTGGACCAGTTGGACCGGATTAATTAGTTAGTGTGGGCTTACTAATGCATGAGGAAATTAGGAATGCTCAAGCAATAATTTAAATTTAAGGTGGAGATTTGTTGAGATTTAGGTTAAATTTAAATTTACTAAAATTAGCGGTTGTTAGTGATAGAAAAGGGAATCAAAGCTATTTAAATACGGTTAGGATTTAAGTTTCTAAGTAAGTCCAGGAGCCATATTAGAAAAGGGAAAAGAACCTTATTTTTACGAGGTAAAAGAGCACTCCTAACTAAATAAGATCGAAAAAGGAGATGAGATCGAGGAAGATTTGAGGTCTTCATGAGATAGGAATCTTCATGCTTGCCCTGTGAATGCATGCCGAGTTACATCGAACCACGTTAAATCCCCAAGTGTTCTAATATCCCAACAATTGGTACCAGCGATTGGCACTTTTGGGGTGATCGTTCAAATTCCAACATGATATATATTATTATTCCACATCGGGCAGGAGCCAGAAAAATTTTAGATGGGGAGGGGAGTAAGGAATTGTTTTGCCTTATAAAAAAGTATAATGTATATTAAAAATTAAAATCTTTGTGACGGTTTTTATTAGAACATATTGACCAAATATATTCATCTCCTAACATGTTTACAATGGTGTAAATAATCAAAGATTCAAATTTAATAACATAGAAAACTTCTTTTTGGTTTAAAAGTGAACGATTTTTTCCTAATATAAGCACTATGATTGGAGATAGGTTTGGTGCAATTAAAAATAGAATATATTGAGTTATTATCTTTTCTTAGCTTTAAAATTAATGTTTTTTAGTTTTGCTAAATATATTAGGGCATTTACCAAAGATCCCTTAGATGGCTTAGAATTGTTATTCACTAACTGTTTAATCAAAACAATACATAACTCTCTAAGTTTGAAAATAGTCAAAATTAGTAGATCATGAAAAAAAATTCTATATTGGTTTAAGAAATAGTTATGATATTGATAGTATCAACAATAATTAATAACGAAGAATAATTAGAGTATTCATATGCATGGCTGGAGCTTTAGGTTGGCACAGCCCAGTAACACCCCCCCCCCTCGTCCCCAGCGGAGGGGACTCCACCCCTGATCCCACAACCCAACAACTTAAGCTTTTGGGTAGAGTGGTTCTTAACACAGTAATATACATTTTTGTAATTGAGTAACAAATTTCAATCTTCGAAATTCACCCTTCCAGATGTAAACTTACCTTTGTTTCAAAACATTTTTAAGAAAACCTAATAAAAGATTTGTCGCAACTTGAAATTTCATAATTTCTCAACAACCAAAAAAGAAAAGGAGGTAAAATTTTGACCCCGGAAGCAAAAAAAAAAAAACAATCAGAAAGCTCTGCATGAATTTGACATATCAAGCATATCTGTTATGGGCTGTTTTCATGTTGGAAGACAACAGAGTACCTGGGCTAATTGTGTCTAGAATTCTATCTAGTTTCAACTGCAATCCATTTTGAACAACAAAAGGTGATAAATAATTTTAAAAATACCTGATCTTCTTCATTTCTCAACGAGTGATGATTGGCCAAAGAAAGAATGTGCCGTTCCAGAGAAGTGACAAAATCGCCCAACGACACAATTAGGGGAAAATACGAACTCGCTTCTTCCTTAAGACCTCGGTTTTCTCCATAGACTTCATCAAGTTTCTCCTTCAACATATCCTCATTGGAATTTCTTCTAGTGATTTCCTCATAAAACATCTCCTTTTGTATCATGGCACTAATCTCAAGGCCCTCACAAGTTATTAGAAGTTCAAGCATCTTCTCTTCAAAGATTGTTGCATTAATCGTTGCCGTGTGAATATCGGTTAACAAAGTTTCAGTTTCTACTTCGCACGACTCGGCCTCAAGATTCAAATGATTTTCCCTTGCCTTAAACTCTTCCACTTCTTCAAACAATCTGCCTAGTTGCTGATTCAATGTATCTTTAGCTTGTTGAAGATCCGCAAACTCAGTATCCTTGTGAGTGTAGTATTCGAGCAAGGTGAAATTTTTCTTCTCAAACTCTTCTTTTGAAGCTTTAGCCACATCAATAGCAATCACAAGACCCTGGATTTTTCCACTTAGTTCAGTGTTTTTGTCTTGTAAAGCTTGGAAGTTAATATTTTCTTGTATTAAATCCTCATCTTTTTGTGACAAGAGATTCTTCCCATTTTCAACTTCAAGGTTCAGTTCTTCAATGGCATTTCTCGCAGTTTTGACTTCATCTTCAAGAATTACCAAGCAACTCCTGCATTCCTCGAGATCAACGAGCGACTCCTTCAAATTCATATTCTCAACCTCCAAAGCCCCCATTTTTTTCTTAAGTGATCTGATTTCCTTCAGATTCACATCACTTTGTAACTGCAGTTCTAGAGCTTTCTCGTCGTTGTAACTTCTAAAAACCAAATAAAGGTTTTCAAGCTTCATAGTCTCCAAAATGAGAGCAAGATTATTCTCTTCCAAAATGTAATTTTTCTCTCTCAAATCATTAATCTTTTTTGAAAAAGACTGATTCTCTTCAACCAACTTGGTGATATCGCTTTGTAAAATGGAGTGGGCCTCTTGCAAATCAGATAATTTTGTACGTAAAATCTCCATATCAGCCTTTAACACTTCCTCTTTCTGATTGCATGTTTGTAAATTCTCCAACAGTTGATGTTTTTCACTTTGCAAAACAAATAATTCTTCAAACCTCGTCTTAGATTCTCTCTCAAGAAGTGTGAGAATAACTGATTTCTCAAGAATTAAACGATGGTTTTCATCTTCATGATCTAAAACAGAAGTCTTGAGCTCTGAAATAATTTTCTCTTGGCACTTGGATGTCTCCAAGTACTTTTCACATTTATCTGCGAGAAGTACATTGATGCCGTTCATATCATGCAAAATTCTCTGCAAGACGAAAATTTCCATCTGGGCATTGATGACCTTATGTTGTTCGACTTCAAGCTCTTCTTCATCGAGCCGGCCCTTTTGTTGGAGGACTGAAATTTGGTTCTCGAGTATAGCCAATTGCCTTCTGCTCGAATGCATAAGAGTTTCATATTCTTCCTTCTTTATTCGCAAAGAATGTTGTAGCTTCGAGACTTGATGAAGTAATTGATCTTTCTCTCTTTCTAAATTCAAGTTTTTGCCTTCGAGTTCTGCACATCTGTGCTCCAAGTTCTCCAGGCTAGAACTAATGCTTTCTACCTGATACAAATGTAGAAAAAATATGACGGGCTAAGAAAGAAAGAACTGTCTGTGATATAAAAGTGATAGAAACAATTGTTACGGATGTTTAGTTTTACATTTAAGGAAAAAGAGTCGCATGGAGCATTTGTAGGGAAAGATGCATTTTTTGCCATGTTTGGTTAGTGATATGTTTATTAGGATGTGGAAATGGAACTGCAGAATGCAGTAAAATACTGCAGTAACCGCTAGAGATTTCATCAAGGAAACTTGAAGTTCAAAGTAGAGACATGCAACGGAAGGTCGTTCCGGTTCTTCCCTAGTTAACAGGATAATTGAAAAAAGAGCCCTAAGCAATTTCTTACGCAATAGAGAAGGAGTGGGGGCCACTCGGGGCATGGGGATTGCTCCCCCCCTCTCTTTAGTGACATTGTCCAGCAAGTTGCTTAGAGAGAGTTGCTTAGGAACTCTTTTCTCTTGAAAAAATAGCAACATATCCTACTTTAATGAATGCAAATATGGGGGCTTTGCAATTTGGAATTTGTTTGACCCGGATCACTTCAACCGCCATGTGGCCACTTTGGAACCAACAAGGCGCCCTAAAAAGACAAAAGGCTTTAAATGTATAGCTCTTAGCATATAAGCCCTTCAAAATGTGTAAAATATATAACGAAATGGGAAGCATGGCCTAAAGTGACAAAGTAAATCTAATGTTTCCTATGAGAGACGTCATACTCTCTAAATAAGGCATATCATCTAAGAATGTTGGCACGTCAGCATCACTTTAAAGATAAACCATACAGTGATACTTTGATAAACCATACAGTGATACTTTAGTCCCCGTTTCCTCATGAAATTTATATGGAAAATACTTAAATAATCTTATACTTTTGATGCATATAAGTCCTTAAAACGATTCTTATAGAATCTTTTTACAAATTTTTTTGACAAAAAATGCTCTTGAAAATAATCATTTTCTTCTTTTGCTGTTTTGTTGCTCGCGCATAGCATGTTCCAAAAATACTAGTGTACCTGAGTTAGAAGGGACCTCTTTTCACCAAGAAGAACAGAATTCCGATCACCAAGCAATTGGCAAGAATCCTCTAACATAGTCAATTTTCCTCTCAGATCTTCAAGTTCAGCATTCACATCAGAGAGAGAATTCTCCAATACCGTATTTTTCACTGATAATTTCTCCATGTTTCGAGCAACAACATCTATCTGGGACGCTAGAACGCCCTTTTCAGATATGTGCATGGAAATCTTTCCGGTTAGAGATTCGCATGATCCTTCTAATGCCTTGACCTTTTCTCTCAATTCCTCCAACTCAACATTTGAATTTGATAGAGAATTTTCTAAAACGGTATTTTGTTCTGTGATCTTCTCTAAAAATTTCAAGTTCTCCAAATGTAAAGTTCTTTCATTCTCATGCTTCTTGCAAATATGTTTAAGCTCTTCATTCCCATCTCGTAATTCCTTAGCAAGTGTCTGCAGAGACTCAACATTTAAGTTTACTGCACCAATTTTTTCTGTTAACTCAAGATGTCTCTGATCTAAATCCTTTTTAACTGCCGTTATAGACCAAACCTCCTGTTGAAGAGATTTCTTTTCGTTTGAGTGGATACCCACTTCACCTTCAAGCTTCCTTTTTGATTCCTCCAACAAACTTATTTCATCTTGCAGGGTTTGTATCTTCAAAGCAGAGAAGGAAATTTGTTCGTTTAAGCTAACAATTTCTTCTTTAAGCCGCAGTATTTCTTCTTCCAAGCTAACCTTGCTCAATTCCATCTTCTCTATCTTCAGAGACAAAACTTTGGCCTCTTCTTGAGATTGAGAATGCAATTTCTCAGCTTGAATGGACCTTTCACGTTCCTCTTTAAGCAAAACGTTAAGTTTCTCAAGTCCTTTTTGCTTCATGTCGAGTTCTTCTTGTTGCCTTTTTGTTGTCTCTTTAAGCATATCAACTTCAACTTCCAAAGATTGTTTCTTTTTCTCAAGCTGATTGCATTGATGATCAACAACCCTCAATTTAGTCACTCCAGTTAGCAACTCATTATTAAGCTTCTTGAAGTCTTCTTGTGTACGGGAAATATCAGCCTCAAGCTTAGAAATTTTTTCTTGGGACAACTGATACTGAAGAGAAATCGCTTCTTTTTCTGATTCAAGTTTCGAGATGGTGCCTTTCAACTTCTCAACCTCGACTTCATCTCCAAAGCTTTTTCCGTCATTCAATTCTTTTTTTGCCCGCCCATTTGCAAGCTTCTCATGAGTCGATCCTTCTTTGCTCGTAATCGCATCATTTTCTTCGGAAAAATCACTATATTCAAATAACTCAGGAGCATTAGGCTCAGCATCGGGTAACATTAATGGAACGTGATCAGGAAAGGCTTCAGCCATCGTTCGCTGAGCTTGACGAAGAGCGCCGGTCGCATGGTCGTATCTTTCTGCTAATGCACGGTATGCTCTATAGAATTCCTCCATTAGTTTCAGAAGCTCCGGGCGTTTTCGGTAGTACATTTCTGCTCTCTTCCGGAAGGAATCAGCATCTTCTTCTATGAGCTTAATCATTGCTTTGACCTTAGCGTCCATATCTGTACAGTTACATGAACCATCTCAGAAAAAAATAATGTATCATCTAGAACTTTAATAAAGAAAAAGGATTACACATAAAACACAATAAACACCATTGCACTTTTTTCTTATAAAAGAAAATACAGTAAACTCCATCAAAGTACCATTTTGTTCGTAAACATTTGTCAAGTTAACATGTGCCTCTTGTGACTTTATAGAACCACAAAAGACGATTGTGGTAAGTCAGGAGGAGGATGAAGATAGGGTAATATGGCAATATCACCCTTATCTACATATGGTGGGAAGGGTACTACGGGAATCGGCAGCTTCTGTTGTATTTTCAAAGTTCAATGTCGTTTCAATGAAAAGAGAAAATTTTGATTTTTTTAATGTAATTTACCCATATATATATATATATATATATATATATATATATATATATATATACGAGGAGAAGGAATCTTTCTCTTATATTTTTCACCGTTGGATTTGTGAATCAACGGTTGGAAATAAAATAGGTAGTTATTGATGACATCCCATAAAATTTGGTGATGACATCATCCCACTTCATCCACCACTAGATGAAACGATCCAACGGTTAGAAAAGTGGAAGCATTAGATTCCTTCTATTCTTAGAAGTGGAATAGTCATACTATATATATAGAGAGAGAGAGAGAGAAAGATTGAGTATATATATAGCGAGAGAGAGCTGATCATATGAGGTCCGCTTTTCAAACACACAATACAAATTTCACAAGATTTAGAGGTCCCTCTAACTAATCCATCAAATAGACTAAAAAATCGACGGATTTACGATGCATGAAAAACAAGATCGCTTGATGGATGTGTTACAGATCTCCAAATCTAATGAAACTTTATACATAACCTATCTAATACAATAACCTATCTAATACAAGTAGATCAAAATGATCGGTCGGATCGATGAAAAACACAGGGGGTTGTGTGTTTAAAATTTTGGCCTCAAAATAAGAACCGGCCTCGTAGGAGGGAATTTCCTCCTATAACGTCAAAAAAATACACCCTCCACAATTTTTTTTGATGGTCTGCATTTATCATCTTCATCTTTATTATCTAAGATGCAGATACACTAAATTTTATGATTCTATCACCTTTGCACCGTTGATTTAATGGGTGAAATATTAACGGTTTACCGACAATAGAACTTTTTACATTGCTAATTCAACGGTGAAAAAGTGGTAGAATCACGTGAAATATGGTGTATCCACATCTTAGATGATAAAGATGATAATGATGGGTGCCGATCGTTGGTTAAAATGTTGGAAGGTGTATTTTTCGACACCACCTGACGAAAAACCTCCGAGAGACTCTTTCCTTCATTATTCTCAAATATGAACGCATACTAATGTTGCATGTAACCATAATTTTACTTGAACATTATCATATTTCAAGCTTGAAACATCACAAAATGAGGGACTAATGTAGGGATGATCTTTAACAGAGCTAAATGGAACAAGTTTTGGATGAAGGCATGTTGTTAATGTCCCAAAATTTCGAATTTCGAATTCAGAATGATACCAGTCGCAATATATACAAGCCCAACCACCAACAATACTGGAAAATAGGCCACCACACTAATTAGAGATGCCAAGTATTCTAATGAATGCGGGGTCCTGTTCACGACGTTGTTTCCCTCAATTAAAATTCCTGTGCTTGCAAGTTATGCACAGGTGATTTGTCAAAAGGAGCAAGTACACTCCAAATCATTCTATCCAGAATCCTCATCATCATCAATGTTACAAACATTATCATTATACAAACAGATAAACACTTTCCCAACAAAATCAGATTAGCTAATAGCTACGGAGCGCGGCTGAAAGACAAATGAACTCCACGAAAGGATTGATCAGGTTTTAATTACCAACTCTCAACTTGACATCAACCCTATATCAATTGGTTTCCAAATCCCTAACAAGGAAACTATGAGCAAGTGAGGACCTTAAAATAGAGCATAAGTCTTCTAAGGTTAACAAATGCTCAAGTTATGAGAAGCAACAAAATTGTGGTTTGGGGTGCAACCAAGGCTATGAGTAGATCTAAAATGGATAGAGGCAATGGAAAAGGATATGCTAGATGTCATTTAAACGAGAAGGCCATTAACAAAGTATAAAGGAATAAAAGGCATCATATAGCCGCTTGGGATAAAGGATCCTTGTTGTTGCTGATTTTAGCTTGGACAAACAGGGAGCAAGACTCCAAATTTCCTAGATAGAGAAAGAATCAAGACCAAGAGAGTGTCGATAGCTATATGAAATTGCATCCATGTTTAAAACAAAAGATAAGAAATAGAGTAAACCGGAGTCACATTCTCAAATAAATTTAGGTGCATATTATTAGACGTTTTCGGTAAACGACAAAGTAAAAAAGAAGAACCTCCATTGTACCGATTATTCGAATATAGGAAACTGAAATTAGGTGATTATGATACAGGCAGATGTGGCTTCCTAAGAGATCAGCATATACCCGCAAACATAAATAAAATCATGATATCAAAGTACACAACATCAGAAAAAACAATTCGAATTCAGGAAATAATATACCTGTCAAGTTTTCTTGAAGCCATTTAGAATTCTTTGGGCTAACATGACTATCCCACCACCACGAATACATTCGTCTCGATCCAGCATGCGATAGTGTCGCCATGATTCTAATCGATCAAACCGAAGAGATTCTCTGTCCCAACCTCAAAAAGGCTTTGATCCTTAACCAATATAAAAACTTAGGCAAGAGATCTAAAGCCAGATGGCTAGCAACCCAAAGAAAATATTGAAATTAGAAAGCAAAAAAACCGAAATCCTCCGCTTATGCTTCGCCGATTGTTGGGTTCTAGGCTACCTACATAAGCTGTGATACAATGAAATCATGTTTCAATAAATAGAATAAGATCTAAGTTTAACCTTAAAGGACAAGGCATACCTCTCAACAACCAGATAAATTACTGGGAGTTTCTCTCTTTTGCAAGCAAAATCACTAATCAAAAGCAAATGAACTCTGTTTCATGACATTAATAAGAGATAAACAAAATTCAATGACTGCAGACAATAAAACTAAATTAGAAATTTTTAAAAAGGGTTGAGATTTCTCACATAGACAAGAGGCAAGAAAATTTGATAGCCTCCTTAATAAATAAAAAAAACAGCAAAGCTCTCAACTTTCAGCAATAGAAGTCCCTGATCAAACCAAAAGTAAAAAAAATTCAGAAACATATCTCATTTTTTCTTTTCTTTTTTTGCAACTGGGTTTCAATCATATCATGCAAAGATCACTTTTTTTTATATAGAAACAATCAGAGGAAAATAAATATCTCCTCAACAAACAGATCATAATTAAACACACAGAGTTTGGAGATAAGAAGAGATTTAAATAAATTTTCAGTAAATCATCCAGAAACTCAAAACCAACAACTACCCAACTAAATTAATCAATAAAAGACAGCCGGGCTTCAATCAAAATCAAATCTTTTTTGTTCCCGTGAAAATTAGAAGCCCATACCTTGAAAATTTTGCAGAAAAATTATGATAAGCAGCTGCAGTGAAGGATCGCTAGCTGCTATTTGCATATGATCTTAGACCATCTCTCCTCCAAAATAAGAAAGAAAGAAAGCAAAAAATAAACGCATCAATCTCTCAATTTCAATCAAAGTAGAAGGTCTCCTCTTTGATTCTCTCTATATTAATTTCTTATTATACAAGAAAGAAGAAAGCAGAGCCAAAAGCTTTGCCAGCCTAAAAAGGAGAAAAGAGAAAAAGTTGAAAGGAAAAGAAAGCAAGAGACAAAAAAGAGAGGGTGTTCGCTTGGGGGGAAGAAATAAATTTGGTAGCTTTGTGGAAATTTATATTTTATTTTTTTCTTAATAGATTTCCTTGGATTTTGAGAAGAATTATATTAAGAAAGAGTTAAAGCAGAGCAAATGATGGAGTTTTTATAATAGTTTGGAAGGCCACCAAAAATTAACGAATAATTCGTAAAATACAGAATCCATCTACGATTTACATGATATGCACATGCTAAATACTAATTTCTTCCTCTAAATCTTTCCGAATATTTCCCGAATGGTTGGCGCATTCTTTCCGAATACTCACCGATTTTTTCCAAACAGTTTTCCGAATCCGATTTTTCGACCTCACGGAATTATTCCCGAATGCCGAATTTTTGAGTATGATAGAAAGCATTCAGATTTTTACATACTAAGTAAAGTCAAGTATGACTGGAATGCTTGCAACTAAAATCTAATTTTAAAGAAAAGGATTATAAATAAACATTATATATGACTTTATATAAGCTAACAATCTTCACACACACGCTTTGTGTGAATAATAAATGTTCTGAACTTTGGAGGGTTATATGCAAATTTAAGATATCAAGGATTGTACACGGTCAAGTCTAATTTATTAGGTAAAACGTGTTAATGTTTATAAGGTTTTCAGTTTTCTTGAAGTTTCACCTAATATTTTATTGTGATATTAAACACTAGTCTCAATGTTATTTTTCGCAGAATGATATTTTGATTCGATCCATATCATTTGAAGAAGGTAAAAAATTTAAGGATGACAAATGTAAATACCAAATTAAAGAAGGTCTAATATAAGAACAAGAAGGATTTGTGATGATTTATCTTTTTACTTATTTAATTTTTTAATTCAAGGATAATGCCATTTTTTATGAGGCTGGCACGGCCCACACGGGCAATTTGTTGTCTTTTGTCTTTGCTTCACATTGGGGACAATCTACTAAGCAATCATTGTCAGAGTATCGTGACAAAAAAGCCCTTGACAAATTTTATTTGCCACCTTCTGGATTTGTGATCGTATATGTTCGTAGTTTTCTATGCTCCTTGGGTTCTCCATCCGCGCTGTTGTTCTCTTTTACCGAAAGATTTTCATGTTAAAGATTGAATATTGACAAAAAGTGTTATTGGATGCCGCATTTGGACAAAACTGATCAGTGGGGAATCATTTTTGCTACCAGAATCTGCTTTTGCCTTCCGCATTCGGTGTGCTACGATGTAATGCACTAGGACGATGTGTGTGTATATATAGAGAGAGGATTTTACGAACACGCTCTATATTTCTATTTCTTTCTTTTGCTTTCTAATGATTAGGTGTATGTTGGCTATAGTGACCTCAAGATAATTATGGTAATCGCAGGCAGGTGATTATGATGATTGAGAGAGGACCTATACGGATAGAACAGTCTTACTCGAGATGATAGTATGCTATCTGGTTTGTCTTTATTATCGTGTACATACTTTATATGGTATTACAGATCACTATTATATGTTGATAGAGTCCATAAAATTCTTACTTGACTACTGGCATTATAATGGCGATCATACACATGGGAGCTGGGTGGTGTATAAGCGCATCCTTAAATGTTCCTAGTCGTTGGAGTTTCAAGACTGAGTATCGATACTCTATAGTAGACTAGTGCATACTGATCGAGACCCCAACAAGAGACGATGGCCAGGTCTCACAAGTCATGTCACGCCCCGCTTCCCAGAGTACGCTAAGATCGGCACGTGATAGAGCCAACCATGCTACCTGTGGTTAGAAAACATCCATCCACAGTCACATTATGCCTGTCTATAAGATATCAAGAACAATAGAAATAAAATAAACTATCCAGTACATGTCTATATGCCAGAATAAATGAGTCAAGAAATAATATGCGGAAGCAATAATCCAAATAACAATAACATCTGGAAAGTACGTCCCAAAATACGGGCTCACATCAGTAATGAAAATGCTGAAAGAAAACTAAACTAAAATACTAACAGGCCCTCATTGCTCGGCCTGTCGACTGAAGCATTCACGGTCGGCCTGTGAAAGAGATAAAGGATCTGTGTCATGCAAAACCCAGACGTCAATACGTCATAATATTAAACAATAATAAATGAACATGATACACGAGATATGCAAGTATGAGTATAAACAATAACATGAATATAACCAGTAAACATGGATATAGAATAGTGAAGTGTATACGTGCAGGTAAAGTGCAGTGAGTAATCTAAACTATACTACTGGGTTATCTATTCTAACTCTTCGAAATCAATTAATATAATACTCATCGTAACCCATTGGTCTATGCCTCGTTCATTCCCCACGGGACCACGGCAACAAGATATGATAGACTATGAGTCCATGTCCCGTTCATTCCCCACGGGACCATGGTAACATGATATAATAGCCCTTTGAGTTACGTTCAGTTACATTTTTTATTTCCCCTTACCCCCAAGTTATGTGTTCAAGTCGGGTATTGATAAGTCTGAAGGTAATGCCAACACAGGATCAAGCAGGAACATGTTTATCAATACAGACAACAAGATGTGTCCATCTGGACAACATGTCAGGATTGTCGGCATTAGAAACAGGATCAGGTAACATGTCAAGTAGTGGTGTATCATGTCATGTCAAGTGGTGCACAGTGTATCACATGGATGCTCAACAGTAAAATGTAGCAAGTATTGGATTAGGGTAAACGTACGGATGTACAATAAAAGTATGGATACACAATATCTATCAGGGGTTACATCATGACTATATAGGATGCACATTATCAAGCATGGGGTATTAATACAGCAGTAATATGAAATAATGTGATATGACATGTAACTAGATATATAAAATTAATGGTATGAATATACAATAAAGTATGGATGCGCAACTATCTATCAGGGGTTACAACTATAGCTCCATGACTATGTAGAATGCACACTATCAAGTATGGGGTACTAATGTAACAATAATATGAATTAATGTGATCTGTAGATACAGCTACATATATAATAAATGATATGGATGCATACGGGTATCCGAAAACGGTAAAACTTTAATATGGATGCATAATGTGATAAACATGTAACATTTTATTCATATGGATGCATAATAATATACATAGCATGTAACAAGATGAACTTGCCTCGATCGGATCACACGACGGATGCGTACGGCACGTCCGACGTCGGGAAATTGTCGCAACGCACACACGGCACGCGGGACGGGTCCAGGCAAGGCAAGAGGGGTAATTACGCAGACAAAAGGACGTTCACTGGATTGCTTGGATCGTCGGTGTCAAGCACGGCTGCTGCGACGATCGGAAAACACGGATCAAGAAAATAAGAAAGAAAAGAAAAGCGAAGAAGAAGAGAGGGGATTGGTTCTTTAGGTTTACTGGATATAGGACAGAGGAGGCAGAGGCGAGGGAATCGTCGACGGCAAGGTGCAGGCGATGGGGATTCTGGGATCGGGGAATCGGAGTGTGCAGGGAAGGCTCGGTTTGAGGAGGTGGTGGTGTTAGGAGGTCTGGAGATGGATATGATGAAGGTGCAGAGATGGTTGAGGAGGAGGCGAAGGGGTCAGTGGTGGTGGCGACGACGAGGCGAGGCAGGCGAGGAGTTTGGGTTTCTTGGGTCAAGTAATGGTGGTTGGGAATGGGTTAGCAGGGTTTGGAGCTCGGGGATGGAGAGGAAGAAGAGTGGAGGAGATGGAGGTGAGGTCGCCGAGGGGTTGACGATGAGTGGATGAATGCGATGAGGATGCGAGGGTTAGAAGTTAGGGTTAGGGTTTCTGTGGGTTTTCATGAAGGCGGGGGTTTTTTTTTTAAAGAAGAGGAAGAGAAAAAGAAGGAGGGAGGTGAGCGTAAGGGGGAGGGAAGCGATTCTTTTCCAGAATCGCTAACTAGGGCGGGGAATTGTGTTCGTGAGGAGAGAGAGAAAGGAAGAGAGAGAGAGAGATGCAGAGAGAAAAGAGAAAGAGAAAGAGAGAGTGTGTCAGTGAGAGAGAGAGAGAGACTGTTAATTTTTTAAAAAAAAATTTTAAAAAAAATTTAAAAAGATTATTCTGTTAAGGATTTTTGAATATGACGGTTTTAAAAATATTATATTATACTCATAAAACATTTAATATTTGGCTAATACAAAAATAGTCCAAAACAAGGCCGGGTCGGGTCTAAAAATCCAGTTTTAAAATACGGAAAAAATACGTGTCAACCAAAACCAAAATTGGATATCCGGGTAACGAAAATGTATACCCCCAAGAACGGATGCACGCACGTGCATGTAGCCATCCAAACGTGTCCGTTTCACTGAACGGGACATGAACAAGATGCGCGGATGCTACGACAGGGTTAGAGGTATCATGCAGGCTATGCTAGATATTTTTAAAATATTTCTTGAGTTTAAATGTTATATAAAAATACATATGCCGGATATAATGCCAGTATGCAATATAAACAAAAATGAAAATGCACGGATCTATATAATAAGCCAGGATAAATCATAAACAGGAATCAATACGGGTTTCCAGCAAGCGGCTCGGGTCGGATGCAAATACAGATGTCAAAAACACTATTCGCACCCAAAACACAATAAATCACAAAAATACCATAAATAAAGAAATACTCGAAATAGAACTGGTATAAATGAACTAGGGTGTTACATTATACCCAACTACAAAAATAATTTCGTCCTCGAAATTCCCAAAACAAGAAAAGATAAACAAGCATGAAACTACAGGAAGAGATCTGGAAACTTCTGTCGAATCTCGCCTTCTCGTTCCCAAGTCGATTCTTCGTACGAGCGATTTCCCCAAGAAACAAGTACGAGAGGGATAACCTTATTCTTAAGGACCTTTTCTCTTCGATCAACAATCGACATCGGTCGTTCCTCAATCCTCTCTTACAGTCAGCTCCGAATGATCCAGCATATGTGTTTCATCTCGAACATACTTACGGAGTTGAGATACATGAAACACGTCATGAACATTCGCCAAGGGCTGTGGTAACATCAATCGATAAGCCACTTCTCCAACACGCTCCAAAATCTCGAAAGGCCCAACGAATCGAGGACTATGCTTTCCTCGACTCCCAAAACGAATCACTCCTCTAGTCGGTGATATCTTCAAGAATACCAGATCACCAACAGCGAACTCTAGAGGTCTTCTCGATATATCGGCCCAACTCTTCTGCCAATCTTGTGCTGCTTTCATGTGATTCCGGATAATATTAACCTTCTCTACTGTTTGCACGATCAAATCCGGTCCCAACAATCTTCGTTCTCCAATATCATCCCAACAAATGGGTGAGCGACACTTGCGACTATACAATGCTTTTAATGGAGCCATCTGAATAGTCGCCTGAAAGCTGTTATTGTAAGAAAACTCCACCAAGTGTAGATGATCCTCCCATGAACCCATGAAATCCAACATGCAAGCTCTCAACATATCTTCAAGAGTTTGGATCGTTCTCTCCGACTGGCCATCTGTCTGAGGATAATAAGCGGTGCTAAACTTCAATCGCGTCCCCAAACTTTCCTGTAAGCTCCTCCAGAAGTGCGATATGAATCGGGTATCACGATCAGAAACGATTCTCACAGGTACTCCATGCAATCTCATAATCTCCTGCATATACCGTTTTGCTAACGCTTCCGTCGACTGACCAACACGAAACGGTATGAAATGAGCTGCCTTGGTCAATCGATCAATAATCACCCAAACTGCATTGTACCCTTTGGACTCCGCTGCAAAGCTGTCACGAAATCCATGGTTATATGTTCCCACTTCCATTGAGGAATCGGAAGTGGTTGCAATAAACCAGCAACCCTTTGATGTTCAGCCTTAACTTACTGACACACCAAGCACTTCGCTACAAAACGAGCAATCTCCCTTTTCATACCTTCCTACCAGAAATGCTGTCTTAGATCACGGTACATTTTCGTGCCTCCTGGATATACAGAATATGCAGAATTGTGTGCCTCCTTCATAACTTTTTCGCGAATGTCTCCTTTCGGCACACACAAACAGCTACCATAACGCAATGAACCATCTTCATGAATCAACAAGTCCGTTCGTAGTCCCGCTTCAACCTGTTTTCAAAATTTCTGCAATCTTGGGTCCTGTTATTGCGCTGCTTTAATATTCTCGATCAATGACGACTGTACTTGCAGCTGCATCAACTGTCCCGAAGAATGCGACAGCACGATCTCCAACTCGAATCTCCGAAAGTCTTCGCTAAGCTCTTTCTGTTCAGTCAATATCCGAATTGCTGGCAACCGACTAAGTGCATCCGGCACTACATTAACTTTCTCCAGATGGTACTTGAGATCAAGATCATAGTCATCCATCAGCTCCAACCATCTACGCTGCCTCATGTTGAGTTCCTTCTGCGTGAACACATATTTTAGGCTTTTGTGATCGGTGAATATTTCGACCCTTTCTCCTAATAAGTAGTGTCTCCAAATCTTCAGAGCGAAAATCACTGCTGTCACGCCCCGCTTCCCAAAATACGGAATACGAGGGGTTAACAAGGCCAGCCATGCTCCTACGGTCGAGGAGATATCCTTCCGTAGTCACACTTCGGCTTCTAGCTTTACGTGGTAATCAGTAATCAATGCACAGGTAAAGAGAAATGCAGTAACTGAAACAAAACAAATACAAAAAACTGACCTGATGGAGGTCAAAAGAGTATAGCTCTGGATAGCTGATCAAGGTGTCCGCGATATACGTCTAGTCCTCGTCCAAGCTAAACCCAGCTCTCACTCTGAGCATGCATACTCAGGTCGTCAGAGCGATACGATAGCAATATATATATGTAGATGCAAGTGGTAACTCGTACAGTAATAATGGATGTATAACAGTAAAAAAAGACGGTAAAGATGGAGTAACCAACGAAGTGTCTAATAGATCAGGTGAACAGTAAAGCGGTAAAATAGTATGTCAGGTGTGTCAATACAGTAAGTAATGCATGTCAATGTCACTATCCCTATTAGTCTCTAAGTCTCACTGTACAGGTCACTAAGTCTATCGTCAGTCCAAGTGTGAGAGTCAACCACTCGTGAGTGTCCTCCATCCAAGGGTAGGACCCAAGGGCAAGGGACCACGGGCCCAAAATGTAACTCACGGTAATAATCATGTACACTGTAAATCTCCATATATCTTCATCTATATAAGCCGGCATGGGACTCCCGAGATTTTGTTGAACTCACACTCAAACTACCCCACATCCCGTGGTCTACATCAAACGCCAACCATAATCTTAGATACCGGTCGGTCCATGATAAGTCTGCGCGAGAACTGGAGACAAGATCTCCATCAAGCACGTCCCGACTGATACCCAAGATAAATGGACAGTGTCTGGTGCCTTATCTGTGACACCCATACAAGTGCTTCCATAAGTGTCCCATACCACTTATAGTCACACTTATACGCGTCTCACAGACGTCGATAATGCAATAGAATAATAGGGTCCACTGATTGTGTACAAGTACATGTCACTTTCACTTATCCATTCATGCACAAACACGAACGTACTTGTCACAATCACCACTAATACCTAACACTGGGTAATGCACATGATCACTAGATTACCAATGCAATAACATATACGTGATATGGTGATAAAACAGTATGTAAGGCATGATTAAGATGTCATATGTCGGTATTCTACCACTTGCACAATTTGTCATAAATAATATATGCCAAAATTTAGCGAAGCAATGAATAGGGTATAAGTAATATGTTTTATTATCTATCCAGAAAATTTGGTTTCACGTCAATCGGGTTTCAGGATCACTAGATATGGCCATTTCATGTTAAGTGTTCACTGCTGGAAATCCGGTTTCAGAATCGGAAGTCCGTTTCGCAACGCATTTTATTCCCCGTTGGGATCAGATTTTAGTGATGCTACAGTTGAAGGAAATCTAGGGTTTTCAGTAAGGTTTTCAACGCAATAGACGGATTCTCAATCGTGTCTGTACGTCAGGAGTTATACACTATTCAACACTAGGGTGTCAACTCTGATTCTGTTTTGGACTGTTATACGTCCTGTTCTTTTAAATCACAGATTGAATAGCAAACGATGATAAAACGGAATGAAACCACTTGTGTTATTTAGATAACAGATTCATATTTAATAAATTGTAGAGTTCCACAACATACAAGTTCAGAAAACAAAGTGGTACACATTACGGGACAGTAAACAGTACCCAGAGTCGCTCTGGACTGCAGTCCAGAGCCACACTCCGATCCAAATATCGTCACAGTTTCAGTATAGAAATCACTAAAAACTTGAATAGGGTTATAGTTCGTCGAGTCGGCTTCGATTTAAGCCCTCGAACGCATCATTTCAGTATGTACATAATTTATGATGATTTTAACAATTTTCAGGTACGGAAAATTTCCAGTTTTACGGGTATATTTGGGGGTATTCGTTTTAGTCATTAACAGTCGTGTTTTCCAGTGAAATTTATGCAAGATATTCCTCATCACACGGGCCAGCATAGGAAATCCAATTCCGTCAAATTAGATGAATATTTTCGTTGGGATCATGCATCGAACAGATATATCATATAATTTATCGGAAATTGTAGACTTGTAATTTATACGATTTGAGTTTGTAACACGAATAGATTAGCACGTAGCAAGTAAAATACTTGCCTAGAAATGTTTTGGGCGACATACGACAGCGGCAACGTCACGAGCGCGCGACGAACGACGCGGTTTGGTTTCACGGTCTCGGCTCGCGATTCGGGTGCTACGTCGGAGTTGCCCGAAGTCGGCTTATGCTTACTGGAAGCGGAGGGGGTGCCCAGTGGTGGTGATATATAGAGAGAGATCTTTAGAGAATAGAGAGAGAGAGAGAGATTTAAAGAGAGAGAGAGAGACACAGAGAGAGTGAGAGAGGAACAGAGAGAGATAGGGAGAGGGACAGTGAGAGAGGCAGAGATTGAGAGAGTGAGAGAAACTTACGTGGGGTCGACGGAGGTTCCGTCGGGTAGCTAAGGCGGCCGAGGTGATGCAGAGGGGCTCGGCGGTGAGGCAGTGGTGCGGTGGTGAGCTGCTACGACGGCGACTTGAACGGTGACGATCATGAGGGTGGCTTAGTCGTCGTGGAATCGTACTCGGGTCTTGGTGGTCGGTTGCGGTGGCTCGGTGGTTGCAAGGAGGAAGGGGAAGGTCGAAGGAGATGAGGGGATCGACGAAGTGGTGATGGCGTTGGTTGTGGTCGGCTGCTCCGGGAGGAGCTCAGGTCTCGAGTCTACGATGAGGAGGAGACGGCGTGGTGGGTCGTCGGGGTTCCAGGGTGCCGTGGAGGAGGTCGGCGGTGTGGGGAGTGGCGAGTGAGGCTAGAGCTCTAGAAGAAGAGTGAGGGAGGAAGGACGAGACGATGGGGAGCTCGTCGGCGGCGAGGAGACTCGAAGCGGTAGGTTTCTGTAGGGAGAGAGTGATGGGGGGAGAAAGGAAAGACAAGGAGTATGGGGGGTGAGCTCGGGGCGCTCGTCGTTAGAGGTGAGCGGGTCGTAGGGGGCGCACGGGTCGTGGGCGCGAGGAGCGGGGCACGGCGCGAGACGAGTGCGACGTGGGTGCAGCGGGTAGAGAAATGAGTGAGAGAAGTTGTAACGGGAAGAAGAAGGGTTATAAGCGGGTCGGGTCGGGTCGAAGCGGGCGGGTAAGGATTTGGGCTTTGGGAGCTTGGGCCCGGGCTAGGTATTTTGAATGAATGGGAAAAGAAAGCAAGGAGTGGGCCAGCTCTGGGGATTAAGGGAAAGGAAAATTTAAATGGGCTGAGGAGTTTTGGGCCGGGGATTTGTTTGCATAAAATTTAGTTTTATTTAATTGGTTTGGGCTTGGTTTTAGGGGAAAAGGGAAATAGAAAAATACAGAGAGATGGAGAGAGTGGGCTGAGGCACAACAATAGAGGGGATTGGGATTAGGTTAGGAGCAAAAGGAAACAGGCTAGAAAAATGGGAAGTAAAATAAGGTGAGATAGAGTTTAAAGGAAATAAAATGATTATAATTAAAATAAGTAAATTTTGTAAATAATATCTTATGAAAAATACGGATAGTGGTGTACAAAAAGAAGTGGGTATTACATCATACCACCCTTACAAAAATTTAGTTCTCAAAATTTAAAATAAATGATAAGCTATAAAATCATAAGCGAAAAGCTACTATATCGAACACTAGTGCATAGTGGTTTACAAAAAGTCAGATAGAAGAATTTTGAAGGTCTATATATGTATAAAACTAATGTAACAAAGGGTAGGTCTAAGTAAGTACGATGCATACTCAATCATAAGGGTAAACTACATGTATACGAGAATAAAAATAACAATAACGAACAACAATATTCGAGGCGTGCTCGATAAAATCGAAACCCAAAATGTATGCATACATAAGTATATCGAACCAGCGCAGCTAAGATAATAGCATCAGACATAACCATCTATAATAGCAACCTATAAGTACAAAAGAATAAGACAGTAATAACGAATAATAACATACGAAGCGTGCTAGATAAAATCGAAATCCTAAACATGTGCACACATACATAAAAGTAGTGCAGCTAAAATAATAAGTATAGACGCAACCAAAATGAAATAGTGAAGGATCTGTCGGTAGGTTAAGACATTTTAGAATAACGTATTAATCAAACAATTTTATCATAACTTAGAAAGCCACATGGTGAAAATAAGAAACATAGTACCAAAATAGTATGTGCAATATATGGTTGCGCTACAAAAAAATGTGAAGAATAGTAGTGTACTTAAAATGCAATAAACTGAAGTAGTCAAATGACACGCACTTTCCGATAAACACCAAAACAATGAAAACTAAATTTTCGAATAACGATGTCTTTGAATATAGTTAGGATAATAGGAAAATAGCACAAAATGCATAGGCTAGCTAGGGTAGGGGTTACAATGGAGTATGGCTCACTCAAAAGGTCAAAGTGTGACCCTGTAAACTGATTGTCGAAGAGACCGGGATCGGGTCAGCCCAGGGTGTACGGGTGAATAGTAATGAACCACAGGAGGGGAAGGGTTGTATGGGAAGGAAAAATGGTCGATGCATCATGTGAATAAAAAAAAATCTGAAAGGTTAGCGAACTCGAAAATTTCACTATTAATTTCCCTTCCCAGACAGATCTCAAACGAGGCATATACGAAGGATGAAGGGTGGCTCATTCAAAAGATCAGGGTGCAGAACATTTAATCTAAATGGGGGGGTCGAAACAACACAAGGTGCAGGAGTGGACAGTCAGGGATCTCAGAGGAAATAAATGTATAGGGAAAAAGTCAAAGCATCAAGTGAACCAGTAATCAAAAGATTAGCGAACTCAGAAGAATTTTTTTTTATTTCATTCCAGAAAATTCTTTAACAAAGCATTCTCAAAAACGAAAGATGGCCCTAAACTATACACAGATTTATTTGGCCAGAGGGGACAACAGCTAAATCCCGTTAATCGCGGCTGTGGAGGTTCAGCAAATTACGGTAGGCTCGCGCGCTCAGGTAAGGGCGTCCATTTCCATAGCGCCTCGCAGGGACCACCATTGGAAGTTCTTCCGCAGTAGGGTCTTGTTCTTCCGGTTCTTCTTCTCGATTGGAGCTTCTTCATCGAGGTATGCTTCCATGTGATTCTCTTCTTCTAGATCCTCTCCCATGGGATTTTCCTCCACTAGATTTTCTTCTATCGGGCCCTTCTCGGGATCTTCCTCTATCGAGTTCTCTTCAGGGTCTCCTTCCTCCTCGTCGGAATCGTCGATCATGTCAACCTCTGGGGTGGCGTCTCCCTCGTCCTCGGAACCGCTGTTTCCGAAAATGACCTGGGGGCCGTTGATCTCATCGTCAGAACTTACCAGCATACGGTCTAAGAAAACGCATGACTGTGCATCCTCATCTAGATGCGGCGCTGCTTCAGGGTAGGCCATGGCCTGAAAAGGAAGAGTCATGATCAGACAGTGGAACATATTAGGAAAATAATCAAGGATACGGAGTACAAGGAAAATGTGCGGTAAGCAAGGACTGAAAAACAAAATCTAGAATACTGATGCAATGAATAGTATAAGTAAAGTGAGGGGGAAAGGGGACGATACATACATCACAACTCAGAATTTTATTACATCCAGCCAAAAGTTTAACGGATATAGGATCTCAAACGAAAAGAGAAATATTTACAAGTGACAACATTTTATTAGAAGCAGAAAACGTGATAACTCTTTCTTCGATTACTAGACCGCTGCATTCCTGTCTCACGAATTGAATCCTGCGCTGGGTCCGCCCTATCCTCGAAGTTCAAACTACGCAATAACCATCACTTAGCAGGAATGGGGAGTGTGGACGAACTTCCTCCTTGTAGCTCCTTTCTATTAGGGCAACTATTGATAAAGTGTTCGCTGGATCCGCAAATCAGGCATTTCCCCTGGGCGTGGCAACAATCCCTCTGAAGATGTCCTGGCCTTTTACAGTACCCACAACATTGGGTCTTCTGCTGCTTCTGTCGCGGGGGAACAAATGGGCGCTTCATCTTCCCCTCTTTTCCTCGTCTAACAGGGATCTCTTTACGATTGGAGACTTCCGTTGGTGCCTGATTCACCTGCCTTCTCAGTCCTTCAGCTAACAGGTCGTTTGTTCGCTCCTGGGCTTCCTTCAGATTTTGCAGTACAGTGAGGATCTCCACGGCCTGATTCTGGGGAATGGAGATAGAGGAAGAGTCGTTGGAAGATGTGGTCCTGAAACAACAAATTATTTTGAGGGTGATATAAGGCACAAGCTATAAGAATCAAAACATAATATGGAGTAGGCAAGGAATCGAGAATATCGGATGTGATGAAATTTATTACAAGTGAAAATCAACTGTTGAACTCCAAGTCACTCAACCCTAGCGGATAGATCAAAATGCACAGCGATTGTCAAACACTACACGGAACTGCAATCCTAATCGAAACAAAACCTGGCTCTGATACCAACAAAACCATGTCACGCCCCGCTTCCCAAAATACGGAATACGAGGGGTTAACAAGGCCAGCCATGCTCCTACGGTCGAGGAGATATCATTCCGTAGTCACACTTCAGCTTCTAGCTTTACGTGGTAATCAGTAATTAATGCACAGGTAAAGAGAAATGCAGTAACTGAAACAAAAAAAATACAAAGAACTGACCTGATGGAGGTCAAAAGAGTATAGCTCTGGATAGCTGATCAAGGTGTCCGCGATGTATGTCTAGTCCTCGTCCAAGCTAGACCCGGCTCTCACTCTGAGCATGTATACTCAGGTCGTCAGAGCGACACGATAGCAATATATATATGTAGATGCAAGTGGTAACTCGTACAGTAATAATGGATGTATAACAGTAAAACAAGACGGTAAAGATGGAGTAACCAATGAAGTGTCTAATAGATCAGGTGAACAGTAAAGCGGTAAAATAGTATGTCAGGTGTGTCAATACAGTAAGTAATGCATGTCAATGTCACTATCCCTATCAGTCTCTAAGTCTCACTGTACAGGTCACTAAGTTTATCGTCAGTCCAAGTGTGAGAGTCAACCACTCGTGAGTGTCCTCCATCCAAGGGTAGGACCCAAGGGCAAAGGACCACGGTCTCAAAATGTAACTCACAGCAATAATTATGTACCCTGTAAATCTCCATATATCTCCATCTATATAAGCCGGCATGGGACTCCCGAAATTCTGTTGAGCTCACACTCAAACTACCCCACATCCCATGGTCTACATCAAACGCCAACCGTAATCTCAGATACCGGTCGGTCCATGACAAGTCTGCGCGAGAACTGGAGACAGGATCTCTATCAAGCACGTCCCGACTGATACCCAAGATAAATGGACAGTGTTTGGTGCCTTACCTGTGACACCCATACAAGTGCTTCCATAAGTGTCACATACCACTTATAGTTACACTTATACGCGTCTCACAGACGTCGACAATGCAATAGAATAATATGGTCCACTGACTGTGTACAAGTACGTGTCACTTTCACTTATCCATTCATGCACAAACACGAACGTACTTATCACAATCACCACTAATACCTAACACTGGGTAATGCACATGATCACTAGGTTACCAATGCAATAACATATACGTGATATGGTGGGAAAACAGTATGTAAGGCATGATTAAGATGTCATATGTCGGTATTCTACCACTTGCACAATTTGTCATAAATAATATATGCCAAAATTTAGCGAAGAAATGAACAGGGTATAAGTAGTATGTTTGATTATCAATCCAGCGAATTTAGTTTCACATCAATCGGGTTTCAGGATCATTAGATATGGCCATTTCATGTTAAGCGTTCACTGCTGGAAATCCGGTTTCAGAATCGGAAGTCCGTTTCGCAACGCATTTTAATCCCCGTTGGGATCAGATTTTAGCGATGCTACAGTTGAAGGAAATCTAGGGTTTTCAGTAAGGTTTTCAACGCAATACATGGATTCTCAATCGTGTCTGTACGTCAGGAGTTATACACTATTCAACATTAGGGTGTCAACTCTGATTCTGTTTTGGACTGTTATACGTCCTGTTCTTTTAAATCACAGATTAAATAGCAAACGATGATAAAACGGAATGAAACCACTTGTGTTATTTAGCTAACAGATTCAACTTTAATAAATTGCAGAGTTCCACAACATACGAGTTCAGAAAACAAAGTGGTACACATTACGGTACATTAAACAGTACCCAGAGTCGCTCTGGACTGCAGTCCAGAGCCGCACTCCGATCCAAATATCGTCACAATTTCAGTACAGAAATCACTAAAAACTTGCATAGGGTTATATTTCGTCGAGTCGGCTTCGATTTAAGCCCTCGAACGCATCATTTCAGTATGTACATAATTTATGGTGATTTTAACAATTTTCAGATACGGGAAATTTCCAGTTTTACGGGTATATTTGGGGGTATTCGTTTTAGTCATTAACAGTCGTGTTTTCCAGTGAAATTTATGCAAGATATTCCTCATCACACGGGCCATCATAGGAAATCCAATTCCATCAAATTAGATGAATATTTTCATTGGGATCATGCATCGAACAGATATGTCATATAATTTATCGGAAATTGTAGACCTGTAATTTATACGATTTGAGTTTGTAACACGAATAGATTAGCACGTAGCAAGTAAAATACTTGCCTAGAAACATTTTGGGCGACGTAGGACAGCGGCAACATCACAAGCGCGCGACGAACGGCTCGATTTTGTTTCATGGCCTCGGCTCGCGATTCGGGTGCTACGCCGGAGTTGCCCGGAGACGGCTTGTGCTTGCTGGAAGCGGAGGGAGTGCTCAGTGGTGCTGATACAGAGAGAAAAAGATCTTTAGAGAACAGAGAGAGAGAGAGATTTAAAGAGAGAGAGAGACAGACAGAGAGAAAGTGAGAGAGGAACAGAGAGAGATAGGGAGAGGGACAGTGAGAGAGGCAGAGATTGAGAGAGAGAGAGAGAGAGAGAGAGAGAAACTTACGTGGGGTCGACGGAGGTGCCGTCGGGTAGCTAAGGCGGCCGAGGTGATGCAGAGGGGATCGGCGGTGAGGCAGTGGTGCGGTGGTGAGCTTCTAGGACGGTGACTCGAACGGTGACGATCATGAGGGTGGCTTAGTCGTCGCAGAATCGTACTCGGGTCTTGGTGGTCGGTTGCGGTGGCTCGGTGGTTGCAAGGAGGAAGGGGAAGGTCGAAGGAGATGAGGGGATCGACGAAGTGGTGATGGCGTTGGTTGTGGTCGGCTGCTCCGGGAGGAGCTCAGGTCTCGAGTCTACGATGAGGAGGAGACGGCGTGGTGGGTCGTCGGGGTTCCAGGGTGTCGTGGAGGAGGTCGGCGGTGTGGGGAGTGGCGAGTGAGGCTAGAGCTCTGGAAGAAGAGTGAGGGAGGAAGGACGAGACGATGGGGAGCTCGTTGGCGGCGAGGAGACTCGAAGCGGTGGGTTTCTGCAGGGAGAGAGTGATGAGGGGGGAGAAAGGAAAGACAAGGCGTTTGGGGGGTGAGCTCGGGGTGCGCGTCGTTGGAGGTGAGCGGGTCGTAGGGGGCGCGCGCGTCGTGGGCGTGAGGAGCGGGACACGGCGCGAGACGAGCGTGACGTGGGTGCAGCGGGTAGAGAAATGAGCGGGAGAAGTTGTAACGGGAAGAAGAAGGGTTATAAGCGGGTCGGGTCGGGTCGAAGCGAGCGGGTAAGGATTTGGGCTTTGGGAGCTTGGGCCCGGGCTAGGGATTTTGAATGAATGGGAAAAGAAAGCAAGGAGTGGGCCGGCTCTGGGGATTAAGGGAAGCGAAAATTTAAATGGGCTGAGGAGTTTTGGGCCAGGGATTTGTTTGCATAAAATTTAGTTTTATTTAATTGGTTTGGGCTTGGCTTTAGGGGAAAAGGGAAATAGAAAAATACAGAGAGATGGAGAGAGTGGGCTGAGACACAACAATAGAGGGGATTGGGATTAGGTTAGGAGCAAAAGGGAACGGGCTAGGAAAATGGGAAGTAAAATAAGGTGAGATAGAGTTTAAAGGAAATAAAATGATTATAATTAAAATAAGTAAATTTTGTAAATAATATCTTATGAAAAATACGGATAGTGGTGTACAAAAAGAAGTGGGTATTACAACTGCTGCAAGCTCCAAATCATGAGTTGGGTAATTCTTCTCATGGATCTTCAACTGTCCCGATGCGTAAGCTATAACTTTCCCCTGCTGCATCAAAACACATCCTAAACCCTTCCCAGATGCGTCGCTGTGAATCACCAATCCTCCGGAACAGTCTTGTACGGTCAAAATAGGAGCGGTTATCAACTTTTGCTTCAACGCCTCAAAAGCTGACGCACAACTATCCGTCCATACGAACGGTACCTCCTTCCGCGTAAGCTTGATCAAAGGCTCAGCCAAATGAGCAAAATTCTCCACGAACCTTCTGTAATATCCGGCAAGTCCAAGAAAACTTCTGATCTCTGCTTCGTTCTTCGGAATTGGCCAATCTTGAACTGTTGCAATCTTCTCAGGGTCAACGGCGATTGCATCTCCGGATACGACATGCCCCAAAAACTTCACTTCTTCAAGCCAAAATTCGCACTTGCTCATCTTCGCATATAATCTTTCATGCCTCAATATCTGCAGTGCGATCTTCAAGTGTTCTGCATGCTCTTCAAGACTCCTTGAATAGACCAGAATATCATCGATGAACACCACTATATACTGGTCCAAGAACGGTGAAAAGATTCGGTTCATCAAGTCCATAAATATCGCTGGTGCATTTGTGACTCCGAATGGCATCACTAAATACTCGTAATGTCCATATCAAGTTCGGAACGCAGTCTTGCAAATATCCTCTGATTTAACTCGGACCTGATGATATCTGGATCGCAAATCCAGCTTCGAGAATACCCTCGCGCCACTGAGTTGCTTGAATAATTCGCCAATGCGTGGGATCGGGTACTTGTTCTTAATAGTCACCCGTTTTAATTCTCGATAATCGATGCACATCCTCCTTGTGCCATCTTTCTTCTTGACTAGAAGAACAGGAGCTCCCCAAGGTGAATTGCTGCTGCGAATCCAACCCTCCTCAAGCAATTCGGTAACCTGCTTTTTTACTTCTTCTAACTCCACTGGTGCCATCGGATAGTACGCTTTTGAGATTGGCGCTGCACCAGAAACAAGATCGATCGCGAACTCCACATCTTATTTTGGCGGTAAACCCGAGATGTCCTCGAACACGTCCATGAACTCTCGAACTACAGCTGGCACCTCCTCCTTATAACTTCCATTGATGAAAGAACGGTGTTTGTCGGCCTAGCCCTAAACTCGACTGGCCCGACAGAACAGCTACCTCCAGCAAAAACAAACTCTGGATGTCTAGGAATCTGGAAAATCACTTTATTTGCCTTACAATCAATGCGAGCATGGAAAGTACCGAGAAAGTCCATTCCCAAGACAACATCATAACTGCCGGTATCGATCATCAAGAAATCTGCAAAACATGAACTGGTAAGCAATGGAACTGAGAGAACCAAGGTAATAAAACGACCCTGAAATAAGGAAATGAATCAAGAACAGGACTCCAAATTACTTAAATAGAGTACCGCATTGTAACCATATTGCAGTTCATAGTTACAATCATATAACTCCATTCAAGTCGCCCAAATCCTAGTATCAGAATCAAAAGAACAGGAAGGGAGAAACAATAGGAAACCAGGCGAGGAGACTCGAAGTTGTTTGCATATCGTCAAGACAAATGATCAAGAGAAATATAAGATTCAAGAATCACGAGAACAATGTGGCAGGACATGTTCCTAATTACGGGTTTTCTGACTCGTGTATTGGGTCCAATACCCAACTACAAAAAGAATCAAACCCGATTAACCTAAATCCTACACTCCGATACCAAACAAACCCTGTCACGCCCCGCTTCCCAGAGTGCGCTAAGATCTGCACGTGACAGAGCCAACCATGCTACTTGTGGCTAGGAAACATCCCTCCACAGTCACATTATGGCTGTCTATAAGATATCAAGAACAGTAGAAATAAAATAAACTTTTTAGTACATGTCCATATGCCAGAATAAACGAGTCAAGAAATAACACGCGGAAGCAATAATCCAAGTAACAATAACATCTGGAAAGTACGTCCCAAAATACGGGCTTACATCAGGAATGAAAATGCTGAAAGAAAACTAAACTAAAATACTAACAAGTCCTCACTGTTCGACCTGTCGACTGAAGTGCTCCTGGTCGGCCTGTGACAGAGATAAAGGATCCGGGCCATGCAAAACCTAGACGTCAGTGCGTTATAATATCAAACAATAATAAATGAACAGGATACACGAGATCTAAAAGCATGAGTATAAACAATAACATGAATATAACTAGTAAACATGGATATATAACAGTGAAGTGTATACGTGTAGGTAAAGTGCAGTGAGTAATCTAAACTATACTACTAGGTTATCTATTCTAAATCTTCAAAATCAATTAATGTAATCTTCATCGTAACCCATCGGTCTATGCCCCGTTCATTCCCCATGAGACCACGGTAACAAGATATGATAGACTTTGAGTCTATGTCCCGTTCATTCTCCACGGGACCACAGTAACATGATGTAATAGCCCTTTGAGTTACGTTCAGTTACATTCTTGATTTTCCCTTACCCCTAAGTTATGTGTTCAAGTCGGGTATTGATAAATCTGAAACTAATGCCACAACAGGATCAAGCAGGAACATGTTTGTCTATACATACAACAGGATATGTCCATCGGGACAAAATGTCAGGATTGTCAACATTAGAAACAGGATCAGGTAACATGTCAAGTAGTGGTCTATCAGGTCATGTAAAGTGGTGCACAGTGTATCACATGGGTGCTCAACAGTAAAATATAGCAAGTATTGGATCAGGGTAAAAGTATGGATGTACAGTAAAAGCATGGATGCACAGTAAAAGCATGGATGCACAATATCTATCAGGGGTTACATCATGACTATATAGGATGCACATTATCAAGCATGGGGTATTAATATAGCAGTAATATGAAATAATATGACATGGCATGTAACTAGATATGTAGAATTAGTGGTATGAATACACAATAAAGTATGGATGCGCAACTATCTATCAGGGGTTACAACTATAGCTCCATGACTATGTAGAATGCACACTATCAAGTATGGGGTACTAATGTAACAATAATATGAATTAATGTGATCTGTAGATGCAGCTACATATATAATAAATGATATGGATGCATACGGGTATCCGAAAACGGTAAAACTTTAATATGGATGTATAATGTGATAAACATGTAACATTTTATTCATATGGATGCATAATAATATACATAGCATGTAGCAAGATGAACTTGCCTCGATCGGATCACACGACGGATGCGTACGACACGTCCGATGTCGGGAAATCGTGGCAACGCACACACGGCACGCGGGACGGGTCCAGGCAAGGCAATAAGGGTAATTACGCAGGCAAGGGACGTTCACCAGATTGCTTGGATCGTCGGCGTCAAGCACGACTGCTGCGACGATCGGAAAACACGGATTAAGAAAACAAGAAAGAAAAGAAAAGCGAAGAAGAAGAGAGGGGATTGGTTCTTTGGGTTTACTGGATATGAGACAGAGGAAGCAGAGGCGAGGGAGTCGTCGACGACGGTGATCGGTCGACGGCGAGGTGCAGGCGATGAGGTTTCTGGGATTGGGGAATCGGAGTGTGCAGGGAAGGCTCGGTTTGAGGAGGTGGTGGTGTCAGGAGGTCTGGAGATGGAGATAAGGAAGGTGCAGAGATGGTTGAGGAGGAGGCGAAGGGGTCAGTGGTGGTGGCGACGACGAGGCGAGGCAGGCGAGGAGTTTGGATTTCTTGGGTCATGTAATGGTGGTCGGGAATGGGTTAGCAGGGTTTGGAGCTCAGGGATGGAGAGGAAGAAAAGTGGAGGAGATAGAGGTGAGGTTGCAGAGAGGTTGACGACGAGGGGATGAAGGCGACGATGAGGCGAGGGTTCGAAGTTAGGGTTAGGGTTTCTGTGGGTTTTCGTGGAGGCGGGGGGTTTTTTTAAAGAAGAGGAAGAGAAAAAGAAGGAGGGAGGTAAGCGTAAGGGGGAGGGGTGACGCGACTCGAGAAGCGAACAGTGTTCGTGAGGGGAAAGAGAAAGGAAGAGAGAGAGAGAGAGAGAGAGAGAGAAAGATGCAGAGAAAGAGAGAGAGTGTGTGTCAGTGAGAGAGAGAGAGAGAGATTGTTAATTTTTAAAAAAAAGATTTCTTAAAAAAATTTAAAAAGATTATTCTGTTAGGGATTTTTGAATATAACTGTTTTAAAAATATTATATTATACTAATAAAACATTTAATATTTGACTAATACAAAAATAGTCCAAAACACGCCTGGGTCGGGTCTAAAAATCCATTTTTAAAATACGGAAAATATACGTGTCAACCAAAACCAAAATTGGATATCCGGGTAAGGAAAATGTATACCCTAAGAATGGATGCACGTACGTGCACGTAGCCATCCAAACGAGTCTGTTTCACTGAACGAGACACGAACAACATGCGTGGATGCTACGACAGGGTTAGGGGTATCATGCAGGCTATGCTAGATATTTTTAAAATATTTTTCTTGACTTTAAATGTTATATAAAAATGCAGATGCCAGATATAATGCCAATATGCAATATAAGCAAAAATGAAAGTGCACAGATCCATATAACAATCCAGGATAAATCATAAACAGGAATCAAGATGGATTTCCAGCAAGCGGGTCGGGTCGGATGCAAATACAGATGTCAAAATCACTATTCGCACCCAAAACACAATAAATCAGAAAAATACCATAAATAAAGAAATACTCGAAATAGAACTGGTATAAATGAACTAGGGTGTTACAAGCCATTGGTGTTAGTTTGTTCACCTAAGATGGTATGCAGGTGCTCATTGGGTTATGAGTACACTGGACGGACTCGTCGGGAACATGCTAGTTAGTATTATATCTATTGTCAGATAGTAGTTTCCAGAGGACATGTGTACAGGTTAGTCTGTCGACCTGAGATCGTCATTTGTCTCATGTGAGTTTCCACTGTGCTTTGATTACTACCTTACCACGGCTCAAAGGAGTCATGCAAATAGGTTTTAGTTGGGTACAATCCCAAGCCATATGGAGGCAATGAGCGGATCGTCAGGGATTCGTCTCTCCCGGTATTGGGGGTTGATGTCGCGTTATGCACGGGTGGCCATCACCATAAATTCTTGGCCAAGCTAGTCGAGAATTATTGATTTAGGATCGGTAGTTTCTCAGGTGGTGATGGGTTTCACACCGACACGAAATGTCGTGTTATTAGGGGTCTGACTTTATCCACCCCATTAGACTCGATATGCGATACTCATAGGCGAACGGACCGGACTGTACGGATATTGTCACTGTCAGGCTCAGTAGAGTTTTAGGATGAGTTTTCCCGTCGGCCTCCCTTTCGCTCAATACTTGGGTAGCCGTTACATACATCTAATGCCGCTGACGTACTTGTGGTTAAACCCACTGCCAGCGTATTGACGAGTTATTAGAGTCCCACACAGAGGGTTTCCCTACTTCGGGCGAAACGATGTAGAGGCCGTATGGTTTTACGGCAGGATTCGATCATATACATGCACTTATGCACGTATCATGATTCGGACGCATAATACTAGTGGTTTTGGTTTAAGCCGAATTCTAGTATTATATTGTTGGATTATTTTCGTTTCATTGTAATCTTATTTTGTCGGAATACAGATTCGAGTATATATATACAGATGAGGGGTATTCTTGTAATTTATTACAAGATAGCTTCTAAATGATGCCACTTCATTTTGTTTTAAACCATTTAGGGTTAAATGGTTAATGAGGTGGAGGATCAGTCATTGTTTGGCATTAATTCAAGCATGACTTATTGTGGTGACTCATGGTGGTAACTCATGGTGCACTATTGAGACATGCTTAATATTTTGCGAGTGTTGTGAGATATTTGTGAGAATGAGATATTTTCTTGAGTTGATGTTTTATGATATGCTCACAACTTGGCCATTTTCCTTACTTGAGTTTGCTTCACACTATCATCCTTAAGCTTCTTCTTCCTCTATCTCCATCCTACAAGTCTCATGTATTGAGAAACCTAGAGTGTCTTGAGACAAATTAATTCTTCATCACTCTCTACTTCTAGGCTATCTAGCGTAGCGATCGTGGTACCCTAGTTACCTCGGATATGAGGTTGGAGCTAGAGAGACATACCCTCAGGTGGATCATTTTCGGAGGGAGACCGAAGATCAAGCTTGATCATGGTGGTCACTGGGAGCTTGGGAAGGTGGTTAAAGACCGAAGGACATGGATCATTCGGTATAACCACTCTAAACTCCTTTTTTGTATTGCTAGTCTAGGGTTAATGGTCAATCCGTAGAATCATGTTCCGTTAGCGCCAGTTTGGAAAAATTTTGTTCCGCATTTGGCCACGGTTTGATGGCCGGAGCGCTGGCGTAACCCAACAGTGTATGCAACAGATACAGGAAAAAAAATCTCCAGTGTGAAGCATTATTCCAAAAAGATTTGTTATTCATGGCTTGATCTTTTGTTTCCTTTTTTATAGTAAGAAATCAAAGACATGGTTTATGACATGCATGTTTCCATGTTGCTCTCTTCCCATGTCACTCACATGCTTTAAATTCATGATCTTGTTTTCATAATTCTCATGTTTTACCAGCTTATTTGAGCCCGTTCGTTCTAAAAGCCAATGACTTAGCTTAAATTTAAAATAACCAACAATTTAAATAATATTTTAAAAAATCCATTATGCCATACGCGCATAATAATAGAGGAAGAATGAGAAAATATTTGATGTATTTGATTTAGTTCATCTTGAAAAAGGAGAGAAAAATAAAGATTTTCGAAGAACCTTCTAGTAGCTATAGGGCCACGCATGTGGTCAATATTTTGATGTTCTGTTTATTATATATGTATTTCTAGGTTCAAGAACTTGATATAGCGTGTACTTATTATGACTTGGCTTATGGTTTTAGGAGAATCCTCGGAATGCGACAGAATGGTACAAATTACATTTTATTTTCAACGGTGGGAGTGTAGGGTTCCCTAGCAGGACAACTGGGTTTTAGAAGGCATCAACCATACCAATTTATAAATTTTAGCGTTCTAAGTGACCCAAACCAAGGATCTAACTAGAGAATTAGACATAAACAAATATGTAATCAAACATTACACTAAGTGAATGAGGAATACAACCTTTGTAGACTGGTTCTTCACTTCTAAAGCTCCGTGTAGTAGTCCATTCGCTCCAAGTAGCGGTTTTCCGGACTCAAGTTGGACTCCACAAGGTAAAAGGAACAAGCTTGCAGTCTTCAAGGCCGAAGATGATCTACGTCAAGAAGACTCTAACTCAAGCCAGCTCTTCACTAATTGGGAATTAGTGAAGAAAACAACCTAAACTTAATGGCTAATCTAGTGTAGATTGATGAAGTAGGAATTTTGCTCACTTCAGAAATATTATTCTCACTCATTTTCTTCACCTCCTAAAAACTTAGAGAGCTCTTGGAGATGAAGAAGAAGATGAAGTGGAGAATAGAATCAATGATTCTAGCAACCATGGGTGAGAAAATATTATATACTAACTCTTGTAGAGACTTAACCATGGTTAATGATAATGGTTGGGTTAATAAAAATCTCAAGTAAAACAAAATTAGTGGACTAAGTCAATGGTTCCACAAGTTCCTACTAAGCTCCAAACCATGACTAATTTCCATCCAATTTTGATTTACTTTAAATAAATAAAACCCATCATTATCATAAGCATGGTGTGTGTCTCACACACCCATGTAGTGTGTAGCAACAAGCATGACACAATAATATATATCATATATATATTAAGTGTGCACAAGTGAGAAAAAGAAATGCTTAAATGAGCTAATATTAGTCAATGTACATTAATATATCAAATATATAATTATACATTAAATTATTAAATCAACACTTGGTTTAATAATCTGGCTATATCGCATACAACCGAGTAATATCATTTATATCAAGTTATCGAATCAACACTTGATTCGATAACCCGGCTATATCACATATAACCAACCGATATCACATATCGCGAGATTAGAATACGGTATCATATACGCGTATTAATCTCGGTCCCGCACATATCATATACGCGCTCTTACTTCATTTCGCTTAAGCCAGGAAATCTCTGTGTAGAACTCTAAAGACTCGTTAATACGCCGGCAGTAGGTGATGATCATATCAACCACCCATAATCCATCAGCGGTACTAGCTGGACGTAACGACTATGCAGGTATTGAGCGATCAAAAGATCAACAAGCAAGCCTGCTCATACTCCTGTGAATCCAATCAGTAACACTACCGTACAGTCCGGCCTCTTTGTCTGATATGTCGCATATCTCGTCTGGGGGTGGTAAACGTCAATAACTCGATAAGTCGTGCTAATGTGAGGCTCATAACGGGTCGAGAAACCACTGATAACACTTATCGGTAAATCTCCATATCATCCCTGCTCAGGGACTTCCTGTTATGGCCAATCGAGCACAGCACAACATCAACCCCCAATTCCGGGAGAGACGAAATCCCCTCCTATCGCTCATTGCCTCCAGGTGACTCGGGACTGTACCCAAAAACCGCCGTTATGCACGTTCTCTTAAACGTGGTAAGGTGGAAATCAAAGCACAGTGGGAATCACACAAGACTCTATGACGATCTCGGGTTGACAGACTAATTTGTACCAGTATCACCAGAGAACTGCTATCTGACGATACCATCTAGGAGTTCTCGGCGAGTCCGTGCAGTGTACCCAGTCTCCACTGAGCACCCGTATACCATCTCTGATGTCAAACACCAATGGATATGGGATCATCCATCGTCCATCACATGGGTCGAGAAGCGTATATGCTAGTCTACTCTGGAATATCGATGCCCCATCTCGATACACCCACGACTAGGAACAATTTAAAGATGAACTTATGGACTACCATGGCCCTGAAAGTCGACCCTAGCACCACCATGAGGTATTAGTAGCATCAAGCATGCCAAATTTTAATTTTTATTAGGTGCTAAGTTAGACTATACAAAATCTTTGTTAGAATATTATGGTTTGCTATGATGATGTGAACAACTAGAGAAAGTGAAAGATGGCTATACCCTCGTAGATCTAGTCCTTCACTTCACATGCTCCGTGTAGTAGTCCCGCGACTCCACTAGGATCCACTTGAGGTTTTGGACGAGCTTCCTCCGATGACCTTCGTGTCGAAGATGATCCACGCGAAGTCCCTCCAACTCAAACTACCTCTACACTAAACTCTTTAGCGTAGGAAACACGCTACACTCGATCACTAGTCAAGTGTGTAGGGTTACTAGGCACGCTAACAAGGCTCTACAAGGCATCGACCATGCCAAAATTAAATTTTTATTTGCCGAACAACACTAAGCAAGATCGTATACTAGAGTTTAGGCGAAACTAATAGCAAGTAAACAACTTTACTCTAAAGGGAATATGAAATACAAGCTTTGTAGATCGGTCCTTCACTTCTAAGGCTCCTTGTCATAGTCCCTTCACTGCGATCATAGTTCTCCCGGGCTCTTGCATGGCTTCACGAGGCGAAAGATGCGACCTTGCTTGAAGTCTCCGAGGCCGAAGATGATCTACGTCGAGAGAATTCCGACTCAAGCTCCTACTTCACTAACTAGAGAATTAGTGAAGTAAACATCCTAAAATAAAGTGCTAGTCTAGTAGAGGATGGAGAAATAGGAAGTGGGTTCTCTTTGGAATTTTATTTCTCATAATGTTTTGCTCTCTTTTCAAAACCCTAGTTTGCTTTTTCTTTTGTTCAAATGAAAAAGATGAACAAAAGAAAGAGGAGAGGATAATGATCAAGTGTGTGAGCTAACCATGGTGAGTGAGTATCATATACTAACTCTTGTAGAGACTTAACCCTAGGCTAATTGTTATGGTTGGGTTAATAAAAATCCATAGTAAAAACAAACTCAAGTTGAATTAGTCATTGCATCCACAAGTTTCCACAAGCTTCATGTATTTTCTAATCCTCCACTTGATTTTGTAATTACTTTAAATATTAAAAACCCAAACTAAAAATTAGCATAGTGTAAGTCTCATACACCCATGGAAGATGTATCATCAACCATGATACAAAATATAACACATTTTAATATATATCATATATATAGTAAAGATGTGTACATGTGAAAAAAAACCCTAAGTGAACATGTGTTAGTTAATGTAAACTAGTATATCAAATATACAATTATACAATAAATTATTAAATCAACACTTGACTTAATAATCCGGTCATATTACATATAACCGACTAACATCCAATGTATCGACTTAACGAATCAACACTTGATTCGATAACCCGGTTATATCATATATAACCGACCGATACATAAAGTCGCGAGAATAGAATACGGTATCACATACACGCATTATTCTCGGTCTCGCACATATCATATATGCGCCCCTATTTCGTTTTGCCTGAGCCAGTAAAACCTCTGTGTAGGACTCTAAAGACTCGTCAATACGCCGGCAGTAGGTGATGATCACATCGTGCACCCACAAGCCGTCAGCGGTACTAGCTGGACGTAACGGCTACCTGGGTATTGAGCGATCAGAAGATCAGCAAGCAAGCCCGCTCCAACTCCTGTAAAAGCCTGCCGGTAACACTTCCCGTGCAGTCCGGTCTCCTCGTCTGATATGTCACATATCAAGTCTAGGGGTGGTAAACGTCAGACCCCAATAACCGATAAGTTGTGCCGATGTGAGGCTCATAACGGGTCGAGAAACTACTGGTAACACTTACCGGTAAATCTCTAAATTAGCCCTGGCCAGGGACTTCCCTGTTACGGCCAATCGAGCACAGCGCAACATCAACCCCCAATACCGGGAAAGACGAAACCCCTCCTATCGCTCATTGCCTCCATGTGACTCGGGACTGTACCTAAAAACCACCGTTTTGCACGCCCTCATGGACGTGGTAAGGTGGAAATCAAAGCACAGTGGGAATCACACAAGACTCTATGACGATCTCGGGTTTACAGACTAACCTGCACAAGTGTCACCAGAGAACTGCCATCTGACGTAAGGTATAATACCATCTGGGAGTTCTCGGCGAGTCTGTCCAGTGTACCCAGTCTCCACTGAGCACCCGTATACCATCTCTGATGTCAAACACCAATGGATATGGGATCATCCATCGCCCATCTCATGGGCCGAGAAGCGTATACGCTAGTCTACTCTGGTATATCGATGCCCCGTCTCGATACACCCTCGACCAGGGACCTTGAAGGATGTACTTATGGACTACACTGTCCCCACTAGTATGATCTGCATCACAGTCCAGGTAGTCAAGTACACATCCTAAGGGCTTTATCAACATGTAGCTATAAGACAGTATCAAGAGACAAGTATACATGTTAAGATAAAGAGCAACCAGATAGCATACTATCATATCGAGCAAGAAAGTCCTCTCTATATATGTCCAAGCATCCAATATAATATACATCATCTGTACAATACTGGCCTTTAGGGCATACATACAACTAACAATCTTCCACTTGCACTAGGGCCAGCTGCTGTAGTATCGCATACCGAGCATCCCGAAGAGTCTCTCAAACTGTATCTTGGGAATGGCCTTCGTGAGTGGATCCGCTGTGTTGTTCTTCGTGTCAACCCTCCTGACCTCGATCTCCCGGCGATCAACTATCTCCCGGATCAGGTGATACTACCTTAGAATATGCCTGGATCACTGATGGGACCTGGGTTCCTTGGCCAAAGCCATCGCTCCATTGTTATCGCAATACAAAGGTATTGGATGCTCAATGGATGGAACCACTCCAAGTTCAGTAATTAACTTCTTGATCCAGACAGCCTCTTTGGCGGCAGCGATGTATTCAGCCTCCATCATCGAGTCTGCCACGGTTTCCTGCTTGGAACTCTTCCAGCTAACCGCCCCTCCGTAAAGGGTAAAGACAAATCCCGACTGCGACTTAGAGTCGTCCTTATCACTTTGAAAGCTCGAATCGATAAAGAACTCCACTTGGAGTTCTCCGTTACCATACACCAAGAGCATCTCTTTAGTCCTTCGTAAGTACTTGAGAATGTTCTTCACAGCTGTCCAGTGACTCTCTCCAGGATCAGCTTGATACCTACTCACTACACTTAGTGAGTATGCTGCATCGGGTCTGGTACATAGCATCGCGTACATGATAGAGCCTACAGCCGAAGCATAGGGTATCCCTTGCATGCGAGCTCTCTCCAAATCAGTCTTAGGAGACATCTCTTTGGAGAGAGTGAGCCCTAAGATCGTGGGTAAAAACCCACGTTTGGACTCTTCCATACTAAACCTCTTTAGTATGGTGTCAATGTACCTGGATTGGGGCAATCCCAATATCCTTTTAGATCTATCTCTATAGATCATAATTCCCAATATGCAGGAGGCATCACCAAGATCTTTCATTGAGAATCTTTGTGATAAGAAGAGCTTGACCGATTGCAGCATGGGAATGTCATTTCGTATGAAGAGTATGTCGTCCACGTACAATACAAGGAAGACTACCTTACTCTCTGCCACCTTCTTGTAGATACAAGTTCATCTACGTTTTTGACAAAATCAAACTCTTTGATAACGATGTCAAAGCAGATGTTCCAACTCCGAGATACTTGCTTTAATCCATAAATGGATTTAAGCAGCTTGCACACCTTCCCACTGCTCCCACTATCTACGAAGCCCTCTGGCTGAGTCATGTACACGCACTCTTCTAAATCACCGTTTAGAAAGGCGGTCTTAACATCCATTTACTAGATTTCGTAGTCATGATATGCAGCGATGGCAAGCATGATCCGGATGGATTTAAGCATAGCCACTGGAGAAAAGGTTTCGTCATAGTCCACACCTGGTCTTTGATGAAAACCCTTTGCAACAAGTCTAGCTTTGAAAGTCTCCACTTTCCCATCTACCCCAAGTTTTTTCTTGAAGATCCACTTGCTCCCAATAGGTTTTATCCCTTCAGGAGTATCTTCCAAAGTCCATACTTTGTTGGTGTACATGGATTCCATCTCGGACCGCATTACATCCAGCCATTTCACTGAGTCTCCACTCATGATGGCCTGCTCGAAGCTAGTTGGGTCATCATCAACCATGATGCAATCCTCGCTCCCACCATCCATGAGAAAACCGTAGTATCTCTCAGGTGGGTGAAGAACCCTACTAGATCGGCGGAGTGGCTGGGGTTCATCGGGAACTACTGAATCCTCTGGTTCCACTAAATCTTCAGTTGCAGTTTGTGTATCTGGAACCTCTTCCAGCTCTACCAGTTTGCCACTAATTTCTTTTACAAGAAATTCCTTTTCCAAAAAGGTAGCATGTTGAGCAACAAACACCTTTTGTTCCTCACTGTGGTAGAAAAAATATCCATATGAATTCTTTGGATATCTCACAAACTTGCAAAGAACTGACCGTGCCTCGAGTTTGTCCGGATTTTGTCTTTTGACATAGGCCGGACAACCCCATATCTTAACTCGTTTAAGATATGGCCTCTTCCCACTCCATATCTCTTATGGTGCGGTAGGTACAGATTTAGATGGAACTTGATTCAATAGGTATGCTGCTGTTTCCAGCGCATACCCCCAGAAGGAAATAGGTAACTCAGTTGTGCTCATCATAGAGCGCACCATATCTAATAGGGTGCGGTTTCTCCGTTCCGATACACCGCTGTGCTGTGGTATATATGGAGGAGTTAGCTGAGAGAGAATCCCATTCTCTTTTAGGAAGTCCAGGAATTCATTGCTCAAGTATTCACCTCCTCGATCAGATCGAAAGATTTTAATACTTTTCCCGGTTTGGTTCTCGACTTCTTATTTATATTCTTTAAATTTCTCAAAAGCTTCTGATTTGTGTTTCTTCAGGAACACATATCCGAATCTAGAGAGATCGTCAGTGAATGTAATGAAGTACGAAGAACCATCCCTGGCATGTGTAGACATGGGACCGCATACATCACTATGTATCAGTCCCAAGAGTTCGGTAACTCTTTCTCCGTGTCCCGTAAACGGAGTTTTGGTCATCTTGCCTTTGAGACATGACTGCCAAGTGTCATAAGATGAATATTCGAACGGTTTCAAGTATCCATCCTTATGCAACTTTGCTAGTTGTGTCGCATTTATATGACCGAGTCTACAACGCCACAAGAAGGATTCGTTCAGTTCTGAACTCTTCTTCTTGTGTGTGTTTGTTATGTTTAGAATTGTTGATTGATTTAGAATATAAATTCCATTGCATAACGCGCCTGATCCAACCAACCTTTGGTTCAGAAAAATATTCATAACATTATCCTGTAATATAAAATTATATCCCTCTTTACTTAGTAAAGAAACCGATATAATGTTGCATATCAGGTTCGGCATGTAATAGCATTCATTCAGAATCAATGTATTACCAGTTGGCAATACAAGGTGATATTCCCCGACGGTTTTAGCTGCAACAATTGCACCATTTCTAACCCTTATGTCTTTATCACCTTCTCCAAGTTCTCTACCTTTCCTAAGCCCATGTAACTGATTACATATATGGGATCCCGACCCGGTATCTAATACCCAGGACGTAGAGCAAATGGAGAAACAGTTCTCTGTAATGAACACACCCGAAGAAAATGCATCAACATGTACTTTCTTCATTCGGGTGGCATGGGAATCCTGGTATTCCCCTATATCCTGTTCAGTCCTATAACTCTTATAAGAATGAACGGAACCAATGTTCCCCAGTACAGTATAACATGCGGGTTCGGTCAATACATCCATATTATTATCTTGATTAATGCATGATATGGTCGCTACCTGGAGAGAGAGAGGGAAGAAAACACTTTAGCATATGCTCTTGCAAGATCAGATTGGTTATTATTTTATCTAATCAGGATGACTCCCACTGTTTTTATCAAATCTTCCTTCAAACCTTAAAAGGAAAGACTAGCCAGGATTAATTACACCCTACAATTTTGCCAATCTTTCAGCCAAGCCAGTGTCGGTACTTTGAGGGAGATTCCCCGTGCTTTCGCACAGACCTAATTAAAGTAAACCTCGTTTTTCCAGAGGCGTAACCCCGTTGACACCTTTCTAGACACCTACTTGATCGGCTAATTGTCCTGTGTAAAACTCTCCCACGAGTAACAATTACTCGCAGTGGGTATCGGGATCCAACTATCTCATAGAAGGTATGCAATCTCATTGCAAATTTCAACACTTGAAATTCCCGATAATATTTTTCCCCAAACGATCTTTGACCTTGACAAGGTCAACAAAATATAGACGTTAAGTCAAGTTCAACCCATCATTTCTTGATTGAATTAAACCCACCCGTACGACCCTTGACAATGTCAACAAGGTCGTACGACTACACTAATCTAATCTGCATCATATGCATAAGCAGATAAATACTGGTCAAGCTACCGCACACTGCGCCTTGACAAGGTCAACAAACGCAGCACGAATACTAAGCATGACTTATCTGAAATGAAGGAGGGCTACGACAGGTTTTTCTGAAAACCTATTGCGTAATGAACTTGATATCGTTATAGAATCGAGTGAATTTTGAAATGGAGTGATTTTGAGGCTTTTATTAGTTTTGCTAAAGAGGTCACTCCCGGTGAAGGGATCTCGGCTCTTTCCTCATCGAATAAGGTGCAGGACATATCATATATATCACTATGCAAAGCAAAACTCCAAAAGCAATAAAAAACAAACCGAGTGTTGTAGCATCTGCCAGTTTTGCTAAAGAGGTCACTCCCGGTGAAGGGATCTCGGCTCTTTCCTCATCGAATAAGGTGCAGGATATATCATATATATCGCTATGCAAAGCAAAAACTGTAGCTACCCTTTTTGAAAAATTTGATTCTACAATATCTTTTAGGTTTCTTTTCTTTCATTAATCACATTAATGAAGTCCCATCATTTAAGTCACCTAAGCATCACAGATAAATACGACGTACACTTATGCCATCCGCATTCGCCTCGATGTCCCCTCGTGCACCGTTAGGTTAGGTAACTAATGGCAGAGCGGGACAGGGCTAGCGCGGGTGTAAAACATAAGTAACGTCTATATAATATATCATATATACTATATATAGTATCTATCACAGCACATCGCATGATCACATCACAGATTTCGCAGCAGAAGAAACATATGAAACATTAGATATAGTAGGACGTCCGTGTTTTATTTTGAGCCTCTATAAAAAACGGATTCCATGGTCGCGACGAATAGCCAAACCCACACCCCTAGACCCCTACGAGAGCGGCAAGCAACCCTACCAATTCTAGAGTTAGAAGACCCGGACTCGACTCCTCGAGTTGGTCTCCCACTGGACTCCAGAACCCGGTTACTTGTGCTCTCCTCCTTGGGTCTATCCTAGTGCGGAAAAGTAAATAATATACAAATGGTGACATCAACCTCATCCCGGAAGTGCCCTAATAAAAGAATATTACAGACATTTAATTTTACATGAATGAAAATAAAAACCCTCATCACACATAAAACCCCCGTCTATTCAAAACGCGACGATCCAATATAACATATCCAGCAACACATAACATTACATGTCATCAACGTAAGTAAATATGCACATCCCAATTGTCATTGACATATAGTAACGAAACCGGCGATATCATATATTACACTTACGGTCACAGAAAAGAAAGTGTAAAACTACAATATTTGGAATCCACAATCTCTTTAGACATCGTAAATCCGAAATATCACATATTTCGTATTTCATGCCTAACTGTATGAATTCCACATATTGTATCACATTCCAGATAAATAGACAGTATTAAACTTTCCGATCGAATAATCAAATACCCAAGATTTCCTTAATAGCTCAACACTTGAGCGGAGTTCAAAAATTCCAGAAAACGTCACAGTAGCAACGGTCCAGCCGTAGAAGGGTCAAGCCAACACCTCATATGTGGCACGCCGTACTACCCTAAACCCTAAGGTTCAAAAGGCAGTTCAAGACGGTCACATAATCGAGTTAAGGTTTGTTGTCTTCTAGAGGGTCCATCGCGTCACATGCACGTTTTTCCGAAAGATTTAAACCCGAGAAAAATTCAACACTTGAATGTTTTTCGTGCCGGGAAAAATTGAGTTAATGATATCCGTTCGAACATTTTAATACTTTCTAAATTATCCGAAATAACAAAACAAAATTAAATTCTCCGATCGAATCGACGATTACAAAATAAACCCCAAAATACTCAACACTTGAGTCAGATTAAAAATATCCATAAAATATCAATAACAGAATCTAACATTACTGTGCAAACAGAGAAGCCCAAGGTCACTGTACGGCCGCGGTTCCGCGGCACAAGCAGGGTATTGCCGCGGAACCGTGGCGGTCCGTACGATTTAGGTCATAAAATTTGCATCGTAATTCCTAGAAAACCCTGCTGAATTTTTTAGGTATTTTTAATTCAGAAAAAACCCAGTTTTTAGAAATTGTCCAGAGAGGGGGTTAAATTTGCGTATTCGGGTTCGTTCGGAGTTTTAACTTTGTTAACACATCCCCTAATGCTTTAGCTAAGCTCTGATACCACTGTAGGGTTATTAGGCACACTAATAAGGCTCTACAAGGCATCGACCATGCCAAAATTAAATTTTTATGTGCCGAACAATCCTAAGTAAGATCGTATACTAGAGTTTAGGCGAAACTAATAGCAAGTAAACAACTTTACTCTAAAGGGAATACGAAATACAACCTTAGTAGATCGGTCCTTTACTTCTAAGGCTCCTTGTCGTAGTCCCTTCGCTGCGATCATGGTTCTCCCGGGCTCTTGCATGGCTTCACGAGGCGAAAGATGCTGTAGGGTTGCTAGGCACGCGCACAAGGGTCTACGAGGCATCAACCATGCCCGATTAAAATTTTAGCCGTGCCGAACTACCCGAATACGGAACTTTAAACTAGAGATTAGGCGAAAAACAACATGCTAAACGATTTAACACTAAGTGAGAGGGATCACAACCTTTGTAGATTCGGTCCTTCACTTCATATGCTCCGTGTTGTGGTCCCTTCGCTGCGATCATCGGGTTCCGGACTCTCGAGAGGTTCCACGAAGAGAAAGACGCAACCTTTGCTTCCGATCTTCGATACTAAGATGATCTACCTCAAAGTTTCTTTAACACAAGCTAACACTCATGAAATGATGTGAACATCCTCATCTAAATGGCAAGAGAAGATGAGGATGATGAAGTAGGAATTTTGCTCTATTTATTTATCTTTTTCTCATAATTATCCATCACATGGAAAAATCAAGAAAGGTTTTTCCATGAAAGAAAATGGAGGAAGAAGAAGAATAGTGTTCCATTCTCTTTTGTGATGAATAAGAAAGGATTAATATGAAGAATAATGCAACCATGGTTCACTTAACCATTGTAGAGAATTGACTAGGGTTAGGGTTTTGGGTAAAGTTAAAGCATGAGTCATGAACAAATATCTTTCACAAAACAAAACAAATCCTTCTAGAAACTTCTAGAAAGATTAACCCTAATCCGAACCCTAATCAAGTATAAACTCCACTAAATGAGTTGCATTAGTTATCATATCATGTTACAATATTATATATCACATATATAATATTTACCGTAACAAAATAAAATAATACAATTAACATATATCGCATATATATCAATATATTACCCGAGTGAGAAAAAGAATCTTTTAGTGAGCAAATATTAGTTAATGCAATTTAATATATCACATATATTATTATACATTAAATTATCGAATCAACACTTGATCCGACAATCCGGCTATATCGCATATAACCGGCTAATATTTATCCGTACCGATTCATCGAATCAACACTTGATCCGATGACCCGGCTGATATCAAATATCGCGAGAATACAATACGATATCACATACCGCATTATCCTCGGTCCCGCACATATCACATATGTGCTCCTACTCCGTTTTGCCTGAGTCAAGAAACCTCTGTGTAGGACTCTAAAGAATCGTCAATACGCCGGCAGTAGGTGATGATCATATCAAACACCCACAAGCTGCAAGCGGTCAGCTAAACGTAACAGCTATCCAGGTATTGAGCGCTCAGAAGATCAACAAGCAAGCCTGTACATTCTCCTGTGGATCCAAACAGTAACACTCCCGTACAGTCCGGTCTCGTCGTCTGATATGTCGCATATCTCGCCTAGGGGTGGTAAACGTCAGACCCCAGTAGCTTGATAAGTCGTGTCGATTTGAGGTCTATAACAGTTCGAGAAACTACCGATAACACTTACCAGTAAATCTCAGCAACCCTGGCCAGGGATTTCCGGTTACAGCCAATCGAACACAGCACAACATCAACTCCCTAAACCGGGAGAGACGAATCCCCTCCTATCGCTCATTGCCTCAATATGATTCGGGACTGTACCCAAAAGCCACCTTTTTGCACGCCCTCTTGGACGTGGTATGATGGAAATCAAAGCACAGTGGGAACCACACAAGACTCTATGACGATCTCGGGTCAACAGACTACTCTGTATCAGTGTCACCGGAGAACTGCCATCTGACGTATGGTATAATACCATCTGGGAGTTCTCGGCGAGTCCGTCCAGTGTACCCAGTCTCTACTGAGCACCCGTACACCATCCTTGATGTCAAACACCGATGGATATGGGATCATCCATCGCCCATCATATGGGTCAAGATGCGTATACGCTAGTCTACTCTGGTGCATCGATGCCCTGTCTCGATACACCCTCGACTAGGAACAGTTATAGGATGTACTCGTCGACTACCGTGGCCCCACTAGTATGATCTCATCATAGTCCCAGTAGTCGAGTACATATCCTAAGGACTTTATCAACATGTAATATAGAGACAATCAGAGTACATGTTAAGATAAAGTACAACCAGATAGCATACTATCATGTCGAGCAAGAAAGTCCTCCTTATATATGTCCTAGCATCCACTACAATATACATCGTATGTACAGTAATGGCCTCTAGGGCATACATATAACTAACAGATGCGACCTTACTTGAAGTCTCCGAGGCCGAAGATGATCTACGTCGAGAGAATTCCGATTCAAGCTCCTACTTCACTAACTAGAGAATTAGTGAAGTAAACACCCTAAACTAAAGTGCTAGTCTAGTAGAGGATGGAGAAATAGGAAGTGGGTTCTCTTTGGAATTTTATTTCTCACAATCTTTTACTCTCTTTTCAAAACCCTAGTTTGCTTTTTCTTTTGTTCAAATGAAAAAGATGAACAAAAGAAAGAGGAGAGGATAATGATCAAGTGTGTGAGCTAACCATGGTGAGTGAGTATCATATACTAACTCTTGTAGAGACTTAACCCTAGGCTAATTGTTATGGCTGGGTTAATAAAAATCCATAGTAAAAACAAACTCAAGTTGAATTAGTCAATGCATCCATAAGCTTCCACAAGCTTCATGCATTTTCTAATCCTCTACTTGATTTTGTAATTACTTTAAATATTAAAAACCCAAACTAAAAATTAGCATAGTGTAAGTCTCATACACCCATGGAAGATGTATCATCAACCATGATACAAAAATATAACACATTTTAATATATATCATATATATAGTAAATATGTGTACATGTGAAAAAAAAACCCTAAGTGAACATGTGTTAGTTAATGTAAACTAGTATATCAAATATACAATTATACAATAAATTAGTAAATCAACTCTTGACTTAACAATCCGGTCATATTACATATAACCGACTAACATCCAATATATCGACTTATCGAATCAATACTTGATTCGATAACCCGGCTATATCATATATAACCGACCGATACATAAAGTCGCGAGAATAGAATACTGTATCACATACACGCATTATTCTCGGTCTCGCACATATCACATATGTGCCCTTATTTCGTTTTGCCTGAGCCAGTAAAACCTCTGTGTAGGACTCTAAAAACTCGTCAATACGCCGGCAGTAGGTGATGATCACATCGCGCACCCACAAGCCGTCAGCGGTACTAGCTGGACGTAACGGCTACCCGGGTATTGAGCGATCAGAAGATCAGCAAGCAAGTCCGCTCCAACTCCTGTAAAAGCCTGCCGGTAACACTTCCCGTACAGTCCAGTCTTCTCGTCTGAAATGTCACATATCAAGTCTAGGGGTGGTAAACGTCAGACCCCAATAACCGATAAGTTGTGCCGATGTGAGGCTCATAACGGGTCGAGAAACTACTGGTAACACTTACCGGCAAATCTCTAAATTAGCCCTGGCCAGGGACTTCCCTGTTACGGCCAATCGAGCACAGCGCAACATCAACCCCCAATACCGGGAAAGACGAAACCCCTCCTATCGCTCATTGCCTCCATGTGACTCGGGACTGTACCTAAAAACCACCGTTTTGCATGCCCTCATGGACGTGGTAAGGTGGAAATCAAAGCACAGTGGGAATCACACAAGACTCTATGACGATCTCGGGTTTACAGACTAACCTGCACAAGTGTCACCAGAGAACTGCCATCTGACGTGAGGTATAATACCATCTGGGAGTTCTCAGTGAGTCCGTCCAGTGTACCCAGTCTCCACTGAGCACCCGTATACCATCTCTGATGTCAAACACCAATGGATATGGGATCATCTATCGCCCATCTCATTGGCCGAGAAGCGTATACGCTAGTCTACTCTGGTATATCGATGCCCCGTCTTGATACACCCTCGACTATGGACCTTGAAGGACGTACTTATGGACTACACTGTCCCCACTAGTATGATCGGCATCACAGTCCAGGTAGTCAAGTACACATCCTAAGGGTTTTATCAACATGTAGCTATAAGACAGTATCAAGAGACAAGTATACATGTTAAGATAAAGAGCAACCAGATAGCATACTATTATATCGAGCAAGAAAGTCATCTCTATATATGTCCAAGCATCCAATATAATATACATCATCTGTACAATACTGGCCTCTAGGGCATACATACAACTAACAAAGTGTAGGATGATGAAGTAGGGGATGTTAAAGCTCACAATTTTGTGTTCAAACTTCATGGTTCACATCACATGTGAGGGTTGAAGCCCGAATCATGGAATTGAGGAAAAAGAAGAAGCTAGAGAGCAAGCATGAGAGCAACTAAAAAAAAATGGCTGAGTGTTGAGAATGAGCTAAGAATGAATGGCAACACTTGACCCCTACTCATTCAAGCATGGAAATTTGCAATTTAAAATTGCAACCATGCTTGAATAGTGAGTCAAGATGAAAAAATAAATATAAATCCCATACTTGCAACCATGCTCTCATTTTCCACCTCATTTCTATTTTCACAAATAGAATTTTATGCCATGCTTCTTTATTATTATTATATATATATATATAATATTAATATATATATTATAAAGAATAATTAGTGAGCTAATGATATTAGTTAAGATATAATTAAATCACATATAATATACATCACATTATTAAATCAACGCTTGATTTAATAATCCAGTTCTATCACATATAACCGTCTAATATCACTTATCTGTATATCAGATTATCAAATCAACACTTGATTCGACAATCTGGTTATATCACATATAACCGAACAGATAACAGATAACTGCCAAATTACAATACGGTATCACATATACATATTTAATCTGGCCCACACACATATCACATATGTGTCCTACTTCGTTTTTCTTGAACCAGAGAACTTCTTTGTGGGACTCTAAAGACTCGTCAATACGCCAGCAGTAGGTGATGATCACATCAGTCACCCACAAGCTGTCAGCAGTACTACCTGGACGTAACGGCTACCCGGGTATTGAGCGATATGAAGATCAACAAGCAAGCTCATCCATAGTCTCCATGAAGCCTATCAGTAACACTACCGTACAGTCCGGTCTCTTCGTCTGATATGTCGCATATTATGTCTAGGGGTGGTAAACGTCAGACCCCAGTAACGTGATAAGTCATGCCGATGTCTGGCCTATAACGGTTCGAGAAACCACTGATAACTCTTATCAGTAAATCTCGGCAGCAGCCCTGGCCAGAGACTTCCAGTTATAGCCAATTGAGTATAGCGCAATATCAACCCCCAATACCGGGAGAGACGAAACCCCTCCTATCGCTCATTGCCTCCATGTGACTCGGGACTGTACCCAAAATCCACCTGTTTGCACAACTTCTCTTGAGCACAGTGGGAACCACACAAGACTCTATGACGATCTCGGGTCTACAGACTAATCTGTACCAGTGTCACCAGAGGACTGCTGTCTAACGATAGGTATACTACCACATAGGAGTCTTCGGCGAGTCCTGTTCGGTGTACCTGTGTACAATCTTTGATATCACACACCAATGGTTGTGGGATCAACCATCACCCTCTAAGGGACAAAAAACGTACACACTAATCTACTCTAAAGTATCGATGCCCTAGTCTCGATCTCTCGACTAGGAACTGATTAAAGGATGTACTTTTGGACCACCCTGGCCCCACTAGTATGATCTCATCATAGTCCTGGTAGTCAAGTACATATCCTAAGGGCTTTATCAACATGTAAGAGACAGACAGTATAAATACCAGTCTACATGTTAAGATAAAAGTAACCTGATAGCATACTATCATGTCAAGCAAGAAAGTCTTCTATATATATGTCCAAGTATCCACTATATCATCAATAATGGCCTCTAGGGCATACATATTCCTAACAATCTCTCCTGGTATGATCTGCATCATAATCCTGGTAGTCAAGTATGCATCCTAAGGGCTTTCCCAATATGTAACAGAGAGACAATATAAAGATACAAGTATACATGTTAAGATAAAGAGAAACCAGATAGAATACTATCATGTCGAGTAAGAAAGTACTCTCTATATATGTCCAAGCATCCACTATAATATACAATCAGGTACAATAATGGCCTCTAGGGCCAGCTGTTGTAGTATCTCATACCCAACATCACATAAAAGTCTCTCGCGGGAAAGGCCTTTGTGAGTGGATCCGCCGTGTTATCCTTCGCGTCAACTCTTCTAATCTCGATCCCCTAGAGATCAATTATCTCCCTGATCAGGTGATACTGCCTCAGAATATGTCTGGATCACTGATGGGACCGGGGTTCCTAGGCCAAAGCCACAAGTCCATTGTTGTCACAATAACAATTATTGGACGCTCAATGGTAAGAACCATGTTCATCTCATGAACAAAAAATATCCAGACAGCCTCTTTGGTAGCATCGTTGGTAGCGATGTATTCAGCCTTTATCGTCTAGTTTGCCACGGTATCTAGCTTGAAACTCTTCCAACATATCGTCCCTCCACTGAGGGTAAAGACAAAGCCTGAGACTGAATTTCAGTCGACCTTATCACTCTGTAAGCTCGAGTCGGTAAAAGACTCCCACTGGAGTTCACCATTACCAAACACCAAGAACATTTCTTCAGTGCTTCTCAAGTACTTAAGAATGTCCTTCACAGCTGTCCAGTGATTCTCCCAAGATCCGATTGATTCCTGATAACTATACTTAGTGAGTTAGCTACATCTAGTCTGGTACATAATATCGCATACATGATAGAGCTTACTGCCGAAGCATAGGATATCCCTTACACGCGAGCTCTCTCCAAATCAATCTTGGAAGACTTCTTTTTGGAGAGAGCGATTCCTCAGTAAGTGGGCGAACCACCACGCTTAGAATCTTCCATACTAAATCCCTTTGCTATGGTTTTAATATACCTGGATTTGGGACACTCCCAACATCCACTTAGATCTATCTCTATAGATCTAAATCCTTAAGATGTAGTAGGAATCACCCAGATCTTTGATAGAGAATCCTCGTGATAAGAGGAGCTTGACCGAGTGTAGTATAGGAAACCCATTTCCTATCAAGAGTATGTCATCTACATACAATACGAGGAAGACATTCTTACTCTCTACGGCCTTCTTGTATATATAAGGTTCATCTATATTTTTGATGAAGTCAAACTCTTTGACTGCCACAACAAAACAGATGTTCCAACTCCGCGATGCCTGCTTTAATCCTGATGGACTTATGCATAGCCACTGGAGAAAATGTTTTATCATAATCCACACCTGGTTATTGACGAAAACCTTTTACTACAAGTCTAGCTTTGAAAGTCTTAACTTTTCTATCTACACCAAGAATCTTCTCAAGATCCACTTGCTCCCGATGGGTTTTACCCCTTCAGGGGCAATATTCAAAGTCATATATTGTTGGTGTACATGGATTCCATCTCAGATCGCATTGCATCCAGCCATTTCACAGAGTCCCCACTCGTGATGGCCTGCGTGAACCTAGCTGGGTCATCATCTGCCATGATGTAATCCTCGCTCCCATCGTCACTGAGTAAACCGTAGTATCTCTCAGGTGGATGTAGAACCCTACCAGATTCGCGGAGAGGCCGAGGTTCGTTGGAGACTATCGAATCCTTTGGTACCACTAAATCATCAGTCCTAATTTGTATAGCTGGAACTCCTTCCAGTTCTATCTCATGACCACTAATTTATTTTTCAAGAAATTCCTTTTTCTAAAAAGGGTGGTGTTCCCGCCGAAATTTTCGGCCAAGGGATATTTGTTCATGTTTACACCGGTTCAGGTTTTGTTTACAGATATGTGTGTGATCGGGCTCATTCATATACACATATACACACATCATAGGAAAAACAGGTGTTAGAAAGGGAGCACTTGGTGGTCAGCGACAAAAAGAAAGCATTTAATTGAACATTTTATTCTATTGGAAATAGATTAACAAACATGAGATCGAAAGTATAGGGATTCACAAAACTATGAATAAAATTCTCTAACTCCCTCTCTTCCTCCACCATGTCAAAGCGGCAATCTTCACGAGGAGTCGTTTCCCATTGGACAGCACCGTGCCCATCAGCAAAGGCAGACATTATGGCCCGCCGAGCCCGTATCTGGCTTAGCAAACGAATAGAGCGATCCCTCAGAGCTGCGGTAATCAAGAGTGGCTCGTGAAAGCACTCGATCTTGTCCTCCGCGGCGTCGAGCATTGCCGGAGTCATCTCCGCTGGATGAGGAGGAATGTCATCGAGAACGGACAAGAAGGCCATCCGGAGTCAAATGGAGCCGATGGGGAGGGGAGATCCCCTACGAGTCAAGAGTTCGTACAACACTGTATCGCATTAGTCATTCTTGAGAGCAGGGTTCACCAAGCGTACGGAAAAACGAGGAAAAATTTCCTCGATGGGCACCTCCCATGGCTGTCGGTGAGCATGTGGACGATTACAAACCATAGCTCTTCTCTGTTAAGATGATCCTCTGAAAATGAGAGAAAAGAGAAGCATTGCTTCAGATTATAAAGAGGGACATTTAAGTCTAGGCACAGAAAATACTGTGCATGATGGAACTATTTCCAAGCACTGAGAAAGAGAAGTTTGACCTTGAAAAAGCGGAAAAGAAAGGTGAAAAGACACCATCAGTAATGAGGCAGCGCCTCACGTGCAAAGCTCGATAGCGCTTGCGCCAAGAGCGCCAGCGCTAAGAGTCAAAGACTCCAAGGAAGCGCCTCACGTGCAAAGTACGAAAGCGCTTGCGCCAAGAGCGCTAAGCGCTAAGAGTCAAAGACTCTGAGGCAATGCCTCACGTGCAAAGCACGAGCGCGCTGGCGCCAGAACTAAAAGTTCTTTACCGTTGGATCAAAAATCCAACGGAGATGATTACAAATCACCAAAATAAAGAATTAAATTCTGTTGAGGGAATACTCCTCAAAATCTTTCCAAACAGGAAAGATTGTGCTCTGTAAATCAGAGCACCATTGAATCAAAGATCCAATGGTGATTAAAAATCACCAAGATACAGAACAATCTCTGTATGGGAAAATAATTTTCCAATTTTATTAAGTAACAAGAAAGATGTCTTCTGTAAAACAGAAGCCCTAGGATAAAAGATCCAACGGGGGGAAATATCACCAAATCAATTAGAGAAAAGATCTCCTTAACTGATTCAACAAATCTGCCTCCCCTATATAAAACCCCCAAGACTTCAAGTCTTGGATCGAAGAAACTCCCCATAAGTTTCATACAGAGAAATCCCTCCTCACAAACTTTGAGAAATTCCAAAGAGAAGAGCAAGCTCTCGAAAGAAGAAATTTTCTTCAAGGTAAATAAAAGAAGAGAGATCATAACATCTCCTGAATTTTTAAGAGTTTAACTCTCACATCATAAGAATTCAGTTCTTTATGTAGATCACAGATCCATAAGACTAGGTTTTTCATAAAAAACCAAGAGATACAGCATCTCATCAAAAGGAGAAGAATTTAGTTCTTAGATCCATGAGACAAAGTCTCTTATAAACCGAGAATTTAATTCTCAGAGTACAGAACTGATCAGAGCTGCCTAAAAAGAGTCTTAGCGCTCCAATTAAAAAGAAGCGCCTCAGCGCTCCAAATTTGGCGCTCAGCACCCAGTACTCTAAGCGCTATGTTATCAAAGAGCCTTAGTGCTCCAAATTAAGAAGAAGCATCTTAGCGCTCCAAGTCTGGCGCGTGCCCAGCGCTCAAGCGCTATTTTTAAAGAAGCGCCCAGCGCTCAAGCGCTATTTTTAAAGAAGCGCCCAGCGCTCCAATTTTGGCGCTCAGCGCTAAGCGCACCACGTGCTCCTCACGTGTGCACTATTTCATAATAAGCGCCTCAGCGCTTCAAGGCTGGCGCTCAGCGCCAAGCGCACTACGTGCCCCTCACGTGTGCGCTATTTCACAAGGAGCGCTCTGCACTCATGGGCCGGCGTTCAGCGCCAAGCGCTCCACGTGCTCCTCACGTGGGCACTACTTAATAAAGAGCGCTCTGCACTCATTGGCAGGCGCTCAGCGCTATGTGCTCCTCACGTGTGCGCTATTTCACAAGAAGCGCTCTGCACTCATTGACTGGCGCTTAGCGCCAAGCACGCCACGTGTTCCTCACGTGTGCGCTATCTCACAGGAAGCACCTTAGCGCTCTAAGTCTGGTGCTCAGCGCCAAGCGCACCACGTGCTCCTCATGTGGGCACTGAGGGAACATAAAATGTTCTTTAAATAAAACCCCAGAGCCATAATGAGTGCTCAACACTCAATAAAAGACAAAAATGGTTGTCAGAACCCAAACCAATGCTCGGTATTATTAAATTAAAAAGGACTGAGCCTAATTAAATATTCAACATTTTAACTGAGTGCGCCGAGCCCAAGTTGGACACAGACCCCTAATTCAGATTAATTGGGCCCATATGCTCATAAATCTTTTTAACTGATCTTAGTCCCAAATCTGACTATGGATCTCCCAACCAACAGTGGTTCAAGGGTACATCTCTTCACACCTCTGATATGTGTCGTTGTAATTCTTCAACGTCTTCAGAGAGGTGGCGGGTCCCGACAACCAGAAACCCAACGAACCGCAATTTCCTAAAACTAACAATGGACCGTAATGTTCTTAAACTAACTACAGACCGTAACGTTCTTAAACTAAACTGTATGGACTATGAGATCCTTAAACTCGTGGACTATGATGTCCTTAAACACAATGGACCGCAACGTCTCTAAACTAAACCCTCACAGACTATGATATCTTTAAACTGGACTATGATGTCCTTAAACTCACGGACTATAATATCCTTAAACTCCACGGACTATGATGTCCTTAAACTTATGGACCGCAACGTTCCTAAACTAAAACGATAGAGTCCAAATACTCTTTCATTGGATCTAAATGATCCCAAAATCTTGCTGAGTAGATTTTAGTCCAAAATTAGACTAACGTATCCTCAACAAATGCTTGAGTCGATCTTAGTCTAAAACAAGACTAATGTTCTTTAAACCAATCCAAACCCAAATCTAAGAAAATACGAATTTGGACTAATCCACGCCCTACGGGCGACAACATAAATTAGTCTTCATATACAATCCACGGGCAACCAAAAATAAAACAAACACACACGACACGAAGTGACCATCTGGAGAAGGAGAAAGTGGTTACAGCGATGCGGTAGCGTAATTAACTGCAGGGGCTTGCGCCTGCAGGGAAGAGCGTCCCCATAACCAAAACCCCCTCACAATGAGGGGGAATCTGATGAAGTCTGCTACAACGGCCGCATCTGTCTAAACCTTCGATACACGGTGCCATAAATCAACTTGGTATTTTCGGAGAGGTGGACGGATAAATCCAAATAGCATCTGCCTCCAAAATTCAGGACAGATGTCCCAATGTCCCGGTTGCGTTTTTCGACGGCGAACAGAATCTGGCATGCCCGGTGGGACCTTTTCCTCTTTCCACTCAACATTTCGTGTGTCATGTTCGCGAACGAATCGCGGTTTAATGTGGTTGCCCATGGATTCAAGGTACTAAGATTTGGTGTTTTGCTCCGTGCAGGAAAAAGAAGATCAATGGCATCTAACTGCTCCAGCTGCAACAATTGCAACAACTCCCGCTTTGTCCATGCAGGAGGAATGACCTACAGGCCTCAAACGGCCTCCATTTTCGCGATGCCAGTGGAACAGGTGACGCAGACTACCACTAGGCTGTTCTTTGGGATCATGCTCCCACCAATGAGCTTCAACGCCCCACTGTCGTCGCAAGAAGCTCCGAAGAAGTCGGTCTTTGATCAGCTTGCAATTACCGCGGCCCCTCTCAACGGGTCGCCCAAATTCAATGTCTCGGTTTTTAACAGACTAGGCCAAAGCTCCAATGGGCCTATGAGGAAGCCCGTAATACCTGAAGGGGTTATCCCGAAATGGATAGCTATCCCTGCTCCAGTAAATGAAGCCATCAGAGAGACTTCTCCTACTAAGGGTTCGGTCTTCACAAGACTGACCGTTCTAACTCCTGCTTCGGGCGAAGTCACCAAGGCTGCTTTCCCTATTCAAAAGTCAGTCTTCGATAGGTTGGACGTTTCTTCTCAGCGGACGTCAGTCTTCGATAGGCTGGCGCCGGCAACAACCCTTCACCAGAACAGAGGGCATGATGAAGTTATCCCGGCAACGGAGATGATCCAGACCGCACGACATGCTCGACGTCGCCACTGGCGCCGAGTGAGGAAAGCTGGGGGCAGTTCCCCTTCTGGACTAATTCCGCCAGCTCTAACGGTGGAAGTCGATACTGTTGTTCCAACTGGGAACAGCTTCGAACCACTCAGGAGGGTGCACAAGAACTCTCCGACGGCCATGCTAAAAAGATCTCCTCCACCTATGGAGAAAGTTACAAAGGTGAAGGCAGAGCAGCCCCCTTAGCGGCTGTCCTCCAAAATTCATAGGGTTTGACGAAGGGTCCAAGGCTCCGTGATTAACCAAGACTACTCCAGCCAACCGAAGAAAATGAAGGTTCGGCAAGAGAAGGACCACTTTGTCGTGTCACAAAAGGTGTCGTCTACATGGGTGCCTGATGCAACGACCCCCTTAGCTTCAACTGCTCACAAAAGGAGAAGGCTGGAGAAGATCCATGCGTCTGCGACGAATCGCAAGGGCATTGAATCCAAACGCCCTAAGTTTGGGGGCATGATAGTGCATACTGTTTATATGGCTTCCGGAAAAGAGGAAAACCGTGTTTCTATGGGTCACCGACCACTCACCCGATCAGTAACAAAGGCTCAGGAGCAACAACAACAAAAGCTCCAAGAGATGCTAACGAAGATGGCCGCACTCACTGGGCCAAAAGAAAGCCCGAAAATATCATCGGAACAGCGTCAAGAACAGGAAACTGATGTCGAATTCCTCCGAAGAATGCGAGAGAAAAGACAAAGAGGCCGCGGAACAAGCGGTCAATATAAAACAAATGGCGCTTTTATTCCAAGATATGGTCGGGGTGATGATAAAGCCGGATCCTCCAGCTGAAGACCCCCCGATTATCCTTGAAGACGACAGAGGAGAGACATCGGACCCTCTTCCGGTTCTATCAATAGCCAGAGAGGAGACGATCTCCAAGCCGCCCTGGATGACTATATCGCTCAACAGATACGAGCTCATCAGGTGAGCGAAGTGGCCGGCCAAATTGTTAAGACTGGACGACCATATCCGGCTTGGTACGATCAAATAAAGTACTCGTCAGGATATACGATCCCCAAATTCCATGTGTATAAGGGGTCGGGTAATCCACATCAGCTTGTCACTCAGTTCAGGGCTCTCTACAGCAACACTGGAGGTGACGATAAACTACCGCTTCACCAATTTGTCGGCAGCTTGGCGGAGACGGCGTTCGAATGGTATTCAGAACTTCCCAACGACTCCGTCAAAAGTTTTACGGAGATGGAATTGCTATTCACCCAGCATTTCGGAAGCGCTAGCGAACGCACCCCAATCACGGCGTTGATCAATGCCAGAGTGAAGCCGGGAGAGACATGGGTGCAGTATGCAATCCGGTGGCGGAAGCTATAGTCGAGATGCGAACAACGCATAGAAGAAGCTCCTGCCATGGGCATGTTCATGTGGACTCTTGACCCTCAGTCGACTATCTCCCAATTCATGATGTTCTTCAAGCCGACCACCTTTCAGGCCTTGATTGACAAGCTGGCCTAAATGGACCAGATGGGCTATAGGCCTTTCCCTTCAAAGTCAGAGCCGCGGAATGAAAGGGGAAAGGAAAAGCGTCCTTCGTTGCCAACTCTCGGCAACAGCCGAGTAACCCGAGACCGGTTGTTCGTCAAAGTAACAAGCCGTGATCCCTCGATGAGAAGTTGAGACGCTCTTACTCATTTCGCTAGGATAAAACAAGGAGATTGTTCGAATTGGCAGTGCACAACGGGCTCATCACTCTGCCGGATCCAAGATATCCGTCACAACCTGGTGACGTTAACCATCATAACTATTGTTCCTACCACAGAGTAATGGGTCACCCACTCGAAGATTGCTATGTCTTCAAAAACTGGGTTGAAGACCAATACCAGCAAGGCAAATTCGCGTTGTCTGAAAACTAGAAGGTGAACCCACCACAACCACATGCTCCGAATAAGATGGACATGCCGGGGGCATCGTGCTCATTCATAGAGAAAGCTCCATGGACCGAAAAGTCCGTAAACTAGAAATTCGCCTCAAATATGGCAATGACGGACCAGAACGTCCCTAAACTAGCAGCTGACCGAGATGTCCAAAAACTAACTATGGACCATAATGTCCTTAAACTAACAATGGACCGTAATGTTCTTAAACTAACTATGGACCGTAATGTCCTGAAACTATCTCCTGACCGAAACGTCTCTAAACTACTACAAACCGCAGCATCCTAACACGGCAAAAAAAACATGGTACGTCTATAAGCGAAATGGGCACGGATGAAAACTCGAAAGGGCTCTGTGTGTAAAAACAGCAGGGCTATCGGTGAGATTGTGAAAATCCGAAAGGGCGCAATCTCGTTAAAAGACACTTGCAAGGTCCTCTCAACCTTGTAAGGAGAAAATACCTACGTGCGATCCTTACAACTCACAAAAGAGCAACACACTTAGGGATCCGCACGATTCCTAATGAGAAGTTACACTTACGAGATCCTCACGACTCGTAAGGAGAAATCCCCTATGAGACCCTCACGGCTCATAGGATTCAAAAATCTTAAGCTATAGGGATCTAAACCTGTTCTTAAGCCGTCATTCACCCCGATATTGCCCTATAAACGATTCAATGTTGACCTTTGTATACAATCCACGGGCACAAATAAACATTTCCCCAATGGAGTCCCACCAGCGACGAGGGATATCCTCATATGGTGAACAACCCTTATTAGTCCTCTCGACTTATAAGGAGGAAACACTCTTGTAAGATCCTTACGACTTATAAGGGAACATACACTTAGGAATCCTCACGATTCTTAAGGAGAAAACGCGCATGCGAGATCCTCACGACTCGTAGAGAGAAATACCTTTATGAGACCCTTACGGCTCATGAAGTCGAAAGCCTTAGTCGACAAGACCCTAACCCTGTTTGCTAAGCCACCTTTGTTCGACATCGACAGAGGAAAATGATGATTCGCTCTTGGCAATCTCCCAGTGGTAGCAATGCTGATGCCTAAATCGGTGTCAAATTTCTAAGTCCTTTCAAGGCAAATGATGATTCGCTCCTGGCAATATTCCAGTCGCAGCGATACTGATGCCAAGATTGGTATGAGATCCCAAACGCCATACCCTCGGCGAAAAGTCAGCAAGACATAAGTGCATATAAAATAGCCGAAATGATAGGGCAACTTGTGACAAAATCAGCAAGTAAAATATATGCACACGAAAATAGCCAAAATGATTGGGCACCGCAAAAAATAGCCGAAATGATTGGGCAATCGCGACTTTCGCGATATAAAATAATGAAATGATAGAGCACCGCGGAAAAAAATAAAAAAATGAAATGAAACTTTTTGCCCTACAGGGGAGTCCATACTGACCCCTGTATACAATCCATGGGCATAAACAAAGAGGGAAGCACATGCCCCGACAGACTCTATCAAAGAGAAAGTCAGATCTCAACAGCAACATCTGCATCCCAGGAGATCAACAATGGCATTTCTTCTCACTCCAACTAGATACAGACGTAATGTTAACAAAACGGAGCCATGACAAAGTCCCTAGTTCCAAACATTGACGGTTCACAGACAACCTAGAGACTACCTCGGAGCCATGGCAAAGTCCCTAGTCTAAATCTTGACGGTTCACAGATAGCCCAGAGATCCCCAATGACGTTTCTTCCTCCTTCCAGCAGGATGCAGACACGACATCAACAAACAGAGCCACGGCAAAGTCCCCTAGTTCCAAATCTCGACGGTTCACAGATAACCTAGAGACTACCTCGGAACCATGGCAGAGTCCCTAGTTCCAAATCTCGACGACAACATCTACAGCCTAGAGATTAACAACAGCATTCTTCTTCCTACAGGATGCAGACGTGACATCAACAAATGGAGCCACGGCAAAGTCTCCTATTTCCAAATTTCGACGGTTCACAGACAACCTAGAGACTACCTCAGAGCCATGGCAGAGTCCCCAGTTCCAAGTCTCGACGGCAACATCTACAGCCTAGAGATCAACAACAACGTTCTTCCTCTAGCAGGATGCAGACGCGACATCAACAAATGGAGCCACGGCAAAGTCCCCTAGTTCCAAACCTCGACGGTTCACAGACAACCCAGAGACAATCTCGACATCCATCGCAATATTGGAGACACAATGTCAACAAACAAAGCCAAGGAAAATACCTCGCTTCAGGGTCTTGACGACAACTCAAATGAGACCTGAAAAGAAAATTGGAGATCATCCCACACCAGCGCGGAGTGGTCATGACTCATCGGGGCTCCCAAACCGAGCCTAACCTCAAGTAAAAAGCGACATGGAATATCCCTAACGCTTGCTCTTTCGACGGTAATATCACCTGAAAGATTACTTGAAGATGTCTTGTCCAGCCCCCGAAGGGATCAGAGACACGACAATCACAGGGCTACTCGAACAACAAGATTGCGTATCGAGGAATACACCAGCTAACACGACAGTGCGACGGGTAGAAAACCCTAGTACCATAGACCCTAACGGACTTTTATTAGTAGGAGTTAACTGTGACTTTAGGAAACCCTTGCGAGAACTTCTCGATTCATCTCGACCCGTGAGGAAATTAATGTTCTTGCGAGAACTTCTCGATTCGTTTCGACTCGTAGGGAAAAGCCTTAGGCAATGAGGATAAGAACCAGTTTCCTAAGCACTGGGGCCCTGCAATTCGGTCCAAGATGGACTATTGTATACTATTCACGGGCCACACTCTCCAAAGTCGAATCTCGACAAGGAGAGAAACAACCACTTACGAATCCTCTAGACTTGTAAGAGGGAAAAATTCTCTTGTGAGATCCTTATGACTTTTAAGAGAAAACGCATTTAGGAATCCTCACGATTCCTAAGGAGAAAAGATACCTACGGGATCCTCTCGACTCGTAGGGAGAAAACCCTTTATGAGACCTTCACGATTCATAAAGTTGAAAAGTCTTAGTCGGCAGATCTGAACCTGTTTCGTAAGCCATCGCTTCTTATCTCGATTCAGCAAAATCAGCGTCCTTGACGAGAACCTCTCGATTCGCGTCGACCCGCAAGGAAATCAGTGTCTTTGCAGGAATACATCGATTCGTATCAACCCTAAGGAAATCGGTGTCCTTGACAAATATCTCGATTCAGGGAAATCAGCGTCCTTGACGAGAACCTCTCGATTCGTATCGACCCACAAGGAAATCAGCGTCTTTGCAGGAATATCTCGATTCGTCTCAACCGGCAGGGAAATCAGTGTCCTTGACAAATATCTCGATTCAGGGAAATCGGCGTCCTTGACGAGAACCTCTCGATTCGCGTCGACCCGCAAGGAAATTAGTGTCTTTGAAGAATACCTCGATTTGTCTTAACCCCAAGAAAATCAGTGTCCTTGACAAATATCTCGATTTAGGAAAATCAGCGTCCTTGACGAGAACCTCTCGATTCACGTCGACTCGCAAGGAAATCAGTGTCTTTGTAGGAATACCTTGATTCGTCTCAACCGGAAGGGAAATCAGTGTCCTTGACAAATATCTCGATTCAGGGAAATCAGCGTCCTTGACAAGAACCTCTCGATTCGCGTCGACCCGCAAGGAAATCAGCGTCTTTGCAGGAATACCTCAATTCGTCTCAATCCCAAGGAAATCGGCGTCCTTGACAAATATCTCGATTTAGGGAAATCATCGTCCTTGACAAGAACCTCTCGATTCGCGTCGACCCGCAAGGAAATCAGCGTCTTTGTAGGAATACCTCGATTCGTCTCAACCGGCAGGGAAATCAGTGTCCTTGACAAATATCTCGATTCAGGGAAATCAACGTACTTGACGAGAACTTCTCGATTCGCGTCGACCCGCAGGGAAATCAGCGTCTTTGCAGGAATACCTCGATTCGTCTTGACACCAAGGAAATCAGTGTCCTTGACAAATATCTCGATTCAGGGAAATCAACGTCCTTGACGAGAACCTCTCGATTTACGTCGACCCCCAAGGAAATCAGTATCTTTGCAGGAATCTCTCGACTCGTCTCGACCCTAGGAAAATTAGTGTCCCCGCACATGAAAAGAAAATTCTCCTGTGAGATCCTTACGACTCTCGAGAGAAAACACACTTAGGAGTCCTCACGACTCCTAAGGAGAAAAGATACCTACAGGATCCTCTCGACTCGTAGGGAGAAAACCCTTTATGAGACCCTCACAGCTCATAAAGTTGAAAAGTCTTAGCTAACAGATCCTAACCCTGTCTCCTAAGCCATCATTGCCCCGTAAGGAGGTCAAGATAGACTATCTACGGGCTACACTCTCTGAAGTCGAACATTGACAAGGAAGGAAACAATCACTTACGAGTCCTCTCGACTTGTAAGGAAGGAAATCCTCTTGTAAGATCTTTACGACTCTCAAGAGAAAACGCACTTAGGAATTCTCACGACTCCTAAGGAGAAAATACTCCTACGGGATCCTTTCGACTAGCATGGAGAAAAACCTTCTTGAAAACCTTACGGTTCATGAAGATGGAAAAAGTCTTAGGCTACAAGGACCCTAAACTTGTCTCATAAGCCTTCAATTCTATGGCCCTGCATAACTCTGCACTATTTCACCCACGTACATACCTACGTGGGCAGTAGTGGGGGGCATTTGTTCCCGCCGAAATTTTCGGCTAAGGGATATTTGTTCCTGTTTACACCGGTTCAGGTTTTGTTTACAGATATGTGTGTGATCGGGCTCATTCATATATGCATATACACACATCAGAGGAAGAACAGGTGTTAGAAAGGGAGCACTTGGTGGTCAGCGACAAAAAAAGCATTTAATTGAATATTTTATTCTATTGGAAATAGATCACCAAATATGAGATCGAAAGTACAGGGATTCACAAAACTATGAATAAAATTCTCTAACTCCCTCTTAGCCTTCTCCACCATGTCAAAGCGGCGATCTTCACAACGAGTCGTTTTCCATCTGACAGCACCGTGCCCATCAGCAAAGACAGACATTATGGCCCGCTGAGCCCGTATCTGGCTTAGCAGCCGAATAGAGCGATCCCTCAGAACTGCGGTAATCAAGAGTGCCTCGTGAAAACACTCGATCTTGTCCTCCGCAGCGTCGAGCATTGCCGGAATCATCTCCGCTGGATGAGGAGGAATGTCATCGAGCACGGATAAGAAGGCCATCCGGAGCCAAATGGAGCCGGTGGGGAGATCCCCTATGAGTCAAGAGTTCATACAACACTGTATCGCCTTGGTCATCCGTGAGAGCAGGGTTCACCAAGCGTGCGGCAAAACAAGAAACAATTTCCTCGATGGGCACCTCCCATGGCTGTCGGCTAGCATGTGGATGATTACAAGACATAGCTCTTCTCTGTTAAGATGATTCTCTGAAAAAGAGAGAAAAAAGAAGTATTGCTTCATATTATAAAGGGGGACATTTAAGTCTAGACACAGAAAATGCTGTGCATGATGGAACTATTTCCAAGCTCTGGGAAAGAGAAGTTTGACCCTGAAAAAGCGGAAAAGGAAAGTGAAAAGACACCTTCAGTAATGAGGCAGCGCTTCACGTGCAAAGCACGAGAGCGCTTACGCCTGGAGCGCCGTGCTAAGAGTCAAAGACTCTGAGGCAGTGCCTCACGTGCAAAGCACGAAAGCGCTTGCGCCAAGAGCGCTAAGTGCTAAGAGTCAAAGAATCTGAGGCAGCGCCTCACGTGCAAAGCACGAGCGCGCTGGCGCCAGAACTAAAATTTCTTTACCGTTGGATCAAAGATCCAACGGAGATGATTAAAAATCACCAAAGTAAAGAATTAAATTCTGTTGAGGGAATACTCTTCAAAATCTTTCCAAACAGGAAAGATTGTGCTCTGTAAATCAGAGCACCGTTGGATCAAAAATCCAATAGTGATTAAAAATCACAAAGATACAGAACAATCTCTGTATGGGAAAATAATTTCCCGACCTTGTTAAGTAACAAGAAAGATGTCTTCTGTAAAACAGAAGTCCTAGGATCAAAGATCCAACGGGGGGAAACATCCCCAAATCAATTAGAGAAAAGATCTCCTTAACCGATTCAACAAATCAGCCTCCCCTATATAAAAACCCCAAGACTTCAAGCCTTGGATCGAAGAAACTCCCCATAAGTTTCATACAGAGAAATCCCCCCCATAAACTTTGAGAAATTTCAAAGAGAAGAGCAAGCTTACGGAAGAAGAAATTTTCTTTAAGATAAATAAAAGAAGAGAGATCATAACATCTTCTGAATTTTTTAGAGTTTAACTCTCGCATCATAAGAACTCAGTTCTTTATGTAGATCACAGATCCATAAGACTAGGTTTTTCATAAAAAACTAAGAGATTCAGCATCTCATCAAAAGGAGAAGAATTTAGTTCTTAGATCCATGAGACAAAATCTCTTATAAACCGAGAATTTGATTATCAGAGCACAGAACTGATCAGAGCTGCCTAAAAAGAGCCTTAGCGCTCCAATTAAAAAGAAGCACCTCAGCGCTCCAAGTCTGGTGCCCAGTGCTCTAAGCGCTATGTTATAAAAGAGCCTTAGCGCTCCAAATTAAGAAGAAGCGTCTTAGCGCTCTAAGTCTGGCGCTCAGCGCCTAGCGCTCCAAGTGCTATTTTTAAAGAAGCGCTCAGGGCTCCAAATTTGGCGCTAAGCGCATCACGTGCTTCTCACGTGTGCGCTATTTCATAAGAAGCGCCTTAGCGTTTCAAGACTGGCGCTCAGCGCCAAGTGCACCACGTGCCCCTCACGTATACGCTATTTCACAAGGAGCGCTCTGCACTAATGGGCCGGCGTTCAGCGCCATGTGCTCCTCACATGGGCGCTACTTAATAAAGAGCGCTCTGCACTCATTGGCTGGCCCTCAACGTCAAGTGCGCCACGTGTGAGCTATTTCACAAGAAACGGTCTGCACTCATTGACTGGAACTCAGCGCCAAGCGCGCCACATGCTCCTCACGTGTGCGCTATCTCACAGGAAGCTCCTTAGTGCTCTAAGTTTGGCGCTCAGCACCAAATGCGCCACGTGCTCCTCACGTGGACGCTGAGGGAACATAAACTGTTCTTTAAATAAAGTCTCAGAGCCATAATGAGTGCTCAACACTCAATAAAGGACAAAAAAGGTTGTCAGAACCCAAACCAATGCTTAGCATTGTTAAATAAAAAAGGACTGAGCCTAATTAAACGTTCAACATTTTAACTGAGTGGACCGAGCCCAAGTTGGCAACAGACCCCTAATTCAGATTAATTGAGCCCATATGCTCATAAATCTTTTTAATCGATCTTAGTCCTAAATCCGACTATGGATCTCCCAACCAACATTGGTTCAAGGATGTAGCGTTTTTTCGTCACCCCATTGAGATGGGAATACTCGCACGCTGGTCAGGCGTAGTACAGATTCTCCCTGCCTAGTGTAGGTTAGGGTTTATTGATTGTGGAGATCCGAATCTCCGACAGCCGCGGACTAAGCTGCCGTTAATTACCTCTTGGTTTTGGAGCAAGAGAACCTCCCATTGACGGGTCAAACTGGACATGCGAACTCAATACAATGCGTTGGTGTGTGTGTGTTTTTTTTTCTTCTTTGCTTTATTCCATTTATAAAAAAAAAGAAATATATATATATATATATATATATATATATATATATATATATATATATATATTCTATATATACAGAAAAAAACAAAAATAAATATTTAGAGAAAAGTTTTTTTAATTTATTATTTTTTATATTAAAATATTATTTATAATTTATTTTTATTTTTTTAATATTTATTTTTTTATAATAAAAAAATTAAAATAAAGAAAGAAGGAAGAAAGAAAGAAGAAAAGAAAGGAAAGGAAAAATTAAAATCAAAAAATAAAAGGGGGAAACCTAGGCTCCCATTTAATGGGAGCCTCCCCTCACATGCTAGCATGTGAGGGAGGGTCACATGCTAGCATGTGACCCCTTACATGGTTGGGGCAAAAGAGCTCCAGACTTTTTTTATGGAGTTCAACTCCAAAAAAAAATTTAAATGGAGTTTAACTCCGAAAAGATTTTTATTGTGGAGTTAAACTCCAAAAGAATTTTATTTGTGGAGTTAAACTCCGAAAGAATTTAAATGGAGTTGAACTCCGAAAGAATTTTTATAGTGGAGTTGAACTCCGAAAGAATTTTTGTAGTGGAGTTAAACTCCAAAATAGCATGTGAGGGTCACATGCTAGCATATCATACATGCTAGCATATCATACATGCAAGCATGTGGGGGTCACATGCTAGCACATGATCAGCATGTAAAGGTCACATGCTAGCATGTCACATGCTAGCATGTGAGGGAGGCCATGGGAGCCCTCCCCCTCATGTGCTAGCATGTGATGGGGGCAAAAAGGGTTACGAAAATTTTACTTTTTTTTTACATGGAGTTCAACTCCAAAAAATTTTAAATGGAGTTTAACTCCAAAAAGAGTTTTAAATGAAGTTTAGCTCCGAAAAGATTTTTATTGTGGAGTTAAACTCCAAAAAAAAGATTTTTACTGTGGAGTTAAACTCCAAAAGAATTTCTGTAGTTGAGTTAAACTCCAAAATAACTTTATTTGTGGAGTTAAACTCCAAAACATTTTCCCCTTTCTCTTTTGAGAAGAAGCCCAAAATGGGTTCTCTTGAAACTCCAAGATCTAGATCTTGGATGATAAAAAAAGAGACCCCTTATTCTTCTCTTGATGGGGTCCTGGGAGGTGGGTTTATGGTAGAACTTTATTTAGTTTTTAAAAAAAAAAGAAAAGCTAAGCTCTTGATTTAATTGAAAAATGAAAAGAAAGAGAAGAACTTGGAAGGAGAGAGTGGAGGCACAAGCCCTAGAGTTTGAGAGAATGAAGAGTGTATATGCTTTATTCATCATCATGTTGCCTCTTATAGGCTTACACATTTACATGTAGCCCCTTGGGCTTTACAAAATGGCATTTTTCCCATCACATGCCTCATGTGCATTTCTTTTGCACATAAGCCACATGCTTTACAAAAATTTGGTTTTATGCCCATTTTACTTACATTCATGCATAAAAAATTACATCAAAATTATTTATTACATGACTTTTTATTTTGGCATGGAGGAGGGCCGGCCGCTTCATATTCGGACTCGACCTGGGCATGGGCCCACTTGATCTGGGCTTGGGCCCACCTGGCCTGGGGTTGACCTTGATTTTGACTTGGTCAAGCGGGGTGCAATTTTCGACCCCAACAAAGTGCCTCCCATCAATAAATGCACACCGCACATTTGAGTTGTGTGCATGAAATTGATGGATCTTGAAGCTGGACTTCGAGGTGGAACATCATTCCGGGGGTGGAGCATCCCTCGGGGAGTATGGTTCCCGGGGATCGGAGCATCATTCCGATTTGTGGAGCATAATTCCAGAGTCGGAGTATCATTCTGAAGAGTCGGAGCATAATTTCGAGGGTTGGAGCATAATTCCGGGATCGGAGCATCATTCCTGAAGAGCGGAGCATGATTTCAGGGATCCGTGCATCATTCCGAAGAGCGGAGCATGATTCCAGGGATCAGAGCATCATTCCGAAGAGCGGAGCATCATTCCAGGGTTCGGAGCATCATTTCGAAGAGCGGAGCATCATTCCAGGGATCGGAGCATCATTCCGAAGAGCGGAGCATGATTCCAGGGATCAGAGCATCATTCCGAAGAGTTGGAGCATAATTCCGAGGGTTGGAGCATAATTCCGGGATCGGAGCATCATTCCTAAAGAGCGGAGCATGATTCCAGGGATCAGAGCATCATTCCAAAGAGTCGGAGCATAATTCCGAGGGTTGGAGCATAGTTTCGGGATCGGAGCATCATTCCTGAAGAGCGGAGCATGATTCTAGGGATTGAAGCATCATTCCGAAGAGCGGAGCATGATTCTAGGGTTCAGAGCATCATTCCGAAGAGCGGAGCATGATTCCAGGGTTCAGAGCATCATTCCGAAGAGCGGCAGACATTCTGACCGAAGCATAATTTCGATGTAGAGGTTGATTCCCAGACGAAGCATAATTCCGACAGGGAAGGCAGATACTCCGAGGAGAAGCATGATTTCGACACAGGGCACATTCTGAGACGAAACATGATTTCGACACAGGGCTCGTTAGTTGACTTGATTCCGAGACGAAGCATAATTTCGACAGGGAAGGCAGATATGCCGAGGCGAAGCTTGATTTCGACGCGGGGTACACTCTGAGACGAAGCATGATTTCGGCGTAGAGCTTGTTGGCTGACTTGATTCCGAGACGAAGCATAATTTTGACAGGGCAGGCAGATACACCGAGGCGAAGCATGATTTCGACACGGGGTACACTCTGAGAAGAATCATGATTCCGACGCAGAGCTGGTTGGTTGATTTGATTTGATTTGGGTTGACATCAGCATCGCTACACTGGAATATGGTACCAAAAGTGAATCATCATTTGCCATGAGAGGATTTGGGGATTTAGGTTTTTGTTTGGCATCAACATCGCTACACTGGAATATGGTACTAGGAGCGAATCATCATTTGCGCTTGCTTGTTAGGAAGCGATGGATTAGGAGATAGGTTTTAGGTCCCCATCACCTAAGACTTTTCAATTTTGTGAGCCGTAAGGGTCTTACAAAGCATTTTCTCCCTACGGGTCGTAAGGATCCCGTAGGTGTATTTTTTCCTTAAGAGTCGTGGGGACTCCCAAGTGTGTTGCTCCTTTGTGAGTCGTAAGAATCTCACGCGGGAATTTTCTCCTCACAAAGTCGAGAGGACTTTGCGAGTGCATTTTATCTCTTTTTCACGAGTTTGCACCCTTTCGGGTTTTCACAAACTCGCCGGCAATCCTGCTGTTTTTACTCACGGAGCCCTTTTGGGTTTTCATCCATGCTCATTTTACTTATGGACATACCCTTTTTTTTAATCCTCACCGCCGGTAGGATTTTGAATGTGGTCTCGCCGGAAGGATTTGGGAGAGATTGGGATCGTTTTATGCCTGTAGATTGTATACGATTTTGCAGGATGTATGATTCAGACCGTAGGGCCAAAAAAATTTCGGAACTTTTTTGGCGTCTGCATTGCTGCACTGGAATATGGTACCAGGAGTGACTCATCATTCGCCATTGGGTTATCAGATTTGGAATTTGGTTAGCGTCTGCATCGCTACACTGGAATATGGTACCAGGAGCGACTCATCATTCGCCATTTTGGGATTTGGAATTTGGTTGGCGTCTGCATCGCTGCACTGGAATATGGTACCAGGAGCGACTCATCATTCGCCATTTTAGGATTTTGAATTTGGTTGGCGTCTGCATCGCTGCACTGGAATATGGTACCAGGAGCGACTCATCATTCGCCGTTGGGGTATGGAATTTGGTTGGCGTCTGCATCGCTACACTGGAATATGGTACTAGGAGCGACTCATCATTCGCCGTTTGGGATTTGGAATTTGGTTGGCGTCTGCATCGCTGCACTGGAATATGTTACCAGGAGCTACTCATCATTCTCCGTTTTGGGATTTGGAATTTGGTTGGCGTCTGCATCGCTGTACTGGAATATGGTACCAGGAGCAACTCATCATTCGCCGTTTGGGTATGGGATTTGGTTGGCGTCTGCATCGCTACACTGGAATATGGTATCGGGAGCAACTCATCATTTGCCGTTTTGGGATTTAGAATTTGGTTGGCGTTTGCATCGCTGCACTGGAATATGTTACCAGGAGCAACTCATCATTCGCCTTCTTTTTTACCGCGGTTGCTCTATCATTTCGGCTTTATTTTCATTTTTATTTTTACTCGCCGATTTTTATTGCGAGTTACCCCATCATTTCGGCTTTTTATTATTATATATTTCTTTTACTTACACTTTTTTTATTTACACATTTTTTATTTAGACACATTTTTTTACATTCCCAGTTTAACGACTTAGAGGTCGACTGTTCCCAGTTTAATGATGTGGTGGTCGATTTTTTTCAGAGAAAGGCAAATGACTGAGAGAAGCAGTTTCACGAAGAAGTTCGGTCTCCGTTTGTATGAAATTGGCGGTCCTGGCTGGGCTGTTTGTTAACACGCCTTTAAACGGTTCTATCTCTCCTGCCTTGTATTGCTTTTCGACCCAATTTTTTAAAACGAAGCAGTTCTCAATAGCATGGCCTATCACTATGTGATAAGGGCAGTATTCGGGGTCGTTGTTCATATTCGCTTCCTGCGGTCTTTTTGACTCTGGCAGTTGTAGACCGTTCCTTAGGGCATCTTTGAATATTTTACGGACTTTGTCACTTCTGAAGGAATAGACCTTATCTAGCTTCTCTTTCAGTGGAGATTCTCCTCCCTCTCGGAACATTAGTTTCCGAGACTGGTTGGCATTAGGCCCGCTCATCCCTTACTTATTTCGGTTAGCCGAAGCATTAAAAGATTCAGATTGTTGGAATTTCTGCCTTTGCGATTATCGTCCTTTCAGTTTCTCCAGGACCTATTATTATTTTGGGAATCTGATGAGGACTCCAGCTTTGAGCGCTCCAACATCTAGACTTTTCTGGTCAGCTCTTGGAATGTTTTGAGACCCGCGGTACATAGAAACGGGGCCATCCAATTGTTAAGATTTTCGATGAGGAGACTGACAAATTGGTCATGCTATATCGGCGGTTCACATTTGACGGAGAGATTACGCCATCGGGTTATGAAATCCATGCTGCTTTCATTGTTCTTTGGCTTGGTCCTTACGAGGTCGGCAATGGTGATCTTATCGCTGACGCTCATGAACCTCTGCCGAAACAGAGACTCCATTTGGACGAAAGTTGTGACGGAGCCATCCGGTATACTCGCGTACCAGTCGAAAGCAGTATCGGCCAAGCTATTAATGAACTGGCGGAGGAGAAGCGCATCATTGCCCCCAGTATTCCCGCATGAGGCTTTAAAGTGGGCGATGTGCTGATTTGCATTTCCCGTCCCATCGAATCTTCCGAATTTGGGGATGACATAGCCGCTAGGAAATTCTACCAAATCATACTGAGCAAGATATGGTCTCCCACTACTGCTGATATCTTTTTGCGCTTCGGTTTCGGCTACCAATGTTTTGACTTTGTTAGCAATCAAATCCATGATTTGATCTTGAGTTAGCGGGCTACTATCATCGGTAGCCAAGACATTTCCTGAGATAGGATGCGACTGACTTTCATGCGGTTTGCCCACCTTTGGATTTGAGGGAATAGGCGTCGGCTGCCTTGGGACACCGTTTCCCGGTTCATGAGCAGAGCCCTGCGCTTGATTGGGCGGCTGAGAGGCAAGTCGGGCTGTGAGCTGCATCACGACATTCATCAAGTCGTCAATTTTGGAGTAGAGTTTGGTCATCTCCTTGTCTTTGTTTCTGAGCTGCTTTCGGAGCTCTTGAAGCAGCTCTTGCTCTGCGGTCCTGGGACGGAAAGTCGGCTCTTCTTCACTGTCCGAGCTTGACTCTACATGGGCTGAGAGGTCTTTCTGCCTATCATCCTCATCGAGAGGGTTTTCATCATCCAGCGGAGTCGGCTGTTCTTGTGAAGCGGCAGCCACATTCAAGCCAGATTGGATTTGAGATGTGGTGGCCCCGTCCTTACTCTTGCGGTGCATGCCCACCATATAGACAGTATGGACCACATATCCAGCCATTTCTTTATCTTTGGCGGGGTAGCCATGTTCTTCGAATCTCATGAGGTTTAGCCTAGCAGGAGCCCTAGCCCTTTTGTTGGCTCTATATCTGAGCCTTTTCTGCATTAGTATCTCAATTTTAAGGGCTTGGCGGACATTTGTTTCCTGGGAAGCCACCGTGAGTCGATTAGCGGGGAGTTTAGAGAAGACACCCGATCGAGCAGTTGTCAGGGGCATCGCCGGAGCTTGCTCGAGACGCCCTGTTGCTTTATTGGTGTTGATGGCCTTGCCCCCAGCTGGGGCCAAGGAGAGCCGTTCAAACATCGACTCGCGTTTGAGTTGGGGCACCCTTGAGACCACCACGTTTGGCCTCTTGCCTTTCGAGACCGGTTTGTCAGTTACCGGAGCTTGAAGAGCAGGGACGGCGTTAGCTGACACGAACAGAATAGAGCCAAATGGTAGCGGCGGCTCCTCCCATTGTCGCCCGAAACTTGCCGGGAGGACCGTCCTGGCGTCTATCTTCATCGTGTAGGAGACGGGAGACGTGCTGAGAGCTGAGTTCATCTTTAGAGATAGTGTTGAAAATCTATTGCTTGAAAACCTGCATGAAAAAGCATTATTTTAGTATAAATATAGATATGTATATTGATTGAGTTCGCATAGATATTTAACCCGAAATATGGGAGGTGAGATAAGTCCCACCGGGCGTGCCAGAATCTATAGGGTGTTTTCGTCACCCCATTGAGATGGAATACGCGCGCGCTGGTCAGACGCGGTACAGATTCCCTTGCCTAGTGTAGGCTGGGGTTTATTGATTGTGGAGATCCGAATCTCCGGCAGCTGCGGACTAAGCTGACGTTAATTACCTCTCGGCTTTGGAGCGAGATAACCTCCGATTGACGGGTCAAACTGGACATGTGAACTCAATGCAATGCGTTGGTGTGTGTTTTTTTTCTTTTCTTTATTCCATTTGTAAAAAAAAGAAATATATATATATATATATATATGCAAAAAAAACAAAAATAAATATTTAGAGAAAAGTTTTTTAATTTATTATTATTTTTTATATTAAAATATTATTTATAATTTATTTTTATTTATTTAATATTTATTTATTTTTATTATAATAAAAAAATTAAAATAAAGAAAGAAGAAAAAGAAAAGAAAGGAAAAATTAAAATAAAAAAATAAAAGGGGAAACCTGGGCTCCCATTTAATGGGAGCCTCCTCTCACATGCTAGCATGTGAGGCAGGGTCACATGCTAGCATGTGACCCCTCACATACTGGAGGCAAAAGGGCTGCAGATTTTTTTTATAGAGTTCAACTCCAAAAAGGGTTTTAAATGGAGTTTAACTCCGAAAAGATTTTTATTGTGGAGTTAAACTCCAAAAGAATTTTATTTTTGGAATTAAACTCCGAAAGAATTTAAATGGAGTTGAATCCGAAAGAATTTTTATTGTGGAGTTGAACTCCGAAAGAATTTTTATGGAGAGGTTAAACTCCAAAATAGCATGTGAGGATCACATGCTGGTATGTGACAAGCATGTGAGGGTCACATGCACACATGACTAGCATGTGAGGGTCACATGCTAGCATGTGAAGGGGGCCAAAAGCGCTCCCATTAAATGGGAGCCCTCCCCCTCACGTGCTAGCATGTGATGGGGGCAAAAAGGGTTACGAAAATTTAACTTAGATTTTTACTGTGTAGTTAAACTCCAAAAGAATTTCTGTAGTGGAGTTAAACTCTAAAATAATTTTATTCGTGGAGTTAAACTCCAAAACATTTTCCCTTTCTCTTTTGAGAAGAAGCCCAAAATGGGTTCTCTTGAAACTCTAAAATCTAGATCTTGAATGATAAAAAAAGAGACCCTTTTTTCTTCTCTTAATGGAGTCTTAGGAGGTGGGTTTATGGTAGAACTTTATTTAGTTTAAAAAAAAAAAAGAAGAGCTAAGCTCTTGATTTAATTGAAAAATGAAAAGAAAGAGAAGAACTTGGAAAGAGAGAATGGAGGCACAAACCCTAGAGTTTGAAAGAATGAAGAGTGTATATGCTTTATTCATCATCATGTTGCCTCTTATAGGCTTACACATATACATGTAGCCCCTTGGGTTTTACAAAATGGCATTTTGCCCATCTCATGCCTCATGTGTATTTCTTTTGCACATAAGCCATGAGCTTTACAAAAATTTGGCTTTATGCCCAATTTACTTACATTCATGCATAAAAAAATACATCAAAATTATTTATTACATGAATTTTTATTTTGGTATGGAGAAGGGCCGGCCGCTTCATGTTCAAACTTGACCTGAGCATGGGCCCACTTGATCTGTGCTTGGGCCCACCTGGTTTGGGGTTGACCTTGACTTTGACTTGGTCAACCAGGTGCAATTTTCGACCCCGACAAAAGGGTACATCTCTTCACACCTCTGATATGTGTCATTGTAATTTTTCAACGTCTTCAGAAAGGTGGCGGGTCCCGACAACCAGAAACCTAACGGACCGCAACGTCCTAAAACTAACAATAGACCGTAATGTTCTTAAACTAACGGACCGCAACGTCCTTAAACTAAACTCTATGGACTATGAGGTCCTTAAACTCGTGGACTATGATGTCCTTAAACCCAATGGACCGCAACGTCCCTAAACTAAACCTCCACAGACTATGATGTCTTTAAACTGGGTTATGCGGTCCTTAAACTCACGGACAATGATGTCCTTAAACTCTACGGACTATGATGTCCTTAAACTTATAGACCGCCACGTCCCTAAACTAAAACGATAGAGTCCAAATATTCTTTCGTTAGATCTAAATGATCTCAAAATCTTGTTGAGTAGATTTTAGTCTAAAATTAGACTAACGTATTCTCAACAAACGTTTGAGTCGACCTTGGTCTAAAACAAGACTAATGGTCCTTAAACCAACCTAAATCCAAATCTAAGAAAATATGGATTTGGAGTAATCCACGCCCTACGGGCGACAACATAAATTAGTCTCCATATACAATCCACGGGAACCAAAAATAAAACAAACACACGACACGATGTGACCATCTGGAGAAGGAGAAAGTGGTTACCGCGATGCGGTAGCGTAATTAACTGCAGGGGCTTGCGTCTGCTGGGAAGAGCGTCCCCACAATCAAAAACCCCTCACAATGAGGGGGAATCTGATGAAGTCTGCTACAACGGCCGCATCTGTCTAAACATTCGATACACGGTGCCATAAATCAACTTGGAATCTTCGGAGAGGTGGACAGATAAATCCAAATAGTATCTGCCCCCAAAATTCAGGCCAGACGTCCCAACGTCCCGGTCGCGTCTTTCGGCGATGAACATGTGGCATGTTGAGAAACAAAACAATTTTTGTTCATCGGTTTGGTAGAAGATATTCCCTCACAAATGTTTGGGATATCCAACAAACTTACAGAACTAACCTTGTCTCGAGTTTGTCCGGATTTTGCCTTTTAACATAGGCCGGACAACCCCATATTTTAATGAAATTAATACATGGTCCCTTCCCATTCCATATCTCATTTGGAGTAGTAGGCACTGATTTGGTTGGATCCCTTATTCAATAGTTATGCAACTTCTCAAGTGCATAACTCCAAAAGAAAACATGTAACTCAGCAGTACTCATCATAGAGCGCACTATATCTAATAGGGTGCGATTTCTCCGCCCCTATACACGTTGTGCTGTGGTGTATACGAAGGAGTAAGCTGAGAGAGAATCCTATTCTCTTTTAGATAGTCCAGGAACTCCATGCTCAAGTATTCTCCTCTCCGATCAAATTGAAGGACTTAATACTTTTACCCGTCTGGTTCTCAACTTCAAGCTTATATTCCTTGAATTTCTCAAAAGTTTCAGACTTGTGTTTCAACAGGAACACACGTCCGAATCTTGAGAGATAGTTAGTGAACATAATAAAGTACGAGGAACCATCCCTGGCATGTGTAGACATAGGATCGTATACATCATCTTGTATTAGTCCCAAGAGTTTAGTAACACTTTCTCTGTTTCCAGTAAACGGAGTATTGGTCATTTTACTTTTGAGACAAGACTGACAAGTATCATAAGATGAGAAATTTGAACAGATTCAAATATTCATCCTTATGTAATTTAGCTAGTTGTGTCACATTGATATGACCTAGTCTATAATACCACAAGAAGGATTCGTTCATTTCTTAACTACTCCTTTTGTTTGTGTTCTATATATTTTGAACTGTGGTTTGATTGAGAACGTATATGCCATTACATAACGTGCCTAATCTAATCAACTCTTGATTAAGATGTTCACAACATTATCGTATAATACAAAATTATATATTTCTTTAACTTAATAAAGAAACTGATGTAATGTTGAATATCAGGTTCGGTATGTAATAACATTCGTTCATAATCAATGCATTTGGTAATACAGGGTAATATTTGCCAACTGATTTGGCTGCAACAATTGTACCATCACCTGATTCCAGTTCCCTATCTTTCTGTAGCCCATGTAACAGATTACATATATGGGATCCTGATCCGGTATCTCATACCTAGGACGTAGAGCATACTGAGAAATGGTTCTCGGTAAGGAACACACCCGAAGAAGATGCATCAACATGCACTTTCTTCGTTTGGGCGGCGTGAGAATCCTGGAAATCCCCTATTTTATGTTCGGACTTATAACAATTATAAGTTAGAGCGGAACCAATGTTCTCCAGCTCTGTATAATAAGCGGGTTCAGTCAATACATCCAAATTATTATCTTGAATAAGGCGTGATATGGTCGCTACCTGGAGAGAGAGAGAAGAAAACACTTAGCGTATGCTCTTGCAAAATTATATTGGTTATTATTTTATCTAATCAGGATGATTCCCACAGTTTTTATCAAATCTTCCTTCAAATCCTAAAAGGTAAGACTAGCCATGATTAATTACACCATACAAGTTCGCCAATATTTCGGTCAAGCCAGTGTCGATACTTCGAGGGAGATTCCCCGTGCTTTCGCACAGACCTAATTAAAATAAACCTCGTTTTCCCAGAGGTACAACCCCGTTAACACCTTTCTAGACACCTACTTGATCGGATAATTGTAAAGTGCAAAACTCTCCCAGGAGTAACTCTTACTCGCAGTGGGTATCGGGATCTAACTATCTCATAGAAGGTATGCAATCTCATTGAAAATTTCAACACTTGAAATTCCCGATAATATTTTGCCCTTAGAATCCTATGACCTTGACGGAGGCCAACAAATCATAGGCTGCTAGTCAAGTTCAACCCGTACATTTTGTGATTGAATTAAACCCACCTACACAACCCTTGACGGAGGCCAACAAAGTCGCACGAGTACCCTAATCTAATCGCATCACATGCTTTAGCAGATAAACACTAAATAGCTACCGCACACTACGTCTTGACGGAGGCTAACAAACGTAGCACGAATACTAAGTAGTACTTATCTGAAATGACGGAGGGCTACGACGGGTTTTTAAGAAAACCTTTTGCATAATAAACTTGATATCGTTGTGGAATCGGGTGATTTGAAAAGGAATGGTTTAAGCTCCGCTTTTAAAATCTAGTTTTTCAAAATAAACCGAGTGGGTGTAGCATCTGCTAAAAAGGTCACTCCTGGTGAAGGGATCTCGGCTCTTTCCTCATCGAATGAGGTGCTGGATATTCTACAAGGAATACTGCAACGCAAAGCAAGAACTAGAGCTACCAGTTTTGAAAATTTGATTCCACAACATCTTGGGTTTCTTACCTTTTCATTAATCTGATTAATGAAGTCCCATCATTTATGCTTCCTGAGCATCACAGAAAAAGAAACGAAAATAGAACGTACGCTTATGTCATCCGCATTCGCCACAGTGTCCCGTTATGCACCGTTAGCTTACTTAACTAACGGCATAGCGGGACGGGCTAGCACGGGTGCAAAACATTAGCAACGGTTATTATATATCATATATATAATAAATACCATTCGTCTCAGCATATAAGTGATCATATCACAGAATATCAGCAGCAGAAGATAACATATGAAATATTGGATATACTAGAATTTCCGCGTTTTAAATTAAGCCAGTAAAAAATACGGATTCCACACTCATGATGAATGGCCAAACCCACATCCCTAGACCCTTACGAGAGCGGCAAGCAACCCTGCCAATTCTAGAGTTAGGAGACCCGGTCTCAACTCCTTGAAATGGACTTCCACTGGACTCTAAAACCCGGTTGTTTGTGCGCTCCCCATCTTGGGTCTATCCTAATGCGGAAAAGTAAATAATATACATCAATGGTGACATCATCCTCAATCCGGAAGTTCCCCAATAAAAGAATATCACATACAAGTTTTTACATGAATAAAAATGAAAAACTCTCATCTCACGCTAAACCCCCGGCTATTCAAACACGACGATCCAATATAATATATCACAGCAACACATAACATCATATGTCATCAACGTAAGTAAATATGAGTATCCCAATTATCGTTGACATATAAAAACGAAACCGGCGATACACCATATATTACACTTACAGTCGCAGAAAAGAAAGTGAAAACTACAACAATTGGAATCCGCAACCACCTTAGATATCATAAACCCGAGATATCATATACTTCGGATTTTATACCTAACCAAATAAATTCCTTAGACATCACATGCCTAACAATTATAAACCCCGCATTTTAGTCTCGATATTGAAAATACTTTTCAATATTAAGTCGGGCAATTCAACAAGATTCCCGACAAGTTGATCGAATGTTCTTCGGAAACTTTAGTAGACGGCCGCACCCCCGATACCGTCGACGAAGTGCACTTAGGCGGAACACCGCGGCCGCGAGCACCTGAACGGATGCTTTAGGCAACGGGGTTCTCCTACAGTCAATTGGTCGAGGCTATTGGGCATGGCTATTTAGTAATGTTACCCGGTGAACATTCGCGTACTATATGAGATTGCGATGGAATTTTGATCCGTATCAAAACCCCGCGGCAACTAATCAAACGAGACTAAATTGCCAGGTTTACAAAATTCAAATTAGTTTTCACAAAACTAATCGGTGTGGATTCCAAATATTGTTTCACAATCACAGATAGCTAGATGATGTTAAACATTTCGATCGAATCAACAAACACCCAAAATTTCCCAGAGAGCTCAACACTTGAACACAGTTTGAAAAATACCCAGAACATGCCACAGTACCTATGGACCAACCGTAGAAAGGCTGACCCATGCCTCACTCATAGCGCCGCAGAACCGCCGTAAATCCTAGGGTATGACCGCGGTTCCGCGTCCAAAGAGTCGAGTTTGGATATCGTTCTTCTAGAGGGTCCATAGAATTACCTGCATGATTTTCTGAAGATTTTTAAACCAAAAAATTCCAACTTTTGGAAAATTTCCAGCGAGGGTGAAAATGTGGGGTTTCGATGTTCGTTCGAACTCTTCAACTTCTCCTAGACTACATATTTAAAAACCCAAAACGATGTTAAAATTATGAATACAAAACACTCTGAATTGCCTTTACAAAAAGATAACATCACATGCAATCTTAGTAAAAATAAATAATACCCGAAACACCAAAACCCCAGAGCCTGGAACACCAAAGTGAAACAAGCCTAAAACTTGATGGAAAAACTGGTGGGGCCGGTTTTTAGAGAGGTTTCGCCGGGTTAAACCCGGTGAAAGTGGCTCGTTTTACTCTGGTGTTCATGCTACATCACATGTAACACACTGCACCTGTTTAAAAAAGTTTCAGAGAACTTTTAAAATTCGACAGAAACTATGGATTTTGTTTCGAGCTTTCGGAGTTGTTTCGGTTTCGTAATTCTACTAACATCGTCTAATTATCTAGCTCGGCTCTGATACCACTGTAGGGTTCCCTAGCACAACAACTGGGCTTCGGAAGGCATCAACTATACCAATTTATAAATTTTAGCGTACTAAGTAACCCAAACCAAGGATCTAACTAGAGAATTAGACGTAAACAAGTATGTAATCAAACATTACACTAAGTGAATGAGAAATACAACTTTTGTAGACCGGTCCTTCACTTCTAAAGCTCTGTGTAGTAGTCCCTTCACTCCAAGTAGCGGTCTTCCGGACTCAAGTTGGACACCACAAGGTGAAAGAAACAAACTTTCTTGAAGTTTTCGAGGCCGAATATAATCTACGTCAAGAAGACTCTAACTCAAACTACCTCTTCACTAATTGGGAATTAGTGAAGCAAACAATCTAAATTAAATGGCTAATCTAGTGTAGGTTGATGAAGTAGGAATTTTGCTCACTTTAGAAATATTATTCTCACTAATTTTCTTCACCTCCTAAAAATCTAGAGAGCTCTTGGAGATGAAGAAGAAGATGAAGTGGAGAATAGAATCAATGAGTCTAGCAACCATGGATGAGAAAATATCATATACTAACTCTTATAGAGACTTAACCATGGCTAATGATAATAGTTGGGTTAATAAACATCTCAAGTAAAACAAAATTAGTGGACTAAGTCAATGGTTCCACAAGCTTCCACTAAGCTCCAAACCATGACTAATTTCCATCCAATTTTGATTTACTTTAAATAAATAAAACCCCTCATTATCATAAACATGGTGTGAGTCTCACACACCCATGTAGCATGTAGCAACAAGCATGACATAATAATTTATATCACATATATATTAAGTGTGCACAAGTAAGAAAAAGAAATGCATAAGTGAGCTAATATTAGTCAATGTACATTAATATATCAAATATATAATTATATATTAAATGATTAAATCAACACATGACTTAATAATCCGGCTATATCGCATACAACCGACTAATATCATTTGTATCAAGTTATCGAATCAACACTTGATTCGATAACCCGACTATATTACATATAACCGACCGATATCACATATCGCGAGATTAGAATACAGTATCATATACACGTATTAATCTCGGTCCCGCACATATCACATATGTGCTCCTCTTTCATTTCGCTTGAGCCAGGAAACCTCTATGCAGGACTCTAAAGACTCGTCAATACGCCGGCAGTAGGTGATGATCATATCAACCACCCACAAGCCGTCAGCGGTACTAGCTGGACGTAATGGCTACCCAGGTATTGAGCGATCAGAAAATCAACAAGCAAGCCTACCCATACTCCTGTGAATCCAATCTGTAACACTACCATACAGTCTGGTCTCTTTGTCTGATATGTCGCATATCTTGTCTAGGGGTGGTAAACGTCAGACCCTAATAACTCGATAAGTCGTGCCGATGTGAGGCTCATAACGGGTCGAGAAACTACCGATAACACTTACCAGTAAATCTCCGTATCAGCCCTGGACAGAGACTCCCAATTATGGCCAATCGAGCATAACGCAACATCAACCCCCAATACCGGGAGAGACGAAATCCTCTCCTATCGCTCATTGCCTCCATGTGACTCGGGACTGTATCCAAAAATCACCGTTTTGCACGTTCTCTTGAACGTGGTAAGACGGAAATTAAAGTACAGTGGGAATCACACAAGACTCTATGACGATCTCGGGTCGACAGACTAACCTGTACCAGTATCACCAGAGAACTGCTATCTGACGATATGTATAATACCATTTAGAAGTTCTTGGCGAGTCCGTCCAGTGTACCCAGTCTCTATTGAGCACCCATATACCATCTCTGATGTAAAACACCAATAGATATGGGATCATCCATCGCCCATCATATGAGTCGAGAAGCGTATATGCTAGTCTACTCTGGAATATCGATGCCTAGTCTCGATACATCCACGAGTAGGAACAATTTAAGAATGAGCTTATAGACTACCGTGGCCCCACTAGTATAATCTGCATTATAATCCTGGTAGTCAAGTATGCATCCTAAGGGTTTTACTAACATATAATAGAGAGACAATATAAAGATACAAACATACATGTTAAGATAAAGAGCAACCAGATAGTATACTATCATGTCGAGTAAGAAAGTCCTATCTATATATGTCCAAGTATCCACTATAATATAAAATCATGTACAATAATGGTCTCTAGGGCATACATATAACTAACAGGGAGTTCATATCATATCATTGCATTACATAACTCTCGTTCTTTATCATTTTGTATATAAATAAATAGTTTTAACCCCTCTGCTCATCCTAAACAGATCACCAGTACAAAAGATCAAAAGTCGCGTTTTCGAACTAAAACTGAAAAATTCTAAGTCGTTATGAATATGCTCTCCGTCCAAGATTTTCAAAGTGCTCTAAAAATATTTTAGACAACAGAAATAGGACCCGGAAGAAGATACAAGACATGGGTTTCAAGTCGACGCCATAATTTGTAATACCCAGCCCCTTTTATACTAATATTTGTATTTTGTTACTTTTGAATTTTATTTATTTATATTTATAATTTTATTTCTTCTAAACCCCCATTCTTCTTTTATCAATAAAACCCTACAATATTTTCCAAAGTCTTCCTTTAAGCCCCGGCCCCCTCTCCATTATTATTTCTTTTATTCATTAAGATTTAAACCTAGCCCAACTCCCCTATTTTTTATTTTATTATTTAAAAGTTAAACCTTAAAACCTAACACCATTTTCCTTTTATTATTAAAATCCCCCACCCACTTTTTTTAAAACTTAAACTCAATTTCTTTTAACCGGCCCACTCCCATAATTTCTCTATTTAACTTTTCCCTTTTTTTCTTTTGTTTTCAACCCGGCCCGCTTCTCTTCCCCAATTAATTCTTTCCCTTTTATTTTCTTGGCCCGGCCCTTCTCCTTCAGCCCACGCCCGCACCCGCTTCACCGACCCGACCCGTTTCTACACCCCCTTCTTCCCAACGGCTACTTCCCCACGATTCCCGTTCGCGATCCGTTTCCTCTGCCGTGACCCACGCCGTCGCCCACGCCAGCGCTCGCATGCCGTTACCCCACGTCGCGCACTCTCCTCTCTAACCCTCGTCATCTCTCTTTCACTTCTCTCTCACTCCCATCACTTTCTCCTTCTTCATTCTCTTCTCGCCACCACTCCCGACCCACGCACACATCACACCAACGCCGCGCTCGCCTCGCCACCGTCGCCGGCATCGCTCCTCTCTCTCTCTCCGCTCCACCCCGTCTCTCCAGAAACCCCGAGCTCCCTCTCCTTCCTCCTCCCTGCATCCATCACCGACCACCTCATCTCTTCATCCGCCTCCTCCCAACACCGCGATCACCACAGCCGCACCCTCCTCGTCGTCAGCAGCATCACCATTACCCCATACATCCACATCCGAGCACCCCACTTCCTCTCTCCCACTCCACTGCACCCACCAAGCAAACTTCCCTGCACACCCGAGCACGAGCCCCTGCGCCCTCTCGCCGGCGAGCCCCCACTACGTCTCGTCGACTCCCTCGCACCATCATCGACCGCATCATCATCATCGTCGTCGTCGTCGTCTTCATCTCTCTCACTATCTCTCTCACCCTCTCTTTGTTCTCTCTCTCTAACTCTGCCTATCTCTGTTCTCTCTCTCCCTCTCTACTTCTCTCTCTCTCAGTTCACTCTTTCTCACTGTTTCTCTCTTCCTCACCCTCTCCCTCTCTCAATCTCTCTCGGTTCTCTCTCTGTTCTCTCTCTAACTCTCTCAATCTCTGTCTCTTTCTCTGATCTCTCGCACTCCCTCTCTCTCTGCGTTCTCTCTCTCTCTCTCTCTTGATCTTCCTTTCTTTCTCTCCGGCTCTCTCTTTCTCTCCCTCTCCAGTTCTCTCTCACGCTCACTCTAGCTCTCTCTGTCTCTCTTTCTCACACACTCTCTCTCTATATCACTCCCTCTCTCTGCCCCCTCTCAATCTCTCTCTCTACAACTCCAATTCTTTCTCTCTCTCTCCTATCAACCGGCCAACACCACAAACACCAGTGCCAAAACCGAGCCTGTGCCACCCAGTTCAAGCCGAGGCCAAATCTTGACGTTGTTGCTCGAGCGTGTGTCGTTGCCGTGCCGCGCGTGTGTCGTTGCCGCTGCCTTGTGCCCCAAAACGTCTCCAGGCAAGCTCCCTACTTGCTACATGCTACCTTTTGTTAATTACAAATTAAAATCGTATATATATCCCATGTTTTACTTTGTGTTAAATATTACAACGTAACTGTTCGATATATGTTCTCATAGGAAATTATCATTAAATTTGATGGAACTAAATGGTATTGTTTGGCCCGTATGGCTGTGAATCTAGTGTGTGAATTTCGTTGGATAATATGACCGTTAACGACTAAAACGACTACCCCCAAGTTTGCCTGTAAAACTGGATATTTCCTGTACCTGAAAACTGTAAAAATCACCATAAATTATATACATACTGGAATGATGCGTTCGAGGGCTTAAATCGAAGAAAACTCGACGAAATTTAACCCTATACTAGTTTTCAGATATTTCTATACTTAAACTATGACAAAATTTGGATCGGAGTGCGACTCTGGACTGCAGTCCAGAGCGACTCTGTTTACTGTGTGCTGTCCCGCAATGAGCACCACCCTGTTTTCTTAACTCGTAGCTTTCTGAACTCCACTGTTTATTATAGGTGAATGTGTTAGCTAGACAACACAAGTGGTTTTATCCTGTTTCGTTATCGTTTGTTATTTAATCTGTAATTTAATAGATGTGGACGTATAACAGTCCAGAACAGATTCTGAGATGACATATTAATATTAAACAGTGTATAACTCCTGACGTACAAATGAGATTGAAGATCCGTCTATTGCGTTGAATACCTTACTGAAAACCCTAGATTTCATTCAACTGTAGCTTCACTGAAATCTGATCCCAACTGGGATTAAAATGCGTTGCGAAATGGACTTCCGATTCTGAAACCGGATTTCCAGCCGTGAACGCTTAAAATGAAATGGCTATAATTAATGATCCTGAAACCCGATTGGCGTGAAACTAAATTCGATGGATAGATAACTGAACATACTAATTATTATCTGTTCATCATTTCACTAAATTGTAACCGTATGATTTATGATAAATTATGCAAGTGGTAGATTATCGATTCATGACACCCTAATCATGCTGTATATACTATTTACGCATCATATCATACACATGTCATTGCATTGATAACCTAGTGATAATGTGCATTACCAAGTGTTAGGTATTAGTGATGATTGTGGCAAGTACGTTAGTGTTCGTGTATAAGTGATTAAGTGAAAGTGATACGTACTTGTACACAATCAGTGAACCTTATTATTCTATTGCATTGTCGACGTCTGTGGGATGCGTGTACGTGTGACTATAAGTGGTATGGGACACTTATGGAAGCTCTTGCACGGGTGTCATAGATAAGGCACCAAACACTGCCATTTATCTTAGGTATTAGTCGGGACGTGCTTGATGGAGGTCCTGCCTCCAGTTCTCGCGCAGACTTGTCATGAACCGATTAGTATTTAGAGTTATGGTTAGTGTTTGATGTAGACCACGGGGTGTGGGGTAGTTTGAGTGTGAGTTCAACAGAATCTCGGGAGTCCCATGCCGGCTTATATATTTAGGGAGATATATGGAGATTTACAGGGTACGTGATTATTACCGTGATATACATGTTGGGCCCGTGGTCCTTTGCCCTTGGGTTCTACCCTTGGGTAGAGGACACTCGCGAGTGGTTGACTCTCACACTTGGACTGACGATAGGCTTAGTGATCTGTACAGTGAGACTTAGAGACTGATAGGGATACTGGCATTGTTATACCTTACTTACTGTGTTGACATATATGGCATATCATTCCACTGCTTTTACTGTTCCGCTGCATTGATTACTGCATGTTCATACCCATACTGCCATTGATCTACTGTTATATATAACTATTATCACTGCTAGAATTGTCACATGATTTTATATATCATATTGCTTTTGTGTCGCTCTGACGACCTGAGTATGCATGCTCAGTATGAGGAGAAGATTTAGCCTGGACCAGGACTAGACGTACAACACGGACGTCTTGATTAGCTATCCAGGGTTATACCTTTTGTTTCCCATCAGGTCAGTTTTTTATACTGTTTTGTTCTAGTTACTGCATTTCTCATTACCTGCGCATTATTTACTGATTACCATGTAAAGTTAGAAGCCGAAGTGTGACTACGACAGGATGTTTCCTTGACCGTAGGAGCATGGCTGGCCTTGTCAATCCCTCGTATTCCGTATTTTGGGAAGCTGGGCGTGACATAATTCAAAGGTGCAACCGTGGATCTGCGGCTTATTGAATTGAAATGACCGTGATTAGTGGTTCGACTTGCGCTTCAGGCTTTCGAATTTGGGCCCATGGTTCATTATTGCAAGAGCGCCCAAAAAGCTATCCAGAACCGACTTTTGAGATCTATAAATAGATGTGAACGGAGGGGGGAAATTCAGCTTTCGTTTTATTATGAATTAGATTAGAATTAGGGAATTCTCTCATCAACTTGCTTGCTTCACCATAGCATCCAAGCTAGAAGAAGGAGTTTAGCTAGGTTAGATTAGCCTCTTTCATAATTAGATTGTAAATCCATTCCAAATTGTGGTTGAATTCTTTATTAGAAATAGAATTTATTGCTTTCTTCATTAATTGTGATGTGCTTTGGAAATTTGATTGTAAGTGTTTACGAGACTTGTTTGGAATAGATTAGATGTTATTTTCATTGATCCATCTTCTTGTTTTTTTGTCTCTTTTTCTTCAATGCTGTATGTGAGTAGTCCTTTACTTTCATATGGGAAGAAGGGATTGTGGTGAGGATGGTTCTTATTCCTCTGCTACTCTCTTTGATCTAAATTTATTAATGATGGACTCTAACTCTAGCTATTCAAAATCACTTGATTTGAGCATAATTCCTCTATAGTCCGAGCCAAGAGTGGCGAGGCTAATATATTTTGTGACCTAAGAAAGTAGAATTTATGCTAAGCTAATGTTTGGAGGTTGACTACAAACATAAGAAATGGAATGATGATGGATCCTAGGCGATGGATGTTGCATATGATAGGCTATGCCTTCTCTAGCAAGCTATTCCGTCTAGACCATAATCCACATCTTTTTTGGTTGAAGTTGGCATCATCATGAACCCCTAATACAATTGCTAAGATTGATGATCATGTTAAGATGGATTGACAACCCGATCTTAACTTTCCACAAGCAATTGGTTAGGATCAATAACCTAGCAAGAAGAAAAGTTAAGACTGTGATGTTGAGTGTGTTGGGATTCCAAACTACCAAGAGTAGGGTTTGCTAGCAACACACATGCTACAATTAAAATTTTGGGTGCTAAGTAATCTTAACCTAGGGTCAAACTAGATGTTTAGGGTAACAAAATAGTATTTCATACTATAATAAGAGTCTAACACTAAGTGAAAGTAAATACAACCTTTGTAGACTTCCTTGCTAGACTCCTTGGTTCAACTCGGTGTTTGGACGGGTTCGCTTGAGTCCTTCGTTGTCCACGACGATCCACCGCGGAGTAACTTGGCTCAAGCTCCTTACTTCACTAGAACAAGTAGAAGTGATGCAAAACAACCTAAACTAGTGTAGATTGGTGATGTGGGTTTGGATCTCATTTAAAAATCTTTTCTTTTTATCTCCTTCACTTACTTATGAAGAGGTAGTAGGTTTGAGGAAGAAGAAGAAGGAAGAGGCTAAGCAACCTCAAGATAATTGTTATGCCAAAATAATAAAATAAAAATCAATATAAGAGAAAGGGTCACACTCACTCATAACCAAGGTTAGAAAATATCTAGATATTTTGTTAGTTGGTTAAAGAATAAGTGTAGAGATTAAATCATGGTTAAGTGTATAGATTAAACCATGGTTTAAGTATAGTAATTAAACCATGGTTCAAGTCAAAGTCAACAATGGAAGTATGTAGAAACAAAGCAACCATGATATAATCCTAATTAATTCTTTAATCAATAATCAAAATAAATAAATATCCAAACCCGGTGAGTCTTGCATAGCCAATTCTAATGTATCATCACCATGACACATGTATGCATGCATGTATGCATTCATATCAACATATGTACATACATATATTCATGTATACAATAAATAAAGAAAAGGTTATGAGTAAAAAGACTAATGGTCATTAATATTAAATCAACAATTGATTTAATATACCGGTTATATCACATACGACCAGACCAAAAGATAACACCAGATTATAATACGGTATCACATACACACATTTAATCAGGCATCCGCGCATATCACCATATGCACCCCACATCGTTTCGCTTGAGCTAGGTAACCCCTTTGTGGGACTCTAAGACTCGTCAATACGCCGGTAGTAAGCGATTATCATATCAAACACCCACAAGCCGCAAGCGGTCAGCTAAACGTAACGGCCACCCGGGTATTGAGCGAGCAGAAGAAAATAAGCGAACTTGTCAAAACTCCGGTCTAGCCAACTGCTAACACTTACCGTACAGTCCGATCTTTTTATCAGATATGCTGCATATCAAGTATGGGGATGGCAACGTCGACTCCAATAACTCAATAAGTTATGTCGATGAATGGACTATAACAGATCAAGAAACTACTGATAATACTTATCAGTAAATCTCAACAGCCCTGCCCATAGACTTACTGATATAGCCAATCGAGTATAGCGCAACATCAACCCCCAATACCGGGAGAGACGAAACCCCTCCTATCGCTCATTGCCTCCACATGTCTCGGGACTGTACCCAAAAGCCACCTGTTTGCACGACTCAGTAGAGTCGTGGTAGGGTGAAAATCAAAGCACGGTGGGAGAACACATGAGACTCTATGACAATCTCGGGTCTACAGACTAACCTGTACCAGTGTCACCTGAGAACTGCTATCCGACGATAGATATAATACCGTATAGGAGTTCTCGGCGAGTCCGTCCAGTGTGCCCAGTCTCCACTGAGCACCCGTATACAATCTCGGTGTCAAACACCAATGGATGTGGGATCATCTATCGCCCATCTCATGGATCTAGTATCATATACGCTAGTCTACTCTGGAATATCAATGCCCCGTCTTGATACACCAACGACTAGGGACATTTCAGGATATGCTTAAAAACTACATATGTCCCACTAGTATGATCTGCATCACAATCACAGTAGTCAAGGAAATATCCTCAGGGCTTTATCAACATGTACAAATGAATAAATGTATGATCAAGTGAACATGTCAGATAAAGAGTAACCAGATAGCATATTATCATGTCGAGCAAGAATGTCCTCTGTATATATATACATGTATAAATAAATCCACTATCATATAATGGCCTCTAGGGCATACATATATCCAACAATCTCCCACTTGCACTAAGGCCAGTTATTGGCGTATCTCATACCCAACATCTCAAAAAGTCGCTCATGCTGCGGCTAAGAGAGGGCCTTGGTGAGTGGATCCATGGTGTTCTTCTTTGTATCTACTATCTGAATCTCGATCTCGCGGCGATCAACTATCTCTCGGATCAAATGATATCACCTCAGGATGTGTCTGGACCGCTGATGGGAGCTGGGCTCCTTGGCTAACGCTATAGCCCTATTATTATCCCAATACAATGGTATTGGATCAATAATAGTTGGAACTACTCCTAGCTCCGAGACGAACTTCCTCATCCAGACGGCTTCCTTGGCGGCATCATTTGCAGCAATGTACTCAGCTTCTATCGTAGAGTCTGCAACGGTACCCTGTTTGGAACTCTTCTAACTCACCGCCCGTCCATTGAGGGTAAATACAAATCCAGAGATAGATTTGCTGTCATCCTTATCACTCTGGAAGCTCGAATCGGTAAAGGTCTCCATTTGGAGATCTCCATTACCATACACCAAGAACAATTCTTTAGTCCTTCGCAAGTACTTAAGAATGTTCTTCACAGCTATCCAGTGATTCTTCCCTGGGTTGGACTGATACCTGCTTACTACACCAAGTGCATAAGCTATATCAGGGCGTGTACATAACATCGCATACATTATAGATCCTACGGCCGAAGCATAGAGTATAATGCTCATACGAGCTCTCTCTTCATCAGTTTTTGGGAAAAAGTCCTTGGAGAGAGTGACTCCAAGGCAAGCGGGTAAGGCACCCTGCTTAGAGTCTTCCATATTAAAGCTTTTTAGGATGGTGTTAATGTACCTGATTTGGGTCAATCCCAATAACCTTTTAGATCTATCCCTATAGATCTGAATGCCCAATATGTACGTGGAATCACCCAGGTCCTTCATGGAGAACCTTTGTGATAAGAATGATTTGATCGACTGTAGCATAGGAATATCATTTCCAATCAAAATAATGTCATCTACGTACAATACGTTGAATGTGACAGCTCTCCCTACAGCCTTCTTATAAACACAAGGCTCATCTGGATTTTTTATGAAATCAAACTCTTTGATAATATCATCAAAACAGATGTTCCAACTCCGTGATACCTGTTTTAATCCATAAATGGATTTAAGCAATCTACATGCTTTCCCGCTGCTCCCACTATCAACGAAGCCCTCTGGCTGATCCTTATAAACGCATTCTTCTAAATCACCATTTAGAAATGTAGTTTTAACGTCCATCTGTCAGATTTCATAGTCATAGTGAGCAGCAATAGCTAATATGATCCGAATGGATTTAATCATAGCTACGGAAGAAAAAGTTTCATCATAGTCCAGACCTGGTCTTTGACGAAATCCTTTCGCCACAAGTCTTGCCTTATAGGTCTCCACCTGCCCATCTACACCAAACTTTCTTTTAAAGATCCATTTGCACCCTACGGGTTTTACCCCAGGGGGTACAACGTCCAAAGTCCATACTTTGTTGGTGTACATAGACTCTATTTCAAATCTTATGGCATCCAGCCACTTCACAGAGTCTCCACTCGTGATAGCTTGCTAAAAACTGGTAGGATCATCATCTTCAATGATGCAATCTTCTCTGTCACCATCAATGAGAAAACCGTAGTATCTCTCCGGTGAGCGAGAAGTCCTACTCGATCTACAAAGTAGCTGAGGTTCATTAGTTTCTGTTGCAACAGCTGGTTCAACCATGTCATCATTTGTAACTTGTGTCTTTAGAACCTCTTCTAGGTCTACCACATTGCCATCTGTATCGTAAAAAATTCTTTTTCCAAAAATGTGGCATGCTGAGAAACAAACACTTTTTGTTCCTCCTTGTGGTAGAATAGATATCCATATGAATTCTTTGGATATCCCACAAACTTACACAATACTGATCGCGTCTCGAGTTTGTCCGGATTCTGCTTTTTGACATAGGCCGAACAACCCCAAATCTTAACTTGCATAAGAGATGGTCTCTTCCCATGCCATATTTCATATGGTGTGGTAGACACGGTTTTGGTTGGAACCCTGTTCAATAGAAACGCTGCAGTCTCCAATGCATGCCCCCAAAATGAGACAGGTAACTCAGCATCACTCATCATGGAACGAACCATATCTAATAGGGTCCAATTTCGACGTTCTGACACGCCGTTGTGCTGTGGTGTGTAAGGAGGAGTGAGCTTAGAGAGAATCCCATTCTCTTTTAGAAAGTCTGCGAACTCTGTACTGAGATACTCTCCACCTCGATTTGATCGAAGCATCTTGATACTCAATCCGATTTGCTTTTCTACTTCAAGTTTGTACTCGGTGAATTTCTCGAAGGCTTCAGACTTATACTTTAGTAAAAACACATGACCGAATCTTGAGAAATCATCAGTAAAAGTTATGAAATAAGAAAAACCGCCTTTAACCTGTGTAGACATTGGCCCACATACATCACTATGTATGAGGCCTAAGAGCTCAGCAGCTCTTTCTCCGTGTCCTGTAAACGGAGTTTTGGCCATTTTATCCTTTATACAAGACTGGCAAGTCGCATAAGATTTATATTCAAAGGGTTTTAAATATCCATCTTTATGTAGCTTGTTTAGTCTTGTTTCGCTAATATGACCAAGTCTACAGTGCCAAAGAAAAGCTTCATTTATTTCTGAAAATTTTCTTTTATTAGTGTGTTGTATGCTGAAAACTGTATGTTGATTTAGGACGTATATCCCGTTATTAAGTGTACCATACCCAACCAACATTTAATTTAGATTAATGTTCATAACATTATTCTGAAATACAAAATTATATCCTTCATTATCTAACAAAAAAACGGATATTATATTACAAAGCATACTGGGTACATAATAACATGGGTTCAAGACCAATATACACCATGATGGCAACTCCAGGCGATACTCTCCCACTGAAACCGTATGTAAATTTGAACCATTTCCAATCCGGAGGGTATGGTCACCTGTTTTCAAAACTTTGCTATTTCTCAGACCCTACATGGAATTGTAAATGTGAGAACCTGAACCGGTATCTAATACCCAGGAAGCAGAGTTTATAGAAAAACAGTTTTCTGTCACAAACACACCTGAATCGGAAGTATCACCATACTTCTTCTTTTTGAGATCCAAGTACTCGGTGCAATTGCGCTTCCAGTGTCCCGCTTTGTGGCAGTGATAACATTCTCCTTTCTCCGATTCCCCAGCCATGGACTTGTCTTTCCCCTTTGCCTTTTAAACTCCACCTCTAGGTTTGGTAGGTTTCTTCTTCATCTTTCCTTGGCCTTGGCCTTCAGGCGAGAGGAGGAAGATGGCCCAGCAATCAAAGCAGGAGTCTTCACTGACTTGAGCGTGCTCTCTGCACTTCTCAACATATTGAGAAGTTCAGGTAGTGACTTCTCCATGTTGTGCATGTTGAAGTTAATTACAAATTGAGCAAGGACAGGGGGGAGACTGTAAAACAATATCAATATTTTGTTCGTTCTTCATTGTCCATCCGAGGTCCTCAAGCTCTTCTATAAGAGCTATCATCTTCAGAACATGGTCACCTACTGGTGTGCTAGGAGCCATCCGCATCTGAAACAACTTTCTAGATACTTCGTATCATAGGACACGGGATTGCTCTCCATACAACTCTTTTGTATGGAGAAAAATGGATTGGACATCCATCTGCTCGTGCTACTTTTGATGTGTGTTATCCATCGATGCAAGCGCGAGGCATTTGGCCGTGGCACAGTCAGCATCCCATGTCTTGCGGACTTCTCTATTCGCAACTGAAGATTTAGGACCTGGGACGAGCGGGGCTGGAGCCGTAAGGACATATGATACCTTATCATAAGTCAAGGCAATATTAATGTTCCTCAGCCAGTCTTTATAATTGGTCCCATTCAGTTTATTTTTCTCTAGTAGAAACTTAAGTCCTGTCATTGGTATCTGCCATTAAGAGAGAGAAAATAATACACTCAGCGAAATCTCTTGCAAAGATCAGATTGGTTATTATCTTATCTAATCGATGTCTCTCACTGCTTTTATCAAATCTCCCTTCAAATCTTAAAAGGAAAACTAGTCAGGATTAATTACATTCTATAATTTCGCTAACCGTTCAGCCAGGCCAGTGTCGGTACTTGAGGGAGGTTCCCCGTGCTTTCGCACGGACCTAATTAAAATAAACCTCATGTTCCCAGAGGCGTAGTCCCGTTAACACCTTTCTAGACACCTAATGGGTTATCTAATTGTAAAGTGCAAAACTCTACTGGAAGCAACTCTTGCTCATAGTGGGATCGGGATCCAACCATCATATGGAAGGTATGCAATCTCATTGCAAATTTCAACTCTTGAAATTCCCGATATGGTTTTTACGCCTAGCACTCATGACCTTGACTATGGTCAGCAAATCACAAGCACTAGTCAAGTTCAACCCGTCATTTCTTGATTAATTAGACCCATTCACGTGACCCTTGGCTAAGGTCAACAAAGTCATATGCCTGTCCTAATTAATCACATCAAATGTTGTGTAGGAAGACATCACTTAGCTACCGTACACTATGCCTTGGCTAAGGTCACCAAACGTAGCATGAATACTAAGTACTCTACTTCCTAAAATGACGGAGGGCTGCAGATGGTTTTTAAGAAAACCTTTAACGCTTTGAACTTGATATCATTGTAGAATCATATGGTTTTCAAAAGGAGTGGCTTAGGCTGCGCAATTTTGAAATGTAGCTTTTTCGTAAAAAGCCGAGTGGGTTTGAAATCTAATTCTACAATATCTTTTAGGTTTATTTTTTCTTACATTAATTATATTAATGTAGTCCCATCATTTAAGTCCTTAAGCCATCATAGAAAACAAACGAAAATAGAACGTACACTTATGTCATTCGCATTCGCCACAATATCTCGTTATACACCGTTATGTTACTTAACTAACGACATAACGGGACGGGACTAGCGCGTATGTAAAACATAAGTAACGCTTATTATATATCATATATATAATAATACCATTCGTCTCAACATATAAACCAATCTCATCACAGAATATGAACAACAGAAGCATATATATGAACATATAGGATATACTAGGATTTCCGTATTTTGTATTTAGCCAACGATAGAAAATACGGATTCCACGGTCGTGATGAATAGCCAATCCCACACCCTAGACCCCTACGAGAGGGACAGCAACCTTACCAACTCTAGAGTTAGGAGACCCAGTCCCGATTCCTCGAGATGGTCTCCTACTAGACTCTAGAATCCGGTCACTTGTGCTCCCCACCTTGGGTCTATTCTAATACGGAAAAGAAAATAATATACATCAAGATAACATCATCCTCAACCCGGATGTGCCCCAAATAAAAGATTATTACATATAAATGAATTTTACATGAATGAAAAGAAAAACTCCCCTCTCACATAAAACCCTCGGCCACATAGTCACAAATTCGTCGTTCGGGTATAATTCGGCGAGGTATAAAATTCGGATTCGGAAAACTATTCGGAAAAAAATTGGCAGGTATTCAGGAAAGATTCGGTAAGTGTTCGGGAAATGTTCAGGAAGGATTTCGAGCAAGAAATTAATATATAAGACGCTAGGTTTTGATTTTGTGAATTATTTGCTGTTTTTAGAATTATTCGTTGTTTTTTCACATAATTCGGGAATAATTCGCGAATTATTCGGCCCGCCGATTAATTCGGCGATTAAGTCTGCTGATAAAAAATTCACGAATTATTCGCGAATTCGGCGAATAATTTGCGAATTATGTGACTATGCCCGGCCATTCAATCACGATGATCCTATATATCATATCACAGCAACACATAACATCACATGTCATCAACGTAAGCAAGTATGCGTACCCCAATTACCGTTGACATATAGCAACGAAACTGGTGACACACATACTACACTTACGGTCGCAGAATAAGTATCATATAAATCTAGGCGGTGTTAAACCATTTGATCGATCGATCAATGACCCAAAAATCCATAGAGAAGCTCAATATCTGAGCAGTATTAAAATTACCCAGAAGCATGCCACAGTACCTTTGGACCAACCGTAGAAGGGCCAATCCGTGCCTCACAAATGGAGCCGCGAAACCGCAGCGGAAGGCACCCTTCTGCTGCGGTTCCGCTGTCATTTAATCGAGTTAGGGTATCGTTCTTCTAGAGGGTTCATAGAATTACCTGCATGTTTTTCTGAATATTTTAATGTGAAAAATTCCAACGTTTTGAAAAATTTCCAGAAAAGGATTTTCCGGGTAATCGATGTTCGTTCGAAATTTTTAACGTCGTCTAGGTTACTCTAAAGCTCTAGCTTAGCTCTGATACCATGTTGGGATTCCTTAGCACCAAGAGTAGGATTTGCTAGCAACACACATGCTACAATTAAAATTTTGGGTGTAATCTTAACCTAGGATCAAACTAGATGTTTAGGGTAACAAAATAGTATTTCATACTATAACAAGAGTTTAACACTAAGTGAAAGTAAATATAACCTTTGTAGACCTCCTTGCTAGACTCCTTGGTTTAACTCGGTGTTTGGATGGGTCCACTTGGGTCCTTCGTTGTCCACGACGATCCACCGCGGAGTACCTTGGCTCAAGCTCCTTGCTTCACTAGAACAAGTAGAAGTGATGCAAAACAACCTAAACTAGTGGGCTAAACTAGTGTAGATTGGTGATGTGGGTTTGGATCTCACTTAAAAATCTTTTCTTTTTATCTCCTTCACTCACTTATGAAGAGATAGTACGGTTTGAGGAAGAAGAAGAAGAAGGAAGAGGCTAAGCAAGCTCAAGATAATTGTTATGCCAAAATAATAAAATGAAAATCAATATATGAGAGAGGGTCACACTCACTCATAACCAAGGTTAGAAAATATCTAGATATTTTGTTAGTTGGTTAAAGATAAGTATAGAGATTAAATCATGATTAAGTGTAGAGATTAAACCATGGTTTAAGTATAGTAATTAAACCATGGTTCAAGTCAAAATCAACAATGGAAGTGTGTAGAAACAAAGCAACCATGATATAATCCTAATTAATTCTTTAATCAATAATCAAAATAAATAAATATCCAAACCTAGTGAGTCTTGCATAGCCAATTCCAATGTATCATCACCATGACACATGTATGCATGCATGTGTGCATTCATATCAACATATGTACATACATACATTCATGTATACAATAAATAAAGAAAAGGTTATAAGTGAAAAGACTAATGATCATTAATATTAAATCAATAATTGATTTAATATACCGGTTATATCACATATGACCCGACCAAAAGATAACGCCAGATTATAACGCGGTATCACATACACGCATTTAATCAGGCATCCGCGAATATCACCATATGCACCCCACATCGTTTCTCCTGAGCTAGGTAACCCCTTTGTGGGCCTTAAGACTCATCAATACGCCGGTAGTAAGCGATGTTCATATCAAACACCCATAAACCGCAAGCGGTCAGCTAAACGTAACGGCCACCCAGGTATTGAGTGAGCAGAAGAAAAACAAGCAAACCTGTCAAAACTCCTGTCGAGCCAACCGGTAACACTTACCGTACAGTCCGGTCTCTTCGTCGGATATGCTGCATATCAAGTCTGGGGATGGCAATGTCGACCCCAATAACTCAATAAGTCATGCCGATGAATGGACTATAACAGATCAAGAAACTACTGATAACACTTATTAGTAAATCTCAACAGTTCTGGTCAGGGACTTACTGATTTAGCCAATCGAGCACAGCGCAATATCAACCCCCAATACCGGGAGAGACGAAACCTCTCCTATCGCTCATTGCCTCCACATGTCTCGGGACTGTACCCAAAAGCCATATGTTTGCACGACTCAGTAGAGCCGTGGTAGGGGTGGAAATCAAGGCACAGTGGGAGAACACATGAGACTCTATGACGATCTCGGGTCTACAAACTAACTTGTACCAGTGTCACCTGAAAACTGCTATCCGACGATAGATATAATACCATATAGGAGTTCTTGGTGTGTCCGTCCAGTGTACCCAATCTCCACTGAGCACCCGTATACAACCTCGGTGTCAAACACCAATTGATGTGGGATCATCCATCGCCCATCTCATGGGTCCAGTATCATATACACTAGTCTGCTCTGGAATATCGATACCCCGTCTCGATACACCAACGACTAGGGATATTTCAGGATATGCTTACAAACTACATATGTCCCACTAATATGATCTGCATCACAATCACAGTAGTCAAGCAAATATTCTCAGGACTTTATCAACATGTACAAATGAATAAAAGTATAATCAAGTGAACATGTCAGATAAAGAGTAACCAGATAGCATACTATCATGTTGAGCAAGAATGTCCTCTGTGTGTAGCATACTATCATGTTGAGCAAGAATGTCCTCTGTGTGTGTCTGTGTGTGTGTGTGTGTGTGTGAATACATCCACTATCATATAATAGTCTCTAGGGCATATATATATCCAACAGAGTGTACTTATTCAACACCCATTGAGGTGTGTGAATGTTGTTCATCTCACTTTGCAACTATTTGTGGAATGCTAGGGATCGAAGAAGAGGAATTGAGAGGCAGTCATTCTCACTACTTGAACCATGTACCTTGCAAAGCTTGTTTTCCCTCTAGATCCATCTCTTAGCTATAATCTCACTCTCTCCATTTCTCATGAGTAATTCATCTAAAAGCAAAACAACCAATCCGTCACCTCCTAGTGAACGGCCCGTTACTTACCAATCTGTTCGCATGGATGATTGTTGCAGTTATTTAAAGGAAAAAACTACACGATTCGTTCTTATTTTGAAAATTCCATTTCAAATCTTAAAGAACGGTAACGCTTTCGAATCATTCATTAAAACACGCGGATTAGCGGGGTTTTGGAATATCAAGTTTAGTTTTTATTTTATGGCAATATGTAGTATTTAATAGGATATTATTTGATTCGGTTACATATTTGATTAAAAAAAAGTTTTGATAGTGATTTGTAATAAGATTATATAGTTTTAGACCTGTGAAAATAGTTTATTTGACCTTTTGAGATTATAGTTTATTTGATTTGATGATATCATATTTGATTAGAAAAGGACTTGGATTAATTAAATTATTTTCTATAACCGTCTAAAAATTTTAACCGTGCTTGGCGGTAACCAGACTGTAAGGTTCAATTTAGAGATCATCTTTATTCATATTCTAGCACTTGTCTTTTGCTCTCCAACGTGGTTTCACTTTAGAACTTTCTTTTTCTAATTTGTTTTCAGTTGTTTGCTTTTTTGGCATAGCATGGATAAATATCGTTTTTGCATTCGAATTTATTGCATTTCTTATTAATAAATTTCGAGTTCTAGCATGTTTTAATTAATAAATTAAATACCAATCAGATTTTATGGTTTTTTATTAATAAAAGATCAAGTTTTTTTCTCACTAGATTTACTCGAGTGTTTATTGTGTATATCTGCCCCACTCCCCAACAACACACACAATCGACTGGAACTATATCTATCATCCACGCTGGTTTTAATTTTTTGCAAGCTAAACATTTTTCATTATCTTTTCTTTGATATAATAAGAAAGTCCTAATTGACCGTTTCACCTGAAACATAATAATAACAAGTACTTTTATGGATTTTGTGATAGGTACCACAGTTTCTTCTTCCTGTTTTTACTCTTATTTGGCAAATAAATTGAGAGTTATTGAATTTGAATTCTAATATACGGGTTGGACAATTGTCATTGTCGGATAATTTTTTGGATTCGGATCCGGACTCAGACTCGGACTTATGTGCTGGATTTGAATTTGGACTTGGACTTACGTGCTTTGATTTGAATTTGGATTCGGATATAAGTGGCGGATTTGGATTTGGGCTCGGATTTATGTGCAAGACTTGGATTTGTAGACTTTTTATATCGACTTATTTGGGTTCTTGCTTAATCGGTTAAACATGGAGAATTTGTTAAAACATGGCACCTGGTGGAAATTGAGTCACCGATTTCCTGTTTTTGTTTGACCTAGAGCAAAATATTGCTGCAATATTCAAGTCCAGTTCAAAGTTAGGTTAACCATTCAGCTAGCTTTCATGTGTTTTTCAAACTCTCTTGCTTTGCATTTTCCTCATTTTGCAGGTTCCTCGCATATGCTGAAGGATGTTAAAGATAATGCATTTTGTTTTATTTAATTATAATAACAAATAATTTGCTAAAAGAAACTTATTTTCGGGTTAATAGCATATAATAACGTTTTATTCTTTACAGCGTTATGACTGTCTATGATCAATCTATTAGCAAATAGTATTTCGGAGATGGTAACTGGTCAAATCATATTTTATCTTCTAAGCCAAAAATGATGATTTTTTTTATTTACTTTCTAAACCGATCAACCGATTTATCAGCGAATAAGCAAATTAGCCAATGATCAAGTCAACTTCTCTCCTCTAATATAGCATACACACAGGCACATCTACTGTTTTAATGCGGAAATGGTTCGAGTCGAATTATCAATTTGATTAACAGGCATATAGCAAGAAATTCTCAGCAGTAGGATCTTCTCATGTCTTTTAACCATCTTTATCTGAAGTCCTTAGGAATCTATGTTTTGCTAAAAAATTTAGGAAAACATTTATTTTAATCTTTGTCTATCATATTAATATATACACAATTCGCACGTGTAGAATAGCTAGAGGTATGTCTGCGGATTCAGATCCTTTTCAATTATTGGAATGGCCAAGTGTTGAATATTTGGTAATACAGGGTGATATTTGCCAACTGGTTTGGCTGCAACAATTGTACCATCACCCGATTCCAGTTCTCTATCTTTCTGTAGCCCATGTAACAGATTACATATATGGGATCCTGATTCGGTATCTCATACCTAGGACGTAGAGCATACTGAGAAATGGTTCTCGGCAATGAACACACCCGAAGAAGATACATCAACATGCACTTTTTTCGTTTAGGCGGCGTGAGAATCCTGCAAATCCCTTATTTTCTTCTCGGACTTATAACAATTATAAGTTAGAGCGGAACCAATGTTCCCCAGCTCTGTATAACAAGCGGGTTCGGTCAATACATCCAAATTATTATCTTGATTAAGGCGTGACATGGTCGCTACCTGGAGAGAGAGAAAGAAGAAAACACTTAGCGTATATTCTTGCAAAATTAGATTGATTATTATTTTATCTAATCAGGATGTCTCCCACAGTTTTTATCAAATCTTCTTTCAAACCCTAAAAGGTAAGACTAGCCGGGATTAGTTACACCCTACAAGTTCGCCAATCTTTCGGCCAGGCCAGTGTCGGTACTTTGAGAGAGGTTCCCCGTGCTTTCGTACGGAACTAATTAAAATAAACCTCGTTTTCTCAGAGGCATAATCCCGTTGACACCTTTCTAGACATCTACTTGATCGGCTAATTGTAAAGTGCAAAACTCTCCCAGGAGTAACTCTTACTCGCAGTGGGTATCGGGAACCAACTATCTCATATAAGGTATGCAATCTCATTGCAAATTTCAACACTTGAAATTCCCGATAATATTTTGCCCCTAGAATCCTATGACCTTGACGGAGGTCAACAAATCATAGGCTGCTAATCAAGTTCAACCCGTACATTTCGTGATTGAATTAAACCCACCGCACAACCCTTGACGGAGGCCAACAAAGTCATACGACTACCCTAATCCAATCGCATCACATGCTTTAGCAGATAAGCACTAAATAGCTACCGCACACTACGTCTTGACGGAGGCCAATAAACGTAACAAAAATACTAAGTAGTACTTATCTGAAATGACGGAGGGCTACGACAGGTTTTTAAGAAAACCTTTTGCGTAATGAACTTGATATCGTTGTGGAATCGGGTGATTTGAAAAGGAGTGGTTTAAGCTCCGCTTTTAAAATCGAGCTTTTCAAAATAAACCGAGTGGGTGCAGCATCTGCTAAAGAGGTCACTCCTGGTGAAGGGATCTCGACTCTTTCCTCATCGAATGAGGTGCTGGATATTCTACAAGGAATACCGCTACGCAAAGTAAGAACTAGAGCTACCAGTTTTGAAAATTTGATTCCACAACATATTGGGTTTCTTTCCTTTTCATTAATCTCATTAATGAAGTCCCATCATTTATGCTTTCTAAGCATCACAGAAAAAAAAAACGAAAATAGAACGTACGCTTATTCCATCCGCATTCGCCACAGTGTCCTGTTATGCACCGTTAGGTTACTTAACTAACGACATAGCGGGACGGGAAAGCGTGGGTGCAAAATATAAGCAGCGGTTATTATATATCATATATATAATAAATACCATTCGTCTCAGCATATAAAGTGATCACATCACAGAATACCAGCAGCAGAAGATAACATATGAAATATTGGATATACTAGGATTTCTGCATTTTAAATTAAGCCAGTAAAAAACACGGATTCCGCAGTCATCATGAATAGCCAAACCCACATCCCTAGACCCCTACGAGAGTGGCAAGCAACCATGCCAATTCTAGAGTTAGGAGACCCGGTCTCAACTCCTTGTGATGGTCTTCCACTGAACTCTAGAACCCGGTTGCTTGTGCTCCCCATCTTGGGTCTATCTTAATACGGAAAAGTAAATAATATACATCAATGGTGACATCATCCTCAATCCGGAAGTGCCCCAATAAAAGAATATTATATACAAGTTTTTACATGAATAAAAATGAAAAACTCTCATCTCATGCTAAACCCCCGGCTATTCAAACACGACGATCCAATATAATATATCACAGCAACACATAACGTCACATGTCATCAACATAAGTAAATATGAGTATCCCAATTATCGTTGACATATAGCAACGAAACCGGCGATACACCACATATTACACTTACGGTCGCAGAAAAGAAAGTAAAAACTACAACAATTGGAATCCGCAACCACCTTAGACATCATAAACCCAAGATATCATATACTTTGGATTTCATGCCTAACCAAATAAATTCCTTAGACATCACATGCCTAACAATTATAAACCCCGCATTTTAGTCTCGATATTGAAAACACTTTTCAATATTAAGTCGGGCAATTCAACAAGATTCCTGACAAGTTGATCGAATGTTCGTCGGAAACTTTAATAGACGGCCGCATCCCCGATGCCGTCGACGAAGTGCACTTAGGCGGAACACCGTGACCGCAAGCATCCGAACGGATGTTTTAGGCAACGGGGTTCTCCTACAGTCAATTGGTCGAGGCTATGGGACGTGGCTATCTAGTAATGTTACCCGGCGAACATTCGCGTACTGTATGAGATTGCGATGGAGTTTTGATCCGAATCAAAACCCCGCGGCAACCAATCAAACGAGACTAAATTGCTAGGTTTACAAAATTCAAATTAGTTTTCACAAAACTAATCGGTGTGGATTCCAAATATTGTTTCACAATCACAGATAGCTAGACGACGTTAAACATTTCGATCGAATCAACAAACACCCAAAATTTCCCAGAGAGCTCAACACTTGAGCACAGTTTGAAAAATACCCAGAACATGCCACAGTACTTATGGACCAATCGTAGAAGGATCGACCCATGCCTCACTCATAGCGCTGCGGAACCGCCGTAAACCCTATGGTATGACTGCGGTTCCGCATCCAAAGAGTCGAGTTTGGGTATCGTTCTTCTAGATGGTCAATAGAATTACCTGCATGATTTTCTGAAGATTTTTAAACAAAAAAATTCCAACTTTTGGAAAATTTCCAGCGAGGGTGAAAATGTAGGGTTTCGATGTTCGTTCGAACTCTTCAACTTCGCCTAGACCACATATTTAAAAACCCGAAACGATGTTAAAATTACGAATACAAAACACTCTGAATTGCCTTTACAAAAAGATAACATCACATGCAATCTTAGTAAAAATAAACAATACCTGAAACACCAAAACCTAGAGCCTGAAACACCAAAGTGAAACGAGCCCAAAACTTGATGGAAAAACCGATGGGGCTGGTTTTTAGAGAGGTTTCGCCGGGTCAAACCCGGTGAAAGTGGCTCGTTTTACTCTGGTGTTCATGCTACATCGCATGTAACACACTGCACCTGTTTATAAAAATTTCAGAGAACTTTTAAAATTCGACAGAAACTATGGATTTTGTTTCGAGCTTTCAGAGTTGTTTTGGTTTCGTAATTCTACTAATATCGTCTAATTCTCTAGCTCGGCTCTGATACCACTGTAGAGTTTCCTAGCACAACAACTGGGTTTCGAAAGGCATCAACCATGCCAATTTATAAATTTTAGCGTACTAAGTAACCCAAACCAAGGATCTAACTAGAGAATTAGACGTAAACAAGTATGTAATCAAACATTACACTAAGTGAATGAGAAATACAACCTTTGTAGACCGGTTCTTCACTTCTAAAGCTCCGTGTAGTAGTCCCTTCGCTCCAAGTAGCGGTCTCTCGGACTCAAGTTGGACTCCACAAGGTGAAAGGAACAAGCTTTCTTGAAGTCTTCGAGGCCGAAAATGATCTACGTCGAGGAGACTCTAACTCAAGCTACCTCTTCACTAATTAGGAATTAGTGAAGCAAACAACCTAAATTAAATGGCTAATCTAGTGTAGATTGATGAAGTAGGAATTTTGCTCACTTTAGAAATATTATTCTCACTAATTTTCTTCACCTCCTAAAAATCTAGAGAGCTCTTGGAGATGAAGAAGAAGATGAAGTGGAGAATAGAATCAATGAGTCTAGCAACCATGGGTGAGAAAATATCATATACTAACTCTTATAGAGACTTAACCATAGCTAATGATAATGGTTGGGTTAATAAATATCTCAAGTAAAACAAAATTAATGGACTAAGTCAATGGTTCCACAAGCTTCAAACCATGACTAATTTCCATCCAATTTTGATTTACTTTAAATAAATAAAACCCCTCATTATCATAAGCATGGTGTGAGTCTCACACACCCATGTAGCATGTAGCAACAAGCATGACACAATAATATATATCACATATATATTAAGTGTGCACAAATAAGAAAAAGAAATGCTTAAGTGAGCTAATATTAGTCAATGTACATCAATATATCAAATATATAATTATTATTAAATTATTAAATCAACACATAACTTAATAATCCGGCTATATCGCATACAACTGACTAATATCATTTGTATCAAGTTATCGAATCAACACTTGATTCGATAACCCGACTATATCACATATAACCAACTGATATCACATATCGCGAGATTAGAATACAGTATCATATACACGTATTAATCTCGGTCCCGAATATATCACATATGTGCTCCTATTTCATTTCGCTTGAGCCAGGAAACCTCTGTGCAGGACTCTAAATACTCGTCAATACGCCGGCAGTAGGTGATGATCATATCAACCACCCATAAGCCGTCAGTGATACTAGCTGGATGTAACGGCTATCCGGGTATTGAGCGATCAGAAGATCAACAAACAAGCCTCATCATACTCCTGTGAATCCAATCAGTAACACTACCGTACAGTCCGGTCTCTTTGTCTGATATGTCGCATATCTCGTATGGGGGTGGTAAACGTAAGACCCCAATAATTCGATAAGTCGTGCCGATGTGAGTCTCATAACGGGTCGAGAAACTACTGATAACACTTACTAGTAAATCTCCGTATCAGCTCTGGCCAGGGATTTCCTGTTATGACCAATCGAGCACAACGCAATATCAACCCCCAATACCGAGAGAGACGAAATCCCGTCCTATCGCTTATTGCCTCCATGTGACTCGGGACTGTACCCAAAAACTACCGTTTTGCACGTTCTCTTGAACGTGGTAAGGCGGAAATTAAAGCACAGTGGGAATCACACAAGACTCTATGACGATCTCGGGTCGACAGACTAACCTGTTCCAGTGTCACCAGAGAACTGCTATCTGACGATATGTATAATACTATCTAGGAGTTCTCGGCGAGTCCGTCCAGTGTACCCAGTCTCCACTGAGCACCCGTATACTATCTCTGATGTTAAACACCAATGGATATGGGATCATCCATCGCCCATCATATGGGTCAAGAAGCGTATACGCTAGTCTACTCTGGAATATCGATGCCCCGTCTCGATACATCCATGAGTAAGAACAATTTAAGGATGAGCTTATGGACTACCATTGCCCCACTAGTATGATCTGCATTATAATCCTGGTAGTCAAGTATGCATCCTAAGGGTTTTACCAACATATAACAGAAAGAAAATATAAAAATACAAACATACATGTTAAGATAAAGAGCAACCAGATTGTATACTATCATGTCGAGTAAGAAATTCCTCTCTATATATGTCCAAGCATCCACTATAATATACAATCATGTACAATAATGGCCTCTAGGGCATACATATAACTAACAGGGAGTTCATATCGTATCATTGCATTATATAACTCTCGTTCTTTATCATTTTATATATAAATAAATGGTTTTAACCCCTCTGCTCATCCTAAACAGATCATAGGTACAAAAGATCAAAAGTCGCGTTTTCGAACTAAAACTGAAAAATTCTGAGTCGTTATGAATATGCTCTCCGTCCAAGATTTTCAAAGTGCTCTAAAAATATTTTAGACAACAGAAATGGGACCCGGAAGAAGATACAAGATATGGGTTTCAAGTCGACGCCATAATTCAAAGGTGCAACCGTGGATCTGCGGCTTATTGAATTGAAGTAACCGTGATTAGTGGTTCGACTTGCGCTTCAGGCTTTCGAATTTGGGCCCACGGTTCATTATTGCAAGAGCGCCCAAAAAGCTATTCATAACCGACTTTTGAGATCTATAAATAGATGCGAACAGAGGGGGGAAATTCTGCTTTCATTTTATTATGAATTAGATTAGAATTAGGGAATTCTCCCATCTACTTGCTTGCTTCACCATAGCATCCAAACTAGAAGATGGAGTTTAGCTATGTTAGATTAGCCTCTTTCATAATTAGATTATAGATCCATTCTAAATTGTGGTTGAATTCTTAATTAGAAATAGAATTTATTGCTTTCTTCATTAATTGTGATGTGATTTGGAAATTTGATTGTAAGTGTTTGCGAGACTTGTTTGGAATAGATTAGATGTTATTTTCATTGATCCATCTTTTTGTGTTTTTTTTCTCTTTTTCTTCAATGCTGTATGTGAGTAGTCCTTTACTTTCATATGGGAAGAAAGGGTTGTGGTGAGGATGGTTCTTGTTCCTCTGCTACTCTCTTTGATCTAAATTTATTAATGATGGACTCTAACTCTAGCTATTCAAAATCACTTGATTTTGGCATTATTACTCTATAGTCCGAGCCAAGAGTGGCGAGGCTAATATATTTCGTGACCTAAGAAAGTAGAATTTATGCCAAGCTAATGTTTGGAGGTTGACTACAAACATAAGAAATGGAATGACGATGGATCCTAGGCGATGGATCCTAGACGATGGATGTTGCATATGATAGGCTACGCCTTCTCTAGCAAGCTATTCCGTTTAGACCATAATCCACATCTTTTTTGGTTGAAGTTGGCATCATCATGAACCCCTAATATAATTGCTAAGATTGATGATCATGTTAAGACGGATTGATAACCCGATCTTAACTTTCCACAAGCAATTGGTTAGGATCAATAACCTAGCAAGAAGCAAAGTTAAGACTGTGATGTTGAGTGTGTTAGGATTCCTAAGCACCAAGAGTAGGGTTTGATAGCAACACACATGCTACAATTAAAATTTTGGGTGCTAAGTAATCTTAACCTAGAATCAAACTAGATGTTTAGGGTAACAAAATAGTATTTCATACTATAACAAGAGTCTAACACCAAGTGAAAGTAAATACAACCTTTGTAGACCCCCTTGCTAGACTCCTTGGTTCAACTCGGTGTTTGGACGGGTCCGCTTGAGTCCTTCGTTGTCCACGACGATCCACCGCGGAGTACCTTGGCTCAAGCTCCTTACTTCACTAGAACAAGTAGAAGTGATGCAAAACAACCTAAACTAGTGGGCTAAACTGGTGTAGATTGGCGATGTGGGTTTGGATCTCACTTAAAAATCTTTTCTTTTTATCTCCTTCACTCACTTTTGAAGAGATAGTAAGGTTTGAGGAAGAAAAAGAAGGAAGAGGCTAAGCAAGCTCAAGATAATTGTTATGCCAAAATAATAAAATGAAAATCAATATACAAGAGAGGGTCACACTCACTCATGACCAAGGTTAGAAATATCTAGATATTTTGTTAGTTGGTTAAAGAATAAGTGTAGAGATTAAATCATGGTTAAGTGTAGAGATTAAACCATGGTTTAAGTATAGTAATTAAACCATGGTTCAAGTCAAAGTCAACAATGGAAGTGTGTAGAAACAAAGCAACCATGATATAATCCTAATTAATTCTTTAATCAATAATCAAAATAAATAAATATCCAAACCTAGTGAGTCTTGCATAGCCAATTCCAATGTATCATCACCATGACACATGTATGCATGCATGTGTGCATTCATATCAACATATGTACATACATACATTCATGTATACAATAAATAAAGAAAAGGTTATAAGTGAAAAGACTAATGGCCATTAATATTAATTCAACAATTGATTTAATATACCGGTCATATCACATACGACCCGACCAAAAGATAACGCCAGATTATAACGCGGTATCACATACACGCATTTAATCAGGCATCCGCGCATATCACCATATGCACCCCCACATCGTTTCGCCTCAGCTAGGTAACCCCTTTGTGGGACTCTAAGACTCGTCAATACGCCGGCAGTAAGCGATGATCATATCAAACACGCACAAGCCGTAAGCGGTCAGCTAAACGTAACGGTCACCCGGGTATTGAGCGAGCAGAAGAAAAACAAGCAAATCTGTCAAAACTCCTGTCGAGCCAACCGGTAACACTTACCGTACAGTCTGGTCTCTTCGTCGGATATATTGCATATCAAGTCTGGGGATGGCAATGTCGACCCCAATAACTCAATAAGTCATGCCGATGAATGGACTATAACAGATCGAGAAACTACTGATAACACTTATCAGTAAATCTCAACAGCCCTGGCCAGGGACTTACCGATATAGCCAATCGAGCACAGCGCAACATCAACCCCTAATACCGGGAGAGACGAAACCTCTCCTATCGCTCATTGCCTCCACATGTCTCTGGACTGTACCCAAAAGCCACATGTTTGCACGACTCAGTAGAGTCGTGGTTGGGTGGAAATCAAAGCACAGTGGGAGAACACATAGGACTCTATGATGATCTCGGGTCTACAGACTAACCTGTACCAGTGTCACCTGAGAACTGCTATCCGACGATAGATATAATGCCATATAGGAGTTCTTGGCGAGTCCGTCCAGTGTACCCAGTCTCCACTGAGCACGCGTATACAATCTCGGTGTCAAACACCAATGGATGTGGAATTATCCATCGCCCATCTCATGGGTCTAGTATCATATACGCTAGTCTACTCTGGAATATCGATACTCCGTCTCGATACATCAACGACTAGGGACATTTCAGGATATGCTTATAAACTAAATATGTCCCACTAGTATGACCCGCATCGCAATCACAGTAGTCAAGCAAATATACTCAGGGCTTTATCAACATGTACAAATGAATAAAAGTATGATCAAGTGAACATGTCAGATAAAGAGTAACCGGATAGCATACTATCATGTCGAGCAAGAATATCCTCTGTATATATATACATGTATAAATACATCCACTATCATATAATGGTCTCTAGGGCATACATATATCCAACAGAGTGTGCTTATTCAACACCCGTTGAGGTTTGTGAATGTTGTTCATCTCACTTTGCAACTATTTGTGGAATGCTAGGGATCGAAGAAGAGGAATTGAGAGGCAGCCATTCTCACTACTTCAACCATGTCCCTAGCAAGCTCGTTTTCCCTCTAGATCCATATCTTAGCTATAATCTCACTCTCTCCATTTCTCATGAGTAATTCATCTAAAAGCAAAACAACCAGTCCGTCACCTCCTAGTGAACGACCCGTTACTTACCAATCTGTCTGCAAGGATGTTTGTTGCAGTTATTTTAAAAAAAAACTATACGATTCGTTCTTATTTTGAAAATTCCATTTCAAATCTTAAAGAACGGTAACGCTTTCAATCATTCATTAAAACACGCGGATTAGCGGGGTTTTGGAATATCAAGTTTAGTTTTTATTTTATTGCGATATGCAGTATTTAATAGGATATTATTTGATTTGGTTAGATATTTGATTAAAAAAATGTTTTGATAGATTTCATTAGTGATTTGTAATAAGATTATATAGTTTTAGACCTGTGAAAATAGTTTATTTGTCTTTTGCTCTCCACGTTCTTTCACTTTAGAATTTTTTTTTTCTAATTTGTTTTCAGTTGTTTGCTTTCGGCATAGCATACCATGGATGAATATCCTTCTAGGGATGGATTGTGCACCAGGATTTATTGCATTTCTTATTAATAAATTTCGAGTTTTACCGTATTTTAATTAATAAATTAAATACCAATCAGATTTTATGGTTTTTTATTAATAAAAAATCAAGTTTTCTTCTCACTAGATTTACTCGAGTGTTTATTGCGTCTCTGCAGAACAATATCTGCCCCACTCCCCAACAACACACACAATCATCTTGACCGATATCTATCATCCACGCTGGTTTTAATTTTTTGCAAGCTAAACTTTTTTCATTACCTTTTCTTTGATATAATAAGAAAGTCCAAATTGACCGTTTCACCTGAAATATAATAATAACAAGTACTTTTATGGATTTTGTGATAGGCACCACAGTTTCTTCTTCCTCTTTTTACTCTTATTTGGTTTGAGACAAATAAATTGCTAAGGGGGAGTTATTGAATTTGAATTCTAATATACGGATTGGACAATTATCATTGTCGGATAATTTTTTGGATTCGGATCCGGACTTTGACTCGGACTTATGTGCTGGATTTGGATTTGGACTCGGACTTACGTGCTTTGATTTGTATTTGGACTCGGATATATGTGGCGGATTTGGATTTGGGCTCGGATTTATGTGCAAGACTTGGATTTGGAGACTTTTTATATACTTATTTGTGTTCTTGCGTAATCTGTTAAACATGGAGAATTTGTTAAAACATGGCGCCTGTTGGAAATCGAGTCACCGATTTCCTGTTTTTGTTTGACTTGGAGCAAAATATTGCTGCAATATTCAAGTCCAGTTCAAAGTTAGGTTAACCATTCAGCTCGCATTCATGTATTTTTCAAACTCTTTTGCTTTGCATTTTCCTCATTTTGTAGGTTCCTCGCATACGCTGAAGGATGTTAAAGATAATACATTTTGTTTTATTTAATTATAATAACAAATAATTTGCTAAAAGACACTTATTTTCGGGTTAATAGCATATAATAACGTTTTATTCTATACAACGTTATGACTGTTCATGATTAGTCTGTTAGCAAATAGTATTTTGGAGATGATAACTGGTCAAATCATATTTTATCTTCTAAGCCACAAAGAATGATTTTTTTTTTATTTACTTTCTCAACCGATCAACCGATTTATCAGCGATTAAGCAAATTAGCCAATGATCAAGTCAACTCCTCTCTTCTAATATAGCATACACACATGCACATTTACTGTGTTAATGCGGAAATGGTTCGAGTCGAAATTATCAATTTGATCAATAGGCATATAGCAAGAAATTCTCAGCAGTAGGATCTTCTCATGTCTTTTAACCATCTTTATCTGAAGTCGTTAGGAATCTATGTTTTGCTAAAAAATTTAGGAAAACATTTATTTTAATCTTTGTCTATCATATTAATATATACACAATTCGCACGTGTAGAATAACTAGAGGTATGTCTGCGGATTCAGATCCTTTTCAATTATTGGAATGGCCATGTGTTGAATATTAGCCGTCCTTTTTTTGGACGGTGTAGATGCATAGAAATTGTCAATAAAAAATATTAAAAGCAACCAATAAATTGTGAGCCCATTTTTTACAGCAAACTTCGTTCTTTTCATTTTTTTGAGAGAGGTAGATGTATCCGCCACTAAAATTTTGCATACATTATTTAATGAATTATTTTTTAATTAATCAAATTATTAGTTAATTAAGAAATCTGATGACTTTCTCTTTAGAAATATGAATGGATCAAGAACCATGGTAAACAGGGTTGCGTTAATATTACCGTATTTATATTCGATTTCTGGTTTCGGATACGGATACTGATATGGTTTGATAAAAAAAATACCCATATCCATATTTGACAAAATCAGATACGGATATGGATCGGACATGAGATAACCGTATTTATATTCGATTTCTGGTTTCGGATACGGATACTGATATGGTTTGATAAAAAATACCCATATCTATATTTGACAAAATCAGATACGGATATGGATCGGACATGAGATAAATGAATACAGGGATGAATCATATATTGATAAATAAATATTTAAAATATAATATAAGTGAATGCGAAGTGAATTATGCATGTGACCGATGCATACCACAAAAAAATTGAGTACAATTTAAATATGAACGCTTAAAATATTTGAAACAAATGAACATGCGCGTAGCAGAAATTTTTAACAAATAATTATACATATATATTGTCATATTATGTTTATTTTAAAATAAAAATAATAAAATAATATGTTAAATAATATTTCAAATGCATAATTTATAATACATATAAAATAAATAAACTAATATATTATTTAATTTTAATTTTACTATAAAAATATTAATTAACTAAACATAAAAACATTAGAAATTTAGTTTAAAATGTTGTATTTAACTAAACATATCGACGGATATCCATATCCGAATTCTGATATCCGGATATCCGAAACCTTATCCAAATTTTTTGAAAATATCCATATCCGTATCCGTATCCGAATAGATCCAAAAATATATATCTGTATCTGTATCCGAACGGATCTGAAATTTCATATCAGTATTCAAAAATATCTGTAACTGGATAAATATCCGAATATCAGAATCCGGATGCAAACCCTTGGTGAACCCTGTATATCTTTAATAATTATCTGAATCATCATTTCACCGTTTCAAATAATAATTTTAATTCAAATTACTCAAAATTTACATGGAAGAAGACATTTTAGTGATTTAGCTATTTTTAAAGACGTAATTTTTAGGGCAAAAAATGTTCAAACGATTCTTAATATGACCAAGAAAAATTGATCTTGCCTATTTAATATAAAGATTATATAACAAAAACTAAGAGTTATTTTCTTTGAAGATCAAGTTCCTTAATTAATGGAAGGATTAATCATAAAGTAATCCAAAAATTTGTAAATGATTTGCACTATACAAATCCTTGCATACTGGTTTTTTACTTTGATTTGTATTTTTGATATCATTTTAATTGACAGTGTACACAATAATTATTAATCCATGTGCATATGCACCGGACAAATGAATGAACGACTAAATATTCAACGCTTGGACTTTTGCATTAATTAAATTTACTCATGTTTCGTGATGGAATAGGGTATAAACAACATTATCATAAAGCATCCACACCTACACATTTACGCAGCGGTATTTTCTTTAAGTTTATTGGTAATTGAATATTATCTGAAGCAATAGATATTAAACTATCTTAAAAGCTATGATACGTTCTAAAATGGGAGAAATTATTTGATTCACCGAGTGCAATGCTCCGAGACAGGAGAGAAAAAGGCTGAGATTTTTCGGACAGCTTTCAAACAAATTTGCGGCGTCCATGTGTTGATTTCTTTCTTTTTTTATGACCGGGCATAACGCAACTCATCATCCTAACAAGTCTGAATCCGAAAATCCATGAGCTATCTCCGAGCCAAGAGTGCTCGCCCCTCAATGGAGTCATCTAGTACCCAGCCTCCAAGAAGAGAGCCAATCACTATGTGTACCTACACACGTGCATTACACTTGCAAAAAAATATTATATGAAATAAATGTCACTTCCAAATTAAATTATATCTCATATCTTGATGAGTGCTGATTATTATTAGTTAGGAAAGAGAAAAATAGAAAGTCACAAGACTCACAACAGTATAATAATCTGCTCGTGGGAATGCGTTTGTCATGGGGGTGCCATTTTCGTTATTATTCATAAACAAAGCGTTTCTTTCTTTGTTGTTATATGAAGAGGGCGGTGCCGGTTGCAGCAACCGAAAGCGATATTCCCAGCGGGAAAGCCACACGTGGAGAATGAATATGATTCCTTTTTTATTTCCATCCAACATAGAATTCTAAATTACAAAGTTGGTCCATTTTGAGCCCTCGGTTTTATTTTTTGGGGGAACTGGCCTGCACCCAAGCACCACGTCCACGCACACGGCACATACAAGCACACAGCACACATGTACCCAGGAAACCCACGTACTTGTCCCGAAAACGTTAATTTGTGGACACTTATCCTTCCGGGGTTCGAACCCCGCATTCTTCCCTAGAAGGGAATGCGACATACCAACTGAGTTATTGCTCATTGGTGACAACCCTATCCATCCCTCCAAAAAATAAAATAAAATAAAATAAAAAAATCTTTACCTTTGATTCTGTCACGCCCCGCTTCCCAAAATACGGAATACGAAGGGTTGACAAGGCCAGCCATACTTCTACGGTCGAGGAAAATATCCTGCCGTAGTCACACTTCGGCTTCTAGCTTTATGTGGTAAACAATAAATAATGCGCAGGTAATGAAAAATGCAGTAACTGAAACAAAACGATATAACGAACTGATCAGATGGGAAACAAAAGGGTATAACTCTGGATAGCAAATCAAGATGTCTGTAATGCACATCTAGTCATGGTCCAGGCTAAATCCTCTTCTCATACTGAGCATGCATACTCAGGTCGTCAGAGCGACACAATAGCAATATAATATATAAATCCAAGTGACAACCCTAACAGTGATAATAAATATATATAACAGTAAATCAATGACGGTATAGGTATGAACATGCAGTAATCAATGCAGTGGAACAGTAAAAGCAGTAAAATGATATGCCAAGTATGTCAACACAGTAAGTATGTATATCGATTCTATCATCCCTATCAGTCTCTAAATCTCACTGTACAGGTCACTAGGCCTATCGTCAGTCCAAGTGTGAGAGTCAACCACTCGCGAGTGTCCTCCACCCCAAGGGTAGAACCCAAGGGCAAGGGACCACGGGCCCAACATGTAACTCACGGTAATAATCATGTACCCTGTAAATCTCCATATATCTCCATATATATAAGCCGGTAAGGGACTCCCAAGATTCTGTTGAACTCACACTCGACTACCCCACACCCCGTAGTCCACATCAAACGCTAACCATAACCTTAAATACTAATCGGTCTGTGACAAGTCTGTGCGAGAACTGGAGGCAGGACCTCCATCAAGCACATCCCGACTAATATCTAAGATAAATGGCAGTGTCCGGTGCCCTATCTGTGACATCCATGCAAGAGTTTCCATAAGTGTCTCATACCACTTATAGTCGTACGCACACGCGTCCCACAGACGTCGACAATGCAATAGAATAATAACGTTCACTGATTGTGTACAAGTACGTGTCACTTTCACTTATTCACTTATACACGAACACTAACGTACTTGCCACAATCATCACTAATACCTAACACTGGGTATTGCACGTTATTGCTAGGTTATCAATGCAGTGACATGTGTATGATATGATGCGTAAACAGTATGTAAAGCATGATTAGAATGTTATGAATCAGTAATCCACCACTTGCATAATTTATCATAAATCATACGGTTACAGTTTAGTGAAACGATGAATGGGGAATAAATAGTATGTTCAGTTATCTATCCAGCGAATTTGCTTTCGTGCCAATCGGGTTTCAGGATCACTAATTATAGCCATTTCATTTTAAGCGTTCACGGCTGGAAATCCGGTTTCAGAATCGGAAGTCCGTTTCGTAACGCATTTTAATCCCAGTTGGGATCAAAATTTAGCAACGCTACAGTTGAATGAAATCTAGGGTTTCCAATAAGGTTTTCAACTCAACAGACGGATCTTCAATCGCGTCTGTACGTCAGGAGATATACATTGTTCAATACTAGTATGTCAATTCTGATTCTGTTTGGACTGTTATACATCCCGATCTTTTAAATTACAGATAAAATAGAAAACGATGACTAAACAGAATGAAATCACTTTTGTTATCTATCTAACAGTTTCACCTTTAATAAACTGTGGAGTTCCGCAGGCTACGAGTTAAGGAAACGAGGTGGTACCCATTACGGAACAGCACATATTAAACAGAGTCGCTCTAGACTGCAGTCCAGAGTCGTACTCCGATCCACATATCGTCACAGTGTAAGTGCAGAAACAATTAGAAACTTGCATAGGGTTATAGTTCGTCGAGTCGGCTTCGATTTAAGCCCTCGAACACATCATTCCATTATGTACATAATTTATGATGATTTTAACGATTTTCAGATACCAGAAATTTTTAGTTTTACAGGCAAACTTGGGGGTAGTCGTTTTAGTCGTTAATAGTCGTATTATCCAGTGAAATTTATACAGGATATTCATCACTACAAGGGCCAGGATAGACAATCTAATTCCGTTAAATTAGACAAGTATTTTCATTGGGAACACACATCGAACAGGTTTGGCTCATAATCGATCTGAAATTGTAAATTTGTGAGCTATGTAATTTAAATTTGTAACTTGAATATATAGCATGTAGCAAGTAAATTACTTGCCTGACGGCGTATTGAAGACGATACGGCAGTGACACGGCAACAGCGGTGATCTACGACAACGGAAACGACACGATCACGACGCAAGCGCGGCTAGACACGACACGGCAACTCGACCTCGGCTCAAGCTTGGCACGGTCTTGACGGCTTGGCAGTGGCAGCTACGGCTCGAGTGGTCGTTGGTTGGTAAAAAGGGGGCGAGATCATCGGAGGTGTTGGGGTCGGCCAGAGCAGTCAGAGGTGGTGGCCGGAACTTGAGTTGGGTTTTGGTGAGGATGCAGTTGGTGAGGGGGTGTGCAGGTGAGGGTGCTCGGGGAAGGGGGTGGCCGGTGATGGGTGAGATTGAAGGGGAAAAGAGATGGAGGAGGGCTCGGTGGTCGGAGTTGTAGAGGGTGTTGATGGTGGGTTCTGAGAGGTGCCGGCGGCGATGGGTGCAAAGGGGGTCGGTTGCGGGTAATGGAGTCGACGATGGAGAAAGCTAAGGATGTAGCCGAGGGGTCTCGGACCAGGTACTTCCGGCGAGGGTTTAGGAGAGGTGCTCGGGGCTATGGTGAGGTAGGGAGTTGATCGGGGTTGAGGGTATGGGCTTGGTGTTGGGCTGCGGTTGGTGGGTTCAGCGACAGGATGAAGTCGGAGATGGTGATGGGGTTAGAAGTAGTAGATGAAGAAGAAGTTGAAGGCGGGTCGCAGGAGGTGGGTCTCGGGGTGAGGGGAAAATTGCCGGCGGTGGGGTGTGACACGCTGACGTGGGGCGCGGGTTCGAGGGAGAATGAGAGAGAAAACGAGAGAGAGAGAAATAGAGAGAGTGGGGAGAGGGTGTAAGGGAGATCGGGCGACGAGATTAGGGAGGGGAGTGCGAGGGGGTAACGTCGCAGGCGTGAGCGTGGGCGACGGAGGTGGAACGGGCGCGCGGGAAGGGCGGAAAAGGAGAGAGCCGTTGGAGGAAGAAGGGTAAGTGGGCCGGGTCGGGTTGAAGCGCGGGAGCGGGGGAGTTGAATGGGCCGGGCTAGTGAAGATTTAATTAAAAATGGATTTCCATTTATTTGTACATGGGCTCGGGAAAGATTATGGGCTGAGGAAAAGTTTGGGTTTGATTTCTGAGAAAAGAAAATATGGGAGTTGGGCTGGGTTTTGAATTTAAATCCCATTTAACTTTTCGTGGGCTGAGGGAAAGAATGTGGGCTGGAGAATTTAAGCTGAGGAAATGAATCTGGAACATGGAAATGGGCTGGGGGATTTTAGATTAAAGAAAAATGTGATTAAGCATGGACTTGGGTTTATGGTTTAGGATAAATAATTAGAACTAAGGTTTGGGTTCAGGGACTGACTTTAGTCGGAAAAATATGCATAAGATTTGTTTTGGGTTTAATTTCAATAAAAGGAAAACGGCTGAGGAATTGGTGCGAGGCTGAGGGAAAATAAAGACAATAAATTTTCTTTAAGAAAGGGAAAGGGCTGGGCTCAAATAATCTTAATTTAGAATGGGAAGAGGCAACAGCTGGGCCGGAGGAAATGAAAGGTAAGGTCTGGGTTTAATGAGATTTTGAAAATAAGTAAATAATTATAAATAAATTTTATAGGTATAAAGAAGTATAATTATTGGTATAAAAGGGACTGGGTATTACAGATTCAATAGTTGCTCTTTCTTTATTATCTAAACCCTGAAGAGATGACTTATATATTTGCATTGAAATTGAAGAGATGACTTGTATAATTGTATTGGAAATTTATGAGTTTTCTACTGATTGTATTGATTGATTATTTTTGCTTATTTGAAATTTAAGTTGTTATTGAAAAAATCATGTAAGCTGTTCTTTTCTAGGTACTTTTTTTTTCCCATAAGAGATGCAGCATTTTATGATGCTTTTATGTCACGTCCCGCTTCCCAAAATACGGAATACGAGAGATGTCTAGGCCGGCCATACTCCTGCGGTCAGGAAATAATTCCGCCGTAGTCATAATTCGGCTTCTAGCATTATATGGTAATCAGTAAACACAACACGAGAGTAAAGCAAATTACAGCTCATAACTTTATTACATTTAATCAAGAGTGTTCAAGATACAATTATTTGCATGAAAGAAACAACTGACCAAAGAAATAACAATATCCTTATTGCAAGTAGAAGGCGATAGCGCTAGTGTCGCGGTCTAAATCTCCGCGATCTCGAATGACATGTCATGCTTCTGAGATGGGTCCACTTCGTCCTCTGAGCATGCACACTCAGGTCGTCATGGAGACATATATAGTAACATATATATAGCGTGTGTACTATTATATTAAACATGAAATGAACGACAGAATACAGTAGCATGAGTATATGGAATACCAAGTGAATATGAACAGTATGATATATGTATCATGTCAGCAATCCATGCAATGTGTATGTCATTACCTATCAGTCACCAAGTCAAATAAAATCAATCGGTGGAAAAGAATACTCGTGTTTAACAAGGGTCTCGTACATGCCAGAGACCACGGTCCACTATTGCTCGAGACATAACCCTGCAGCCATGCCGCTGGGCCCACGACCTAATGTATGTATATCGATAATATCGAATGATCATCCTCTAAGTCACTATACCTTGCTAAATACGAGTTCGATTCCACATTGATTTCCCCAGGTTACAATAACTATATGTATAGGGCTAGTTGTATATAAGTACGCGCCAAAATCATGATTTATTTCACTTTTCACTGCACTGTTCACTTTCATGAATCAATCACTTATCTCTGGCGTACTTGACACAACCAATCCAATACCACTCACGTTCGACAATGCGAAGTTTGCTATGAATCACTAAGGACGTTCTCCGTCACTAAAGATGTCACGGTCGGATAAATATGAGAATGATGCCATATAACAAGTTAAGTACGATATGAAACACAACGTGCATTACGAGTTCAGAAAAACATATTAAATCATTTGATCATAATTAGGCAAAATGATACAAAAGAGACAGTAAGTAAACTTAAACAACAATACAAAAAAAATGATTCTAGGTCAATCGGGTTTCAGGTTTGTGAATTACGGTCATTTCATTTTAAGTGTTTATCACTGAAAATTCAGTTCCTAAACTGAAAATCCATTTCGTAACATATTTTAATCCTTGTTGGGATCATAATTAGGCGCCGGTACAGTTAGGAAAAATTTATATCTATCAATTATGTTTCCAAATCACCAGAAGGATCTACAATATCCGCTGTGTGCTAGGAGATATGTCATGTTTAAGGCTACGGTATACAATCTGTCTCTATACTAAACTGCAGTACACCTAGACAGTTTAAAATGCAATTAAAATATCAAGAGGCGGTAAAATCGAACGGAACCACTACCTATAGTTAGATAACAGGATTATCTTCGCAACAGTATAGGGTTCCGCATATTTTCATGTTCTTACAGAGCTACACATTTAGAACCAGGTGTCAATAAGAAATGCAGCTTTGGACTGCAGTCCAGAGCCGCATTCCAAGTCAGTTTTCATCGTTGAGATATATCAGTATCGAAAAATAAATAACATGGGGTCCTGTATTATCGAGTCAGCTTCGATATGAGCCATAAAAAATTATATTCCGGTATGTATCAAAATTTATATCAATTTAACATCACAACGTGTACAGTAAAAACCAGATATGATGTCGCCTCTTTAGGACGACGTTTCGTGACGATATTCTCAACATTTTAAATTTAAATCACTACACAATATCATCAACAATAATGGAATTCAACGTTCACAAAATATAGACATGTTAAATAGGATTTTCATTCGGTTAACCTATCGAACATCTAGGTAACGTTCGGTTATCGATCGCAACTCCTGTTTCATCTAGCCAAACAAATATAGATAAAGACCACATAACTCCTACATGACACCTACACAATAATAAGCTTTAGTAGGGCTTCAATTAACAAGACTAATACTATGGTTCGCTACACAATTTTAATAATGAACTGTCACGCCCCGCTTCCCGGTATACGGCGAAGGGGACGGGACAAGTCCGCTACGTATTTACTGTGAAGTAAATACGCTAAGCGTATCTAAGCAATATAAAAATAAAGCATAAGAGACAAGATATAATAAAAACAACAACTTTATTTGCTCACATTCTTTCTGTACAATACATGGAAAGTAAATACAACTGAAATAAAGCAATACCTAAACAATAGCATAACAGAATGAAAAGTACTGAATGGAAAGTGTACAATGACTAGAGCTCGGGGTCTTCACTGAACTGGTCCATGTCTTCAGCAGTGGGCTCGATCTCTGAAGTGTCCAGATCACCTGACGACATTCAAAAAAGAAAGAAAGAGAATGTCGTCAGCGAACAGTTCGCTCGGTAAGTTCCAAATATAAGAGAGAAATAGACAGAATAAAAGGTATCTTTTAAAGTTGTATTATATTGTTGTAATGTTGTGTTAACGCTGTTGTTTGTTGCTTGGTACAGAAGGATGTCAGTTTATACGAGAGGAGTCTCTATATGCTAGAGATCAGGACAAACGGAATGTATAAGGAACCGTTAAACCACGGTACAACAGCAACGGAATATAGGTTAGGTATCTTAATCTTATTTTCTCGTGCCACTTTTAACACCTTCCGTACCAATCTACCCCTTAAACCCCGTAGTGTTTTGATTGTATTGTATAGATTGTATAGTTGGATGACTGACCAAAATCATGATATCAGTAAACGGATGTAACTGTATAATCATGTAAATGGAATAACTGTAGAATCATGTAAATAGATGTATATCCATGGTTCGGTTCGGTCAATATAGATTGAATGTATTGAATAGATTGAATATAGGAATTCATGTTGAATCATAATATTGTGGATTGTAGATTGTAGATTGTACTTAAATCATATTCAAGTGGGATTATACTGAGACTCAAAGTAAATTGAAGTCCTGATTGTTTTGATGTTATCGGTAACCGCTGCACATGGACGGCAGGATTTGTGTCTTTTTCAAAGACGATTACCGTATTGATAACACCGTTGATAAGTTGTCTACCTTAGATAGGCAAGCGCCCACTTCTCCGTCTCCCTGAGGTTCAAGAGATTGGTCCCGCTTAAACCTATGTTTATTAGGGTCCTTAGGGTAATTTATAGAACTTGAGGGGGTTTTATGTAAAAATACTTTGTAAAATTTTCAAAATACACCCCAAGTATTTATTAATCGTCTTTAGAGTTGTAATGAATGTAGATTTTATATTATGATATTTCTAGTGGAAATATCCTAATTTCATAATAAATGGTATTTATTTGTAATATTGGTTTTGTATGGAATTCATGTTATTTTAGTGTAAAATTGATTCTTGTGATTTTTTAGAAAAACATGGAATATTTATATCATAACAAAATAGGTATTTTAATGATAAATATACATATATTTATACAAAAATAATTTTAATATATATTTTATATTCTAAAAATCTTATTTTCTTAAGATATCGTATTTTAAATCTTTCGAGACCGAATGCTCCTTGCGGAGGTCTGAATCTCGCACTACTAAGCCCGAGGATGTGCGATAATCCGCACCATCCCGAACGGGTTCCCCAAAATGGGTTGTACCGGGACTTTGCAAAGATTTGTACAAATACTAAATCCTTTAGAAAACGGTTTTATTAAGTAAATGGTATTTATATGAAAATATGCCGTTTTCCCGTATTCTATGTTCCCAAGGGTATTGTGCTATGTTGCATATGAGTGTGTGAGGAGGTAGGTCATTACCTCGTGATCTACTTAAAGGTATAGCAAGTTTTGTGATGTTAAATGTAGAATTGAAACTATGTGGTATTTAAATGAAAAATACGGTAAAATGAAATAGCAATTATTTTTATGATATGAAACTTGATCAATTTGATTGATTAGTGTTTAATAGTCAACATGAAAGGGTTTAGGCATAATTGTATTAAAGAAAAGTGAAGTTTTATAAAGAAACCGAATTGGAAATCGGATTTGTTCCGATTCCGTCGGGTTTTGTAATTCCGTATATTTTTAGAATGAAAGGGAAGATAGAAATGGGGACTTACGGGTTTTGATCAAACACAAGAGGAAGATGGATTGGGAGGAGTCACCGGTGCGTCGTTTCGTCGCCGGGAGTTCCTAGGGTCGTTGCCGGAAAATCCGCCGGAGAATTCGTCGGAGTTTCGCCTTTCGATCACTTCGATTGCACACTAGAGTTTCTAGTGATTTCTTAAGAGTTGTCTCAGAGTTTTGGGGTGAGGGGGTAGTGTGTAGGGTTGGTTTTTATAGGGTTAGGCTAGTGTTAGGGTAGGTGAAGAGTTTTAAATTAAAAAATGTAAAAAAAATATGAAAACTCATTAAAAATGGAGTAAAAGAGGTATTCAAAGCTCTCTGGAAACGATCTGAACATTTAAAGTATGCAGAGGAGTTGGGAAGGGGAAAAGTCACACTTTTTGTGTTGACGACTCGGTCGACCGGCCGAGTCCGGTCGGCGGCGCCGGCTCGAGTCGGGAGCTCGGAAGGTGGGGGGTCTCCTGATGGAGGCTCTGGTATATTTAAGTTTTCAAGTGTAGTGGGAAATTTGGGAGTTATCACGTGTTGACCGTTGGGCTCCAAAAAAAAAATAAATATTAAAAATAATGTGGGGCATGAGATTTGAACTCTGGTGGCTTGGTTCAGCAGTGCAAGGTATTACCAATGAGTTACAAGCTCCTTCTTGTAATTAAGGAGTGAATTAAATACTTAAAGTGATAACAGCAGAAGTAAATACTCCAAACATACATTAATTTTAAAGCAAATTTTTTTACACCAAAAATGGAGTTGTTACAGTCTACCCTCCTTACAAAAATTTCGTCCTCGAAATTTACAACTTTTATTTGAGGACTAGTTTACAAAGATGTGTAGATATCTTGCACGCATTTCATCTTCCCTTTCCCAAGTGGACTCTCCTGGAGTGTCTTTCCTCCACATCACTCGGACCAAGTTAACTTTCTTGTTCCGAAGTGTCTTCACTTTCCTGTTCAGGATTTCCACAGGTTGTTGCTCACAAGATAAGTCGGGCTGTATAGTGAACTCGGAATGATCGAGAACATGGCTGGGGTCACTCACATACCTTCTGAGTTGGAATATGTGTAACACATTATGCACTCCTTCCAATGAGGGTGGAAGTGCTAAGCGGTATGCCATTTCACCGACTCATTCGAGTATATCGAACGGTCCAATGAATCTCGGACTTAGCTTTCCCCATCTTCCAAATTGGATCACTCCGCAGTTCGGAGATATCTTTAAGAATACATGATCTCCTGGCTGGAACTCCAAGTGACGTCGCTTTGCATCAGCCCAGTGCTTCTGTCGATCTTGGGCTATGCGCATTCTTTCCCTGATAGTACGTACCACATCAACCGTCACTACTATCATCCCAGGTCCAAGAAGTTCCCTATCTCCGATGTCGTCCCAACTTAATGGCGATCGACACTTCCTTCCATACAGTGCTACAAAAGGTGACATTCCTATACTTGCTTAGTAGTTGTTGTTGTACAAAAACTCCACAAGATGTAGATGATCTTCCCACGATCCTTTGAAGTCTAACATACATGCTCTGAGCATATCCTCCAATATCTGAATAGTTCGCTCAGACTGACCATCTGTTTGTGAATGATAAGCCGTGCTGAAGTTCAGACTTATTCCCAAGCTTGCTTGCAGACTCTGCCAAAATTGTGATCGGAACCTGGTGTCACGATCGGAGACAATGCAGACTGGCACTCCATGAAGTCTCACAATTTCCTGTATGAGTTCATGGGTATCAGAGATAGTACATTAAGAAGAGTTTAAATCTTTAAATAGATTATTACCTCCATGTACTTCTTTGCTAGTGTCTCAGTTGATTGGCCAACTCGAAGTGGGATGAAGTGAGCCAACTTTGTAAGTCGATCCACAATGACCCATACAGCATCTTTACCCTTTGTGCTGCGAGGAAGAGCAGTCACAAAATCCATCGTGATGTGTTGCCACTTTCATTCTGGGATTGGTAACGGTTGAAATAATCCAGCAGTCCTGTGATGTTCAGCCTTTACTTGCTGACACACCAAGCATTTAGCGACGCTTCTGGCTACTTCACGCTTCATTCCATGCCACCAATAATTCTGACGTAGATTTTTGTACATTTTGGTACCTCCAAGGTATACTGAGTAAGGAGAGCTGTGAGCTTCTTTCATTAACTCTTCCTGTACAGGACCTTTTGGTACACACAATCTGTTGCTGTATCTCAAAGATCCGTCTTCATGGATGATGAAATCGGTTCTGAGTCCATTCTCCACTTGTTCTCTGATTTTTTGCAACATAGCATCACTTGCTTGAGCTGCTTTGATCTGATTGACAATGGTTGATTGAACTTGTAAATTCATCAAACTTGAAGTATTACCTGGCATGATTACTTCAATCTCCATATGATGCAAGTCTTGTTGAAGCTTCCACTGAGCGGTGAGATTCATCGATAAAGGTTGACGACTAAGAGCATCAGGAACCACATTCACCTTCCCTGAGTGATATTGTAAGTTGATGTCAAAGTCCGCTATGAGTTCTAACCATCTTTTCTGCCGCATATTCAACTCCTTCTGAGTAAACACGTACTTCAGGCTCTTATGATCTGTGTAGCTGTTCACTCGCTCACCAAGTAGATAGTGGCGCCAAATCTTGAGAGCAAAGATGACGGCTGCTAACTCCAGATCATGCGTCGGATAATTGCGCTTATGAATCTTCAGCTGTCTTGATGCATAAGCCACAACTTTACCGTGCTGATGTAGAACACATCCTAATCCCTTACCGGATGCATCGCAATGCACTTCGAATCCTCCAGATCGATCCGGTATGACGAGAATAGGTGCCGATGTCAATCTTGACTTGAGTTCTACGAAAGCTTGTTCGCGTGCTTCTGACCACACAAAATCTTCATCTTTACGTGTGAGCTTGGTCAGGGGTGTTGCTATCTTCAAAAAGCCTTCAATGAACCTTCTGTAATATCCAGCTAAACCCAAGAAACTTCGAATGTCCTTCACTGACTTTGGTGTAGGCCATTCGCTAACTGCTGAAACTTTCGCTCGATCCACAGAGATTCCTTCTCCTGATACGATATGTCCAAGAAAACCAACTTGCTTTAGTCAAAACTCGCACTTGTTGTACTTGGCATAGAGTTGATGTTGTCGAAGAGTTTTCAGGACAATTCGTAGGTGCTCGGCATGCTCTTTCCGACTCTTAGAATACACCAGGATGTCGTCGATGAAGATGACAACAAACCTGTCTAAGTACTCCCGGAAAAATTGATTTATTAGGTTCATGAATATTGCTGGTGCGTTGGTCACTCCAAATGGCATCACTAGAAATTCGTAATGTCCATTGCGAGTTCTGAAAGCTGTTTTATGAATATCAGCTTTCTTGACCTTCACTTGATGATAACCTGAACGAAGATCCAATTTAGAGAATACACAAGATCTACTTAGCTGATCGAATAAATCGTCGTTGCGTGGGAGTGGATACTTGTTCTTTATAGTGACTTCGTTCAAGGCTCTGTAATCGATGCACATTCTGTATGAACCTTCCTTCTTCTTCACAAGCAGTACAGGTGATCCCCAACTTGAAGTGCTGAGACGAATCCATCCTTTCGCCAGTAATTCGTCCAACAGTGTTCGGACTTCCTTCAAACCTTCCGGACTTAATCGATAAGGTTCTTTGATTACCGGTTGTGCTCCTGGTACTAAATCAATGCTGAATTCAAGAGCTCGATCGGGAGGCAACCTGATATATCGTCAGGAAACACATCATCGAACTCTCGAACCACATCTGGTCTTGATTCTTCCTCCGCTTGAGCTGCTGCAACTACTGCTTCCCTTGGCTTCACTTTGTAGGTACCTGGCTCCAGGGTACGGTCTTCGCTTTTGAAATAGAAGACCGGATGGTCTGGAATCTCGAATACTACCCTCCTTTGACGACAGTCGATGGTAGCATAAAAAGTTCCAAGCCAATCCATACCTAGAACCACATCGAAGTTCGGTATGTCCAGCACTTTGAAGTCAGCATAAAATTCTCTGTTGCAGACGACTACTGGACACAAGCTGTATCCCATTGTTGCCTTTAGAACGCCATTTCCGGAACTGACATTCCAGCAGGATACAAGCGGTGAGACTGGAATCGCATGGGTTCGAACAAACCGTTGCGACATAAAGCAGTGAGATGCTCCAGTATCGAACAGTGCTAGTGCAGGTATTGAGGATACTAAGATTGTACCTAAAGTATGTGGGATATGATTTAGGTATAGGTAAAAGTATGTAGATAGGTAGCAAGACTGAAAGAAAAGTTTGAGAAGAAGTGGTTACCAGTGATAACTTGGCCAGTGGCCTCAGCTTCTTCCACGGTCATCGTGAAAGCCTGGCGCCTTAGTACATTCCTCCTGGCCTGAGGAGCATTCTTCTGAACGTTCCTTTGAGCTTGATGGAACTGACGAGGGGGCGGTGCAGCTTGCGGTCCTCAAGGTGGTGCAGGTAGTGCAAGTCTTGGAGCAGGTGCCTGAAGGGCTGATCGTTGCGGATAGGTAATTGCTGGCCTGAGTGCAGTAACTGGGTTTTGTCTTTGGGGACAAGACCCAATATCATGAGTAGCTGAGCCGTAGACTAAGCAAAGATGATTGGCTCGCAGGCAGTCTTTCACCATATGTCCAGTTCTCTTGCAGTAGGTACAAAAGGCTAGGCTGGGACGATGGTTCGGTACCCCGGGCCGCCTTGGCACAAAAGGTGTCCTGGACGAGGCTTCTCCTGCCATCTAATTGGCAGGGCGCTTAAATCCAGCAGATTGAGGTCTTCCCCTCGCCTTTACCACTGCCTCATAACGGCGAGCAGCTTTCAGAGCCGATTCATGAGTCGGAAAATCTCTTGTGGCCAGTGCAGCCTGGATCATCGAATTCAAACCTTGTTGAAATCGACGGGCTCTGATCTCATCCGTCGGTATCAGGTGTGCCGCAAATCTGTTAAAAATATTGTGTTAGCTGTGTAATATGTGATATATAAATATTCGAATTATTGATACATATCTTACCGACCGAGCATGGTGAACTCAGCGTCATACTCATCTACTGACTTAGTCCACATCGAACCTTGTTGCAGATGGATGAACTGCTGTTCCATGTCGAACCTGGCAGTCTCAGGGAAGTACTTAGCGTCGAACATGTCGCGGAAAGTCTTCCATTCGATAGGTTGTTTAAGACGGCTTTCTTCCGCCTTCCACCAGTTTCGTTCATTGTCCGTGAGCTGCAATTTTGCAACACGAACCCAAGCTAATTCTGGCACTTGTGCCGCTGCCAGATCATCTTCGATACTCTGAGCCCATTCCTCAGGTTCCAGTGGGCTCTCCTTTCCTGAGAACTATTTGGGGGTGCAAAGCCCTGAATTTCTTCACCCCAGGTGCTTCCGCCTCGGGACGGTTCATTAAAAGAGCAGTCTGCTGCTGCTGTCCCTCAAGGAGGCTGCGGATTGCCTCAAGCTGAACCGTTTGCTCGTTGGGTGGAGCAGGAACGGCGGGTGTGATTGGTACTGGAGGTGGAGTGTTCTTGAAGTTGATGCTGGTGTTGTTTGGAGAATCCATAACATTGAAGAAAATTTTTGGTTAGGACAGATTCAAAATATATGATTCAAAGAATATGAAATTGTAAGATTCAAGGAATATGAATTGTAAAGAATGTTTTAGTTGCTGGTTCTTGTGTTATATTTCTTAGGTTGTTCACGCAGAACAGAATTGCATGGCGGTGTTCCATACAACTCTGACCTGCATGGGCCACCAACAAAACCTGTCACGCCCTGCTTCCCGGTATACGACGAAGGGGACGGGACGAGACCGCTACGTATTTACTGTAAAGTAAATACGCTAAGCGTATCTAAGCAATATAAAAATAAAGCACAAGAGACAAGATATAATAAAAACAGCAACTTTATTTATTCACATTCTTTCTGTACAATACATGGAAAGTAAATACAACTGAAATAAAGCAATGCCTAAACAATGGCATAACAGAATGAAAAGTACTGAATGGAAAGTGTACAATGACTAGAGCTCGGGGTTTTCACTGAACTGGTCCAAGTCTTCAGCAGTGGACTCAATCTCTGAAGTGTCCAGATCATCTGACGACATTCAAAGAAGAAAGAAAGAGAATGTCGTCAGCGAACAGGTCGCTCGGTAAGTCCAAAAGATAAGGGAAAAATAGACAGAATAAGATGTATCTTTTAAAGTTGTATTATATTGTTGTAATGTTGTGTTAACGCTGTTGTTTGTTGCTTGGTACAGAAGGATGCCAGTGTATACGAGAGGGGTCTCTATATGCTAGAGACCAGGGCAAACGGAATGTATAAGGAACCGTTAAGCCACGGTACAATAGCAACGGAATATAGGTTAGGTGTCTTAATCTTACTTTCTCGTGCCACTTTTAACACCTTCCGTACTAATCTACCCCTTAAACCCCGTAGTGTTTTGATTGTATTATTGTATTGTATTGTATAGATTGTATAGTTGGATGACTGACCAAAACCATGATATCAGTAAACGGATGTAACTGTATAATCATGTAAATGGAATAACTGTAGAATCATGTAAATGGATGTATATCCATGGTTCGGTCCGGTCAATGTAGATTGAATGTATTGAATAGATTGAATATAGGGATTCGTGTTGAATCAGAATATTGTAGATTGTAGATTGTACTTTAATCATATTCAAGTCGGATTATACTGAGACTCAAAGTAAATTGAAGTCCTGATTGTTTTGATGTTATCGGTAACCGCTGCACATGGGCGGCAGGATTTGTGTCTTTTTCAAAGACGATTACCGTATTGATAACACCGTTGTTAAGTTGTCTACCTTAGATAGGCAAGCACCCACTTCTCCGGCTCCCTAAGGCTCAAGAGATTGATCCCGTTTAAACCTATGTTTACTAGGATCCTTAGGATAATTTAAAGAACTTGAGGAGGTTTTATGTAAAAATACTTTGTAAAGTTTTCAAAATACACCCCAAGTATTTATTAATCGTTTTTAGAGTTGTAATGAATGTAGATTTTATATTGTGATATTTCTAGTGGAAATATCCTAATTTCATAATAAATGGTATTTATTTGTAATATTGGTTTTGTATGGAATTCATGGTATTTTAGTGTAAAATTGATTCTTGTGATTTTTTAGAAAAAGGTGGAATATTTATATCATAACAAATTAGGTATTTTAATGATAAATATACATATATTTATACAAAAATAATTTTAATATATATTTTATATTCTAAAAATCTCATTTTCTTAAGATGTCGTATTTTAAATCTTTCGAGACCGAATGCTCCTTGCGGAGGTCTGAATCTCGCACTACTAAGCCCGAGGATGTGCGATAATCCGCACCATCCCCAACGGGTTTCCCAAAATGGGTTGTAGCGGCGCTTTGCAAAGATTTGTACAAATACTAAATCGTTTAGAAAACGGTTTTATTAAGTAAATGGTATTTATATGAAAATATGTCGTTTTCCCGTATTCTATGTTCCCAAGGGTATTGTGCTATGTTGCATATGAGTGTGTGAGGAGGTAGGTCATTACCTCGTGATCTATTTAAAGGTATAGCAAGTTTTGTGATGTTAAATGTAGAATTGAAACTATGTGGTATTTAAATGAAAAATACAGTAAAATGAAATAGCAATTATTTTTATGATATGAAACTTGATCAATTTGGTTGATTAGTGTTTAATAGTTAACATGAAAGGGTTTAAGCATAATTGTATTAAAGAAAAGTGAAGTTTTATAAAGAAACAGAATCGGAAATCGGATTTGTTCCGATTCCGTCGGGTTTTGTAATCCGTATTTTTTAGAAAGAAAAGGAAGATAGAAATGGGGACTTACGGGTTTCGATCAAAGACAAGAGGAAGATGGATTGGGAGGAGTCGCCGGTGCGTCGTTTCGTCACCGGGAGTTCGATCAAAGACAAGAGGAAGATGGATTGGGAGGAGTCGCCGGTGCGTCGTTTCGTCACCGGGAGTTCCTAGGGTCGTTGTCGGAAAATCCGCCGGAGAATTCGCCGGAGCTTCGCCTTTCGATCACTTCGATTGCACACTAGAGTTTCTAGGGATTTTTTGAGAGTTGGCTCAGATTTTTGGGATGAGGGGGTAGTGTGTAGGGTTGGTTTTTATAGGGTTAGGGTAGGTGAAGAGTTTTAAATTAAAAATGTAAAAAATATATGAAAATTCATTAAAAATGGAGTAAAAGTGGTATTCAAAGCTCTCTGGAAACGATCTGAACATTTAAAGTATGCAGAGGAGTTGGGAAGGGAAAAAGTCACACTTTTTGTGTTGACGACTCGGCCGACCGGTCGAGTCGAGAGCTCGGAAGGTTGGGGGTCTCCTGATGTAGGCTCTGGTATATTTAAGTTTTCATGTGTAGTGGGAAATTTGGGAGTTATCACGTGTTGACTGTTGGACTTCTAAAAAATTTTTAAAACAAAATAAATATTAAAAATAATGTGTGGCATGAGATTTGAACTCTAGTGGCTTGGTTCAGCAGTGCAAGGTATTACCAATGAGATACAAGGTTCTTCTTGTAATTAAGGAGTGCATTAAATACTTAAAGTGATAACAGCATAAGTAAATACTCCAAGTATACATTAATTTTAAAGCAAATTTTTGTACACCAAAAATGGAGTTGTTACATGAACTATTATCTAATTATAGCTATAGATATATCTAGTTATAGTAAATTTCATAGTTAAGGTTTGAAGTAGCATGATAAACAAGTGGAAATTTCACTTGCTTGCGACGACGACACAATAGCGGCGATCGCATGGACGGTTACGGCGAATGCACGCCCACAAGCACGGCACGTTCACAGCGGCGGCGGCGATCCAGAACCAACGACGAGATGATGGCTGGCTTGGATCTGGACGGAGTTAGGTGAGAGGCTTGCTGGATATGGTAGCTGCAAGGGGATAGGGGGTACTGGCGCCGGCGCAAGAGCGCAGGGGTCGACGGTAAGAAGGCGGCGGCGAAAACGGCGGGTGGCAAGAGCTTGGAGATGGGGATGTGCTCGAAGGAGTTGAGGAGGGTGGTGTTGTGGTCGAGGAGGAGCAGGGGAGTTCGGTGGGTTGCTGGTGATGGGTCATGGCGGTGAGCTCGACGGTGCAGGGGTTGCAGTGAAGGGGAGTGCGCCGGTGGGTTGGAGTTGCAGTAAGAGGGGACGGTGGGTGGTGCGGTGGATGCAATGGCGATAAGAGGCGGAAGCGGTGGTCTGCGATGATGGCGGCGAGGTGGTCGTCGGTGCTTCGGCAGTAGGTGAAGGCAAGAGGGTGCAACGGCTGTGGGGGGTGTTGGTAGCATGGAGCTATGTTTTGAGAAAGGGAAAGATGAGTTGGGGTTGGTGACGAAGGAGGAGACCGGTGTAGGTGATGTGGGTTGAGATGATGCCGATGGTGAGGGGCGTGGTCGGTGTGCTGTAGATTAGAGAGGGAGTGAGAGAGAGAACGAGAGATAGGGATAGTATGAAGAGGGGGAGAGAGATTGTGTGGGAGCGAGAGGTTGAAAGAGAGGATTCGAAAAAAAGGTGATCTCGGAGTTTATTGGGATCATGGGGCGGCGTCGACGACGATGAGCGTGTCTCGCGGGGGTGAGTGCGAGAGAGGAGGAGCAGTTGGGGAAAAGGAGGGAAAGAGAGAGGAGAAAGAGAAGGAGGAGGCGGCTCGTGTGGGCTTGGGTTCGGGTTTGGGAGAGGGGATAGGTGCGTGGGCTTGGGCCCGGGACTGGGATGGGTTTGAAAAAAAAATATGTAGAGTTAAGTTTAATTAGGGTTTAGGTGTTAAGAATTCGGTTAAGGTTAAAAGAGAAAGGTTTAATTAGGAAAATATTAGGAAACTAATCTGGTATTTAAACGGAAAGTTTATTGTGATTAAATTTCAAATACAGGACGTACATTGGTACAGTGGAACTGGGGATTTACATTTTGTTAAAAAAAATTAGTTTAGATTCATGAACAATTCAGATATATTTTCCTATGTAAAAATCACTATCCTTTCGATTGTTCCCAACAAATCAATAATCACACACTCTTTGATTTATAGCCTGAAAGAAAAGATCAAAGGGCAATGCCTCGTGCAGCAGATGTTATGTAAGCATCAAAGGCTGCACCCTTAACTTTTGATATCAATAATTTATTTTCCATTCTTTTCTTATGACTTGTCCCATAAAAAATATTTACAAAATTGTACATCTGTGGTCTCGCTGCAAAAAATAGTGTGCATTTACGAAATGAAATTGTGCTCATAGCTAAAAGTACATTCAAAACTTTACGGTTTCAACCAAAACATTGAAATAAGTTGCTACCAGACTTTGACCCCACGCGTAACGTGTGATAAAAAACGATTCAATATAGTCATGGATGAATTCATAAGGCACACAAAAATTGTTACAATTTGAGATGTAAGCAACACGTGATAAAAAAAAAAGACATAACCGTTTTCTTCTAGCTCAAAATAATCGTAATTAATCGGATTATTTATAAATTGTGATATTTCTTCATAAACATTAAAATTATTATAAAAATAAATAAAGCTAGCATTTATTTTTAATTTTGTACGAATTATTAGCACGTAATACATTATTAGTTGTAGTGGAACTATAGTTATTGAATATAATTTATTAAAAAGATAATTATATACTTTATATTATGTTTGATAAATAATTTAATTATTGAATGTAATTTTAATAATTTTCTAAATAGTCTGACTCTTTATTTGATTATAAAGATAGTATTAGATTTCTTTTTTATAAGAAATATCATATTACAATTTAGATCTTAGTTTAATATTTCAAGACTGTATAAATACTAAATTTCATTTAAATACCAAAACCTTTTGGTAATTTTTAATATAAATACAATATACTATGTGGCTTATGGGTAGATATCAAAAGTAATCATCATATCTAAATAAATACTATGTTTTGGTGTTTTCAATTTTCAATTTACAAATACGAACGTATGCTATGTAATGTGATTATAAAACCAATGTAAATAATAAATTATGTAAATATTTTATCTAAAAAATCATTTTTCAATAAATTCATTACCTGGTAAATTTTTTAATAGTGATAGTTATTTAAGTCCTTAAATTTTAGCATTAGTTTTAAAGCAATTATAATTTCTATAAATAAATATAAAATAACTATTATTATTTGAAATATCATTGTTTCACTGTATTTGAAAAAAAGATGTAGAATATTTTTGTGATTATTTCGACACAAACATTATTATTTCTCGATTAATTTTTTTTTTGTAAATTCCTATCAAATGTGAACTATAAAATCCAAGGATAATAGAGGGAAAAACTCCATTACACTCAAACTATAAAGATGAGCCCCTTAAATTGTATCCAAAGAAAGAAATGTCATGCTAGACAATGAACAAGCTTTTCCTAAGAATTTTGTAAATTCTTTACATGAATAACATGGGAATTATTAAGATTTTTTTTTCCAAATATAACCTTTCAAAGCCAAAACCTTTATGGCTTTCCTACGGATTTTTGAAAATCCTTTATGGAAACAACTTGGGAAACATATCTCGTTGTCAGGACCCACCTCCAATACTGAGGGTATTATCCGTTCTGGTCGAAACCGCATGGTTTTGTCCTTCGGGACGAACTGGACCCGACCAGGGACCACTTCCCAGGAGGTCACCCATCGCAGAACTTTCCCGGCTCAAGCATGCTTAACTACGGAGTTCTCAAGCTCCTGCAGTGCCGGTTCACTTAAAAGACGCCTCTGTATTGAAGAATGGTATCATTCTATTTATAGTATAGATCTGTTCTCTTTCGGAATGTATTCCAAAAATTCCCAATTGTTTTACAGTGGGTCCTCATGCTTATCTGGTATAAATGAGTATACCGGATAATATCTGGGGTATTACATTCTCCCCCACTTAGAACAATGGTTTGTCCGACCTACCTCCAATACAGAGAGTATTGTTCGCTTTGGCCGAAACCGTACGGTTTTATCCTTCGGGACGAACTAGACCCGACCAGGGGCCACTTCCCAGGAGGTCACCCATCCCAGATCTATTCTGAAAATTCCCCATTGTTTTACAGTGGGTCTTCATATTTATCTGGTATAAATGGGTATACCGGATAATACCTGGGGTATTACATTCCTCCCCACTTAGAACAATGGTTTGTCCGACCCATCTCCAATACAGAGAGTATTGTTTGCTCTGGCCGAAACCGCACGGTTTTGTCCTTCGGGAAGAACTGGACCCGACCAGGGGCTACTTCCCAGGAGTTCACCCATTCCAGAACTTCCCTGGCTCAGACACGCTTAACTATGGAGTTCTCAAGCTCCTGTAGTACCAGTTCACTAAAAAAGCGTCTCTGTATTGAAGAGCGGTATCATTCCATTTATAGTACAGATCTGTCCTCTTTCGGAATGTATTCCAAACATTCCCTATTGTTTTACAGTGAGTCTACATGCTTATCTGGTATAAATGGGTATACCGGATAATACCTGAGGTATTACACTCGTCAAAAATTTGGTTTTTCAAAAACACCCTCTAGGAATATTTTAACATTGAAATCTATAAAGGCACTTTTGGGGAAAACTTGCCCAAAAAAGTGTTTTTCGAAAAAGATTCTATCCTATGCAAAAGATTCCATTACCCTGACCCAACTTTGGGCCAGTTCGGTTGAGCGGTGTGAAACGATGGGTTTGAAATCATGGTTTTGCAACCAAACCATATTTTGAGGTATATTTAGAGGAACGGTGTGAAACCATAGTTTTATAATTATGGGATGCTTGGATTGCCTAGACCATGGTTCTGTAACCATGAATTTTGAGAAAAAAGTCATTAAAAAATAAAAAATATTAAAAATTCTAACCAGTCCTTTTGATTTATTAAAAAAATTACAAAAGGGGCCGCCGTTTCTTCCCCAGCACGAGCGAAGGAAAAAGATACCATCTCTTTGCTTTTCCCGCCGTTCAAATTAAGCGGTAGGAACCGCTCAACGCTTGGGGAAGCGGCGAGCGGTAGGAACTGCTCAACGTTGGGAGGCCTTTATATTAGTTATTTAAATTAAAGTTTCAATTTTCTAGCCGTCGTTGGTAGGAAACAAAATGTTACAAGGATGATGGTCATATATGAAAAGGACAGATGAATAGAAGAAATCTACTGCCAACTCTTTTAAGAAAATGGTTTTTACTTAAAATCTCCTCAAAATTTAGCTAATTACTAAAAGAAACCCTAAAACTTGATATTATTTATTACCCAAAAAAGTTTGGGAAAAATTGTCTAAGTCCCTGGGTCAAGAAATCAATTGTAAAAACCACCTAGGCATAAAAATCCAGTAAAATAACTTTCTGCATCCAAAAGTTATATGTTTAAGTCCTTATTATACAACAAACTATATTTACTTTTTAACATTCCAAAATTACCCTTGTCAAGTTCTGCCAAATAATTGCTATATTTAACAGGAAAACTGCTACATTTAACACGTACATTGCTATATTTGATAAATGTAGTGGTTATCTGTTAAGTGCAGCAGTTAATGTAAATTACTATATCTCACAGATGTAGCAATTATATGCTAAGTATAACACTTAATATAGTAATTTACCTGCTAAATGTAGCATTTTACTTGTTAAATATAGCAGTTATCTGCCGGAAATTGATAAGGGTAATGTGAAAATATTAAAACGTAAAAGGGGGTTGGTTGTGCTATAAAGACTTGAACCCGTAATCTTTGGGATCTAGGAAGGTTTTTACTGGGTTTTTTTGTCGGGATGTTTTTTCCTATTGCATTTTAAACCTAGAGAGCCGGACACAATTTTCCAAATCTTTAAATTGCTTATTTTAACCCCTCCAAATTTTCCATCCAAAGAAAAGTATGATTGTTAGCTAATTTATAATGTCCCCAACTTCCACACTTATAACACCACGACTCTATTCGACAAAACCACCATTTCTCTCGTGTTTTTCATCTTCCTATTCCTCTTGATCTAAACCTTATATTTAGGGCAACCGAACTTTTCTCCCTACGTTTTCAATTTTCCATCTATATGAAACCTGCAATTACCAGCATTCGCATTCCACTGCTTCATGGCCGAAAAAGGTTGAGAAAAAAGAACCATATTCTATTGCCAATTAGAGGATTTGAAGATCAATTTCTAAACCTAATTTGAATTGGGGTTCTAACTGTGAATTTTAGATGAAGAAAAGAGAAAATAACTGGTTTAGGTGGTTTTAATAACCTTATCCTGAGTTTCTCTCTTAACTGGCTAATGGAGTGAGGGAAAATGGCCAGTGGGTGTTTTACGAGCAACTTCAAAGTTTTTTTTATATATAATTAGCTAGGTTTTGAGGGCTTTTTTAGTAATTAGCTAAGTTTTGGGGTCCTATGTAAAAAACCCTTAAGAAAATTGGTCTGAATATATTACTTGCATAGCACATGCCCACAGCTAACTACAATAAATTAAGCAGAAGATGGTCATGAGCCTGACATTCGTTTCACAAGCAATTCAATTTTGGCATGCTTGGTGATTAAATTAGTACACGTTTTCCCAAGCCTTTTAATTAACTAATAAAATGCCAAAACATGCACGAGATACACGACAACAATCAACACGACTCGCAGAATTCACACGGGTTGCTCGTTTTATACTTCTATAACATGCATGCATCTACAAAAGCTATTAACTCGGTTGGTATGACACTTTCGCCTATGGAAAGAGTGCATGATTCAAAACTCAGGTGAAGAAGTGACCACAAATTCATGTTTTCGGGACAAATTCATAAGTCCCGGATGTGTATGGCGTGTGTGTGGATATGGGCATGGTGATGGTGTGTACGTAGGCGAGGCTTATGGGCCAGCTAAAGAAAAACAAAAATCAATACTGGAGATGTAAATGTATACGGATAATCTGAATAAGATTCATATCTGAATCTGATTTTTATTAAATATGAATATTGATTTTCATTACCGATAACTGTCCGTATCTGTATCCAATATAATATCTGACTTGTTATGATATCTGATTTTCATTACCAATGACAATATATGTATAATTTTTACGATATTCATTTTATATTCGTATCCGTATCCGTATCCGAACATTTTCAAATACAAGTAAGGATTTTAATTATCCGTATATGTATTTATATCCGTCAATGACTACCAGATACGGATATGATTATACTTATATCTGATCTGTATCCATACATTTACATCCCTAGGTCAATACAACCAAAGAGAGGTATTTTGTTTGATGATCCTTCTAAAAATTTAATGGATGTACATAAAAGACAACCCCAAAAAGTAATTTGTCATTGATGATTTTCCATTCATGGCTAAAATTTTGGAAGCAGTTCCAACTGTGCGTTAAATTGTTAATAGTCAAATTGTTATTGGATCAGGTTGTTGATACTATTTTTTTTCCCCTTTTTACAGCGGCTTCGAACTATTGCATCAAATATTTTGCACTTTGATGGCTTATGCATTTCGATGATCCATTTATTTAGTTTTGATAATAATTTAAATATGAATAGTTCGTTTAGTGCCACGTGCTTATCATATTGACACTAAACTCGTATGCATTTGATGCTTAGCTTGTTTATCTATATCTTGTGTATATCGAGTAATATATCAATATTGCATGCTATACTTATATTATATTCTTGATATTGATATATTACTCTCGTTCATTGTTTTGGTAATTCATAATATGAATTTTTATATACGTATAATCTAATATCTTACTCTTCATTTAATATGTATATATACTTGGTATATCAATATCCCATTGTAACATTTCAGAAAAATATAAAATATTATTTTTGGAATTTAATATTAAAATAATATATTTCCTGAAAACTGCCCGATTTGCGAAATTGGGGTTTTCGAGGTAATTGTGAAATAAATGGAAATTAAAATAATTTATTCATTTAAAAATATATTTAAAGGATTTGGTATTTTTAATATTTATTATATGCAGTTTGGATGAAAATCCGATTAGTACACTGCTAATCGCGATTAGGCCAAATCCGCGTTTCTACGTTTTTCCATGGCTAGTGCACCATGCCATGTTGCATTTGGTTGCATGTGGTTCATTTGTGTTGTTGGTTTCATATTGTATTTGGGTTGTAAAAAGAAAAGAAAAAGAGAAAAGGGTTAAAGTTTAGAATGATTGGAGAGAGAGAAGGAGGGTGAGAATAAGAGACTGAGAGTAAGAGGGAGAGAGAGGGCAGCCATTCTTTTTTTTCCGCCCTATTATTTTTCTTCTCCTTCTTCTTCATCACTTCCCTCCACCTTCAACCCTAGATCCATCTCAAATTATTCCTCAAACCCTAAACCCCTTTCATTAAAGTTGATTCCCTCTTCACCCTCTACACTTTGGACCCATCAATATTGGATTTTGAGGACTTTGGGGAGTCAGGGTTTTGTTTGGCTACATCCATGAGATATAATCCATTCCTTTAGTTTAGTTTCTAGTCTCCTTGCATAATAGTGTAGTTTAGAGGTTGATTTTGTGTGTAATTGTGATCTTAGAAGTCCCAAGAGAAGGGTTTGGGAAATTGTGAGGAATTAGTGATGTGTAGTGGCTGTACAAGACCCTAGGGATCAAATTCTAGACCTGGAACTGAGTTTAGACCCGGAATACGAACTTAGATGTGTCGATATCGGATTTTTGTGGATTTTGTGATGGTGTTTAGGAATCTGGAGTGACTCGGGGACCTGGAAAATTATTTAGCGAATATTGAGAGATGAGCAGGCAACCTGGAGTGTACCCTGAAGACCTGAGCCCCTCCCCCCATTTTCTGGCCGCAATTTTAATCATTTGCGGCCAGAGCAGTGTGGATATTGGTGAAATTTGTTCTATGGCATTGTTATCCTATATCTAGAGCAACCCAATGTGTAAAATCTCTTAGTTTGGCCTAGGGTGAAATCTGGGAGTGATTTTCCTATATTGTTGTTTTCGCGTTTTCCGTATTTTGAATGAAAAGTGTTGGTATTTGGATTTGTATTTGGTTGTTGGATGTTCGTACATCAACGACAAGGGATGGTTGGTTTTGCATGCGTGACTTATAGGTTCTAACCTATAGACGATTCGTGTGCCGTTTCCGTTTTCAGAACTTGATTTTAATAGCGTTGCGATATGTGTTATTATTGTAGGTACCTTCGCATGGATTCCGAGGCGACGGAACGTGGCGTCATCGACTTTGGCAAGCAAAAGACAAAGTGAGTAGATCTACATCTATGGGGGAAGTCGGGTGGATGGCGTATAGCACCCCCGCAAACTTGATGGAAACCGATTTATATATAGGATATGGTTAAGGGAACCGTTAATAGAAAACTATAGATAGAGTTAAAAGATAGTTAGTGAAACCATTTTAGAACCTAAAGGATAGTTAGAAGTGATATGATACGGCTAATATGTGATGACGGGATTCGAGGATGATGTTTGATGATATTTCCGTTTAGGGTACTATAAGACTAGATAGCCGACGTAAATGCGTCATCCGAACCATACCTACTTCCGAACTGAAGAATCGTATGTATCTTTTAAACAGATACCTTGAGGGACGCTATGGATTTTCAAATGATATCTTTTCCTTAAAAACACCGTAGCCCCTACTTTCAAAACTACGATTCGCATCTTTTAAAAAAAAACTGATTGTATAGTTCGGGTGTGTATGTTAGATTAGATACGTATACGTATAGTAAAGGTAGAATGTAATTGTAAATTGACCTTATAGATGCGATGAAAAGAGAATACGATTTGGCATGTGATATGATGATATGTTGGTATACGGATGCGAGTCGATTGTGATGATTGATACCTTTGCCGGTCCCCTGATATGAGTCGATTATGGATGTGACCTGGGACATAAGTACATATATATATATATATATATATATATATATATATATATAAATGTTGTGAATCAAGAATGATAAGCCGTGTGTGACATTAGGCTGTACCTTCATTGTCTTATAGGTTGATAGGATCCCTTTTTGGTTATATGCCGTCGTACGATGATTTTCCGTACGTGATGTGTTTGACTTGATGTTTGATCCATACCCTTGACTAGAGAATGCTGTATGATGGATTATACCGTACGCGATATTGTGAGGCCGGATGCCGATTGATAGATTCACCGACTCGATCATGTTAGATATGTATACCTTATAACTTTTAGCTGACGATTTACCTTATGATGCATTCATGTTATTCGCATTGCATTACTTATACCTGTGCTAGTACACTTACACCATTATCGATGATGCGTATGTTACACGTACACAGATTTGCCGGCTCACACACTTCATCATCGATAATTGCCATGTCACTACACAGTAGGATTGCTGCATCATGATATACATATCGTACACTCATACTTGCATATATACCCACTTGTACATCCATATTGGCGCACATACATATCGTACACTCATACTTGCGTATATACCCACTTGTACATCCATATTGGCGTACATACATATTGTACACTCATACTTGTGTATGGCGCACATACATATTGTACATTCATACTTGCATATATACCACTTATACATCCATACTTGCGCACATACATATTGTACACTCATACTAGCGTATATACCACTTGTACATCCATACTTACGCACATACATATTGTACACCATACTTGCGTACATACATATTGTACACCCATACTTGCGGATCCGTAGCGGCATCGCTGGCACATGGCTTCATTTGGGTGTTTTGCTTGGTAGGTGGGACATTGTATCGTACCCACTCTTGTATTTGTATTTCATATTGTATCTAATCAACTCCATCAATCAAACTAGTAATTGTATAAGTGATGAGACTTAGCAATACTTGTAGTTGCGAGACTTGAGGGGTGGGTTTTATGTTCGCATTTAGGGTTGCTGTCTTGCTTATTTATTTTATCTTTGGTGGTGAACTTCGCCGTTGGGCGTCGTATACTTATATTTATGCTTTGCGTGGTTGTAGATCCGCCGTTTGGAGAAGAGCTAGCTCCCGCTTGGGGATGCCTTTATTATTATGTGTATTTGTGGTTTTGGATCAAAATATACAAAGGAGGTGCTGCCCAAATTTTCAAAAGACGAAACATGTTTCAAACTAGTAAATTTCACTTGCATTATTCATGTTCTTTTCTATGCATTAAGAAAAACTTGATTTTCTTATACCTTTATTTTAAAATTTCACCTCTTTTATTTTCTTAAAAAGGTTTAGATTTCTGGGTTCGGCTTACTTGAATTACGTTACGCCTTTAGACGTGGCGTGATTTAAGTGCCGGTCACGAGCTAATATTTCGGGTCGTGACACCCATGATTTACTTTTGTTTTTATCTTGATATTGATATACTGTTCATAGTTGTGATATCGAAACAACGAATGATCATATATTTATCCTTATTAACTTGCTTATATTTCATAACATTGTATATGATGTGCTATGTCGTTTTTATATTGTTTTTCAGGATATTCAGGGTATCTCACAACACACGTGTATAAAGCAAGATGAGGGTTATTGAGTTTAAACGGATATATCTAATGATAGTTGAAGAATACGGACGGGTGCTTCACAATTTTCCTAAGTAGCCAAAATTCAAGGGATCCAGAGTTCATGCTACGAATAACCAAAAAGCTGGAAGCCAAGTCCAAATTTGAAGCGTCAAAGTTCGAAATCGAAGCGAAGTCCGTTTGGAGATCAAATATCGACTTCAGGACGCAAGTGAGTGAAATGGCGTGTTCGAGTTTGAAGCGTCAAGCGTCGAAACCAATTTGAAAATCAATCAACCAACCCAAGTTCAAGAGAAACGCCAAAGTTTCAAGAGTTCGAGTCGAGACGTCGAAAATTCAAGATTTCGAAAAAATGCGTTGACCGACACAGGAATCTTTGTAACTATAACAACCCTAAATTTCTTATACAACTTTCTGTAGATTTTTTTTCAAAATTTAAAGAAAGGGGTACTTTTGCCTGAGCACAAGTTAAATATTTGTTTTGCTTGTTAATTACAAGAAGGAGGTTGTAGGTCATTGGTAATACCTTGCACTGCTGAACCAAGCCACCAGAGTTCAAATCCCATACCCCATATTATTTTTTAATATTGTCTTATTTTGAATTTTTAGAATACCAAGGGTTTATACGTACATATCTCACAAAAACCCCACTTCACCCAAAAACCTAACTGTACCAGTGAGATATTGAACCGACGGGGCACCCTCCGACCACCGGACTCGGCCGGACCGCCGAGTCCCCAACACAAAAAATTTGGATTTTGGTATTCCCATCATCCCTGTATAGTTTAATTCTCCTGCACCAGATCCCCTTTAAATCACATTAAACCCTATTTTAATACATTTTATTACAATTAAATACATTATTTTCAATTAAACCTTTCACCTACCCTAAATCCTAACCTTACCCTATAAATACAACCCCTACACACACACCCCTCACTCCAAAATTCAGAACAAAACTCATAAGAAATTTCCTAGAACCCTAGTGTATTTTGGAAGAAGCGAAAGGCGAAGCTCCGGCGATTTTTCCGGCGACAATCCTAGAAGATCCCGGCGACGAAACGACGCACTGGAAGCTACGTCCACTCCCCTTCCCTCTCCTCTTTAAGCTAAACCCGTAAGTCTCACCTCCCTCTATCCTTTTCTACTCTAAAATCATCTTTTAATAAAACCCGATGGAATCGGAGTCAAACCGATTTCCGGTTCGATTTCTTTCTAAAAATCCCGTTTTTCTTAAACTCAACCCTATCAAACCATTACATGTTGACTATTAATTATTAACAAATATGTTGAACAAGTTTCATGAAAATCTATTTCATTTTGTAACTTTTATTGCCCTTTTTCAGTAAAATACCATGTAGTTTCATTTTGATATTAAATCATCACAATCTTGCTATACCTTTAAGTCAGATCATGAGGTAATGACCTATCTCCTCACAACACTCATATGCAACATATCACAATACTTTTGGGAACCTAGAATACGGGAAAACGAAACATTTCAAATAAATACCATGAATTAATAAAACCATTTTCTAAAAGATCAAGTATTTTACACAAATCTTTGCAAAGTGCTGCTACAACCCAATTTGGGGAACCCGACTGGGATGGTGCGGATTATCGCACATCCCTGAGCTTAGTAGTGCGAGATGCAGACCTCCGCAAGGAGCATTCGGTCTCGAGAGATTTAAAACACCAAAATCTTAAGAAAATGAGATTTCTAGAAATATAATATATATATTAAAATTTATTTTTATAAATATATATATATATATATATATATATATATATATATATATATATATATATATATGCGATATCAAAAATACCTATTTTTGTTATAATATAAATTCTTCAATTTTTCCAAAATCATAAGAATCACTTTACATTAAAATACCATGAATTCCATACAAAATCAATATTACCATTTAATACCATATATTGCGAAAATTAGGTTATTCTCATTAGAAATGTCTCATGTATAAAATCTACACTTATTACAACTCTAAAGACGATAATTAAACACTTGGGGTGTATTTTTGAAAATTATACAAAAGTATTTTTACATAAAACCCCTCAAGTTATATAAATTACCCTAAGGACCCTAGTAAACATAGGTTTAAGCGGGACCAATCTCTTGAGCCTCAGGGAACCGGAGAAGTGGGTGCTTGCCTATTTAAGGTAGACAACTTAACAACGGTGTTATCAACACGGTAATCGTATTTGAAAAAGACACAAATCCTGCCGCCCAAGTGCAGCGGTTACTGATAATATCAAAATAATCAGGACTTCAATTTCTTTTATAATTGTTCTGACTCAAACTGAGTCTCATTAATAATCTGATTTGAATATGATTCAAGTACAATCTACAATATACTATCCAACATGAAACCATGAATACGTATATTCAATCTATTCAATCTGTATTGACCGAACCGAACCATGGATATACTTCCATTTACATGATTCTCCACGTACATCCATGATTCTCCAGTACATCCATTTACTGATATCATGGTTTCGGCAAGTCATCCAATTATACAATCTATATTACAAGACAACACAAGACAACACAATACAAACAAGATATCACTGGGTTTAAGGGGTAGATTGGTACGGAGGGTGTTAGAAGTGGCACGAGACAGTAAGATTTAATACACATAATCCGAATTCAGTTGTTGTACCGTGGCATAAACGGTACCTTGTACTACACTTGCCTCTAGTCTCTGGCATATAGAGACTCCTCTCGTATACACTGGTATCCTTCTGTACCAAGCTACAAACAACAGCGTTAACCATATAATACAACTTTAAAAGCTACCTTCTCTTTCTGTCTATTCTATTTCTCCCTTATCTTTGGGATTTACCGAGCAATTTGTTCGCTGACGACATTCTCTTTCTTTCTTCTTTGAATGTCGTCAGGTGATCTGGACACTCCGGAGATCGAGCCCACTAGTGAAGACTTGGACCACTTCATTGAAGACCCAGAGTTTTAGTTCATTGTACACTTTTATTTCAGTACTTTTCCTTTTCTGTTATGCTATTATTTAGGCATTTCTTTCATTTAGTTGTATTTACTTTTCGATGCATTGTACAGAAAAATGTGAATAAATAAAGTTGCTGTTCAATTATACCTTTTGTCTCTTGTGTACATTTCTTTTATATTGCTTAGATATGCTTAGCGTATTTACCTCAAAGTAAATACGTAGCGGTCTCGTAGCGGCCTCTGCCCATACACCGGGATGCGGGACGTGACAGGTTTTGTTGGCGGCCCATATAGGTCGGAGTTGTATGGAACACTACCATGCAGTTATGTTTTGCATGATCAACGTAAGCAATATAACATAAGAACCAACAACTAAAACATTCATTACAATCCATACACCTTGAATCTAACATTTCATATTCTTTGAATCATATACTTTGAATCTGTCCTAACTTAAATTTTCTTCAAAGTTATGGATTCCCCAAACAACACCAGCACCAACTTCAACAACACACCTCCACCACTACCACTCACACCTACCGTCCCTGCTCCGCTCAACGAGTAAACGGTTTTGCTTGAGAAAATCCGAAGCCTCCTGGTAGGACTGCAGCAACAGACTGCTATATTAGTGAACCGACCAGAAACAGAAGCAACCGGTATAAAGCGCCCTGCCACCAAGATGGAAAGAGGAGCCTAATATATACAACCTTCTGAACTCAAGAGACAGAAAGAAGCAATTAACCAGTCGAGTCCAGACTTCTGTTACTACTGCAGGAGAAAGGGACACTTATGGAAGGACTGTAGGCGCACAAAAGGCCTGTGCCTAGTTTGTGCCGCATCCGATCATAGAATTGGAAACTGTCCCTATAGACGCAACTCAGCTCACACACCCGCCATCTACCCGCAGCGGCCAGCTATCCAGGCTCCTGCACCTCATCTTGCACTCCCAGCACCACCTCCACCTGGACCACCTCTACCAAGTCATGCATCGATATACCGGCATACACAGAAAAATGTGCCGAGACCTCAAGCCTCCACCTTAGCAGCCGTAGAAGCCAAGACAGTTGACCAAGGTAACACCAGTAATTCACTTTCACATTCTCTAACCCTTGCACCACTTTCTTATTTTCACAAACTATCAGTACTTCAGTCACCAAACTTTACTTGAATCTGTTACACTTTCCTTTTACAAATTTCGAGGATGAAATTTTTATAAGGATGGTGGAATGTAACAACCCTAAATTTCCTGTACAACTTTGTGTAGAATTTTTTTCAAAACTTAAAGAAAGAGGTAATTTTGCCTGAGCATAAGTTAAATATTTCTTTTGCTTATTAATTACAAGAAGGAGCTTGTAGCTCATTAGTAATATCTTGCACTGCTGAACCAAGCCACCAGAGTTCAAATCCCATACCCCCACATTATTTTGTAATATTGTTTTATTTTGAATTTTTAGAATACCAAGGGTTTACATGTGCATATCTCACAAAAACCCTACTTCACCCAAAAACCTAACTGTACCAGTAAGATATTGAACCAACGGGGCACCCTCCGACCACCGGACTCGGCCGGGATCGGCCGGCGACGCCGGCCGGACTCGGCCGGACCGCTGAGTCCCCAAGACAAAAAATTTGGCTTTTAGTATTCCCACCATCCCTGTATAGTTTAATTCTCCTGCACATTTCCAGAGGCCCTTTAAATCACATTAAACCCTATTCTAATACATTTTATTACATTTAAATACATTATTTTCAATTAAACCTTTCACCTACCATAAACCCTAGCCTTACCATATAAATACAACCTCTACAAACACACCCCTCACTCCAAAATTCTGAAAAAAACTCTCAAGAAATTTCCTAGAACCCTAGTGTACTTTGGATGAAGCGAAAGGCGAAGCTCCGACAATTATTCCGGCGACAGTCCTACGAGATCCCGGCGACGAAACGATGCACCGGAAACTACAACCACTCCCTCCCCCGCTCCTCTTTAAGCTAAACCCGTAAGTCCTACCTCCCTCTCTCCTTTCTACTCTAAAAACATTTTTTAATAAAACCTGACGGAATCAGAGTCAAACCGATTTCCGATTCGGGTTCTTTCTAAAAATCCCACTTTTCTTAAACTCAACCCTATTAAACCATTACATGTTGACAATTAATCATTAACAAATATGTTGAACAAGTTTCATGACAATCTATATCATTTTGTAACTTTATTGCTCTTTTCCAGTAAAATACCATGTAGTTTCATTTTGACATTAAATCATCACAATCTTGCTATACCTTTAAGTTAGATCACGAGGTAATGACCTACCTCCTCACAACACTCATATGCAACATATCACAATACTTTTGGGAACATAGAATACGGGAAAACGAAACATTTGAAATAAATACCATGAATTAATAAAACCATTTTCTAAAAGATCAAGTATTTTATACAAATCTTTGCAAAGCGTCGCTACAACCCAATTTAGGGAACCCGACTGGGATGGTGCGGATTATCGCACATCCGTGGGCTTAGTAGTGCGAGATGTAGACCTCCGCAAAGAGCATTCGGTCTCGAGAGATTTAAAATACCAAAATCTTAAGAAAATGAGATTTCTAGAAATATAATATATATATTAAAGTTTATTTTTATAAATATATATATATATCTCAAAAATACCTATTTTTGTTATAATATAAATACTTCAACATTTCCAAAATTACAAGAATCACTCTACATTAAAATAACATGAATTCCATATAAAATCAATATTACCATTTAATACCATATATTGTGAAAATTAGGTTATTCTCATTAGAAATGTCTCATGTATAAAATCTACACTTGTTACAACTCTAAAGACGATAATTAAACACTTGGGGTGTATTTTTGAAAATTATACAAAAGTATTTTTACATAAAACCCTCTCAAGTTATATAAATTACCCTAAGGACCCCAGTAAACATAGGTTTAAGCAGGACCAATCTCTTGAGCCTCAGGGAGCCGGAGAAGTGGGTGCTTGCCTATTTAAGGTAGACAACTTAACAACGGTGTTATCAACATGGAAATCGCTTTTGAAAAAGACACAAATCATGCCGCCCATGTGCAGCGGTTACCGATAATATCAAAACAATCAGGACTTCAATTTCTTTTATAATTGTTCTGACTCAGAGTGAGCCTCATTAATAATCTGACTTGAATATGATTCAAGTACAATCTACAATATACTATCCAACATGAAACCATGAATACGTATATTCAATCTATTCAATCTGTATTGGCCGAACCGAACCATAGATATACTTCCATTTATATGATTCTCCAGGTACATCTATGATTCTCCAGTACATCCATTTACTGATATCATGGTTTTGGCAAGTCATCCAATTATACAATCTATATTACAAGACAACACAATACAAACAATATAAACAAGATATCACGGGGTTTAAGAGGTAGATTGGTACGGAAGGTATTAGAAGTGGCACGAGACAGTAAGATTTAATACACCTAATCTGAATCCAGTTGCTGTTGTACCGTGGCATAAACGGTTCCTTGTACTACACTTGCCTCTAGTCTCTGGCATATAGAGACTCCTCTCATATACACTGGTATCCTTCTGTACCAAGTTACAAAAAACAGCGTTAACCATATAATAAAACTTTAAAAGCTACCTTCTCTTTCTGTCTATTCTATTTCTCCTTTATCTTTGGGACTTACCGAGCGATTTGTTCACTGACGACATTCTCTTTCTTTCTTCTTTGAATGTCGTCAAGTGATCTGGACACTCCGGAGATCGAGCCCACAAGTGAAGACTTGGACCACTTCATTGAAGACCCAGAGCTTTAGTTCATTATACACTTTTATTTCAGTACTTTTCCTTTTCTGTTATGCCATTGTTTAGGCATTGCTTTCATTCAGTTATATTTACTTTTCCAAGTATTGTACAGAAAGAAGGTGAATAAATAAAGTTGCTGTTCAATTATACCTTTTGTCTCTTGTGTACATTTCTTTTATATTGCTTAGATATGCTTAGCGTATTTACTTCAGAGTAAATACGTAGTGGCCTCGTCGCGTCCTTTGCCCGTACACCGGGAAGCGGGGCGTGACAAGTTTTGTTGGCGGCCCATGTAGGTCAGAGTTGTATGAAACACTACCATGCAGTTCTGTTCTGCGTGAACAACCAAAGCAATATAACACAAGAACCAGCAATTAAAACATTCTTTACAATCCATACTCCTTGAATCTAACATTTCATATTCTTTGAATCTGTCCTAACCTAAATTTTCTTCAAAGTTATGGATTCCCCAAACAATACCAGCACCAACTTCAACAACACACCTCCACCACTACCACTCACACCTGCCGTCCCTGCTCCGCTCAATGAGCAAACGGTTTTGCTTGAGAAAATCCGAAGCCTCCTGGTAGGACTGCAGCAGTAGACTGCTATATTAGTGAACCGAGCAGAAGCAGAAGGAACCGGTATAAAGCGTCTTGCCACCCAGATGGAAAGAGGAGCCTACTCTATACAACCTTCTGAACTCAAGAGATAGAAAGAAGCAATTAACCAGTCGAGTCCAGACTTCTGTTACTACTGCAGGAGAAAGGGACACTTATGGAAGTACTGTAGGCGCGCAAAAGGCCTTGAAAGGTTCCTAGGCACACTATAGAGGTCTCACAAGGCATCAACCATGCCAATTTCAAATTTTATGGGTGCCGAGAAACCCTAATACGGATCGTAGACTAGATGTTTAGGCGAAAAACGAATCTAGTTAACAATTTAACTAAAGGAGAGAGGCTACAACCTTTGTAGATCCGGTTATCCACTTCCTTGGCTCCACGTAAGCGTCCTCTCGCTGTCCATCTCGAATCCCGAACTCAAACGTCGGCTTCATCGGAGAATTGGGCGGACTGGGTCGTCGGCTTCGTGCCGAAGATGATCTACGTCGAGGCATCACAAGTTCAAGCTCCGACTTCACAAATTTGTGAAACTTGTGAAGAAAACACCCAAAACAACTTGGCAAGAGGTAGAGGGTGAAGAAATAGAAGGTGGGTTCACTTTAGAATTGGATTTCTCACTTTAGAACTCAAGTTGCCATTGATGGCATCAAGCTTTCTTGAAGAAGAAGATGATGAAGAAGAAGAAAGAATATGATAAGTTTCTTATTTAAAAATGAAACTAAAATGAATACTTATCATATACTAACCATGGTCAAGTGTAGAGATTAAACTAAGGTTAGTTGGAATGGTTAGGGTTAAGGATGAGATAAGAATGGTGGACTTTTTCAAAGCTTCAAGAAGCTTCAACATAGAAACAAAATAAGCCACCATTCTTAATAATATCCAAAATGAATAAATAAATAAATAACTAAGTAAATAATCAAAACCCTAACCATTCATATAACCATGGTTTAATCTTTACACAAACCCAAGTGAGCAAGTATCATCAAACATGATACAAATAAGTGCACAAAAATATATCACATATACAATGTGCATCAAGTGAGAAAATCCTTTTAAAATGAACCAATACTAGTTAATGCAAAGTAATATATCAAATATATAATTATACATTAAATCATTAAATCAACACTTGATGTAACGATCCGGTCATATCGCATATAACCGACTAGTATCCTATGTATCGGCTTATCGAATTAATCCTCGATTCGATATCTAGGTTATATCGAATATAACCAATCGATACATCCATCGCGAGAATGAAATACGGTATCACATACCCGCATTATTCTCGGTCCTGCACATATCTCATATGCGCTCCTATTTCGTTTCGCTTGAGCCAGGAAACCTCTGTGTAGGACTCTAAAGACTCGTCAATACGCCGGTAGCAGATGATGATCATATCAATCACCCACAAGCCGCAAGCGGTCTGCTAAACGTAACGGCCATCCGGGTATTGAACGATCAGAAGATCGACGAGCTAGCCCGCTCATACTCCTGTGAATCCAACCAGTAACACTTACCGTACAGTCTGGTCTGTTCGTCTGATACGTCGCATATCAAGTCTAGGGGTGGTAAACGTCAGACCCCAATAACCGATAAGTCGTGCCGATGTGAAGCTCATAACGGGTCGAGAAACTACTGGTAACACTTACCAGCAAATCTCTGATCAGCCCTGGCCAGGGACTTCCCTGTTACGGCCAATCGAGCACTGCGCAACATCAACCCCCAATACCGGGAGAGACGAAACCCCTCCTATCGCTCATTTCCTCCATGTGACTCGGGACTGTACCCAAAGACCACCGTTTTGCACGCCCTCATGGACGTGGTAAGGTGGAGATCAAAGCACAGTGGGAATCACACAAGACTCTATGACGATCTCGGGTCTACAGACTAACCTGCACAAGTGTCACCTGAGAACTGCCATCTGACGTGAGGTATAATACCATCTGGGAGTTCTCGGCGAGTCCGTCCAGTGTACCCAGTCCCTACTGAGCACCCGTACACCATCTCTGATGTCAAACACCAATGGATATGGGATCATCCATCGCCCATCTCATGGGTCGAGAAGCGTATACGCTAGTCTACACTGGTATATCGATGCCCCGTCTCGATACACCAACGACTAGGGACCTTGAAGGATGTACCTATGGACTACCATGTCCCCACTAGTATGATCTGCATCATAGTCCAGGTAGTCAAGTGCACATCCTAAGGGCTTTACCAATATGTAACTGTAAGACAGTTTAAAGAGACAAGTGTACATGTTAAGATAAAGAGCAACCAGATAGCATACTATCATATCGAGCAAGAAAGTCATCTCTATATATGTCCAAGCATCCAATATAATATACAACATCTGTACAATACTGGCCTCTAGGGCATACATACAACTAACAATCTCCCACTTGCACTAAGGCCAGCTGCTGTAGTATCGCATACCGAGCATCCCGAAGAGTCTCTCAAACTGTATCTGGGGAATGGCCTTCGTGAGTGGATCCGCCGTGTTGTTCTTCGTGTCAACCCTCCTGACCTCGATCTCCCGGCGATCAACTATCTCCCGGATCAGGTGATACCGCCTCAGAATATGCCTGGATCGCTGATGGGACCTGGGTTCGTTGGCCAAAGCCACCGCTCCATTGTTATCACAATACAAAGGTATTGGATGCTCAATAGATGGAACCACTCCTAGTTCAGTAATGAACTTCTTGATCCAAACAGCCTCTTTGGCAGCATCGTTGGCAGCGATGTATTCAGCCTCCATCGTCATGTCTACCACGGTTTCCTGCTTGGAACTCTTCCAGCTAACCGCCCCTCCGTAAAGGGTAAAGACAAATCCCGACTGCGACTTAGAGTCGTCCTTATCACTCTGGAAGCTCGAATCGGTAAAGGACTCCACTTGGAGTTCTCCGTTACCATACACCAAGAGCATCTCTTTAGTCCTTCGTAAGTACTTGAGAATGCTCTTCACAGCTGTCCAGTGACTCTCTCCAGGATCAGCTTGATACCTGCTCACTACACTTAGTGAGTATGCTACATCGGGTCTGGTACATAGCATCGCATACATGATAGAGCCTACTGCCGAAGCATGGGGTATCCCTTGCATGCGAGCTCTCTCCAAATCAGTCTTGGGAGACATCTCTTTGGAGAGAGTGACTCCAGAGATCGTGGGCAAGTTCCCACGCTTGGACTCTTCCATACTAAACCTCTTTAGTATGGTGTCAATGTACCTGGATTGGGACAATCCCAATATCCGTTTAGATCTATCTCTATAGATCCTAATCCCCAATATGCAGGAGGCATCACCAAGATCTTTCATTGAGAATCTTTGTGATAAGAAAAGCTTGACCGATTGCAGCATAGGAATATCATTTCCTATCAAGAGTATGTCGTCCACGTACAATATGAGGAAGACAACCTTACTCTCTGCCCCCTTCTTGTAGATATAAGGTTCATCTGGGTTTTTGACTAAATCAAACTCTTTGATAACGACGTCAAAGCAGATGTTCCAACTCCGCGATGCTTGCTTTAATCCATAAATGGATTTAAGCAGCTTGCACACCTTCCCGCTGCTCCCACTGTCTACGAAGCCCTCTGGCTGAGTCATGTACACGCACTCTTCTAAATCACCATTTAGAAAGGCGGTCTTAACATCCATTTGCCAGATTTCGTAATCATGATATGCAGCGATGGCAAGCATGATCCGGATGGATTTAAGCATAGCCACTGGAGAAAAGGTCTCGTCATAGTCCACACCTGGTCTTTGACGAAAACCCTTTGCTACAAGTCTAGCTTTGAAAGTCTCCACTTTCCCATCTACACCAAGTTTTTTCTTGAAGATCCACTTGTTCCCAATGGGTTTTACCCCTTCAGGAGCAACTTCCAAAGTCCATACTTTGTTGGTGTACATGGATTCCATCTCGGACCGCATAGCATCCAGCCATTTCACTGAGTCCCCACTCGTGATGGCCTGCTCGAAGCTAGTTGGGTCATCATCCTCCATGATGCAATCCTCGCTCCCACCATCCATGAGAAAACCGTAGTATCTCTCAGGTTGGCGAGGAACCCTACTAGATCGGCGGAGAGGCTGAGGTTTGTCGGGAGCTACTGAATCCTCTGATTCCACTAAATCTTCAGTTTGAGTTTGTGTAGCCGGAATTTCTTCCAGTTCTACCTTATCGCCACTAATTTCCTTTGCAAGAAATTCCTTTTCCAAAAAGGTGGCATGTCGAGAAACAAACACTTTTTGTTCCTCTGTATGGTAGAAAAGATATCCATGTGAATGTTTGGGATATCCCACAAACTTGCATAGAACTGACCGTGCCTCGAGTTTGTCCGGATTTTGCCTTTTGACATAGGCCGGGCAACCCCATATCTTAACTCGTTTAAGACATGGTCTCTTCCCACTCTATATCTCATATGGTGTGGTAGGTATAGATTTAGATGGAACTTGATTCAATAGGTATGCTGCTGTTTCCAGCGCATAACCCCAGAAGGAAATAGGTAACTCAGCTGTGCTCATCATAGAGCGCACCATATCTAATAGGGTGCGGTTCCTCCGTTCTGATACACCGTTGTGCTGTGGTGTATATGGAGGAGTCAGCTGAGAGAGAATCCCATTCTCTTTAAGGAAGTCCAGGAATTCATTGCTTAAGTATTCTCCTCCTCGATCAGATCGTAGGATTTTAATACTTTTTCCGGTTTGGTTCTCAACTTCTTGTTTATATTCCCTAAATTTCTCAAAAGCTTCTGATTTGTGTTTCATCAGGAACACATACCCGAACCTAGAGAGATCGTCAGTGAATGTAATGAAGTATGAAGAACCATCCATGGCATGTGTAGACATGGGACAGCATACATCACTATGTATAAGTCCCAAGAGTTCGGTAACTCTTTCTCCGTGTCCCGTAAACGGAGTTTTGGTCATCTTGCCTTTGAGACATGACTGGCAAGTGTCATAAGATGAAAATTCAAACGGATTTAAATATCCATCCTTATGCAACTTAGCCAGTCGTGTCGCATTGATGTGACCCAGTCTACAATGCCACAAGAAGGATTCGTTCAGTTCTGAACTCTTCCTCTTGTGTGTGTTTGTTATGCTCAGAACTGTTGATTGATTTAGAACATAAATGCCATTGCACAACGTGCCTGATCCAACCAACTTTTGGTTACGGAAAATGTTCATAACATTGTCCTGTAATACAAAATTATATCCCTCTTTACTTAATAAAGAAACCGATATAATGTTGCATATCAGGTTCGGCATGTAATAGCATTCGTTCAGAACCAATGTATTACCAGTTGGTAATATAAGGTGATATTCCCCGACAGTCTTAGCTGCAACAATTGCACCATTTCCAACTCTAATGTCTTTATCACCTTCTCCAAGTTCTCTACCTTTCCTAAGCCCATGTAACTGATTACATATATGGGATCCTGACCCGGTATCTAATACTCAGGACGTAGAGCAAATGGAGAAACAGTTCTCTGTAACGAACACACCCGAAGAAAATGCATCATCATGTACTTTCTTCATTCGGGTGGCATGGGAATCCTGGTATTCCCCTATATCCTGTTCATTCCTATAACTCTTATAAGAAGGAACGGAACCAACGTTCCCCAGCACAGTATAACATGCGGGTTCGGTCAATACATCCATATTATTATCTTCATTAGGGCATGAAATGGTCGCTACCTGGAGAGAGAGAGAAGAAAACACTTTAGCGTATGCTCGTGCAAGATCAGATTGGTTATTATTTTATCTAATCAGGATGGCTCCCACTGGTTTTTATCAAATCTTCCTTCAAACCCTAAAAGGAAAGACTAGCCGGGATTAATTACACACTACAAGTTCGCCAATCTTTCAGCCAGGCCAGTGTCGGTACTTTGAGGGAGGTCCCCCGTGTTTTCGCACGAACCTAATTAATGTAAACCTCGTTTTCCCAGAGGCGTAACCTCGTTGAAACCTTTCTAGACACCTACTTGATCGGTTAATTGCAATGTGCAAAACTCTCCCAGGAGTAACTCTTACTCGCAGTGGGTATCGGGATCCAACTATCTCATAGAAGGTATGCAATCTCATTGCAAATTTCAACACTTGAAATTCCCGATAATATTTTGCCCCTAGTGTCCTATGACCTTGACAAATGCCAACAAATCACAGGATGCTAGTCAAGTTCAACCCGTCATTTCTTGATTGAATCAAACTCACCCGCACGACCCTTGACAAAGGCCAACAAGGTCGTACGACTACCCTGAAACAATCTGCATCACATGAATAAGCAGATAAGCACTATTCAGCTACCGCACACTACGCCTTGACAAAGGCCAACAAACGCAGCACGAATATTAAACAGTTCTTATCTGAAATGACGGAGGGCTACGACAGGTTTTTCTGAAAACCTATTGCGTAATGAACTTGATATCGTTGTAGAATCAAATAAAGTTTTGAAATGGAGTGATTTTGAGGCTTTTCTAGTTTTGCTAAAGGGGTCACTCCCGGTGAAGGGATCGTCGGCCCTTTCCTCGTCGAATGAGGTGCGGGATATATCATATATATCACTGTGCAAAGCAAAAACTCTTAAAAGCAATCAATAACCAAACCGAGTGTGTAGCATCTGCCAGTTATTGCTAAAGGAGTCACTCCCGGTGAAGGGATCTCGGTCCTTTCCTCATCGAATAAGGTGCAGGATATATCACATATACCGCTGTGCAAAGCAAGAACTGTAGCTACCTGTTTTATTTAAAATTTGATTCTACAACATCTTAGGTTTCTTTTCTTTCATTAATCACATTAATGAAGTCCCATCATTTATGTACCTAAACATCACAGATAAATACGACGTACACTTATGCCATCCGCATTCGCCTCGATGTCCCCTCGTGCACCGTTAGGTTAGGTAACTAACGGCAGAGCGGGGTAGGGCTAGTACGGGTGTAAAACATAAGTAACGTCTATATAATATATCATATATACTATATACTGTATCCATCACAGAACATCACATGATCACATCACAGATATCGCAGCAGAAGAAACATATGAAATATTGGATATACTAAGACGTACGTGTTTTCAATACGAGCCAGTATAAAACACGGATTCCACGGTCGTGATGAATAGTCAATCCCACACCCCTAGACCCCTACGAGAGCGGCAAGCAACCCTGCCAATTCTAAGGTTAGGAGACCCGGACTCGACTCCTCGAGTTGGTCTCCCACTGGACCCCAGAAACTGGTTACTTGTGCTCCCCTCCTTGGGTCTATCCTAATGCGGAAAAGTAAATAATATACAAAAGGTGACAACTTCCGCTACCTGGAAGTGTCCCAAATAAAAGAATATTACATACAAGTTTTTACATGAATGAAAATGAAAAACACTCATCTCACATAAAAACCCCCGGCTATTCAAACACGACAATCCAATATAACATATCCAGCAACACATAATATCACATGTCATCAACGTAAGTAAGTATGCATACCCCAATTGTCGTTGACGTATAGCAACGAAACCGGCGATATGAACATACTACACTTACGGTCACAGAAAAGAAAGTGTAAAACTACAACAGTTGGAATCCGCAACCTCTTTAGACATCACATGCCTAAACAAATGAAATACTTAGACATCACATGCCTAACAGTTATAAACCCCGCATTTTAGTCTCATTATCGAAAACTCTTTTCAATATCAAGTGAAACTAAACCGCTAGATTTATAACATTCATTCAGTTATCTCATAACTGTTTGTGAATTCCAATTATCGTATCACATTCCAGATAAACAGAAAATGTTAAAATTTGGCTTTTAGTATTCCCATCATCCCTGTATAGTTTAATTCTCCTGCACATTTCCAGAGCCCCTTTAAATTACATTAAACCCTATTTTAATACATTTTATTGCATTTAAATACATTATTTTCAATTAAACCTTTCACCTACCATAAGCCCTAGCCTTACCCTATAAATACAACCCCTACACACACACCCCTCACTCCAAAATTCTGAACAAAACACTCAAGAAATTTCCTAGAACCCTTGTGTACTTTGGAAGAAGCGAAAGGCGAAGCTCCGACAATTTTTCCGGCACAGCCCTAGGAGATTCCGGCGACGAAACGACGCTCCGGAAACTACGTCCACTCCCTCTCACTCTCCTTTTTAAGCTAAACCCGTAAGTCCCACCTCTCTCTCTCCTTTTCTATTCTAAAAACATTTTTTAATAAAACCCGACGGAATCGGAGTCAAACCGATTTCCGATTCGGGTTCTTTCTAATAATCCCACTTTTCTTAAACTCGACCCTATTAAACCATTACATGTTGACTATTAATCATTAACAAATATGTTGAACAAGTTTCATGACAATCTATATCATTTTGTAACTTTTATTGCACTTTTTCAGTAAAATACCATGTAGTTTCATTTTGACATTAAATCATCACAATCTTGCTATACCTTTAAGTTAGATCACGAGGTAATGACCTACCTCCTCACAACACTCATATGCAACATAGCACAATACTTTTGGAAACCTAGAATACGGGAAAATGAAACATTTCAAATAAATACCATGAATTAATAAAACCATTTTCTAAAAGATCAAGTATTTTACACAAATCTTTGCACAGCGCTGCTACAACCCAATTTGGGGAACCCGACTGGGATGGTGCGGATTATCACACATCCCTGGGCTTAGTAGTGTGAGATGCAGACCTCCGCAAAGAGCATTCGGTCTCGTGAGATTTAAAATTCCAAAATCTTAAGAAAATGAGATTTCAAGAAATATAATATATATATTAAAATTTATTTTTATAAATATATATATATATATATATATGTAATATCAAAAATACCTATTTTTGTTATAATATAAATACTTCAACTTTTCCAATATCACAAGAATCACTTTACATTAAAATATCATGAATTCCATATAAAATCAATATTACCATTTTATACCATATATTATGAAAATTAGGTTATTCTCATTAGAAATGTCTCATGTATAAAATCTACACTTATCACAAATCCTGCCGCCCATGTACAGCGGTTACCGATAATATCAAAACAATCAGGACTTCAAATTCTTTTATATATGTTCTGACTCAGACCGAGTCTCATTAATAATCTGACTTGAATATGATTCAAGTACAATCTACAATATACTATCCAACATGAAACCATGAATACGTATATTCAATCTATCCAATCTGTATTGACCGAACCGAACCATGTATATACTTCCATTTACATGATTCTCCAGGTACATCCATGATTCTCCAGTACATCCATTTACTGATATCATGGTTTTGGCAAGTCATCCAATTATACAATTTATATTACAAGACAACACAATACAAACAATACAAACAATATATCGCGGGGTTTAAGGGGTGGATTGGTACGGAAGGTGTTAGAAGTAGAACGAGACAGTAACATTTAATACACCTAATCTGAATCCAGTTGCTGTTGTACCGTGGCATAAACGGTTCCTTGTACTACACTTGCCTCTAGTCTCAGGCATAAGAGTCTCTTCTCGCAAACACTGGTATCCTTCTGTACCAAGCTAAAAAAAACCAGCGTTAACCATATAAAGAACTTTAAAAGCTACCTTCTCTTTCTGTCTATTCTATTTCTCTTTTATCTTTGGGACTTACCGAGTGATTTGTTCACTGACGGCATTCTCTTTCTTTCTTCTTTGAATGTCATCAGGTGATCTGGACACTCACTAGTGAAGACTTGGACCACTTCATTAAAGACCCAGAGCTTTAGTTCATTATACACTTTTATTTCAGTACTTTTCCTTTTCTGTTATGCCATTGTTTAGGCATTGCTTTCATTCAGTTGTATTTACTTTTCCATGCATTGTACAGAAAGAATGTGAATAAATAAAGTTGTTGTTCAATTATACCTTTTGTCTCTTGTGTACATTTCTTTTATATTGCTTAGATATGCTTAGCGTATTTACTTCAGAGTAAATACGTAGCGGCATTGTCGCGTCCTTTGCCCATACACCGGGAAGCGGGGTGCGACAAGTTTTGTTGGCGGCCTATGTAGGTCAGAGTTGTATGGAACAATACCTTGCAGTTTTGTTCTGTGTGAACAACCTAAGCAATATAACACAAGAACCTGCAACTAAAACATTCTTTACAATCCATACTCTTTGAATCTAACATTTCATATTCTTTGAATCATATACTTTGAATCTGTCCTGACCTAAATTTTCTTCAAAGTTATGGATTCCCCAAACAACACCAGCACCAACTTCAACAACACACCTCCACCACTACCAGTCACACCTGCCGTCCCTGCTCCACTCAACGAGCAAACGGTTTTGCTTGAGGAAATCCGAAGCCTCCTAATAGGACTGCAGCAGCAGACTGCTATATTAGTGAACCGACCAGAAGCAGAAGCAACCGGTATAAACCGCCCTGCCACCCAGAAGGAAAGAGGAGGCTACTCTATACATTCTTCTGAACTCAAGAGAAAGAAAGAAGCAATTAACCAGTCGAGTTCGGACTTCTGTTACTACTGCAGGAGAAAGGGACACTTATGGAAGGACTATAGGCGCGCAAAAGGCATGTGCCTAGTTTGTGCCGCATCCGATCATATAATTGGAAACTGTCCCTATAGACGCAACTCAGCTCACACACCCGCCATCTACCCGCAGCGGCCAGCTATCCAGGCTCCTGCACCTCATCTTGCACTCCCAGCACCACCTCCACCTGGACCATCTCTACCCAGTCGGGCATCGATGTACCGGCATACACAGAAAAATTTGCCGAGACGCCAAGCCTCCACCTTAGCAGCCGTAGAAGCCAAGACAGTTGACCAAGGTAACACTAGTAATTCACTTTCACATTCTCTAACCCTTGCACCACTTTGTTATTTTTCACACACTATCAGTACTTCAGTCACCAAACTTTCCTTAAATCTATTACATTTTTCTTTTACAAATTTCGATTACAAAATTTTTATATGGAGGGTGGAATGTAACAACCCTAAATTTCCTGTACAACATTCTGTAGAATTTTTTCAAAATTTAAAGAAAGGGGTACTTTTGCCTGAGCACAAGTTAAATATTTATTTTGCTTATTAATTACAAGAAGGAGCTTGTAGCTCATTGGTAATACCTTGCACTGCTGAATCAAGCCACCAGAGTTCAAATCTCATACCCCACATTATTTGGTGTTTCCTGATTTAAAATCAGGAAAGCTTCTGTGAAGAGCTTCGAAAAGGGGGCCACGTGCTTACACGTGACCAACAGTCACGTGTTGACACGTGACCTATAAAGCACAGAAAAGGGGACACAATGATTCGCTGAACAAAGTCAAGAAAAAGAGCTTCAGAAGAGGTCACGTGCTCCCACGTGACCAGGGTCACGTGTCGGCACGTGACGGTCAAAATAGCAAACTCGCTCTCCAATTGAACCAAGGAAAGAAGTGCCAGACAGGGGTCACGTGTTCACACGTGACCAGGAGTCACGTGGTAGCACGTGACGTTTAAGCAAAGATCAGAAGACAGCGCAAAAGAAAGGAAAAGGCTCACTCTAAAGGGGGTCACGTGCTCACATGTGACCATGGGTCACGTGGTCACACGTGATCGGCTTTCAAAACCCTTAAATTCTGAGAGAAATGCAAATCTTTCCAAAGGAACGCAACTATATGCATCTAATCAAATTAAAGATTCAGAGGTCATTTATTTATGGAAAATCTCGGGTTTGGAAAGATTTCCCCCTTAAATCTAACCAAAATAACAAGGGAGAATCTCTGGATTTGAAATCCAACGGTGAATAAAATTCACCTAATAATCCAAAGGTCCAGAACGAATGAAGGATGCAAATCAAATCTCTCAATGAAGATTCGTCACAAAACTAACTGATTCAGCTGCTTCTCCTATAAATAGGAGCCAAGAGACACAAAAAAGATATACATGCGCAGAGAAGAGAAAAGAAAAAAGGAGGAGAGCTTTGATATTTTGAAAAGACTCGGATCTTCTGCAAAAACCCTAGGTAAGAAAGGGAAAGCCTTTTGAAAGAAAGAGAATTTAATTCTCTATAGAGTTTAACTCTAATATATAAAACAGAAGAGCAAATTTCTTCTCTCTTTAATAGAGGATCTGCAAAGTGCACATCTCCCCTTAAGGTTGAGAATTTAATTCTCAATGGGTTGAGATCCTGCCATGCAGATCCAAAACATAGAGAAAGAATGCAAGCATGAGAATTTAATTCTCACAGAACTATAGGAATTTAATTCCTCTAAGATAAAAGTAGGGCTTGACCCTGTGTTATGGGAATTTAATTCCTTCAAAATAAAAAGGAGCAGGGTTTAACCCTAATTAAGAATTTAGTTCTGTTGAAACAATGGGAATTTAAGTCCCTTAATCATAATCTGACGGGAAACGGAAGTTTGATTCCTTAAAAAGTTTTTATTAGGGTTTAACCCTATTCAATTCTTCACATAAACGAGGAATCTAATTCCTACAGAAAGTTCAAGGATCGAAAGGGGAGTAGGAATTTAATTCCTTTGAAAATTAAAGCCAGAGGAATTTAATTCCTGAAAAGAAAGATCAACAGATCCTCTAAAAAACTACATAGAGGCAGGGTCACGTGCTACCACGTGACCCCCCAAAACCCCTACAGAAAGCCCCTTTGAGGCAGCACCCTACGTGACCCACGTGACCCTCAGCAGAAGCCTTAACACAAAGGCATTTGAATGCCCATCACGTGATGGCACGTGATGCTCTGAAAGACGCGATGAAGGGAAGGCGCTCTCACATGCTGCCACGTGACCCTTCCTGCCTTAGTGTTTAACACTAAAATTAAAACTCTCGAGCCCAGTGTTAAAACACTGTCGGGCCTTAGCATTCAATGCTGATTAAAAAAGCCTTATTGCTGGTGTTTAACACCAATTATCTCTCAATGTTGAACACTAACTTGTCAACCGAGACGTCATTCCCAGTATTCAACGCTGATTGCTCTGAAGTGTTTAACACCAGGCTTAGGCCCAATTGGCTAAAGGGATAGAGGCAAGCCTCTCCTGATTGGACTTAGCCCAAGCTGGCCATAAGTCTTCAATTCGTGATTAACTGGGCCAATGGGCTCATAACATAATTGATCAGTCTTGACCCAAATTGGGCCAGGGACTATTTAATCCACCGCGGTTCTAGGGTACATCTCTTCACTCCTTTGATACTTGGCATTGTAATCCCTCAATGTCTTCAAAGAGGTGACGGGTCCCGAAGACCACTCATGATATGGACTGTGGGGTCCTTAAAACCACGCATCATGCAAAATTCCTGGTTACGTGGAACGCGGATAATGTCACTCTTTGACCCCGTGGAAAACGTCCAGAGCGGATCCTGGTCCTCGCAGAGCACGGCAGTGAACCCGTGTGAAGCATCCAGAGCGGAGCCTGGTCCTCGCCTAGCACGGCAGTGAACCCGTGTGAAGCATCCAGAGCACAAAACGGACTGTGGAGTCCTTAAACCCATGGACTATGACGTCCTTAACCTCGACCGCAATGTCTTTAAACTACCAATCGACCGAGATGTCTTTAAACTACCCACGGACCGCAATGTCCTTAAACTACCAATGGACCGCAACGTCCTTAAAAACTACCCACGGACCGCAATGTCCTTAAACTACCCATGGACCGTGATGTCCTTAAACTAGAACAATAGAGCCTCCATATGCTCTTTCGTCGGATCTAAACGGTCCTGTTTAAGTTGATCTTAGCCTCAAAAATGGCTAACGCGTCCTTAAACCTTCAAGCAGACTGGACTATGAATCCCCCCTAATTAACTCTGGCTCGAGGGTACATCTCTGAACTCCTCTGACATCCGTCGTTGTAATCCCTCAACGTCGTCAGAGAGGTGACGGGTCCCGACGGCCACATAGACGATGGACCGCCACGTCCCTAAACTGGAACATTAGAGTCCAAACACTCTTTTGTAGGATCTAAACGATCCCGTTAAGTTGATCTTAGTCACAAAGTTAGACTAACGTATCCTTAACAAACGTTTGAGTCGATCTTAGCCTCAAGTATGGCTGACGTATCCTCAAACCAAACCCCCAAACCCAAATTTAAGATAATGCGGATTTGGACTAGTCCATGCCCTACGGGCGACGGCATAACTCAGTCTCCGTAAACGATCCACGGGCAATGAAACATAAAACAAGAACACACGACACGAAGTGACCATCTGGAGAAGGAGAAAGTTGTTACCGCAAAGCGGTAGCGTAATTAACTGCAGGGGCTTGCGCCTGCAGGGAAGAGCGTCCCCACAATCAAAAACCCCTCAAACGAGGGGGAATCTGACGAAGTCTGCTATATCGGACGCATCCGTCTAGACCTCCGATACATGGTGCCATGGATCGAATTGGCATCTTCGGAGAGGTGGACGGATAGCACCAATTAGCATCTGCCCCGAACCTCAGGCGAGACGTCCCCACGTCCCGCGTTTCCGTTCGGAGGGGAACAGATTCTGGCACGCCCGGTGGGACCTTTCCCTCTTTCCACTCCACACTTCGTGTGTCGTGATTCGCGAACCAATCGCGGTTCGCTAACAGTTGCCCTTGGGTTTCAAGATACTAAGAATTGGCGCCTTGCCTATTGCAGAAAACAAAGGAGCGATGGCTGCTACTTCCGCGAAATCCTCCAACTGCTCAAGCTGCAATTGCGACCAACGCTTTGCCTCGCCGGGAGGTATAGCCTATGGACCCCAAGCTGCTTCGTTGTTCACAATGCCGGCGGACCAGGTGACTCAGGCCACTACCGGATTGTTCTTTGGGACTATACTCCCACCATCCAGCTTCACGGCGCCAGTGCTGACAAAGGAAGCCCTCAAGAAGTCGGTCTTTGATCGTCTCACCCCTGCCACGGCTCCTCTCACCGAGTCGTCCGATGTCAGCGCCTCAGTCTTTTCTAGATTGGGCCAGAAATCCTGCAGATTCATCGCAGAGAAGGCTGCTCCTAAGAAAACGACCGCTCATGCCTCCGAAATCGCCAAGGCAGCTTCCCCGGCCAAGAAGTCGGTCTTTACCAGATTAACGGCTTCAGCTCCCGCTCCCGTTGCACAAAGGACATCGGTCTTTGACAGGCTAACACCAACAACGACCCCCCACCCACACAGGGGGCAAGACGAAACCATTCTTATATCTGACTCTACGCCATCTGCTCGACGTGCTCGGCGTCGTCATTGGCGCCGAATAAGGAAAGCCGGGGGCAACTCCCCCTCCGGATTGACTCCACCAGCCCCGGTGGCAGAAGTTAATGCTGCTGTTCCAACTGGGAACAGCTTCGAAATGCTAAATAAGGTGCGAAGGAATTCCTCTACTGCAGTGCTGAAGAGGTCTCCTCCCTCATCAGAAAAGGTTGTGGAAATAGAATCAGAACAGCCCCGATCTCCTCAACGGCTGTCTTCCAAAATCTATAAGGTTTGGCGGCAGGCCCGAGACTCAATCATCGATCCAAACTTCTCCCGCCAGCATAGGAAGCTGAAAATCCAACCGAAGGCTGGTCACCAGGCGAAACCCCAAAAGGCTGTCTGGACGCCCACCTCGATGGCCCCCTCAACCTCCATGGCTCATAAAAAGAGGGAACCAGAGAAGATCCCTCAACATGCAACGACGGCTAAAAGCAATGTGCCCAGACACCCTAAGTCTGGGGGCACGGTGGTGCACACTGTTTACATGGTCTCTGGAAAGGAGGAGAGCCGCACCTCTACGGGCCACCGACCGCTTACCCGATCCGTGACGAGAGCCCAAGAACAACAACAAAAGCTGCAGGAAATGATGAGTGCTATGGCTGCACTTACCGGGCCAAAAGAAAGCCCGGAAACATCCTCAGACGCACGCCGAGAGGAGGAAACCGACGCTGAGTTCCTTCGCCGGACATTGGAGAAAAAGGACAAAGAGGCTGCCGAACAAGCGGCTAATATACAGCGCATGGGCCTTCTCTTCCAAGATATGATAGGAATGATGATCCAACAGGACCCACCCATTGAAGATCCCCCAATCGTTCTGGAAGATGACCGAGGAGAAACGTCAAATCCACCACCAGCCCTCTCAACGGCCAAGGAAGAAACGATCTCTAAGGCTGACTTAGCCGACTACATAGCCCAGCAAATCCGGGTCCATCATGCGACTGAGGCAGCTGGTCAAGTCGTGAAAACAGGGCGGCCGTATCCAAGATGGTACGATCAAATCAAATACCCGCAAGGCTATACGATACCGAAATTCCATGTGTCTAAGGGGACCGGCAATCCTCATCAACACGTCGCCCAGTTCCGGGCCCTCTGCGGTAACACCGGCGGTGACGATAAACTGTTACTCCGTCAGTTCGTTGGCAGCTTATCAGAAACAGCGTTCGAATGGTATTCAGAACTCCCGAACGATTCCATCAAAACGTTCGCTGAAATGGAGCTGTTGTTCACTCAGCGATTTGCAAGTGCCAGCGAACGCACTCCAATAACTGCACTTATTAACGCCAGGGTAAAACAGGGCGAAACCTGGGTCCAGTACGCCATACGCTGGCGGAATTTGTGGTCGAGATGCGAACAACGCATTGAGGAAGCACCCGCAGTGGGTATGTTCGTGGGGACCTTAGACCCCTACGCAACCATCTCCCAGTTTATGATGTTTTTTAAGCCAACCACATTCCAGGCTTTAATCGACAAGTTGGCTCAGATGGACCAGATGGGTCATAGGCCACCTCCCCCGAAGTCGGAACCTCGGAATGATAAGGGTAAAGGAAGAGCAACCTTTGTCGCGAATCCCCAACAGCAACCTGACGCCCCGAAATCGGCAGATCAACTGGAAGAAAGACGCCGGTATTATAATGAAAAGATGAAGCGTCCCTACTCGTTCCCACGAGACAAGACGAGACGGTTATTTGAGCTGGCAATACGCAACAGGCTTATTAACCTCCCGAATCCAAGGCGACCGCCACAACCCACCGAGGTGAATAACCCCAACTATTGCCCTTACCATCAGACAGTAAGCCATCCGATTGAAGATTGCTTCGTCTTCAAAGGATGGATCGAAGATCAATACCTCCAGGGGAAGTTTGTACTGTCCGAAAAGTGGAAGGTGAACCCGCCACAACCACATACTCCTAAAAAGACGGACACATCGGGGGCAACCTGCTCCTTTATCGAAGAAATTCCATGGGAGGTCGTGCTATCAACGAAGACCAAAAGGATGCTGAGAGACCTTCATGCGTGCCCTGCAATTGAATGGAAGTACCCTCTTGAACCTCAAATTATTGAAGGGATGTTGAGGCCCCGCCCAACTATGGAGACTCATGATAAAGATCCAAATACTCACGCCCAGCCGTCAAAAGCTTCGAAGAAAAAGAAGAAGAAATCCAAGAAGCCCGCGAGGCTTGGAGATGAGCGCACGAAATTGCAGAAGCAAATCGACGCGCTGGAAGAATATAATCAGAAGGCGCGAACTCCTGTCACACTCCGAGAATTCCTCGATCACATCTTTCAAGACGAAGATGATGAAGAGAGCTCATCGGATGAATCCGAAGAGTATGTGGCAAGTTGTAACGTAATCTCCCACTCGCTTACCAATGACGAGACAGCTCCTGACACTAAGAAGCCGGAGGCAGAGCCCGAACCAAAGCGTGCGACGCTGACAACTGATATGATCAATGCCTTCCTAGACGAGATTCGTCTAAAAAGTAAAGCAGACCAGGAGCGTGAGATGGCAGCATCAGGAGGAACCAAATGCGGGCAACTGAACGAAGGAGTTGAACTACCCCTGCCAGAGCGAAAGGCATCCGAGATGGACAGGAAGATATTCAAGACGAGGAAAAGGTTCGCCAAAGCCATGTCAATGGGAATGAGGCTACCACCCTCGGAAGGAAACACACACAATGGGGCGGAGAAGCACCCCGATTACTGTGCATATCATCGGAAAGTCTCACACCCCACAGAGGAGTGCGACGCCTTTAAGATATGGTGGCAAGGATATGTTGCTCGTCGGCAACATTTCAAACGCATGAAACGCAAGAGCCGTCGGGAGCAAAGAAGCGCCGTTGACGGGCCCAATAGAATTACTGGCAACTGTTATATGGCTCATGCCGAGGGGTCGCAAGTCCTCACCTTTGGGAGCGACTCTGACGAAGAAGTGACTCTGGGACCTCTCTTTGAAGAATCCACGCTAAGGAAAGATGAGGAATCAGAAGCCTGCGGAAACACTCAGCTGCGCAATCGCACGCTCCCGGAAAAGAATCTCGGGCCTACGAACAGAAAAGATAAGGGAAAGGAAAAGGTCACTGAAGATATCACTTTGGATGACCAAGTCGCGAAAGAACTGGCTACCAAAGACCCTCCTAGGAGGAGTAAAGTGGACTATAACATCCTCGCGCATCTAAGGAAGCTACCTTCTCAGCTTAGCATTCTCGACGCCCTCCTATTATCAAAAGAAGCACGGGACTCACTAATTAAGGCACTACAAGAACCTGAGCAATTCCAAGCCTTTCTCGCCACTCAAAAGATGAAGGACGAACTGGAAGAAGTGCATACGGCCGACGTCACTTTCGGTGATGAAGACCTCCTTCTCGGGACGTGCGACCATAACCGTCCCCTATATGTCTCTGGGTACTGCCATGACATCAAGATTAGCAAGATCCTGGTGGATAATGGATCCTCCGTCAATCTCCTTAATGTTCGGGTGTTGAAGGAAATCTGCATGAGTGTGCAGCATCTCGCTCGGGACAAAATTACTATCTCCGGTTTCGACTCACAATCGTCACGGACTCTCGGGTCCGTGATACTAACGTTACGCTTCGGGCTTCTCGTCACAGACATCAAATTCCATGTCATTGACGCCAAGACCTGTTACAATGCCTTGCTCGGCCGTCCTTGGTTACACGAGTACAATATCGTCCCTTCTACACAACATCAGTGTATGAAGTACTTTAAAGATGGTTTCGAGTATACTGTAACGGGTGAGCTGAACCCATTTTCCGTGAACGAAGTCCGCAAATACGAGGATGCGAAATACTTTTTGCCAAACTTTGAAGATACAGAAAGGTGTCACGACTCGGAGAACAAGGCCGCCGCCACCATCCCTGTTTTCGGAAGCGATACCGAAGAAGAAGAAGAGATAGTTTATACGGGGCCATCTCAACGCAACAACCGGAGGACGCCCACCCCCATACTGGTCTTCGGAAGTGATTCAGAAGATGAGGTCAATGCCGTATTCTCCAATCGGCTTTCAATACAAGCACCTCCTGGCGATGACCATAACTTGCAAATCACCATGGTACCGCGAGAACACTACAAGGACCTCGACACGCTTCAAGCTCACAGTGTGTAAGAGCTGCAAACATTTTGCGTCCCCCCAGGCGAAAGGGTGAGAAGATGATCCTATTCTATCGATCCTCAGAGTCGAAAGTAGAGAAAGAGATCTGGCACGGCGTAGATGCTAGATGCGACAGACTCCAGCCCATCCGTCTGCCCAGATGCTATACAAATGGATTAAAGAAGCTATTGAAGCACCAAGGGGTACCCTTAAAACAAACTGTTCAACAGGCTCGGTTCTACAACAGGATTTGGGATGTCCCTGGAACCCAACGCAAATTGCCTAATGGGAAAATGGAGACACTCGGGCTTGGATACGCGAGAACCGGAAAACGAGAACGGGCTCATAACAGCTACGCTATATATACCTTCGATGAAGAAGAGGACGCCCTGTCAGGAGATGCCAACCCCTCATCAAAACCAGACCACGCGATTGAGGCGCCAAGTCCGTCATTTCTAGAACGAATGGACAAGCCTATCAGGAAAGTGGGTCAGAAAGGTCGGGAAGACCACAACCGCGAAACGTCCATCTATGAGAAGGCCAGGACGCAACGTCTATTTCAACAGATTGCAAAAGACAAGGATGTTCTTCCTTGTCAACCCCTCATGCGAAACGCCCGATGCGGAGACGGGAATAGGTCAAGAAGCGGAAAGAGGGGTCGAGCGTACTCCTTCCCCCGAAACAAGACGGAGAAGCTCCTCAAGCTCGCTTTAAAACATCAAATGATCGTGCTTCCAGAGTCTAAACACCCTGAGCAAACCAACAAAGCTTCTCGTTCGAGCTATTGCTCTTATCACCAAGCCATAGGACATCCTACCGAAGACTGCTTCACCTTCAAGAACTGGGTCGAGGACCAGTACCGACGGGGCAGATTCGCTTTATCCAACAGCTGGAGGGTAACGCCGCCACGAAAGCACGAGCCCAAGGCCGCAAGAGCGGAGCCGGATCCGCCTCGGCCCCGGGAGTGGATTCGCACCTGTTATACGATTACGATAGACAACCCTCCCCGGTGCTTCGAGAACAGCGATGATGAGGTTATCTCAGAATTCCCGCCCGCTCCGAAAGAACTGGAAGACGGTATACATACTACCGCAGATAACCTCAGAAAGATTGAGTTGGGATCGGCAGAGGACCCGCGACCAACATTTGTCAGCGAGCTACTCTCTGAAGAAAGGGTGGCCGCGTTAAAGAACGTGCTTCTACGGCATAAAGATTGCTTCGCGTGGAACTACTCCGAGATGCCAGGTTTAGATCCGGAGGTCGCTGTGCATAAATTAGCAATATCCCCAGATATCAAGCCAGTCAAGCAGGCGCCAAGAAGGATGCGACTCGAGCTTGAGATGAGCATCAACGCCGAAGTCAAGAAGCTGATCGATTCTGGATTTATCCAAGAAGTCCAATATCCCGATTGGATCGCCAATATCGTCCCGGTGATGAAGAAGAATGGGACGGTGCGTATATGCGTGGATTTCAGGGATCTCAACAAAGCCTGTCCAAAAGATGATTTCCCGGTGCCGGTAACCGAGCTAATGATAGATAACACGTCCACCCACGAGATTTTCTCCTTTATGGACGGTTCCTCAGGATACAATCAGATAAAAATGCATCCCGAAGACCAGAAGCACACCGCTTTCCGGACCCCTTTGGGTGTATTTTGCTACAGGGTTATGCCCTTCGGTCTAAAGAATGCCGGCGCTACCTATCAAAGGGCCATGACAAAGATCTTCGACGACCTCATACATGACATCGTCGAGTGCTATATCGACGACCTCGTAGTAAAGAGTATGTCATACGAAGATCACTTAAAGCATCTAGAGACTGTATTTCAACGCCTTCGGCAATATAATTTGAAGATGAATCCCCTCAAATGCGCGTTTGGAGTCTCCTCGGGAAAATTCCTGGGATTCGTCATCCGACACCGAGGTATTGAGATAGATCCGTCAAAGATTAAAGCGATCATGGAAATGCCTCCGCCAAGAACACTCAAACAGTTGCGGTCTCTCCAAGGGAAGCTCGCATACATCCGGCGATTTATCGCAAATCTTTCAGGCAAATGCCGCCCCTACAGTCACCTGATGAAGAAGGGAACCCCATTCGTCTGGGATCAAAAATGCCAAGGTGCGCTAGACGAGATCAAGCAGTACCTGCAGAACCCGCCGGTATTGGCCGCGCCGGTCAAGGGAAAACCCCTCATTCTTTATACAACCGCCCTCGAAGGTTCCTTGGGCGCACTATGGGCGCAAGAGAACGATCAGGGGAAAGAGAGAGCACTTTACTACTTAAGTCGAGTCCTACTCGGGGCAGAAAGCAATTACTCCCCCATTGAAAAACATTGCTTGGCATTGATCTTCGCGATAACAAAGCTCAGGCACTATGCGTTGGCACACGAAGTCTGCCTCATCTCAAAGGTGGACCCCCTTAAATACTTGATGTCAAAAGCCATATTGACGGGACGACTCGCTAAATGGGCCCTGCTCTTGATGGAGTTCTCGATAACATATCAACCTCTCAAGGCAGTGAAAGGCCAGGCCATTGCCGATTTCCTCGCTGAGCACCCGATACCGGCCGATTCTCCTTTGAATTGTGACTTGCCGGACGAGCATGCATTTGATGCGATTAGCGGTGGAAGCACCCGATGGGAACTCTATTTCGATGGAGCGTCCTCTATAAAGAAACAAAAGCAAGGTATCCCAATGATCAAGTCAGGGATAGGCCTCATCTTTGCGACTCCACAAGGAGGGATAATGCGTTTCGCCTTCTCCTTAACAGAGCCGAGGACAAACAATGAAGCTGAATACGAAGCCCTGATAGCAGGTCTCGAGCTTGCCATTGACATGGGAATTGAAGACCTCCTCATATACGGGGATTCTCAGCTGGTCGTTAGTCAAGTGAACGGTGACTACCAAACGTGCAAACCGGAGCTAGTGAAGTACGGCGAAAGGGTGCAACAACTATTGTCCCAAATTCCTTCCTACACTTTGGAGAACATACCACGCGCAGAAAATAGCAAAGCAGACGCATTGGCTAAGCTTGCTAAAGAACTGGCCGACGAGAACCTCGATGATGTCAGAATCGTGGTACAAAGTCGTCGAGTGCTCACCCCCGCAGAAATACCTCCGGAACTATATAAAGAGGGAGCAACTAAGCAGACAACCCTACAAATAAAAGACCAAGAGAAGGCCGAGGACTGGAGGGAAGTCTTCATAGACAACTTTAAGTCCCGCCGCATACCCAAAGAAGCGTCCTCGAGACATCAGCTCATGAAACGAGCTCTATCTTTCGCTTTCGTCAACGATACTCTATACAAGAGATCGCTTGATTCTCTATGGCTGAGATGCTTGGGACCTGACGAAGCAGAAAAAGTCGTTCAGGAAGTCCACGACGGGCTTTGCGGCTCTCATCAAGCAGGCCCAAAGATGAAGTTAAAAATCAAACGGATGGGTTATTACTGGCCCACGATGATCCAGGACTGCCTCGAATACGCGAGGCAATGCCACTCGTGCCAGATTCATGGAGACTTCATCCACCAACACCCAAATCCACTACACCCCACGGTGGCCAGCTGGCCATTCGAAATGTGGGGAACGGACATAGTCGGCCCCATTGAGCCGGCATCATCTCGGGGACATCGTTTTATCCTGGCGACTACTGATTACTTCTCCAAATGGGCAGAAGCAATACCATTGAGGGAAGTGAAGACGGAGAATATCCTCCACTTCTTCAAAATGCACGTCATCTATCGGTTTGGAACCCCACGGCGGATTATCTCCGATAACGGGCCAGCCTACAGAAGCCATAAGATTAGCCGCTTCGCGCAGCAGCACAATATAGACTGGAGGTATTCTTCAGTTTACAACCCACGAGCCAACGGTCTGGCCGAGGCCTTCAATAAGACCCTGACAATGATCATAAAAAAGACCGTTTCCCGGAATAAGAGAGACTGGCACGAGAGGCTGCAAGAAGCCCTTTGGGCTTATCGAACTACGTTCAAGACGGCCACGAACACAACGCCATACGCGTTGGTATTTGGGACGGAAGCAGTACTCCCCCTCGAGATAGAGTTACCCTCTCTACGAGTGGCAGTCCACCACGAACTGACCGACGAAGAAAATGCTCACCTTCGACTTGAGGAGCTTGATGCCCTCGACGAAACCCGACTCATAGCGCAACAACATCTAGAAGCCTACAAAGCAAAGATGACGCACTCGTACGAAAGATTAACCAGGCCAAGGGCATTCCGCCAAGGCGAACTCGTGCTGGTAGTCAAAAGACCTATGATCCCCAATCGTGCCAAGCGGGGAAAATTCGAGCCAAACTATGAAGGCCCGTACATCATAGACCAGGTTTACCAGGGTGGAGCCTATCTACTCGTGGACATGCACGGTGAAAGGCCTTTCAGGCCAATAAATGGCCGCTTCTTGAAGAAATACTATGCTTAGTGAGCCACAGCCTGGGTTAACGGTAGATGACGACGACTATGTCCGCTCGCTATCTTCCTAGGCTCAGACTCTACAAGCAGTAGCTGGCCCTCCCATAACGACGGACCGAAACGTCCTTAAACTAACAACGGACCGAAACGTCCTTAAACTAGCGACGGACCGAAACGTCCTTAAACTATCAACAGACCGAAACGTCTTTAAACTAACGGTGGACCAAAATGTCCTCAAACTAACGACGGACCGAAACGTCCTTAAACTAACAACGGACCGAAACGTCCTTAAACTAGCGACGGACCGAAACGTCCTTAAACTATCAACAGACCGAAACGTCTTTAAACTAACGGTGGACCGAAATGTCTTCAAACTAACGACGGACCGAAACGTCCTTAAACTAGCGACGGACCGAAACGTCCTCAAACTAACGACGGACCGAAACGTCCCTAAACTACTGCCGCAGCATCCTTAGGCTGGCAAGATGATGATGATGATACAAAAAAAAAAAAAAAAAAACGGTATGTCCATAAAGCAAAATGGGCACGGATGAAAACCCGAAAGGGCTCCGTGAGTAAAAACAGCAGGACTACCGGCGAGTGTTTGTGAAAACCCGAAAAGGCGCAACCTCGTTTAAAGACACTTATAGGGTCCTCTCGACCTTGTAAGGAGAAATCACCCGCGTGAGATCCTTATGACTCACAAAGGAGCAACACACTTAGGGATCCTCACGATTCCTAAGGAGAAAATACACTTACGAGATCCTCACGACTCGTAAGGAGAATTTTCTTATGAGACCCTCACGGCTCATAAGACTTGAAAGTCTTGAGTTACAGAAACCTAAACCTGTTCTTAAGCAAATCCTCCACAACCTCCGACATTGCCCTACAAGCGGCTCGGACTGACCCTCGTATACAATCCACGGGCGCGAATAAACATTTCCCTAACAAAGTCCCACCCGTGACTGGGGATATATCCATATGGTGAACAACCCTTGCAAGTCCTCTCGACTTATAAGGGGAAAATCCTCTTTGTAAGATCCTTACGACTTACAAGAGAACATGCACTTAAGAATCCCCACGATTCTTAAGGAGAAAACACACCTGCAAGATCCTCACGACTTGTAGGGAGAAACACCTTTGTGAGACCCTTACGGCTCATGAAGTCAAAAGCCTTGGTCGACAGGACCCCTAACCCTGTTTGCTAAGCCACCTTTGTTCAAACGTCGACAGAGGCAAATGATGATTCGCTCCTGGTAAACATTCCAGTTGTAGCGGTGCTGATGCCGAAACCGGTATCCAAAAAAATCCGAGCTTGCCGCGAAAAAGCTAGCAAGCCACACATGCATGACAAAATAGCCGAAATGATGGGACAACTTGCAATAAAAAGAAGCAAGCAAAATCTCGGCGGTTCACAGATAACTTAGTGATCACCACCGTGGCATTCGTCTCGATACAGCAGACGCGATACCAGCAAATGAAGCGAAGGCCAAATTCCTAGCTTCATTGTCTCGACGACACAACATCAAGCGAAACGGAACAGCGGCAACCCCAAGCTCCATGGCTCGGCGACACATATCGCCAAGAGTCAACCCCCATCCCGTGAAATGCGGATACAATCAGCAAACTTCCTGGTTACGTGGAAAGCGGATAACGTCACTCTTTGACCCCGTGGAAAACGTCCAGAGCGGATCCTGGTCCTCGCAGAGCATGGCAGTGAACCCGTGCGAAGCATCCAGAGCGGAGCCTAGTCCTCGCCTAACGCGGCAGTGAACCCGTGTGAAGCATCTAGTGCAAACTTCCTGGTTACGTGGAAAGCGGATAACGTCACTCTTTGACCCCGTGGAAAACGTCCAGAGCGGATCCTGGTCCTCGCAGAGCATGGCAGTGAACCCGTGCGAAGCATCCAGAGCGGAGCCTAGTCCTCGCCTAACGCGGCAGTGAACCCGTGTGAAGCATCTAGTGCAAACTTCCTGGTTACGTGGAAAGCGGATAACGTCACTCTTTGACCCCGTGGAAAACGTCCAGAGCGGATCCTGGTCCTCGCAGAGCATGGCAGTGAACCCGTGCGAAGCATCCAGAGCGGAGCCTAGTCCTCACCTAACGCGGCAGTGAACCCGTGTGAAGCATCTAGTGCAAAATTCCTGGTTACGTGGAAAGCGGATAACGTCACTCTTTGACCCCGTGGAAAACGTCCAGAGCGGATCCTGGTCCTCGCAGAGCATGGCAGTGAACCCATGCGAAGCATCCAGAGCGGAGCCTAGTCCTCGCCTAACGCGGCAGTGAACCCGTGTGAAGCATCTAGTGCAAACTTCCTGGTTACGTGGAAAGCGGATAACGTCACTCTTTGACCCCGTGGAAAACGTCCAGAGCGGATCCTGGTCCTCGCAGAGCATGGCAGTGAACCCGTGCGAAGCATCCAGAGCGGAGCCTAGTCCTCGCCTAACGCGGCAGTGAACCCGTGTGAAGCATCTAGTGCAAACTTCCTGGTTACGTGGAAAGCGGATAACGTCACTCTTTGACCCCGTGGAAAACGTCCAGAGCGGATCCTGGTCCTCGCAGAGCATGGCGGTGAACCCATGTGAAGCATCCAGAGCGGAGCCTAGTCCTCGCCTAACGCGGCAGTGAACCCGTGTGAAGCATCTAGTGCAAAATTCCTGGTTACGTGGAACGTGGATAACGTCACTCTTTGACCCCACGGAAAACGCCCAGAGCGGAGCCTGGTCCTCGCCAAGCACGGCAGTGAACCCGTGTGAAGCATCCAGAGCAAACACCGGACTGTGGAGTCCTTAAAATCCACGGACTATGACGTCCTTAACCTCGACCGCGATGTCTTAAAACTAACGATCAACCACCCCTATTCCTTACAGATCTTTGCCTCGGTTTAAGGGTACATCTCTTCACTCCTTTGATGCCTGGCGCTGTAATTCCTCAACGTCTTCAAAGAGGTGACGGGTCCCTGCAACCAAACGTCGGACTGTGGAGTCCCTAAATCCACGGACTATGAGGTCCTTAACCTTGACCGTGATGTCTTAAAACTAACATCGGACTGTGGAGTCCCTAAATCCACGGACTATGAGGTCCCTAACCTTGACCGTGATGTCTTAAAACTAACATCGGACTGTGGAGTCCTTAAATCCACGGACTATGAGGTCCTTAACCTTGACCGCGACGTCTTTACACTACAATATCTGGAGAAACCCCTGACTCCGTAGAACACGGACAAGGGTAACCGCATCCGGCGCTTACAAGTCCTCACGGCTGGGAGAAAAACTCTTTATGAGATCCTCGTGGCTCATAAAATGTAAAAGTCTCAGGAAGCAGATCTTAACCCTGAAACCTGAGCCATTGCTGTCCTGCAAGGAAATCAAGATAGGATATCCGCAGAATGCATTCAATAAAAAGGAGACACACCATTGAGAAGAAAAATGTATCTTTTATTCATAGACCAAAATGAATACAAAATACAATTCATGAAAGAAACAAAAAGTAAGATACTCTTATCCATGAGTATGTACAAAAAGGGGAGAAAAGATACAGTCCTCAAGCCGGTGGCCGGTGTAGTAATTTCAGCAGCTCGTCGTTTTGTTGCTGAGCCACGGCTTCATGACGCAAGATCTCCAGAAGGCGAGCCTCCGCCTGAGCTTGTTGGGCCTGATATGAAGCGAGCCGAGCTTCAAGCTCTTTTTCAGTAGCCTTGTGAGCCTCAACCCTCTCGCGAGTAAACATGGCGGCTTTATCAAGAGCTACCACCTCCTTGATGGACTCCTGAAGTACTCGCCAAAGGTCATACGCTTTGTTGGCTTTAGCTGTAAGGCTAGTCTGAAGCTCGCTCAACGCCTTGGAGGCTAGCTCCCTCTCTGAGAACTTGCGGCCAAGTCTCTTCTCGCACGACGTCATGTTGGCCGCATGTCGTGCTATCAGACCTCGTAACTCCGCCTTTGCAGCCACGGCCTCCGAGGAAAGGCGAGAACACTCGAGAGCATACAAACAAGCCTCCACCCTCCTACAGAACTCCACCTAGACCCGCACCACCTCCTCACTGTGATAGGTGGCGAGAAAAGGAAGGGAGCCGTTAGCTTCAGCGGCGAACGCTTCGGCCGTGGTTGCACTACCAGCACGAAGCTCCTCGATGAAAGAAGACAAGGAGACCAGGCTCAATTGGGCCAAGCGCTCTGAAGCCCGCAAAGCGTAGGGGCCGGACGGCATCGCAATGCGTGATTCCAAAGCCATGGAGACTGGCAAGGCTGTTTAGATTTGGCAGACGTTAGTAAAACTTTTAAACACAGGATGAACGGGACTTTGATAAGATGTCACTCACCGACAGTCATGCACGAAGGAGTTGAAGGTTCCCCTGGCCCTTCAACGACCTCGACCTCATCATCGGCTTCCAAAACTATAAGAGACAGTAACGTCATTTCACAAAATAGTGACAATGCTATGATAAAAATGGCGAATGACACTAACCTTGCCCGGAGGAAAGGACAATACGCTGAGGGGGAATCGCCTGCGGGGCTGCCATCTCCAATAAACGCTGAAATGATTGGCGAGGCGATAGATCTGCGATCGTGGCTGCCAAACCGCGTAATTCTGAGAAAGATAAAAGATTTCAGACCATGAAGGGGTTACTAAATTAAAATGCGGAAGGATACCTTCGACACTCCTCCCATTCTGAGCCGGGGGGATAGCAGCCTCGACGGTCTCCGCCGTAACCTCGGGCTCCAACAAAAGGAGAGTAGCCCTGACTACCTCACTTCCAACCTGTGGGCCACCCTCAGCAAGAGTCATTGGGATGACGGCCTCCATAAGAGCATCCCCCGAAGGGGCGAGCACTCCCTGATCAAGAGTCGCCGCTGGAGGTTCTATCACGAGAGGAACAGCCTCATCAGCCCCCTCCACACCTAGCAAGGCCTCATTGAGAATTTCGGCGGGCTTTAGCTTTAAAGGGCCAGTAGGAAGCTCCTCCAGCGTTGAAGATTCTGCACGGTTCAAACAAAAATGATGATACATACTCACGAGCATAAATAATCGAAAAGACTACAAAAGAAACACAGCGTACCTATACGCAAGGAAGCCCTTAACATGGCTTCTTCAAGCCGCTTTTCCTTCTCAAGGAGATAAGCTCGCCGAGGTTCAAGGGTAGACTCATGACCGCCGGTCCATAAAGAAAGTGCATCAGCTGCATCTTCTGAAGCGACCTGCTTCAAAGCCCTTTCCCCCCATTCCTCCAAAGGGCCGATAAATCGCCGCTGAATCCACGAAGGGTCTTCGTAAAAAATTACAGCGGGATAAGACTTCTTCGGAACCTTGGCATTATGGGACGGGTCGTTCGAACGCCGTAAGGCCTCAGCCAGTTGAGCAGCCTCCTCGTCAGCCGAACTCGGGAAGAGAAGCCCAGCGTTTGACCCTTGCAAGGTCAAGGGTTCGTCTTCAAGGATAGGCTCAGATTCCACCACAGAATCAAGCGGGGTAGTAGCCACTTTCCTCCGTCGTTTAGACCCAGAGCCGGCCGCTGAAGATGACCGCTTCCTCCCTCGCGAAGCCTTAGGGCGACGCTGGCCCACATCGCCTTCAACGCCCTCATCCCTGTTACTCTCACTCGGTGCCACAACCAAGGACGACGTCGACGTCGTCGACGCCGCGGGAGGCGGCGCCGCCACCGGCAGAGGTGCTACCACTGGAGCCCGTCTACCTCGCGATCGAGAACCCAAGGGCATACCAGCGGTCGGAGTGAGGTCTACCCCTGACTCCCCCGGAATGAGGGCAGCGCCAATTTCCCTCAAAGGAAAGCGGACCGGAACCCTCGGTCGCAACTCAACTCGCGAGACCTGAGGAGGAGCGTCATGACCAAGAAGAACCCTTCTTTCTTCAGCAATAATCGGGGTAACCCGATGAAGATACCAGCCTGTAAATGCACCCACACATCGAGGGATGTACTCGGCTTCAGGGACCATGAAATGAGAGCCGGTGTTCAGCCTCATGAAATGATGAGCTGCGTCACGAACAGCGTCGAGCGAAGGAACTGGAGCAATCATAAAAGCCTCAAAAGGAACGCCCTGGTCATATCCGAGCTGCCGAGCAAATCGATGAGGATTGTACCGCATAAAAAGGGCTGCACTATCCTGGCGAAACACCAAGTAGCCCGGTCTAATTGAATACAAGTAGGTGGCCTCTCGGGGCTTCAGAGAAGGTGCGTTGTCCTTTGACTGGTCCCAAAGTTGCTGAACAGGACCCGAAGAAGAAGACAGAACCCGATCATTAAAAGCTAACCCGCCGGCGGTGGCGTGAGGGGAAATCAGCACCCTAATAGCCCCAAATTGAGTTGGATCGGCAGCGGAAGCACCCACCAGTCGCATAAGTCGCGGGAAGGTATAGGCGTCGTAAAAAGCAGGCCTCTGATGCATAGCAAAAGACCCCAGCATGTGCATTTCAATCCACGACATGAAGTAATGAAGCGAAAAGTTCACTACGTCCACGCCAGGCGTAGAGGTATTAGCCGCAGTGCCCAATCCATTATAGAGGTGCGCCAGGGCCGGGATGCCAATAGCCAACCGCGTCCCCTCCGCAATACGATGCGCCGGGTATATGACCGAGGCTCTCATGAAGCGGCGATGCATGGGGATAACGAACCAACTTAGCCAAACACTAATAAACCCCACAAAGAACGTCTCCTCGTCCATGCCTGGGACAGCAATAGATTCAAAAGAGATCGGCGATATGATAGGGATGTAATACTGAGGAAGATCTGATTCGTTGGTCGGCAACCTCTTCGGACCAAACCCAAAGGGGTCCCCAATGTCGGCAAACTTCGGGGCTGTCTTCGGTAAGGCGTCCTCGCGAATGAAACGAGCAATGAAGCTCTTGAAAGTAACGCCTTGCTCCTCAGACTCGGTGAATAATCGATCAAAAATGCCTAGAGCCCTAATTAAACTGGGACGCTTGTGTCGAACAGCGTTCTCAGCGGATAAGCCGTCGACTGGGGCGGGCTCAGGTTCAAAAATGTACTCGTCAGGGGGCAGCAACTCCTCGTACATGTTACCCCTTATCGGCAACCCCGAAATTTCATAAAACTCGGCCAAAGAAATCGAAACCTCGCGATCTCCCAGAAGAAAAGTATTAGTGGGAAGATTCCACTGGTTCAGAAACGCCTTGACCCACCAGGCATGCGGGGACTTGTAATGAAACAGCGACGCGTATACGGCCTGATAAAGCCCGACTTTCTGCAATCGCGCCCGATGGGCAGAAAGAATGTAGCGAGCCCAGAGAAGGTAGCCCGTAGGATGCCTGGGAGTGAGCCCTATCTTATAAATCTGCCCCCACGGGTGGGCCTCGCCCTGGCAGATGCGCCGTCCCAAGATGTCTACAGCCGGGATCGGGTGGATCGGAATGCCGGTCGTCGAAGGCTCCAGCCTCCCCGTTGGAGTCCAGTTGGGCATTTCCACGGCAAAAGCTGTCCTTGGAGGATCCATCGGTAAAAATGGGAAAGCGGGCTCCGTTGGCACCGTGCAAAGAAAACTCCTGCGACCTTGAATAATCTGACTATACCAAGATCCCCATTGAAGAAGGTTGGTACAGCTCGGGTCATGCGCCCGAATCATTGCCATCGCTTCCTCATCAGATGGTGACTGAGGAAAAGCGGCCTCCGAGCGAGAAAAAGGAAAACGTGGAACGGAAGCCATCACACCTGAAATCCAATAAAGGGAGGCCGTTAAAAGAAAAGTTAGCGATATATGTTCATGCACGAACAAGAAGACTAATTGGAGAAAGCAACAGCAAAGTTTCCCGGGACCCTTGGCTACAAGACACATGGGCCCCACAGAATCCGGATGACGGCTCATTAATAATGAGACCAAACAGTTACAATAAAACAAAGGGAACATCCCCATTTAATAAAGAATGATGACCATGCACGTCCCCCCCAATGAGATCTGTCTCGGGCTCTACAGTGAACCCAACAAAATCAAAGGAATTAAATTCCCACGAAAAGGCATCATTACAAAATCTCCATCGCATTAATGGCAGAAGAACAGCCTCGGGCCAAGAGACCCCAAGGAGCCTCTGGGTGAAGAAACTGAGTTCTTCGTAGGAATTAAATTCCTTATTAGGAAAAAGGGAATTAAATTCCCAGGAATAATTTTGGACGGAATTAAAATTCCATGGAGTTGAAACGCCATCGTTGTCCCTCCAAAGATCGCCTAAACCCTAAGAGATCTACAGTTCGAAGGTTCCCTGTTCTTAAGAAAAACCCTGAAGAAAAATGGGTTCTTTGCGAAACCCTTAATATGGATTTGAAATCCAAGGAGTTATTTCAAAGACAAAGGCGCTTTGGCCGTTCGACATTATTACCTGAGGGAAAGAGATCCGTTGACAGAGTTAAACTCTGGAAATTTTGAAGACAGAGAACTAAGCTCTGGAAACGAGAATTAAATTCTCAAAGAGGAAATTCTCAGAGGAAGAAGATGAGCAAAGTGAAGGCTCCTATGAAGAGACAGCGGTATTTATAGAAAACAGTGAAAACGCTTCATCTCCCAAATCCCTAAATGAATCCAACGGTCGCAAGAGATGACAGCGTTGCACTCACGTGCTGACACGTGAGAACAACGCTGTGGGGGCATTTGTTTCCTGATTTAAAATCAGGAAAGCTTCTGTGAAGAGCTTCGAAAAGGGGGCCACGTGCTTACACGTGACCAACAGTCACGTGTTGACACGTGACCTATAAAGCACAGAAAAGGGGACACAATGATTCGCTGAACAAAGTCAAGAAAAAGAGCTTCAGAAGAGGTCACGTGCTCCCATGTGACCAGGGTCACGTGTCGGCACGTGACGGTCAAAATAGCAAACTCGCTCTCCAATTGAACCAAGGAAAGAAGTGCCAGACAGGGGTCACGTGCTCACACGTGACCAGGAGTCACGTGGTAGCACGTGACGTTTAAGCAAAGATCAGAAGACAGCGCAAAAGAAAGGAAAAGGCTCACTCTAAAGGGGGTCACGTGCTCACACGTGACCATGGGTCACGTGGTCACACGTGATCGGCTTTCAAAACCCTTAAATTCTGAGAGAAATGCAAATCTTTCCAAAGGAACGCAACTATATGCATCTAATCAAATTAAAGATTCAGAGGTCATTTATTTATGGAAAATCTCGGGTTTGGAAAGATTTCCCCCTTAAATCTAACCAAAATAACAAGGGAGAATCTCTGGATTTGAAATCCAACGGTGAATAAAATTCACCTAATAATCCAAAGGTCCAGAACGAATGAAGGATGCAAATCAAATCTCTCAATGAAGATTCGTCACAAAACTAACTGATTCAGCTGCTTCTCCTATAAATAGGAGCCAAGAGACACAAAAAAGATATACATGCGCAGAGAAGAGAAAAGAAAAAAGGAGGAGAGCTTTGATATTTTGAAAAGACTCGGATCTTCTGCAAAAACCCTAGGTAAGAAAGGGAAAGCCTTTTGAAAGAAAGAGAATTTAATTCTCTATAGAGTTTAACTCTAATATATAAAACAGAAGAGCAAATTTCTTCTCTCTTTAATAGAGGATCTGCAAAGTGCACATCTCCCCTTAAGGTTGAGAATTTAATTCTCAATGGGTTGAGATCCTGCCATGCAGATCCAAAACATAGAGAAAGAATGCAAGCATGAGAATTTAATTCTCACAGAACTATAGGAATTTAATTCCTCTAAGATAAAAGTAGGGCTTGACCCTGTGTTATGGGAATTTAATTCCTTCAAAATAAAAAGGAGCAGGGTTTAACCCTAATTAAGAATTTAGTTCTGTTGAAACAATGGGAATTTAAGTCCCTTAATCATAATCTGACGGGAAACGGAAGTTTGATTCCTTAAAAAGTTTTTATTAGGGTTTAACCCTATTCAATTCTTCACATAAACGAGGAATCTAATTCCTACAGAAAGTTCAAGGATCGAAAGGGGAGTAGGAATTTAATTCCTTTGAAAATTAAAGCCAGAGGAATTTAATTCCTGAAAAGAAAGATCAACAGATCCTCTAAAAAACTACATAGAGGCAGGGTCACGTGCTACCACGTGACCCCCCAAAACCCCTACAGAAAGCCCCTTTGAGGCAGCACCCCACGTGACCCACGTGACCCTCAGCAGAAGCCTTAACACAAAGGCATTTGAATGCCCATCACGTGATGGCACGTGATGCTCTGAAAGACGCGATGAAGGGAAGGCGCTCTCACATGCTGCCACGTGACCCTTCCTGCCTTAGTGTTTAACACTAAAATTAAAACTCTCGAGCCCAGTGTTAAAACACTGTCGGGCCTTAGCATTCAATGCTGATTAAAAAAGCCTTATTGCTGGTGTTTAACACCAATTATCTCTCAATGTTGAACACTAACTTGTCAACCGAGACGTCATTCCCAGTATTCAACGCTGATTGCTCTGAAGTGTTTAACACCAGGCTTAGGCCCAATTGGCTAAAGGGATAGAGGCAAGCCTCTCCTGATTGGACTTAGCCCAAGCTGGCCATAAGTCTTCAATTCGTGATTAACTGGGCCAATGGGCTCATAACATAATTGATCAGTCTTGACCCAAATTGGGCCAGGGACTATTTAATCCACCGCGGTTCTAGGGTACATCTCTTCACTCCTTTGATACTTGGCATTGTAATCCCTCAATGTCTTCAAAGAGGTGACGGGTCCCGAAGACCACTCATGATATGGACTGTGGGGTCCTTAAAACCACGCATCATGCAAAATTCCTGGTTACGTGGAACGCGGATAACGTCACTCTTTGACCCCGTGGAAAACGTCCAGAGCGGATCCTGGTCCTCGCAGAGCACGGCAGTGAACCCGTGTGAAGCATCCAGAGCGGAGCCTGGTCCTCGCCTAGCACGGCAGTGAACCCGTGTGAAGCATCCAGAGCACAAAACGGACTGTGGAGTCCTTAAACCCATGGACTATGACGTCCTTAACCTCGACCGCAATGTCTTTAAACTACCAATCGACCGAGATGTCTTTAAACTACCCACGGACCGCAATGTCCTTAAACTACCAATGGACCGCAACGTCCTTAAAAACTACCCACGGACCGCAATGTCCTTAAACTACCCATGGACCGCGATGTCCTTAAACTAGAACAATAGAGCCTCCATATGCTCTTTCGTCGGATCTAAACGGTCCTGTTTAAGTTGATCTTAGCCTCAAAAATGGCTAACGCGTCCTTAAACCTTCAAGCAGACTGGACTATGAATCCCCCCTAATTAACTCTGGCTCGAGGGTACATCTCTGAACTCCTCTGACATCCGTCGTTGTAATCCCTCAACGTCGTCAGAGAGGTGACGGGTCCCGACGGCCACATAGACGATGGACCGCCACGTCCCTAAACTGGAACATTAGAGTCCAAACACTCTTTTGTAGGATCTAAACGATCCCGTTAAGTTGATCTTAGTCACAAAGTTAGACTAACGTATCCTTAACAAACGTTTGAGTCGATCTTAGCCTCAAGTATGGCTGACGTATCCTCAAACCAAACCCCCAAACCCAAATTTAAGATAATGCGGATTTGGACTAGTCCATGCCCTACGGGCGACGGCATAACTCAGTCTCCGTAAACGATCCACGGGCAATGAAACATAAAACAAGAACACACGACACGAAGTGACCATCTGGAGAAGGAGAAAGTTGTTACCGCAAAGCGGTAGCGTAATTAACTGCAGGGGCTTGCGCCTGCAGGGAAGAGCGTCCCCACAATCAAAAACCCCTCAAACGAGGGGGAATCTGACGAAGTCTGCTACATCGGACGCATCCGTCTAGACCTCCGATACATGGTGCCATGGATCGAATTGGCATCTTCGGAGAGGTGGACGGATAGCACCAATTAGCATCTGCCCCGAACCTCAGGCGAGACGTCCCCACGTCCCGCGTGTCCGTTCGGAGGGGAACATTTGGTAATATTGTTTTATTTTGAATTTTTAGAATACCAAGGGTTTACACGTGCATATCTCATAAAAAACCCCCACTTAACCCAAAAACCTAACTGTACCAGTGAGATATTGAACCGACGGGACACCTTCCGATCACCAAACTCGGCTGGGATCGGCCGGCGACTCGGCCGACTCAGCCGGCGCTGCCGGCCGGACTCGGTCGGACCGCCGAGTCCCCAACACAAAAAATTTGGCTTTTAGTATTCCCATCATCCCCGTATAGTTTAATTCTCATGCACATTTCCAGAGCCCCTTTAAATCACATTAAACCCCATTTTAATACATTTTATTACATTTAAATACATTATTTTCAATTAAACCTTTCACCTACCATAAACCCTAGCCTTACCCTATAAATACAACCCCTGCATACACACCCCTCGCTCCAAAATTCTGAACAAAACTCTCAAGAAATTTCCTAGAACCTTAGTGTACTTTGGAAGAAGCGAAAGGCGAAGCTCCGACGATTTTTCCGGTGACAGCGCTGGGAGATCCCGGCGACGAAACTACGCACCGGAAACTACGTCCACTCTCTCTCCCTCTCCTCTTTAAGCTAAACCCGTAAGTCCCACCTTTCTCTCTTCTTTTCTACTCTAAAAACATTTTTTAATAAAACCCGACGGAATCGGAGTCAAACCGATTTCCGATTCGGGTTCTTTCTAAAAATCCCACTTTTCTTAAACTCAACCCTATTAAACCATTACATGTTGACTATTAATCATTAACAAATATGTTGAACAAGTTTCATGATGATCTATATCATTTTATAACTTTTATTGCTCTTTTTCAGTAAAATACCATGTAGTTTCATTTTGACATTAAATCATCACAATCTTGCTTTACCTTTAAGTTAGATCACGAGGTAATAACCTACCTTTTCACAACACTCATATGCAACATAGCACAATACTTTTGGGAACCTAGAATTTGGAAAAACGAAACATTTCAAATAAATACCATGAATTAATAAAAACATTTTCTAAAAGATCAAGTATTTTACACAAATCATTGCAAAGCGCCGCTACAACCCAATTTGGGAAACCCGACTGGGATGGTGTGGATTATCGTACATCCCTGGGCTTAGTGGTTGAGATGTAGACCTCCGCAAGGAGTATTCGGTCTCGAGAGATTTAAAAAACCAAAATCTTAAGAAAATGAGATTTCTAGAAATATAATATATATATTAAAATTTATTTTTATAAATATATATATATATGTAATATCAAAAATACCTATTTTTGTTATAATATAAATACTTCAACTTTTCCAAAATCACAAGAATCACTTTACATTAAAATACCATGAATTCCATACAAAATCAATATTACCATTTAATACCATATATTGTGAAAAATAGATTATTCTCATTAGAAATGTCTCATGTATAAAATCTATACTTATTACAACTCTAAAGACGATAATTAAACACTTGGGGTGTATTTTTGAAAATTATACAAAAGTAATTTTACATAAAACCCCCTCAAGTTATATAAATTACCCTAAGGACCCTAGTAAACATAGGTTTAAGCGGGACCAATCTCTTGATCCTCATGGAGCCGGAGAAGTGGGTGCTTACCTATTTAAGATAGACAACTTAATAACGGTGTTATCAACACGGTAATCGTCTTTGAAAAAGACACAAATCCTGCCGCCCATGTGAAGCGGTTACCGATAATATTAAAACGATCAGGACTTCAATTTCTTTTATAATTGTTCTGACTCAGTCTGAGTCTCATTAATAATCTGACTTGAATATGATTCAAGTATAATTTACAATCTACTATCTAACATGAAACAATGAATACGTATATTCAATCTATTCAATCTGTATTGACTGAACCGAACTATGGATATACTTCTATTTACATGATTCTTCAGTTACATCCATGATTCTCCAGTACATCCCTTTACTGATATCATGGTTTCGGCAAGTCATCAAATTATACAATCTATATTACAAGACAACACAATACAAACAATACAAATAAGATATCGCAGGGTTTAAGGGGTAAATTGGTACGGAAGGTGTTAGAAGTGGCACGAGATAGTAAGATTTGATACACCTAACCTGAATCCAGTTGCTGTTGTACCGTGGCTTAAACAGTTTCTTGTACTACACTTGCCTCTTGTCTCTGGCATATAGAGACTCCTATCATATACACTGGTATCTTTCTATACCAAACTACAAACAACAGCGTTAACCATATAATACAACTTTAAAAGCTACCTTCTCTTTCTGTCTATTCTATTTCTCCCTTATCTTTGGGACTTACCGAGTGATTTGTTCATTGACAACATTCTCTTTCTTTCTTCTTTGAATGTCGTCAGGTGATTTGGACACTCCGGAGATCGAGCCCACTAGTGAAGACTTGGACCACTTCATTAAAGACCCAGAGGTTTAGTTCATTGTATACTTTTATTTTAGTACTTTTCCTTTTCTGTTATACCATTGTTTAGGCATTGCTTTCATTCAGTTGTATTTACTTTTTCATGCATTGTATAGAAAGAATGTGAATAAATAAAGTTGCTGTTCAATTATACCTTTTGTCTCTTGTGTACATTTCATTTATATTTCTTAGATAAGCTTAGCGTATTTACTTCAGATTAAATACGTAGCGGCCTCGTCGCGTTATCTGCTCGTACACCGGGAAGCGGGGCGTGACAGGTTTTGTTGGCGGCCCATGCATGTCAGAGTTGTATGGAACACTACCATGCAGCTTTGTTCTGCGTGAACAACCTAAGCAATATAACACAAGAACCATCAACCAAAACATTCTTTACAATCCATACTCCTTGAATCTTACATTTCATATTCTTTGAATCAATACTTTGAATCGTATTGATGAGTCCTTAGAGTCCCCCACAGAGGGTTGTCACGGTTCAGGCGATATGATGTAGATGGCATATATTGGTACATACAGGTGTCCGATTAAATATATGTACAGGCTACACAGACTTTTATCGGACGGTTGATAATACTAGCGGCTTAAGATTGAGCCGGATTATTAAATCAAGTTTTGATTTAATATATATATATATATATATATATATATATTCTAGTATTACTGTCCACTATTCATTTTCTTTCTTGGCTATTCGTATTTTTATACGAATACGCGTATATATATTTCGATACGTATACCGGGTTGTACTCCATATTTATACGGAATATCTTCTGGAAGATTGACACCTCATTATATGATTTTTCTTTTTAGAAAATCATTTTGGAAATGAGGTGGAGAGGTGAGGTGGCATGAGCATGGTGAAGTTATGTAGAGAGGTTTGGCTAAGTATTTGCTTATTGCAAAATGGATGAGATATTTTTTCGATGGTTGAAAACACTTAGCCATTCTTCTACATGACACTCACTACACTCATTTTCACTCTTGATTTCATTCATTCACTCTTGGAGACTTAGCCATTTTCTTGAGTTGCTCACGCCCATGGCTTTCCTCACCCCCTCCTCCTTCTTAGATTGCTCACTTGAGCATGAGACATGAGAGAGAAAGATAGTGAGATATTCCTATACACCCCACTCTCCATTGCTAGTAACTTTGGAGTGTCGGTTGCTTCACTAGACGAAGCTAGTGTCTGCATTGTCTCCCTCGGATGGATCATCATCGACGAAGGAAGACCGGCGACCAAGTTCAGTTCAGGACACCTCAAGGAGCTTGGAAGCATAGTAGAAGACCAAAGGACTTGGTTCATTCGGTATAACCCTTCTATCACTATAGTTTAGCACTTGTTAGTTAGCGAGTATAGGTTTATGGTTCGATTTTGGGAGGGTTTTCGTTAGCGTCAAGTTTTTTAAACGCCAGTTTTTGGTCCGCACCGGCCACGGTTGATGGCCAGGGTGCTATCATAACCCAACACCTCACTTTCCTGCTTCATCCCTTGCAACCAAACCCACCACATGTTTGACGTTTTGCCCCAACCAAATTCTCGACTTCGACAGGCCATTTGACGCTGTTCCGAGCAGAGAACCGTGGCTCTAAGACCGGGAATGAGTTCGTGCGATCTCCACGAATGTTTCTCCACCACCGCCGCTCCGATCCGACGATTTACCAACGATGTGCGCCAAGTGTTTGGTGAATTGGCTCAACAAGCTTTCCGTCGTTTTCTCACGTTCTCGTTGTGAGCCGTGCACTAATGAAACCCTGAGGCAAGTGTTTATCACTGGCTCGCCTAAGTCGGACGACTTGGCATTTATATGATTTCGTAATGATGATTTCATAATTGATTTGATAGATACTGAAACTATAGCCAAATAAAATTTACATGGCCGTTGAACTTAATACATAATGTTATAAAGTAATATGTGCATAAACAAAATATGTTACTGTGAATGCATGTATGAATTCTACTGTTTAATACTAAAACGATAGCTATGTTTAATATGCATTTGCACTACTTTATGCAAAACTATATCTATAATATGTTGTAATCACTATTACTACTCATTAATAGTGTTGTAGTATTTTATATTGAAGTCTTATAACAATGTATAGTGTTACCTTAGCATACAGTTGAGTAATGCATATTAGTATGCTGAAACGTGTTCATATATGAAAGATTAATATGCAAGTAGTGGTGGTCGTATGATGATATCATTAGCACAATCAGTGGTCATATTACATATAACTAAGGTTTCGTTTCACGTTTAGTATAGAATAATGGTTCAGTTATATTCTATATTCGTTTTCAGTAATTTTATTGTGTCCCAATTTCGGAGTTTAGATAATGCAGAGGAGGTGCTGCCGGAATTTTCCGTAACTATTTATTCTTTAAAACCGTGGTGTCTCCATACTCTTAGAAGTCATATTTTCGTATAAATATCATGAACTATTATGAAATCCAATCGCATAGGTATTGGCCTATAGTGAACATAACACCTTTTTAACCGTAGATGTGTATTGTAGTTTCATGCAAAAACAGAAAGTATACCTTAACCTTAGGCAGTGCATGTCTCACTGCATATAGTGGATATTATTGATCCGTCTGATGCGTTGGAAACATAATAAATAAATATAAATATTACATAACATCAGCGTCGCCTAATTATGCTCCCAACAGAGAGTAAAACGTGTTACAAAACGGACTTCTAGTTCATAAACTGGATTTCCAGTAGTGAACACTTAAAATGAAATGACCATAACTCGCAAACCTTAAACCCGATTGACTCGAAACTAATTTTACTGTAGAGATAATTTAATGCACTGTTTACTCTTTTTATATTGTTCTGCCAAATTATGCACGCGTGATTTTATATGATTTTTCTAATCCGGCCAACACTGCTTGCTTATATGTATTCAGTAGTGCATTTACTGTATCCCATCATGTTGCATGACTGTTATACCTTTGTAAACAGTGTTCATCTGTATCGAAACTCTAGTGACCATGTCACATTACCAAGTGATAAATGTTAGTGATTGGATTGTGGCAAGTACGTTAGTGTAAAAGCGTGATTGAATAATGGAAGTGACACGTACTTGTACACAATCAGCATAACCAGTTAGTTATTGTATTGTCGATGCCTATGGGGCATATATAAGTGTAACTATAACTGGTATGGGACGGGTATGGAAGCACTTATATTAGTGTCATAGGTAAGACATCGAGCACTTTCCATTTATCCTGGATACCAGTCAAGACATGCTTGATGGAGACCTGTCTCAACTCGCATAGACTTGTCATGGTGCGACGGGTATTTAGATTCATGGTCGGTGTTGGATGTAGACCGTGGGGTGTTGGGTAGTTTGAGTGTGAGTTCGATCAACGGAATCTCAGGAGTCTCGCCGGCACATTTCATGATTTCAGGATTGTACCGATCGTGTTTCTGATTCTTACTGATTGTGATTCGGGCCCATGTTTCCTTGCCCTTAGGGCTTACCCTTAGGTTGGGAATACTCCTGCGGTGGTTGACGCTCACCCTCGGACTGGCGATAAGTTTAGTGACATGAACTTTGAGACTTAGAGATTGATAGGTTTCGTGATATGGACATTGCATTGATTACTGATTCGATACACATGCTTTACTGTTGACCTGTACCGGTTATTTCATGCTCACGTCATTACTCTATGTTTACTGCTTCATGTTTATCATCATTGCATGTGTTAAATATATGTATATATACATTGCTATTGTATCGCTCTGACGACCTGAGTATGTATGCTCAGAGTGAGAAGTGGACTTAGCTCATATCAGGATCTTTCTTACCTTGAGAATATTGTAGACATCTAGATCAGCGACGTAGGCTCTATCACGCCCTTTGACTCTATCTAGTTAGTTTTATATCTGTTTTGATAGAATTAGTGACTGCATTTCTCATTACTTGTGCTATGATTACTGAATACCACGTAATGATACAGGCCGAAGTGTGACTACGGCAGAATATTTCCTTGACCGTAGGAGCATGGATGACTTGTCACCCCTCGTATCCGTATTTTGGGAAGCGGGGCGTGACATCTATGCTAACGTCTCTGGTTGGAATTTGTTTATTGACAGACGTTTGCTGAAGATTTTGAAAAATAATTTTTAAAATTTCAGACGTATGCTTTATGAACTTCAGACGTCTGGTTTGGCTCTGTGCTTTATAGTAAGAAACACAGACGTCTGTAGTTCATCGGGGCAGACGTCTGATATTATGTTTTTGCCAAAACTTTTTCTGCTTCAAACTTCTGACTATTTGAATTTCAGACATCTGCAGTTAAGACTTTTTCTAAAATATAGTTGTTTATAGCCATTGGGATTTGTCTTATTTGAGGCCAGACGTCTGCCACTTTTTCCTTCAGACGTCTGCCTCGTGTTTAAAACTACTTATCCCCACTTCTTTTGAGTTGTTTTTCTTGTGGGCTATAAATAAGATTTCTATGGGATTTTTTATTGTTAACATTTTGCAATCACTTGAGCTTTTCAATTGCCAATACCTAAGTAGTCTTGAGCTAAAAAATCTCATCTCTTGTGAGAGTTTAAAAGAGTTTTCATTTGCTTATCAATTTACTCTCACACACAAAAGATTCAAAAACTTTAACTTGATCATCCATGCTTTGTAAGAGTATTAGAGAAAGAGAAAGCTTTGAGAGAACTCCTTTGAGAATATCGTGCTTCATTATAAACCTTCTTCCTTCATTGTGTTTGAGATCTTGAGTGTAACATTACCATTGTAAGATAAAAGAGTATCTTTGTAGAGATAAGAGCGACGAGTTTGTAAGGGAAGTGTTGTTCGTAATAGCGAACAACATGTGGTGTTTTGAGGAGATGTGTTGGTTTGGCCTCCATTGGAAATGAGATTGTTGGGTTGTTTGCGGGCAACGTATTTGTCTCCGAAAAAGACGTGATTTAGTGGAATGGGCTCATACGCCAAAAAAAGTGAACTAGGGGCTCAACGTATTTGTTCCCGTATTTATATTTGCAATTTCTTATCTCTCATTTGCTCATTAACTTAGAAATTATATTTTATCTCTTTATGCTCATTACTCTTGCTTGATTGCAATTTATCACTTGTTATATGCTATAGTTTTATAATTGTTATTTATGCTTATCTCATATCTATATTTGCTTATTTTATGACTAAGTTTGCAATTGTACTTTGTTTAAGCAAGTGCTGATAGTTTAGAATTTTTAATTTGGGCATTTCTGTAACATTTCAGAAAAACAATATATTGTTTTTGGGAAGTTAAACAATTTAAATAATAAATATTATGAATATTGTAAAGTATGGAGATTGGTTTTAATGATATGATAAAATGATATATCGATAAATTGGAAAATATTTGGAAATTTATATTAAATATTGACTTTAAAAGAATTTACGAAGATTGGGAATTTTACAAATTAGTATACAATTAATTTTATATAAGTTAGTATTATTAAACTCGATTAGTACTTAATAGCAATAAGCTTAGTTAGGCATATGACATGCACCATGTCATGTTTCAAAACACATTTTGAATTTTTAGGAACCATGACATCTTTGTTATTCTTTTTATATATTTGGGGTTTTGGTTTTTTTTTTGTTTATTTGAAAAAGGGAAAAGAAAAGAAAAGATTAAAGAATGGAGGTATGGGCAAGAGAGAGGAGGTGGGGGGTCTTCATTGACTATGGCTATTTCCTCACTTCATTTTCTTCCTTCATCTTCTCCTTCTTCACTCCATGGCAGCCCTCTCCTTCCACCTCCTCACAATACCCCCATTTCCACATCAAAACCATGTACTCTCTTCACAAAATTCATGCACAAGCTCACTACAAGTATGGTAGACTAAGCAAAATGAGATTTTTAGCACTTGGGGCAACTCAAGAAAATTCTTGAGTTTCCAAATGAGGTATTCTCTTCTCCATTAGTGTTGTAATTCATTTCCTTTAGCTTCTATTTTAGTTTAGAATTGATTTAGTGAGGTTTCGTGATGTTTGAAAATTTCTAGATGAAGTTAAAGGATTCTTGAGTGGTGATGGTGTAATTGATGTGAAATTAGTGACTACAAACCCCCATTAGTGTTAAAAACCAGATCAAACAGAGCCTAGACCATGCAATTTGAATTAGATGTCATAATGTCGGTTTTGTGAATATTTATGCCTACAGAGAATCTGGAGTAATCTGAAACCTTTACTAGAAAAACTAGCAACCCTAGAGACCTAAATGGACCACTAGAAGACCACCCTGTAAATATGAGCCCCATCCAAGCCACCAAAACCGAGCAGGCCGGATTGCTGGAGTATGTCGCCGGGTCATTTGTGGGCAATGGTGTCTAGGTTGGTTCTGTAGCTCACATACCTTATATACTACTCTACCGTATTGCTTGTTTAGCCTAATTTCACCTGACCAAAAATCCGAGACTAGTTTTCTGAGATTCTGTTTTGGTTTCCTCGATGTTCATGACTTGAACTTTGGATTTTGGGTTTTTGTATCGGTCACTTGACGATTGTACGTCGATATCGGGAGTTGTTTGGTTATTCTTGCATGCGTAGACCATATGTTTTAACCTATGTGTGTCTCGCGTGCCGTATTGGGTTTCTTGTATTTTGATACTTGTTTTACGATATAACGTATTTGAAACTATAGGTACCCATGTGGACGTCGTACGACAAGGAAAGAGCATGGCGATGTCGACTTTGGTAAGTAAGGATCAAGGTGAGTAGATGTATATCTACGGGGGAAGTCGGGTGGATGGCGTATAGCACCCCCGCAGTTTCGTAGTATAGTATATGAATATCTTATATATATATATAATTATGTGTATTGGGATACGTGGATAATTAGCAAGAAAGACGTTAGGAGATCATGGGTTAGTTTTAGCCTAATTAGAAGATAGTGCTTTTAGTTTAGTTTCTTGGTCGCGAAATCCTAGAGTAAAGGTTCACACACACACATGCACACACGTGATATGTTGGGGTGCATATGTTTATTTGTATGTGTGTGTGGATGCGTTGGTGTGTGTGTGTGTGTACGTATACACGGAAGATGAGGATAGTATGTGATATTTGGAGGTGAGTCTATATGATCGGGCATGATGCCGTGAGATCGGTTATATGATTTGGGTTGTGTTATGAGATACGACATGATATTATAGCGGATCGTTGGGCGATGTGTTTTCATAAACACGCGGTTATGTGTTATGATAGCAATACCATATGAAAAATGAGATATATGTGATATTTGACCCGTACCCCGATTTTGGGATGCTGTACGATGGATTTTACCATACGAGGTATAAATATGATGATTGATCCACACTCTTGACTCGAGAATGTCGTATTATATATTTTATCGTATGTGACGCTATTGAGGCGGGATCGCCGACTACTAGATATATCGACTCAGAGTTTAGGTGGAATTCCTTACTTTTTCGACAAGTCTCTTAGTTTAGTCCAATAATTTATTTGGTAGATGTTAGACTGGGCTCGATTCATACTTATTTTCAGAAACTAACGAATCGTGAGTATTTTCAAAAGACAACCCGGGGGATATTACGGATTTCAAAGGACGTATCTTTTCATAAAAACACCATAGCCCATATTTTCTAAAAACCACAATTCGTGCTATTTCAAATTCCAAAACTGTATGACTCGTATATAAAAATATATATTCTTATATGTTGCAGGTATTACATCTTTTCAGTATATTCATGTTGTTCTCATCATATTGCATGCTTATACCTGCGTTTTCTTGAGTTATTATGAACCCTATTGTCCAGACACTAGCACCATTACCGATGATGCGTATGCTCCACGTATACTTGCTTGCCGGCTCACACACATCATCATCGGTAATTTCCATGTCACGTACACTTTAGAGAATATTACTTCATGGATATAATTGCTAGTAGATAGTTCCGATATATAATTACTATGCTAGTTTAAATATTGCATTCTTTGCTTAGATACCATGCAAGTATATGTATTCATTTGTCATGTGATATTATGGGGCTTTATGCCGGTAATTCATTGTTTATTTACTCTTGATTATGGGATTTGGATTTTCCCTGAGATTTTTGGATTTGGAGAAACCGCAAGGATTTATAAACTCATTATCATTTCTAAAAATAGAAATTTGCGGTTTTCTCGTAATATGATATTTGTGATGTCTACCATGGGTTTTCTTGGTTCTTGAGCGGTATCATACACCCGATTTGAGGTAGGGGTGTAGGGTGTTTTTCGTCACCCCATTGAGATGGGAATACGCGCGCGCTTGTCAGGCGTACTACAGATTCCCCCTGCCTAGGGTAGGATGGGGTTTAATGATTGTGGGGATCCGAATCTCCGGCAGCCGCAGACTAAGCTGCCGTTAATTACCCCCCGCTTTTAAGGTGAGGGAACCTCCGATTAACGGGTTAAACTGGTCATGCGAACTCAATGTGTAGTGTACGTGTGTTTTGTTTTGGAGGGGGGGGTTTAAATGTATCGGGAGCCACGCAGAGTTTTTTTTTACGGGGGTCCACGCAGGGTTTAAATGTATCGGGAGCCACGCAGGGTTTAAATGTATCGGGAGCCCCGCTTTTAAGTTTGTTTTGTTTTGGAGGGACAGTGTCGTGGGGTATGTATGTATGTACATATGTATAGATATACATGTATATATATAAAAAGGAGAAAAGACATCCAAAGGATGCGTGGGGCCAACGCCTAGGCGCTTGAGCGCAAGCGCGCCACGTGTCGACCCATGGGCGCTTTGCGCTCGAGCGCAGAGTGCTGGAGCGCAACGCTCCACGTGTTGGCACGTGGGCGCTTTGCGCTCGGACGCTGGGCGCTTGGGCGCAAGCGCGCCACGTGGACGACTTGCGCTCGAGCACAAGAGCGCCACGTGTCGGCACGGGGGCGACTTGCACTTGAGCGCTTGCGCTTGAGCGCAAGCGCGCCACGTGTCGGCACGTGGGCACTGTGCGCTTGAGCGCAAGCGCGCCACGTGTCGGCACGCGGGCGCTCTGCGCTTGAGCGCCGGCGAGAAAAGGAGGCTTTTAGCCTAAAAAAATATTTCTCGGAAGAGAAATCAGAGAGGAGTTGGACTCCTGAGTTTGTGTTTTTTTTTGGGTTTTGTGAAAGATGTTCTTCTTCTTCCTCCTCTGTTAGCTGGATCTTGAAGATCAAGAGATATGGGATTTTAAAAATCTCTTCTTTTTGAGATCTAGTGACAGATCCAAGTTCCCCTTTGTGGGTTTGGTGGTGAAAAACTATTTTGTTTTATAAAAAGAAGAGTAAAACTCTTAATTTAATTCAAGAGAAAGAAGAAGGTTTTGGAACCTTGAAGAAGGAGAAAAGATCTCAGATCTGGAAAATTTTTAGAGAAAGAAAAAGTTGTTGAGATATTTCATTATCTTTGCTTTTATAGGCTACACACTTTACACATAGCCCCTTGGGCTTCACAAAAATGGCATTTTGCCTATCCCATGGCTCATGTTCCATTTCTTTTTGGACATAAGCCATGGGCTTTACAAAAATTTGGCTTTATTACCATTTTTCTTACATTTATACAAAAAATAAAATAAAAGAAATACAACAAAATTATTTATTACAAAATTTTTATCTTGGCATGGGGGGAGGCCGGCCGCTTCATGTTCGGGCTCGACCCGGGCATGGGCCCACTGGATCTGGGCTTGGGCCCACTTGGCTTAGGGTTGACTTTGATTTTGACTTGGTCAACCGGGGTGTAAATTTTTACCCCAACAAATTGCCCCCATCAATAAATGCACACCACATATGTGGGTCGTGTGCGTGAAATTGATGGATCTTCTTTTACTTGGAGGCGACCTGATTTGGTTCCCGCTTTTTGGGAAGCTGGCACTGCCTTTTTTACGACATGGACGGTCGTTGCTTGACATGTCTCCGAGACGGAGTGTCCGTGATAGACGTTTCCCTGGCCCGGAGTGATCTGGTTCCCGCTTTGTAGGAATCCTGCGCTACCCTTTTTACGACTTGGATGGTCGATGCTGCCCTTTTTGCAACTTGGACGGTCGATGCTGCTCTTTTAGCGACGTGGACGGTCGATGCTGCCCTTTTTGCGACTTGGACGGTCGGTGCTGCCCTTTTTTTGACGTGGACGGTCGATGCTGCCCTTTTTACGACTTGGACGGTCGGTGCTGTCATTTTAGCGACGTGGACGGTCGATGCTGCCATTTTAGGGACGTGGACGGTCGGTTCTGCCCTTTTTGCGACTTGGACGGTCGATGCTGCCCTTTTTGCGACTTGGACGGTCGATGCTGCCCTTTTTGCGACTTGGACGGTCGGTGCTGCCATTTTAACGACTTAGACGGTCGGTGCTGCCCTTTTTGCGACTTGGACGGTCGATGCTGCCCTTTTTGCGACGTGGACGATCGGTGCTGCCATTTTAACGACTTGGATGGTCAGTGCTGCCCTTTTTGCGACTTGGACGGTCGGTGCTGCCCTTTTTGCGACTTGGACGGTCGTTGCTGCCCTTTTAGTGACGTGGACGGTCGGTGTTGCCCCTTTTGCGACGTGGACGGTCGGTGCTGCCATTTTAGCAACATGGACGGTTGGTGCTGCCATTTTAGCGACGTGGACGGTCGATGCTGCCCTTTTAGCGACTTGGACGGTCGATGCTGCCATTTTAGCGACGTGGACGGTCGGTGCTGCCATTTTAGCGACGTGGACGGTCGATGCTGCCCTTTTTGCGACTTAGACGGTCGATGCTGCCATTTTAGCGACGTGGACGGTCGGTTCTGCCCTTTTTGCGACTTGGATGGTCGATGCTGCCCTTTTTGCGACTTGGACGGTCGATGCTGCCCTTTTTGCGACGTGGACGGTCGGTGCTGCCATTTTAACGACTTGGACGGTCGGTGCTGCCCTTTTTGCGACTTGGACGGTCGGTGCTGCCATTTTAATGACTTGGACGGTCGGTGCTGCCCTTTTTGCGACTTGGACGGTCGTTGCTGCCCTTTTAGCGACGTGGACGGTCGATGCTGCCATTTTAGCGAAGTGGACAATCGGTGCTACCATTTTAGCGACGTGGACGGTCGGTGCTTCCCTTTTTGCGACTTGGACTGTCGTTGCTGCCCTTTTAGCGACATGGACGGTCGGTGTTGCCATTTTAGCGACGTGGACGGTCGATTCTGGATTTGACTTGCCCCGCTTCTTGCGGCGTCAGGGATGAAGTTGACTTGTTTCCGAGGTGGAATTTGATTCTGCCAGGGAGGTCATTGGTTGTTTGACTTGATGGGATTTGGGTTGACATCAGCATCGCTACGCTGGAATATGGTACCAGGAGCGAATCATCATCTGTCTTTGAGAGGATTTGGGGATTGTTTTTTTTTGTTTGGCATCTTCATTGCTGCACTGGAATAATGCCAGGAGCAACTCATCATTTGCCCCGAGATGATTTGGGAATTGATGGCTTAGGAGGCAGGTTTAGATCCCTATCACCTAAGACTTTTCAATTTTATGGGCCGTAAGGGTCCCATAAAAGCATTTTCTCCCTACGAGTCGAAAGGATCTCGTATGTGTATTTTCTCCTTAGGGGACTCCTAAGTGTGTTGCTCCTTTGTGAGTCGTAAGGATCTCACGCGGGAATTTTCTCCTCTCAAAGTCGAGAGGACTTTGAGAGTGCATTTCATCTCCTTTTCATGAGTTTGCGCCCTTTCAGGTTTTCACAAACTCGCCGGCAGTCCTGCTGTTTTGACTCACAGAGCCCTTTCGGGTTTTCATCCGTGCCCATTTTGCTTGTAGACATACCTTTTTTATTTTTTTATTTTTATTTTATTATGTTTTTTTTGGTAGGACTTTGAATGTGGTCTCACCGGTAGGATTTGGGAGAGATTGGGACTGTTTTATGCCCGTGGATTGTATACGGTTTTGCAGGATGTATGATCCAGACCGTAGGGCCGTAAAAAATTTCGGGACTTTGTCGGCGTCTGCATCGCTGCACTGGAATATGGTACCAGGAGCGACTCATCATTCGCCGTTGGGGTATGGGATTTAGAATTTGGTTGGCGTCTGCATCGCTGCACTGGAATATGGTACCAGGAGCGACTCATCATTCGCCATTTGGGGATTGGGGAGCGATGGCTTAGGAGACAGGTTTAGATCCCTATCGCCTAAGGATTTTCAATTTTATAGGCCATGAGGGTCCCATAAAAGCATTTTCTCCCTACGAGTCGTAAGGATCCCGCAGGTGTATTTTCTCCTTAGGAGTCGTGAGGACTCCTAAGTGTGTTTTTCCTTTATGAGTCGTAAGGATCCCACAAAGGTTTGTTCTCCTCATATATCGTGAGGACACATGAGTGTGTCTTATCAATGGAGCATCATTCCCAAAGCGGAGACTAGCCGCGTAACTGGTGATTACGGTGGGGCACGGGTATGATGAGAATTATTTGAGCCCGTGGATTGTATACGGTAGTCAACTTGGGGACCAACCGTAGGGCTGGGAGAATTTTGAGAAATCGGATTTTGGTTGGCGTCTGCATCGCTGCACTGGAATGTGGTACCAGGAGCGACTCATCATTCGCCGTTTAGGGACTTGGAATTTGGATCTTGTTTGGCATCAGCATTGCTGCACTGGAAAAATGCCAGGAGCAACTCATCATTTGCCTTGGGAGGACTTGGGATTTGGATTTTTGGTCGGCATCAGCACCGCTAACACTGAAGCGAAATGCCAGGAGCGACTCATCATTTGCCGTTGCCCCGTTGGGGAACGATGGCTTAGGAGACAGGTTTGGGTCCCTATCACCTAGGTCTTTTCAATTTTATGGGCCGTGAGGGTCCCATAAAAGCATTTTCTCCCTATGAGTCGTAAGGATCCCGCAGGTGTATTTTCTCCTTAGGAATCATGAGGATTCCTAAGTGTGTTGCTCCTTTGTAAGTCGTAATGATCTCACGCAGGGGTTTTCTCCTCACAAGGTCGAGAGGACTTTGCGAGTGTATTTCACCTCTTTTCACGAGTTTGCGCCTTTTCGGGTTTTCACAGACTCGCCGGTAGTCCTGCTGTTATTACTCACGGAGCCCTTTCGGGTTTTCATCCGTGCCCATTTTGCTTGTGGACATACCGTTTATTTTTTTATTTCTTTTATTTTTATTTTTTTCCCTTTTTTTTCCGCTAGTGGGACTTTAAAAGTAGTCTCACCGGCGGGATTTAGGAGAGATAGGGGTCATTTATGCCCGTGGATTGTATACGGCTTTGCAGGATGTATGATCCAGACCGTAGGGCTGATGTGCTCAATTCGCCTGCGACTGGGAGCATTCACGTGTAGTATTTCTTGAGATATCGGCCATTGATGGATGGCATGGGCCTTTCTTCCTCGGCACTTATTAGTTGGTAGGATCCTCCGTCAAACACTTTCTCGATGACGTATGGTCCTTCCCAGTTTGGCTCGAATTTTCCCTTGGCATGTCGATGTTAGTGTTTATGCCCTAGAAGGCCATTACTGTATCATACTAGCTTGTATATTACTTAATGGAAGCTTGGGATATTCACATGTATATAACAGTCTTGCTAAACATGGTAGTATGCTACTTGGTTTTTCTATCTTAATATGTGAGTGTACGTATTGATAGAGCTCTTAGGATCTTGCTTGTCTACCAGCGTTGTGATGGCAGTCACACTAGTGGGGGCTGGGTAGTCTACAAGCACATCCTTATTCAGGTCCCCGGTCGTTGGATTATCGAGACAGAGCATCGATACTCCGGAGTAGACTGGTGTGTACGCTTCTCATCCCAGTTGGGGAGATGGTCTGTCCCACAGCCGTCAGTACGTCGTACTGGAGATAGTATACAGGTGCTCGTTAGGTTACGGGTACACCGGACAGGACTCATAGGGAACTGTTGGTTGGTTTGATACCAGTCGTCAGTGAACAGTTCCCAGGTGACATGAGTACAGCGTAGTCCGCAGACTTGACACTGCTACTTCGCCTCGAGTGTGTCCCACTGTTCTTAGATTGCTACCCTACCACGGCTCAAAGGAGTCGTGCAAACAGGTAGCAGTTGGGTGCAGTCCCGAGCACTTGGAGGCAGTGGCGGTTAGACAGGATTCGTCCCTCCCGGTATTGGGAGTAGATATCGTGCTGTGTCAGAGAGCCATTACGCAAAGTCCCTGGCCAGGGCAAGCGAGATTTGCTGGTAGGTTCCAGCAGTTTCTCAGGGTGTAATGGGCTTTACTCCGACACGACTTATACCGCTATTAGGGGACTGACGCTTGCCGCCCCCCTAGGCCCGATATGCGATAGTCATGGACGAACGGACCGGACTGTATGGAGATTGTCACATCAGACTCAGTAGGAGTTCGGATGGGTTTACTCATCGGCCTTCTTATCGACAACTACCTGGGGACCGTTACGTACAGCTAGTGCCGCTTGCGGTCTGTGGTTAAACCCACTGCCAGCGTAGTAGTCGAGTCTCTAGAGTCCCACACAGAGAGTTTCCTACTCCAGGCGAAACGATATAGAGGTTGCATGGTTTTGCGACAAAGGATTCGGACGCATACGTGCGTTTACGCACGTACGACTTTCGGACAGATTTTACCAGTCGGCTTTGGTTTAAGCCAGTTACTGGTATCCGGTTATTGGATTTTTACAGTCTAAAGTTTTTCCGTATTTTTACGGATCGGAGGGGCGTTCTCGTAATTACTCGAGAAGCTTCTAGAAGATGTGACTAAGGAGGTTTGTTTTGGAAAGAGAGTGAGTCATAGTGGTGATTCATTCACTTCATTAATGCACATTTATTGCTTAATGACTCATGTTAATGAATCATCACAAGATATTTTGTGAAGCATGCTTATTCATTTCCTTTATTGATTTTTAGATAATAAGAATGCTTCATAATAATATGATACACTCTCTCTCTTCTCTCATTATCATATCACACATTCTCTCTCCTCAAGCTCTCATCTTCTAACCCTAATCCTTAATCCTCATGTGTTGAGATCAAAGGATTAGTTAGACTAAACAATCCATAACCCTCACTCTATATCATTCTCTCATCTTTGATTAGCAATCAAAGTTGATTAGTTACCTCAAGTTAGAGGTTTAGCTTGGAGTTTTGCTCTCGGGTGGATCGTCTACTACCTAGAGAAGGCCGAGGAGAACAAAGGAGGACATAAAGGAGAAGGACCGGTTCATTAGGTATAATCCCTAATCTCTTATGAAAAGAAACTCATAGAATACGGTTATTTAGAGTTTAGCTTCGATTCAAGCGGTTAGTCGATGTTCGTTGTTTAAACTTGATTGTTTTTGAAAATTCCGCCTCCCCATAAGTACTGGGGTGTACTACATCGACTTACAGTGGTATCAGAGCCTCGCTAAACACTAAATAACTTAATCGCAAATTTGTACGAATTTCGAACGAAAAAACGAAGCCGGAAAACCCTAAAAAATGTAAGTTTCTGTCGAATTTAAAACGATGTCAGAAAATTTTTCAGGTGAGCTCAGAGTGCTTGACATGACACCAGAAGAACACCCAAGAAAAACAGTCGACTGAATCGACCAACTCGCCGCGGAACCGCGGCCTCAGCCACTGAGTTGCCGCGCTTCCGCCGCCGAGTTGGCGAGTCAGCGGCCGATTTTTCTTCTGTTGCTTCTCTGGGTAATTTGGGGTTTTCTGGAATGTTTAATTATTGCTCAGGTTACTGTTTAACAGAGCAGATTTTGGAGCAATATTGAAGTTGTTTATTCGATCGAAAAATACAGTATTTGCGTATTGGATTATATCTGTGATTGTTTGATGTGTTCGTAAACCTCCCCCAACTGCTAGTATGTCGGTTGGCAGGGGGTTGCACATTTCTGAAATGGTTATAACTGTTTGTGCATATAAACTGTATTGGACTGTTGTGGTGTATAGCCGGGGTTAGCAATGGGTTATTGGATAATTCATTTGTTGTAAATGTAATTTGTTGTAATATTATTTTCGCGGGGCACTTCCAGGTTGCGGTCGTAGCCACCGTTGTATTATTTCATTTTACTGTTTTTGCTCCTAGGACTGACCCAAGGTGGGGTACACAGACTGCCGGGTGGGTAGTTTGCCGTACCCGTAGGGGTCGAGGGTGGGGTAAACGGCTATTCATCACAACTGTGTAATCTGTCTTTTCTTGCAGGCTCAAAAGAAATACAGATTGCTTGCAAATCCAATATTGTTTATCTGTGTTCTGGAATGAATATCATTGCGTCAGACGAATGTAAAATATCTATATTATGATAGCTATTTAGACGTCACTTATGTTTTACACCCGCGCTAGCCCAGCCCCCGCTCTGTCGTTAGTTAAGTAACCTAACGGGTGATGACGGGACCCCGTGGCGAATGCGGATGGCATAAGAGGACGTTGTATTTTCGTTGTTTTCTGCAATGATAGGTTAATGATGGGACGCATTATCTGTAATGCAAAGTAAAACAAACCAAAGTTTAAATCGTTGGAACAATTTAAAAGAAACCACTCGGTTATTTTTAAAACAGATATTTTTAAATGCGGAGATTTAACCACTCCTTTTAAAAGCTATCAGGTTCCTTCGGTTATATCAAGTTCACTACGTTCACGGTTTCGCCAAAACCAGTCGTAGCCCTCCATCATTTCATTTGGGTATTCGGTAGTATTCAAGCTATGCACTTTTGGCCAACGTCATGGCATAGTGTTTGGTAGCTGCTGGGTATTCATTTGTTGCATAGATAGATGAGTTGGTTTGGGACAGTCGTATTATCATTTGGCCAACGTCAGGGATATATACGGATGGGTTCAAATTAACAAGATAATGATGGGTAGAACTTGACATGTGACTTATGACATTTTGACCAACGCCAAGGTCATAAGAGCATGGGGTAAAAACTTATATCGGGAATTTCTAAAGAAACTGAAATTTGCATAGAACCAAGTGCATACCATTTTGAGTTTGATGAATGTTGGTAGCATTCCTACAACATTATCAGACGATGATATTTGGATCCCGATCCTACTGTGAGTATATGCTACTTATCAGGATATTCGTCACTTAACGATCAATGCTATAAACCTAGTAGGTGTCCAGAAAAGTGTCAGCGGGGTTACGCCCCCAGAGAAAAGAGGTTACTTAATTAAGGAACTTCGCGAAAGCGTTGGAAAACCTCCCTCGAAGTATCGACACCGGCCTGGCTGAACGGTTAAGCAAGTATTGTACGGTGAGAATAGTCTTGGCTAATTCTTCTTTTATGGTTTGAGGAAGGATTCGAGAAACAGTGGGAGCCATCCAGTTTAGATAAACTAAAAACCACTCTAAACTTGCAAGAGCATCATGCTAAAGAGTTTTCTTCTCTCTCTCCTAATTGCAGCGACCCTGAAAATGACTGGACTTAAGTTACTTTTAGAGAAAAATATACTGACGGGGCCAAACTATAAAGATTGGCTGCGGAATGTCAAGATGGCCTTGACCTACGACAAATTGGGGTACATCCTCACCGCTACGGCACCTGCTGTCCCTGGTCCCAAATCCAGCAATGCGGATAAGGAAATCCGCAAAACCTGGGATTTAGATTGCGCGAGAGCCAAGTGCATCGTGCTTGCCTCGATGAATAATGAACATCAGAGGAGGCACGAGGATATGTCCTTAGATGGCATATTTCTCCATACAAAGGAACTTTATGGAGAGCAATCTCGTATAGCAAGATACGAGACCTCAAAGAAATTGTTTCGAGCGAGGTTGGCTGTCGGGTCATCGGTAGGTGAACATGTCCTACAGATGATTGGCTATATAGAAGAGCTCGCAGACCTTGGGACGACTTTGGATAATGAGCTCTATACAGACCTTGTTCTCCAGTCCCTTCCTCCCACCTACGCCCAGTTTATCCTCAACTTCAATCTTCAAGGAAAAGAAGTTGAACTTGCGGAACTCCTGAACATGTTAAGGAGTGCGGAGGGCACCTTGCAGAAGGCAAGGGAAACACCCGCTATGTTTGTTGGCGGTTCATCTTCTTCCGGGTCCAAGGCTAGGGCCAAAGGAAGGAAGAAGAAGGCCGCACCCAGACCTAGAGGAGGTGTTAGTAAGGTGGGAGGGAAGGGAAAGAAAAAGAAAGCAGTACCGATAGTTGGTCAGGATGAGTGCTTCCATTGTCACAGGAAAGGGCACTGGAAGAAGGATTGCAAGGCGTGGAACGCCAAGAACCAGGAACCGAAGCAAGCTGTGGCTTCGACTTCAGGTGTGTTTGTAATTGAGAATTGTCTGTCGATCAACTCTACTTCCTGGGTATTGGATACCGGGTCAGGATCTCATATTTGCAATTCATTGCAGGCACTGAGAAACCGTAGAGTGCTGAAGGAAGGTGATATGATCCTCAGGGTTGCTAACGGAGCTAGCGTGGGAGCTGCGTCCGTCGGGGATTATCACCTAGGATTGACGAGTGGACACATTTTGGTTTTACATAACTGTTATTTTGTACCCAGCTTAACGTGTAATATCATATCAGTTTCCTTGTTATCAAATAAAGGTTATGATTTCACGTTTGTAAGAGATGTTGTCAACATCCACCTTAATCATGGTTTGATTGGGTCCGGTACTCTAAATAACGGCATATATGTGTTAAACCAACTCCAAATTTTCAATGTCCAGAACACACTAAAAAGAAAGTCTCCAGATTTAAATAAAGCTTTCTTATGGCATTGTAGACTGGGTCACATCAATGAGAGAAGCTTGACTAAGTTGCATAGAGAAGGATATTTGGACACGTTCGAATATCAAACTTATGACACTTGTCAATCTTGTCTCAAAGGAAAGATGACAAAGACTCCATTCACTGGACAAGGAGTAAGAGCGAGCGAGCTCTTAGGACTCATACACAGTGATGTATGCGGTCCAATGTCTACACATGCGAGAGGTGGTTATTCCTACTTCATTACTTTTACAGATGATTTCTCTAGGTATGGATATGTTTTCTTAATGAAGCATAAATCAGAGGCCTTTGAGAAATTCCTGGAATTCAAGAATGAAGCGGAAAACCAAACAGGCAAAAGTATTAAGACACTGAGATCTGATCGAGGTGGAGAATACTTAAGTGCCGAGTTCCTAGGTTACCTAAAAGAGAAAGGAATTCTCTCTCAGCTTACTCCTCCATACACTCCACAGCACAACGGTGTATCGGAGAGACGGAATCGAACCCTATTAGATATGGTACGATCCATGATGGGTAATGCTGAGTTACCGCGATCTTTCTGGGGATATGCGCTAGAATCAGCGGCATATATTTTGAACAGAGTTCCTACCAAAACTGTGCCTACCACACCATATCAGATGTGGAGTGGGAAGAAACCCTATCTTCAGTATATAAGGATTTGGGGATGTCCAGCTTTTGTCAAAAAGCAGTTTGTGGACAAGCTCGAGGCACGATCAGTAAAATGTATGCTTGTAGGATATCCAAAGAACTCCAAGGGATATTGCTTCTATTACGCAGAAGAACAAAAGGTTTTTGTTTCTCGTAATGCCCATTTTCTAGAACAACAAGTTTTAGAAAAGGATACAAATGGGAGCGAAATAGAACTGGAAGAAATTCCAGAACCATAAGCTGCTACTGAAAGTTTGGTAGAACCAGAGGTTCAAGAAGAACAGAACATTCCCGCACCCCTCCGCAGAAGTAGTAGGCCGTCTCATCCGCCTGAGAGATACTACGGTTTTCTCATAGACGGGGATAGAGAGGATTGCATCATAGATGATGATGAACCTACTGACTTCCAGCAGGCCATCCAGAGCGGCGACTCGGTACGATGGCTAGATGCAATGCGGACCGAGATGGAGTCCATGTACACCAACAAAGTATGGACTTTGGACTTTGCTCCAGATGGGGTAAAACCCATAGGATGCAAATGGATCTTCAAGAAAAAGATTGGTGTAGATGGACAGGTGGAAACCTATAAGGCTAGACTTGTTGCAAAGGGTTTTCGTCAAAGACCTGGTTTGGACTATGACGAAACTTTTTCTCCAGTGGCTATGCTCAAATCCATTCGGGTCCTTCTTGCTATTGCTGCTTTCCATGATTATGAAATCTGGCAGATGGACGTAAAGACGGCTTTTCTGAATGGAAATTTAGAAGAGAGCGTCTATATGGATCAGCCAGAGGGTTTCAATCAGAGTGGGAGCAGCGGGAAAGTATGCAAGCTGCTTAAGTCCATTTACGGACTAAAGCAGGCATCGCGGAGTTGGAACATCTGTTTTGATGAGACAGTCAAAGAATATGACTTTATCAAAAATCCAGATGAACCGTGCATATATAGTAAAGTTGTGGCCAGAAGTGTCGTATTCCTCGTCTTGTACGTGGATGACATTCTATTGATAGGAAATGACATTCCTATGCTACAATCTGTCAAAGGATTCTTGTCACACAGGTTCTCCATGAAAGACCTGGGTGATGCCTCTTACATTCTGGGGATCCGGATCTATCGTGATAGATCCAAGAGGATGTTGGGACTTTCGCAGTCCAGGTATATCGACACTGTACTGAAAAGATTCAGTATGGAAGATTCTAAGCGCGGTAATCTACCGGCTTGTCACGGAATCACCCTCTCCAAAGAGATGTCTCCCAAGACTGATTTGGAAAGGGAACGCATGTCTATTATACCCTACGCTTCTGCGGTAGGCTCTATAATGTATGCGATGTTGTGTACCAGACCAGATGTAGCTTACGCACTGAGCGTGGTAAGCCGGTATCAGTCAGACCCAGGGGAGAAACACTGGATAGCAGTAAAGAACATTCTCAAGTACCTGAGAAGGACTAAGGAGATGTTCTTGGTTTACGGCGGAAAAGACCTCAGGTTGGAGGCCTTTGCTGATTCCGGCTTCCAGAGTGATAAGGACGATTCCAAGTCCATGTCGGGTTATGTCTTTACCCTCAATGGAGGGGCGGTGTGCTGGAAGAGCTCCAAGCAGGACACCGTTGCTGACTCGACGATGGAAGCGGAGTATATAGCTGCTTGCGATGCCGCAAAAGAAGCAGTCTGGATGAAGAAGTTCCTAACAGAACTTCAGGTGGTTCCTACCATAGTTGATCCAATACCTCTGTATTGCGACAACAACGGAGCTATAGCTTTAGCGAAGGAACCAAGGTCCCATCAGAAGTCCAGACACATCTTAAGGCGGTATCACCTGATCAGGGAGATCATTGATCGTCAGGAGATCGAGGTTCGGAGAGTTGCTTCAGAAGAGAACATTGCTGATCCATTCACGAAGGCCCTTCCTCAGATTCAGTTCGAGAGGCTGCTCGAGATCATTGGTCTGCGATATGCCAGTACATGGCCCTAGTGCAAGTGGGAGATTGTTAGTGTTTATGCCCTAGAAGGCCATTACTGTATCATACTAGCTTGTATATTACTTAATGGAAGCTTGGGATATTCACATGTATATAACAGTCTTGCTAAACATGGTAGTATGCTACTTGGTTTTTCTATCTTAATATGTGAGTGTACGTATTGATAGAGCTCTTAGGATCTTGCTTGTCTACCAGCGTTGTGATGGCAGTCACACTAGTGGGGGCTGGGTAGTCTACAAGCACATCCTTATTCAGGTCCCCGGTCGTTGGATTATCGAGACAGAGCATCGATACTCCGGAGTAGACTGGTGTGTACGCTTCTCATCCCAGTTGGGGAGATGGTCTGTCCCACAGCCGTCAGTACGTCGTACTGGAGATAGTATACAGGTGCTCGTTAGGTTACGGGTACACCGGACAGGACTCATAGGGAACTGTTGGTTGGTTTGATACCAGTCGTCAGTGAACAGTTCCCAGGTGACATGAGTACAGCGTAGTCCGCAGACTTGACACTGCTACTTCGCCTCGAGTGTGTCCCACTGTTCTTAGATTGCTACCCTACCACGGCTCAAAGGAGTCGTGCAAACAGGTAGCAGTTGGGTGCAGTCCCGAGCACTTGGAGGCAGTGGCGGTTAGACAGGATTCGTCCCTCCCGGTATTGGGAGTAGATATCGTGCTGTGTCAGAGAGCCATTACGCAAAGTCCCTGGCCAGGGCAAGCGAGATTTGCTGGTAGGTTCCAGCAGTTTCTCAGGGTGTAATGGGCTTTACTCCGACACGACTTATACCGCTATTAGGGGACTGACGCTTGCCGCCCCCCTAGGCCCGATATGCGATAGTCATGGACGAACGGACCGGACTGTATGGAGATTGTCACATCAGACTCAGTAGGAGTTCGGATGGGTTTACTCATCGGCCTTCTTATCGACAACTACCTGGGGACCGTTACGTACAGCTAGTGCCGCTTGCGGTCTGTGGTTAAACCCACTGCCAGCGTAGTAGTCGAGTCTCTAGAGTCCCACACAGAGAGTTTCCTACTCCAGGCGAAACGATATAGAGGTTGCATGGTTTTGCGACAAAGGATTCGGACGCATACGTGCGTTTACGCACGTACGACTTTCGGACAGATTTTACCAGTCGGCTTTGGTTTAAGCCAGTTACTGGTATCCGGTTATTGGATTTTTACAGTCTAAAGTTTTTCCGTATTTTTACGGATCGGAGGGGCGTTCTCGTAATTACTCGAGAAGCTTCTAGAAGATGTGACTAAGGAGGTTTGTTTTGGAAAGAGAGTGAGTCATAGTGGTGATTCATTCACTTCATTAATGCACATTTATTGCTTAATGACTCATGTTAATGAATCATCACAAGATATTTTGTGAAGCATGCTTATTCATTTCCTTTATTGATTTTTAGATAATAAGAATGCTTCATAATAATATGATACACTCTCTCTCTTCTCTCATTATCATATCACACATTCTCTCTCCTCAAGCTCTCATCTTCTAACCCTAATCCTTAATCCTCATGTGTTGAGATCAAAGGATTAGTTAGACTAAACAATCCATAACCCTCACTCTATATCATTCTCTCATCTTTGATTAGCAATCAAAGTTGATTAGTTACCTCAAGTTAGAGGTTTAGCTTGGAGTTTTGCTCTCGGGTGGATCGTCTACTACCTAGAGAAGGCCGAGGAGAACAAAGGAGGACGTAAAGGAGAAGGACCGGTTCATTAGGTATAATCCCTAATCTCTTATGAAAAGAAACTCATAGAATACGGTTATTTAGAGTTTAGCTTCGATTCAAGCGGTTAGTCGATGTTCGTTGTTTAAACTTGATTGTTTTTGAAAATTCCGCCTCCCCATAAGTACTGGGGTGTACTACATCGACTTACAGTCGATTGGGGATGATCGGTCTTTTGAGGACCAACACCAATTCACCTTTCTTGAAAGCGCGGAGACGGGTTATCTTGTCATAGGCCCGTGACATTTGGGCTCGGTATAGCTCCAGACTTTGCTGCACCGCGAGCCTCTTTTCTTCAAGGGCATCGAGTTCTTCAAGTCGAAGGAGCACGTTTTCCTCCTCCGTCAACTCATGCTGAACGACCATTCTTAAGCTTGGAACTTCGACTTGGGGAGGACCGCCTCCACTCCGAAGAGCAATGAGTATGGACTGGACTGAGTTGGAGTACGGTGTGTGGTACGATATGCCCAAAATACCTCGTGAAGCTTGAGATTCCAGTCTCTCTTGTTGGCTGAAGCATTTTTCCTCAGGAGCTTGCATAGAGTCTTATTGAAGGTTTCGGCTAGCCCATTGGCTCTTGGATTATAGATGGAGGAATATCTCCAGTCTATCTTGTGCTGAGTAGCGAACCTTGAGACATTGAAGCTCTTGAAAGAAGGCCCGTTGTCAGAAATGATTCATCTTGGTGTACCGAAGCGGTATAGAATATTATGCTGGAAGAATGTCAGAATATCTTTTGTCTTGACTTCTTTTAGCGGGACAGCTTCATCCTATCTGGAGAAGTAGTCTGTCGCGGCCAGTATGAACCGGTGGCCTTTAGATGACGGAGGATCAATTGGGCCAACAATGTCGGTGCCCTAGACTTCGAAGGGCCACGACGCCACCGTAGGATGCAACGGATTGGGATGCTTGTGAATGAAATCACCATGAATTTGGCAGATCTGACATTTCTTTGCATGTTCTCCGCAATCCCGTATCATGGTGGGCCAGTAATACCCAAGCCGTTTGATTTGAAGTCGCATCTTAGGGCCAGATTGGTGAGCACCGCAAACGCCCGAGTGAACATCTTTCATGACCTTTTTGGCTTCGGCCAATGACAGACACCTGAGCCAGAGTTTGTCATATGACCTGCGGTATAACGTGTCATTTACAAACACGTATCAGAGAGCTCTTTTCTTCAGTTGAATCCTCGCAGATTTTTCTTCGGGTAGCTTGTCGTATCGGAGGTACTCTATGAAGGGTTCTCTCCAATCGGGCTCATCTTGGATGATCGAAGCTTCTTCGGCGGGACTGCTATTCTGTTCTGCGCTTTCCTCTTCTCGTAGAGAGGCTGGGGGTAGAATTTGCCGGCTTCTGACTGTGATCAGAATTTCGTCCATGTCAGGATCAGCCAGCTCCTTGGCTAAGCGAGCGAGTATGTCGGCTTTTCCAATCAACGCTCTGGGGATTCTCATTAGTTCAATATGAGTGAACCGTTTCATGAGTTCCACCACCAGGCCTTTGTACTGAGCTAACTCGGGTTTTTATATCTTATAGTCGCCACTTACTTGGTTGACGACAAGCTGGGAGTCACCGTAAACCCGTAGCCGAAGGATTTCCATTTCTATGGCGAGTTCCAAACTAGCTATCAGTGCTTCATACTCAGCTTCATTGTTTGTCCGAGGCTCGGTGAGAGCAAAAGAACGCCGTAGGGTTCCCATTGATGGCGTGATGAACACCAATCCTAACCCCGCTTTTACCTCCGGGACGCTTGATCTGCCGGAGCTCCTTATTGATGAGGCCCCATCGAAGTAGAGCTCCCAACATGGCTCATCTTCCTCGAGGTGCAGCACTTGTTCGTCGGGTAACTCACAATTTAGCGGCGACCCTTCTGGTATGGGATGAGCAGCGAGAAAGACTGCAAGAGCTTGCCCTTTTACTGCTTTTTGAGGAGTATAAACTATGTCAAACTCAAGTAGCATGACAGCCCATCTTGCCATCCTGCCGGCTAGGCTTGCTTTGGTCATCAAGTGTTTGAGCGGGTCGACCTTGGAGATCAGCATAACCCGATGAGCCAGCAGATAGTGTCTCAGCTTCTTCACAGCAAATATTAGAGCCAGGCATTGCTTTTCGATTGGGGAGTAGTTGTGTTCCGCCCCGACTAGAGTTCGACTGAGGTAGTAGAGGGCATTTTCTTTTCCCTCCTCGTTATTCTGGGCAAGGAGCGCACCGAGTGACTCGTCCAGCGCGGCAGTGTAGAGAATCAGCGGTTTATTTGGAATGGGAGCGGCCAGCACTGGAGGGTGCAACAAGTATTGTTTGATGATTTTGAACGCTGCTTGACATTCGGCAACCCAGATAAAAGGAGCTCCTTTCTTCATAAGCTTTGAGAAGGGCCTACATCTCCCCGATAAATTTGAGATAAACCTCCGTATATAAGCAAGCTTGCCTTGAAAAGATCTTAGCTGCGTCAGAATCTTCGGAGTGGGCATCTCCATGATGGCCTTTATCTTTGATGGGTCAACTTCGATCCCTCGATGTCGGACTATGAAGCCAAGGAATTTTCCCGATGACACGCCGAAAGCGCACTTCAGAGGATTCATCTTCAGATCGTATTCCCTCAGTCTGGTGAGAACGGTCCTGAGATCTTGGATATGATCGGCCTTGGCTTTAGTCTTGACGACCAGATCATCAACATAGCATTCGACGACTTTATGGATTAGTTCATCAAAGATATTAGTCATTGCCCTTTGATATGTAGCACCTGCGTTCTTCAGTCTGAATGGCATTACCTTGTAGCAATATATTCCGATTGGTGTTCGAAATGCTGTGTGCTTCTCATCCTCAGGCGACATCTTGATCTGATTATATCCAGACGAGCCATCCATAAAGGTGAACAGTTCGTAATTTGAGGTGTCATCGACCATCATTTCCATGATCGGTAGCGGGAAGTCGTCTTTAGGACATGCCTTGTTGAGGTCCCTGAAACCGACACAAACTCGGATCTGCCCATTTTTCTTCTTCACTGGGACTATGCATGCGATCCAGTCTGCATATTTCTCTTCCCTGATGAAGCCGGCATCGATGAGTTTCTTGGTTTCCTCGATGGCCTTTTCTTCCAACTCCCTTCTCATTCTTCGAGGAGCTTGTTTGACTGGCTTAGCATCAGGAGATAGCCAGCTTATGCACGGCTACCTCAGGGGAAAGGCCAGGCATTTCTTTGTACGTCCACGCGAAGCAGTCGACGAACTCACGCAGCAGGGAAATTATCTGCTCTTTCATTTCTTCCAACAAGAGTGAGCTGATGTAGGTCGGCCTTGGATTATCGGGTGTTCCTAAGTCAATCTCGGTTAGCTCATCAAAGGTTGCTTGTCCGCCATCTTCGAGCTCTTGAGGAGCTTCTTCTGGCTCGGCTATCTCGTCATCATCATTTGATCTTTCGCTGGCCTCACCAACATGGATCATGTAGCACGCTTTGGAATCAGGTTGAATGTAGCCTATGCCCCGTCTATCTGGAATTCGTCCATCGATGAGTGCTCTGACCTGGGGCGGATACCATAGCCCTTCATAAAACTTTGCTTCGGACTCCGTTTGATATAACCGGCATCCGCACTTCTTAAAGTATTCCCGCATCTCGGGCGCATAGTATCTGGGATTGAGGATGGCTCTTATGCCTCTCTCATAGGGAAGGCACGCGACAGAAAGGTCGTCCGGGTGCACAACGGGGTTTGACCTGTAAAACAGGATGCCCTTCTGTCCATTTTTCCTCCCGGGCACGTAGAAAGTTTTCAGCTGGTCCACGGTAGAGACTGACAATGCGTCGAGCTCTTTGCACATCCGTTCCGGCACCCTTGTGATGGCCAGGGACCCTTCTGCGACTCCGAAGGTCTCTCGTAGTTTCGCTTGCTGCATGGGGGGGGGGGCGATCTGCATAACTGTTGCACGGCAGGTCCTCTTCTTCTGACTCTTCAGTGTCACTGCCAAGATGAGGGCGGACTTTGCTGCTAGATGGGCCTTCAGTGACATATTCGTCCGTATCGCTGCCGAAATGAGGGCGAGTTTTGCGGAAGGATGGGCTTCCAGCGTCGGACTCATCACTGTCGCTGCCGAAATGCGGGCGCACTTAGGTATTTTTGCTTTTGAAAGTGACAGCCGGTGCAGATTTGCTTTTGAGTCTTGGGGCCGGTCTATCCTCAGTTAGTTCTGGCTTAGCATTTTGGTGGTTCATAAAGTACCGAGAATCTTCATATCGGACTTCATGCACACCGAACGGCTGGATGTCTCCGTCAATGCGTCTTTCTTCGCCATTTTTAGTATACTTCATGCATTGATGGAGAGTTGACGGAATGATGCCGTAATCGTGGAGCCACGGCCGCCCCAAGAGAATCTTATAAGATGTGTCGGCGTCGATCACGTATATCTTAGCTTCAGTTTGCAGATACCCAAATTTGATTGGCAAAGCTATAGACCCCAGAACTTGCTGGCAATTTTGGTTGAAGCCTTGAATGACAATCCTTTCCCTTGACAGATGTCGGACGTCCATTGACAAACTCTTCAGAGTTCGCAAGTTCATGATGTTCACTGAGGACCCCGGATCAATCAATATGCGATTAATTCGATCTCCATCGCTGTACCCGGTCACGTAAAGCGGCCGATTATGTTCAGCCATTCCCAGTAGAAAGTCTTCATCCTTAAATGTGACTACGGCGGCATGCAAAGCGTGCTGGGCTTCTTTCATATTAATTTCCGCAAAGTGAGCCTGATACCGCTCGGGGTTTTGTAGAGCATGAATGAGAACATCTCTAAGCTCCTTAGATAGGACCAAGGCGTCGTAGATGCTCAGGAGAGACAGAAGCTTCCGGAGATGTGCCAAGACATTATAGTCCACCGAGGAAGGACTTATGTTTTCATCGGCCGGTTCTTTGCCATCTTCTTCATTAGCGACTTGTTTTTCCTTCCCTTTTGGGGCGTTGCCCTGATTTGGCGGTAGAGCCCTGCCGCTTCTGAGCTGGATTTGATTGGCCTTTGTGGTGAGCTCCTCGTCCCCTTCGGGAAAACATAGCTCATCCTCGGAGTCGCTGCCAAGATGGATGGCGTAGCAGGTCACTACTGGGATCTCTTCATTGGAGTCTTCTTCTAACTCCTCCAGAATTTCAGCCGCTTGTACAGGGAAGAACTCCTTCAATTGAATCAATGTTCTTTCCTTTTGTTCATATTCTTCGAGGGAATCAATATATTTTTGAATGGTCGATCTCCCTGCAGACTCTTTTTCGCGCCGAGCTGCACTTTTCTTCTTCTTGAGCTTCTTGGATTTTGAGCCTGATGGAGCCGCATTGGCAGCTGGACTGGTAGGCTTCTTCTGCCTTTCCCATTCCGTCCTGGGCTCTTTCCAAAGTAGCTTTATCATCTTCTTCGTCTTATTAGATATGTGCGTACTCCACGGAGGCCGCGATGAGTCAGTTTCGTTTGTCAGGGCAGCAGGTTCAGCTGTCTGCTCCCAGAAGGCTTCAACTTCCGTCTGTATAAAGTTGGCGGTTGCAACTTGATTGTTCTCCAACACGCTTTTGGACAACTCGATCTCTCCAGCCTTGTACTGCTTCTCGACCCAGTCTTTGAAGATATAGCAATCCTCGATCGCATGGCTCACTACTCGGTGGTACGGGCAATACAGAGGATTGTCGGTCATTTTTGCTTCTTGGGGTCTTTTCAACTCCAGCAATTGTAGGCCGTTGTTCAAGGCATCTTTAAATATCTTACGGACCTTGTCCCTTCTGAAAGAGTAAACCTTGTTCTTCTTCTCCTCTAGGGAAGGCCCATCTCCTCCCAGCAATGGCTTTCGAGACCGGTTGGTTTTGGATTCGCCCGCCCTTCGCTTTTATTCATTGTCGGACGAATTGAAGACATTGGTACTGCTGGAACTCCCGCTTCTACGGCTGTCGTTCCGCTTGCTTTTCCAAGTTTTGTCTCTCTGAGAGTCCGGCGGGGACTCTTGCTTTGAGCGTTCCAGCATTTGGACTTTCTTGGTTAGCTCTTGAAACGTCTTGAGGCCTGCTGTACACAAGAATGGGACCATCCAACTGCTGAGGTTCCCAATGAGAAGGCTGACGGACTGGTCCTGCTCCAGCGTCGGTTCGCACTTGACTGTGAGATTACACCATCGGGCAAGAAAGTCTGTGTTGCTTTCATTCTTCCCCGGCTTGGTCCTCACAAGGTCGGCAATGGAGATTTTATCACTGATGCTCATGAACCTTTGCCGGAACAGAGACTCTATTTGGGCAAAGGTAATGACGGACCCGTCTGGTATGCTCGCAGACTAGTCGAAAGAGACACCGGTCAGGCTGTTGACAAACTGACAAAGAAGGAGCGTGTCATTGCCCCCTGTATTTCCGCACGATGCTTTGAAGTGGGAGACGTGCTGATTTTCATTCCCCGTTCCATCAAATCTTCCGAACTTAGGAATGACGTAGCCGCTTGGGAACTCAATCAGATCGTACCGCGCGGGATATGGCCGCCCACTACTGCCGATTTCTTTCTGAGCTTCAGCTTCGGCCACCAATGTTTTAACCTTGCTGGTGACAACATCCATTATCCGATCCTTTGTTAGCGGGATAGTGGTATCTGGGGCCAAGGCGTCCCCAGAAGCGGAATGTGGCCGGCTTTCATTCGGCTCGACCAGTCTTGGTCCCAAAGGAACAGGCATTGGATGCCTCGGATTGTCATCACCCGGCTGATTAGTAGCGGCTTGTGCCTGATTGGGAGGCGTTCGAGCAATTTGAGCCGTAAGCTGCATCACCACGTTCGTTATGTCGTCAATCTTCGAATAGAGCTTGGCCATCTCTTTATCTTTGCTCCTGAGTTGTTTTCGAAGCTCTTGAAGCAGCTCCTGCTCCGCAGTCCTGGGGCGGAAAGTCGGCTCTTCCTCGCTGTCCGAGCTTGACTCTACATGGACCGAGGGGTCTATCTGCCTATCATCCTCATCGAGAGGATTTTCTTCATCCAGTGGGGGAGGCTGTTCTTGGGCAGCGGCAACCACATTCAGGCTAGATTGGGCTTGGGGATTTAGTGGCCCCATCCTTGCTTTTGCTGCGAAGGTTGTCGCTGGGGCGCCCTCCCGCCATATAGACTGTATGGATGATATATCCGGCCGTCTTTCTATCATTGGCAGCTGATTTCACGGATCGTTGTCTTGACCCCCTTGCTTCGGTAGCTGGTAGTCGATTGAAGGCGGCTGGCCTAACCAGGTTCTTGAATGGTGTTGGCGCTTCTTTTCTGGATTTTCCCCTCTGCTTTCGTGCGGCACAGAGCGCCTGATTGACCCTTGAAGAGACAGTGTCGTACTTTTTCTGTTGGGGCCGGGACACGTCTCTTTGTAGCACTGTTCGGACCGCTGTCTTCTTGATTCTGGCGGTCATGGCATTTTTCTGAACCCACTTCAGAGGCTCGAAGGAATTGCTGATTCTTACGTCCGACTCAGCCATCGTCGCAGGGCAAACCTGTACTTGGAACTTCACACGATTCCATTTGGCCAAAGCCTTGGCCCTCTTGTTGGCTCGATACCTGAGCCGCTTCTGCCTTAACTTTTCTGTTCTAACCACCTGACAGACTTCGGCTCTTTGGGAAGACGCCGCAGACCAGTCGATGGAGGGCCTTGGAGATACGCTCGATTGTGCATTTGTTGGAGTCATCGCCTGAGCTCGTTCGCAACATTTGATGTTTCCCTTTGTACCGAAGTTCTTGCCCCCCGCTGGAGCACCAGAGAATCATTCAGATACCGTCTTAAGTTTCGGTTGTGGTGCCTTGGCGATCACGACATTCGGCCTCTTACCTCTTGAGACCGGCTTGGCCACCTGTTCCGCCGGGATCTCCGCCAGATGAGCGCTTCCGGCAGGGTAGATGATGACGGAGCCAAACTGGCGGGGCGGTTCCTCCCACTGTCGACTGAGGCTTGCGGGGAGAACCACACGAGCGTTGATCTTGACCACGTACGGAATCGGGGTCGCTTGGGAAGTTGAATTCGTCTTGGGAGACATTGTCTTTGAAAGTTGATTGCTGCACGAAAAGAAAACATCATTTCAGTATAGGCAATCGATATGTATATTGATTGAGTTCGCATGAACATTTAACCCAAAATATGGGAGGAGAGACGGGTCCCACCGGGCGTGCCAGAATCTGTAGGGTGTTTTTCGTCACCCCATTGAGATGGGAATACACGCGTGCTTGTCAGGCGTACTACAGATTCCCCCTGCCTAGGGTAGGCCGGGGTTTAATGATTGTGGGGATCCGAATCTCCGGCAGCCGCGGACTAAGCTGCCGTTAATTACCCTCTGCTTTTGAGGCGAGGGAACCTCCGATTAACGGGTTAAACTGGTCATGCGAACTCAATGTGCAGTGTTCGTGTGTTTTATTTTGGAGAGGGGTTTAAATGTATTGGGAGCCACGCAGAGTTTTTTTTACGGGGGTCCCGCTACCCGGATAGCGGGCTGGGGGTCAAGGGGGCTAGCAGCCCCTTTGCGGGGTGCGGGGCAGCGCCCCGTTAGAAATTTTTTCTAACAGGGACAGTGTCGTGGGGTATGTATGTATGTACATATGTATACATATGTATAGATATACATGTATATTTATAAAATGGGAAAAAGACATCCAAAGGATGCGTAGGACCAGCGCCTAGGCGCTTGAGCGCAAGCGCGCCACGTGTCGGCACGTGGACGCTTTGCGCTCGAGCGTAAAGTGCTGGAGCACAATGCGCCACGTGTCGGCACGTGGGCGCTTTGCGCTCGGACGTTGGGCGCAAGCGCGCCACGTGTCGGCACGTGGACGACTTGCCCTCGAGCGCTTGCGCTCGAGCGCAAGAGCGCCACGTGTCGGCACGGGGGCGACTTGCGCTCGAGCGCTTGCGCTGGAGCGCAAGCGCGCCATGTATCGGCACCGGGGCGACTTGCGCTTGAGCGCAAGCGCGCCACGTGTCGGCACGCGGGCGCTCTGCGCTTGAGCGCCGGCGAGAAAAAGAGGCTTTTAGCCTAAAAAAAGAAAAAGAAGCTTTTAGCCTAAAAAAATATTTCTCGGAAGAGAAATCAGTGAGGAGTTGGACTCCTGAGTGTTTTTTTTTGGGGTTTTGTGAAAGATGTTCTTCTTCTTCCTCCTCTGTTAGCTGGATCTTGAAGATCAAGAGATATGAGATTTTAAAAATCTCTTCTTTTTGAGATCTAGTGACAGATCCAAATTCCCCTTTGTGGGTTTGGTGGTGAAAAACTATTTTGTTTTATAAAAAGAAGAGTAAAACTCTTGATTTAATTCAAAAGAAAGAAGAAGGTTTTGGAACCTTGAAGAAGGAGAAAAGATCTCAGATCTGGAAAATTTTTAGAGAGAGAAAAAGTTGTTGAGATATTTCATTATCTTTGCCTTTATAGGCTATACACTTTACACATAGCCCCTTGGGCTTCACAAAAATGGCATTTTGCCTATCTCATGGCTCATGTGCCATTTCTTTTTGCACATAAGCCATGGGCTTTACAAAAATTTGACTTTATGCCTATTTTTCTTACATTTATCCAAAAAATAAAATAAAAGAAATACAACAAAATTATTTATTACAAAATTTTTATCTTGGCATGGGAGGAGGCCGGCCGCTTCATGTTCGGGCTCGACACGGGCATGGGCCCACTGGATCTGGGTTTGGGCCCACTTGGCTTGGGGTTGACTTTGATTTTGACTTGGTCAACCGGGGTGTAAATTTTTACCCCAACAAGGGGGCCGTTTGCAGGTGTATGTTGGACCCGGTGCGGTACCCGGGACAAGAAAATCGTATGGAAAGGCATTGAGCCCGGCAGGGGAGCACTACCGACCGGTGGTTGTATGAAAACTCGACGGATATCCGGAGGATACCGTTCGGAGTTATGAGAGAGATGGATATGGGCCGATCCTGACTATGCGGAGTCCATGGTTCGATCCTGACTATGCGGAGCCCGTGATTTGAGTATTATGTGTCGCTGTTGGACACGGACTTCATGATGTTTTGAGAGTCGATACTGGGCACTCGAGTTTTACCATGATTTGTGTGTCGTTGCTGGACACATGTTGGATGGTGCATTAGTACATGTCACGTGTCGATATATTATTATTCTTCGCACAGACTCGAGTATTTTGATATCACACTAATTATACTGTTACCCTTATATTAGTATTGTGTATTTATTCGTATGACCTAGGAGAGAGTCATACATACGATTTCTTCTCGGTGATATTTTCTACTCACGAGTTGGCAACTCACCCCCGTTGTGCCACAGTTTCCTTGTAGGTTTTGCCGTACAGGTTTCGCTGCGGCTTGCTGGCACACTGCTTCCTTCCGGGTGATTGCTTTGGTAGGTGGGTTCACTTGTATTATGACCACCATTGTACTTTATTTATATTCAGTTGTATCTAGTAAACTCCATCATCCAGACTTGTATTATTTGATAGACTTAGAAGACCAGATGTATATTCTTTCGGCCTTAGAGTCGCGCGCCTGTATTATTATGGTTTTTCTTTGGTTTTCTTGAGGATATTGCTTTTCTTTCTGAGTTTTGATCCTCGTCCTTTGGCGTTGTATATTATATTGCTTGCGTGGTTGTTTCCACCAATTGGCGAAGAGCTAGCTCCCGCTTGGGGATACCTTCATTCATCATTATATGTATTTCATGTGTTGTACCTGTTTGGGGCCAGTATTTACAAAGGAGACTCTGGCGAAATTTTCGGGAAAATATGATGTTGCCTTTAAATGTTTAATGCCAATTATTTTGTTAAAACCACATGCTTCAAAACAATTTTTCCTTCACTTTTTCTTTTAAATGGTTTAGATTTCTGGGCTTTTAGCTTACTTGAATTAGATGGGGTTCTATAGACGTCATATGATTCAGGTGCCAGTCACATGCCATTTTGGGTCGTGACAAAGTTGGTATCAGAGCGCTAGGTTTAACCTTGGTCCGAGTCTAGGTTTGACTATACTGAGTCTAGGGCGTATATTTATATTCGGAACCTAGGCTTGATCTTACGGAACTTAGACTTGGTCGAGGGGGTATTAAATCCGAACTTTTGTCGCATAGGTTGACCTTGGTTGATGGAGTAGGTGACTTAAGTAGAGTAACGTACTGTGTGTATATTCCGCGGCATATTTACGATACGCTGCTCCGCTTAAGAAGCCTTAGGATGTACATTTCTTTGCACAGTATTCTACTCGTTCATTAATCTATCCTCATCATTATCGGTTTGTAGTTTCTCTTACCACAGTAGCACGGGCAGAGAGAGCTGCGGTTAGAGTTGCGGTCAACATGAGCTCGTCTTGGACGAGGACTGACCAGGGCAAAATCCCGGTGACACACGATTGCATAGATATGTCGTTTTATTGTGTTTTTCGCGACATGGGCGTTTTGATGAATTGTTTTTATTAGGATGTCTCGAACGTTCAGATCAGCACCAGAGGATTGGGCCACTGCTAGAGGCCGGCTAGAATGTGATGACCGTTAATGTATCGTCTATTCTTGAGAATTGAGGCATTGTTTAGCGTGCGGACGAATGAGCTAGTTGTTGCTGCGACTGACAAGATATCGCCCCAGATGTTTAAAGATATTGCAGCACGAGTTTGTACTTAAGGATATGATAGAAGATCGCTAGTCACCCATGGATGAATGACTAGGACATGTGGTTCGTTTGCATACCCCGATGCGAGATCATCAGATTGATTGATTTCAGCTAGTGAAGACTTCACACAAGCAAGTTGAGAGTCGATAGAAAACGGACAAAAGAAGAGTATTCCTCCGACGAATTGAAAGAGTTTCCGAGGGCGTAGTTAGACAGATACCTACCACAAGATATTGAGCTGTCGAGTTCGTAGTTTCAGAAAGGAGACTCTAGATATGAGTATAGCCGTTTGTAGCGTAGGCCATACAGCTACGAAGAGACGCGTCCGAATCAGTCGACATTAGAGAACAGTGGAGTAAGAAGTTCGTGTGAGTTTTTTGACGAGATGACGTTCCACTCCGTTAACATCAGAGATGTGATACGCATGCAGAGGCGTTGACTATGGACATATCTTTTAGAAGAAGTCGCGATGAGTATGCAGCTGTTCCGAAACAATAAATAGATTAGTAAAGGGTGTTAATTTCCGGGCAGTTCGGCAGGAACGAGATTTGGGAGATACCCCGATAGGATCTTTCTGGAATACTACACGAGAAGATTTGGACCCAGAATCGGCCGTGTTACGCACACATAGTAGGCCAGAGTTCGGCATCATCGACGAGACATGTTATGAGGGACCATGATAGTTGGCCAGAGGTCTTTAGAGGATGTGCCAGAGCGGAACTGTTTTCGTCACTGTTCCCCTCAGAATGGCGGCGCACAAGACTGCGAAGTCCTGACGCTGAGATTCGGGGCAGATGCTATTTGGTTTTATCCATCCACCTCTCCGAAGATACCACGTTGATTTATGGCACCGTATATAGGAGGTTTGGGCGGATGCGGCCGATGTAGCAGACTTCGTCAGATTCCCCCTCGCTTAAGGGGTTTTTGATTGTGGGGACGCTCTTCCCTGCAGGCGCAAGCCCCTGCAGTTAATTACGCTACCGCATCGCGGTAGCAACTTTCTCCTTCTCCAGAATTTCACTTCGTGTCGTGGGTGTTTGTTTTGTTTGTGGTTGCTCGTGAATTGTATACGAAGACTATTTATTTCGTCGCCCGTAGGACGTGGATTAGTCCAAATCCGTATTTTCTTAGATTTGGGTTTTGGGTTTTGGTTTAAGGATACGTTAGCCATATTTGGGTCTAAGATCAACTTAAACGTTTGTTAATGATACGTTAGTCTAATTTCCAGACTAAGATCAACTTAACGGGATCGTCTAGATCCATTTCCAGTTTAGGGACATGGTGGTCCATTGCATGTATGGCCGTCGGGACCCATCACCTCTCTGACGACGTTGAAAGATTACAACGACATGTGTCGGAGGGGTTCAAAGATGTACCCTTGGACCAAGTGTAAATTGATTTAAAAGTGCAACTATGCTCAGTCAATCTAATTTGAGGACTTACGGCCACGATTGGGCTAAGTCCAGTTGAGAGTATTCAACGTTTTATTTGCATTTGGCTTGTTAGGCCTTTATTAGGGTTCTGCCCCTATTTAATAATGCATAGCATTTTCTCTGGCCTTTTAGGCCCAGAGCATTTTATTTTGGTCTGATAGACTTTTATTTGGGCTTTATCCCTTTTAACAGTGCATAGCACTTTGTTTGGTCTGATAGACCTTTCTTTAGTGGGCTCTGCCCTTGATGATGCATTGCATTAATTAGTTTGACAGAGTGCCACATGGCTTGTCAGGCGCTTTGCGCTGATTGAGGAGCGCAAGGCGCAAGTCCATGGGAAGGCGACACGTGTCACGCTCAGGAGAGCGCAGCGCGCTGCGCTATTGCGCTGCTGACACGTGGCGCACTCTGGTGAGTTGCGCCAATTCATGAGGGCAGTGCTCTGTTTTTAAAAACGCATAGCGCAGATCATCATGGGGCTGACGCGTGGCGCTCTCTGGTGGTTTGCGCCGACCCGGGAGCGCAATAGTGTAGATTTTGCAAGTGCAGGGCACTGTTTTATTATTTGAGAATCTTTTAGATTTCCAAACCAATGGTTCATAAAAGAAGTGCAAAGCACTATTTGTTTTCTTGATCTAATTTAGATCAAAGAAAACAAGTTTCTCTTGTTTTTCTTATTTCAGGGAACCAGAGGTTCATAAAAAGTGCAAAGCACTATTTTTATTTATTTTTTTTTATTGAAGATCATTGATCTTGTTCTTAGATCGATGATTTATTAGAATAAATTCTTCTATCTTAAAGGTTTTTACCTTTTTTCTTCTTGAAATTCCTTCAGAGTTTTCTCTGTTTGAAGTTCTTGATTTTTTTTACAAATGTTGATGCCTTTGAATTGAGGTCTGGGGGCCTTTATATAGTGCCCATAAATTTGTTAAAGAGATCTTTCTCTGTGTGATTTGGGGAATTTTCCCCACCGTTGGATCTTTGATCCAAGGGCTTCTGTTTTACAGAAGGTTGTCTTCTTGTTTTAATAAGAACAGAAAAATCTTACTCGAATTTAATTCTGTTTGGCGCAATCGCCCCAGCGCGTGATACGTGTCAAGTAGCGCACAGCGCAGCGCAACTGGGCTGGCACGTGTCGCGCAGCGCAACTGCGCTAGCGCATCTGTGCTGACACGTGTCGCGCAGTGCAGTGCTTGCACAACTGAAGCGTTGCTTCCTTTAATTTTGTTTTAAATAGAGCTTTGCTCTGACTGGGCGCGCTGCCTCGGGCGCTGCGCTGATGTATCAGTTTTTGACACGTGGCGCGTTGCGCGCAGCGCAAAGAATCTGAAGCGTTGCTTCATTTATTAAAGTTTAAATTTTCAAAGTAAAGATTTGCTCCGATTGGGGGGAGATGAAGCGTTCCCGTCTTGGAATTTGAACAGAGCTTTGCTCTGACTGGGGTAAACAAATGCCCCCCCACCGTTGCGCTTACGTGGCCCTAAACGCGAGCGCAACGGTGGCAGAATTCCAACCGTTGCGGCAACTTTTGGAAGTTGAAAGGTCATTTGATGTCTATAAATAGGACCTTTGGTCCTCAACAGATGATTATCATCTTTAAAATTTCACTTTCAGAACTCAGAGCCCTGCTCTTTATTTTCAAGAACTTCAAGAGTTAAACTCTTAAAACTTTTAGGTAAAAATTTTAATTTGAATTAAATTAAATTAAATTAGATTAATTTTCATTGACAGAGCCTTGCTCTCATCCCTGATCTAAAGAAGAACCATTTAGGGTTTCATTTAGCAGAGGTTTGCTCTAAAGGAGTCTAAAGAGGACTAAGGAGAACCCTGTTAGGGTTCCATTAATAGAGCTCTGCTCTCTTAAAAGATTTCCCTTGGATTTTCTCGATTCATTAATGGAGCTTTGCTCCTTCCAAATCATATAGAATAACTCTTAAGAATTCTTCATGGATCTTGGAAGTTAAAGATGGCATTTTATGTTATTATTATATCATCTTTTCAGAGCAAAGCTCTCAATGTTCTTAGGGGATTTTCTTCAAATTCTCTTCATTATTGATTTTTATAGGTGTTACTCCTGTCTGCAGAGCGTTGCTCTCGAGGAGTTTTAACTCCCTGTGCTTTTTCTCATTGCTGATCTTCCAATGTTGTTTCCTTCAGGCATTATGGCGGTGTGTCTATACAGTCTGCATGAATTCATTACCTACGAGGATATCCGTGTACAGGGCCGTCAGCAAAACCAAGAGTTTACGGATGCCCAGTGTGCGGATGTCATGGGTCGTCTGAACGCACGTGTTGGTTGGCTGCTCCCCTGCCGCTCTGCTCTCTTGAAAGTCGTGCCGGGAGAAATTTGGAGAGCACTCCCGGGGTTCCATGAGGCCCTACCACTCAATGCGCTGGATGATGCCGAAGACAAGGTGCATTCAGTGTACCTGTCGGGGCTGATCTCGAAGAAACGGCGGGATAGCCTCATCGACATCCTGCATCAAATTTTCCAGCAGACGATGATAGTCGCTGCTCATCGAAGGCTGGGGGGCCTTGCAGAGGATCTTGACACACAGGAGCGCGAGAGGCTGCGCACGAGAATAATCAGAAAGGCCAGAAGAATTCTGAATGGCCTTACTTTTGAATTCCTCAATCCGTGCCTAGGATTTAAGGTTATTCCATTGTAATAATGTTTCTCGTTTATTGCCTTTATGATTGTAAGAATTTTGGCAATATTAATGGAAATTTTTTTTATCCTAGCTTGTCTTATTTTTCGTTCTGAGTCTTTTGCCTATGCATAAATGAGTGTGTCTCGAATGCTTGTAAATCGGATGTTCTTTCTGTCGCTTCTTCTTTCTTTTATCATCCATATGCTGCCTCAGTAAACATGGTTGACAGATAATAGAGCAAGCATCTTGATTTCCTTAAGAAATAGCGATGGCTTAGGCCGCAGGTTCAGATCTGCTGCCTAAGACTTTTCAACTCCATGAGCCGTGAGGGTCTCATATAGACTTTTCTCCCTACGGATCGAGGGGATCTCGTAAGTGGATTTTCTCCTTAGGAATCGTGAGGATTCCTAAGTGCGTTCTCTCTTATAAGTCGTAAGGATCTCATAAGAGAATTTTTCCCTCTTACGAGTCGAGAGGACCCGTAAGCGGTTGTTTCCCTCCTTGTCGAGATTCGACTTTGGAGAGTGAGACCCGTGGATAATATGCAAGAGACCGTTTTGGGCCAACTTGAAGGGTCCCAGTGCTTAGGAAACAGGCTTCTTTTATGTCTACTGCCTAAGGCTTTATCTCACGAGTCGAGCCACATCGAGAATTTCTCACAAAGACATCAATTTCTTCACAAGTAGAGACGAATCGAGCATTTCTCGCAAGAATATCCTAACGTCACAGTTAACCTCTGCTCTTTATGACAGAAGTCCGTTAGGGTCTGTGGTACTTAGGGTTTTGGCCGTCGTACCGTCGCATAAGCTGATATATTCCTCGATAGACAATCGTGCTGTTCGAGTAGCCCTGCGACTGTCGTGTCTATGATCCCTTCGGGGGCTGGACAAGGCGTCTTCAAGCAATCTTCCTAGGTAGTTTGACCGTCGGAAGAGCAAGCGTTAGGAATTTGCCATGCCGCTTTTTACTTGAGGTTAGGCTCATTTTGGCGAGCCCCGATGAGTCATAACCACTCCGCACTGGTATGGGATGATCTCCGATAGTCTTTCAGGTTTTATGTGAATTGCCGTCAAGACCCTAAAGCTAGGAATTTGGTCTTTGCTTCGTTTGCTGGCATCGCGTTTGCTGTATCGAGACGAATGTCGCGGTGGGAACTAGGGATTTTGCCGTGGCTCCGTTTGTTTGATTGTCGTGTATGAACCCTGCTGGAGGAAGAACGCTGGGGTAACATCTCGTCTGCTGTATCGAGACGGACGTCGCGGTTGTCTCTAGGTTGCTGGTGAACCGTCGAGGTTTGGAACTAGGGATTTTGCCGTGGCTCCATTTGTTTGATGATGTCGCATCTGCTGTGTCGAGACGAACGTCGAAGTGGTGACCATTCCGCACTGGTGTGAGACGATCTTCAGTTGTCTTTCAGGCTTTATATGACTCGTCGTTAAGACCTTGAAGCTAGGAATTTGGCCTTCGCTTCGTTTGCTTTGGCGCGCCCGAACCCTGTTGGAGGAAGGGCGCTGTAGTAACATCTCGTCTGCTGTATCGAGATGAACGTCGAGGTGGTGACCGCTCCGCGCTGGTATGGGATGATCTCCGATGGTCCTTTAGGTTTTATGTGAGTTACCGTCAAGACCCTGAAGCTAGGAATTTGGCCTTTACTTTGTTTGCTGGCATTACGTATGCTGTATTAAGACGAATGTCATGGTTATCTCTAGGTTGCTGGTGAACCGTCGAGGTTTGGAACTAGGGATTTTGCCGTGGCTCCATTTGTTTGATGATGTTGCGTCTGCTGTGTCGAGACGAACGTCGAAGTGGTGACCGTTCCGCACTGGTGTGAGACGATCTCCAGTTGTCTTTCAGGCTTTATATGACTCGCCGTTAAGACCTTGAAGCTAGGAATTTGGCCTTCGCTTCGTTTGCTTTGTCACGTCCGAACCCTGCTGGAGGAAGAACGCTGGGGTGACATCTCGTCTGCTGTATCGAGACGAACGTCGCGGTTGTCTCTAGGTTGCTGGTGAACCGTCGAGGTTTGGAACTAGGGAATTTGCCGTGGCTCCATTTGTTTGATGATGTTGCGTCTGCTGTGTCGAGACGAACGTCGAAGTGGTGACCGGCCCACACTGGTGTGAGACAATCTCCAGTTGTCTTTCAGGCTTTATATGACTCGCCGTTAAGACCTTGAAGCTAGGAATTTGGCCTTTGCTTCGTTTGCTTTGTCACGTCCGAACCCTGTTGGGGAAAGAACGCTGTCGTGACATCTCGTCTGCTGTATAGAGACGAATGCCGAGGTGGAGCTGGGATTTTGCCGCTACTCCGCTTGTTTGACCATGGAGTCTTTCGTCGGCGTTGTATCTGCATCTTGATGGACTGCGAAGGAACACCTTTGTTAACATCTCGTCAATTGTATCGGGACGATTGTCGAAATGAAGCTGGGATTTTGCCGTCGCTTCGCTTTGTTTCGACCGCAAGGTCTTTTGTTGGCGTTGTATCTGCATCTTGATGGACTGCGAAGGAACGCCTTTGTTAACATCTCGTCAGCTGTATCGGGACGATTGTCGAAATGAAGCTGGGATTTTGCCGTCGCTTCGCTTTGTTTCGACCGCAAGGTCTTTTGTTGGCGTTGTATCTGCATCTTGATGGACTGCGAAGGAACGCCTTTGTTAACATCTCGTAAGCTGTATCGGGACGATTTTCGAAATGAATCTGGGATTTTGCCGTCGCTTTGCTTTGTTTCGACCGCAAGGTATTTTGTTGGCGTTGAATCTGCATCTTGATGGACTGCGAAAGAACACCTTTGTTAACATCTCGTCAGTTGTATCGGGACGATTGTCGAAATGAAGCTGGGATTTTGCTGTCGCTTCGCTTTGTTTCGACCGCAAGGTCTTTTGTTGGCGTTGTATCTGCATCTTGATGGACTGCGAAGGAACGCCTTTATTGACATCTCATCTGCTGTAACGAGACGAATGCTGAGATGGTCTCTAGGTTGTCTGTGAACCGTCGAGATTTGGCTTCGCTTTTTTATGGAACCTGTTGGGAAGGTATGGTTCCTTCTTTGTTTGTGCCCCTGGATTGTATACAGGGATCGATGTGATCTCAACTGTAAGGCCAAAGTTTTATCATCATTTTTTTTCCGCGATGCTCTATCATTTCAGCTTTTATATCGCGAAGGTCGCGATTGCCCAATCATTTTGGCAATTTTTCGCGGTGCCCAATCATTTCGGCTATTTATTTTATTTTTACTCCCTGCTTTTTATTGCGAGTTGCCCAATCATTTTGGCTATTTCGTGTGCATACGTTTTTACTTGCTGCTTTTTATTGCAAGTTGCCCCATCATTTCGGCTATTTCGTATGCATCTGCGGCCTACCGGCTTTTCACCGTAAACCTGAAATTAGACACCGATTTTGGCATCAGCACCGCTACAACTGGGATATTGCCAGGAGCGAATCATCATTTGCCTCTGTCGATGTCGAATAAAGGTAGCTTAACAAACAGGGTTAAGGTCCCGTCGACTAAAGCTTTTAACTTCATGAGCCGTAAGGGTCTCACAAAGGTATTTCTCCCTACAAGTCGTGAGGATCTTGTAGGTGTATTTTCTTCTTAAGAATCGTGAGGATTCCTAAGTGTATGTTCCTCTATAAGTCGTAAGGATCCTACAAGAGGGTTTTCTCCTTGTAAGTCGAGAGGACTTACAAGGGTTGTTCACCGTATGGACATATCCCCAGTCACGGATGGGTCTTGGTTAGGGAAATGTTTATTCGCGCACGTGGATTGTATACAAGGGTCGGTGCTAAACCACTTGTAGGGCAATCTCGAAGGTTGTGGAGGTTGCTTAAGAACAGGTTAAGGTCTCTGTAACTCAAGGCTTTCAAATCTTATGAGCCGTGAGGGTCTCATAAGAGAGTTCTCCTTACGAGTCGTGAGGATCCCGCAAGTGTATTTTCTTCTTAGGAATCATGGGGATCCCTAAGTGTGTTGTTCCCTTGTGAGTCATAAGGATCTCACACGGATGGTTTCTCCTTACAACGTCGAGAGGACCTTGTAAGTGCCCTTTAACGAGGCTGCGCCCTTTCAGGTTTTCACAAACACTCACCGGTAGTCCTGCTGTTTTTACTCACGGAGCCCTTTCGGGTTTTCATCCGTGCCCTTTTTGCTTATGGACATACCTTTTTTTTATTCTTTTTATATTTTTAACGAGGTTGCGCCCTTTCGGGTTTTCACAAACACTCACCGGTAGCCTTGCTGTTTTTACTCACGGAGCCCTCTCGGGTTTTCATCCGTGCCCATTTTGCTTATGGACATACCGTTTTTCTATATATATATTTTATTTTATTTTATTTTAATTTTTTTATTTTTTATTCCTTTTTTTATCTCGTCCGCCTGAGGATGCTGCGGTAGTAGTTTAAAGACGTTTCGGTCATTTGCAAGTTTTAGGACATTGTGGTCCATCATTAGTTTAAGGACGTTTCGGTCCATCGTTAGTTTAAGGACGTTGCGGTCCGATGTCGCCGTATTTGAGGCAAATCTTTAGTTTACTGACTTTTCAGTCGATGAGGCTTTCTCTATGACTGAGCATGATGCCCCCGGTGTATCCATCTTTCTCAGAGCGTGCAGTTGTGGCGGGTTCACCTTCCAGTTTTCGGAGAGCGCGAACTTGCCCTATAGGTATTGGTCTTCAACCCAGTTCTTGAAGACGTAACAGATTTCGATCGGATGGCCCAATACTTAGTGATAAGGGCAATAATTAGAACTGTTGACATCATCCAGTTGTAGTTGGTGTTTCGGCTCCGGTAGAGTGATAAGCCTGTTATGCACTGCCACTTCGAACAGCCTCCTTGTTTCATCATGGGGAAATGAGTAAGGACGTCTTAGCCTCTCTTCGAGGGATACGCGTGGACGCACATTGTTTTGACGAACAGCCGGTCTAAGGCCACTCGACTGTTGTTGAGTGTTGGCGACGAAGGTCATCTTTTCTTTTCCTTTATCATTTTTTCTCGATCCTTTGTTTGCGGGGCCGAGATTTTTCCCGAGTAATGGGCGATTGCAAGGCTGAATGTTCTCGCAACTCCTCAATTCTTTCATTTTTGAAATGGATTCCTTGAGAAGAGGGTTGAGGGCAACTTCTTCATCAGAGTCGCTTCCGAAGGTGATAATTTGTGATCCCTTGGAGTCGGATATATGACAGTCATCGGCGACTCTTTTGCGCTCATCTATCGCATTTTTCCGATGTCTACGAGGTTCACACTTTGTCCTGTTGAAGTGTTGCTTTTGAGCGACATATCCTTGCCACCAACACTTAAAGGATTCGCAGTCTTCGGTAGGATGTATGATCTTCTGATGATATAAGCAGAAGTTAGGATGCATCTCTACTCCACCAAGAGTATTCTCTTCAGAGGGCGGTAGCTTCATTCCTGCTGACAGGGCTTTAGCGAACCTTTTCCCCGTCTTGAATTTGTATTTATCCGCAGCGGATGGATTTTGATTTGATGGAAGTGCTTCGACTCTTTGGTCTAGTAGTCGGCGTTTGGCTCCTTCCAGTATGGCCATCTCACGCTCTTGATCGGCTTTAACTTTCAAACGAATCTCATTCAGGAAGGCATCGATCAACTCGTCTGACGGCCGCGGAATTTCTGGTTCAGGGTCCGCCCTCGGTTTCTCGGCGCAAGGAGCCTCTTTATTATCCGCCAATGAGTGAGAGATCACATGACAAGTTGCCCTCGGCGTGTCCGTATTCTTTGGAGTATGCGGCTGTGGTGGGTTTACCTTCCACTTTTCAGACAGCGCAAACTTGCCTTGTAGGTACTGATCCTCGATCCATCCCTTGAAGACGAAACAATCCTCGATCGGGTGACTTACCGTTTGGTGGTAAGGGCAGTAATCGGGATTATTGAGATCGCCTGGCTGTAACGGACGTTTTGGATTCGGCAGATTGATGAGTCTGTTGTGTACTACCAGTTCGAACAGTCTTCTCGTTTTATTCTGAAGAAACGAATAAGGACGTCCTAGTCTCTCCTCAAGGGACGGGCATGGATGCACGTTATTTTGGCGGACGACCGGCTTTGATTTGCTCGGCTGTTGTTGAGCATTGGCACGACAGCCGCTTTCCCTTTTCCTTTCTCATTTCGAGAGTCTGGTTTTGGAGGGGACGGTCCGTGGCCCATCTGGTCCATTTGGGCTAATTTGTCGATCAATGCCTGGAAGGTGGTCGGCCTGAAGAACATCATGAATTGTGAGATGGTCGTTTGCGGATCAAGAGTGCCCACGAACATGCCTACCGCGGGTGCCTCTCCTATGCGTTGTTTACATTTTGACCATAGGTTCCGCCATCGTGTTGTGTATTGGACCCATGTCTCGCCGGGCCTTATCCTGGCATTTATCAGTGCTGCTATCGGGGTGCGTTCACTAGCACTCGCGAATCTTTGCGTGAACAGTAGCTCCATCTCCGCAAATGTTTTGACAGAGTCATTAGGTAGCTCCGAATACCATTCAAAGGCTGTTTCTGCTAAGCTGCCGACGAATTGGCGAAGCAACAGTTTGTCATCGCCTCCAGTGTTGCCGCATAAGGCCCTGAATTGAGCGACATATGTGATGCGGATTCCCTGTCCCTTTATATACGTGGAACTTAGGGATCGTATATCCCGGCGGGTAACTGATTTGGTCATACCAGCCCGGATAGGGTCGTCCAGTTCTAACAGTTTGCCCAGCCGCTTCACTCGCCTGATGAGCTCGTATTTGCCGAGCTATATAGTCATCCAGTGCGGCCTTGGAAATGGTTTCTTCCTTGGCTGCTGAAAGAGCCGGAGGAGGATCAGATGTTTCCCCTCCGTCATTTCCGACAATGAATGGAGGGTCTTCAGCTGGAGTGTCCGACTGTAACATCATCACTACCATGTCTTGGAAGAGGAGTGCCATTTGTTTTATATTAGCCGCTTGTCTGCGGCTTCTGTGTCCTTCTTTTCGAGGATTCTACGTAAGAAGTCGCATCAGTTTCTTGTTCGTGACGCTGCTCTGATGATACTTCCGAACTTTCTTTCGGTTCGGCAAGTGCAACCACCACAGTCATCATTTCCTGAAGCTTCTGTTGCTGCTCCTGGGCTTTCGTCACAGATCGGGTGAGTGGTCGGTGACCCGTCGAAGCATGGCTTTCCTCCTTTCCGGAAGCCATATAAATGGTGTGCACCACTATGCCCCCAGACTTGGGGCGTTTGTGTTCGGTGTCTTTGCGATTTTCCAAAGACACAGGGGCTTTTTGCGGCCTCCTTTTTTGAGTGATTGGAGTTGAGGGGGCCGTTGTAGTGGGCACCCAAGTAGCTTTTGCTTTTTGTGGCTTGACAGAGTAATCCTTCTCCTGTCGTACCTTCATCTTTTTCTGTCGGCAGAGATAGTTTTTATCAATCACCGACTCTTGGACCTGTCGCCAGACTTTGTAAATTTTAGAGGACAGCCGTTGAGGGGGCTGCTCTAGCTTCTTCTCTAGAGTATTATCCACAGGTGAAGGAGTTCGTTTCAACATCGCAGTAGGAGAGTTTCTGCGCACCGTATTCAGCAATTCAAAGCTGTTCCCGGTTGGAACAACAGCATCGATCCCCACCATCGGAGCTGGTGGCGTAAATCCAGAGGGGGGGTTGCCCCCAGCCTTTCTTACTCGACGCCAGTGGAGACGTCGAGCGTGTCTTGCGGATGGAGTCACCTCCGTTGTTGGATAAGCTTCTTCATGCCCCCTGCCCTGGGTAGGGGAAGCAACTTTGAGGACCTCGCCTGGAGCAGCAACCGGAATGGCCAGCCTTGTAAAAACTGACTTCTCGGAAGGAGGAGCCTTTCCAATGATTTCGTCCGTTTGAGTCGGGATGGCTGTCCGCTTTGGGATGGCAGCTTCGGGTATCACAGGTTTGCGGACGTTCTAGTCCAATCTGTTGAAAACTGAGGTATTGAAACTGGGCGACCCGTCGAGAGGGGTCGCGGCAGTGGTAAGTCGATCAAAGACCGGCTTCTTTGGAGCTTCTTGCGATGTCATTGGGGCATTGAAGCTCATCAGTGGGAGCATAGTCCCGAAGAATAATCCAGCGGTGGCCTGAGTTACCTGCTCCATTGGCATCTTGAAAAGGGAGGCCGCTTAGGGCCCATAAGTCACCCCTCCAGCGAGGACGGAGCGAGAGTTGCAGTTGCAGGCAGTGCAGTTTGAAGCCATTGATCTTTAGTTCTCTGCACGGAGAAAGACACCAAATCTTAGTACCTCGAATCCACAGGTAACCGCAACAAACCGCGATTCGTTCGCGAACACGACACACGAAGTGTGGAGTGGAAAGAGGAAAAGGTCCCATCGGGCGTGCCAGAATCTGTTCCCCTCCGAATGGCGGCGCACAAGACTGCGAAGTCCTGACGCTGAGATTCGGGGCAGAGACTATTTGGTTTTATCCGTCCACCTTTCCGAAGATACCACGTTGATATATGGCACCGTATATCAGAGGTTTGGGCGGATGCGGCCGATGGAGCAGACTTCGTCAGATTCCCCCTCGCTTGAGGGTTTTTTGATTGTGGGGACGCTCTTCCCTGCAGGCGCAAGCCCCTGCAGTTAATTACGCTACCGCATCGCGGTAGCAACTTTCTCCTTCTCCAGAATTTCACTTCGTGTCGTGGGTGTTTGTTTTGTTTGAGACTATTTATTTCGTCGCTCGTAGGACGTGGATTGGTCCAAATCTGTATTTTCTTAGATTTGGGTTTTGGGTTTTGGTTTAAGGATACGTTAGCCATATTTGGGGCTAAGATCAACTTAAACGTTTGTTAATGATACGTTATTCTAATTTGCAGACTAAGATCAACTTAACGGGATCGTCTAGATCCATTTCCAGTTTAGGGACATGGTGGTCCATTGCATGTATGGCCGTCGGGACCCATCACCTCTCTGACGACGTTGAAGGATTACAACGACATGTGTCAGAGGGGTTCAGAGATGTACCCTTGGACCAAGTGTAAATTGATTTAAAAGAGCAACTGTGCTCAGTCAATTTAATTTGAGGACTTACGGCCACTATTGGGCTAAGTCCAGTTGAGAGTATTCAACGTTTTATTTGCATTTGGCTTGTTAGGCCTTTACTAGGGTTCTGCCCCTGTTTAATAATGCATAACATTTTCTCTGGCCTTTTAGGCCCAGAGCATTTTATTTTGGTTTGATAGACTTTTATTTGGGCTTTATCCCTTTTAACAGTGCATAGCACCTTGTTTGGTCTGATAGACCTTTCTTTATTGGGCTCCGCCCTTGATGATGCATTGCATTAATTAGTCTGACAGAGTGCCACATGGCTTGTCAGGCGCTTTGCGTTGATTGAGGAGCGCAAGGCGCAAGTCCATGGGGAGGCGACACGTGTCACGCTTAGGAGAGCGCAAGCGCAGTGCGCTACGCTATTGCGCTGCTGACACGTGGCGCGCTCTGGTGAGTTGCGCCAATTCATGAGGGCACTGCTCTGTTTTAGAAGCGTATAGCGCAGATCATCATGGGGCTGACGCGTGGCGCTCTCTGATGGCTTGCGCCAACCCGAGAGCGCAATAGTGTAGATTTTTCAAGTGCAGGGCACTGTTTTATTATTTGAGAATCTTTTAGATTTCCGTATCAATGGTTCATAAAAGAAGTGCAAAGCACTATTTGTTTTTTTGATCCAATTTAGATAAAAAAAAAAACAAGTTTCTCTTGTTTTTCTTATTTCAGGGAACCAGAGGTTCATAAAAAGTGCAAAGCACTATTTTTATTTGTTTTTTTATTGAAGATCATTGACCTTGTTCTTAGATCAATAATTTATTATAAGAAATCCTTCTATCTTAAAGGTTTTTACCTTTTTTCTTCTTGAAATTCCTTCAGGGTTTTCTCTGTTTGAAGTTCTTGATTTTTTTTACAAATGTTGATGCCTTTGAATTGAGGTCTAGGGGCCTTTATATAGTGCCCATAAATTTGTTAAAGAGATCTTTCTCTGAGTGATTTGGGGAATTTTCCCCACCGTTGGATCTTTAATCCAAGTGCTTCTGTTTTACAGAAGGCAATCTTCTTGTTTTAACAAGAACAGAAAAATCTTACTCGAATTTAATTCTGTTTGGCACAATCGCCCCAACGCGTGACACGTGTCAAGCAGCGCACAGCGCAGCGCAACTGCGCTGACACGTGTCGCGCAGCGCAACTGCGCTAGCGCATCTGCGCTGACACGTGTCGCACAGCGCAAAGCGCAGCGCAACTGCGCTTGCGCATCTGCGCTGACACGTGTCGCGCAGCGCAGTGCTTGCGCAACTGAAGCGTTGCTTCATTTAATTTTGTTTTAAATAGAGCTTTGCTCTGACTGGGCGCGCTGCCTCGGGCGCTGATGTATCAGCTTTTGACACGTGGCGCGTTGCGCGCAGCACAAAGAATCTGAAGCGTTGCTTCATTTATTAAAGTTTAAATTTTTAAAGAAAAGCTTTGCTCCGATTGGGGGAAGATGAAGCGTTGCTTCATCTCCCGTCTTGGAATTTGAACAGAGCTTTGCCCTGATTGGGGTAAACAGTCACCATTTCCATGTAAGCCATTAAGCCGAGGAGTTATGTAACTGGCAAATCCGCAGTGAGAGACGAGAGCCTAAGGGCACAAGGCGCCAGACCATGAAAAAGAGGCAAGTAGATTTCTTGCTCTGCTAGCTTTGGATGCACCGACACCTTCTCGACTTCGAAGGAAGGACATATCGACGACAGTGTTTACGATTTGCGATTTGGTGATTCGAGTATCACGTATCCGTCAATTTGGATTTCGGTATTTTGGGACGACTTATTTGCATGATTGAGATTTGTGCACCACAGTTGCACTCGACTTCGATTTGATGTCATTCGAGATGTTCGATTTTGATTTCTTGCCTATGGTATGTATGTGATTTGACTTGTGCCTTCGGCGCGGTTTTCATGCACTTTTAGTACTTTGATTCGATTTTATGCACGCTGATGCACGTGGTTGTGAGATTATGTACCACGGTATACCTGATTTGGATTGAGGTGTGTTGTATACCGTCGATTTCGATTGTGATATTCGATATTTGTTTTCGTGCACCTTGTGCACTTGAGATGGATTCTTGCGCATACTTGGCGCGCTTGATACGGTTTTGGTGCACACCAGATGTACTAAATCGGGATTCTTTGTGCATATCAGATACACCTGATATTGTTGTCAGGCACACTTGTTGCCCTTGACAGATGTTTTCGTGCACACCCGTTGCACTGAGATTTTATTTCTGTGCACATGTATGACACATTCAATGATTTCGATTCTGTGCGCACCAGATGCACGTGGCATTCTTATACACATTTTGGGATTGGTTTCTTTTGGAGCAGTATGTTTTATTATATTTATTAAGTGGCATAGAAACTGAGCAGACTAGTCAGAAGACAGTACCTGAATATGTTTTTGCATGCATCCATACTTACTAAAGGGATTTCCAAAAAGGAGTTGTAGTCTCAGTATTTACCTATGTTTCCGAGATGACACAAAACTTTTTACAAAGAAAAACCCTTCTAAATTATTTTCAAAACGGCGGGACATGTATGTTAAACAGAGGATATATATGTATATATAGAGTTATTTTCTTACAATAAACGTCCGCTAATTGTGCTGTGATACACGCATCGTACAGCGACTTGAAAAAGATTTGGCATGCATTTTTTTCAGATGTTTTGACGAATTTACAACGATGCGTATTATGTACATGTTATAGTTTTAAGGTATATAATGTTGGTTTTCGTATTAAACTTTTTACATTGGTATCTTCACCATAACTCCGATGATTGCGTGATACTTGACGGAGTTTTGATTTGAGTTATATGCTCGTTTTTCATGCGCATGCATTGCGCTATGATGTGTTTTAAGTATTGATGATTTCGGAGCCCCGACGACTTAATTGTTTTGCTGAAATGTTTTAGTATTTAAGGGGATTAAATTTAAATTCGGGGACCGAATTTATTTAAGGAGGAAGACTGTAATATTTCAGAAAAATAAAATATTATTTTTTGGAAGTTAAACAATTTAAATAATAAATATTATGAATATTTTAAAGTATGGAGATTAGTTTTAAAGATATGGTAAAATGATATACCGATAAATTGAGAAATATTTGGAAATATATATTAAATATTGACTTTAAAAGAATTTACGAAGATTGGGAATTTTACAAATTAATATACAATTAATTATATATAAGTTAGTATTACTAAACTCGATTAGTACTTAATTGCATTAAACTTAGTTTGGTATATGACATGCACCATGTCATGTTTCAAAACACATTTTGAATTTCTAGGAACCATGACATCTTTGTAATTCTTTTTATATATTTGGGGTTTTGAATTTTTTTTTGTTTATTTGAAAAAGGGAAAAGAAAAGAAAAGAAAAGATTAAAAAATAAAGGTATGGGCAAGAGAGAGAGGGTGAGGGGTCTTCATTGACCATGGCTATTTCCTCATTTCATTTTCTTCCTTCGTCTTCTTCTTCTTCACTCCATGGCAGCCCTCTCCCTCCACCTCCTCTACCTCCTCATAATACCCCTATTTCCACATCAAAACCATGTACTCTCTTCACAAAATTCATGCACAAGCTCACTACAAGCATGGTGGACTAAGCAAAATGAGATTTTTAGCACTTGGGGCAACTCAAGAAAAATCTTGAGTTGCCAAATGAGGTATTCCCTTCACCATTAGTGTAGTAATTCATTTCCTTTAGTTTCTATTTTAGTTTAGAATTGATTTAGTGAGGTTTGGTGATGTTTGAAAATTTCTAGATGAAGTTAAAGGATTATTGAGTGGTGATGGTGTAATTGAAGTGAAATTGGTGGCTACAAACCCCCATTAGTGTTAAAACCCAGATTAAACAGAGCCTAGACCATGTAATTTGAATTAGATGTCGCACTGTCGGTTTTATGAATATTTATGCCTACAGGGAATCTGGAATAACCTGAAACCTTTACTAGAAAAACTAGCAACCCCAGAGTCCTAGATGGACCACTAGAAGACTGCCCTGCAAATACGAGCCCCATCCAAGCCACCAAAACTGAGCAGGCCGGATTCCTGGGGTATGTCGCCGGGTCATTTGTGGGCAATGGTGTCTAGATTGGTTCTGTAGCTCACATACCCTATATACTACCCTACCGTATTGCTTGTTTAGCCTAATTTCACCCGACCAAAATCTGGGACTAGTTTTCTGAGATTCTGTTTTGGTTTCCTCGATGTTCATGACTTGAACTTTGGATTTTGGGTTTTTTTCTCGGTCACTTGACGTTTGTACGTCGATATCGGGAGTTGTTTGGTTATTCTTGCATGTGTAGACCATAGGTTTTAACCTATGTGTGTCTTGCGTGCCGTATTGGGTTTCTTGTATTTTGATACTTGTTTTACGATATAACGTATTTGAAACTATAGGTACCCATGTGGACGTCGTACGACAAGGGAAGAGCATGGCGGCATCGACTTCGGCAAGTAAGGATCAAGGTGAATGGATGTATATCTACGGGGGAAGACGGGTGGATGGCGTATTGCACCCCCACAGTTTCGTAGTATAGTATATGAATATGTTATATATATATAATTATGTGTATTAGGATACGTGTATAATTAGCAAGAAAGACGTTAGGAGATCATGGGTTAGTTTTAACGTAATTAGAAAATAGTGATTTTAGTTTAGTTTTTTAGTTGCGAAACCCTAGAGTAAAGGTTCACACACACACATGCACACACGTGATATGTTGGGGTGTATATGTTTATATGTATATATATGTGTGTGTGTGGATGCGTTGGTACATATACACACACACACACACACACGGATGATGATGATAGTATGTGATACTTAGAGGTGAGTCGATATGATCGGGCATGATGCCGTGAGATCGGTTATGTGATTTGGATCGTGTTATAAGATACGACATGATATTATAGCGGATTGTTGGGCGATGTGTTTTCATAAATACGCGGTTATGTGTTATGATAGCAATACCATATGAATAATGAAATATATGTGATATTTGACCCGTACCCCGATTTTGGGATGCTGTACGATGGATTTTACCGTACGAGGCATAAATATGATGATTGATCCGCACTCTTGACTCGAGAATGTCGTATTATATATTTTATCGTACGTGACGCTATTGAGGCGGGATCGCTGACTACTAGATATATCGACTCGGACTTTAGGTGGAATTCCTTACCTTTTCGACTAGTCTCTTAGTTTAGTCCTGTAGTTTATTTGGTAGATGTTAGACTGGGCTCGAGTCATACTTATTTTCAGAAACTAACGAATCATGAGTATTTTCAAAAGACAACCCGGGGGATATTACGGATTTCAAAGGACGTATCTTTTCTTAAAAACACCGTATCCCCTATTTTCTAAAACCACGATTCGTGCTATTTCAAATGCCAAAACTGTATGACTCGTATATAGAAATGTATATTCTTATATGTTGCGGGTATTACATCTTTTCAGTATATTCATGTTGTTCCCATCGCATTGCATGCTTATACCTGTGTTTTCTTGAGTTATTATGAACCATATTGTCAGGACACTAGCACCATTACCGATGATGCGTATGCTCCATGTACACTTGCTTGCCGGCTCACACAAATCATCATCGGTAATTTCCATGTCACGTACACTTTAAAGAATATTACTTCATGGATATAACTGCTAGTAGATAGTTCCGATATATAATTACTATGCTAGTTTAAATATTGCATTCTTTGCTTAGATACCATGCAAGTATATGTATTCATTTGTCATGTGATATTATGGGGCTTTATGCCGGTAATTCATTGTTTATTTACTCTTGATTATGTGATTCGGATTTTCCCTGAGATTTCTGGATTTTGGAGAAACCGCAAGGATTTATAAACTCGTTACCATTTCTAAAAATAGAAATTTGCAGTTTTCTCGTGATATGATATTTGTGATGTACGCCATGGGTATTCTCGGTTCTTGAGCGGTATCATACACCCAATTCGAGAGAGGGGGAGGGACCGTCTGCGGGTGCATGGTGGACCCGATGCGGTACCCGGGACAAGAAGATCGTATAGGAAGACGTTGAGCCCGGCAGGAGAGCACTACCGACCGGTGATTGTATGGAAACTCGACGGATATCTGGAGGATACCGTTCGGAGTTATGAGAGAGATGGATATGGGCCGATCTTGACTATGCGGAGCCCATGGGCCGATCCTAATTATGTAGAGCCCGAGATTAGAGTATTATGTGTCGCTGTTGGACACGGACTTCATGATATTTTGAGTGTCGATACTGGGCACTCGGGTTTTATCATGATTTGTGTGTCGTTGTTGGACACACGTTGGATGGTGCATTAGTACATGTCATGTATCGATATATTATTATTATTGGCACAGACTCGAGTACTTTGATATCACACTAATTATACTGTTACCCTTGTATTAGTATTGTGTATTTATTCGTATGATCTAGGAGAGAGTCATACATGTGATTTCTTCTCGACAATATTTTCTACTCACGAGTTGGCAACCCACCCCCGTTGTGCCACAGTTTTCTTGCAGGTTTTGCCGTACAGGTTTCGTTACGGCTTGCTGACACACTGCTTCCTTCCGGGTGATTGCTTTGGTAGGTGGGTTCACTTGAATTATGACCACCATTGTACTTTATTTATATTCAGTTGTATCTAGTAAACTTCATCAACCAGACTTGTATTATTTGATAGACTTAGAAGACCAGATGTATATTCTTTCGACCTTATAGTCGCGCGTCTATATTATTATGATTTTTCTCTGGTTTTCTTAAGGATATTGGTTTTCTTTCTGAGTTTTGATTCTCGCCCTTTGGCGTTATATATTATATTACTTACTTGGTTGTTTCCGCCAATTGGTGAAAAGCTAGCTCCCGCTTGGGATGCCTTTATTCATCATTATATGTATTTCATGTGTTGTATCCGTTTGGGGCCAGTATTTACAAATGAGACCCTGCCGAATTTTTCGGGAAAATATGATGTTGCCTTTAAATCTTTAATGTCACTTATTTTGTTAATACCACTTGCTTCAAAATAAGTTTTCCTTCACTTCTTCTTTTAAATGGTTTAGATTTCTGGGCTTTTGGCTTACTTGAATTAGATAGGGTCCTATAGACGTCATATGATTCAGGTGCCAGTCACGTGTCATTTCGGGTCGTGCCAATTTCGGTAGCTTATTCCTACTCAACCCCCATTTAGAAACACTTTCACAGTTTTTGTTATAGCCCATGCTTCTAGATCGGCATGGTGAACCGCGAAAGGATCACACAAACCGAATGCAAACAAGTGATACGATGCAGCGAAAATAAACAAAATCACGTGCTAATAAAGATAATGAAAAATACTTATCTGACGGTTATCGCAACACACCACAAGAAAAATAGACAGCATACAAAATAATCAAGAACACAAGGATAAACTCAGATTTGGTGCAAACTCGTACCTAATCATGCCTTCGCGATGAGAAACTTCCACCTAAACAAGTATTATACGAGATCCAATCGTCTCCCACTGGTCCAATACAAAAACACTCTAAATTTCTCTCAAAAACCATTCCTTTCTCCCTCACACACCCGGGTTGTAATGGTTGTCCGTTTTGGTGGAAACGATGAATTAGGCGTCATTGTATTTATAGTTCACAAAAAACTTGATGATCAATTAATTGATCCAGATGCCTAAACTGCCTTCAAAACCGACCCGCTTTGTCCTCTGGCCTAATACCCGGTTACAATGAAGCGGGGTCGATAGGATTGTGCCATGTGGCCAATCTCACCGCTCCCGCTCACCCACGCAACCACACTGCGATGCCCCCTCTCATGAGTTGACCCATGTTCTCAAGGAATGCACGGAAACCGCGATCATGGGCTCATGACTGCGAGCTCGGTCTGGTGTTGGGCTTCATCAGGCTTGGTCTTTGAGGCTAGACTAAGGATTAAATTTAGAGGCAAATTCAACACTTTTGACTACGTACCAAGAAGGCACAATTACATAAAAATCATCTTTTGTTTTTCTCCGTCCTTTTAAGGTTGATCATTTATCCAACTTAACATTACCGTTTCAGCTATTCTCATGCATCGTCTAAACCTAATTAAAAGCATAACAAGATATCAACCTAGAGCGACAAAAAGAAGAAAGTCATCACAACGACTATACATGCTGCAGTATGGTATTAGGATTAGCCTGTATCCCCCAAAAAAACTAAAGAGAAAGAAAGAAAGCGAAAAAAAAGAGACCAAAAGATATAATTCTAAGCTGAGCAACACAGATGGGACAATGATGAGTACTTAATTGTTGAGAATACTATCCTAATTAATAATGCCACGTCCTCCTCATCAGCAACCCATCATGCGCACAGATTGACATAGTTTTCCAAAAGGAAAATACAAAAGCTTTGTGATGCCTTCTATGTTCCTCGTATAAAAAAGGGTAAAGTGTTGAAAGGCCATCAGCCCAAAAAACTGTCAAAAAGTCCTTGGCATTTTCAAAATACCCGGGAAAAGACTTATATTCACAAATCTTTGTGAAAACCCCTTGGATTGTATTTGAATTAGGCCTAATATTACAAATTAGATGAGGTTACTAGATGATCCTTCTTCTCAAGTCAATAAATCTCCTTTTAGTGCCGCCGTCACGATCAACGTGTCACGTCCCGCTTCCCAAAATACGGAATACGAGGGGCTGACAAGGCCAGCCATGCTCCTACGGTCAAGCAAATATCCTGCCGTAGTCACATTTCGGCTTCTAACTTTACGTAGTAATCAGTAAACAATGCACAGGAAATGAGGAATGCAGTAACTAAATCAAAAGAACCAACCAGGTGGAGATCAATGAAGTATAGCTCTAAGTCGCTGATCAAGATGTCCGCGATATCCTCGAGGTACGTCAGGTCCTGGTCCAGGGTAAATCCACTTCTCACTCTGAGCATGCATACTCAGGTCGTCAGAGTGACACGATAGCAATATATATGTAGATACGAATGGTAACTCGTGCAGTAATAATGAATATGTAACAGTAAATCAAACGAGTAAAGACGTGAACACGAAGTATCCAAAATGGGTGTCTAATAGAGCAGGTAAACAGTAAAGCAGTAAATAGTATGCCAGGTGTGTTGAATCAGTAAGCAATGCATGTCAATGTCACTATCCCTATCAGTCTCTAAGTCTCACTGTACAGATCACTAGGCCTATCGTCAGTCCAAGTGTGAGAGTCAACCACTCGTGAGTATCCCCCACCCAAGGGTAGGACCTAAGGGCAAGGGAACACGGGCCCAAGTCGCTCGCTAATAATCAGTAATAACCCTGTATATCTCCATATGTGCCGGCATGGGACTCCCGAGAATTTGTTGAACTCACACTCAAACTACCCCACACCCTGTGGTCTACATTAAACGCCAACCATAAACTCAAATACCAGCCGGTCCATGACGAGTTTACGCGAGAACTGAAGACGGGATCTCCATCAAGCATGTCTCGACTGATACCCAAGATCAATGGACAGTGTTTGGTGCCTTACCTGTGACACCCATACAAGTGCTTCCATAATTGTCCGATACCAATTATAGTCACACTTATACACGTCCCATAGACGTCGACAATACAGTAAATCAATAGGGTCCACTAATTGTGTACAAGTACGTGTCACTTTCACTTGACCATTCATGCTCAAACACTAACGTACTTACCACAATCACCACTACTACCTAATACTGGTTGATGCACATGATCACTAGGTTACCAATGCAATGACATATATATAATGTGATGAGAAAACGGTATTTAAGGCATGGTTAAGATGTCATCAACCGATGTCCTACCACTTGCATAATTCTTCATAAATCATACATGAAACATTTAGCGAAATAATGAAAAGGGGGTAAACAGTATGTTTGAATATCTAACCATCAAAATTGGTTTCACGTTAATCGGGTTTCAGGATCAATAGATATGACCATTTCATTTTAAGCGTTCCCTGCTGGAAATCCGGTTTCAGAATCGGAAGTCCGTTTCGTAACGCATTTTAATCCTAGTTGGGATCAGAATTTAGTAACGCTACAGTTGAATAAAATTTAGGGTTTTCAATAAGGTTTCTGATTCACCAGACGGATTCTCAATATCGTCTCTATGTCAGAAGTTATGCACTGTTCAACACTAAGGTATCAGTTCTGGTTCTGTTTGGGACTGCTATACGTCCCGATCTTTTAATTTGCAGTTTAAATAGTAAACGACGATATAAAGGGGTGAAGTCACTTGCGTTATTTAGCTAACAGATTCATCTTCAATAAAGTGTAGGGTTCCGCAACATACAAGTTCAGGCAGCGAAGAGGTAGGTATTACGAGACAGGAAACAATAACGAGAGCTGCTCTGGAGCCCAGAGTCGCTTTCCGAACCGCAGTCCAGAGTCGCTTTCCGAACCAATTCTCGTCATGATATCAGTACAGACACAATTAAGAACTTGCATAGGGTTACCGGTCGTCGAGTCGGCTTCGATTTTAACCCTCGAACTCCTCATTTCAAAATGTACACAATTAATTATAATTTTAACAAGTTTCAGGTACGGGAAATTCCCAGTTTTTACGGGTGTATTTGGGGGTGTTCGTTTATTTTCCAGTAAAATTTCTACACAGTGCTCATTGCTAGACGGGCTAGAATATGCAATCGAGTTCCGTCAATTTAGTGGAAGGTTTTCATTTGGATCTTGCATCGAACACTTATGTTATATAAGGTTTCAGGAAACGTAAACGTGGAATTTATAGTATTATGAATTGTAACGGATATAATATAGCATGCAGCAAGTAGGGTACTTGCCTGGAGACGTTTTGGCGACGCACGGCACCGGCAACGGCATGAACGCGCGAGTGGGGGGGGGCGTGGGCGTCGCGTGGTGGAGGAAAAATCGAGCGGGAAAGTTTGGGATGTTGGGGAAGATGGGTAAGGAAGCGGGTCGGGTCGGTTAGACGGAAATGGGCTGGGCCGAAGGGAGTTGGGTTTTAATTTAAAAAGGGGAAACTAATTTATTATGTAGGGGAAAGGAAATGGGGTGCTGAGCTTTGAATTTGGGCTGGGAAGAATAAGGTTGATTAAATCTTTTATTTTCTGGCTGGGCTGAGTTGTTAGGGAAGGGATTATAGTTTGGAACATTTAGTAAATTGGGATTTTGCTTGGGCTGAACAAGGAAGGTGTTGGGCTTGGGATTTCAATATTTAGAAGTTGTTTTAATTTGCAGAGAAAGGGAGTGGGCCGGGGGAACAGAGCTCGGGCCGAGGAAAAATTGGGGATAATTATCTATAGGTTTAAATTTTGGGCCGGCTGGGATTTTGGAATGGAAAAATATTAAAGAAATAGATAATAGGGTTTTGGGTTAGTTTAGGGAAAATAAAAAGGTTTAAGTATTATAATTAGTTTTAGGAAAAATGGATTTAAGATGGGAAAGTAGAATAAGAGAATTAGGATAAAATAATTATAAATACAATTAGGTAAATTTGTAAGTGACCCCTATTTAATAAAAATACGGCTATTGGCCTATAAAAGAACCGGGTATTACACAACGACTCCCGCCGCCGAAGCTTCTAAAAGGCCCTCGCCGACAACGACGTCAAGATCGAATCAGCTTCCTCGCTACGGAATTATCTATAAACTCTCCCGACGACAGCGATGCCAAAATCGACATCAACTTCTCCGGGTCCAAAGACTCTAGAAAATCTTCCGTCGACAGTGATGCTAAGGTCGGCATCAGCTTACTCGCTGTCGAAGCCTTAAAAAATCTCGTGCTTTACAATAATCGACTCTAAGATCAGCATCGCTCATTTTTTTCTTTTTCTTTTTTTAAGAATGTAAATGTGATGGATGATGAAGGAGAAAGACAATGAAGGGGGTTGTGAGTTTGTGATTTTTTGATGAGTTTTGAGTTATTCTACCGTGATTCTAATCTCCATTCCATTTCTTCTTCCTCTAGTTTAATCTGTTTTCAGATGATTTTGGGGATATTGAGTTTGTGGTATTCGGAATTGTGCAGAAATTGTAATTCTCTAATTTTGCAAGGTTTTTTCCTCTTCCAAAGGCTAATTTTGGAACATCTTAATGAAGATCTAATAAGTTCAAAATCCGACTTCAAGATCAACTGTTTAGAATTTACATACAACTTATTAGAAATTACAGGCAACTGCTTAGAAATTACATACAGCTTATTAGAAATTACATGCAAGTTATTAGAAATTACAGGCAAATATTTATAAATTACAGACAGCTTATTAGAAATTACATCCAAGTTATTACAAATTAAATGAAAATGGAGTAAATGGGAGAAGGATAATGGAGAAAATAAGAGAAGGATAATGGAAAAATTGCAGGTTTTGATTATATAACTGTTTAAATTTTGGTGATATAGCATTTAGGCTTTGAATTGTTCATAATGTTATTCATACAACTACTAATGTGTGCAGTATCAATGAAATAACTATTTAAATTTTTAAATTAAATCATTGCAACAAATACTGCAAACAATTAGTATTAAAAGTTGCCCTCAAAACATTATCAATCGCAAGCTTTGGAAGAAGAAAAGTTATTAGAAGTTGCATGCATGCAGCTTATTAGAAGTTGCGGGTCATTAGAAATTACATGCAACTTATTGGAAATTACAAGCAAATTATTAGAAATTACAGGCAACTGTGTAGAACTTACATACAGCTTATTAGAAATTACAGGCAACTGCTTAGAAGTTAAATGAAAATGGAGTAAATGAAAGAAGGATAATAGAGAAAATGAGAAAAGGATAATGGAGAAATTGCAGGTTTTGCCGATATAACTATTTAAATTTTGGTGATATAATATTTAGGGTTTGAATTGTTTATAATATTGTTCATAATATCATTCATACAACCACAAATGTGTGCAGCATTAATGAAGTAATTGTTTTAATTTTTAATTAAATCATTGTAACAAATACTGCAAACAATTAGTATCAAAAAGGTGCATCAAAACATTATCAATCACAAACTTTGTAAAAAAGAAAGATATAAGAAGTTATAGGCAACTAATTAGAATTTACATGCAGTTTATTAGAAATTACATGCAAATTATTAGAAATTAAATGAAAATAGAGTAAATGAGAGAAGAATAATGAAGAAAATAAAAAGGATAATCGTGGTTCATTTTACAAATAGGTTTTTTTTTTGGTGAAGGTAGTGAATTTAAAGGGAAAATGACTTGGCTTGAGCATTTAAAACCCAACTCAAGATACAGGCAACCTGATAGAAATTACATGCAACCACAACATCAGAAGTTTGCTAAAAAATTACCCGCCGTCATCTTGTTCCTGGGCACATGAGTCTGTAAGGATATTTTGTGATATACTAAAATACCCACTGCTGTGGGTATATGATGGAAAAGGCGACGGGCGTAGATTTTTTTAAACATTTTCAAAAAACGCAGGGACTTTTTGATGGGTTTTAATTGGGGCTGGGCTTTTTCAATAATTTACCCTGTAAAAAATTAAGATTACATTTCAATTGCAAAAAACGCAGTTCCTAAAGAAACCAAAAGATAATGCCCAGCTCATTTTGACAACGACACATTGGACACCTAGATTTGATTCAAATGCAGTCCGCAAATTTGTTGCGCATTATGCCTTGCAATAATTGATGGTATCAAAATGTACCAATAAAATGAATCTTAAAAACCCTGAAATGTGTTGAATATACTTTGAGGATCGTATAGGAATTGACTCAAATAAACCGGGGTGAGCAATTCTCGCTTTAAACCGAAAGAACCAACCAAACCAAAACAGTGGGTTGGATTACTTTCTTTTTCTCTTGGTTCGGTTCGGTTCGGTTCGGTCGTGTATACGGATATGATTCGGTAATCAGGGTTTTGGTTAGAACCAATATATGTCATTTTACCAATTATTGTTAGAAAATAGCCAATAATATAATTTTCCAGAGGTAGAACAATTTAATCTAGATGTCAGATGTTATTTTGTTGATCATGGGAGAGACTTTGTTGATACAAATGAATAAAAGGCCCAAATTGACAGGCCATAGCGTAAATTCTTTTGGCACAAATGAGCCATATCTAGCGTAAAGTAGCCCCCCACCCACCCAAAAAAAAATTGTCGAAACATTCTTGGTATTTTCAAAATGGTTCGGAATGGCCTACTATTCACAATTTTTTGTGAAAAACCTCTTGGGTTGTATTTGAATTAGGTCTAGTATTACAAATTTGATGAGGTTACCGAATTACCCTTCTTCTTAAATCAACAAATCTCTTCTCTAGATTTCAAATATCTCTGTCACATCCTTTGTTCCCTTCTCGTCGCCACCATCGTCATTGACGACTCCCGCAGCCGAAGTTTCTTCGCTGCTATAGCTTCTAAAGGGCCCTCATCGACAACAACACCAAGACCGAATCAGCTTCCTCGCTGCCGAAGCCTCTTGAAATTCCCCTACCAATAGCGATGCCAAGATTGGCATCAACTTCTTTGCGTCCAAAGACTCTAGAAAATCTTCCGCCGGCAGTGGTGCTAGGGTCGGCATCGGCTTCCTTGTTGCCGAAACCTTAAAAAATCTCACGCCTTGCAGCGATCGACTCCAAGATCAGCATCACTCTTTTTTTTCTTTTTCTTTTATAAGAATGTAAATGTGATGGGTGATGAAGGAGGAAGACACTGAAAGAAATTGTGAGTTTGTGATTTTTTGGTAAGTTTTGAGTTATTCTGCCATGATTCTAATCTCCATTCTATTTCTTTTTTCTGGCATTATCTGCTTTTGGATGATTTTGGGGATATTGTGTTTGTGGTATTTGGAACCGTATAAAAATTGTAATTGTTTAATTTTGCAAGTTTTCTTTTTCTTTGCCAAAATCTAATTTTACAACTTCTTAATGAAGATCTTATATGATCAAAAGCCGGCTCCAAGATCAACCGTTTAAAATTTACAGGAAACTTATTAGAAGTTTCAGACAACTGTTTAAAAGTTAAATGCAGCTTATTAGAAGTTTCAGACAACTGCTTAAAAGTTAAATGCAGTTTATTAGAAATTACAGGCAAATTATTAGAAATTACAGGTAACTGCTTAGAAATTACAGACGAGTTATTAAAAATTAAATGAAAATGGAGCAAATAAGAGAAGGATGATGGAAAAAACAAGAGAAGGATAATAGAGAAATTGCATGTTTTGATAATATAACTATTTAAATAATGGTGATATAATATTTAGGGTTTGAATTGTTTATAATGTCATTCTTACGACCACAAATGTGTGCAGTATCAATGAAATAACTGTTTTAATTTTTAATTAAACCATTGCAACAAATACTGCAAGCAATAGGTATTAAAAGTTACCTCAAAATATTATCAATCATAAACTTTGCAAGAAGGGAAGTTATTCGAAATTATATGTATGCAGCTTATTAGAAATTGCATGTAAGTTATTAGAAATTACAAATACGTTATTAGAAGTTACAAACAACTGCTTATATGTTACAGTCAACTTATTAGAAATTGCAGGCAAATGTTTAGAAATTACATGCAGTTTATTAGAAATTACAGACAAGTTATTCAAAGTTAAAGCCAACTACTTAGAAATTACAAGCAACTTATTAGAATTTACAGACAAGTTATTAGGAGTTAGATGAAATTGGAATAAACGAGATAAGGATAATAGAAAAAATGAGAGAAGGTAAATGGAAAAATTGCAGGTTTTGATGATATAACTATTTAAATTTTGGTGTATAACATTTAGGCTTTGAATTGTTCATAATATCATTCATACAACCACAAATGTGTGCAACATCAATGAAATAACTGTTTTAATTTTTAATTAAATCACTGTAACAAATACTATAAATAATTAGTATTAAAAGCCATCTTAAAACATTATCAATCACAAACTTTGCAAGAAGGGAAGCTATTAGAAATTACAGGCAGCTGCTTAGAAGTTACATGCAGTTTATTAGAAATTACAGTCAAGTTATTAGAAGTTACATGCAACTGCTTAGAAATTACTTGCAGATTATTAGAAGTTACAGGCAACTGCTTAGAAATTACATGCAGATTATTAGAAGTTACAGACATGTTTTTAAAAATTACAGGCAACTGCTTAGAAGTTATATGTAGCTTATTAAAATTTATAGGTAATTTATTAGAAGTTAAATGAAAATGGAGTAAATAAGTGAAGGATAATGAAGAAAATGAAAGGGATAACTGTGGTTCAATTGGAAAATAGGGTTTTTAGGGCTGAAAGTTGTGAATTTGAAGGGAAAATGATTTGGTTAGAGTATTTTAAACCCAACTCAGAATAGAAGTTGCAGGCAATCTGATAGAAGTTACATGCAACTACAATATTAAAAATTTTGCCAAAAAATTCCCAGCTGTCAACTTGTACTTGTTAGTTATGTATAATGCCCTAGAGGCCATTGTTGTACATATAATGTATATTATAGTGGATGCTTCGATATATATAGAGATGACTTTCTTGCTCGACATGATAATATGCTATCTGGTTTCACTTTGTCTTAATATGTTGACTTGTATTGGTTTACTGTCTTGCTCTCACATGTTGATAAAGCCCTTAGGATATGTACTTGACTATTAGGACTATGATGCAGATCATACTAGTGGGGTCAGGATAGTCCAAGAGTACATCCTATAATAATTCCTAGTCGAGCGTGTATCGAGACAGGGCATCGATACTCCAGAGTAGATTAGTGTATACGTATCTTGACCTATATGATGGGCGATGGATGATCCCACATCCATTGGTGTTTGACATCAAAGATGGTGTACGGGTGCTCAGTGGAGACTGGGTACACTGAATGGACTCGCCGAGAACTTCTAGATGGTATTATACCTATCGTCAGATAGCAGTTCTCTGGTGACACTGGTACAGGTTAGTCTGTAGACCCGAGATCGTCATAGAGTCTTGTGTGATTCCCACTGTGCTTTGATTTCCACCTTACCACGTTCATGAGAACGTGCAAAACGGTGGCTTTTGGGCACACTCCCGAATCACATGGAGGCAATGAGCGATAGGAGGGGTTTCGTCTCTCCCGGTATTGGGGGCTGATGTTGCGCTGTGTTCGATTGGCTATAACTGGAAGTCCCTGGCCAGGGATGATATGGAGATCTACTGGTAAGTGTTATCAGTAGTTTCTCGACACGTTATGAGCCTCACATCGACACGACTTATCGGTTACTGGGGTCTGACGTTTACCACCCCTAAACTAGATATGCGACATATCAGACGAAGTGACTGGACTGTACAGTAGTGTTACTGATTGAATTCACAGGAGTGTGTGCATGCTTGCTTGTTGATCTTCTGATCGCTCAATACCCGGGTGGCTGATACGTTTAGCTGACTGCTTGCAGCTTGTGGGTGTTTGATATGATCACCACCTACTGCCGGCGTATTGACGAGTCTTAAGAGTCCTACACAGAGGTTTCCTGGCTCAGGCGAAACGGAGTAGGAGCACATATGTGATATGTGCGGGGCCGAGAATAATACGTGTATGTGATACCGTATTCTATTCTCACGATATGTGATATCATCCGGGTATATGTGATATAGCCGGGTTATCGGATCAAGTGTTGATTCGATGAGATGATATATATTATATTAGTCGGTTATATGTATTATAGCCGGATTATTAAATCAAGTGTTGATTTAATGATTTAATGATTTAATGTATAATTATATGTGTGATATATTACATTATATTAACTAATAAACTCACTTAAATGATTCTTTTTCTCACTTGATGATATATTGATATATATATGTGATATTTGTTAATTGTATTATTTTCTTTTGTTACAAAATTTTATATATGAGATATGTATAATTGTAACATATTAGGTTACAAATGCAACTAGGGTTTATGAGATTAAACCATGCTAGGGTTTAGATCAGGGTTAATGTTTTATTTTAGATAAATCAAAATTGTGGATTATGCTAAGATATTTTGCTCTTGTTGACTTAGTCCACCCTTGTTGATATTTCTAAAATATTTATTAACCTAACCCTAAGCCTAGTCCATGGTTTATTCTCTACAAGGGTTAAGCATGACATGCTTAACCCTTGGTTGCATTTCTAATCTCACACAATAATTCATTCATTCATCACAATTCATCTTCTTCTTCCTCCTCACAAAAGCTTTCTAGCCTTTTCTTTTTGTGATGAATGTTTGTGAGAAAAAGAAAACTAAAGAGAGTAAAATTCCTATTTCATCATCCTCATCTATACTAGTCATTTAGATTAGATTGTTTGCTTCACTAATATCTCATTAGTGAAGTGATAGCTTGGGTTTGTGATTCCTCAAGGTAGATCATCTTGGATTGTGAAGTCTTCAAGCATGGATGCCTCATTCACCTCATGGAGCCTCTCTAGAGTCCGGGAGATTGATGATCGCAGCGAAGGGACCTCAACTCGGAGCTTATGAAGCGAAGGAACGGACTACAAAGATTGTAATCCCTAATCTCTTAGTAGTAAAGATGTTTGCTTTAAGATTCTGCATGATTCTCTAGTATCGATTCTAGGTTAGGGTTATCTAGAATGTCATAAATTTTAATTTGGCATGGACGATACCACCCGAAACCTTGCTGCCGTGCTAGGTATCCCAACAGTGGTATCAGAGCCTAACTAGAGAATTAGACGGATTGGTGTAGGATTACGAAGCCGAAACAACTCCGAAACACCCGAATACGAACCCTAGTTTCTGTTGAAATTTTTCAGGTGTCAATTTTTTTTTTAAACAGTTGTAGAATGATGTATGAGATACATAATGAACACTGTACAAAATTCACCCCCTTCCCTCGGAATTGGGCCGGCCACCTATGCATCAAAACCGGCCACCTCAGCCACTTTGGGGTTGAAATTTTTACAGTGTTTAAGGCTCTGGGTTTTGGTATTTCAGGTGTTGTTTGTTTTTGCTAAATTTGCATGTGATGTTATTTTTTTACAGAGGCAATTCGGAGTGTTTCGTATTCGTAATTCTAGATTGTTTTCGGGTTATTTAGATGGTGTTAAAAAGTTCGAACGGATATCAATAACTCACTTTTTCCCTTGCTGGAAATTTTTCCAAGTGTTGGATTTTTCCTTAGTTTAAAACTTTCAATAAATCATGCAAGCGATTATATGAACCCTCTAGAAGAATGAAACCTTAACTCGATTATATGACAGTCAGAACCGCCACTAAACCCTAAGGTTTGTGGTAGTTCAGCGGTGCCACATGTGAGGCATTGGTTGACCCTTCTACGGCTGGTTCATAGGAGCTGTAGCATGTTCTGGGACCATTTGAACTTCGCTCAAGTGTTGAGCTCAATCGGGAAATTTTTGGTGTTTGCTTATTCGATCGGAAAGTTTAACATTGTCTAGTTATCTGGAATGTGATACAATATGTAGAATTCATATAGTTAGGCATGAAATCCGTAATATGTGATATTTCGGGTTTATGATGCCTAAGGTGATTGTAGATTCCAAATGTTGTAGTTTTTCACTTTCTTTTCTGCGACCGTAAGTGTAATATATGGTGTATCGCCGGTTTCGTTGCTATATATCAACGACAATTGGGATACGCATATTTACCTACGTTGATAACATGTGATATTATGTGTTGCTGTGATATGTTATATTGGATCGTCGTGATTTGAATAGCCGGGGTTTTATGTGAGATGATGGTTTTTATTTTCATTCATGTAAAATTCAATGTATGTAATATTCTTTTATTGGGGCACTTCCGGGTTGAGGATGATGTCACCATTGTATATTATTTACTTTTTCGCATTAGGATAGACCCAAGGAGGAGAGCACAAGTAACCGGGTTTTAGGGTCCAGTGGGAAGCCATCTCGAGGAGCTGAGACCGGGTCTCCTGACCCTAGAATTGGTAGGGTTGCTTGCCGCTTTCGTAGGGGTCTAGAGATGTGGGTTTGGCTATTCATCGCGACCGTGGAATCCGTGTTTTATACATGCTTAAAACAAAACACGGACCTCCTAGTATATCCAATATTTTATATGTTATCTTTTGCTGTATACCATGACTACGAAATCTGGCAAACGGATGTTAAGACCGCCTTTCTAAATGGTGATTTAGAGGAGTGCGTGTACATGACTCAGCCAGAAAGCTTCGTAGACAGTGGGAGCAGCAGAAAGGTGTGCAAGCTGCTTAAATCCATCTACGGTTTAAAGCAGGCATCACGGAGTTGGAAAATCTGTTTTGATGTTGTAGTCAAAGAGTTTGAATTCATCAAGAACGTAGATGAACCTTGTATTTACAAGAAGGTGGTAAAGAGTAAGGTTGTCTTCCTCGTATTATACGTGGATGGCATACTCTTGATAGGAAATGATGTTCCTGTGCCGCACTCGGTCAAGCTCTTCTTATCACATAGATTTTCAATGAAAGATCTAGGTGATGCCTCCTGCATTTTGGGGATTAAGATCTATAGAGATAGATCTAAAAGGATACTGGGATTGTCCCAATCCAGGTACAATAACACCATACTAAAGAGGTTTGGTATGGAAGAATCCAAGCGTGGGAATTTACCCACGATCTCTGGACTCACTCTTTCTAAAGAGATGTCTCTTAAGACTGATTTGGAGAGAGCTCGCATGCAAGGCATACCCTATGCTTCGGCAGTAGGCTCTATTATGTACGCAATGCTATGTACCATACCCGATGTAACATACTCACTAAGTGTAGTGAGTAGGTATCAAGCAGATCCTGGAGAGAGTCACTGAACAGCTGTGAAGAACATTCTCAAGTACTTGAGAAGGACTAAAGAGATGTTCTTGGCGTATGGTAACGGAGAACTCCAGGTGGAGTCCTTTACCGATTCGAGCTTCCAAAGTGATAAGGACGACTCTAAATCGCACTCGGGATTTGTCTTTACCCTCAATGGAGGGGCGATTTGTTGGAAGAGTTCCAAACAGAAAACCGTGGCAGACTCGACGATGGAGGCTGAATACATCGCTGCCAACGATGCTGCCAAAGAGCCTGTCTGGATGAAGAAGTTCATAACTGAACTTGGAGTGGTTCCGTCCATTGAGCATCCAATACCTTTGTATTGTGATGATAATGCAGCTATGGCTTTGGCCAAGGAACCCAGGTCCCATCAGAGATCCAGGCATATTCTGAGGCGGTATCACCTAATCCGGGAGATAGTTGATTGCCGCGAGATCGAGGTCAGGAAAGTTGACACGAAGGACAACACTGCGGATCCACTCACGAAGGACATACCTCAGATACAATTTGAGAGACACTTCGGGATGTTGGGTATGAGATACTACAACAACTGGCCTTAGTGCAGGTGGGAGACTGTTAGTTATGTATATGCCCTAGAGGCCATTATTGTACATATGATGTATATTATAGTGGATGCTTGGATATATATAGAGAGGGCTTTCTTGCTCGACATGATAGTATGCTATCTGGTTTTACTTTGTCTTAATATGTTGACTTGTATTGGTTTACTGTCTTGCTCTCACATGTTGATAAAGCCCTTATGATATGTACTTGACTACTAGGACTATGATGCAGATCATACTAGTGGGGCCAGGGTAGTCCAAGAGTACATCCTATAATAGTTCCTAGTCGAGAGTGTATCGAGACAGGGTATCGATACTCCAGAGTAGACCAACGTATATGCATCTTGACCCATATGATGGGCGATGGATGATCCCACATCCATTGGTGTTTGACATCAAAGATGGTGTACGGGTGCTCAGTGAAGACTGGGTACACTGAACGGACTCGCCGGGAACTCCTAGATGATATTATACCTATCGTCAAATAGCAGTTCTCTGGTGACACTGGTACAGGTTAGTCTGCAGACCCGAGATCATTATAGAGTTTTGTATGATTCCCACTGTGCTTTAAATTCCACCTTACCATGTTCATGAGAACGTGCAAAACGGTGGCTTTTGGGCACAGTCCCGAATCACATGGATGCAATGAGCGATAGGAGGGGTTTCGTCTCTCCCGGTATTGGGGGTTGATATTGCGCCGTGTTCGATTGGCTATAACTGAAAGTCCCTGATCAGGGCTGATATGGAGATCTACTGGTAAGTGTTATCAGTAGTTTCTCAACCCGTTATGAGCCTCACATCGACACAACTTATCGGTTACTGGGGTCTGACGTTTACCACCCCTAAACTAGATATGCGACATATCAGACGAAAAGACCGGACTGTACGGTAGTGTTACTGATTGAATTCACAGGAGTGTGCATGCTTGCTTGTTGATTTTCTGATCGCTCAATACCCGGGTGGCTGATACGTTTAGCTGACCGCTTGCAGCTTGTGGGTGTTTGTTATGATCATCACCTACTGCCGGCGTATTGACGAGTCTTAAGAGTCCTACACAGAGATTTCCTGGCTCAGACGAAACAGAGTAGGAGCACATATGTGATATGTGCGGGACCGAGAATAATACGTGTATGTGATACCGTATTCTATTATCGCGATATGTGATATCGGCCGGGTATATGTGATATAGCCGGATTATCGGATCAAGTGTTGATTCGATAAGATGATATGCATTATATTATTCGGTTATATGTATTATAGCCGGATTATTAAATCAAGTGTCGATTTAATGATTTAATGTATAATTATATATGTGATATATTACATTACATTAACTAATATAAGCCCACTTAAATGATTCTTTTTCTCACTTGATGATACATTGATATATATGTGATATATATTAATTGTATTATTTTTTTTGTTAGAAAATTGTATATATGAGATATGTATAATTATAACATATTAGGTTACAAATGCAACTAGGGTTTATGAGATTAAACCATGCTAGGGTTTAGATCAGGGTTAATGTTTTATTTTAGATAAATCAAAATTGTGGATTATGCTAAGATATTTTGCTCTTGTTGACTTAGTCCACCCTTATTGATATTTCTAAGATATTTATTAACCTAACCCTAACCCTAGCCCATGGTTTATTCTCTACAAGGGTTAAGCATGACATGTTTAACCCTTTGTTGCATTTCTAACCTCACACAATAATTTATTCATTCATCATAATTCATCTTCTTCTTTCTCCCCACAAAAGCTTTCTAGCTTTTTCATTTTGTGATGAATATTTGTGAGGAAAAAAAACTAAAGAGAGTGAAATTCCTACTTCATCATCCTCATCTATACTAGCCATTTAGATTAGGGTGTTTGCTTTACTAATACCTCATTAGTGAAGTGATAGCTTGGGTTTGTGATTTCTCAAGGTAGATCATCTTGGATTGTGAAGTCTTCAAGCAAGGATTCCTCATTCACCTCATGAAGCCTCTCTAGAGTCCGGGAGGTTGATGATCGCAGCAAAGGGAGCTCAACTCGGAGCTTATGAAGTGAGAGAACGGACTACAAAAGTTGTAATCCCTAATCTCTTAGTAGTAAAGATATTTGCTTTAAGATTCCGCATGATTCTCTAGTATCGATTCTAGGATAGGGTTATCTAGAATGGTATAAATTTTAATTTGGTATGGACGATACCACCCGAAACCTTGCTGCCGTGCTAGATATCCCAACAGTACTTGAGCATATGGGTCTTTAAGGACATTTTTAGGATATACCAGAATACCCACCAGCTGTAGGTATGTGATGAATGATGGACCTATGGGTTTTTTAACATGTTCAAACATCAAACAACGCATGGAATTTTTGACAGGTTTTACTTGGGACTGGGTTTTTTCAACAATTTACCCCATAAAAAATCAAGATTACATTTCAATATTGAAAAAAAAGCAGTCGCTGAAGGAACCCAAAGATAATGCCCAGCTCATTTTGACAACTGACACATTGGACACCTTGATTTGATTCAAATGCAGTCAGCAAATTTGTGGCGCATTATGCCTACAATAATTGATGGTATCAAAATGTACCAATAAAATGAATCTTAAAAACCCTGAAATGTATTGAATATTCTTGGAGGATCGGATAGGAATTTATGCGAATAAACCGGGATGAGCCATTCTCGCTTTAAACCGAAATAACCAACCAAACCAAAACAATGGCTTGGATTACTTTCTTTTTCTCTTGGTTCGGTTCGGTTGTGTATACGGACATGATGCAGTTATCAGGGTGGGTTTTGGTTAGAACCAATATATGTCATCATACCAATTATCGTTGGAAAAGAGGCCATAATATGATTTTTCAGAGGCTGAACAATTTAATCCTGATTAAGATATATGTCAGATATTATTTTGTTGATCATGGGCCGGACTTTGTTAATAGAAAATGGCCCATAGAAGGCGCAAATTGACAGGCGATAGTGTAAATTTATTGGCATAAATGAGCCATGCAAAGCGTAAAGTTGGTCCCCCCCCCCCCCCCCCCCAAAAAAAAAAAAATAGGGGAGAGAGGACAAAGGTATAATTCAATGTACCACGCGATGTAAATGGACACGGATAATCGGCAAACTCCGAATTCATATAATACTCTTATCAAATACGTACAGTTTTGAAGAAATCAAATGCATATAGTTATTTTCATTCTGATAACAATCTGATCTGTATACGCATTCGCCGGTACCCGACATATATGGATATGATAACACATATATTCATTCGTACCTGACCAAAAATATAATTTTTTTAGCTTTATTGAGTATATTTTTTTCCATTATTCATTTCATAAATGTGTTCGCATCTGACTTCCACTAAATACGGATAATAATTTTCGTTTCCGATAACTATGATTATCTGTATCCAATCCGTTCTATATCCCTAACGGCATGCATGGCATGCGATCAGCCTCAAAATCTTTGTTTTAGGTAAAATGCTTGTTTCTTTATTTATCTATCGTTTAGTTTCATATTCTATCTTTCTACCTTCCTAGATAGTTTTGTCCTTTCTTATCATAAAAAGAGACCATCTAACTAATTCTTGCCGCCCTAGATTTTTTTGCATGTTGATGCACACGTTTATACCAAGAAAAATAACCGTGGGACATGTGTCAACTTGTTTAAATTATTTATCATAAATATGTTAATTATTAAGGGGGTGTATAAAAAAAGTAATTGGACCACTTTTACCAACCGTTCTTGCGCTTAGATGGTGAAAGGATAAAAATGTAAATTCATGGGATTACGCGTATGAGTTGGAATGTTTTGGGGTTAGAGTTCCATGAGGGAATTTTCTGATTTTTTGCATCATCTGGAAATTTTCCCATGTGTTCTAGTTATGACGGTAAAGACTAGTATTTTCGCATGTGTGCTTATTTTAAACAACGTATATGTATCACACACTCAAGGCTTGTGTCCAATTTTACATCGCAGACATAACATAAAAATTTATAAACATATATATATATATATTTCTTAAAAATTCAAATCAAATAAATGCTTTTACCGGCAATATTAGAGTTTAGAAATTTATAAGTAATACCAAATAACAAATATATAAGGGATTGTGTATGAATTTGTAAGTCATACTTTTTTTGCCCTTTGGAGTATGAGAGGGGATGTGTAATGAATGTGGGAGAGAAAGATGATTGTTGAATCTTCATTTTATTATTTTTGTCTTTTATGATGGACGGGATTGACATCTTCAATTCTCTTTTTTGGCTAATGGAATTTTCTCATTTTTTCTATTTTTGTTGATTAAGGACACCATCTAATTAAGCATTTCTAGTTATAATTGTAAAGATATATGGATTGGATGGATATATGCTAATTCCTTAAGAACCGTGTATAAATCTATATGCATGTCGTAAGCCCTGATGCATAAATATATAATACTCAGCATGTAATTATAATATTCTCTAATATTTATGCGCTTAAGATGCATGCAAAAGATATAATAATGAAAAACAATTTGTATAAATTTATAAATATTGGAGGTATTATGTAAAATTTTGCTTTCAAGTTCCAGGATGTTTGCATGCTTCTTTTGGAAGGGGAGAGAGTATATGGGTAAAAGAAGAGAGGAGTGGATGGATAGTGTATATTTTTTCTTCGGATTTTTTTATTAAATGGTTACTCAATACTTTGTTAATTACTGAAAAAAGCCGATACTTGATAATTGCTATTTACTCGTCCAAAACTTTGAATAATTACTAAAATAACTCCGACTTGCTAAAACGATTGTCTTTCGTTCATTCCATTAGTGATGATGCTCAATATTGAATCGATGGCCTCAAGATCAGGACATGTGACAGATGACGCGTCCCAGAACTCAGAAGAGAGGGCCCACAGGGGCCGATCAGGCCCGACCTACAAGCACAAAACTGGCTCACCTCAGGGCCCTTGCAAATTGGCCTCCTCGGTCTCTCAGCTAGCCTCCGAGCTACCGCAGGACCAAGATATCTCGGCCCTCTCGCTCGTTCCCGAGCTCTCCCGCCGAGACCATCTTCCTCGGTCCCTCCGACCGACCAACTCCACCACTCACAGGTGTAACCGCCGCTCCGCAAATCTCGCCATGCGCAGATTCTCCGCCGGCAACATCCCACGTTCCACGTCATCACGATCCCCATTAACGGGCGATCCGCTCTTTACGCGGGCGTGACGTCGGGAGCGTAACTGCCGGCGAGATTCTCGCGCCTGCTGCTGCATGCCACCACCGCTATATAAACCCCCATCACAGAGGGGTCAAGTAAGCCATTTTTTACACCTTTAAGCCGTTACTCTGCTCGGATCTCATCATTAACTTGAGCGTCGGAGGGTCCTTGGTGGTACCAAACCACCCCGGGACTTCTTTGCAGGTACTCGGCAACAACTTCCTCACCTCATCTCTTCCTCTAAAAACTCATTGAGACCCACACGCAACGAAGGATAATCAGCTAAGTTCACCGCGAGATCAACGGAAGACAACATCTGACGGAGGCCCGAAAAGGAGCTCCATCAGTTGGCGCCGTCTGTGGGAAACGAAACTTCACAAAAACAAAAGTTGGCCTTCCGATCTCCATCCACATGGCGTACGATCACCCTGATGACCCAGGTACCACTCGCCGCCTCCCCCTCATCGGAGGCGCGGATGGACCTCCTCCGGCGACCGTCATCAACGCCCTCGCCGGCCGAATAGACCGACTAAAGTCCAAACGGCCAGGCCAGGGCCCCCGATCGCCGCTCCTCTGCCTCCAGAAGCTGCCCTCGTTGGCACGGCTGACCACCGACAGGGTTCGCCCTATGGCCACAGATCTCACGGGCCGATACTCGTCCGCTGGGCGATCATTGGGCCTCCTCTGGCGGAATCGAAACGACGCGACTCTGGCGCTTCGCCTCCCCGCACAATCGATGCGCGTGCTATGCGCACGTTCCCCGCGGCCATTCCTGTTCCCCATACTTGCAACTGGATGGTCGGGCGAAACCTCATGAAGAATCAGCCGAGCAGCTACCCTGCTCGGTTATCCCTGGCCGGTAACTTCCCTACTCGCAACGCCAGGGATCAAAGCCCTCGCCAAGAGGCAACCCAGCAGCTACCCTACTCGGTTATCCCTGACGGGTAGCTTTCCTACCGCAACGCCAGGGATCAGAAAGTCCTCCCAGAGGCAGTCGAGCCCGAGGATCCCTCGCTCGGCTATCCCTGGCGAGTAGCTTCCCTACCGCAACGTCAGGGATCAGAAAGTCCTCCCATAGGCAGTCGAGCATGAGGATCCCTCGCTCAGCTATCCCTGGTGGGTAGCTTCCCTACCGCAACGCCAGGGATCAGAAAGTCCTCCCAGAAGCAGTCGAGCCCGTGGATCCCTCGCTCGGCTATCCCTGGCGGGTAGCATCCCTACCGCAACGCCAGGGATCAGAAAGTCCTCCAAGAGGTAGTCGAGCCCGAGGATCCCTCGCTCGGCTATCCCTGGCGGGTAGCTTCCCTACCGCAACGCCAGAGATCAGAAAGCCCTCCCAGAGGTAGTCGAGCCCGAGGATCCCTTGCTCGGCTATCCTTCAGGACAAAAGCCCTCGCCAAGAGGCACCGGACAGTAACCCTGCCCGGCCAAGGGTCCTTGGTAGGCTTCTTACAGCCCCTCCCACGCTAAGGACCAAAGTCCTCCCAGAGGCAGTCGGGTCCTTGCTCGGCTATCCCCGGATGGTAGCTTTTTACAACAACCGACAAGGATCAAAGTCCTCGCCAAGAGGCACTGGGCAGTAACCCTGCTCGGTCCCCGTCCTGAAGGATCAAAAGTCCTCCCAGAGGCAGTCGAGCCCGAGGATCCCTCGCTCGGCTATCCCTGGCGGGTAGCTTCCCTACCGTAACGCCAGGGATCAGAAAGTCCTCCTAGAGGCAGTCGAGCCTGAGGATCCCTCGCTCGGCTATCCCTGGCTGGTAGCTTCCCTACCGCAACGCCAGGGACCAGAAAGCCCTCGCCAAGAGGCGCCGAGCGGCTACCCTGCTCGGCCATCCTTCGCAGGCCTCTCACGGCCATCCTTCGCAGGCCTCTCACGGCCATCCTTCGTAGGTCTCTCATGGCCCCTCCAGCGTCAAGGATCAAAGCCCTCGCCAGGAGGCACCGAGCAGCTACCCTGCTCGACCATCCTTCGCAGGCCTCTCGTGGTCCCTCCAACGTCAAGGATCAAAGCCCTCGCCAGGAGGCACCGATCAGCTACCCTGCTCGGCCATCTTTCGCAGGCCTCTCATGGCCCCTCTAGCGTCAAGGATCAAAGCCCTCGCCAGGAGGCACCGAGCAGCTATCCTGCTCGGCCATCCTTCGCAGGCCTCTCGTGGCCCCTCCAGCGTCAAGGATCAAAGTCCTCACCAGGAGGCACCGAGCAACTACCTGCTCGGCCATCCTTCGCAGGCCTCTCGTGGCCACTCTAGCGTCAAGGATCAAAGCCCTCGCCAGGAGGCACCGAGAAGCTACCCTGCTCGGCGCATCCTTAGCGGGCACCCTCCTGCCTGTCAGACGCTGATGGTCTGAAGCCCTCATCGCGAGGCCGCCGAGTTCCTTCCTGCTCGGTGCATCCCCAGCGGGCATCCTCCTGCCCATCAGACGCTGAGGATCTTAAGCCCTCACAGCGAGGCCGTCGAGTTCCTTCTGCTCGGCGCATCCCTAGCGGGCATCCTCCTGCCCATCAGATGCTGATGGTCTGAAGCCCTCATCGCGAGGCCTCCGAGTTCCTTCCTGCTCGGCGCATCCCCAGCGAGCATCCTCCTGCCCATCAGATGCTGAGGATCTCAAGCCCTCATTGTGAGGCCGCCGAGTTCCTTCCTGCTCGGCGCATCCCAGCGTGCATCCTCCTGCCCATCAGACGCTGATGGTCTGAAGCCCTCATTGCGAGGCCACCGAGTTCCATCCTGCTCGGCGCATCCCCAGCGGGCGTCCTCCTGTCCATCAAACGCTGAGGATCTGAAGCCCTCTTCGCGAGGCCGCCGAGCCCCTTCATACTCGGCGCATCCCGGCGGGTAGCTTCCTACCCAACAAAGATAAGGATCAAAGTCCTTCCAGACTCGACTATCCCTGGCCGGTAGCTTCCCTACTCGCAACGCCAGGGGTCAAGACCCTCGCCAAGATCAACCGAGCAGCTTCCCTACTCGGTCATTCCCAGCAGGCATCCTCCTGCCCAACAGACGCTGCGGGGTTGTAACCCTCATAACGAGGCCACTGAGCCCATCACATGCAGCGGATTCGAAGCCCCAACAAGAGACATCAGGTCTATCCAAGTCTGAGTAATCCCTCCTTGACTTCGGGGCCATGGAGATGCCTCCTTCTCAGCAGCGCTTGTCACACTCAGCAAGTGATCGAAATCAACTCGACGACCGATCGCTCCACACTGAGCTGCGCCCCATCAGTCCACGGGTCTGCACACGTCGCGTCGGCCAACCGGCGCTCGACACGTGGACTGTCACTTCAATGGCAGGACGCTCGAACTGGCGCACCTTCCCTAAATGCAGAGATCTCGCCCCGATAAGCTGGCAGAAAAGACAGCCGATAGCCCGGGGACGCATCCCGACGAAACCTTAGGAGGGAGCTTACCCCAGACGGCCCGGCAGTCCACTCTTGACCCGACCCACTAGCTGGTCGGGATAAGAGTGGGGGGTTAATGATGATGCTCAATATTGAATCGATGGCCTCAAGATCAGCACACGTGGCAGATGACGTGTCCCAGAACTCAGAAGAGAGGGCCCACAGGGGCCGATCAGGCCCGACCTACAAGCACAAAGCTGGCTCACCTCAGGGCCATTGCAAATTGGCCTCCTCGGTCTCTCAGCTCGCCTCCGAGCTACCGCAGGACCAAGATACCTCGGCCCTCTCGCTCGTTCCGAGCTCTCCCGCCGAGACCATCTTCCTCAGTCCCTTCGACCGACCAACTCCACCACTCACAGGCGTAACCGCCGCTCCGCAAATCTCGCCATGCGCAGATTCTCCGCCGGCAACATCCCACGTTCCACGCCATCACGATCCCCATTAACGGACGATCCGCTCTTTACGACAGTGTGACGTCGGGAGCGTAACTGCCGGCGAGATTCTCGCGCCTGCTGCTACATGCCACCACCGCTATATAAACCCCCATCACAGAGGGGTCAAGTAAGCCATTTTTTACACCTTTAAGCCGTTACTCTGCTCGGATCTCATCACTAACTTGAGCGTCGGAGGGTCCTTGGTGGTACCAAACCACCTCGGGGCTTCTTTGCAGGTACTCGGCAACAACTTCCTCACCTCACCTCTTCCTCCAAAAACCCATTGAGACCCACACGCAACGAAGGACAATCAGCTAAATTCACCGCGAGATCAACGGAAGACAACATCTGACAGAGTCCCGAAAAGGAGCTCCATCAATTAGACAATCTAACAGAAGTATGTTGGGACTAGAGTTTTAAAACCTCTAAACCACTCTTCTACATCTAAAATCACTAAGTTCGGCCTTAACCAATGGAAAAGCTAATTTTGATTTAAGGCCGAACTTACAGATTTTAGATGTTGGAGAGTAGTTTGGAGGGTTTAAAACTCTAGTCCCAATATCCCTTCGTTAGATATCTAACGGAATGAAAAAAAGACAATCTTTTTAACAACTCAAGGATCTTTTAGTAACTATTCAAAGTTTTGAGCGAACAAATTATAATTATCAAGTTTTGAGGGGTTTTTAGTAATTGCCCAAGTATTTAGGACCGTTTAATAAAAAAACCTTTTTTCTTATGATGATGATTCGTGATGCAATACCGACATAGCCATCCAAATTGTTCGGATTATAATATGAAGATATGGAAAGCCAACTATTCAAGACTCTCTCTCTCCCTCTCCGTATGATGAGAGAGAATCAGAAAATATTTCATTTAATTTAGAAGTTCTACGTACCCAACACTGAATTCATTTTTAACTCAATTTTAATTGTAATCAGCTGGCTAGGTTGAAGCCATTGGTCAAAATCCTTTTCTTTTTCATGATTGTTGCTGGAGTGCTATTTAAAACTGCGTTGATACCCTTTTTTTACAACAGTGTTAATTCATTGCCGTTTTCAGATCATTAAAAGCGAATGACTATTTTTTCTTTTAACGCACATTGGCTTACTTTGGATACGCCATATACATAATTAATGTATATGAAACCAAAAATTTTAATTTTTTTGAATTGGGCAAGCCTAACCCATGCACAAAACACACGCGCTCAGAGAACCCACGAATTTGTCCTGAAAGCGTTACATTGTGGACATTTCCCTCATAGGGCTTGAGCTCCGTACTCTCCATAGGAGGACAGTTGTCATACTAACCGAGTCATCCTCTACCTATTTGTTTGAAATCATGTCCAAATCCACCCAAGAGACAAAGTGGTGGGGCCCGCAATATCTTGATATTAGTACTAAACAAGTGGGCCCGTTTGTCTCTTGGATAGATTTTGGTAGAAATTACAAGCCGGTGGATTAAGCATTTACTACAAAAATAAACGGTGTTTGCAGAAAATTGAAATTTAAAAGAAGGGGAGAACTGCCACGTAAGATCCAGACCCATAATACTTATCCAAAAATTTCTAATCCCCACACGCTCCAAGAAATCAACGGCTCAGATCATCAAATCCACAAACAATAGAAGCAACAAAAAAACCCCAACACTCAACTCATTAAGGGTTGGGCTTATCATTAATGGTTTGAAAATTTATGGTAAACGCATGAGCAAAACAATGAAACAATGCATCCATTTAGTTTATGAAAGAACAAAAGTTTAAAAACTGTGGACAAAAGCTATAGAACACAATGGATAAAGTCTCTTCTACATTGAAATTGTCATATTTTGTCAATGCATAAAAAAATCTTTAGGTAGCAAAAATCTTCACTTACTGGTTTTTGATCTAATGCCTGAATCTTAAGTTTGAGCAGAATATGACATTAGATCAAAAATCACAAGTGATGATGCTCAATATTGATGGTACCCAAGATCAGGACGCGTGGCAGGTGACGTGTCCCACGACTCAGAAGAAAGGGCCCACAGGGACCGACCAGGCCACCCTACACCTGACCTGCAAGCGCGAGCCGGCCCTCCTCGGGGCCCCCTGCGAATTAGCTTCCTCGGCCCCTCAGCTCGCCCCGAGCTGCCACAAGACCAAGACTCCTCGGCCTCCTCGACCGACTCCACTGCTCACAGGCGTAACCGCCGCTCCGTGAATCTCGCCATGCGCAGATTCTACGCCAGTAACATCCCACGTTCCACGCCATCACTATCCCCATTAATGGGCGATCCGCTCTCTACGCTGACGTGACGTCGGGAGCGTAACTGCCGGCGAAATTCTCGCGGCTGCTGCTGTGTGCCACCACCGTTATATAAACCCCCATCACAGAGGGGCCAAGTAAGCCATTTTTTACTCTTCTAAGCCATTACTCTGCTCGGATCTCATCACTAACTTGATCGTCGGAGGGTCCTTGGTGGTACCAAACCACCTCGGGACTTCTTTGCAGGTACTCGGCACTAACTCCTTATACCACCTCTTCCACCAAAACCCATTGAGATCCACACGCTACAAAAGATAATCATCAGAATCCACCGGGAGATCGACGGAGGACAACATCTGACGGAGACCCGAAAAGGACCTCCATCAGTTGGCACCGTTTGTGGGAACACTCCACAAAACACAAAGTTGGCCTTCCGATCTCCGCCTAAGTGGCAAGCAGCCGCCCTGAAGATCATGGTACCAGCCGCTGCCTTCCACTCACCGAAGGCGGGAATGAGCTTCCTCCAATGAATGTCATTAACGTCCTCGCAGGCCGGATAGATCGGCTGCAATCCCTCGTAGAAGCGCTCGTCCGCGTCCAAACGGCCGGGCCTGGGTCCCAGATCGACGCTCCACCACCTCCAAAAGGCTCTGCCCCTGTCTGGACGGCCGACCACCAGCAGGTTGCGTCCCTTGGCCACCGATCTCTCGAGCCGGTACTCCCTGAGGCCCGCTGGGCGCCCCAGGGCTCCACGCCAAGGTCCGCCGTCAGAACGCCTCGCCTCGAGCCTCTTCGCGACCCTTATCCCTCTGAGGAGATGTCAGTCACCTCGCCTATCCATAGGTATGGTCGACACCACCACCATCGGCGAGGCCGCATAGAAAGGATCCGCCCCGGCGACTCGAGAGCCACCTCGCCCCGAGACCTGAGGTGCCACATCGAGAGGAACTGGGGCCGCTCCCAGACGCAGGTCACCCGCAGCGGAGGCCAGGGATCCCAAGGCGCCGTTTCCTCGGGATACCACGGTCGGCTCGACGCCCTCGAGAAGAAAATCGAGGGCATGCGCTGGGAGGCTCACCTCTCGAGCGAAGGAGCTAAGTACGCCTCCGACTCGCTCACGAGGCCGTTCACCGAGGAATTGCTTGCCGTCTATGTCTCCTCGCGCAACAAGCCCCCAAAGGTCTCTCTGTTCGACGAGAAAACTGACCTGAAGGACCATTTGGACGCTTTCACCGTGGGGATGAGCTTCCAGGACCACTCCGACGCCGCCCAGTGCAGGGCCTTTTCGGCTACCCTTATCCACGCAGGTCGGGACTGGTTCCGGGGGCTCGAGCCCCGCTCGATTTCGACCTTCGACGAGCTGGCTACTCAGTTCCTCGGCCATTTCGTTGGGAACCGTCGACAGAAGCGCACGGTCGACTACCTCTTCACGGTTAAGAGTGGGGACAAGGAAACGTTCAAGGCTTACATTACCCGTTTCTACAACACCCTTCTTAAGATGCCCGAGCACCAAGACGAGACCGTCATCACGACGCTTAGATCTAGTCTGAGGCACAAGGAATGGTGACGCTCCTTCGCGCTGGCACAACCTAAGACCATGGCCGAGGTCAAGGCGTGGACCGAGCGCGAGGTTCAGCTGGAATCCGAGGTGAACGCTAACTTCCCCCGGGCAGAACGGTCCGACCAGAAGAAGAGGGCTCGGGAGGAAAGGCCGGAGCGTCAGCAGCCCTACCACCCGAAGTTCCAAGAGTATACCCCCCTCAACGTCTCCCTCGCAGTGTTGCTGGAGGAGGCCCAGAACGAGGGGTTCTTCAAGTTCCTTCCGATCCCGCGTCAGGCCGCAAAGTGAACCCGGGGTCCCTACTGCGCTTTCCACCGGGTACTGGGCCACGCCACGGAGGATTGCAAGCAACTGAGGGACTACATCGAAGAGCTCATCCGGTCTGGGCACCTCGCTTCCTACTTGAGGAGCAAACGGCAGATCGACCGCGAGCAGGAGCAGAATCACCCTCCCGCCAACCTGACCATCGGTCAGATCATGCTCGTCTCAGTGGACGGCCAGTTCGGTGCTCAGAGAGCCCCATACCCTATGCCGAGCGCAGGGGCCAACAGTCCTTCAGGGAGCTCGGCCCAAGCCAATAAAGTCATATACTAGCCTGTACCTTTCTTTTAAAACAATGTAAACTCTTCCTAGGATCGATTGTTAATTTAATAAAGATCAATGGAGTATTACGAAAAGGAAAGAAAAGCTTTGTTTATTCAAAATGTATTATGGGCTCCTTAGCCATACATGTGAAAAGAAAAGAAAATTACAATAGTGGGGGAAGGGGGTGCAGCGAGCACTGCTCGTGGTACTCGGTAAAGATCTCCGCCAACCGGGGCCTCGCAAGGTCCAACCTTTGTCCCCGGTTCCCCCCGCGCGCGTCGATCCTGAGCATCAGCTCGTAGCATTCGCAGACGAGCGCCTCTGAGCGGGCCAGCCGGTTTGCGGAGATGAGGCCAAAACGCCTCAAAGACCGCAGCTTGCCCACGGCTTCGTCATAGAGCAGCTCAGACAGGGGGCTGTAAAGCCCCGGCGACGCCCTCCAGATGGAGTACATCAGCAGCTGCAGCAGGGAGGAGCGTCGGCCGAAATGGTCCTCAATGCTCCCATAGAACAGCTGCACCGTGTCCTCGGTGCAATACTGGTCGTAAAGGTACACGTTTTCAAAATGGACGATGTCGGGGATGGTAAACGGGAAGTCTTGCATTCTCGATGACCTGTTTATGAAGGATGGAAGGACCAATACTCCTTCAGCCTTATATAGCCCACTGCGCAGCTCAACAGTCGCCCGCTTTCACCCAGGAAGTCACAGCCATGCGGCAGCCATCACGCCTTCTCCGGTGGAATTGAAGCGACGCGCCCCTAGCGCTTTGCCTCCCTCCGCATTCAAGGAACTAGCTATGCGCGCCGTTGCCCCGACCGTTCCCATTCCCCGCACCTACAGCTGGATGGTCGGGCTACACCTCGTCAAGATTCAACCCAGCAGCTACCCTGCTCGGTCACCCTTGGCGGGTAGCTTCCCTACAGCAACACCAGGTATCATAAAGCCCTCCCAGAGGCAGTCGAGCCCGAGGACTCCTCGCTCGGCTATCCCCAGCGGGCAGCTTCCCTGCCACAACGCCGGGGATCAAAAAGCCCTCCCAGAGGCAGTTGAGCCTGAGGATCCCTCGCTCGGCTATCCTTCAGGACAAAAGCCCTCGCCAAGAGGTACCGGGCAGTAACCATGCCCGGCCAAGGGTCCTTGGTAGGCTTCTACAGCCCCTCCCGCGCTAAGGACCAAAGTCCTCCCAGAGGTAATCGAGTCCTTGCTCGGCTATCCTCGGCTGGTAGCTTCCTACCACAACCGACAGGGATCAAAGTCCTCGCCAAGAGGCACTGGGAAGTAACCCTGCTCGGTCCCCGTCCTGAAGGATCAAAGCCCTCGCATGAGGCAATCGAGCAGCTACCCTGCTCGGTCAACTCCGGCTGGTAGCTCCCTACCCTCGACGCCAGGGATCAAAATCCCTCACAAGAGGCACCAGAGCGGCTACCCCACTCGTTCATCCCAGGCTGGTAGTTGCCTACCCACGACGCTAGAGGTCAAAGCCCTCGCCAAGAGGCAACCGCGCAGCTTCACTGCTCGGTCATCCTTAGTGGGCTTCTTATAGCCCCTCCTGCGCTAAGGACCCAAGTCCTCCCAGAGGCAGTCGAGTCCTTACTCGGCCATACCTGGCGGGTAGCCCCCCTACCACAACGCCAGGGACCAGAAAACCCTTGCAAGGGACGACTGAGCAGCTACCCTGCCCAGTCACCCCCGGATGATGGTCAATGCTCGAAATCAGAAATACCCTATGGCCGGCGGAGGATCCGAGACCCCAGTGAGGGACGTCAGGTCTATCCAAGTCTAAACGATCTCCCCTCGACTCCGGGGCCCAGGGGGATACCTGCTCGGCAACGCTTGGCACGCTCATCGGCCAGTGATTGAAGTCAACTCGACGGACGATCGCCAGACAGATGGCCAACCTGACATAAAAACACAACGGTACAAGCAAAGATATCTTACGAGCATTCTTCACAAACAGATAGTAGAGCGCAATTCTATGGAGCCGAAGAAAAACTTTATTACTGCCGAAGACAAAAGTTTTACAAAGGGTATTTTTTGGGCTCACCAGCCTTACAAAGTTCGGAAAAAAAACAAAATAAAAAGAAGGAAAATGGGGGCTATACACCTCGGGGCCAGGTACGACCTCGAGGTCTTCGACCTCCACCACGTGGCGCGCGGGGTCCTCGGCGACCTCCTCGCCAGGAACCTCTTCCCTCTGCTCGTCGGCGCCCACGAGGGGGAACTCGGCCCGGAGATCCGCGTCGGCAAACTTCGGCATCCGGGCCTTAACGGCATCGAGGGCGTCGTGCCAGATGCGGGTCGTGGCCACAACCAAGTCGTCATAGAAGTCCTTCGACTTCTTATAGCCCTCCACCGCCCTCGATTCAGCCGACTTGGACGCCTCGGCCGTCGCCCCCAGCTCCTTCCGGAGGGCCTTCACCGTCCTCTTCAGGTTGCCAGCGAGCACCTGGGCGTCCTCGAGCTTGACCTCGGGGATCACCGCAGCCTCGCGGTGCCGGGCCACCTCCCATTTCCCAGCCTCCACCTCGCCTTCCAAAGCGGCGACCCTCGCTGACATCTCCTCCAGCTCCTGCCTAGAGCTTTCTTGCAGCGAGGCGAGCTGACCCGCAGCCTCCAGCGCCGGGGCTACCACCTCGGCTTCCATGCGCAGGGCGAGGGCAACGTGGTGGAGAACCTGGGAGACACGAAGAAAATCAGAAAGATGAAGGGGGCACTGAATATCACAATGAACCAAAAAACTTACCTGCACGGACTCCTGGGCGATGGACGCTAGCTGAGCCCTGAAGGTCCCCCCGGAAACTCTACCCCCAGCCGAGGTCTCTATTTCATGCAGGAGGCTATCCGCAACGGACAGCCCCGACGGCACCGCGAACCAGAGGTCCCCTTCCTCCACCATGGTCGGTGAGGACCGACCCCAGGAGGGCCTCCGGGATCTCCTCTTGAGCGGCTCCGAGGGAGTGCTGATCTCCTCTTCCGAGGCTGGGTCCTCCTGGATCAGGGCCCGCTTCCGGCCCGATGCTCTGCTGGGACCCGGGACGGGATCCGCCCCGGGCGCTCGCGGGATACCGCCACCGGAGCGGTAGGAGCCAAGGAGGGCTTCGCACGAGAAGAACTGGTGCCCCCGGCCCTCGTAGGCTGCCTCGGCTGGCGCATGGAAGCTCTGAGGGAGGCGAAGTCTATAGATCCTGCACGAAACAAATACCCGAAAAATCAGCGACACGATTAAAACACAAACCCCAAAGAGCAAGCCTAACTCACCGACGAACTCGACGGGGCTAAGCCCGGCCCAACTCAAGACCCTCTCGGACAGCAGCACGTCAGGTCGGGGGATGGGCTCCCATGACGCCACTCTCACTGCGGCGGGGTCATCGAACTGGTTCCCCCGAAGACATTTCTCCCTCGACCACTTGGTAGGCACGAGTCAGTTCTCGCCCTCGGGAGGGGAGACGAAGAAAAATTTCTTTTTCCAATCATGAATGGAGGAGGGCAAGGCCACGACCCCGATCCCGATCCCGGCAGCGCCCCCCGGCCGCTTCCTGAAAGTAAGATAGACCCATCTCGGGTCGCTCGCTCGACCACCAGGGCGACTCTTGAAGACGAGGGAGGAATCGAGAAGGGGAAGATTGAAGGGAACCGCCTGTAACTTCAGACGGATCAAGAACCCAAGAAGGGTCCTCCACGAGTTCGGCACTAACTGGCCGGGGGCCAGACCAAAGAAGTTCAGCGCGGCGACGACCTCAGGAGAGAAGGGCAGGCGCATTCCTCCCCAAAAAGCTTCCAAATACAGGGCGATCTCCCTGCCCCGTACTTGATCTGCCCTCTCTCCCTCCTTGGCCAGTCGGAGCATGTAGCACGAGGGGATGTGGAAGCGAGCCCGAGTATTGGCGAGCTCGTCCTCATGCCTCACCCAACACGAGAAGATAGGGGCCACATTTTCCGCCTCCTCCCTGGAGGCGGCCCCCGCCTCACGGTCTCGGGGAGAGGATCCAACCCCTGCTCCCCGAGGAGACTCAGACATAGCTAAAGGGACCCTAGCACCTAATCCTACAACGTCTACTGATTCTACAGAGGAAGACATCTAACCTTGGAAAATAAAATCCTCAGGGGCTGAAGGCGGGAGATGAACGCCGAGCAACCAAGACTTGATAGAGAGAAATATGAAGGAGTAAGGGCCCTAGAGTGGACCCCGCCCATGTTTATTGCTGCATATGGCCTCATCCAACGGCGCCCATCATCTCCCGCCGAAACGGCTCCTCGCGCCCAGCGGCCCCGATCGCTCCACGTGTCAGTCCTGCGTTGGACCGCGTCCCATCAGATGCCGCAGGCCTGCATACGTCGCGTCAGCCAATCGACGCCCGACACGTTGGCCGTCGCTTTAGTGGCAGAGTGCACGAACCGGCGCACCTTCTTTAATGCAGAGATCTCACCTTGATTCGCTGGCGGAAAAGACAACCGACAGCCCGAGGACTCGTCCCGACAAAGCCCAAGAAAGGAGCTCACCACGGGAGACCTGGCAGTCCACTCCTGACCCAACCCGCTAGCTGAACGGGACAAGAGTGGGAGGCTAATGATGATGCTCAATATTGGCGGTACCCAAGATTAGGACGCGTGGCAGGTGACGTGTCCCACGACTCAGAAGAAAGGGCCCACAGGGGCCGACCAGGCCACCCTACATCCGACCTGCAAGCGCGAACTGGCCCTCCTCGGGGCCCCCTGCGAATTAGCCTCCTCGGCCCTTCAGCTCGTCCCGAGCTGCCATAGGACCAAGACTCCTCGGCCTCCTCGACCGACTCCACCGCTCACAGGTCTAACCGCCGCTCCGCGAATCTCGCCATGCGCAGATTTTACGCCAGCAACATCCCACGTTCCACGCCATTACTATCCCCGTTAATTGGCGATCCGTTCTCTACGCGGGCGTGACGTTGGGAGCGTAACTGCCGGCGAGATTCTCGTTGCTGCTGCTGCGTGCCACCACCGTTATATGAACCCACATCACAGAGGGGTCAAGTAAGCCATTTTTTACTCTTCTAAGCCGTTACTCTGCTCGGATCTCATCACTAACTTGATCGTCGGAGGGTCCTTGGTGGTACCAAAGCACCCTGAGACTTCTTTGTAGGTACTCGGCACCAACTCCTTATACCACCTCTTCCACCAAAACCCATTGAGACCCACACGCTACAAAAGATAATCATCAGAATCCACCGGGAGATCGACGGAAGACAACATCTGACGGAGACCCGAAAAGGACCTCCATCAACAAGACTTTGATATGGAGTCAAATAATTGATCATAGCATGCAAGAACAAGTTTACATTTAAGCTAGAGCAGTGAATTTTTTTCGATTTTACTGTAAATTCAGTTTTCATTAATTTGCAATAGTCAACAGTTCTCTGATTCTACTAACTTTTTTTCTGATATCAAAGGTTTAGGTTCCACACAAAATCAAAAGAACTGTTCAAGAAACAACAACAATATAACTTTTTTTATTATATCGTGTGATCACAAATTCATATGCAACCGTGTTTCTATATAGTCTGTGATCTCAGTTTTAATTTCTTGTCACATATTATCACATATTGTTTGTGAAAAAAATAAGAACAAGCGCAACCACAAGGCTTCATCGTAAAACATGTTCTGCTATCGTAAACGGTTCTTCTTTCAGGTTTGATCCAGGATCTGATCTTGTCTATGTAGCAACGAGGTTGATGCGGAAGAGGCCATATAGAGAGATATTAATTGCTTTGGAAGATTCAAGTCATCAACTAGCATGGCTGCAAACTTATAACAAGAGTGATATGCAGAAAGACTAGTTAGTTGACATGGTCATTTCAGTTTATTATGCATTAGTAGCAGTTAATTCTATTATGAGATGTTGTGCATGACATTATTATTTTACTTTGTTATGATTTTGGTATTTCTTGTTGAAAAAATTATTTATTTATGTGATACCTTTCAGTTTAGCTTATGTGTTCAATTTCATTAATTATATGACATTGCTTATAATGCGTTTATAATGTCCTTGTAACGACACAGATGTTTTTAGACGATCATGTCATGGATGATGACAACGAGGTCAACTCAATAGATTATGATCTTGAAATATTCACAGCTATGGTGGTTGGTCTTACAACGGAATATCTATTAAAAAGGATAGTCAACACACCTGCTAGAACATCTGAGCAAAGTGAATATCTATTCATTCGTGAAATATTACAAGAACATAATACTAGATGTCAGGAGTAATTTGGAATGGAGAAGCATGTTTTACATTTATTTTGTGAGACTTTAAAATAGTATGGTTTGAAGAAAACAAGGACCATATTTGTAGAATAAATGGTTGGGATGTTTTTAATGACACTTAGACATGGCCGAGGAAATAAAATGAATCAAGAACGTGGGCAACACTCCGGTGAGACAATTAGTAGGCATTTTCATAAAGTGTTAGATCTGCATGCAAGACGTCAGTAGATTGGATTAAGCCAGTTGATACTGTATCTTAATACGAACACACGTATTTTTATCTTAATACGAATACAGATATTTGTATTTTTATACGAATACGGTATTCATATTTTAGTACGATATTAGGGTAAAAAATTACACCCCGGTTAACCAAGTCAAAGTCAAAGTCCACCCAAACCAAGTGGACCCAAGTCCACGTCAAGTGGGCCCATGTCCAAATCGAGCCCGAACATGAAGCATCCGGCCTCCCCCATGCCAGGAAGAAAATTACGTAATAAATAAGTTTGATGTAATTTCCATGCATGAATGTAAAATAAATGGGCAAAAAACTAAATTTTTGTAAAGCCCATGGCTTATGTACAAAAAGAAATAAGTATATGGGATGGGATACATCATGATGAAATGGGAATAATAATTTATTCCCCACAAAATCTCTAGGGTTTGTGCCTCCATCTTCTCTTTCTCAAGTTCTCACTTTTTCTTTTCATTTCCAATTAAATCAAGAGTTTAGCCTTCTTTTTTCTCAAAAATAAATAAAGTTTCACTATAAAACTCTCGAAGGGGAGTTCAGATCTCTCATCAAATCTCTAAAAAGAAGATTTTTAATCTCACATTCTTTTTTCTCCAAGATCTAGCAAAAAAAAAGGAGGAGGAAGAAGACCCAACTCCAAAAATCCCACTTTGGAAAGATCCAAGACTCAAAGGAGAAGAAATGGGTCTCCTTTGATCATCGCCGAAGATTTTTGAGGTGTTCAACTCCAAAATCCAAATTTTCAAAGGAGTTTAACTCCAAATCCAAATCTTTTAGGAGTTTAACTTCAAATCCAGATTTTTTAGGTGTTTAACTCCAAATCTACACCCAATTCTTGTTTAGGAGTTTAACTTCAAAGCCCCTCGGGAGTTCAACTCCCAGGCCATGGGCTAAGCCTCTTTTTCCGCTGCTGTTTCCAGCGGTCACGTACCGTGCACGTGACCTACTGGCGCCCAGCGGTCGCGTGCCGTGCACGTGACCCGCTAGCGTCCATGCGCCTGGCACATGACCAGCGGACGTCTAGCGCCCACGCACTGGGCATGCGACCCACGGGCGCCCAGAACCCAAGCGCCACTTACGCGTCCTGAGGACTCTCATCACCCTTCTTTTTCCCACACGCTCCACACTTAAAACACATCCCCCATTAGAAAAAAATTCTAATAGGGCACTGCCCCCACACCCCGCAAGTGGGCTGCTAGCCCACTTGACCCCAAGCCCGCTATCCGGGTAGCGGGACACCCGTAAACTCTGCGAGGCCCCCGATATACCCAAAACCCCTTAAGACACACACATACCCATACTGCACATTAAGTTCGCATGACCAGTTTGACCCGCCAATCGGAGATTCACTCGCTCTAAAGGCAAGAGGTAATTAGCGGCGGTTTAGTCAGCGGTTGCTGGAGATTCGGATCCCCACAATCAATAGACCCCGGCCTACCCTAGGCAGGAGGAATCTGTAATACTCTTGACAAGCACGCGCATTCCCATCTCAATAGGGTGACAAAAACACCCTACATACGAATACGAATATATGTATTTTTATACATACTTGGTAACATGTACATGTGTGTGTGTGTGTTTATATGTTTGTATGTATATGTGTGTATGTTCACAAATATCTTTTCCACTTCATATGAGAAGCTTTGTGAAGAGTGTGGATGGGTGACTCATTGGGGTGAGTCACCCATCCACCTACTCTTCATGAATAAAAGAGAAGAAAGAAAAAGAAAAGAGGCAATGAATTTATTCATAATTTCTTTTTTCTTCCTCTCTTCTTTTTGAGCTTAGCTTCAAAAATGGAGAGGAAAATTTGTAAAGAGAGAAAGCTTGAGAGTCACCACTATATCTTTCTCACAATCATTACTTAGTAAGTTTTGTTTGTGTGTTACTTCACTTGGTTTTTTAGATATGAATCTAAAGCTTGATTCGGACTCCTTCGGGTGGATCATCATCGACGAGGAAGATCGGCGCCTAATCTCATTCCCGACAACTTTGGGGCTTTACAAGAGTCCATGGAGAGGTGTAGAGATCTTCCGCAATTGCGCGGACATACTACAAAGGTAGCTAGCCCCCTACTCTTATTTGTTTACATATCTAGTTTAGTGTATAGAATCGATTCTAGGGTATTGGTCGTTAGTACTTACTACAAAATTTTTGTTTTCACTTTCGCTTTCGCCGTGAGTCTTACGACGCGAGCACTAGAGTCCTTACAGTGGTATCAGAGCCATGCTAAACACTTTAACTAGTTGTAAACGATACAAACGTTTCGAAACCGAAATTTTAACCATATTCGATAACGAAAATCTAGTTTCTGTAAAAATTTTCAAACGGCACCTAAAACTTTTTAAAACAATTGCAGAGGACTATTTTTTTAGCAAGAAAACATGGCCCAAAATTCGAGGCATTTCTGCCTGTTTTGGACCGCCCATTTCCCATTTCCGTCGGTTGAATTTTATTATCAGGTCCCTGGCTTTTTGCAGGTGCTTGTTTGTTTGGAAACTTGATTTGTGGTTATATTTGTTTTTGCCCAGATTTCAGTTTGTGTTATCTTTGTATTCGGGTAAGTTCGGGAAACTTTTCGGTTGAAACTAATGCATCGTTTATGATCCGTATCTTTATTTGTGTGTTTGATAACGTCGTCTAATTGCTATATGTTCAATCAGACTGGGTTGCATACTGATTACTTGTTATGTTGGTTTGCATATATATATATATATATATATATATATATATATATATATATATAGAGAGAGAGAGAGAGAGAGAGAGAGAGAGAGAGAATAATGGAGAAAAGATGCCATAGGAGGGAATTCCCTCCTATGGCGTCGAAAAAATACCCTCTCCCTAGTTTTTTTTCTGACGATCGGCACCCACCATCTTCATCGTCATCATCTAAGATATGGATACACCAAATTTCATGTGATTCTACAACTTTTTCACCGTTGATTTAGCAATGTAAAAAGTTCTATTGTCGGTAAACCATTAATTTTGAACCCACTAAATCAATGGTGAAAAAGTTGTAGAATCACATGAAATTTGGTATACCCACATCTCAGATGATGACGATGAAGATGGTAGATGCCGATCGTCAGAAAAAACTAGGGAGATGGTGTTTTTTCGACGCCATAGGAGGAAATCCCCTCCTAGGGCCTCTTTCCTCCATTAATCTCATATATATATATATATATATCTTATGATAGTTTAGTCGGATTGTTGAGAATGGATATCCCCTCATGTGATTTGTGTATACATTTTTTATATTCATATATTTGTTTATTCGGGACGAGCGGCCGGATTATGGTCATCGTTGCCGCTTGATGTATATTCTTTTTGGGGCACGTCTAGGCTGCGGGCGTTGTCACCATTGTATATATTTTTCATTACTTGTACTAAGATACCCCGCGATGGAGTGCTCGGGTAGTCTGATTCGAGAATGCAATGGGTGGCTATCTCATGGAGTTGAGACTCGGGCCATCTTATTCTCAGATTGGCGGGTTGTTCGCCGCACTTACAGAGGGTGTAGTTCTGACCCATGGAGGAGTGCTCAAGTTACCGGATTCCAAGAAGTGTCGGGTGGTCCACTCATGACATTGAGTACGTGTTGCCTCACTTCTAGAATTGGCGGGTAACTTGCCGCACTTATAAGGGTCTTGGTTTTAGTTTGTACGGGCTATCCACACGACTAGGGAACGTTGGTTTTCGTTTGTGGCTTAAACGAAACACGGGGCTCTTAGTTTATCTGCTATTCCATCTTGTTTGTTGTTTATCACATGTCTGTAATGTTATTACTTTCCTGTGATATTGATATATATTGTTATATGCTTCTATATGTTTTGCACCCGCGTTAACCCTGTCCCTGCCCTGTCGTAAGTTACGCAACCTTACGGTGAAGACCCAGGACCCGTGGCGAATGCAGATGGCATAAAAAATCATACTATTTTGGTTGTTTCTATATGGCTTAGAAACATAGATTGATATGCTCGCATTATATGTTTAATGCAAGGAAAACAAACCTAATTGATGTTGTCGGAACCAAATTGTAAAACTACTCGGTTTGTAGAGTGTTTTTCGTCACCCTATTGAGATTGAAATGCGTGCACTTATCAGGCGTATATAGATTCCCCCTTCCTGGGGCAGGATGGGGTTTATTGATTGTGGGAATCCGAATCTCCGGCAGCCGCGGACTAAGCTGCCGTTATTTACCCCTCGCTCTTGGGAGCGAGAGAACCTCTGATTAGCAGGTCAAGCAGATCATGCGAACTCAATGTGTAGTATGCGCATGTTGTGTTTTGAAGGTGTTTTGGACATATCGGAGGCCTCACAGAGTTTACGGGGGTTCCACTACCCAGATAGCTGTCTAGGGGTCAAGGGGCCTAGCAACCCCCTTACGAGGTGCGGGCAACGCTCCGTTAGAATTTTTTTCTAACGGGAGAAGTGTTTTGAGTATGGAACGCGTGTGCTTTATTATATATTTCCCCTTTTTTAAAGATAAGAAGTGAGGGGCGCCCGTGGAGGGGCGTATCCAACATGTGCCCACTAGCGCCAGCATGACACATGAGCGGCACGTCGCCGCTGGGGCGCCAGCGGGTCACACGAAAGGCACGTACACGTGGCCGCTGGGGCGCCAGCGGGTCACGTGAGTAGCACGTGCCAGTATGGAGCCTGCGGAGCACCTGCGAAAGAGGGGCTAAGCCCCTGGGCTTGGAGTTGAACTCATGAACAGAAACTGAATATGGATTTGAAGTTAAACTCCCAAAAGATTTGGATTTGGAATTAAACTTCTTTGAGGATTTGAATCTTAAAGTTGAGCTCCTCAAAAATTGATTTGGAATTAAACTCCCAAAGGATTTAGATCTTGAATGATGAAAAGATGTCTGTTTTCTTCTTCAACAAGTCTTGGACTTCCCCAAAATGGGTTCTTTTGAGATGGGTTTTGATGAGGCTCATAAATGAGTATTCCCTATATCACGACACGTGGTGGATGAAATGTCATCCGCTAAGCCCGCTAGACTCCTGGGAGCTACAGAGCTGGAACAAGTATGATACGTTGGGGACATTCTTTGGCACCTCATCTCCGAGGTTGCATCCGACCTTTTGGAGACCCCTCCGGAGCGCCTTCCCTATTAGCCTAAACAACCATCCAACAACTCACCTCTGAGCAGTCCTACAGCTGAGCTCCCTCAGCCACTGAGCTGAGCTTCCTCGGCTTCCCTGTTCAACCGAGAGCACGGAGCCCAAGCGCCTCTATAATGGCTCCGTGTATCTCACCACGACGAGATCTCCGCCGCTCTACGACCCGCATCTTGCGCTAGCATATCTCTCCATTAATGAGCCCATCCTACCATTAATAGGCGGGTCCCGCCATTAGCGCGAACGTGATGCAGAAGCGTACCGGACGGCAAGAATCTCGCGCTTGTTCACCTCATGCAACCACTATATAAACCCCCTCCACCAAATGACATGGGTAAGTCAAATTCATTCCAGTACACCGCTACGCTGCCATTATTCCCTGGTACTTACTTGATCGTCGGTGGGTCCTATAATGGTTTCCCACCCCGGAACTTCCTTTGCAGGTAGCCCAGCGTCAACAACGTCCAACAACCCATTAAGATCCACACGTCCAATTTTCACTCTCAATTACCACCGCTCAGAATCGCTTGCCTCAAGATCGACGGAGGACAATATCTGAGGGAGATTTCTGCCTCCATCAGTTCGTGCCATCTGTGGGAACCTTTCTTCTCCACCCAAAAAGATGATCTTCCGCCTTCGATTCTACGACAAGCGACAATCACGATGATCCCAACACGAGTCGTCTTGTCCTCCACAACAGGGGCGAAAATGGCCCTACTCCACCCCCTAACGTCATCAACGCCTTATCCGCTCGAATCGACAGGCTCACGGCGATGGTGGATGCACTTTCCCACGTCCAAGCGGCCGACCATGCCCGCCAGACCATAGCATCCCCTCCCCGGGGTGACGGCGTTCACAGGGAAATAGAAGGACACACTCAGGCTTTTAACCTCACGTGCGCTCATCTTGATGTGGCCGAACACTGATTTGCCGGTTCTGGCAATCATGGCTTGCGTCCGGGAAATGATTCCATGACCCGTTAAGCGCCGGATAGCTCGACACCCCGATCTCAGGGAGGACCGGGCTATCACTTCAACACGCACCACGCTTTTTCACCCCCTGAGGAAGTGTCGGTCAAATCGCCTGATTCCAGGCTAGACCCGTGCCGCCACTTCCTTCGAGGTCACGCGTATAACGAGCGCCGGGGCTATCCAAGAAGGGTTTGCCCCGAAGATTTAAGGAACATGATAGAGCGGAGCCAAGCCACTCCATCGCGCAAGCCAGGAGCGGAAGTAGCAGGCGCTCCGACTGTGAAGATCCTTTGAGGAACTAACAACGAATAGAGACCCTTGAAATGAAAATCGAAGGCATACGACAGGATGACCGTACAGCCAGCAAAGGCGCGAGGTACTCCGCTGACTCACTCATAAGGCCATTTATCGAACAGCTACTATCTGAGCGTGTCTCATCCAGAAACAAACCGTACAAAGTGGCCCTCTTCGTCGGGAAGTCTTACACGAAGGACCACTTGGACGCATTTATGGCAGGCATGAGTTTATAAGGCAACTCAAACGTGGCTCAATGCCGAGCCTTCCCCACCACCCTCATCCGGGCTGGCCGAGATTGGTTCCGAGGGCTCGCGCCACGCTCAATCTCGACCTTTGACGAGTTGGCTATCCAATTCCTCGGTCATTTCGTCGGTAACCGTCGGCAGAAAAAGACGGTCGATTATCTTTTCACCATCAAAAGCAGAGACAAGGAATCCTTTAAGGGGTACGTCACCCGCTTCTATGCCCTTCTCGAGGTACCCGAGCATCACGACAAGACGGTTATCACTGCCCTGAGGTCAGGTCTTAGGCATAAAGAGTGGCTTCGCTCTTCTGCATTAGCACAATCTAGGACCATGGCCGAAATAAAAGCATGGACCGAGCGAGGGATTCAACTCAAGTCGGAGGTGAACGACAACCTGCCCCGGGGTGACCAAGCAGACCAAAAAAATGGGACAGAGAGGACAAAAAGAAAGCTGACCGTCCAAAACCCTATGCCCCGAGATTCCATGAGTACACCCTTCTGAACATCTTCCAGACGGAACTGCTAGAGGAGGCTAAAGGCGAGATGTTTTTCAGGCTCCAGCCGGCAACCCAAAGGGCGGGCAAACGGCTCCGGGGCCCGTATTGCGCTTACTACAGGTCGCAGTGGCACCCGACCAAGAGTTGCAAGCAACTCCGTGACTACATTGAGGAACTAATCCGCTCAGGCCACGTAGCGAAATACCTACGAGACAAGCGGCAGGCGGAACAAGAGCAGAAAGGCCAACCCACTCCTGGGGAGTTAACAATCGGTCATATCATGGTCATATTGGCGCATCCGACTCTGGACAGTGAGGGGGACTGTCGTGGCTATAAGTGATTCGCTCCATAAGAAGCACATGAAGGATGACCCGATCACCATCACTGAGGAAGACCTTCACGGCATATCACTCCCTCACAATGAACCCTTGTGATAGCAGCCCGAGTTTACCGTTACGAGGTCCGGAGAATATTGGTCGATTCAGGGAGCTCAGCGGATATAATGTTCTACGACTGTTTCCAGCGTATGGGATTAGGTCCCTCCGATCTCCAACCGACCTCTCATATGCCCTCCGGGTTCACCAGCCATTCCATCCTGGCCGAGGGTTCGATCACCCTCCTACTCAATATTGGGGACGCTGGAAAAACGCGAACCATATCGGTAAACTTCCTCGTTGCCAAGATTCCGTCGTCATATAAAATCCTCCTGGGACGTCCCACCTTAAACGCCCTTCAGGCTTAGATCTCAACTTACTACCTCGCGCTCAAATTCCCTTTAGATAACGGGGGGATAGGTCGTGCCTGTTCCCCTCCGAAAGGCGGCGCGCAGGACCGCGATGGCCTGGCGCTGGGATTCGGGGCAGATGCTATTTGGTTTTATCCGTCCACCTCTCCGAAGATGCCGAGTTGATTTACGGCACCTTGTATCGGAGGTTTAGACGGATGCGGCCGATGTAGCAGACTTTGTCAGATTCACCCTCGCTTGAGGGGTTTTTGATTGTGGGGGCGCTATTCCCTGCAGGCGCAAGCCCCTGCAGTTAATTACGCTACCGCATCGCGGTAACAACTTTCTCCTTCTCCAGAATTTCACTTCGTGTCGTGTGTATTTGTTTTGTTTGTGGTTGCCCGTGGATTGTATACGGAGACTGAGTAATGCCGTCGCCCGTAGGACGTGGATTAGTCCAAATCCGTATTTACTTAGATTTGGGTTTGGTGTTTTTAGTTTAAGGATGCATTAGTCGCGTTGCGGCTAAGATCAACTTAAACGTTCGTTAAGGATACGATAGTCCTGTTTGAGACTAAGATCAACTTAACGTGATCGTTTAGATCCGACAAAAGAGCGTTTGGGCTCTATTGTTCCAGTTTGGGAGATTCATAGTCCAATTTGGGACTAAAGTCTGTTTGGAGGATACGTTAGCCATTTTTGAGGCTAAGATCGATTCAAACGTTTGTTAAGGACACGTTAGTCCAGTTTGAGATTAAGATCAACTTAACGGGACCGTTTAGATCCGACAAAAGAGCATTTGGGCTCTATTGTGCCAGTTTAAGGACGTGGTGGTCCGATATTAGTTTAGGGACGTTTCGGTCCGATATTAGTTTAAGGACGTTTCGGTCCGATATTAGTTTATGGACGTTTCGGTCCGATATTAGTTTAAGGACGTTTCGGTCCGATATTAGTTTAGGGACGTTTCAGTCCGATATTAGTTTAGGGACGTTTCGGTCCCATATTAGTGTAAGGACGTTTCGGTCCACGAGTTTAAGGACCCCGCAGTCCATATCGATGTGTGGTCGTTGGGACCCGTCACCTCTTTGACGTCGTTGAGGAATTACAACGACGGATGTCAAAGGAGTTCGGAGATGTACCCTCGAACCGGATGTAAATTGATTTAGAAGAGCAATTTTGCTCAGTCAATTTAATTTAAGGACTTATGGCCAAAATTGGGCTAAGTCCAGTTGAAATGTTCAACATTTTATTTGCTTTTGCATTGCATTTCTTTTTGTTTTTATTTGGGCTTTGCCCAGAAAGGATGCAAAGCATCAATTTGTTTTGGGCTCTGCCCCTTTTTATTGTATTGCAATTTAATTTGGCCTACTAGGCCCCTCTGATTTGGGCCTGGCCCTTCAGTAAAATGCATTGCATTTGTCAGGCGCTTTGCGCCAATCACTGAGCGCAAGCGCTTGTGGTGAGGACACGTGTCATGCTCTGGTGAGCGCAAGCGCAACAGCGCAGTGCGCTGCGCTAGTGCGCTGTGCTGTTGTGTTGCTGACACGTGGTGCGCTCTGGTGAATTGCGCCCGTTCCAGAGAGCGAAGCTCTATTTCAAGGCGCGTAGCGCAAGTTGTTCTGCAGCTGACACGTGGCGCGCTCTGGTGAGTTGCGCCAGTTCCAGAGAGCAAAGCTCTATTTCAAGGCGCGTAGCGCAAGTTGTTCTGCAGCTGACACGTGGCGCGCTCTGGTGAGTTGCGCCAGTTCCAGAGAGCAAAGCTCTATTTCAAGGCGCGTAGCGCAAGTTGTTCTGCAGCTAACACGTGGCGTTCTCTCAGGAGCGCTACAGCGCAGTTTGGAAGTGCAAAGCACTAAGAATCTTTTTAGATTCCAGAACAGAAGTGCAAAGCACTATTTGTTTTCTTTGATCTAATTAGGATCAAAGAAAAATGAGTTTTTCTCTTTATTTCAAGAACCAGAGGTTCATAAAAGTGCAAAGCACTATTTTTTTTATTTTATTTATTTTTTTTGTTTTAAAGAACCAGTGGTTCATACGAGTGTAAAGCACTATTTTTATTTATTTTTATTTTCTTTTTTTGTTTTAAAGAACCAGTGGTTCATACGAGTGTAAAGCACTATTCATTATGTGAAGATCATTGATCAATGATTTATAAAAAGAGATTTCTTTTCTCTCGTGAAGGTTTTTTTACCTTCTTCTTTAAATTTTTCTTAGAGTTCTCTCTGTTTGAAGCTCTTGATATTTTTTTTCAAGAAATGTTGATCCCATCTCTTCTCTTCTTGGCTCCTATTTATAGGAGAAGGAAAAGAATCAATTTGTTTAGCAAATCTCTCATTGAAAGATTTGATTTGATCGTTGAGAGATTTGATTTATATTTATCATTAATCTGGGCCTTTAGATCATTCAGTGAATTTTATTCACCGTGGATTTTAAATCCAAAAGATATTCTATTTGTTATTCTGGTGAGATTTTCAGGGAAATCTTTCCTTGTCCAAGATTTTTCCATAAATTGATGATTTTTAATCATCTTTAGATCTTTAATCCAACGGTTCCCATAATCCTTTTCCATTTGGAAAGATTTAGAAGCTTTTAGAATTTTAATTATATTTCGAAAGATTTTTAGAGAAATTTAGAATTTTAATTCTACTAATCTGTAAGGTTTTCAAAGCCTGTCACGTGCTGGCACGTGACCCTTGGTCACGTGTGAGCACGTAACCCCGAAATTGGTTCCTTTAACAGTCGCTTGTTCATATTGTTGTTTTAACCATCACGTGTCAACACGTGACCATTGGTCACGTGTGAGCACGTGATATTTCATTGAGATAACTTCTGATTTTTAATCAGGGAACAGATTTTAGAATTTAATTCTATTCATTATTTTAGAGGCCTTAAGAGCCCATCACGTGTCTGCACGTGGCCCATGGTCACGTGTGAGCACGTGATGCCCCGTTGGGGTCTTTTCTAAGTTTTTATTATATCTTCTAACTCCTCCAGCGGATTCTTAAAAGCCCATCACGTGTGAACACATAATGCCTCATAACTTTTGATCCCGGATGAATTATGAAGCCCATAATATATCAAATCGAAGGGTTTTTCGAGACGCTTTCAATACAATCAGAATTTATCCGTTTCTCCTTCGGGAGTTTGTCAAAAAACAGCCCGGAAGATACTGGTTCGTATTTCCTTAAGCGTATCGCTGCCATTTGATACCTTGGACTCTTTTGCGCAGAAATTTTTGGCGGGAACAGTGCCTATAGAGATCAGCAAACTGCCAGGATTTACCTCGCCTCAACATCGCCCACCGGGGAGCAAGGCGACGACTTTGAAGTTACGCAGGATCCCTAGGGCACCTTGGACACACATGACGACCGAAAGGAAATCCGCGGCGCACCGGTGGAAGTATTAGCGGAAGTTCCCCTCATAGAAGAGGTCAACGGCCGGACTGTCCAGATCGGTTCTCTCTTGACAAGGAGCGTCCGCGATGACCCGATCCGATTCCTCTGGAACAACTCGGATGTGTTCACCTGGACTCCGGTGGACATGCCCGGAATCGATCCCAAGGTGATCTCCCATAAGCTCGGGGTTGACCCGAAAGCCAAGCCAAACCGACAAAAGAAGAGAAGTTTCGCACTAATAAAATATAGGGCGATAGAGGAGGAAGTGGACCAATTGCTCGCTGCCAACTTCATCAGGAATTTAGATTACTCGGATTGGCTGGCGAACGTAGTTATAGTCAAAAAAGAGAATGGGAAATGGTGCATGTGCGTCGATTTCATGGACCTGAACAAGGCTTGCCCCAAAGACAACTACCCGCTTCCTCAGATAGATCAGTTAGTAGACAGCTTAGCCGGTCATGAATTACTGAGCTTCATGGACGCCTTCTCCAGTTATAATTAGATCCGAATGAACCCGGCTGATGAAGAGTTGATAGCCTTTACCATGGATCGGGGAGTATACTGCTACAGGGTAATGCCCTTCGGGCTCAAGAACGCCGGAGCTACATACCAGCGACTGGTCAACAAACTATTCCGACCATAAATTGGGAGAAACATGGAAGTTTACATCGACGACATGCTTGTGAAATCCGCCTCATCGTCCGGAAACACAACATACCTCGCCAAAACATTCGGCGTCCTACGAAAATACAAGATGAAGTTGAATTCAGCCAAATGTACGTTCGGCGTTGCAAGCGGAAAATTTCTTGGACTCATGGTCACCCACCGAGGAATCGAGGTGAACCAAGAGAAGATCAGCGTCATCATCAACATGGTGACGTCCAAAAGCAATGTCGATATCATGCGACTCACCGGGAGGGTGGCTGCCTTAAGCCGCTTTATGTTAAGATCTGGAGAAAAATGACACCCTTTCTTCAAAGCCCTAAGGAAAATTCCCGGTTTGAATGGTCTGAGGAATGCCAAGATGTTTTAGAATAACTCAAGGCATACCTCGTGACCCCACTACTCTTCACCAGACCAGTCGAAGGCGACGAGCCGTTGTTAGTTATATGTATGCCCTAGAGGCCATTACTGTACATGAGATGTACATTGTAGTGGATGCTTGGACATATATAGGGAGGACTTTCTTGCTCGACATGATAGTATGCTATATGGTTACTCTTTATCTTAACATGTACACTGATTGTCTCTATGTTACTTGTTGGTAAAGCCTTTAGGATGCGTACTTGACTACCTAGATTATGATGGAGATCATACTAGTGGGACAAAGGTAGTCTGTTAGTACATCCTTTAATATCCCTAGTCGTGGGTGTATCGAGACGGGGCATCGATATACCAACGTAGATTAGCGTATAGTTTCTCGAGCCATGTAGATGGGCGATGGATGATCCCATATTCATTGGTGTTTGACATCAAAGATGATATACGGGTGCTCAGTGGAGACTGGGTATACTGGACGGACTCGCCGAGAACTCCCAGATGGTATTATACCTCACGTCAGATAGTAGTTCTCTGGTGACACTGGTACAAGTTAGTCTGTCGACCCGAGATCGTCATAGAGTATTGTGTGATTCCCACTGTGCTTTGATTTCCACCTTACCACGTTCATGAGAACATGCAAAATGGTGGTTTTTGGGTACAGTCCCGAGTCACATGGAGGCAATAAGCGATAAGAGGGGATTCGTCTCTCCCGGTATTGGGGGTTAATGTTGCGCTGTGCTTGATTGGCTATAACAGGAAGTCCCTGGCCAGGGCTGTTTCAGAGATTTACTGGTAAGTGTTACCAGTAGTTTCTCGACCCGTTATGAGCCTCATATCGACACGACTTATCGAGTTACTGGGGTCTGACGTTTACCACCCCTAGACGAGATATGCGACATATCAGACGAAGAGACCGGACTGTATGGTAAGTGTTACTGATTGGATTCGCAGGAGTATGAGCAGGCTTGCTTGTTGATCTTCTGATTGCTCAATACCCGGATGGCCGTTATGTTTAGCATGCCTCTTGCGGCTTGTGGGTGTTTGATATGATCATCACCTACTGCCGGCGTATTGGCGAGTCTTTAGAGTCCTACACAGAGGTTTCCTGGCTCAGGCAAAACGGAGTAGGAGCACATATGAGATATGTGCGGGACCGAGATTAATACATGTATGAGATACCGTATTCTATTCTCGCGATTTGTATCATCGGTCGGTTATATGCGATATAACCGGGTTATCGAATCAAGAGTTGATTCGATAAATTGATATACATGATATTAGTCGGTTGTTTGTGATATAGCCGGATTATTAAATCAAGTGTTGATTTAATAATCTAATGTATAATTATATATTTGATATATTAATTTACATTGACTAGTATTAGCTCACTTAAGATTGTTTTCTCACTTGATGTGCACATGATGTATATGTGATATATACTTGTGTACATGTTTATGTCATGCTTGATGATACATTGAAACTTGGGTGTGTGTAAGACTTACACCATGCTTACTTATAATTGTGAGGTTTTATTTATTGTGAGTAAATTCAAAATGGTGGCTTATTTTGTCATGGCATGAAGCTTCATGAAGCTTGGATTACAATTGATCAAGTCCACACATTTTGTTTTACTTAAGATATTTTTAAACCAAACCATTAGAGTTAGCCATGGTTAAGTCTATACAAGGGTTTAGTATAGGATACTAACTCACCCATGGTTGCATAACTCACTCTCATTCTTAACTTGATTTTTCTTGAGTTGTTTTCTTCATCTCCTTCCTCTTGCTTTCTAGCTCCAAGGAAAATAGTGAAATCAAGTGAGAAACTAAAATCTAAAGTGAGCCCACTTTCTATTTCATCATCTGATACACTTTCTTGGGTATTATAGGGTGTTCTCTTCACAAAGTTCATGACCTAGTGAAGGGTTAGCTTGAGTTTGAGTCTTCTCGACGTAGATCATCTTCGGCCTCGAAGACTACGAGCAAGCTTGTTCATTTCTCCGAGGGAACCCATATTAGAGTTCAGGAGATCCATGATCGCAGCGAAGGGACGTCAACACGGAGCTATAGAAGTGAAGGACCGGTCTACAAAGGTTGTATTCCTTGCTCACTACTTGTAATGGTTGATTACATGTTTCATTTCATTTATTTACTTTAGCTAGATCCTTGGTTAGGGTTCATTAGCACCTTAGAATTTTTGAAATTGGCATGGTAGTTGCTGTGAAAACCCAGTAGGGTGCTAAGGAATCCCAACGGTGGTATTAGAGCCGGGCTAGAGTATTAGACGATGCTTGTTAGATTACGAAACCGAAACTGCTCCGAAACTTTAAACATCAAAATCTGCATTCTGTCGATTTTTAAATGAGCTCTAAATTTTTTCAAACAAGTGCAAAATCATATACGTGTGATAACATGAACACTAGTGAAATTTGAGGGCATTCTGATATTTTTTGGCCGGCGAGACCCCCCCATCTCGGCCAAATCCGAGCCCCCCCTCCAAATTTTTCCAGTGTTCTACTGCATGGGTTTTGGTGTTTCAGGTATTGTTTGTTTTTGCTAATTTTGCATGAGATATAATCTTACACTATAAACAATTCGGAGTGTTTTGTATTCGTAGTTTAACATTATATTTGGGTTTTCACAAGTTATCTAGGCGAAGTTAAAAAGTTCGATCGAATGTCAAAAACCCATTTTTCCAAGTTTAACGTATTCGGAAAAACATGCAAGTAATTCTGTGGACCCTCTAGAAGAATGAAACCCTAACTCGACTTTTTGGATCGCGGAACCGCGGACATACCCTAGGGTTTTCCGCAGTTTCGTGGCGACATGAGTGAGGCTTGGGTTTGCCCTTCTACGGTTGGTCCATAGGTACTGTGGCATGTTCCGGGTATTATTAAAACTGTGCTCAACTGTTGAGCCGTCGGGAAATTGTGGGACTTTGATGAATCGATCGAAAAGTTTAACGTCATCCGGATATCATGTCATAGGATACAATAATTGGAATTTATCTAGTTGCATGCAAGTTTAACATTTCGGCCTTGGACAGAATCAGGAATCTTGTTGAATTACCCGACTTCCTTTGAAAAGTGTTTTCATGGTTGAGACCTAAATGTAAAATTTGCATTGTTAGGCATGAAATCCAGAATATGTGATATTCCGGATTTATGATGTCTAAGGGCAGTGCAGATTTCAATTGTTGTAGTTTTTCACTTTCTTTTCTGCGACCGTAAGTGTAATATGTGGTGTATCACCGGTTTCGTTGCTTATGTCAACGACAATTGGGATATGCATATTTACTTATGTTGATGACATGCGATGTTATGTGTTGCTGGGATATGTTATATTGGATCATCGTGTTTGAACAGCCGGGTTTTTTTTAATGTGAGATGAGGGTTTTTCATTTTCATTCATGTAAAATTCAATGTATGTAATATTCTTTTATTAGGGCACTTCCGGGTTGAGGATGATGTCACCATTGTATATTATTTACTTTTCCGCATTAGGATAGACCCAAGGAGGGGAGCACAAGTAACCGGGTTCTAGAGTTCAGTGGGAGACCAACTCGAGGAGTCGAGTCCGGGTCTCTTAACTCTAGAATTGATAGGGTTGCTTGCTACTCTCGTAGGGGTCTAGAGATGTGGGTTTGGATATTCATCACGACCGTGGAATCCATGTTTTATACAGGCTTAATATAAAACCCGGAAATCCTAGTATATCCAATATTTCATATCTTTTTTTCTGCTGCGATATCTGTGATGTGATCATTTGATATGTTGAGATAGATATTGTATATAGTATATATGATATATTATATAGATGTTGCTTATGTTTTACACCCGCGCTAGCCCCGCCCCGCTCTGCCGTTAGTTACCTAACCTAACGGTTCTTGACGGGACATCGAGGCGAATACGAATGTCATAAGCGTACGTTGTATTTATCTGTGATGCTTAGGTAACTTAAAATGATGGGACATTCATTAATGAGATTAATGAAAGAAAAGAAATCTAAAGATATTGTAGAAACTTGTTTTAAAAACTGGTAGCTCTAGCTCTTGCTTTGCATAGCGGTATTCCTTGTAGAATGTCCAGCACCTTATTCGATAAGGAAAGAGCCGAGAACCCTTCACCGGGAGTGACCTCTTTAGTTTTTGCTTTGCATAGTGGTATTGTGAATATCCTGCACCTCATTCGACGAGGAAAGAGCCGAGATCCCTTCACCGGGAGTGACCTCTTTAGCAAAACTAGTAAAAGCCTAAAAAACACTCCATTTAAAATCACTCGATTCTACAACGATATCAAGTTCATTACGCAAAAGGTTTTCTTAAAAACTTGTCGCAGCCCTCCGTCATTTCAGATAAGTACTTCATAGTATTCGTGCTACGTTTGTTGGCCTGCGTCAAAGCGTAGTGTGCGGTAGCTATTTATGCTTATCTGCTAAAGCATATGATGCGATTGAGTTAGGGTAGTCATGCGACTTTGTTGGCCTGCGTCAAGGGTCGTGCGGGTGGGTTTAATTCAATCGGGAAATATACGGGTTGAACTTGACTAGCGGACTATGGTTTGTTGGCCTGTGTCAAGGTTATAGGACGCTAGGGGTAAAATATTATCGGGAATTTCACGTGTTGAAATTTGCAATGAGATTGCATACTTTCTATGAGATAGTTGAATCCCGATACCCACTGCGAGTAATTGTTACTCCTGGGAGAGTTTTACACATTACAATTAGCCGATCAAGTAGGTGTCTAGAAAGGTGTCAACGGGGTTACGCCCCTAGGAAAATGAGGTTTACTTTAATTAGGTCCGTACGAAAGCACGGGGAACCTCCCTCATAGTACCGGCACTGGCCTGGCTGAAAGATTGGCGAAATTGTAGGGTGTAATTAATCCCGACTAGTCTTTCCTTTTAGGATTTGAAGGAAGATTTGATAAAAACAGTGGGAGCCATTCTGATTAGATAAAATAATAATTAATCTGATCTTGCAAGAGTGCACGCAGAGTATTTTCTTCTCTCTCTCTCTCTAGGTAGCGGCCATGTCACGCCTTAATCAAGATAATATGGATGTATTGACCGAACCCGCTTGTTATACTGAGCTGGGGAACGTTGGTCCCGCTCCAACTTATAATTGTTATAAGACCAAGCAGGAATAGGGGATTACCAGGATTCCCGTGCCGCCCAAACGAAGAAAGTGCATGATGATGCATCTCTTCGGGTGTGTTCATTACAAAGAACAGTTTCTCAGTGTACTCTACGTCCTGGGTATGAGATACCGGATCAAGATCCCACATATGTAATCTGTTACATAGGCTACAGATAGGTAGATAACTGAGAACGGGTGATAAAGTTTGAAGAATTAGAAACGGTGCAATTGTTGCAGCCAAGTTGTTGGTAGTTATCACCCTGTATTATCAAGTAGATTGATTCTGAACGAATGTTATTAGATACCGAACCTGATATACAACATCATATCAGTCTCTTTATTTAGTATAGAAGGATATAATTTTGTATTGTTGGATAGTGTTTTGAATATTTCCTATATCAAGAGTTGATCGGTTCAGGCATGTTATCTAAAAGTATATACGTTCTAAATCAAACTACAGTTCTCAACGTACAGAACACACACAAGAGGAAGACACACAAGAGGAAGTGTTCAGAAATGAACGACTTCTTGAGGCATTGTAGACTAGGTCATATCAATACGACTCGAATAGCTAAGTTACATTAAGATGCATATTTAAATCAGTTTGAATCTATATCTTATGAAACTTGCTCGTCATGTCACAAAGACAAAATGACCATAGCTCTGTTTTTTAGAAACAGAGAAAGAGTTAGTGAACTCTTGGGATTGATACATGATGATGTATGTAGGTCCCCTGTCTACATATGCCAGGACTGGTTCTTTATACTTCATTACATTCACTGATGATCTCTCAAGATTCGAACGTATGTTCCTGTTGAAACACAAGTCTGAACCTTTTAAGAAATTCAAAGAATATAAGTCAGAAGTAGAGAACCAAAACGGGTATAAGTATTATGTCCTTTGATGTGATCAGGGAGGAGAATACTTGAGCACGGAATTCCTGGACTATTCTAAAGGAGAATGAGATTCTCTCTCAGCATTAATCCTCCGTATACACCACAGCACGTCGGTGTATCGGGGCGGAGCAATCGCACCCTATTAGATATGGTGCGCTCTATGATGAGTACTACTGAGTAGCCTATTTCCTTTTAGGAGTCATGCACTTGAGAAGCTGCATACCTATTGAATAGGGTTCCAACCAAATCAGGAGCCTACCACTCCATATGAGATATGGTATGGGAAGAGCCCATCTCTTAAGTAAGTTAAGATTTGGGGTTGTCCGGCCTATGTCTAAAAGCAAAATCCGGACAAGCTCGAGGCAAGGTCAGTTCTGTGGAAGTTTGTTGGATATCCCAAGCATTCTCAAGGGAATATCTTCTACCACACTGAGGAGCAAAATGTGTTTTATTTCTCAGCATGCCACATTTTCTGAAAAGGAAATTCTTATGAAGAAATTAGTGGTCATGAGGTGGAACTGGAATAAGTTCCAGCTATACAAACTACAGCTGACGATTTGGTAGAACTGGAGGATTCAATAGTTTCCGACGAACTTCAGCCTCTTCGCCGATCTAGTAGGGTTCCTCATCCGTCTGAGAGATACTTCGGTTTTCTCTATGACAGTAGGAGTGAGGATTGCATCATGAGATAATGACCCAACAAGTTTCGAGCAGGCTATCAAGAGCGGGACTCTATGAGAATGGCTGGATGCTAAACGATCTGAGATGGAATCTATGTACACCAACAAAGTATGGACTTTGGTTGCTTTATCTGAAGGGTTAAATCCCTATCAGGAGCAAGTATATCTTGAGAAGATTACTTGGTGTAGATGGAAAAGTTGAGACTTTTAAAAGCTAAGCTTGTTGTAAAAGGTTTTCGTCATTGACCAGGTGTGGATTATGATGAAACCTTTTCTCCAGTGGCTATGCTTAAGCCCATCCGAATCCTACTTGCCATTGCTATATACCATGACTACAATATCTGGCGGTTGGGTGTCGTGACTGCTTTTCTAAATAATGATTTAGAAGAGAGCGTCTATAAGTACACAGCCAGAGGGCTTCGTAGATAGTGGGAGCAGCGGAAACGTGTGCAAGTTGCTTTACGGGTTAAAGCAGGCATCGCGGAGATGGAACATCTGTTTGATGTGGTAGTCAAAGAGTTTGACTTCATCAAAATGGTAGATGAACCTTATATATAAAAAAAAGTAGTAGAAAGTAAGGTGGTCATCCTCGTACTGTACATGGATGACATACTCTTGATAGGAAAGGTGTTTCCTATGCTATGCTCGGTCAATCTCCTCTTATCACAAGAATTCACCATATAGAATCAAGGTGATACCTCATAAATCCTGGGTTTTGGATCTATGAGATAGATCTAAGTGGATGTTAGGATTCTCACTAGGTGTAGTGAGATGGTATCAATTGGTCCTGGGGAGAATCACTGGATAGCTTCCAGGGTTGTAAGGTCGACTGAATGTCAATCACACGCATTGTCTTTACCCTCAGTGGAGGGACGGTATGTTGGAAGAGTTCCAAGCTAGATACCGTGGTAAACTAGACGATAAAGGCTGGATACATCGCTACCAAATATGCTACCAAAAAGGCAGTCTGGGTGCATATTAGTTCATGAGATGAACTTCGTTCCTACCATTATGTGACAATGGAGTCGTGGATTAGGCCTAGGAACCCCCGTCCCATCAGTGACCCAGACATATTCTAAGGCAATATCACCTGATCATGGAGATGGTTGATCTCCAGGGGATCGAGGTTAGGAGAGCAGACTCAGAGAAAAACACGGCGGATCCACTCACAAAGGCCTTTTCCCAGAGAGAGACTATTATGGGATGGTTGAGTATGAGATACTACAACCACTGCTATATGATGGCCCTAGTGTAAGTGGGAGATTGTTAGTTATATGTATGTCCAAGAGGCCATTACTGTACATGAGATGTACATTGTAGTGGATGCTTGGACATATATAGGGAGGACTTTCTTGCTCGACATGATAGCATGCTATCTGGTTACTCTTTATCTTAACATGTACACTAATTGTCTCTCTGTTACATGTTGGTAAAGCCCTTAGGATGCGTACTTGACTACCTAGATTATGATGGGGATCATACTAGTGGGACAAAGGTAGTCTGTGAGTACATCTTTTAATGTCCCTAGTCGTAGGTGTATCGAGACAGGGCATCGATATACCAGAGTATACTAGCATATAGCTTCTCGACCTATGTAGATGGGCAATGGATGATCCCATATCCATTGGTGTTTGACATCAGAAATGATATATGGGTACTCAGTGGAGACTGGGAACATTGGACGGACTCGCCGAGAACTCCCAGATGGTATTATACCTCACGTCAGATGGAAATTCTCTGGTGATACTGGTACAGGTTAGTCTGTCGACCCGAGATCGTCATAGAGTCTTGTGTGATTCCCACTGTGCTTTGATTTCCACCTTACCACGTTCATGAGAATGTGCAAAATAGTGTTTTTTGGGTACAGTCCCGAGTCACATGGAGGCAATGAGTGATAGGAGGGGATTCGTCTCTCCCGGTATTGGGGGTTGATGTTGCGCTGTGCTCGATTGGCTATATCAGGAAAGTCCCTGGCCAGGGCTGATTCAGAGATTTACTGGTAAGTGTTACCAGTAGTTTCTCGACCCGTTATGAGCCTCATATCGGCACGACTTATCGAGTTACTGGGGTCTGACGTTTACCACCCCTAGACGAGATATGCGACATATCAGACGAAGAGACCGGACTGTACGGTAAGTGTTACTGATTGGATTCGCAGGAGTATGAGCAGGCTTGCTTGTTGATCTTCTGATCGCTCAATACTCGGGTGGCCGTTACGTTTAGCACGCCTCTTGCGGCTTGTGGGTGTTTGATATGATCATCACCTACTGCCGACGTATTGATGAGTCTTTAGAGTCATACACAGAGGTTTCCTGGCTCAGGCGAAACGGAGTAGGAGCACATATGAGATATGTGCGGGACCGAGATTAATACGTGTATGAGATACCGTATTCTATTCTCGCGATTTGTATCATCGGTCGGTTATATGCGATATAGCCGGTTATCGAATCAAGAGTTGATTCGATAAATTATACACATGATATTAGTCGGTTATATGTGATATAGCCGGATTATTAAATCAAGTGTTGATTTAATAATCTAATGTATAATTATATATTTGATATATTAATTTACATTGACTAGTATTAGCTCACTTAAGATTGTTTTCTCACTTGATGTGCACATAGTGTATATGTGATATATTCTTGTGTATATGTTTGTGTCATGCTGGATGGTACATGCAAACTTGGGTGTGTGTAAGACTTACACCATGCTTACTTATAATTGTGAGGTTTTATTTATTTTAAGTAAATTCAAAATGGTGGCTTATTTTGTCATGGCATGAAGCTTCATGAAGCTTGGATTACCATTAACCAAGTCCACACATTTTGTTTTACTTAAGATATTTTAAACCAAACCATTAGAGTTAGACATGGTTAAGTCTCTACAAGGGTTTAGTATATGATACTAACTCACCCTTGGTTGCATAACTCACTCTCATTCTTCACTTGATTTTTCTTGAGTTGTTTTCTTCATCTCCTTCCTCTTGCTTTCTAGCTCCAAGGAAAATGGTGAAATCAAGTGAGAAACTAAAATCTAAAGTGAGCTCACTTCCTATTTCATCATCCTATACACTTGCTTGGGTATTATAGGGTGTTCTCTTCACAAAGTTCATGACCTAGTGAAGGGTTAGCTTGAGTTTGAGTCTTTTCGACGTAGATCATCTTCGGCCTCGAAGACTACGAGCAAGCTTGTTCATTTCTCCGAGGGAACCCATACTAGAGTTCGGGAGATCCATGATCGCAGCGAAGGGACATCAATACGGAGCTATAGAAGTGAAGGACCGGTCTACAAATATTGTATTCCTTGCTCACTACTTGTAATGGTTGATTACATGTTTCATTTCGTTTATTTACTCTAGCTAGATCCTAGGTTAGGGTTCATTAGCACCTTAGAATTTTTGAAATTGGCATGGTAGTTGCTGTGAAAACCCAGTAGGGTGCTAAGCTGTTACTATATCTGGCCGTCTCCGACCAAGCAGCGAACGCAGTGCTCGTCAGAGAGTTCGAAAGAATGCAGAAACCGGTCTACTATGTAAGCCTTGTCTTCAAGGACGTAAAAACTAGATACCCGGCCATAGAAAAAATAGTCCTCACGCTTGTCATCACGTTCAGGAAACTGCGACACTATTTCCAGGTATACACAATCCTCTTCCTCACCGAATGACCTTTAGGGAATATCCTCGCCTCTCCCGAATCATCAGGCCGCTTAGAGAAATGGAGGTGGGAGTTGTCCCGGTTCGACATCAAATACCGACCCAGACGGGCAATTAAAGCACAAGCCTTAGCCGATTTCGTTGTCGAGTGCACCATTCCCACTAAGGAAGGAACGACAGTTCAGGGCCCCGACCCACGAATCTCGGTAAAGGAGGTGCCCGGCCTAATCCCTGATAGGGTGCTCTATGTAGACGGATCCTCCACCGAGGAGGGATGTGGGGCCGGTGTCACGCCCTACCTCCAATACAGACGGTATTTTCCGCTCTGGCCGAAATCGCACGGTTTTGTCCTTCGGAGCGAACTGGACCCGACCAGGGGCTACTTCCCAGGAGATCTCCCATTCTAGAACTTCCTTGGCTCGATCATGCTTATCTACGGAGTTCTCAATCTCCTATAGTGCCGGTTCACTTAGAAATCACCTCTGTATTGAAGAGTGGTATCATTTCATTTATAGTTCCGGATCTGCCCTCTTTCGGAATGTATTATTACCCATTGTTCTACAGTGGGTCCCACAGATTCAAGAGGTGGACCCTACGGATTCAAGAGGTGGCCGCCGCCCCGTTGGCATGACACTTGGCGTGGCACTTTGTTCCGTGAGCATGAACCGGGTCCCGACAGCCGGCCTGATCATCCACGACCCAAACGAAGCATAAATGGAGTACCCTCTGAAACTTGGTTTTAAAGCGTCAAACAACGCGACAGAATACGATGCCCTGTTAGCTGGGCTACAAATCGCCTCCAGAGTAGGGCTGAAAACCGTCCGGATACGTAGCGACTCCGCGCTGGTCATCGGCCAAGTAACCCGGCGTTTCGAAGCCCGAGAACTACTCATGATAAAATACCTGGCGGAGGTAAGAAGGCCTCGGAAAAAATTCGACGAAGTCCAAGTGGAGCAGATTACCAGAAATCTGATCACCGAAGCTGGTGCCCTGAGCAAACTTGCCATCTCCTATTCGGCCAATCACATGAGGAACATCCTCTTCGAAGTCCTGCCATGACCCAGCGTGGAAGATGGAGAGGCAATGCTCCAAATCTACACGGCCCAAGAAGATGCCCCGGATTGGTGAAAGCCCATTGTAGAATTTCTGAAAGATGGGATTCTTCCGGATGACCGGGCTGAGGCTCGTCGACTTCGAGAAATAGCTCGCCATTTCGTATGGAGCAAAGAAAACCTATACAAAAAGGCATATACTCAATCTCTGCTCCGATGCGTCGACCTCCACGAAGCAGACTATGTCTTAGAGAAATACATGAAGGGGCCGGAGAGGCGCATCTGTAGGGTTCTTAGGCACTCTTACAAGGGTCTATAAGGCATCAACCATGCCCGATTTAAAATTTAGACGTGCCGAACAACCCAAAGCGAGAATCTTTGCTAGATAATTTAGGTTAAACATGCAAGTAAACATCTTTACAACTAAGAGAGAGGGATTACAACCTTTGTAGTCCGCTCCTTCGCTTCATAAGCTCCGAGTAGAAGTCCCTTCTCCGCGATCCATGATCTTCCGGACTAAAGAGAGGCTCCACAACCCGAACGATCCATGCTTGCTAGTAGTCTTCCTTTTTTAAGATGATCTACCTTGAAATTTCTTTAACTCAAGCTCTCACTCACTAATGAGGTGAACACCCTAATCTAATTGGCTAGATTAGATGAGGATGATGAAGTAGGATTTATGCTCTGTTTTATTATCAAATTCTCATACTTATTCATCACAAAATAAAACCTAGAAAGCTTTTGTGAGCTCAAGAAAGAAGAAGAAGAATGAATATCCTTTTGTGATGAATAATGAAAAAGATATTATGATTACAAATGCAACCATGTTCAAAGATGAAAGGCTAACCATTGTAGATACTTAACTAGGATTAAGGGTGTGGGTTGGGTTAGAAAAATATCTCCAAAAATATCAACCATAATATCTTTGCAAGAAACAAAAGAAAAGTTTCTAGAAGCTTCATGAAAGAACTAACCCAAATCAAATCCTAACCATGTTTAATCTCCACTAATCATGTTGCATTAGTAATTATAACATGTTACAATATTATATATCACACATATAATATATTTTGTAATAAAAGAAAATAATACAATTAACATATATCGCATATATAGCAATGTATTATCCGGTGAGAAAATAAAATAATAAAGCGAGCCAATATTAGATAATATAATGTAATATATCACATATATAATTATACATTAAATTATCGAATCAACACTTGATCCGATAATCCGGCTATATCGAATATAACCGACTAATATATCTTGTACCGATTCATCGAATCAACACTTGATCCAATGACCCGGCTCATATCAAAATATCGCGAGAACATAATACGGTATCTCATATCGTATTATCCTCGGTCCTGCACATATCATATATGTGCTCCTACTCCGTTTTTCCTGAGTCAAGAAACCTCTGTGTAGGACTCTAAAGAACCGTCAATACGCTGGTAGCAGGTGATGATCATATCAAACACCCACAAGCTGCAAGCGGTCAGCTAAACGTAGCAGCCACCCAGGTATTGAGCGATCAGAAGATCAACAAGCAAGCCTGTACATTCTCCAGTGAATCCAAACAGCAACACTCCCGTACAGTCCGGTCTCTTCTTCTGATATGTTGCATATCTAGTTTATGGGTGGTATACGTCAGACCCCAGTAACCGATAAGTCGTGTCGATATGAGGCTCATAACAGGTCGAGAAATTACTGGTAACACTTACCAGTAAATCTCAATATTCGCCCTGGCCAGGGACTTCCAGTTATAGCCAATCGAACACAGCACAACATCAACTCCCTATACCGGGAGAGACGAATCCCGTCCTATCGCTCATTGCCTCCATGTGATTTGGGACTGTACCCAAAAGCCACCGTTTTCACGCCCTCTTGGACGTGGTAAGGTGGAAACCAAAGCACAGTGGGAATCATACAAGACTTTATGACGATCTCGGGTCTACAGACTAACCTGTACCAGTGTCACCGGAGAACTGCCATCTGACATGAGGTATAATACCATCTGGGAGTTCTCGGCGAGTCCGTCCAGTGTACCCAGTCTCCACTGAGCACCCGTACACCATCCTTGATGTCAAACACCGATGGATATGGGATCATCCATCGCCCATCATATGGGTCAAGATGCGTATACGCTAGTCTACTCTGGTGTATCGATGCCCTGTCTCGATACACCCTCGACTAAGAACAGTTATAGGATGTACTCATCGACTACCGTGGCCCCACTAGTATGATCTCATCATAGTCCCAGTAGTCGAGTACATATCCTAAGGGCTTTATCAACATGTGAGAGTAAGACAGTAAACTAATATAAGTCAACATGTTAAGATAAAGAGAAACCAAATAGCATACTATCATGACGAGCAAGAAAGTCCTCTCTATATATATCCAAGCATCCATTATAATATACATCATATGTACAACAATGGCCTCTAGGGCATATATATAACTAACAATCTCCCACTTGCACTAAGGCCTGCTGTTGTAGTATCTCATACCGAGCATCCCGAATAATCTCTCAAACTATATCTGGGGAATGGCCTTCGTGAGTGGATCCGCAGTGTTGTCCTTCGTATCAACTCTCCTGACCTCGATCTCCCGGCGATCAACTATCTCCCTGATCAGGTGATACCGCTTCAGAATATTTCTGGACTTCTGATGGGACCTTGGTTCCTTGGCCAAAGCCACAGCTCCATTGTTATCGCAATACAAAGGTATTGGATGCTCAATGGATGGAACCACACCAAGTTCAGTAATGAACTTATTTATCCAGACAGCCTCTTTGGCAGCATCGTTGGCAGCGATGTATTCAGCCTCCATCGTCGAGTCTGCAACGGTATCCTGTTTGGAACTCTTCCAACACACCGCCCCTCCATTGAGGGTAAAGACAAATCCCGAGTGCGACTTAGATTCGTCCTTATCACTCTGGAAGCTGGAATCGGTAAAGGACTCCACCTGGAGTTCTTCGTTACCATACACCAAGAGCATCTCTTTAGTCCTTCGCAAGTACTTGAGAATGTTCTTCACAGCTGTCCAGTGACTCTCTCCAGGATCTGCTTGATACCGACTCACTACACTTAGCGAGTATGCTACATCGGGTCTGGTACATAGCATCACATACATGATAGAGCCTACTGCCGAAGCATAGGGTATCCCTTGCATGCGAGCTCTCTCCAAATCAGTCTTGGGAGACATCTCTTTGGAGAGAGTGAGTCCAGAGATCGTGGGTTGGTTCCCACGCTTGGATTCTTCCATACTAAACCTCTTTAGTATGGTGTCAATGTACCTGGATTGGGACAATCCAAGTATCCGTTTAAATCTATCTCTATAGATCATAATGCCCAGTATGCAGGAGGCATCACCTAGATCTTTCATTGAGAATCTTTATGATAAGAAGAGCTTGACCGATTTCAGCATAGGAACATCATTTCCTATCAAGAGTATGTCATCCACGTACAATACGATGAAGACAACCTTACTCTCTGCAACCTTCTTATAAATACAAGGTTCATCTACGTTTTTGATGAAGTCAAAATCTTTGACTACAACATCAAAGCAGATGTTCCAACTCCGCGATGCTTGCTTTAACCCATAGATGGATTTAAACAGCTTGCACACCTTTCCGCTGCTCCCACTATCTACGAAGCCCTCTGGCTGAGTCATGTATACGCACTCTTCTAAATCACCATTTAGAAAGGCGGTCTTAACATCCATTTGCCAGATTTCGTAGTCATGGTATGCAGCAATGGCAAGTAAGATCCGGATGGACTTAAGCATAGCTACTGAAGAAAAGGTTTCGTCATAATCCACACCTGGTCGTTGACGAAAACCCTTTGCAACAAGTCTAGCTTTGAAAGTCTCAACTTTTCCATCTACACCAAATTTCTTCTTATAGATCCATTTGCTCCCAATGGGTTTTACCCCTTCAGGAGCAACTTCCAAAGTCCATACTTTGTTGGTGTACATGGATTCCATCTCAGATCGCATTGCATCCAGCCACTTCACATAGGCACCACTCGTGATGGCCTGCTCGAAACTAGTTGGGTCATCATCTTCCATGATGCAATCCTCGCTCCCACCATCAATGAGAAAACCGTAGTATCTCTCAGGTGGATGAGAAACCCTGCTAAATCGGCGGAGAGGCTGGGGTTCGTCGGGTACTATTGAATCCTCTGGTTCCATCAAATCATCTATCGTAGTTTGTTCTGCTGGAACTTCTTCCAGTTCTACCTCAGAGCCACTAATCTCTTTTGCAAGAAATTCTTTTCTAAAAAGGTGGCATGCCGAGAAACAAACACCTTTTGTTCCTCGGTGTGGTAGAAGATATACCCTCACGAATGTTTGGGATATCCAATAAACTTACACAGAATAGAACTTGCCCCGAGCTTGTCCGGATTTTGTGTTTTCACATATGCCGGACAACCCCATATCCAAACATAATTAAGATATAGTCTCGTTCCTTTCCATATCTCATATGGAGTGGTTGGCACAGATTTGGTGGAAACCATATTCAATAGGTCTGCAGCTGTCTCCAGTGCATATCCCCAGAAGGAAATAGGTAACTCAGCTGTACTCATCATAGAGTGTACCATATCTAATAGGGTGCGATTCCTCCGCTCCGATAGATCGTTGTGCTGTGGTGTATAAGGAGGAGTAAGCTGAGAGAGAATCCCATTCTCTTTTAGATAATCTAGGAACTCATTGCTTAAGTATTCTCCTCATCGATCAGATCGAAGGATCTTAATACTTTTGCCCGTTTGGTTCTCTACTTCGTGCTTATATTCTCTGAATTTCTCAAAAGCTTCAGACTTGTGTTTCATCAGGAACACATGTCCGAATCTTGAGAGATCGTCAGTGAATGTAATGAAGTAGGAAGAACCGTTCCTGGCATGTGTAGACATGGGACCGCATACATCATTATGTACCAGTCCTAAGAGTTCCGTAACTCTTTCTCCGTGTCCACTAAACTGAGTTTTGGTCATTTTTCTTTTGAGACATGAATGGCAAGTATCATAAGATGATAATTCAAACGGATTCAAATATCCATTTTTATGTAACTTAGCTAGCCGTGTCGCATTGATATGACCAAGTCTACAATGCCACAAGAAGGATTCGTTCATTTCTGAACTCTTCCTCTTGCGTGTGTTTTGTATATTAAGGACTGCATTTTGATTGAGAATGAATATGCCATTATGCAACGAGCCTGATCCAATCAACTTTTGATCCAGGAATATGTTCATAACATTATCCTGTACTACAAAATTATATCCTTCTTTACTTAATAAAGAAACTGATATAATATTGCACATCATGTTCGGTATATAATAGCACTCGTTCAGAATCAATGTATTATTACTTGGTAATACAAGGTGATATTCGCCAACTGCTTTGGCTGCATGCACCATTCCCTACTTGTACGGAATGATCACCATTTCCCAGTTCTCTATCTTTACATAGCCCACGTAACAATTTACATATGTGGGATCCCGATCCGGTATCTAATATCCAGGACATAGGGTGAACTGAGAAACAGTTCTCAATAACTAACACACCCAAAGAAGATGCATCAGCATGGTTGTTCTTCGATTGGGCGGCATGAGAATCAAGATATTCTCCTGTTTCCTGCTCAGTCTTATAACTCTTATAAGAAAGAACGGGACCAATGATCCCCTGCTCAGTATAATAAGCGGGTTCAGTCAATACATCCATATTATTATCTTGATTAAGTCCTGACATGGTCGCTACCTGGAGAGAGAGAGAAGGAAACACTTTAGCGTATGCTCTTGCAAGATTAGATTGGTTATTATCTTATCTAATCAGGATGTCTCCCACTGTTTTTATCAAATCTTCCTTCAAACCCTAAAAGGTAAGGTTAGCCGGGATTAATCACACCCTCCAATTTCCTCAATCTTTCAGCCAGATCAGTGTTGGTACTTGAGGGAGGTTCCCCGTGCTTTCGCACGGACCTAATTAAAATAAACCTCGTTTTCCCAGAGGCTTAACCCCGTTAACACCTTTCTAGACACCTACTTGATCGGCTAATTGTCCTGTGTAAAATTCTCCCAGGAGTAACTCTTACTCGCAGTGGGTATCGGGATCCACTATCTCATAATAGGTATGCAATCTCATTGCAAATTTCAACACTTGAAATTCCCGATAATACTTTTACCCCTAGCGTCCTATGACCTTGACGCAGGCCAACAAACCACAGTCCGCTAGTCAAGTTCAACCCGTACATTTCTTGACTGAATTAAACCTACTCGCATGACCCTTGACGCAGGCCAACAAAGTCATACGACTACCCTAATCCAATCACATCTCATGTTTGCAGATAAGTACTAGTTAGCTACCGCACACTACGTCTTGACGCAGGCCAACAAACGTAGCACGAATACTAAGTAATATCTATTTGAAATGACGGAGGGCTACGCAGGTTTTTCATAAAACCACGAGCGTAATGAACTTGATATCGTCGTTGAATCAAGTGATTTTGAAAAAGGAGTGTTTTTTAGGCTTTTCTAGTTTCGCTAAAGAGGTCACTCCCGGTGAAGGGATCTCGGCTCTTTCCCCATCGAATAAGGTGCAGGGTATATCATATATACCGCCGTGCAAAGCAAAAACTATATAAGCTGTTAAAAACTAAACCCCGAGTTTGTAGCATCTACCAGTTTTGCTAAAGAGGTCACTCCCGGTGAAGGGATCTCGGCTCTTTCCTCATCGAATAAGGTGCAGGGTATATCATATATACCGCTGTGCAAAGCAAAACTGTAGCTACCCTTTTTATAAAGTTTTGATTCTACAACATCTTTTAGGTTTCTTTTCTTTTATTAATCTCATTAATAAAAATCCAATCAATTAATGCTTCCTAAGCATCACAGAAGAAACGAAAGCTGTAATATTTATATATCAACACATATATATAGTATAAGCATTCGTCTGAGGCAGTAATATGATCTCATCATAGAACATTGCAGTAGAAAATAATATATGAAATATTGGATATACTAGGACGTCCGTGTTTTATATTGAGCCTGTATAAAACACGGATTCCACGGCCGCGATGAATAGCCAAACCCACATCTCTAGACCCCTACGAGAGCGGCAAGTAACACTGGCAATTCTAGGGTTAGGAGACCCGGTCTCGACTCCTCGAGATGGCCTCCTACTGGACCCTAGAACCCGGTTACTTGTGCTCCCCTCCTTGGGTCTACCTAATGCGGAAAAGTAAATAATATACAATGGTGACATCATCCTCATCCCGGAAGTGCCCCAATAAAAGAATATTACATACAAATGAATTTTATATGAATGAAAATAAAAACCCTCATCTCACATAAAACCCCCGGCTATTCAGAACACGATAATCCAATATAACATATCACAGCAACACATAATATCTCATATCATCAACGTAAGCAAGTATGCGTATCCCGATTGTCGTTGATGTATAGCAACGAAGCCGACGATACACCACATACTACGCTTACGGTCACAGAAAAGAAAACATAAAACTACAACATTTGGAATCCACAATCACTTTAGACATCGTAAATCCGATATATCACATATTTCGCATTTCATGCTTAACTATATGAATTCCACATATTGTATCACATTCCAGATAAATAGACAACATTAAACTTTTCGATCGAATAATCAAATACCCAAGATTTCCTAAATATAGCTCAACACTTGAGCGGAGTTCAAAAAATCCCAGAAGAACATGTCACAGCCCCAATGGTCCAGCCATAGAAGGGTCAAACCAACGTCTCACATGTGGCAAGCCGTACTACCCCAAACCCTAAGATTTAGAGACAGTTCAGACGGTCACATAATCGAGTTAAGGTTTGTGTTCTTCTAGAGGGTCCACAGATATGCTTGCATGTTTTTTGTAAGTTTTAAACCCGAAAAAATTCCAACACTTGAAAGTTTTTCGTGTCGGGAAAAAGTGAATTATTGATATCCGTTCGAACATTTTAATACTTTCTAAATTATCCGGAAAACAGAACGAAGTTAAACTTTCCGATCGAATCAACGATTACAAAATATCCTCAGAAAACTCAACACTTGAGTAAGATTAAAAATACCCAGATGCATGTACAAATAACTACGGATTAGCCCTAAAAACACGTGTCCCTAATACCAAATATCGGCCGCGGAACCGCCGCGCGAAGCAGGTTCCTGCCGTGGTTCCGCGGCGGTTTGATGGTATTGGGGGCTCGTGTTTCACTGTAATCCTTAGAATTCCCTGCTGATCTTTTAAAGTATTTTTAATGCAGAAAAAATCACATTTTTAAAAAATTTCCAGAGAGGGGGTCTATTTTGATGTTTCGGGGTTCGATCGAAGTTTTAACTTCGTATATACATCGCCTAATGCTCTAGCTAGGCTTTGATACCACCGTAAGGTTCCTAGGCACTCTTACAAGGGTCTATAAGGTATCAACCATGCCCGATTTAAAATTTAGACGTGCCGAACAACCCAAAGCGAGGATCTTTGCTAGATAATTAGGGTTAAACATACAAGTAAATATCTTTACAACCAAGAGAGAGGGATTACAACCTTTGTAGTCCGCTCCTTCGCTTCATAAGCTCCGAGTAGAAGTCCCTTCGCTGCGATCCATGATCTCCCGGACTAAAGAGAGGCTCCACAACCCGAACGATCCATGCTTGCTAGTAGTCTTCCTTTTCTAAGATGATCTACCTTGAAATTTCTTTAACTCAAGCTCTAACTCACTAATGAGGTGAACACTCTAATCTAATTGGCTAGATTAGATGGGGATGATAAAGTGGGATTTATGCTCTCTTTTATTATCAAATTCTCACACTCATTCATCACAAAATAAAACCTAGAAAGCTTTTGTGAGTTCAAGGAAGAAGAAGAAGAATGAATATCCTTTTGTGTTGAATAATGAAAAAGATATTATGATTACAAATGCAACCATGGTCAAAGATGAAAGGCTAACCATTGTAGAGACTTAACTAGGGTTAAGGGTGTGGGTTGGGCTAGGAAAATATCTCCAAAAATATCAACCATAATATCTTTGTAAGAAACAAAAGAAAAGCTTCTAGAAGCTTCATGAAAGAACTAACCCAAATCAAACCCTAACCATATTTAATCTCCACTAATCATGTTGCATTAGTAATTATAACATGTTACAATATTATATATCAAATATATAATATATTTTGTAACAAAAGAAAATAATACAATTAACATATATCGCATATATATCAATGTATTTTCCGGTGAGAAAATGAAATAATAAAGCGAGCCAATATTAGATAATGTAATGTAATATATCACATATATAATTATACATTAAATTATCGAATCAACACTTGATCCGACAATCCGGCTATATCGAATATAACCGACTAATATATCTTGTACCGATTCATCGAATCAACACTTGATCCGATGACCCGGCTCATATCAAAATATCGCGAGAACAAATACGGTATCTCATATCGTATTATCCTCGGTCCTGCACATATCATATATGTGCTCCTACTCCGTTTTGCCTGAGTCAAGGAACCTCTGTGTAGGACTCTAAAGAATCGTCAATACGCCGGTAGCAGTTGATGATCATATCAAACACCCACAAGCTGCAAGCGGTCAGCTAAACGTAATAGCCACCCAGGTATTGAGCAATCAGAAGATCAACAAGAAAGCCTGTACATTCTCCTGTGAATCCAAATAGTAACACTCCCGTACAGTCCGGTCTCTTCGTCTGATATGTTGCATATCTAGTCTAGGGCTGGTATACGTCAGACCCCAGTAACCGATAAGTCGTGTCGATATGAGGCTCATAACAGGTCGAGAAACTAATAGTAACACTTACCAGTAAATCTCAATATCCGCCCTGGCCAGGGAATTCCAGTTATAATCAATCGAACACAGCACAACATCAACTCCCTATACCGGGAGAGACGAATCCCCTCCTATCGCTCATTGCCTCCATGTGATTCAGGACTGTACCCAAAAGCCACCGTTTTGCATGCCCTCTTGGACGTGGTAAGGTGGAAATCAAAGCACAGTGGGAATCACACAAGACTCTATGACGATCTCAGGTCTACAGACTAACCTGTACCAGTGTCACCGGAGAACTGCCATTTGACGTGAGGTATAATACCATCTGGGAGTTCTCGGCGAGTTCGTCGAGTGTACCCAGTCTCCACTGAGCACCCGTACACCATCCTTGATGTCAAACACCGATGGATATGGGATCATCCATCGCCTATCGTATGGGTCAAGATGCGTATACGCTAGTCTACTCTGGTGTATCGATGCCCTGTCTCAATACACCCTCGACTAGGAACAGTTATAGGATGTACTCGTCGACTACCGTGGCCCCACTAGTATGATCTCATCATAGTCCCAGTAGTCGAGTACATATCCTAAGGGCTTTATCAACATGTGAGAGTAAGACAGTAAACTAATATAAGTCAACATGTTAAGATAAAGAGAAACCAAATAGCATACTATCATGACGAGCAAGAAAGTCCTCTTTATATATATCCAAGCATCCATTATAATATACATCATATATACAACAATGGCCACTAGGGCATATATATAACTAACAGCATCAAGATGCCTGCTACCTGGTCCAAAAGACGCCACTCTAGGGGTACTATTGGCCGGGAATACATCAAGATGCCGAGAAAATGGTCAAAAGATGCAAGAGCTGCCAACTCTTCGGCAGCATCCCTCGTCTCCTCGCCACCGATCTAACGCCACTGAGTTCTCCTTGGCCATTTTCGCAGTGGGGGATGGATATGGTGGGCCAGCTTCCCGCCGGCACGGGTGGACATAGGTACATTCTTGTCAACGTAGACTACTTCACAAAGTGGATTGAGGCCGTGCCTATCAGGAAACCGGACGCCGCCTCTACGATAAAATTTCTGCAGAACAATGTGATCTCTAGATTCGGGATCCCGAGGTGCATCGTCACCGACCATGGAACCAACTTCGAGAACGACAAAGTCAAAGAATTTTGCAACGACTATCACATATTAATGAAGTTTGCCGCGGTCGCCCATCTCTAATGCAACGGGCAAGCAAAAATAGCAAATCGAAGCGTCATTCGAGGGCTCCGAACTCGTATAAAAGGAAGGAAAGGTGGCTGGGTTGAGGAACTAGCTCGAGTAGTATGGGTACTGCGGACGACGAGAAAAACACGCACGGGAGAAACCTCGTTCAGCCTCTGCTACGGTATCGAGGCGATGGTCCCTACAGAAATCGGATTTCCCAGCTATCGGGTCGAGCACTTTGACAACGAAGCTAACACCTTGAGCCTACAAAGCAACTTGGACATCTTATTAGAAAATTGAGATCGGGCGCAAATCAAGATGGACGCCTATCAGCAGGAAACCACCCGCTACTACAACGCCCGAGTCAGGCATCGAGCCTTCAAGACAGGAGACTTGGTCTTACGACGAAACGAGTTCTTAGACCAAGCGGAGCTATATAAGTTCTCCCCCAAATGGGATGGGCCCTTCCTCGTGACAGAGACACTTCCCGGTGGAGTCTACCGTCTCTAGGACTCCGAAAGGCGCAATTTCCCTCGGCCATATAACACCGAAAAGCTTAAGTTGTACAGATAAAAATGTACCCTCCTTTTTTTCCTTTTTTCGAATAATGTAATTTCTTTCAACATCGGCTAAATTTTCTAAACGAAGTCCTCACGCAAGTTAGACTTTGACCCCGACCCGTAATCCCACCCTTTCTTCTTTCCTCGGGTCCGAGTTAGGGGATATGAAAGGGGCACGGGTCGGTCGGTGCAAAAAAAAACAGAAAAAAGAGGGAGGGATGGGAAAGAGAGAGATAATACATGGCAACCTTGACCAAAAGAATTTTTTTTATACTTTACTCGAAGGTATTCTTGGCTCCACAGCCTTACAACCATTACAGTAAAGGAGGAAGAGAATTAAGAAAACATTGACGATGGTACTCGGAGGAGAGCTCCTCCATCCGAGCCTAGGCAACCTCCGCCCGCTCCCTCTGGCGGTGCCCATAGACCTTAGAAGCTATGGATTCGTCGGGATCCCCAACCGCCGAGCACGACTCCACAACCAATCTCTGTTGAAAACATTCGAGAAGAATGTCCACCAAGTGATCCCTCCGGCTCTTCAAGATAAGGCTAAGCTCATAGGCCGTATGCATCCTATCAAACGCCTCGTCCATCGCCTGCGGGGATAGAACATTATAAAGACCCGGGGATGACCTCCATATCGTGTAGATGAACGCTTGAAAGAGAGGAGATCGTCGGGGAAGAAGACGTTCGTAGTGCCCCTCCAAATGACTTATCATGACCTCATACGTCGCCTCGGAATGGTCAAGACCATAAAAGTACACGTCGTCTCGGGACACGATCTCCCTGATGGTGTATGCGTGGCCCGTCATCCTCAAGAAACATAGCATCTAGGAGGAATTCGACCACTCCTTCGACATTCATAGCCTCAACAAGAAATTTTCCAACGGTCGAGATCTTCTGCTGCTACAACGCAAATCACGGGATGCCACACTTTCCCAATGAGGCACGACCACGTGGCACCCAACTGCATGTCTCGCTTTCCTTAAAATACGGGTCAAAGAAGGTTGAACGACATTTCCCAGAAAAACATAGAATCTGGAAAACCCTCTCCAAGTGGCGACCCTACTTGGCTCATCCGCGGAAGGCAGCTTCCTGCCCGGCTACTCCGCCGATCCAAAGCCCTCGCCAAGAGACGACCGAGTAGTTTCCTGCTTAGATCATCTGCTGAAGGCAGCTTCCTGCCCGGCCACTCCGCTAATCCAAAGCTCTCGCCAAGGGGAGGCCGAGCAGTTTCCTGCTCGGCTCATCCGCTGAAGGCAGCTTCCTGCCCGGCCACTCCGTGGATCTAAAGCCTTCGCCTAGAGGCGACCGAATAGTTTCCTGCTCAGCTCATCCGGTGAAGGTAGCTTCCTGCCCGGCCACTCCACGGATCCAAATCCCTCGCCAAGGGGCGGCCGAGTAGTTTCCTGCTCGGCTCATCCGCTGAAGGCAGCTTCCTGCCTGGCCACTCCGCGGATCCTAAGCCCTCATCTAGAGGCGACCGAGCAGCTTCCTGCCTAGCTCTTTCAAGGTCTAATTCAGACGCGGCGCACGGTCAACCATCACCTCGACTCCAATGTGAGGGGTATGCCGACCTGCTTATACTTGGCGTTCGTCCGATTTATACGCGGCGCACGATCTATCATCACCTTGACTCCGGGGTGAGTGGGACGCCGACCTACCTATATTTGGCGTCCGCCCGATTTATATACGTGGCGCACGATCGTCACCTCGACTACAGGTGATGGCATACGCCGGTCTACCTATGCTTGGCATTCACTAGCTCATACGTCGCGCTCGCCCAACACTCGACACTCAACTTTGCATGTGCTGGACGTCTGCTGGACACTAACCTATTTGCATTTGCGAAAAAAGAAGCACTCCGAAGGCGAGATAAAATTACTTACGAGATAAAATACTTGCGAGATAACAAGTACTTGCGAGATAAAATACTTGCGAGCTAAAAATACTTGCGATATGAAAATACTGGCGAGCTAAAGATATTTATAAGCTGAAAGTATTTTATTTATATCCAAAAATTGTATACAAGATACTATAGGCTCCTCAGCCTTACAAAATGCCCGGAGGCTTACAAAATTTGTTGACCAAGGAAGGGGTAGCTCAAACTGCCATCTTGACCGCCACTTCCCCTTGATCGACGCCTCCGTCTGGGGATACGATCGCAACGTCAGGCTCGATGCTTCCACCTACCGCCTCGCCTTCCCCGGCCGGCTCGACATCACCCCCTATGGTGCTTCTCGGCCAGGGGATACCTAGCATGAAGCTCCTGATCATTAAACCCGGGCATGGCTTCCTTAACGACATCGAGGGCATTGTGCCACCCGACGGCCGCGGAGTTGGCGAGATCGAGGTAGAACTGATCAGAAGTCATATACTCCTCCATGACCCTTTCAGCTCTCCCCTCTGCGAGCTTCGCTGCCTCGTAAGATGCCTAAGCATCCCGTTTAACGAGTCCCTCTGCCTCTTCATGGCAACCGTTGATCTCCCCTATCTGGGCCTGGATAGCCCAGTTAGATTTGGTCAGGAGCCGATGGGACTCCTTCAATTTGGCGACCATCAGGCCCTCCATGACTAGCCTCGAATCGAGGAGGGCCGCCTTCTCTTCCGCCTGTTGCAGCTGGGCGAGAAGCTCTTCTTCCTGCGAGGAAGATTCACCCGCCTTCTTCATTGCTGGGGCTACCTCCTCGGACTCCATTGCAGCAAGGAGGGCTCAATGCTGGAGGACCTGGGAAAACAGGAGCCGTGTTAGAAGCAATTTTTTTTTATTCGGAGAAATTTTTGGAAAATTACCGACCTGAACAGCCTCCTTAGCTATCGCCGCCACTTGAGACTTCATGGTACCTCGGGGGATCTTGTTCCCTGCTGCTTTCTCCATGTCCTCCAGTAAACTGTCGGCCACAGAGAGCCCCGAGGGCACCTCGATGCAGAAGTCACCCTCCTGCACCTGAATCCTGGCCTGAGGGGCCGAGAAACCACCCTCTTCTGCCTCTTGAGTGGGAATTTGGCAAGAGGCGGCGCTTTCGTCCTAGCCCGAGGGGATGGATCTCGCGTGTGCTTCTGCCTTCCCCTGCGGCGTTTTTCTGGAATAAGGGGAGGGGGGCGCTGTGGAAACCTGGGTTGAAGGTGCTTGCCTATAAGCAGCGCCTAGAGCAGGCCGAGACGAGCTTGCGCCATCGCCCTTTCTCCTCTGGGCCTTGTCAGCCATAGCATCCATAATCTTCGAGCGATCCATCGACCCTGCAAGATACCATAAGGAAAAGGTCAGCGACCAAAAGCAACAACTAAATTTAGATAAGTCTAAATAGATCGACACAAGCCCTAACTTACCTACAAAATGCACGGGACTGAGTCTCGCCTAACTCAAAGCCTGCTCGGAATGCTGGACATCGACCCGCTGGATCGGTTCCCATTGAGACACTACTCTTTTTGTTAGTGAGATATGCCCTAGAGGCCATTATTGTATCATACTGGACTGTATATTATATATTGGAAGCTTGAGATATTCACAGTTATGATAACAGTCTTGCTCAAAATGGTAGTATGCTATTTGGTTTGATTCTACCTCAATATGTGCATATGTTTCTTTTAGCATATCGCTTATACATATTGGTAGAGCCCTTAGGATCTTTGCTTAACTACCGGCGTTGTGATGGCAGTCATACTAGTGGGGTTTGGGTAGTCTATAAGCACATCCTTATACAGGTCCCTAGTTATAGGATTATCGAGATGGGGCATCGATAATCCCGAGTAGACTAGTGTATACGCTTCTCATCCCAGCAGGGGAGATGGTCTGTCCCATAGCCATTAGTATGTCGTACTGGAGATAGTATACAAGTGCTCATTAGGTTATGAGTTACACTGGACATGACTCGTTGGGAACTGCTGGTTGGTATTATACCTATCGTTAGGTAGCAGTTCCGTATGGCATGAGTACAGGTTAGTTCGTATACTTGACATCGCACTTCACCTCGAGTGTGTTCCCACTGCACTTAGATTACTACCCTACCATGGCTCAAAGGAGTCATGCAAACAGGTAGTAATTGGGTGCAGTCCTGAAGCACTTGGAGGCAGTAGCGGTTAGATAGGATTCATCTCTCCCGGTATTGGGGGTTGATATCACGCCGTGGTCGGAAAGCCATTATACAAAGTCCCTGTCCAGGGCAAGCAAAATTTACTGATAGGCATTCCAGTAGTTTCTCAGGATGTTTTGGGCTCTACTCCGGCACGACTTATTTCACTATTAGGGGTTTGACGTTTACCATCACCTAGACCATATATGCGAGTATCATAGACGAACAGACCAGACTGTACAGAGATTGTCACAGACAGGCTCAGTAGTAGTTCGGATGAGTTTGCTTATCGGCCTTCTTATCGACAGATACCCGGGTAGCCGTTACGTGCAGCTAGTACCGCTGACGTGCTTGTGGTTAAATCCACTGCCTGCGTATTTTCGAGTCTTTAGAGTCCAACACAGAGGGTTTCCCTGCTTCGGGCGAAACGATATAGAGGCCGTATGGTTTTACGGCAGGGTTTGGATCATATATATGTACTTGTGCACGTATGTTATTCGGGCGGATAATTATAGTGGGCTTTGGTTTAAGCCGGATCCTAGTATTATATTATTGGATTATTTTTGTCTCTTATGTATTTGTATTTTTCGGAATACGGATACGGGTATATATATACGGTGATGGGTATTCTTGTAATTTACTCAAGAGTGCTTCTAGAAGAAGATACCTCATTTGCTGTATTAACCATTTTTTTAAATGGTTAATGAGGTGGAGGATGAGGTCTAGATTTACATTTAATGAAGCATGGCTACTTGGTGACTCACATGGTGACTCGTATGGTGATTCATGGGGTGACTAATGAAGCATGCTTGATTCATTTATGGGTGAATTATTGTATGCTTCATGATTCACAACACTTATCCATTCTCACTTTAATGCTTATCACTACACTCTTATCTCCTCAAGCTTTCTTCTTCTTCCTCAACCCTAAAAGTCTCATGTGTTGAGAAATCTAGGGTATTTTGAGACAAACTAATCTATCATCACTCTTTACATCCTCCAGGCTATCTAGTTTAACGAACTAGGTACTGTAGTTACCTCGGTTTAGAGGTTGGAGGTTTTACTATATACTCTCAGGTGGATCGTTTTTGACTTGAGGAGACCGACCTTGCAAGCTCGATCCGATCTTCGAGAAGCCAAGGAAACGAGGACAAGAAGACCCGAAGGACTTGTACACAGAGGTATAATACTTCTACATAGTAGTTAAACCTCCTAGTTGTTAGCTAGTTAAGGTTCAAGTTAAGATCATGGAGTTTAGTCGGTGTTGCGAAGCATAGAAAAATAGTTTTTTGCACATTCCGCCTCCCTGCAGACCCGCAAGGTGCGCGACATCGACTTACACTTGCCTCGGGGGCATTCGACTGCCTAACTCTAGGACGGTCGGTCCTATACCACTTGATGGGCACCGGCCAATCCACACCCTCCGGTGGCCCGATGAAGACAAACTTCTTTTTCCATTCATGGATGGAAGAATGGATGACCACTACCCCCTGTTCACCGCCGAAAACAGAGACGAAAAGGGACGGGTCTCCTTGCCTGAGTTTAGGGGCAGATGCTATTTGGATTTATCTGTCCACTTTTCCGAAGATACCAAGTTGATTTATGACACAATATATCGAAGATTTGGATGGATGCGGCCGTTGTAGCATATTTTATCATATCCCCCCTCGTTTTTATGAGAGTTTTTTTTATTATGGGGACGCTCTTCCCTGTAGGCGTAAGCCCCTACAGTTAATTACGTTACCGCATTGCGATAACCTCTTTCTCCTTCTCCGGAAGTTCACTTCGTGTCGTGTGTGTTTTTGTTTGTTTTGGTTGCCCGTAAATTGTATACGGAGACTAGTGTAATAACCCCAAACTTTCTGTACAACTTTCTGTACATTTTTTTTTCAAAATACAGAAAGGGGTATTTTTGCCTGAGCACAAGTATAAGTTGTTTTTGCTTTTTAATAGCAAGCAAGAGCTTGTATCTCATTGGTAAGACCTTGCACTGCTGAACCAAGCCACCAGAGTTCAAATCCCATACCCCACATTATTTTTAATATTGTTTATTTTGAATTTTTAGAATACCAAGGGTTTACACGTGCATAACTCACAAAAGCCCCACTACTCATGGAAAACTAACTGTACCAGGGGACTAATGAAACAACATGGAGGATTCGTCCGCCTAACTCGGCCGAATCGGCCGGCGGATCGGCCGGACCGCCGAGTCATCAACATCAAAGTGGTGTCGTTTCACATCCTCTGTACACCTGCATACTTTATTTCTTCAGACCAGTAGCAGAGACACTTTAAAACACCAATTACTCCATTTTATTACATTTTAATACATTTTATCACAATTTTTCATTTCAACCTTTCACCTACTCCAACACTAGCCTTACCCTATAAATACAACCCCTAAACACACCCACTCACTCCAAAATTCTGATCAAAACTCTCAAGAAAATTCCTAGAAGCTTAGTGTACTTTTGGAGTAGCGAAGGGCGAAAGCTTCGGCAATTTTCCGACGACAACCCTAGGAGTTCCCGGCGATGAAACGACGCACCGGCGCCTCCTCCCGTCTCCTCTTCCTCATCCCTAACTTCTAAACCCGTAAGTCCCCCTCCCTATTCTCTAATCTTGTTCTAAAAAATACGAAATTTCAAAACCCGACGGAATCAAAGTTAACCGATTTCCAATTCGGTTCTTTCTAAAAATCCAACATTTTCTTAAATACATTCATACAAAACTCTTACATGTTGAATATTAAACATTAATAAACATGTTGATCAAGTTTCACGACAATCTAATTTATTTTGTAACTTTTACCGTACTTTTTCACTAAAATACCATATAGTTTCATTTTGACATTTAAACGTCACAAACTTGCTATACCTTTAAGTAGATCACGAGGTAATGACCTACCTCCACACAACACTCATATGCAACATAACATGTTACCTTTCGGGAACATAGAATACAGGAAAACGAAACATTTCAAATAAATACCATGAATTAATAAAATCGTTTTCTAAAGGATTAATTATTTTTTTTATAAATCTTTGCAAAGTGCCGCTACAACCCATTTTGGGGAACCCGACTGGGATGGTATAGATTATCGCACATCCCTGGGCTTAGTAGTGCGGGATGCAGACCTCCGCAAGGAGCATTCGGTCTCGAGAGATTTAAAATACGAAAATCTTAAGAAAATAAGATTTCTAGAAATATAATATATATTTAATATATATATATATATATATATATATATATATATATATATGTATGTATGTATGTATCATTAAAATATCTATTTTGTGATAATATAAATATTCTAACTTTTTTTCTTCTAAAAATCACAAGAATCACTTTACATTAAAATACCATGAATTCCGTACAAGTTCAATGTTACAATTAAATACCATGTATTATGAAAAATATGTTATTTTCACTAGAAATATCACAAATATAAAATCTACATCTATGGAAACTCTAAAGACGATAAATAAACACTTGGGGGTGTATTTTAAATATTATACAAAGTATTTTTACATAAAAACCCCTCAAGTTCTATAAATTACCCTAAAAACCCTAGTAAATATAGGTTTAAGCGGGACTAATCTCTTAAGCCTCATAGAGCCGGAGAAGTGGGTGCTTACCTATTTAAGGTAGACAACTTAACAACGGTGTTATCAACACGGTAATCGTCTTTGAAAAAGACACAAATCCTGCCGCCCATGTGCAGCAGTTACCGATAACATCAAAACAATCAGGACTTCAATTTCTTTTCTAATTGTTCTGACTTAGACTCAATCTCATTATAATAATTTGACTTGAATATAATTCAAGTACAATCTACAATCTAACATGAATCCATGAATACGTATATTCAATCAATTCAATCTGTATTGACCGAACCGAACCATGGATATACTTCCGTTTACATGATTCTCCAGTTACATCAATGATTATCCAGTACATTCATTTTACTGATATCATGGTTTCGGCAAGTCATCCAAATATACAATCCATATTACAATTCAATTACAAGTTGAAATACAATACAAACAATACAATCAAGATATCGCGGGGTTTAAGGGGTAGATTGGTACGGAATGTGTTAAAAGTGGCACGAGACTGCAAGATTAAGACACCTAACCTGAATCCAATTGCCGTTGTTCCGGGTTGTATAACGGAGCCTTGTACTTCCGTTTGCTCTAGTCTCTGGCATATAGAGACTTCTCTCATATACACTGGTATCTTTCTGTACCAAACTACAAACAACATCGTTAACCGTATATTACAACTTTAAAAGCTACCTTCTCTTTCTGTCTATTCTATTTCTCCCTTATCTTTGGGACTTACCGAGCGATTGTTCACTGAAGACATTCCTTCTCTTTCTGATGACATTTCTTCTCGATCTCCTGAGTGTCCAGATCACCTGACAACATTCCAAAGAAGAAAGAGAAGGAATGTCGTCAGCGAACAATCGCTCGGTAAGTCCCAAAGATAAGGAAGAGATAGAAGGCGCCGAAGTATCTAAGACCTGGTACGTTGATCGAATCTTAGATAGAAAGAGAAGGTACCTTTTAAAGTTGTAATATATGGTTAACGCTGTTGTTTGTAGTTTGGTACAGAAGGATGCCAGTGTATACGAGAGGAGTCTCTATATGCCAGAGACTAGAGCAATCGGAAGTACAAGGCTCCGTTATACAACCCGGAACAACGACAATTGGATTCAGGTTAGGTGTCTTAATCTTGCAGTCTCGTGCCACTTTTAACACCTTCCGTACCAATCTACCCCTTAAAACCCGCGATGTCTTGATTGTATTGTTTGTATTGTATTTCAACTTGTAATTGAATTGTAATATAGATTGTATATTTGGATGACTTTCCGAAACCATGATATCAGTAAAATGGATGTACTGGAGAATCATGGATGTAACTGGAGAATCATGTAAATGGAAGTATATCCATGGTTCGGTTCAGTCAATACAGATTGAATAGATTGAATAGACGTATTCATGGATTCATATTAGATTGTAGATTGTACTTGAATTATATTCAAGTCAGATTATTATAAATAGTGAAGACTTGGACCAGCTTTCGTACGACCCAGAGCTCTAGCTTCATTGTACACATTTTTATTTCAGTACTTTTTTTTTGTTATGCCACTGTTTAGGCATTGCTTCCATCAGATGTATTTACTTTCCATGCATTGTACAAAAGAATGTGAATAAATAAAGTTGCTGTTTTATTATACCTTTTGTCTCTTGTGCATTTATATTTATATTACTTAGATACGCTTAGCGTATTTACTTCAGAGTAAATACGTAGCGGCCTCGTCGCGTCCTCTGCCCGTATACTGGGAAGCGGGGCGTGACAACTAGTTTATATCGTTGCCCGTAGGGCGCGGATCAGTCCAAATCTGTATACTTTAGATTTGGGTTTGGTTTATTTAAGGACCGTTAATCTGGTTTGAGATTAAGATCGACTTAAACATATTAGCATTTGGAGATCAGTTATTTTAGTTTAAGGACATCGCGGTCTATTACCACCGTGTTTGGGACAGGTATTACTTTAAGGACATTTTGGTCCAACATTCCCGTTTTGGGGACGAATATTAGTTTAGGGACATCTCGGTCCATTATCGCCGTTTTTGAGGCAACTGCTAGTTTAGGAACATTTCGGTCCTTTATCCATCTCACGTGCACGTGTATTTATTACGTGACGAAGTGAACAATGGTGATATGGAATGTGCCCAATTTGGGGCACGATCCGATTTGAGGCCTGCACGTCAATTTGAAAGTGCAAAAATGTAAAAGAAGTTGTTGGTCGTCGGGACCCGCTACCTCTTTGAAGACGTTGAGGAATTACAACGACATATATCAGAGATGTGAAGAGATGCAACCTTAAACCAAATCTTTAAGGGAAAAAAGGGTGATGGTCCTAAGAATCGTTAGTCGTATTTGAGGCTAAGATTATCTTAGGAGATGTGGGATGGATATCGTTTTGGATATCATGAATGACAGATCTTTAGTCATGTATGAGACTAAAATCAGTTTAGGAGATCATGAGTAATATGGGCTTGGTTGATTTTATAATCAAAGAGGTTTAACCTCAGAAAATTTAGCCAATTTTGAGCTCAGATTGAGTTTCCATAATTACCCAAAAGTGCTAAGCATTGGGACATACAACGCTCACGTGTGAAACACGTGGGCACTGGATTAGTGCTAAGCACTAGAGTCCCGTGGCGCTCACGTGTGAAATACGTGAGGCGCTCAGATATGGGCGTTGCCCCAATCAGTGCGAAGCATTTTAGTCATTTTGACTAATTATAAAGTGCTCAACACTTTACATGGTACTCACATGGAAAGCACGTGAGTGCTGAGCATTGGGTTTCATTTGTTCACTTCCCCTCTTTTTACAGAAGTGCTAACTACTTGGGTTTCCAAGAATGTCTCACGTGTATTTCACGCGACTGATTTCTTTTGGGGTTTTATTTGGTGGCTGCTTAATTGACAAAGGAGTTTTTCTTTGCTCTTTAGGCGCCCACATGGGAACACGTGGAGTAGTTTTAGTTTTTCTTTTGCTTGTTTTCATTATTCACGTGGGAAACACGTGAGGCAGTTTTAGCTTTGCTTTTGCTTATTTTAAGCACTCACATAGGAAACATGTGAGGTTCCATAACAGTGCTAAGCACTAAGGAGATGCCAAGTTATTCTTGTTGTTTTAGAGATATTGATCTCTGTTAATGACATTTTTTAGTCATTGATGATCATCAAGATTTTGAATTTGAAGATCTTGGATCATCATCATTGTTTTTATTGAAGAACTAAGTTCTTTTATACTTTTATAAGAACCAAGTTCTTTATGTAGGGTTAAACCCTAATTTTTGGAGGAATTAAATTCCCATGTGTTTCTGTTCTTTCTTCTAGTTTTTTCCCCTTAGTTTTGAATCTGCAGAACAAAATCTCCTCGAAGAGAATTAAATTCTCAACTTGTGGGGAGATTTGCTTCTGCAAATCTTAACCAGAGGAAGAACTAAGTTCTTATGTGAAGGGTTAAACCCTTAGATAGGTAAAGGAGAGATGATATGATCTCTGTGTTTTCTTTACCTAGGGTTTCAACGAGAAAAGTCTCCTTATTTGAAAATTAAATTCTCTCTTCTCTCAAGAGCTCACTGTATTCTTTTTTTTGCAGAAGCTTGTGGGAAGTTCTCTCCTTTGTGGGTGTTTTTTTAATCTCCTTGCTCCTATTTATAGGAGAAGAGAAAATATTGACTTGTTAAGAAAATCTCTGATTAAGAGATCATGATTGATTTCATAATCAATCCAAAATGATCTTTTTAGATCAATTGGTGAATTTTATTCACCGTTTGATTTTTAATCTAAAGGCTATCTATTTAACAGAGAAGTTTTCTTGTTTGTTTAACAAGATTAGGAAATATATTTCCTAAGATAGAATTTTTATTCTATCAGATGATCGGTGGGTGATTTTATAATCACCGTTGGATTTTTGATCCAAGGGTCCTCTATTTAACAGAGAAAATCTTTCTAGTTTGAGAAAGATCAAGGAGATATTTCCCACATAAAATTTAATTTTATCTTATCACAATTGGATTTTAAATCCAAGATTCTCTGTTACAGAAAAATCTTTCCATATTAGAAAGATCAGGGAAAATATTTCCCAAATAGAATTTAATTCTATCACACAGAATCACATATGAATATTTTAAGATTGGGGCACTCACATGCTTTGCATGTGAGCGCTGCCAAAGAATGTGGCAGGAGAATTCACGTGTTTAACACGTGACCCTTAGCGTGGGTTTTGGCCTGTTTATCTTCAACGCTCATATGCTTTGCATATGAGCGCTCACGTGTTTAACACGTGAGGTATGTTTGGCCTATCAATTGTTTGATTACAACGCCTATATGCTTTGCATATAGGCGCTCACGTGTTTAACACGTGAGGCTCATTAGCCTATCAGTTCGTTTGATTACAACGCCTATATGTTTTGCATATAGGCGCTCACATGTTCAATACATGAGGCTTATTAGCCTATCAGTTTGTTTGATTACAACATCTATATATTTTGCATATAGGCGCTCACGTGTTTAACACGTGAGCTTTGAGTTGTAGGGAATTTTCTCCCTTTTTCTCACTTTTTTTTTATGAGGGAACAAATGCCCCCACAGCGTTGTTCTCACGTGGCTTGCACGTGAGTGCGACGCTGTCCATCTTTATCATCTTTGGATTGCCTAGGGGAATGAAAAGCTGAACCGCTTCCTATCACGTCTTATAAATGGGGTCTTTGGCTCTTGAAATGACCACTGTTTCTTCAGCTTCTTAACTTTTCCTTAAGAATTTAATTCTCCTTTCAGAGCTTAGTTCTATGTCCCTAAAGAATTAAACTCTGCAAACACTTCTTTCGGGTAAGGATTATGAACGACATTCACCTCTTAGAAAACCCTTTTCGTTCTTGCCTTGGATTTTAAATCCATCAATAGAGTTTTGGTCTTTTCTTGAATTGATCTCTTAGAGATCTACAAATATTTTCTTTTAAATAGACTCTGGGGTCCCAAATCAATGAGGATTGTTAGTTCTCCTCTTAGGGTTTTACCCTATCACTGATCTTTGAGGATCCTTGGAATTTAATTCCATTTTCTTTGTTTCCCCACCATGGGGGTTTCTGGGGTTTAATCCCGTTATTAATGGAATTTAATTCCATCTTATAGAGCTTGGCTCTGAGAAATCCATAGACTTTTGGGAATTTTATTCCCCTTCTGTTCCCGAGCATTTTTCTTTTTAGGGTTTTAATACGCTTTTCACAGATTCTAATCTGTTGTGCATTTTAACAAAACTCGCTTTTCGAGAATGTTAAGAGTTTTTTCTCCACTGCTTATTTAATGAGAATCCTTATGGATTCTCACAATGATTATCTTGCCTCATCATTAGTGAGCCGCCATTTTGATTTTGTGGGGCCCACTGGCTTTATAGTTAGTGGTTCCATGAAACAAACTCACGCTTTTCATTAATGGGTTTTCATCTTTTTTTTTCTTTAGGTACAATGGCCTCACTTCCTTACTTCCCTTACACATGCTCAGAGGTCGCTTTCCCGCAGTCGCTATCAGACGAGGAAATTATAGCAATGATTAGGGAACATGATAAGGACAATAAGAGCCTTCTCCTATGGGAAGTTTGGTACGGTCATATTATCAGGGGCCGCCGTAGTTTTACGTGCGAAGTACCAGCAGAACCCATCTGCTCAATGTCATTGACGGAGCGTCCGCGTACTGCTTATGCGGTGGAAGCGGCTAATTGGACTCCTACAGGCCAGTTTAATCCGTCAATGACCGGGATACCCAACCAGCCCATGATGGCTATTGATATTTTGGGACGCCGAATATGTCAGGATGAAGCTCGACACTGGGGGTAGGTCTATAAGGTAGGTGTTGCCCCGCGCCATCTAGTAGGTTACCTTTCTTGGGCTCGGTATATTCTCTCCTTCCAACGCTCACGGTTGCAGAAAGTTGGGTTGTATCAAGCGGTGTACGCGTCACTGTTCTACTATCATGCTCCCCACGTCTAGTGGGTCAAGGCTTTTTTGAACTAGTGGAATCTTCCAACGAACGCGTTTTTGCTAAGGGACCGCGAAGTCTCTATCTCGTTGAAGGAGTTCCGAGAAATTTCAGGGCTGCCGATTATGGGAAAGCGTTACTGTCACGACCCAAATGTGGCACGTGACCGGCACTTAAATCATGTGACATCTAAAGGTGTCGACGCGGTCCAAGTAAGCCAAAACCCGGAATCTAAACCCTTTTATTTTTTAAACCATTGGAGGTGAAGTTTTAAATAATCATCAGATGGAATCATTTTAAATATAACCATTTAATTTTAACTAAGTATGATTAAAGAGCATCTATGACATTTTGAAATTTGACAGCACCTCCTTTGTAAATTTTGCATAAAACCCGATGCAACCACAACAATAAAATAGCATCCCAACGGGAGCTAGCTTCCATGCCCAAACGGCGGAGCAACCAAGCAAACGATATAAAAAAATCAACTCTAATGAGTGCGACATCACAACACACAAATTCTAAGTCTCGCTTCTAATTCCACCATATACCATTTCTAAGTTGATGGAGTTTTACTAGATACAAAAAGATAAGAATATACAAATGTGAGTACGATATAATAGTAACCCACTTACGAAGCAATTACCGAAAGGAGTGTGTGCCCAAGCCGCTGATAATCCAAACGGTAAAACCTGCAAGAAACTGTGGCGCAACGGGGCTGAGTTACCAACTCAGTAAATAAAAGTACATCACAAGGTAGAAATTGAATGCACAACGATACCTAGGTCATAAGTATAGTACTATCATATCCTATACTAATATAATATATTATATGCATATGTTTCGTAAATGCAACACTATCTATCATGCGATCCTCAAAGTAGAACATATCATATAAATGACCTGTATCTTGGTAAAAGCCCAAAAGTAGCCGAAAAAATATATGTGAAACCTCTTCTTTAAAATAGCCGCGGAATATATATAAGCTGACGTGATAGTATGAAATATAATAGGTATCTTATTTAAGATATACGTCCTGCTGTTTTAATGAATAGTGTTAAGAAGTTTACAATTTAAAAGATTTCAATGTCATACCGGACATGTCAAAATAATGAGACTATAGCTCGAATTGAATTCCTTTTTAATGTATGCAATTACCAGTAAAGAGATATGAAGGTACTGTCCCCCGGATCAGTCCTGGTCGGCTACAATAACTATAATATAACTGGGTACCTCATGATAGCAACATATCAATGTATATGGATGTCCAGCATCAACACCCAAAATCAGATATCCCTCGTGTTCATCACCGACACGCAAATCCTCAAATCTCTCGTGTCCATCACCGCCATGCAAATGCAGATACCGTCGACACCATCTCAACAGATGATCACCACCCGATATCCCTGGCCCCGGTCGGTATCCCCTGAATATCCGCCGTGCCCAATCGAACCCCGGTTAGTATCCCCTGGATATCTGCCGTGCTCATCTCTATCTCCGGTATCGAGTATCCTCGCTAGGCTCCCCGCCTCTAATGCGTCTATCCTCCTCAGTCTCGACCGGGTCCACCATGTATCCGACTGTATAGCTCCCCCACTTAGTCTGGATAAGTAGCAATTCCGAAACCGTATATCTCCCCCACTCGGTTCGGGATAAAACAATCAGAAAATATCAAGCTCATGGTGGACGTCAACTCATCATATCCAGAAATATCGAGTACAGAATAAGAATACTTGCATAGATCATTCTGATGATATATTATATAAATACATATATAACAGTGTCCTATACCACTGGTATATATCATCAAAAGTAAAACATCCTGAAAACTCATAAGAAATCAACTATGAATACCCATGGTACTGGTATTCGCAATGCTTAACAGATTATAAGGTAAAGTACATAGATAAGTCATACCAGCAAATAAACGTATCAATTCTACTATGTCATGGCAATACAAATGATGTGTAGTGTAACATACGCGTCTGTGCTGGTGCAACATGGTAATCATTAGTATTTGTGCGGGTGTTCTATAAGTGTATAAAGCCTACTCATATCGACATCTACATACGCATCACGTAGTATAGCAATCTTACAGTGACATGGCAATACCAATGAGGTGTAGTATAACATATGCGTGTGTGCTCGTGCAACATAATACTCATTGGTAGTTGTGCAGTGTTCTATCAGAGTGTTCGTATTACTAAAATGTATAACATCGATAAATATAACACGAACATGTAAAGTAATCTAAGCATATCTATTAAATGTAATTACTTGTTATGAGCTATACCATTATCTTTGGAAATGAAACGAAACATTGGTTTTGAAATAAGGAAGCTTCCTTAGGTTAAAAACGGATATTCGTTTTGGGAATTGGCATCGCATCCTTGGCCTTTATCATTAAAAAGGGAAACGAATCGTTAGTTTTTAAAAGAGTATAGCTCACTCAAGTATTACGTTCTAAAACGAAATAAAGTGTGACTCTACGAGTCTAAAGTAAACTTGGCCGTTATTCGGCATACTAAACTAGTCATCACAAGTACGGTACGATTCCTCGTACGAAACCCACATTAGCTCAAATATAGTATGACCCCTCATACGACTATACCAACCCATGAATAACACTATATGCACATGGAAAACTTACTAGGTGCAATATCATTCTAATAACATAAACTCAATTAAACACAAAAGAACTAACTATATATCACGGTATCATATATATAAGGTTGCGGGGGTGCTATACGCCATTCACCCGACTTCCCCCGTAGATATAAATCTACTCACCAACGGGTCGAATTTGTCGAAATCCAAAATGCTATGTTCGCCAACTCCGTCTCGAAAACCTTCGCGATCGTACCTATAATCATAGTTATGAAATATCGGCGTAAATATCATATCCAAATCAAAACAACGAGCTAAGCATCCATAGGTTAGAACCTACAGCCTACTTAATCCAAAACGACAAAATACCCCTGTTGTTAATGTACAAACGTTAACGGTTCAGTTGCAGTACAAAAATACGAAAACCCGTATCGGAATATCGGAAACTTAAATAACAACCAAACTAAACATTTCCAGATTTCTCTGTATGCATACTGGAACAAATCAAATAATACTATAGATCATAAATTACCCAAACAAGGCCAAAGAAGAAAAACCAACACCAAAAACCCAAGGGGGCCCGGCGACATCGGAATATTGTGGGTTCTCGCCGGCCAAAACAGGGAGATGGGGTCTTGGGCTTTGAGTAAGGTCTCCTAGTGGTCTTATGATACTTATGATATTGCTATTTTTTTCTGGTGATTATGCCTAATTGTTCCAGATTCAATATCAGTATGCTAAATATCATAAATATCCTAGTTATGATACTGTACATACTAAACATACTACGTGCGTGTTCGCCGCTGAATACAGAGATGGAACCGCGTAGGTCGTCTTGCCTGAATTTGGGGGCAGATGCTATTTGGTTTTATCCGTCCACCTCTCCGAAGATGCCAAGTTGATTTATGGCACCATGTATCGAAGATTTAGACGGATGCGGCCGATGTAGCAGACTTCGTCAGATTCTCCCTCATTATGAGGGGTCTTTGATTGTGGGGGCGCTCTTCCCTGCAGACGCAAGCCCCTGCAGTTAATTACCCTACCGCATCGCGGTAACCATTTTCTCCTTCTCCAGATGGTCACTTCGTGTCGTGTATGTTTGTTTTATTTTTGGTTGTCCTTGGATTGTATACGAAGACTAATTTATGTTGTTGCCCGTAGGACGTGGATTAGTCCAAATCCTTATTTTCTTAGATTTGATTTTGGGTTGGGTTTAAGGATCGTTAATCTCATTTGAGACTAAGATCAACTTAAACGTTTGTTAAGGATACGTTAGTCTAATTTTAGACTAGGATCTACTTAACAGGATCATTTAGATCCAACAAAAGAGCATTTGGACTCTATTGTTTTAGTTTAGGACATTGCGGTCCATTGGGTTTAAGGACATCATAGTCCGTGATAGTTTAAAGACGTCATAGTCTGTAAAGTTTAAAGACATCATAGTCTATGAGTTTAAGGACCTCACAGTCCATAAAGTTTAAGGACATCATAGTCCATGAGTTTAAGGACCCACAGTCCGTAAAGTTTAAGGACATCATAATCCAGTTTAAAAACGTTATAGTCTGTGTGGTTTTGGTTCAACCGTTTGGGGATGCACCAAAAGTTATTGGTTATTGGGACCCTCCATCTTTCTGAAGACATTGAGGAATTACAAAGACATATATCAGAGGTATGAAGAGATGTACACTTGAACCATTGTTGGTTGGGAGATCTGTAGTCAAATTTGAGACTAAGATCGGTTAAAAAGATTTATGAGCATATGGGCTCAATTAATCTATATTAGGGATCTGTGTCCAACTTGGGCTCGGCCCACTCAGTTAAAATGTTGAACATTTGTTTGGGCTCAACCCTTTTTATTTAACAATGCTGAGCATTGGTTTGGGTTCTGACAATCTTTTTTTTGTCTTTTATTGAGTGTTGAGCACTCATTATGGTTCTGGGGCTTTATTTAAAGAACAATTTATGTTCCCTCAGCGTACACATGAGGAGCACGTGGCGCGCTTGGCGCTGAGCGCCAGGCTTAGAACGTTAAAGCGCTTCCTGTGAGATAGCGCACACGTGAGGAGCACGTGGTACGCTTGGCGCTGAGCGCCAGTTAATGAGTACAGAGCACTCCCTTTGAAATAACGCACACGTGAGGAGCACGTGGTGCGCTTGGCGCTGAGCGCCAGCCTTGAAGCGCTAGGGCGCTTCTTTAAGATAGCGTTTGGAGCGTTGGGCGCTGAGCGCCAGACTTGGAGCGCTAAGGCGCTTTTTTCAATTGGAGCGTTAGGAGCGCTGCGGCGCTGTGCACCAGTCTTGGAGCGCTAAGGCGCTTCTTTTTAATTGGAGCGCTGTGGCGCTGTACGCCAGTCTTGGAGCGCTAAGGCGCTTCTTTTTAATTGGAGCGCTAAGGCTCTTTTTAGGCAGTTTTAATCAGTTCTGCGCTCTGAAAATTAAATTCTCGTTTATAAGAGACCTTGTCTCATGGCTTTAAGAACAAGGTTCTTATTTTTTATAGGAGATGTTACAATCTCTTTTTTTTGTGAAAGACTTTGTCTTTATGGATCTGTGATCTGAAGAGAATTGAATTCTTCTCCCCCCTTTTTATGATGAGATGCTATGATCACTTTTTGTGAAAGATCTCTGTCTTATAGATCTATGATCTAGAAAAAGAACTAAGTTCTTATTCTTTTGATGAGATGCTTCGATCTCTCTGTTTTATTTACCTTGAAGAAATTCTTCTTCCGAGAGCTTGCTTTTCTCTTTGAAATTTCTCAAAGTTTGTGTGTATGTGTGTGTGTAAGGGGGTTCCTCTATGCAAGACTTGAAGTCTTCGGTCATTTATATAGGGGAGGCTGATTTGCTGAATCAGTTAAGGAAATCTTTCCTCTGATTGATTTGGGAATGTTTCCCACCGTTGGATCTTTGATGCAAGGGATTCTATTTTACAGAAGGCAATCTTCTTGTTTTTAACAAGATTGGGAAAATATATCCCCCATACAGAACTTATTCTGTATCTTGGTGATTTTTAATCATCATTGGATCTTTGATCCAACAGTGCTCTAATTTTCAGAGGTAATTTGATGCCTTTTAGTCATCTTTGTTGGATCTTTGATCAAAGGGTGGGGAACATTTAGTTCCAGCGCTAGCGCTCTCGTGCTTTGCACGTGAGCGCTGCATCAGAGTCTTTAACTCTTGGTGCTAGCACGCTTAGCGCTAATGCTCTCATGCTTTGCACGTGAGCGCTGCATCAGAGTCTTTGACTCATAGCGCTGGCGCTGCTAGCACTAGCGCTCTCGTGCTTTGCACGTGAGCGCTGCATCAGAGTATTTGACTCTTAGCGCTGGCGCATTAGCGCGAGCGCTTTTATGAAGCGCTGCTTCATTTCAAATTTCAAAATTTGAACAGAGCTTTGCTCTGATTGGGGGAACAAATGCCCCCTACCGTTGCGCTCACGTGGCTTACACGTGAGTGCAGCGATGGCAGCATCTCCGCCATTGGATCAACTTAGAAGTTGAAACGGCTCTCAGTGCCTATAAATAGGGCCTTTGGCCCTTGAGATGACCTATATTCATCTTCTTGTTTTCTCTTGAGAATTAATTCTTTTTCAGAGCATAGCTCTTTGTCTTAAGAACTCTCTTAGAGACAAAACCCTGTCGAAAATTTTAGGTAAAGATTAAATCTTTGAAGGGATTACTTCATAATTTAGGGTTTCACCCATTAACAGAGCCTTGCTCTTTTCAGATTATAGATCTAAAGAAATTTTTAAGGTTTTCTTAACAGAGCTTTGCTCTCTTGAAATCATAGATCTAAAGAGATCTTTCTTAGGGTTTCTTAACCCATTAAGGAAGAACTCTTAGAGTTCATCTTGCAGATCTTAAAGATCTCAGAGTTTTTAACTCAGTAAAGTTTTGCTTTTAGGATTTTTGATGGATTATTCCATCTTCTTCGCAGAGCATTGCTCTTTAGAATTTTTTGGGGGGGGGGGGAATTTTATTCCCTTCATCATTAATTATGACAGATGTCATATCTGTTGTAGAGCGATGCTCTCAAGGGAGATTTACTCCTTGGCCCGAGGGGCCTCTCATTAAATGAGAATCCTTTTAGGATTTCCTCATTTAATGACTCTCTCATCAAATGATGAGACTGTTTTATTAATGATGAACCATCATCTAGATTGTGTGGGTCCCCCTTGGTCCCTTTCCACTGCATTGCAGTGTGGTACGAATTTAAAGTACCAAGTGCCAGAACTTAAACTGTAGCATTGACGGCTAATCTTTGTTCTTTTTCGCGCAGGTACTATGTCTTTCGACATTTCTTTCCCATTCGTCCGTTCGGAAAGCGGATTCCCTGAAGCGCCTGTGGACAGGGAAGTCTTCGCGTTGATCAAAGATCACAACCCAGAGCAAAAGAATCTTCATTTATGGGGAACATGGTACAATCAGACCATCAGGGGTCGGCGGAGCTTTTCTTGTGCGGCACCCTCGGAGCCTATTTCGGCGATCCATTATGCTGACGCACCTCCGGTGAACTATGCCGTGGAGGAGGTCAACTGGACCTCAGAGGGTTGCTTTCAACCCTCTATGGCCGCGATACCCGTACAGCCGCCGACGGCTTTAGATACTCCGGGGCGGAGTATATGTCAGGGCGAGTCACGCCTTTGGGGACAGCCGTACGTGATAGGCCTAACTCCTCGCCATCCAGCTGGGTATTTGCAGTGGGCCCGCTAGATTTTGTTGGCCAAGAAGTCGCAGCTGCTGAAGCTCGGGTTGTATCCCGCGATTTATGCTTCCCTCTTCCAATATTCCACACCCCCTGCATGGTGGGTCAAGGCTTTTCTAGAGCAATGGAATATTCCGACCCACACCTTCCTTCTGTCGGATCGAGAAGTCTCAGTATCTTTAGAGGAGTTTGCAGAGATCTCTGGCTTACCCATTAAGGGAAAACACTAGATGAGCTTCTTCCTCCGGATGAGTACATCTATGCCACCAAATCAGTGGTTATGGGTCTTACCCTGGAGAACGCCATTCAACACCAATTCCCGAGCTTGATCAAGGTGTTGAATATCTACGAAAGTCTATTTCTGGAGTCCGGAGGGCATGGAGTCAGCTACGTAGACTTCATCGCTCGCTTTCTTTGTCCGGAAGCCTTATCGAAGCAAGTCGCGCCGTTCGCCAAGCTTGACGATCCGTTTGGTTTTGGTTTGGATAACCAACCGACGATCGAGGCGAATTTAAAAAGTTTCTTTATTCCGGCTGCTCCTGTCATTCCTTTCATGGAGCTTGCTGCTCCGGACGTCGATGAAGAGACGTTCATGCTGGGGTTCATTGGCTTATGGCTAAATTGGTTCGTGCTTCCAATGCACCCTCGTTATATGAGGCCATCAGTTTTTTACCCAGCCTATCGTATGATTGCGGGAATGCAAGTGGCTATCGGGGTTGCTGGGTTGGCACACTTGTACCATGGTCTCAGCTTAGAGGCGGATACCACTTAGCCAGGGGTACATCTTGTCACTTTCTCGCTGCATTATTTTACGTCATGGATCGAGTGGCACGTACTTGGCGCTTTTGGTGCCTATAAACGACTGTAGGGTTCCTAGGCACACTAATGAAGTCTTACAAGGCATCAACTATGCCAATTTCAAATTTTATGAGTGCCGAGAAACTCTAATACGGATCGTTAACTAGAATTTTAGGCGAAACAATAAACTAGTTAACGACTTAACTAAAAGTGAGAAGCTACAACTTTTGTAGATCCGGTTCTCCACTTCCTTAGCTCCACGTAGACGTCCTCTCGCTGTCCGTCTCGAATCTCGGACTCAAGCATCGGCTTCATCGGAGAAATGGGCGGGCAAGGTCGTCGGCTTCGTGCCGAAGATGATCTACGTCGAGGCTTCACAAGATCAAGCTCCGACTTCACCAAGTTGTGAAACTTGTGAAGAAAACACCCTATACTACTTGGCAAGAGGTAGAGGGTGAAGAAATAGGAGGTTGGTTCACTTTAGAATTGGATTTCTCACTTGTTTACTCAAGATGCCATTAATGGTGGCAAGCTTTTTCTTGAACTCAAGAAGAAGAAGAAGATGAAGATGATTATGATAAGTTATTAAAATGAAAAAGAAAATGAATACTTATCATAATGTAGACCATGGTTAGGTGTAGAGAATTGACTAAGGTTAGATGAATGGTTAGGGTTAAGCATGAAGACAAAATGGTCACTTTGGTCAAAGCTTCATGAAGCTTCAACAAGCTTCAAGAAAGAAAGCAACCATTTTGTTTTCTTTTGCAATTTCTCTTTAATCCAAACTTAAAAAGATAAATTAATGAATAAATAAAAACCCTAACCATTTACTTAACCAAGGTTTAATTCTTTACACTTAACCAAATGAGCAAGTATCATCAAACATGATACAAACATGTGCACAAAAGTATATCACATATACAACTTGCACATCAAGTGAGAAAATCCATTTAAAGTGAACCAATACTAGTTAATGCAAAGTAATATATCAAATATATAATTATACATTAAATCATTAAATCAACACTTGATTCAATGATCCGGTCATATCGCATATAACCGACTAGTATCCTATGTATCGGCTTATCGAATCAATCCTTGATTCGATATCTATGTTATATCGCATATAACCAATCGATACATTCATCACGAGAATGGAATACGGTATCACATACACGCATTATTCTCGGTCCTGCACATATCTCATATGCGCTCCTATTTCGTTTCGCTTGAGCCAGGAAACCTCTGTGTAGGACTCTAAAGACTCGTCAATACGCCGGTAGCAGATGATGATCATATCAAGCACCCACAAGCCGCAAGCGGTCTGCTAAACGTAACGTCCATCCGGGTATTGAGCGATCAGAAGATCGACGAGCTTGCCCGCTCACACTCCTGTGAATCCAACCAGTAACACTTACCGTACAGTCTGGTCTGTTCGTCTGATATGTCGCATATCAAGTCTAGGGGTGGTAAACGTCAGACCCCAGTAACCGATAAGTCGTGCCGATATGAGTCTCATAACGGGTCGAGAAACTACTGGTAACACTTACCAGCAGATCTCTGATCAGCCCTGGCCAGGGACTTCCCTGTTACGGCCAATCGAGCACTGCGCAACATCAACCCCCAATACCGTGAGAGACGAAACCCCTCCTATCGCTCATTGCCTCCATGTGACTCGGGACTGTACCCAAAGACCACCGTTTTGCACGCCCTCATGGACGTGGTAAGGTGGAGATCAAAGCACAGTGGGAATCACACAAGACTCTATGACGATCTCGGGTCTGCAGACTAACCTGCACAAGTGTCACCTGAGAACTGCCATCTGACGTAAGGTATAATACCATCTGGGAGTTCTTGGCGAGTCCGTCCAGTGTACCCAGTCTCCACTGAGCACCCGTATACCATCTCTGATGTCAAACACCAATGGATATGGGATCATCGATCGCCCATCTCATGGGTCGAGAAGCGTATACGCTAGTCTACACTGGTATATCGATGCCCCGTCTCGATACACCCACGACTAGGGACCTTAAAGGATGTACCTATGGACTACCATGTCCCCACTAGTATGATCTGCATCATAGTCCAGGTAGTCAAGTACACATCCTAAGGGTTTTACCAACATGTAACCATAAGACAGTTTAAAGAGACAAGTGTACATGTTAAGATAAAGAGCAACCGATAGCATACTATCATATCGAGCAAGAAAGTCATCTCTATATATGTCCAAGCATCCAATATAATATACATCATCTGTACAATACTGGCCTCTAGGGCATACATACAACTAACAACGACCTCGTTTCTACGACAGTTACAACTTCCCTCGGATTATGCGGCTAGTTGACGCGTCCATTTTGAATCCGTCACAGCGGAAGGCTAGGGGTTTGCTCCTTCGTCCGCGTACGGCTGGAGATGGTATGAACTCGGCAAAGAATCAGCAAAAACGGTGCAGCCACTGCGGGACACTTTTAAAGATGCGGCCTCTACCTTGAAAGCTCGGGATATTCTTCATCTATATTCAATAAGGTCGGGCTTTCTCGTGTTTAGGCAGAATGATTCGGCATTGTTCATGAGATACAACCAGCACCGTTTCTCCCAGAAATCAAGCTATAATCAGGGCATCCCGCTCGAGGCCTTCCTAGCTGAGTCAGTTGCAACAGAAGAAGGTATTCGTAACGCATTACACCATTTTATGCGTTTGAACACTGGCTCCAATTTCTTTATCAGTGAGCCGAGTTGCATTCCGCGAATCTTGAACGCATATGTGGCGTGGTATCAACATTCAATGGGCGCCGTTATTAGGGAAGAAAAGCGATTATTGCTTGATCGCAAGGGCACCTCCCCTGCTGGTAATCCAGTCATTCCTTTGAAGCAACGGACCATCATCCGTCCTCCCTTTAGAGAAGCTGCTGCGGCTGTGGTACCACGTGTTATGCCTGAGCTGCCCCTACCCCGTGCTCTTGTAGAAGCGGTAGCTGTGGCGTCTCCCGAGTCTGGCATGGGTACTGAGATTGGGACTCGCCGCCCGAAGTTGCCCGCCAAGTGCAAGCTCTTGTTGCCGGCTGCCGGCGGCCGCTCACAGAAGAAGAAGTTGATGTTTTCTGCGAACATTGCATTCGGTTAGGATCCTCATGCTCCTTACAGCGAAGGTTTATCTGAGTACGGGACCAATGAGGGTCTATTTATGGCACCGGATGATACCGATCTGGGGGCTGCTATTGCGGTTTCAGAGCAACTAGCTCGTGATAAAGCTACACTAATCACCATCTCACAATCAGGTATCCTTCGGTTATATCTTTCCGCGGCTATTTTAATTATTATGCTTTAACTGACGCTTTCTTCTTCAACAGGTATCTCCGCCGAAGAGGCACTCGTGGCTTCCCTCAAGACTTTTGAAGAGGAATAGAGACTTCCATTTCCTTGGGCCTCGGTATATTTCGGTTCATTGTGCCTTCGTTCCCTTTTTCTTCATGGGTAGTCTGACCCTTCTTTTTCATCTTATTGTAGGGACTACCTCGACTCAGGTTATCCCGAGTGCAGTGCCGACCACGCAGGGTGGCGCGGCGACGCTTCCAGGGCCGGCCGTTGAAGTCCCAGCTCTTCCAATATTGCCGAAAGAGGCTTCGCTTAAGCAGCCGATGATGGACGCCGTAATGGCTCCAGAGGCAGCTCCTGGCTCGGACGATGACGTCACTTTGACGGAGGTCTTGAGGAGGTCTTTTCTCACTGCCAAGGCTGACAAGAAGCACAGAAAGCGTGCGGCGAGGGAATGTGATGTCAGCTTGGCTGTCGGTGCAGGTTCAAGCGCTATTCCATCCGTCGCTATTTCTTCCGAAGATGCTCCAGCTGCCCTGTCTACCGTCCATAGACAGGTTGTGCGCGTGGCTCGGGAGGCAATTGAAAAGCCGCCCTAAGGTAATGTAATACCGGGTCTTTTTATTAGAATTTGATCTTCAAATTCTCATATATCATATCCTGCAGGGCCAAGTCCTGGCAATGAGGCGGTAGGTGAGATGACAACCACTGAGCCTGAAGCGGCTACTCTCTCTCGGGAGTCCGGTACTGTCCAAACCGCCGCTCTTTCCTTCTGCGGTTCCCCGCCATCGCCTGGTATTGCGAATGTCACGACGGCTCTTGTAGAATCAGGGGATGAAGCCAATGGCGCTGAAACCATTCCACTGAAGAAGAGCGAAGAAACCGCAACGCCGAGTGATGCTCCCGTTGCAATTTTGGCTGATGACCCATCAGGTGGGTTTCGGGTCGCTGTTTATTTTCTATTTCGCAATCTTTTTCAGCTTTTTCTGACGGTATTTTATTTGTAGGGGTAGCGAATATTGAGATTATGTTATCTGAAACACTTGCGGGTACTGCCATGACGGTTGCTCTCTCGCCTTCTCCTATGTCCTCCAAGATGCTGGAAGGTATAGATTTGCGATCCATATAATTGAACTAAGACTGCCGTCTTACTTGTACTGACCATGTATCATCGCAACCTTGCAGGAGTTCTCTTTGATCATTTGTATCAAGTGCTGAACCCGCATTTCTCCTTCCAGTCGGAAGTCACTTTGCCTGCTGGTGCCGGTGAGTATAGTTTTTAACCGACGTCCTTTCCTTTCTTTGACGGGCGACGCTGCCCTTATTAATTTTAAATTGATTGCAGCACTAAAAATTGAAGGAGGGGACGAGGGAATTGTCGTGCCACCAGTACTCCCAACCTACCCCCTGTCGCAGCCGGTATAGTAGACTCCATTGTTCGTGCATTTTCTTTATCTCCAGAGCTGACGTCTGACTATGATTTGTTTTGCAGCAATCGCCTGAGTCCAGCTCCCTTCGAGTCTCGCGTCTTAATGCCAGCAGGGCCCTTTTCCAGACGTCCATCTTCCAAGGGCGCTGTGACCAGCCTACGCATGTTGAGTGAATCCATCGAGGAGCTTGATGCGGAGGCCCCTGCACTCGCTGCTGATTTTGCTGCTGAGGTTAATCCGATGTTGGCAACGCTTGTGCACTTCCATAGAGAAGGCGTCATCGAGTCTTGGGTTAACTACTGCAGGAAGATCGAGGCCTGTCTGCATAAGATTGAGCTTAGGCTTCCCGCTCCGGAAACGTTGGCTTTGAACTCCCAACGGGCTGCATAGGTTGAGAAGAGCGTTCCGTTCCTCCGCTTTTTTGAACAAGAAGCGACCTTAAGGCGGAAGGAACGAGAGGAGGCTTCAGGTGAATCCGCCCGGCTGCGCGCCCAGGTTGAAGCAAACACTGCGCAACTGAGAGCCGTCTTCGACAATTTGCAACGATGCATTTCGGACGGGCTAGCGTTAAGGCAGAAGCTCGACTTCCTAGAGCGGGTTACGCAGAATCATGAAGTTGCTCAACGGGAGATCGATGAGAAACTTTCGTCTTGCTTGCAGCAACGGGCTCGAGTCGAAGCGGAGTTGGCCGCAGCGGCCGACCATGAAAAAGAGTTGAGAGGAGTGCGCGAACAACTGGCTGATTTATTGAAAACGCCTCCTTCTCAGTAGCTGCCATTGTATCGATTGTACATTTGTAACTTATGAATAACAAGTATTCATTTCATTTTTTTTATTCCATTCATTTTCATATGATGTAACTTGTATCCAATTGAATTTTTGAATAAAGGACACATTTCTTTTCTATCTTGTGTTATCGCCTTCTTTTCTTTGCTTTGTTGTCATGTGAGTTTAGCAAATTTGGCATGTAGATAGTAGATAACAGTCCATCTTAGCCTCTTTGTAGGGTAGCGATGGCTTGGGAAGTAGGTTCGGGTTTGCTGCCTAAGACATTTCAACTTTATGAACCATGAGGGTCTCATAAAGACTTTTCTCCCTACGAGTCGAGAGGATCTCGTAGGTGTATTTTCTCCTTAGGAATCGTGAGGATTCCTAAGTGTGCTTTCTCCTGAGAGTCGTAAGGATCTTGCAAGAGAATTTTCTCCCTTACAAGTCGAGAGGACTCGTAAGTGGTTGATGAGTTGACTTGTTCTCGAGTCGAAGCGTTGCCTCTACGGGGAGGTTGAGAGTTGATTTTCTCCGTTTTCTACGGTGTCGGGATCGACATTCTCCATTTTCTATGGTGTCGGGGATCGACTTTCTCCGTTTTCTACGGTGTCGGGGATCGACTTTCTCCGTTTTCTATGGTGTCGGGGATCGACTTTTCTCCATTTTCTACGGTGTCGGGGCACGACTTTCTCCGTTTTCTACGGTGTCGGGGCACGACTTTCTCCATTTTCTACGGTGTTGGGGATCGACTTTCTCCATTTTCTACGGTGTCGGGGATCGACTTTCTCCGTTTTCTACGGTTTCGGGGATCGACTTTCTCCGTTTTCTACGGGATCGACTTTCTCCGTTTTCTACGGTGTCGGGATCGTCTTTTTCCGTTTTCTACGATGTCGGGGATGACTTTCTCCGTTTTCTACAGTGTCGGGGATCGACTTTCTCCATTTTCTACGGTGTCGGGGGTTGACTTTCGGTTGTCTGTGAACCGCAGAGTCTTAGAACTAGGGACTTTGCCGTGGCTCCGATTGGTGGTATCGCGTCCGTATCCTGCTGGAATGAGGGGGAACGCCGTTGATGATCTCTAGGCTGTAGATGCCGTCGTCGAGATTTGACTCTCTGTTTAAAAGAGCTTGGTGGGGAAATGTTGTTTCCTTTTTGTTTATGCCCATGGATTGTATACATGGGTCGGTATGGACTCGCATGTAGGGCAATATTAGGGTGTATGACGGCTTAAGAACAGGTTCAGATACCTGTAGCTTAAGGGTTTTGAATCCTATGAGCCGTGAGGGTCTCATTGGGGAATTCTCCTTACGAGTCGTGAGGATCTCATAAGTGTAACTTCTCCTTAGGAATCGTAGGGATCCCTAAGTGTGTTGCACTCTTGTGAGTTGTAAGGATCTCACGTAGGTAGTTTTCTCCTTACAAGGTCGAGAGGACCTTGCAAGTGTCTTTTAACGAGATTGCGCCCTTTCGGGTTTTCACAAACTCGCCGGTAGCCCTGCCGTTTTTACTCACGGAGCCCCTTCAGGTTTTCATCCATGCCTATTTCGCTTATGTACGTACCGTTTTTTTGTTTTATTTTATTTATTTTATTATTTTTTGCGTCAGCCCTAGGATACTGCGGGTTGTAGTAGTTTACAGACATTTCGGTCAGGTATAGTATTTTTTTAAGAACCGACCATTTATTGGCCTGAAGGGTCTTTTGCCATGCATATTCATGAGCAAGTAAGCCCCACCTTGGTAGACCTTGTCTATGATATACGGGCCCTCATAGTTTGGCTCGAATTTCCTCTGTTTGGCACGATTAGGGATCATAGGTCTTTTTACGACTAGCACGAGTTCGCCTTGGCGGAATGTTCTTGGCCTAGTCAATCTTTCGTACGAGCGTGTCATCCTTGCTTTGTAAGCATCCAGGTTTTGCTGCGCCATGAGCCGGGTTTCATCAAGGGCGTCGAGCTCCTCCAGCCGAAGATGAGCATTCTCTTCATCTGTTAGCTCGTAATGAACCGCCACTCATAGAGAGGGTAGCTCTATCTCCAAGGGGAGTACCGCTTCTGCGCCGAATACCAATGCATACGGCGTTGTATTTGCGGCCGTTTTGAACGTAGTTCGATACGCCCAGAGAGCTTCATGTAATCTCTCATGCCAGTCCTTTTTGTTTTTGGACACTGTCTTCTTTATGATCTTCATCAAGGTCTTGTTGAAAGCCTCAGCCAGACCGTTAGCCCAGGGATTATAAACCGAAGAGTATCTCCAGTCTATGTTATGCTATTGTGCGAAGCGGCTGATTTTGTGACTTCTGTAGGCCGACCCGTTATCGGAGATAATCCGTCGTGGAGTGCCGAACCGATAGATGACGTGTGTCTTGAAGAAATGGAGAATATTCTCCCTCTTCACTTCTCTTAGCGGTATGGCTTCTTCCCACTTAGAGAAGTAATCGGTTGTCTCCAATATGAACCGATGTCCTCTGGACGATACTAGTTCGATGGGCCCGATTATGTCAGTTCCCCACATTTCGAACGGCCAGCTAGCCACCGTTGGGTGTAGCGGATTCGGATGCTGGTGGATGAAGTCCCCGTGAATTTGGCACGAGTGGCACTGCTTCTCGTATTCGAGACAATCTTGGATCATCGTGGGCCAATAGTAACCCATCCTTTTGATCTTCAGCTTCATCTTTGGTCCGACTTGATGAGAATCGCAGAGTCCGTCGTGAGTTTCTTGGACGACTCTCTTTGCTTCTTCTGGCCCTAGGCATCTTAGCCATAGAGAGTCGAACGATCTCTTGTATAGAGTATCATTGACGAAGGTGAAAGACAGATCTCGTTTCATGAGCTGATGTCTTGAGGATGCATCTTTAGGTGTTCGACGAGATTTGAAGTAGTCTATAAAGACTTCCCTCCAATCCTTAGCCTTTCCCTGATCTTATATTTGTAAGGCCGTTTGCTTGGTCGCTTCCTTTTCTTCGGATGACTCCAGAGATATTTCTACTGGCGAAAGAACCCGACGGCTTTGCACAATGATCCTCACGTCGTCGAGGTTTTCATCAGCCAGTTCTTTAGCAAGTTTGGCTAACTCATCCGCTTTGCTATTTTCCGCACGCGGTATGCTTTCCAAGGTGTAGGCAGGGATTTGAGTCAGCAATTGTTGTACTCTCTCGCCATACTTCACCAACTTTGGTTTGCACGTTTGATAGTTGCCGTTTACTTGGCTAACGACCAGCTGGGAGTCTCTGTATATGAGGAGGTTTTCGATCCCCATGTCGACAGCGATCTCAAGACCTGTTATCAAATCTTCATATTCGGCTTCATTGTTCATCCTCCTCTCTATTAAGGAAAAGGCAAAGCGCATTATCCCTCCTTGTGGAGTCACGAAGATGAGGCCTACCCCAGATTTGATTATGGAGGAGCTGTGCTTTCGCTTCTTTATGGAAGATGCCCCATCGAAGTAGAGTTCCCATCGGGTGTCATTCTCTCTTCTCCTCCCGTCGATCGTGTCAAACGCATGCTCGTCTGGCGGTTCGCGATTTAGGGGTGAATCGGCAGATATCGGGTGCTCAACGGGGAAGTCAGCAATGGCCTGGCCTTTCACTGCCTTGAGGGGATGATAAGTTATCGAGAACTTCATCAAGAGGAGGGCCTATTTAGTGAGCCGTCCTGTTAGTATGTCTCTTGACATCAAATACTTGAGAGGATCCACTTTTGATATGAGATGGACCTCATGCGCCAAAGTATAGTGTCTGAGCTTTGTTATCGCGAAGATTAACGCCGGTCAGTGTTTTTCAATGGGGGAGTAGTTATTTTCTGCCCCTAGGAGAACTCGGCTCAAATAGTAGAGGGCTCTCTCCTTCCCTTGGTCGTTCTCCTGTGCCCATAGCGTGCCTAAGGAACCTTCAAAGGCTGTTGTGTACAGGATGAAAGGCTTTCCCTTGACCGGAGCGGTCAGTACTGGCGGATTCTGCAGGTATTGCTCGATTTCGTCGAGTGCACTCTGGCATTTACGATCCCAGACGAACGGGTTCCCCTTCTTCATTAAGTGACTGTAGGGGAGGCATTTGCCGGAGAGATTATCTATGAACCGCCGGATATATGCGAGCTTTCCTTGGAGGGACCGCAGTTGCTTGAGAGTTCTTGGCGGAGGCATTTCCATAATTGCCTTGATCTTTGACGGGTCTATTTTGATACCCCGATGTCGTACGATGAATCCTAGGAATTTGCCGGAGGAAACACCGAATGCGCATTTGAGAGGGTTCATCTTCAGATTGTATTTCCGAAGACGTTGGAATAATATCTTCAGATGCTCCCAATGCTCCTCGTGCGATTTGCTTTTTACCACGAGGATGTCAATATAGCACTCGACGATTTCGTGTATGAGGTTATCGAAAATCTTCGTCATGGCCCTCTGATAGGTGGCGCCAGCGTTCTTCAAACCGAAAGGCATCACTTTGTAGCAGAATATACCCAGCGGGGTCCGGAAAGCGGTATGCTTCTGGTCTTCGGGATGCATCTTTATTTGATTGTACCCTAATGATCTGTCCATGAAGGAGAAGACTTCGTGAGTAGATGTGTTGTCTATCATCAGCTCGGTAACCGGTACGGGAAAATCATCCTTCGGGCAAGCTTTGTTGAGATCCCGAAAGTCCATGCATATGTGCACCGTACCATTTTTCTTCATCACTGGGACGATGTTGGCGATCCAGTCAGGGTACTGAACCTCTTGGATGAAGCCAAAGTCGATTAGCTTCTTGACCTCGGCGTTGATGCTCATTTCAAGTTCGAGCCGCATTCTTCTTAGCGCTTGTTTGATTGGCTTGACGTCCGGAGATATCGCCAATTTATGCACCACTATTTCTGGATCTAGCCCAGGCATCTCGGAATAGTTCCACGCGAAGCAGTCTTTATATTGCATGAGCACGTCTTTTAGCGTAGTTACCTATTCTTTAGATAGCAGCTTGCTAACGAACGTTGGCCGCGGGTTGTTTGCCGTCCCCAAGTCGATTTTCCTTAGGTTTTCCGCAGTAGTATGTATTTCGTCTTCCAACTCCTTTGGCGCCGGTGGAAATTCTGAGATCAATTCCTCTTCATCCTCGATTTCGAAGCACCAGGATAGGTCATCCATATTCTCGCGCTCTCCTTCTTCCGACATCTTTATCATGTGACAGGTGCAAGATCGCTTCCAAGACCGATGTTGATCCGGTTCTACTCTCACTGTATACGTGGCTTTCGGTACATGCTTCTATGGTGGGGTTACCCTCCAACTGCTGGATAGAGCGAACCTGCCTTGTTGATATTGGTCTTCTACCCAGTTTTTGAATGTGAAGCAATCTTCGAGAGGATGTCCTATCACTCGGTGATAGGTGGAATAATCCGGGTGAGAGACCCCGTCTGCTTGTTCGGGGTGTTTGGACTCCGGGAGCGTAATCATTTGATGTTTTGTGACAAGATCAAATATCTTCCTTGTCTTGTCTTGGGGAAAAGAATATACTCGACCCATCTTCTTTATAAGAGACGAATCCCGGCTGCTCAATTCTCGATCGCGTGGCTTCTTGGACCCGCTTTGCCGCTGTCGAACATTTTTTCCGTTCTTTAGTTTGTTTTTACCTCTGCGTCGGGTCTTCTGTATGACGGGCTGGCGACGAAGGGCATCGTCATTCTCCATAGCCTGCTGAAAGAGGCGTTGCGTCATGGCTTTCTCGTAAATGGCCATTTCACGGTTGTGGTTATCCCGGACCTTTTGACCCGTCTCCCTTATTAGCCTGTCCATCTGTTCTTCAAATAACGAACTTATCATTTTTACGGGGGATCTCGTTTTGGTTCAACTGTAGTGTCTTCTAACAGAGCATCCCCTTCTTCATCGAAGTCATGTATAACGTAGCAGCCATAGAATCGTTCCCGTTTCTTGGATTGAACATATCCAAGCCCGATCGTTTCCATTCTCCCGTTGGGCAATTTTCGCTGAGTTTCAGGGACGTTCCAGATCCTGTTGTAGAACTGAGCTTGTCAAGCAGTCTGTTTGAAGGGTATGCCTTGGCGCCTCAACAGCCTTTTTAATCCTTCCGTGTAGTATCTGGAAAGACGGATGGGCTGGAGCCTGTCAAGTCCAGAATCGAAACCATGCCAGATTTCTTTCTCCACTTTGGTTTCCGTGGATCGATAAAAGAGAATCGCTTTTTCATCTTTTCGCCTGGGAGGAACATAGAGCGTCTGCAGTTCTTGCACACTATAGGTATCAAGTGCGGCGAACTCTTTGTAGTGCTGTCGCAGAACCATAGCGATTTGCAAACTCCGTTCGTCGCCTGGCACGGCTTGTATGGATGGTCGAACAGAAAATACTGCATTGACCTCATCTTCAGAGTCGCTGCCGAAGATCGACATAGGGGTAGACGGTTCGGACTTATTGTATTAGAGCGGCCCCGAATAGACTATTTCTTCTTCCTCCTCGGTATCACTCCCGAAAACTGGAATAGTGGTGATAGCTTTTTCCTTGTCCTCCGGTTTATGGCATCTTTCCGTGTCTTCAAAGTCTGGTAAGAAGTACTTTGCATCTTCATACTTTCGGACTTCATTCACGGAGAATGGGTTCAGCTCGAGACCATCCTTGAAATACTTCATACACTGATGTTGTGTAGAAGGGATGATGTTGTACTCGTGTAACCAAGGCCTGCCGAGAAAAGCGTTGTAGCAAGTCTTGGCATCAATGATGTGAAAATTGATGTCAGTGACGAGCAGCCCAAAGCGTAACGTCAGTATCACAGACCCGAGCGTCCGTGATGACTAGGAGTCAAACCCGGAGATGGTGATTTTATCCCGAGCGAGGTGCTCAACACTCATGCAAATCTCCTTCAACACTCTTACATTGAGAAGGTTGACGGAGGACCCATTGTCGACCAGGATTTTGCCAATCTTGATATCAAGACGGTATCCGGTGACATACAGTGGATGGTTATGCGTGCACGCCCTGAGGAGGAGGTCTTCATCGCCGAATGTGACGTCAGCAGTGTGCACTTCTTCCAGCTCGTCCTTCATCTTTTCTTCGGCAAGGAAAGCTTGAAACTGTTCGGGCTCTTGTACATAAACAACCAAATTGTACTACCATTGCATCCAGGCTATCCCCCACGACCAATCCGCAACATCACAGCACAACACAGAACATCAACGTGAATGTCACGTTCGCAAATCCGTCTAAAAGGGCTATAGCAGTTAGACAGGATTTACCGATCAAATGACATTCACGGTCGCAGATATAATGTAAATACTGTGAACTAACATGTTTAAAATTTTCGATCGACTAAATTTCCCGAAGTGGGCCCCAAGCACTACTGTAGCACTCAAAGAAAATCTGGGCCCAAAAAGAATATTCCAAAAACCCCATTTCCCTGTTAGAGAGCCACTGTACAAATTTGGTCCAATGAAGAGCTAGAACGGCGGCGGAACCGTGGCCAAAATGGGGTTTAGGCCGCGGTTCCGCGGCGTTCCTAAGGAATCAGTCCACCAAATTTCTGCAGTGCCCCTACAAAACCCTGCCTGATTTTCTGCAGTACACCAAATAAATTTTTGACCATAGAAAATTTTTGACAGAAACTGTAATTTGAAATCGTGGTTTTTAGAAAATTTGTTCGATCAAACTTGTAAACACGTTAGAGCAAGCTAGACTAGGTTAATGGCGTGGCTCTGATACCAGTGTAAGTGCACGGCGGCGCCCCGGCCGTCAATCCGACGCCGGAATGCGGAAACGAGACTTTTCTAAAAACTAGAAACCGGCACCACCGCACACTAAAATCCCGGATTGGGCCATTAACCTAATCCTTGCAACTAGAAGATGGGTAGAAAGCTATACCGAGCGATCCGTGTTCTTCGGCCTTCAGCCTCCACTCCGATCTCCTCGCGGAATCTCCGGTCTTCACCTCCTCGTCGGAACGGGCACCACATCGCCGGGTTCTTTTACGGTCTCCCACCTCTGGACCGAGGCAACTCGGGCACTAAGTTGGCGAGTTGACGTGTCCAAGAAATGCTGTAGGCTATTGTAGAGAGGTTTGTCTCATGGGGTTGTGAAATTGCCATGGTGATGGAGGAATGAAGAATGGAAATGAGATTAGGATTTTTGGTGCAAGCTAAAATGATATGAGATGAACATTTTTGCCAACCACTACAAAAATGAACTCTATCCCTCACACAAAAGTGGCCGGCCCTCTAGCAAGAATGAGGAGGGATAAATGTATCAAAGGGAGGTGAGCACAAGATGGTGGAATGGGTGAGCATAAGCCAAATCAAGCCTCACATCAATTTCAAATACAAATCCAATCTCATTAATGCAAAACAAGTGATGCAAAAAGAATCTCATGACGCTATATCTATCATAATCCCTCATTTACAAATAACACCTCCACAAAAGATAATTTGCACACTTGCAAATAATCCCCTCCATCGGAAAAATCCGGCCATGAAGGAACAAAGAAAAACTGGCCGGAACGGAATGCAAACTGGCAACTTCAGAAAACTGATCCCGTAATAAATAACAGGAAAACCCCGCGACTGTATATACATACCCGCATTTGTATTCCCACTGAATACAAATGCAATGAGATAAAATCTACACTGTACAATACTAGGATCCGGCTTAAACCAAAGCCCGCTAGTATTATCCGTCCGATCATGATCCGTGCAATACCGCACGGATAAGATCGAACCCTGCCATATCTCCATACGGCCTCTACAGCGTTTCGCCCGAAACTTGAGAAACTGGTCTGTGGGGGACTCTAAAGACTCATCAATACTTTGGTTGTGGATTTAACCACTAGCACGTCAGAGGTATTAGCCTATACGTAACGGGCTACCAGGTATTGACCAAAAGGGACGTCGATGAGCGAACTCATCCTGACACCCTACTGAGCCTGTCAGTGACAATATCCGTACAGTCCGGTCCGTTCGTCTATGAGCATCACATGGCGGGCCTAGGGGGTTGGTAAAAGTCAGACCCCCAAAAGCGGTACAAGTCGTGTAGGAGTGTAGCCCATAACATCCTGAGATATTACTGGAATACCTACCAGTAAATCTTCTGCCTTGGCCAAGGACTTCGTGTAATGGCTCTCCTAGACACAGCGCGACCTCACCCCCAATACCGGGAGAGACGAACCCCTGCAGATCCGCTCACTGCCTCCATGTGGCTCGGGACTATACCCAACTAAAACCTGTTTGCACAACTCCTTTGAGCGTGGTAGGGTAGTAATCAAAGTACAGTGGGAACTCACGCGAGACAAATGACGATCTCACGTCGATGAACTAACCTGTACACATGTCACCAGGGAACTGCTATCTGACGTCAGGTATAAGACCAACTAGCATGTTCCCGGTGAGTCCTGTCCGGTGTACTCATAACCCAATGAGCACCTGTATACATCTTAGGTGAACCAACTGACACCAGTGGCTTGTGAGACCGGCCACCGCCTCTCGTCGGGGTCTCGACTGTATACACTAGTCTACAATGGAGTATCGATGCCCTGTCTCGAAACTCCCACGACTAGGGACCTTTTAAGGATGTGCTTATTGACCCTAGCTCCCATGTATATGATCGCCCTCATACCGTTGGCAGTCAAGCAAGAATCCTAGGGGCTCTATCAACGTGCAATAGTGACCTGTAAGGTCACCTAAAGCAGTACACGATGATAAAGATAAACCAGATAGCATACTATAATCTTGAGTAAGACCGTCCTACCGGTATAGGTCCTCCCTCAATCATTGCAATCACGTGCCTGTGATCCAATAATTGACTCTGAGGGCACTATCTCCAACAATCTCCCATTTGCACTCAAGGCTAATTATTGCGATGTCGTATACTCACAGCCCGTGTGATACCGAACATCCAACTCTTCTACTAGTCAGTCTCACAAAGCTCGTTTGCGAAACTATTGCGTTCGAGAAATAGCCTCAGTGAGTGGATCCGCTGTGATGTTTCTTTCTATGTCTCTCTTTTTCTCAAGTTCGCGGAGAAACCCATCTCCCGAAATGAGCAATACCTGTCTTAGAATATGTTTGGATGTCTGATGGGACCTAGTTCATAAATGAACTCCAAATCCAAACTTCTTAGACTGTATCGTCAACTGAACTTAATTAGTATCCTGCGCCATGCCTCCCTCAGTATCTGCCTGGACCACCTGTCCAAAATACTGCCCCTCGTCAGAGGGAAAACTATAACTCTGATAGCCACTGTCATCCAGGTCACCTTGGAAGCCTGGAATGATAACTGTCTCCCAAAGGAGGCTGTCGTTATCATATCCCTAGAACATCCACTTATGTTCTAAAACTGCTTCTGAATGTTTCTCCACGATTGGAACAATATCAACTTATTGCATCTACTGTAAAAACAACATCTGGTGTGGTACTTGACATCTCATGATTGACTCAATTGCCTAAGCAAGTGATCTGCCAATCATGCACTTCCCTCTCCACTTTAGTCTGTAAAACTCCTTTAGAGAGGGTGACTCCATCACCTGCAGGTACACTACCATGCCAGGAGTCGTCCATTCTAAAAGACCTTTAGAATGCTGTCTAAGTACCTAGATTGGGAAACCATCCAAATCTAGATCTATAGATCTAGTAACCAGAATGTCTTGATATTATATCCAAGTCCCATGTAGAGAAACCACTGTGTGACAACCAAAGTATAACCGATCGTAGTATAGGAATATCACTTCCTACTCTGTGTATGTCATCCAAATAGCAGGACATCACACCCTACTACCTTCTTAACAGATCCATCCTCTATTCTGATGAAGTCAAACCTATGACTGTCACATCAGAAATAGATGATCTATCTCCGCTATATTTGCTTTAGTCTATAAATAGACATAAGCGACTTGTCCACCAATGCTTCCGCTGCTCCCACTGACTACGACAACCCTCTGGCAGAGTCATATACACGTGCACTTCTAAAGGTAGTCTAGAACGACGCTATACTCATCCTCCTGCCGGGTCTCGCAGCCTGGAACAACAGCAATGGCAAGTCAGGGTAAACAAGAACCTCCCTGTCACCGTCCTTGAGGCCACCAGAGTACCTCTCGGGTGCCTGAGGTTACCCACCATATCTGCGGGGTGGCTAATGGAATGTCAAACCAGATTGAATCTTGAGGTTCTTATCAAATTTTCAGTAATCGTTTGCGGTTCTGGAATCACTTCCAGTTCTACCATACTCCTACTACTGTTTTCTGAAAAAATCCATTTTACTTAAAACTGTGGCGAGTCTAGAACAATATCACTATTGATCTTCCAGATGGTAGAAAATCAACCCTCGTCATAGCCCGGGTCAACCCACAAACAGCCATTACAGAAACGTGCCTTGAGTTATCCAGAGTCTGATTTTAAGCATAAGCCGGACAACTCCCCGTACCTTAACATCGTTAAGATATGAACTGTTCTATATCCAATATAGAAACAGAGGCACTGATTCAATTGAACCAGATTCAAATCATGCAGCTGCCTTCAGTGCATATCAACTAAATGGAAGAAGGCCGATCAGCGTTACTCAACTTAGAAATGCTTCCAATTATGAGTAACCTGAGAGAGAAGCAAGTTCTCTTAATCATTACTATCAACTGAATACCATTCACAAGTATCTTCATCTTCGATCACCTTAAAGAATCCTGATACTTGCAACACCTGGTTCTCTACTTTACTCTTATACCTATAACTTCTCAAAACTTAGATCTTGTGTTTCTACGAAACACTTGTCTAAGAACTAGAGAAGTCATAAGTAAACCGAATATGGTACGAAGACTAACCCATCTGTCCTAACGGACACTGGACAACATACAATACTCTGTGTAAGTCCCCTGAGTCTAGTGACTCATTCACTGTGTGTCGTAGGTTGAAAACTGTACTTATGGTTAAGAAGAATTACACCGATGTTTAATGCTCCTTACCTAACCATCTACTGATATAGGTAAATGTCATAGACATAATTTCAAAAATTCATATCTCACTTTGTAAAAATAGACGTACAGATATATCAATTTGAAATTGGTGCATAACAACGGATATTCAAAACCAAATATTTGTCGTCCGGCAAACAACCCAGGTGACTTCCTCAAATATCACCAATTACAACAAATTCCGATATAATGAGGATGATCACCTAATTCCCAATAACTTACTCCCACACATCATCTGTAAAGCCATACAGATGTGAGAATCATAACTGGTAAATACATACCCTGGAGCAAGTATTAATTGGGAAATCAGTTTTCTTTCAACAGTACACAGTGAAACTGAAACATTGAAATATTTCGTAGGGGTATCCTGGTATTCCTAGTAATGCCTCTTTCATCATCCAGATTCACAACTGTAACCGTATATTTCTTTGCTATCTCTCCAAATCCCTTTATATGTCTTTAGTCATTACCTTCTGTACACCCCTTTTAGGCTTAATGCTTTTCTTCCTTCCCTACCGTTCGGCACCAGCCTATGGTTTGGAAGAAGACTATCCAACAAGCATAATGGGTGTACTGTCCTAATCCTAGGAGCACTCGCAATGCGAGAGAAGGTGAAGATAAAAGACAACCGAATAAACCTTATTCCTATTTCTCCTGAACCAGAATCCATCCCCGAACTGGAACAAGTTCCTTTCGAGTTCGTATATAACCATACGATGGAGTATCCAATAAACTGTGGATCTTCATAGTGATACGGAGTGTCCTGGAGAAATACAAAGGTGATTTAGGATTGGCGAAGAAATACTTGGTTTGGTCGTGAATAGCAGTCGCAATTTACTTTGCCCTCTTACTAATCCCTTGGCGTGTCTTTACTTAATACCTTCTGTACACCATCGTTATGCTAATTGGTTTTCTTCATTCCTCACCGTTCGGCACCAGCCTAAGGTTTGGAAGAAGACTATCCAATTTGCGTAATAGGTGTACTATCTCCTAAACCAAGGAGTACTCGCAACCTGAGAGAAGGTAAAAGGAAAAGACAACTGAATAGTCCTATTCGTTTTCTCCAGAACCGGAAACCATCCTCGAATAAATTCCTTCGAGTTCGTATATAACTATACGATGGTGTTATCCAATGGAAGTGGACGTTCGTAGTAATACGGGGTGTCCTGGAGAAAAGGGTAAAAGTAGGAGTGGCAATGAGGTTTGCAACTCTGACAATCCAAAAGCCAGTGTTTAAGAAGGTTCGGTTAATTTTGGTCACTGAGTCATAGTCTAGGGTCGGGTCATGGTCGCTGCCAAAGAGAGAGAGAAAAGAAACACTCAGCGTGCACTCTAACCTAGATCAGAATGGTTATCACTTTATCTAATCAGGAAACCTCCCACTGTACCGTCAAATTCTCCTCCAAACCTGAAAGAAGAATTAGTCGGGATCACCCGAGGAGTAAACCAACTCATCAGTGGGAATCGGGATCCAACTATCATCGCATGATAACGTGACGAAATCCGCTCACGTTATCACACTCCAGAAGGTATGCGCATATCTGGCAAGTTTCAGTTTCTTTAGAAACTCCCGATGTGATTTTTACCCCATGCTCTTATGACCTTGACTTTGGCCAACAAATCATAAGTCACATGTCAAGTTCTACCCATCATTCTCCAGGTTAATTTGAACCCACCCGTACCTACCCTTGACTTTGGCCAACAAAGCAGTACGACTGTCCCAAACCAACGCATCTATCTATGCTGCATATGAATACCCAATAGCTACCAATCACTGTGCCTTGACTTTGGCCAACAAACACAGCTTGAATACTTATTGACTATCCATATGAAACGACGGAGGGCTACGAATGGTTTCTGGCGAAAACCTTTAACGTAATGAACTTGATATCGTTGAAGGAACCGGATAGCTTTTAAAAATATAGTGGCAAAAACCTTTGCTAAAGAGGTCACTCCCAGTGAAGGGATCTCGGTTCTTTCCCCGTAGAATGAGGTGCAGGATATTCCAACTGAATACCACGATGCAAAGCAAAAGTAAACGACTATAATGAAGTTATTTCCCTGACGCAAACTTCTGTCCAATGGGTCACTCCCGGTGAAGGGATCTCGGCCCTTGCCTCGTCGACTGAGGTGCTGGATATTCATAACCGAATACCACTGTGCAAAACAAAAGAGAACGCCCTTGCAATAACAGCTTTTTGAAAAATGTTCCAACAACATCAGAATAGGTTTGTTTAGCTTGCATTGATCCGAATCAACGCAGACCCATCAATTGATCACACCACAAAGAACGAAAATAATGATGTACGTATATGCCATCCGCATTCGCCACTGGGTCCCGTCATCACCCGTTAGGTTACTTAACTAACGACAGAGCGGGGACTGGACTAGCGCGGATGCAAAACATATACAACATCTACTAGTATATATATCAATATATAATATTCGCTCAAGGCGTGATAAAATGCAACATCACAGAAATGTAATAAGCAGCATAGAATAATATAGATATCTGGGATCCCCGGGTTTCATAGAGCCGCTACTGAAACCCGACGTTCCCCTGGTCGTGTGGATAGCCTGTGCAATGAAATCCTAGACCCCTACGGGCGTGGAAAGCTACTCGCCAAAACCTGAAGCGAGGCAGCCCCCTTCAGCAACGTGAATGGACCACCCAGCACTTCACGGAGTCCGGTAACTTAGGCACCCCTCCTTGGATCAACCTGTATCCCCTACGAGTGCGGCGAATAGCCTGCCAATTCTAGAGTGAAGCCCCCTCCGTCTCAAAGCCATGAGATGCGGGCTCGTTGCCCTCTAGAACCCGGCTATCCGTGCACCCCTCCGCGGGGTAATCCTAGTACAGAAAGTAAAATATACATACAACGGGTACATCGACCTCAGCCCGGTCGTGCTCCAAAAGAATAATATACAAACAGGCAGTGACGGCAGTCCACATATCGGACGCTCGCCCCACAATATCAAATGTACATAAACAACCAAACTGTACTACCATTGCATCCAGGCTATCCCCCACGACCAATCCGCAACATCACAGCACAACACAGAACATCAACGTGAATGTCACGTTCGCAAATCCGTCTAAAAGGGCTATAGCAGTTAGACAGGATTTACCGATCAAATGACATTCACGGTCACAGATATAATGTAAATACTGTGAACTAACATGTTAAAAATTTTCGATCGACTAAATTTCCCGAAGTGGGCCCCAAACACTACTGTAGCACTCAAAGAAAATCTGGGCCCAAAAAGAATATTCCAAAAACCCCATTTCCCTGTTAGAGAGCCACTGTACAAATTTGGTCCAATGAAGAGCTAGAACGGCGGCGGAACCGCGGCCAAAATGGGGTTTAGGCCGCGGTTCCGCGGCGTTCCTTAGGAATCAGTTCACGAAATTTCTGCAGTGCCCCTACAAAACCCTGCATGATTTTCTGCAATACACCAAATAAATTTTTGACCACAGAAAATTTTTGACAGAAACTGTAATTTGAAATCGTGGTTTTTAGAAAATCTGTTCGATCGAACTTGTAAACACGTTAGAGCAAGCTAGACTAGGTTAATGGTGTGGCTCTGATACCAGTGTAAGTGCACGACGGCGCCCCGGCCGTCAATCCGACGCCGGAATGCGGAAACGAGACTTTTCTAAAAACTAGAAACCGGCACCACCGCGCACTAAAATCCAGGATCGGGCCATTAACCTAATCCTGGCAACTAGAAGATGGGTAGAAAGCTATACCGAGCGATCCGTGTTCTTCGGCCTTCAGCCTCCACTCCGATCTCCTCGCGGAATCTTCGGTCTTCACCTCCTCGTCGGAACGGGCACCACATCGCCGGGTTCTTTTACGGGCTCCCACCTCTGGACCGAGGCAACTCGGGTACGAAGTTGGCGAGTCGACGTGTCCAAGAAATGCCGTAGGCTATTGTAGAGAGGTTTGTCTCATGGGGTTGTGAAGTTGCCATGGAGATGGAGGAATGAAGAATGGAAATGAGATTAGGATTTTTGGTGCAAGCTAAAATGATATGAGATGAACATTTTTGCCAACCACTACAAAAATGAACTCTATCCCTCACACAAAAGTGGTCGGCCCTCTAGCAAGAATGAGGAGGAAAAAATGTATCAAAGGGAGGTGAGCACAAGATGGTGGAATGGGTGAGCATAAGCCAAATCAAGCCTCACATCAATTTCAAATACAAATCCAATCTCATTAATGCAAAACAAGTGATGCAAAAAGAATCTCATGATGCTATATCTATTATAATCCCTCATTTACAAATAACACCTCCATAAAAGATAATTTGCACACTTGCAAATAATCCCCTCCATCGGAAAAATCCGGCCGTGAAGGAACAAAGAAAAACTGGCCGGAACGGAATGCAAACTGGCAACTTCAGAAAACCGATCCCGTAATAAATAACAGGAAAACCTCGCCACTGTATATACATACCCGCATTTGTATTCCCACTGAATACAAATGCAATGAGACAAAATCTACACTGTACAACACTAGGATCCGGCTTAAACCAAAGCCCGCTAGTATTATCCGTCCAATCATGATCCGTGCAATACCGCACGGATAAGATCGAACCCTGCCATATCTCCATACGGCCTCTACAGCGTTTCGCCCGAAACTTGAGAAACTGGTCTGTGGGGGACTCTAAAGACTCGTCCATACTTTGGTTGTGGATTTAACCACTAGCACGTCAGAGGTATTAGCCTATACGTAACGGGCTACCAAGTATTGACCAAAAGGGACGTCGATGAGCGAACTCATCCTGACACCCTACTGAGCCTGTCAGTGACAATATCCATACAGTCCGGTCCGTTCGTCTATGAGCATCGCATGGCGGGCCTAGGGGGTTGGTAAAAGTCAGACCCCCAAAAGCGGTACAAGTCGTGTCGGAGTGTAGCCCATAACACCTTGAGATATTACTGGAATACCTACCAGTAAATCTCCTGCCTTGGCCAACGACTTCGTGTAATGGCTCTCCTAGACACAGCGCGACCTCACCCCCAATACCGGGAGGGACGAACCCCTACAGATCCGCTCACTGCCTCCATGTGGCTCGGGACTGTACCCAACTAAAACCTGTTTGCACAACTCCTTTGAGCGTGGTAGGGTAGTAATCAAAGTACAGTGGGAACTCACACGAGACAAATGATGATCTCAGGTCGATGAACTAACCTGTACACATGTCACCAGGGAACTGCTATCTGACGTCAGGTATAAGACCAACTAGCATGTTCCCGGTGAGTCCTGTCTGGTGTACACATAACCCAATGAGCACCTGTATACATCTTAGGTGAACCAACTGACACCAGTGGCTTGTGAGACCGTCCACCGCCTCTCGTTGGGGTCTCGACTGTATACACTAGTCTACTCTGGAGTATCGATGCCCTGTCTCGAAACTCCCACGACTAGGGACCTTTTAAGGATGTGCTTATAGACCCCAGCTCCCACGTATATGATCACCCTCATACTGCTGGCAATCAAGCAAGAATCCTATGGGCTCTATCAACGTGCAATAATGACCTGTAAGGTCACCTAAAGCAGTACACGATGATAAAGATAAACCAGATAGAGTACTATCATCTTGAGTAAGACTGTCCTACCGGTATAGGTCCTCCCTCAATCATTGCAATCACGTGCCTGTGATCCAATAATTGACACTGAGGGCACTATCTCCAACAAATATCTTATCACATAATAAAAGAAGAACATATTCTTCACACAGATCATTGGTCTATAAAGGCAAAGCCCTTTCAAAAAACAAGAACTGTTGTTCTTGAATCTTGAGATAACGTCTCTTTTAAAAGAACATAAATTTGTTCACAGATCATAAAAATTGATCAAATGCGCTTTGCACTATTGAAATGCGCTTTGCGCTATTGAAATGCTCCTTGCGCTCTTGAACAACGCTTCTGCGCTTTCTGGACCGGTGCTCAGCACCAAAATGCACCACATGTCAATCACGTATGCAACTTGCGCTTTGCGCTTCTGAAATAGCGCACTGCGCTCATGGGCTGGCGCTCAGCGCCAAACGCGCCACGTGTCACTCACAAGTGCGCCACTAAATTGATAGCGCAATGCGCTCATGGACTAGCGCTTAGCGCTCATAAACTGGCGCAATGCGCCCATCATCTGGCGCTTAGCGCCAAGCGCGACACGTGTCCTTCTCGTGTGCCCTACTTGGCAGAAGCGCACTGCGCTCTTTAACTGGCGTAAAGCGTCTGGCGCGCCACGTGTCGCGCTGACAGAACATAAATTGTGCTGATAAATGCTCTGCATTCAATACAAGACAAAAAATGTCAAAATCTAATGCTCTACATTATTAAAAGGGCCAAGCCCAAATAAAAGCTCAATAGCCAGAATAAAAAAAATGTTTAAACATTTATTGGACTTATCCCAATATTGGCCATAAGTCCTCAACTTATATTTAATTGAGCCCATCTGCACACGAATATTTAACAGATCTTAGTCCCAAATTGGACTACAGATCTTCCGACCAATTCACACCGGTTCAAGGGTACATCTCTTTACTCCTCTGATACTTGTCGTTGTAATCCTTCAACGTCTTCAGAGAGGTGACGGGTCCCGAAAACCACACATTTCACGGACTGTGGGGTCCTTAAACTCATGGACTATGATGTCCTTAAACTTTATAGACTATGAAGTCTTTAAACTACGGACTGTGGGGTCCTTAAACTCATGGACTATGATGTCCCTAACCTCGGACTGTGGGGTCCCTTTAAACCCACGGACTACGATGTCCTTAACCTCGACCGTGATGTCTTTAAACTAACAATGAATCGTAATGTCCTTAAACTAACATGGACCGTGATATCCTTAAACTAATCGACCGCAATGTCACTAAACAATAGAGTCAAAATGCTCTCTTGATTGGATCTAAACGATCCTGTTAAGTTGATCTTAGTCTAAAAATTAGACTAACGTATCCTTAACATACGTTTAAGTTGATCTTAGTCTCAAATGAGGCTAACGTATCCTTAAACCCAACCCCCAAACCCAAATCTAAGAAGATACGAATTTAGACTAATCCACGTCCTACGGGCGACAACATAAATTAGTCTCCGTATACAATCCACGGGCAACCACAAACAAAACAAACACACACGACACAAAGTGACCATTTGGAGAAGGAGAAAGTTGTTACCGTGATGCAGTAGCGTAATTAATTGCAGGGGCTTGCGCCTGCAGGGAAGAGCGTCCCCACAATTAAAAACCCCTCAAACGAGGGGGAATCTGACGAAATCTGCTACATTGGCCGCATCCATTTAAACCTTCGATACATGGTGCCATAAATCAACTTGGCATCTTCGGAGAGGTGGACGGATAGCACCAATTAGCATCTGCTTCGAAATTCAGGCAAGACATTCGCCGCGTCTTCGTCCGCGCCTTTCGGCGGGGAACAGATTCTGGCACGCCCGGTGGGACCTTTTCCTCTTTCCACTCCACACTTCGTGTGTCGCGTTCGTGAACGAATTGCGGTTTGTTAATGGTTGCCCTTGGGTTCGAGGTACTAAGATTTGGTGTCTTTCTTGGTGCAGAAAACGAAAAATCAATGGCGTCTACTTGCACGAAGTGTTCCAACTGCAATTGCAACTCGCGTTCCGCCTCATCTGGAGGCATAGCTTACGAACCTCAGGCGACCTCCCTGTTCATAATGCCGATAGAGCAGGTGACACAAGCTACCACCGGTTTGTTCTTCGGGACCATGCTCCCACCAGTGAGCATTAACATCCCGCTGCTGCAAGAAGCGCAAAAGAAGTTGGTCTTTGATCAACTCATTACTACCATGGCCCCTCCCAACGGGTCGGCCGATGTCAAGCTAACAGCATCAGTTTTCGATAGGCTGAGCTTGAATTCTAATGGGCCCGTCAAGAAGCCCGCGATACCTAAAGCGGCCATCCCAAAACGGATAGCCGTTCCTGCTCTTGAGGTTACTAAAGAAGCTTCTCCAGGCAAGGGATCGATCTTTACAATGATGGCCACTCCGGCTCCCGTTCCTTCTCAAAGGTCTATCTTTGACAGATTGGATACTGCTACTCGACGGACGTCGGTCTTTAAGAGGCTGGTGACAGCAGCGCCTCACTAGAACAGGGGGCATGACGAAGTCACCCCTAAAGCTGAAACAATCCCAACGGCTCGACACGCTCGACGTCGCCACTGGCGCCGAGTAAGGAAAGCTGGGGGCAACTCCCCCTCTAGGCTAACTCGACCAGCCCCAACGGTGGAAGTCAATGCTGCTGTTCCAACCGGGAACAGTTTTGAATTGCTGAACAAGGTGCGCAGGAACTCTCCTACCGCCGTACTGAAAAGTTATCCTCCACCCGCGGAGAATGTTATAGAAACAAAGCCGGAGCAACCCCCTCAGCGGCTGTCCTCCAAAATTTATAAAGTCTGGCGGCGGGTTCAGGATTCAGTAATTAATCAAGCTTACTCTCGCCGGCAGAAAAAGGTGAAGGTTCAGCAGGAAGAAAACCGTCCTGTCAAGCCACAAAGGATGACAACTACCGGGGTGCCCGCTGCAACGGCCCCCACAACGTCAACTGCTCAAAAGAGAAGGAGGCCAGAGAAAGCCCCCATGACTACGGCAGACCACAAAGACGCTGAGCCCAAACACCCCAAGTCTGGGGGCATAATGGTGCATACTGTTTATATGGCCTCCGGAAAAGAGGAAAGCCGTGCTTCTATGGGTCACCGACCGCTCACCCGATCCATGACAAAATCCCAGGAGCTGCAACAAAAGCTTCAGAAAATGCTAACGCAAATGGCCGCACTCACCGGGCCAAAAGAAAGCCCTGAGGCGTCATCGGAGCAGCGTCATGAACAAGAAACCGATGCTGACTTCCTCCGCAGAGTCCTCGAAAAGAGGGACAGATAAGCGGCAGAACAAGCGGCTAATATAAAAAGAATGGCGCTTCTCTTCCAAGACATGGTCGGGATGATATTACAACCAGAACCTCCAGCTGAAGACCCTCCTATCATCATTGAAGACGAAAGAGGGAAGACATCGAACCCTCCTCCGGCTCTTTTAGCAGCCAAAGAGGAAACCATTTCCAAAGCCGCTCTGGATGACTATATTGCTCAGCAAATACGAGCTCACTAGGCGAATGAAGCGGCCGGCCAAGTCGTTAAAATTGGGCGACCATATTCAGGCTGGTATGATCAAATAAAGTATCCGCCGGGATATACGATCCCTAAATTTCATGTATACAAGGGGACATGAAATCCCCACCAGCATGTCTCCCAGTTCAGAGCTATATGTGGTAACACCGGGGGTGATGATAAACTTTTGCTCCATCAATTCATCGGCAGCTTGTCAGAAACGGCCTTTGAATGGTACTCTGAACTCCCGAACGACTCCGTCAAGACTTTTGCGGAAATGGAGCTATTATTCACCCATCGATTTGCGAGTGCTAGTGAACGCACCCCAATAACGGCATTGATCAATGCTAGGGTGAAACCTGGAAAGACATGGGTTCAATACGCAATACGATGGCGGAATCTATGGTTGAAATGCGAACAACGCATCAAAGAAGCGCCGGCGGTGGGCATGTTCGTGGGCACTCTGGACTCTCATGCAACTATTTACCAATTCATGATGTTCTTCAAGCCGACCACGTTCCAAGCCTTGATCGACAAACTGGCCCAAATGGACCAGATGGGTCATAGACCGTCTCCTCCAAAGCCAGAGCCGCGGAACGAGAAGGGAAAAGGGAAAGCGACCGTCGTCGCTAATGCTCAACAACAGCCCAGTGGTCTAAGACCTGTTGATCGCCAAAATAACAGAACTCGATCTCTCGAAGATAAAATGAGATGCCCTTACTCGTTCCCTCAAGACAAGACGAAGAGGTTATTCGAGCTTGCACTGCGCAACAGGCTCATCACTCTGTCGGAGCCAAGATGCCCAGCGCAACCAGGCGACATTAGAAACCTTAACTATTGCCCTTATCATCGAATGTTGGGCCATCCGATCGAGAATTGTTACATCTTCAAAAGCTGGATAGAAGATCAGTACCAGTAGGGAAAATTCGTATTATCTGAGAATTGGAAGGTGAACCTGCCTCGGCCACACACTCCCAAGAAGACGGATACACCGGGGGCATCATGCTCCTTCGTAGAAGAAGCTCCATGGGAGGTCGCTCTTTCAGCCAGAACTAAAAGAATGCTGAAAGATCTCCACACATGTCCGGCAATTAGATGGAATAATCCACTGGAACCTGAGATCATCGAGGGGATGCTGAAGCCGCGCCCAACTCCAAAGATCGGTGGTGATAACTAAAGCACTCACACCCAGCCGTCGAAATCTTCGAAGAAGAAGAAAAAAATCCAAGAAGCCCATGAAGCCTGGGGACAAGCGCACGGACCTGCAAAAGCAGATTGACGGGCTGGAAGAGTATAACCAGAAGGCGTGGACTCCAGTCACACTTCAAGAGTTTCTCCGTCACGTCCTTGAGGACGGAGATGACGATAATGGAGAAGACTCGTCGGATGAATCTGAAGATTACATGGCAAGTTTCCATGTGATCTCTCACTCGTCGATAGACGATGAAGAAGCTCCTTGCACCGAGAAACTGGGGGCAAATCCTGAACCGGAACTTCTAGAGCTGTCAGACGAAATGATTGATGCATTCATGAACGAAGCTCTTTCAAAAGGCAAAGCTGATCGGGAGCCTGAGATGGCCATATTTGAAAAATCCAAACGCCGACGACTGGACGAAAGGGTTGAGACACTCCCGCCAGATCAAAGTACCTCCGTTGTAAATAAAAACAGGTTCAAGACGAGGAAGAGGTTCGCCAAAGCCATATCAATGGGGATGAAGCTGACACCCTCCGAAAGAAATATTCTTGGTGAAGCGGAAACACATCCTAGCTACTGCTTATATCATCGAAAGATTGCGCACCCCACCGAAGAGTGCAACGCTTTTAAAAGATGGTGGCAGGGATATGTTGCTCACCGGCAACATTTCTAGCGAATGAAACAAAAAACTCGTCGGGAGCAAAGAAGTACGACTGAGGAGCGTAAAAAAAATACCGGCAGCTGTCACATGGTCGGCGCTAGGGGATCACAAGTTCTCACCTTCGGGAGTGACTCTGGCAAAGAAATGACTCTTGGCTCTCTCTTTAAAGAGTCCACCTTGAGAAAGGAGGAAGAACCGAAGACCTGTGAAAATATTCAGCTGCGTAATCGTACGCTGCTTGAAAAGAATCTTGGACCCTCGAACAGTGGGTCAAATAGAAAAGATAAGGGGAAAGAAAAGGTCTCTGAGGATATGATCCTTGATGACCAAGCCGTTAAAGAGATGACAGCCAAGGACCCGCCAAAGAAAAATAAGGTGGACTACAACGTTCTGGCACACTTGAGAAAAATACCCTCGCAGCTCAGCATTCTCGACGCCCTTCTGTTATCCAAAGAGGCAAGAGATTCATTGATTAAGGCACTACAAGAGCCCGAGCAATTCCAAGCTTTCCTCGCCGAAGAAAAGATGAAGGACGAGCTGGAAGAAGTACACACAGCCGATAACACCTTCGGCGATGAAGATCTCCTCCTTGGGACATGCGAGCACAACCGCCCCCTATATGTCTCCGGATACTGTCATGACATCAAGATAGGTAAAATCCTGATCGACAATGGGACCTCCATCAACCTCCTTAACGTGAGGGTGTTAAAGGAAATCTGCATGAGCGTTCAACTCCTCGCTCGCGATAAAATCACCATCTCCGGATTTGACTCCCAGTCATCACGAACGCTTGGGTCCGTGATACTGACATTACGCTTTGGGCTACTTGTCACGGACATTAAGTTTCACGTCATTGTTGCCAAGACATGCTACAATGCTTTGCTCGGCCGACCCTGGTTACACGAGTACAACATCATCCCTTCCACACAACATCAGTGTATGAAGTATTTCAAAGAAGGTCTCGAGTACACTGTGACAGGATAGCTAAACCCATTCTCCGTGAACGAAGTCCGCAAGTACGAAGATGCAAAATACTTCTTACCAGAATTTGAGGACACGGAAAGATGTCACAAACCGAAGAACAAAGCTATCACCACCATTCCGGTCTTCGAGAGTGATACCAAGGAGGAAGAAGAGATAGTCTATTCAGGGCCACCCCACTACAACAAGCCGGGACCGTCCACTCCTATATTGATCTTCGGCAGCGACTCGGAAGATGAGGTCAATCATATTCTCTGCTCGGCCATCAATACAAACCTTCGCTGATGAAGAGCAAAGTTTGCAAGTTGCCATGGTTCCGCCCAAGATCATAAAGAACTAGACGCGCTTGATACCTATAGTGTGGAAAAACTGCAGACATTCTACGTCCCTCCCTCGCGAAAAGGTGAAAATGCAATCCTATTCTACCAATCCGGGGAAACCAAAGTGGAGAAAGAAATCTGGCATGGCGCGGATTCTACACTTGACAGGCTCCAGCCCATCCGTTTGCCCAGATATTACACAGACGGACTAAAGTGACTCTTGAGACGCCAAGGTGTACCCCTTAAGAAAACTGCGCGACAAGCGCGGTTCTATAATAGGATCTGGAACGTTCCCAAAACTCAACGAAAGTTGCCCAACGGGAGAATGGAAACGACCGGGCTTGGGTATGTTCAATCCAAGAAACGGGAGATACTCCGCGACTGCTACGTCATACATGACTTTGATGAAAAAGGAGATGCTCTGTGGGAAGATGCTAACCTCGAACCAGAAAGAGATCCCGCCGTGAAAATGCCCAGTCCGTCGTTCGAAGAACAAATGGACAAGCTTATAAGGGAAGCAGGTCAAAAGGTCCGAGACGACCATAATCGCGAAATGGCCATCTACGAGAGAGCCAGGACGCAATGCCTCCATCAACAAGCTGTGAAAAATGAAAATGCTCCTCCTTGTCAACCCGTTGTACAAAAGGCCCGACGCAGAGGCAGAAACAAACCAAAGAACGGGAAAGGCGTTCGACAGCGACAAAGCGGGTCCAAGAAGCCACGCGATCAAGAATCGAGCAGTCCGGATTCGTCTCTTACAACAAAGATGAGTCGAGCATATTCTTTTCCCCAAGACAAGACAAGGAAGATATTCGATCTTGTCATAAAACATCAGATGATGACACTCCCGGAGTCCAAGCACCCCGAGCAAGCAGGCGAAGTCTCTCACCCAGACTATTGCTCCTATCACAGGGCAATAGGACATCCTCTCGAAGACTGCTTCATATTTAAAGACTGGGTAGAAGACCGGTATCAGCAAGGCAGGTTCGCTCTATTCAGCAGCTGGAGGGTAACCCCGCTGTAGAAGCATGAACCCAAAGGCACGAGAGTAGAGCCAGATCAGCATCGGTCTTGGAAGCGAACTCGTACCTTTCACGTGATAACGCTGTCAGAAAGAGAGCCCGAGAATATGGATGACCTCCCCTGGTGCTTCGAAAACGATCATGACGAGGTAATCTCAGAATTCCCACCGGCACTAAAAGAGCTGGAAGATGGAATACATACTACTGCAGATAACCTCAAGAAAATTGATTTGGGGATAGCAAGTGACCCGCGGCCGACGTTCGTCGGTGAGCTGTTGTCTGAAGAAAGGGTGGCTACGCTAAAAGACGTGCTCATGCAGCATAAAGATTGCTTCGCATGGAACTATTCCGAGATGCCAGGACTAGATCCAGAGTTTGTTGTGCACAAATTGGCGATATCCTCGGACGCTAAGCCAATCAAATAAGCACCGAGAAGAATGCGGCTCGAGCTTGAGATGAGCATCAACGCCGAAGTCAAGAAGCTAATCGACTCCGGTTTCATCCAAGAGGTTCAATATCCTGACTGGATCGCCATCATCCCGGTGATGAAGAAAAATGGGACGGTGCGCATATGTGTGGACTTTCGGGATCTCAATAAAGCCTACCCAAAGGACGACTTTCCAGTACCAGTCACCGAGCTGATGATAGACAATACGTCCACTCATGAAGTTTTCTCCTTCATAGATGGCTCGTCAGGATACAATCAGATAAAGATGCATCCCGAGGACCAGAAGCACACCGCTTTCCGGACCCCTTTGGGCATATTCTACTACAAAGTGATGCCGTTCGGTCTAAAGAACACCGGTGCCACCTATCAGAGGGCCATGACAAAGATCTTCGATGACCTCATACATGAAATCGTCGAATGCTATATCGACGACCTCGTAGTTAAAAGCAAATCATACGAGGAACATTTAGAGCATCTGAAGATCGTGTTTCAGTGCCTTCGGCAATACAACTTGAAGATGAACCCTTTCAAATGCGCATTCGGAGTTTCCTCAGGAAAATTCCTAGGATTCATCGTACGACATCGAGGCATCGAGATAGATTCGTCGAAGATCAAGGCGATTATGGAAATGCCTCCGCCAAGGACTCTCAAGCAATTGCGGTCTCTCCAAGGGAAGCTCGCGTATATCCGGCGATTTATAGCCAATCTTTCAGGCAAGTGTCGCCCTTACAGTCACCTGATGAAAAAGGGAACCCCGTTCGTCTGGGATCACAAATGCCAAAGTGCACTGGACGAAATCAAGCAATACCTGCAGAATCTGCCAGTACTGGTCGCTCCCATTAAAGGAAAACCTTTCATCCTATACACAACATCCTTTGAGGGTTCTTTAGGCGTGTTGTGGGCGCAAGAAAACGACCAAGCAAAGGAGAGGGACCTTTATTATCTGAGTCGAGTTCTCCTGGGGGCAGAAAGCAATTACTCTCCCATTGAAAAACACTGCCTGGCGTTGATCTTCGCAATAACGAAGCTCAGACACTACGCGTTGGCACATGAGGTCCATCTCATATCAAAAGTGGATTCTCTCAAGTATTTGATGTCGAAGGCCATATTAACAGGACGACTCGCTAAATGGGCCCTGCTCTTGATGGAATTCTCGATAACTTATCGGCCTCTTAAGGCAGTGAAAGGTCGGGCCATTGCCGACTTCCTCACTGAGCATCCGATACCTGCCGATTCTCCTTTGAATTGCGAACTGCCAGACGAACATGCGTTTGAAACGATCGACGGGGGTGATACCCGATGGGAACTTTATTTTGATGGAGTGTCTTCCATGAAGAAGCGCAAACAAAGCACTCCCATAATCAAATCAGGGGTAGGCCTCATCTTCGTGACTCCACAAGGAGCGATAATGCACTTTGCCTTCTCTTTAACAGAGCCGAGGATGAACAATGAAGCCAAATACGAAGCTTTGATAGCAGGTCTTGAGATCGCTATCGACACGGGAATTGAAAACCTCCTCATATACGGAGACTCTCAACTGGTCGTTAGTCAAGTAAACGGCGACTATCAAACGTGCAAGCCAGAGTTGGTGAAGTACGCCGAGAGAGTACAACAATTGCTGATTCAAATTCCTTCCTACACCTTGGAAAGCATACCGCGTGCAGAAAATAGCAAGGCGGATGCATTAGCCAAGCTCGCTAAAGAACTGGCCGACGAGAACCTCAATGACGTGAGGATCGTTGTGCAAAGCCGTCGGGTTCTTGCTCCGGCAGAAGTATCTCCGGAGTCGTCCGAAGAAAAGGGAGCGACCGAGCGAATGACTCTGCAAATTAAAGACCAAGAAAAGGCTGAGGATTGGAGGGAATTCTTTATAGACTACTTCAAATCCCGTCGAACACCTGAAAATGCATCCTCAAGGCTCATGAAATGAGCTCTGTCTTTTGCCTTCGTCAATGACACTTTATATAAGAGATCATTTGATTCTCTGTAGCTAAGATGCCTGGGACCCGAAGAGGCAAAGAGAGTCGTCCAAGAAACTCACGATAGACTCTGCGGTTCTCACCAAGCCGGACCGAAGTTGAAGCTGAAGATCAAATGGATGGGTTATTATTGGCCCACGATGATCCAAGACTGCCTCGAATACGCGAAGCAGTGCCATTTGTGCCAGATTCACAGGGACTTTATCCATCAGCATCCAAACCCACTACATCCAACAGTGGCTAGCTGGCCGTTCGAAATGTGGGGGACTGACATAATCGGCCCCATCGAACCAGCATCGTCCAGAGGACATCGATTCATTTTGGCGACAACTGATTACTTCTCCAAATGGACAGAAGCAGTACCGCTGAGGGAAGTGAAGACGGAGAATATCCTCCATTTCTTCAAGACACACGTCATTTATCGGTTTGGGACTCCACGACGGATTATCTCTGATAACGGGCCAGCCTACAGAAGCCATAAGATCAGCCGCTTCGCACAACAGCATAACATAGACTGGAGATACTCCTCAGTCTATAATCCCCGAGCTAACGGTCTAGCTGAGGCTTTTAACAAGACCTTAACGAAGATCGTGAAAAAGACGGTGTCCCGAAATAAGAAGGACTGGCACGAGAGACTGCATGAAGCTCTCTGGACGTATCGAACTACGTTCAAAACGGCCACGAACACAACGCCTTACGCATTGGTATTCGGTACAGAGGCGGTACTCCCCCTCGAGATAGAGCTACCCTCTCTACGAGTGGAAGTTAACTACGAGCTAACGGACGAAGAGAATGCTCACCTTCGGCTTGAGGAGCTCGATGCCCTTGATGAAACCCGGCTCATAGCGCAACAGAATCTGGAGGCTTATAAAGCAAAGATGACGCGCTTATACGAAATATTGACTAGGCCGAGAACATTCCGCCAAGGCGAACTCGTGCTAATGATCAAAATACCTTTGACCCCCAATCGTGCCAAACGGGGGAAATTCGAGCCGAACTATGAATACCCGTATATCATAGACAAGGTCTACCAGGGTGGGGCCTATCTACTCATGGACATGCATGGTGAAAGACCTTTCAGGCCAATAAATGGTCGCTTCCTGAAAAAGTACTACGCTTGACAAGTCACGGCCTAGGTCAATGATAGATGACGACGTCTATGTCCGCTCGCTATCTTCCTAAGCCCAAACTCTATAAGTAGTAGCCGGCTAACGGACCGAAACGTCCTTAAACTAACAACGGACCGAAATGTCCTTAAACTAACAACGGACCGAAACGTCCTTAAACTAAAAACAGACCGAAACGTCCTAAAACTAGTTGTTGACTGAGATGTCGATAAACTACGGTGGATTGCGGCATCCTAAGGCCGATACAAAAAAAAGAGAAGAATAAAAAAAAAGAAAAAAAGAAAAACGGTATGTCCACAAGCAAAAAGGGCACGGATGAAAACCCGAGAGGGCTCCGTGAGTAAAAACAGCATGGCTACTGGCGAGTTTTGTGAAAACCCAAAAGGGCGCAATCTCATTAAAAGACACTTGCAAGGTCCTCTCGATCTTGTGAGGAGAAACCACCTGCGTGAGATCCTTACGACTCATAAGGGAGCAACATACTTAGGGATCCCCACAAATCCTAAAGAGAAATTACATTTGCGAGATCCTCACGACTCGTAAGGAGAACCCTCTTATGGGACCCTCACGGCTCATAAGATTCAAAAGTCTTAAGCTACAGGGATCTGAACTTGTTCTTAAGCAGCCACCACAACCTCCAACACTGCCCTACAAGCGGCTCAATGCCGACCCTTGTATACAATACACAGGCGCGAATAAACATTTCCCTAACGAAGCCCCATCCGTGACTGGGGATATGTTTACACAATGAACAACACTTGTAAGTCCTCTCGACTTATAAGGAGAAAACACTCTTGTAAGATTCTTACGACTTATAAGAGAATATGCACTTAGGAATCCTCACGATTCGCAGGAAGAAATACCTTTATGAGACCCTTACGGCTCATGAAGTCAAAAGCGTTAGTCGACAGGATCCTAACCCTGTTCGCTAAGCCACCTTTGTTCGATATCGACAGAGGCAAATGATGATTCGCTCCTGGCAATATCCCAGTTGTAGCGGTGCTGATGCCGAAATCGGTGTCTAATTCCAAGCTTGCAGCAAAAAAGCTAGCGAGCCACACATGCATACGAAATAGCCGAAATGATGGGGAAACTTGCGACAAAATCAGCAAGTAAAAATGTATGCATGCAAAATAGCCGAAATGATTGGGCAACTCACAATAAAAAGCAGCGAGTAAAAATAAAATAAATAGCCGAAATGATTAGGCGCTGCGAAAAATAGCCGAAATGATTGGGTAATCGCGACCTTCGCGATATAAAAGCTGAAATGATAGAGCATCGCGGAAAGAAATAAAAAAAAATGAATGAAATTTATGCCCTACAGGTGATATCACATCAATCCCTGTATACAATCCAGGGGCGCAAACAAAGAAGGAATCACACCTTCCCTCCCCAGGCTCCATCAGAAAACGAAGCCAAATCTCAACGGTTCAGGGACAGCCCAGAGATCATCAACAGCGTTCCTCTCCATTCCAACAAGATTCAGACGCTGCAATCAACCCTGGAGCTACGGCAAAGCCCCTACTCCAAATCTCGATGGTTCCCAGACAACTTGGAGACCACTTCGATATTCGTCTCATTATCACAGACAATACGTCATCCACATGACCGCATCTTGGAAATACGTCATCCACATGACCCCGTCGCGGAAATACGTCATCCGCATGACCGCGTTACGGAAATACGTCATCCGCATGACCCCGTCACGGAAATACGTCATCCGCATGACCCCGTCGCGGAAACACGTCATCCATATGACCCCGTCGCGGAAACACTGTTTCCCCCAATCAGAGCAAAGCTCTGTTTGAATTTCAAAATTCAAAATTCGAAGCAACGCTTCAGATTCTTTGCGCTGCGCGCAACGCGCCACGTGTCAAAAGCTGATACATCAGCGCAGCGCCCAAGGCAGCGCGCCCAATCAGAGCAAAGCTCTATTTATAACAAAATTAAAGGAAGCAACGCTTCAGCTGCGCAAGCGCCGTGCTGCGCGACACGTGTCAGCGCAGATGCGTTGCGCCGTGCGCTGCGCGACACGTGTCAGCGCAGATGCGCTAGCGCAGTTGCGCTCCGCTATGCGCTGCGCGACACGTGTCAGCGCATGCATTAGGGCGTTTGCGCCAAACAGAATTAAATTTTAAAGAAATCTTTCTGTTCTTGTTAAAACAAGAAGATTTTCTTCTGTAAAACAAAAGCCCTTGGATCAAAGATCTAACGGTAGGGAAAATTCTCCAAATCACTCAGAGAAAGATCTCTTTAATAAATTTAACAAATTTATGGGCACTATATAAAGGCCCCTAGACCTCAATTCAAAAGGATGAAAACATTTGTGAAAAATCAAGAACTTCAAACAGAGAGAACTCTGAAGGAATTTCAAGAAGAAAAAAGGTAAAAACCTTTAAGATAGAAGGATTTCTTCTAATAGATCATCGATCTAAGAACAATATCAATGATCTTCAATAAAAAATAAAAATAAAAATAGTGCTTTGCACTTTTTATGAACCTCTGGTTCCCTGAAATAAGAAAAACAAGAGAAACTTGTTTTCTTTGATCTAAATTAGATCAAGAAAACAAATAGTGCTTTGCACTTTTTTTTATGAACCATTAGTTCTGGAATCTAAAAGATTCTCAAGTTGATAGTGCCTTGCACTTGCAAAACTGCACTGTTGCGCTCTTGGGTTGGCGCAAGCCACCAGAGAACGCCATGTGTCATCATCTGAACCATTTGCGCTATGCGCTTTTGAAATAGAGCCTTACTCTCTGAACCTGGCGCAACTCACCACAGCGCGCCATGTGTTAGCAGCGCAAGCGCAGCGCACTGGCGCAGCGCACTGCGCTTGCATGACGCGTGTCATCACCACAAGCGCTTGCGCTCTTTTGATTGGCGCAAAGCGCCTGACAAATGCAATGCATTTCTTTTGTTAATGGGCCAGGCTCAAATCAAAAAGACCTAGTAGGCTAAAATAAATTGCAAAGCAATAAATGGGCAGAGCCCAAGTAAAATTGATGCTCTGCATCTTTTATAAAAGGGTAGAGCCCAAGTAAAATTGGTGCTCTGCATCATTTATAAAATGAGCAGAGCCCAAAACAAATTGATGCTCTGCATCCTTTATGGGCAGAGCCCAAACAAAAAATAAAAAAACAAATAAAAGTGTTGAACATTTTTTTAACTGGACTTTGTTAGTGTTTAAGCCCTAGAAGGCCATTACTGTATCATACTAGCTTGTATATTACTTAATGGAAGCTTGGGATATTCACATGTATATAACAGTCTTGCTAAACATGGTAGTATGCTACTTGGTTTTTCTATCTTAATATGTGAGTGTACGTATTGATAGAGCTCTTAGGATCTTGCTTGTCTACCAGTGTTGTGATGGCAGTCACACTAGTGGGGGCTGGGTAGTCTACAAGCACATCCTTATTCAGGTCCCTGGTCGTGGATTATCGAGACAGAGCATCGATACTCCGGAGTAGACTAGTGTGTACGCTTCTCATCCCAGTTGGGGAGATGGTCTGTCCCACAGCCGTCAGTACGTCGTACTGGAGATAGTATGCAGGTGCTCGTTAGGTTACGGGTACACCGGACAGGACTCACAGGGAACTGTTGGTTGGTTTGATACCAGTCGTCAGTGAACAGTTCCCAGGTGACATGAGTACAGCGTAGTCCGCAGACTTGACACTGCTACTTCGCCTCGAGTGTGTCCCACTGTTCTTAGATTGCTACCCTACCACGGCTCAAAGGAGTCATGCAAACAGGTAGCAGTTGGGTGCAGTCCCGAGCACTTGGAGGCAGTGGCGGTTAGACAGGATTCGTCCCTCCCGGTATTGGGAGTAGATATCGTGCTGTGTCAGAGAGCCATTACGCAAAGTCCCTGGCCAGGGCAAGCGAGATTTGCTGGTAGGTTCCAGTAGTTTCTCAGGGTGTAATGGGCTTCCCTCCGACACGACTTATACCGCTATTAGGGGACTGACGCTTGCCGCCCCCCTAGGCCCGATATGCGATAGTCTTGGACGAACGGACCGGACTGTATGGAGATTGTCACATCAGACTCAGTAGGAGTTCGGATGGGTTTTCTCATCGGCCTTCTTATCGACAACTACCTGGGGACCGTTACGTACAGCTAGTGCCGCTTGCGGTCTGTGGTTAAACCCACTGCCAGCGTAGTAGTCGAGTCTCTAGAGTCCCACACAGAGAGTTTCCTACTCCAGGCGAAACGATATAGAGGTTGCATGGTTTTGCGACAAAGGGTTCGGACGCATACGTGCGTTTACGCGCGTACGACTTTCGGACAGTTTTTACCAGTCGGCTTTGGTTTAAGCCAGTTACTGGTATCCGGTTATTGGATTTATACAGTCTAAAGTTTTTCCGTATTTTTACGGATCGGAAGGGCGTTCTCGTAATTACTCGAGAAGCTTCTAGAAGATGGTGACTAAGGAGGGTTATGTGTCATATTCATTAAATGAGTTATATGAGTCATGGTGGTGATTCATTAAGCATGTGTCATTATCATTTATTGCTTAATGACTCATGCTAATGAATCACCACTAGATATTTTATGAAGCATGATTATTCATCACTCTTTATTCTTTTCTTCTTATTAGAAAATGCTTCATATATGATATGATACTCATAACTTATTTATCATAATATTATTCACATTCTCTCTCCTCAAGCTCTCTCTCTTCAAAAGACTAATCCTCACCCTCATGTGTTGAGATCTAGGATTAGTTAGACTAATCAATCCATAACCATCACTCTATTTCATCTATCTTCTTTGATTAGCAATCCAAGAAGGTTAGTTGCCTCAAGTTTAGAGGTTTAGCTTGGTGTTTTGCTCTCGGGTGGATCGTCTACTACCTAGAGAAGATCGAGGAGAACAAAGGAGAACACAAAGACGAAGGACCGGTTTCATTAGGTATAATCCCTAAACACAATTGAAAAGAAACTCTTTGTGTACGGTTATTTATAGTTTAGCTTCGATTCAAGCGGTTAGTCGATGTTCGTTCTTTAAACATGATCGCTTATGAAAATTCCGCCTCCCCACAAGTACTGGGGTGTACTACATCGACTTACAGTGGTATCAGAGCCTCGCTAAACACTAAATAACTTAATCGCAAATTTGTACGAATTTCGAACGGAAAAACGAAGCCGGAAAACCCTAAAAAATGCAAGTTTCTGTCGAAATTTAAATGATGTCCAAAAATTTTTCAGGTAAGCTCAGAGTGCTTGACATGACACCAGTAGAACACCCAAGAAAAACAGTCGTCTGAATCGCCCAACTCGCCGCGGAACCGCGGCCTCAGCCTACTGAGTCGCCGCGCTTCCGCCGCCGAGTTGGCGAGTCAGGAGCCGATTTTTCTTCTGTTGCTTCTCTGTGGAATTTGGGGTTTTCTGGAATATTTAATATTTGCTCAGGTTACTGTTTAACAGAGCAGATTTTGGAGCAATATTGATGTTGTTTAATCGATCGAAATTGTACAGTATTTGCATATTGGATTATATCTGTGATTGTTTAATGTGTTCGTAAACCTCCCCTAACTGCTAGTATGTCGGTTGGCAGGGGGTTGCACATTTCTGAAATGGTTATATCTGTTTGTGCATATAAACTGTATTGGACTGTTGTGGTGTATAGCCGGGGTTAGCAATGGGTTATTGTTTAATTCATTTGTTGTAAATGTAATTTGTTGTAATATTATTTTTGCGGGGCACTTCCAGGTTGAGGTCGTAGCCACCGTTGTATTATTTCATTTTACTGTTTTTGCTCCTAGGACTGACCCAAGGTGGGGTACACAGACTGCCGGGTGGGTAGTTTGCCGTACCCGTAGGGGTCGAGGGTGGGGTAACGGCTATTCATCACAACTGTGTAATCTGTCTTTTCTTGCAGGCTCAAAAGAAATACAGATTGCTTGCAAATCCAATATTGTTTATCTGTGTTCTGGAATGTATATCATTGCGTCAGACGAATGTAAAATATCTATATTTATTGTAGCTATTTAGACGTCACTTATGTTTTACACCCACGCTAGCCCAGCCCCCGCTCTGTCGTTAGTTAAGTAACCTAATGGGTGATGACGGGACCCCGTGGCGAATGCGGATGGCATAAGAGGACGTTGTATTTTCGTTGTTTTCTGCAATGATAGGTTAATGATGGGACGCATTATCTATAATGCAAAGAAAATAAACCAAAGTTTGAATCGTTGGAACAATTTAAAAGAAACCACTCGGTTAATTTTAAAAACAGATATTTTTAAATGCGGAGATTTAACCACTCCTTTTAAAAGCTATCAGGTTCCTTCGGTTATATCAAGTTCACTACGTTCACGGTTTCGCCAAAACCAGTCGTAGCCCTCCGTCATTTCTTATGAATGGTCAGTAGTATTCAAGCTATGTTTGTTTGGCCCTTAGTCAAGACATAGTGATTGGTAGCTGCTGGGGTATTCATTTGTTGCATAGATAGATGAGTTGGTTTGGGACAGTCGTATTACTTTGTTTGGCCCTTAGTCAAGAGTATACGGATGGGTTCAAATCAACAGGATAATGATGGGCAGAACTTGACATGTGACTTATGATTTGTTGGCCCTTAGTCAAGATCATAAGAGCATGGGGCAAAAATCCATATCGGGAATTTCTAAAGAAACTGAAATTTGCAAAGAGATGCATACCATTTTGAGTTTGATGAATGTTGGTAGCATTCCTACAACATTATCAGACGATGATATTTGGATCCCGATCCTACTGTGAGTATATGATACTTATCAGGATATTCGTCACTTAACGATCAATGCTATAAACCTAGTAGGTGTCCAGAAAAGTGTCAGCGGGGTTACGCCCCCAGAGAAAAGAGGTTATTTAATTAAGGAACTTCGCGAAAGCGTTGGAAAACCTCCCTCGAAGTACCGACACCAGCCTGGCTGAACGGTTAAGCAAGTATTGTACGGTGAGAATAGTCTTGACTAATTCTTCTTTTATGGTTTGAGGAAGGATTCGAGAAACAGTGGGAGCCATCCAGTTTAGATAAACTAAAAACCACTCTAAATTTGCAAGAGCATCATGCTAAAGAGTTTTCTTCTCTCTCTCCTAATTGCAGCGACCCTGAAAATGACTGGACTTAAGTTACTTTTAGAGAAAAATATACTGACGGGGCCAAACTATAAAGATTGGCTGCGGAATGTCAAAATGGCTTTGACCTATGACAAACTAGGGTACGTCCTCACCGCTACGGCACCTGCTGTCCCTGGTCCCAAATCCAGCAATGCGGATAAGGAAATCCGCAAAACCTGGGATTCAGATTGCGCGAGAGCCAAGTGCATCGTGCTTGCCTCGATGAACAATGAACATCAGAGGAGGCACGAGGATATGTCCCTAGATGGCATATTTCTCCATACAAAGGAACTTTATGGAGAGCAATCTCGTATAGCAAGATACGAGACCTCTAAGAACTTGTTTCGAGCGAGGTTGGCTGTCGGGTCATCGGTAGGTGAACATGTCCTAAAGATGATCGGCTATATAGAAAAGCTCGCAGACCTTGGGACGACTTTGGATAATGAGCTCTATACAGACCTTATTCTCCAGTCCCTTCCTCCCACCTACGCCCAGTTTATCCTCAACTTCAACCTTCAAGGAAAAGAAGTTGAACTTGCGGAACTCCTGAACATGTTAAGGAGTGCAGAGGGCACCTTGCAGAAGGCAAGGGAAACACCCGCTATGTTTGTTGACGGTACATCTTCTTCCGGGTCCAAGGCTAGGGCCAAAGGAAGGAAGAAGAAGGCCGCACCCAGACCTAGAGGAGGTGTTAGTAAGGTAGGAGGGAAGGGAAAGAAAAAGAAAGCAGTACCGATAGTTGGTCAGGATGAGTGCTTCCATTGTCACAGGAAAGGGCACTGGAAGAAGGATTGCAAGGCGTGGAACGCCAAGAACCAGGAACCGAAGCAAGCTGTGGCTTCGACTTCAGGTGTGTTTGTAATTGAGAATTGTCTGTCGATCAACTCTACTTCCTGGGTATTGGATACCGGATCAGGATCTCATATTTGCAATTCATTGCAGGCACTGAGAAACCGTAGAGTGCTGAAGGAAGGTGATATGATCCTCAGGGTTGCTAACGGAGCTAGCGTGGGAGCTGCGTCCGTCGGGGATTATCACCTAGGATTGACGAGTGGACACATTTTGGTTTTACATAACTGTTATTTTGTACCCAGCTTAACGTGTAATATCATATCAGTTTCCTTGTTATCAAATAAAGGTTATGATTTCACGTTTGTAAGAGATGTTGTCAATATCCACCTTAATCATGGTTTGATTGGGTCCGGTACTCTAAATAACGGCATATATGTTTTAAACCAACTCCAAATTTTCAACGTCCAGAACACACTAAAAAGAAAGTCTCCAGATTTGAATAAAGCTTTCTTATGGCATTGTAGACTGGGTCACATCAATGAGAGAAGGTTGACTAAGTTGCATAGAGAAGGATATTTGGACACGTTCGAATATCAAACTTATGACACTTGTCAATCTTGTCTCAAAGGAAAGATGACAAAGACTCCATTCACTGGACAAGGAGTAAGAGCGAGCAAGCTCTTAGGACTCATACACAGCGATGTATGTGGTCTAATGTCTACACATGCGAGAGGTGGTTATTCCTACTTCATTACTTTTACAGATGATTTCTCTAGGTATGGATATGTTTTCTTAATGAAGCATAAATCAGAGGCCTTTGAGAAATTCCTGGAATTCAAGAGTGAAGCGGAAAACCAAACAGGCAAAAGTATTAAGACACTAAGATCTGATCGAGGTGGAGAATACTTAAGTGCCGAGTTCCTAGGTTACCTAAAAGAGAAAGGAATTCTCTCTCAGCTTACTCCTCCATACACTCCACAGCACAACGGTGTATCGGAGAGACGGAATCGAACCCTATTGGATATGGTACGATCCATGATGAGTAATGCTGAGTTACCGCGATCTTTCTGGGGTTATGCGCTAGAATCAGAGGCATATCTTTTGAACCAGGTTCCAACCAAGACTGTGCCTACCACACCATATCAGATGTGGAGTGGGAAGAAACCCTGTCTAAAACATTTTAGGACATGGGGGTGTCCAGCTTTTGTAAAAAAGCAGCATGTGGACAAGCTCGAGGCACGATCAGTACTGTGTAAGCTTGTGGGATATCCAAAGAACTCCAAGGGATATTATTTCTATTACGCAGAGGAACAAAAGGTTTTTGTTTCTCGTCATGCCCACTTCTTAGAAACTGAATTTTTAGAAAATCAGAAGAGTGGGAGCGAAATAGAACTGGAAGAAATTCCAGAACCACAAGCTGCTACTGAAAGTTTGGTAGAATCAGAGGTTCAAGAAGAACAGAACATTCCCGCACCCCTCCGCAGGAGTAGTAGGCCGTCTCATCCGCCTGAGAGATACTACGGTTTTCTCATAGACGGGGATAGAGAGGATTGCATCATAGATGATGATGAACCTACTGACTTCCAGCAGGCCATCCAGTGCGGCGACTCGGTACGATGGCTAGATGCAATGCGGACCGAAATGGAGTCCATGTACACCAACAAAGTATGGACTTTGGACTTTGCTCCAGATGGGGTAAAACCCATAGGATGCAAATGGATCTTCAAGAAAAAGATTGGTGTAGATGGACAGGTGGAAACCTATAAGGCTAGACTTGTTGCAAAGGGTTTTCGTCAAAGACCTGGTTTGGACTATGACGAAACTTTTTCTCCAGTGGCTATGCTCAAATCCATTCGGGTCCTTCTTGCTATTGCTGCCTTCCATGATTATGAAATCTGGCAGATGGACGTAAAGACGGCTTTTCTGAATGGAAATTTAGAAGAGAGCGTCTATATGGATCAGCCAGAGGGTTTCAATCAGAGTGGGAGCAGCGGGAAAGTATGCAAGCTGCTTAAGTCTATTTATGGACTAAAGCAGGCATCGCGGAGTTGGAACATCTGTTTTGATGAGACAGTCAAAGAATATGACTTTATCAAAAATCCAGATGAGCCGTGCATATATAGTAAAGTTGTAGCCAGAAGTGTCGTATTCCTCGTCTTGTACGTGGATGACATTCTATTGATAGGAAATGACATTCCTATGCTACAATCTGTCAAAGGATTCTTGTCACACAGGTTCTCCATGAAAGACCTGGGTGATGCCTCTTACATTCTGGGGATCCGGATCTATCGTGATAGATCCAAGAGGATGTTGGGACTTTCGCAGTCCAGGTATATCGACACTATACTGAAAAGATTCAGTATGGAAGATTCTAAGCGCGGTAATCTACCGGCTTGTCACGGAATCACCCTCTCCAAAGAGATGTCTCCCAAGACTGATTTGGAAAGGGAACGCATGTCTATTATACCCTACGCTTCTGCGGTAGGCTCTATAATGTATGCGATGTTGTGTACCAGACCAGATGTAGCTTACGCACTGAGCGTGGTAAGCCGGTATCAGTCAGACCCAGGGGAGAAACACTGGATAGCAGTAAAGAACATTCTCAAGTACCTGAGGAGGACTAAGGAGATGTTCTTGGTTTACGGCGGAAAAGACCTCAGGTTGGAGGCCTTTGCTGATTCCGGCTTCCAGAGTGATAAGGACGATTCCAAGTCCATGTCGGGTTATGTCTTTACCCTCAATGGAGGGGCGGTGTGCTGGAAGAGCTCCAAGCAGGACACCGTTGCTGACTCGAAGATGGAAGCGGAGTATATAGCTGCTTGCGATGCCGCAAAAGAAGCAGTCTGGATGAAGAAGTTCCTAACAGAACTTCAGGTTGTTCCTACCATAGTTGATCCAATACCTCTGTATTGCGACAACAACGGAGCTATAGCTTTAGCGAAGGAACCAAGGTCCTATCAGAAGTCCAGACACATCTTGAGGCGGTATCACCTGATCAGGGAGATCATTGATCGTCAGGAGATCGAGGTTCGGAGAGTTGCTTCAGAAGAGAACATTGCTGATCCATTCACGAAGGCCCTTCCTCAGATTCAGTTCGAGAGGCTACTCGAGATCATTGGTCTACGATATGCCAGTACATGGCCCTAGTGCAAGTGGGAGATTGTTAGTGTTTATGCCCAAGAAGGCCATTACTGTATCATACTAGCTTGTATATTACTTAATGGAAGTTTGGGATATTCACATGTATATAACAGTCTTGCTAAACATGGTAGTATGCTACTTGGTTTTTCTATCTTAATATGTGAGTGTACGTATTGATAGAGCTCTTAGGATCTTGCTTGTCTACCAGCGTTGTAATGGCAGTCACACTAGTGGGGGCTGGGTAGTCTACAAGCACATCCTTATTCAGGTCCCTGGTCGTGGATTATCGAGACAGAGCATCGATACTCCGGAGTAGACTAGTGTGTACGCTTCTCATCCCAGTTGGGGAGATGGTCTGTCCCACAGCCGTCAGTACGTCGTACTGGAGATAGTATGCAGGTGCTCGTTAGGTTACGGGTACACCGGACAGGACTCACAGGGAACTGTTGGTTGGTTTGATACCAGTCGTCAGTGAACAGTTCCCAGGTGACATGAGTACAGCGTAGTCCGCAGACTTGACACTGCTACTTCGCCTCGAGTGTGTCCCACTGTTCTTAGATTGCTACCCTACCACGGCTCAAAGGAGTCGTGCAAACAGGTAGCAGTTGGGTGCAGTCCCGAGCACTTGGAGGCAGTGGCGGTTAGACAGGATTCGTCCCTCCCGGTATTGGGAGTAGATATCGTGCTGTGTCAGAGAGCCATTACGCAAAGTCCCTGGCCAGGGCAAGCGAGATTTGCTGGTAGGTTCCAGTAGTTTCTCAGGGTGTAATGGGCTTCCCTCCGACACGACTTATACCGCTATTAGGGGACTGACGCTTGCCGCCCCCCTAGGCCCGATATGCGATAGTCTTGGACGAACGGACCGGACTGTATGGAGATTGTCACATCAGACTCAGTAGGAGTTCGGATGGGTTTTCTCATCGGCCTTCTTATCGACAACTACCTGGGGACCGTTACGTACAGCTAGTGCCGCTTGCGGTCTGTGGTTAAACCCACTGCCAGCGTAGTAGTCGAGTCTCTAGAGTCCCACACAGAGAGTTTCCTACTCCAGGCGAAACGATATAGAGGTTGCATGGTTTTGCGACAAAGGGTTCGGACGCATACGTGCGTTTACGCGCGTACGACTTTCGGACAGTTTTTACCAGTCGGCTTTGGTTTAAGCCAGTTACTGGTATCCGGTTATTGGATTTATACAGTCTAAAGTTTTTCCGTATTTTTACGGATCGGAGGGGCGTTCTCGTAATTACTCGAGAAGCTTCTAGAAGATGGTGACTAAGGAGGGTTATGTGTCATATTCATTAAATGAGTTATATGAGTCATGGTGGTGATTCATTAAGCATGTGTCATTATCATTTATTGCTTAATGACTCATGCTAATGAATCACCACTAGATATTTTATGAAGCATGATTATTCATCACTCTTTATTCTTTTCTTCTTATTAGAAAATGCTTCATATATGATATGATACTCATAACTTATTTATCATAATATTATTCACATTCTCTCTCCTCAAGCTCTCTCTCTTCAAAAGACTAATCCTCACCCTCATGTGTTGAGATTTAGGATTAGTTAGACTAATCAATCCATAACCATCACTCTATTTCATCTATCTTCTTTGATTAGCAATCCAAGAAGGTTAGTTGCCTTAAGTTTAGAGGTTTAGCTTGGTGTTTTGCTCTCGGGTGGATCGTCTACTACCTAGAGAAGGTCGAGGAGAACAAAGGAGAACACAAAGACGAAGGACCGGTTTCATTAGGTATAATCCCTAAACACAATTGAAAAGAAACTCTTTGTGTACGGTTATTTATAGTTTAGCTTCGATTCAAGCGGTTAGTCGATGTTCGTTCTTTAAACATGATCGCTTATGAAAATTCCGCCTCCCCACAAGTACTGGGGTGTACTACATCGACTTACAGACTTAGCCCAATCATGGCCGTAAGTCCTCAAATTAAAATTGACTGAGCACAACTGCTCTCTTAAATCAATTTACGACCGGTTCAAGGGTACATCTCCGAACTCCTTTGACTCTTATCATTGTAATCCTTCAACGACGTCAGAGAGGTGACGAGTCCCGACAACCACACATCAACACGGATTGTGGGGTCCTTAAACTCATGGACTTAAGCGTATTTAAACTAAAATACGGACTGTGGGGTCCTTAAACTCATGGACTCAAGCGTCCTTAAACCAAAAGACGGATTGTGGGATCTTTAAACCTGCGGACTTATGCGTCCTTAAACTAAAACACGGACTGTGGGGTCCTTAAACTCATGGACTTAAGCGTCCTTAAACTACCAATGGACCACCATGTTCCTAAACTGGAATATGGACCGCAATGTCCTTAAACTACCTATGGACCACCACGTTCCTAAACTGGAACAGTAGAGCCCCCAAATGCTCTTTGTCGGATCCAAACGATCCCGTTAAGTTGATCTTAGTCTCAAATCGGACTAACGTATCCTTAACGAACGTTTAAGTCGATCTTAGCCTAAATATGGCTAACGTATCCTTAAACCAAAACTCCAAACCCAAATCTAAGTAAGTACGGATTTGGACTAATCCACGTCCTACGGGCGACGGCATCACTTAGTCTCCGTATACAATCCACGGGCAATCACAAATAAAACAAATACACACGACACGAAGTGAAATTCTGGAGAAGGAGAAAGTGGTTACCGCGATGCGGTAGCGTAATTAACAGCAGGGGCTTGCGCCTGCAGGGAAGAGCGTCCCCACAATCAAAAACCCCTCAAGCGAGGGGGAATCTGACGAAGTCTGCTACATCGGCCGCATCCGTCTAAACCTCCGATACACGGTGCCATAAATCAACTTGGCATCTTCGGAGAGGTGGACGGATAAAACCAAATAGCATCTGCCCCGAACCCCAGCGTTAGGACCTCGCGGTCTTGTGCGCCGTCTTTCGGAGGGGAACAGATTCTGGCATGTCCGGTGGGACCTTTTCCTCTTTCCACTCCACTCTTTGTGTGTCGTCTTCGCGAACGAATCGCGGTTTGTTAATGGTTGCCTTTGGATTTCAAGTTTACTAAGATTTGGTCTCTTGCTTGGCGCAGAAAAGAAATCAAGCATCGATGGCCTCTACTTGTTCGAAGTGCTCCAACTGTAGCTGTAGCTCACGTCCAGCCTCAACTGGGGGCATAACCTACGGGCCCCAAGCGGCCTCTTTGTTCACCATGCCTGTAGAGCAGATTACTCAAGCCACCACGGGGTTGTTTTTCGGAACTATGGTTCCGCCAACAAGCTTCAGCACCCCCGTGCCCGTACAAGAAGCTCCCAAGAAGTCGGTCTTCGATCGACTTTCAGCTATTGCGGCCCCTCCCAACGGGTCGCCCAACATGAGTGCCTCGGTCTTCTCCAGGCTGGGCCAAAACTCCTGCGGGCACACGATGAAGCTTGCAGTCCCGGAAAAGGTTATTCCAAAAAGAATAGCCAAACCTGCTCCTGAAGTCGTCAAGGCGGCTTCTCCTGCCAAGAGATCAGTCTTTACAAGATTGACCGTCCCAATTCCCACTCCTGCTTTTGCTGCTCAAAAGATATCAGTCTTCAATAGGCTGACGCCGGCAACAGCCCCACACCTGAACAGGGGGAAAGAAGAAGCTGTTTCTGTCTCTGAGCCAATACCGACAACTCGTCGCGCCCGACGACGCCACTGGCACCGGATAAGGAAGACCGGGGGAAACTCCCCTTCTGGGATGACTCCGCCAGCTCCAACAGTGGAAGTTAACGCTGCTGTTCCAACCGGGAACAGCTTTGAACTGTTGAATAAGGTACACAGTAACTCGCCGACTGCAGTGCTCAAAAAATCTCCTCCACCAGTAGAGACTACCATGGAAGCAGAAAAGCCGGAGCAGTCTCCTCAATCGCTGTCCTCCAGGATCTATAAGACATGGCGACGATTCCGAGAATCTATGATTGATCCTAATTTCCCTCGCCAACAGAAGAAGTCGAAAGGTCGACAAGAAGAAAATCTCCCGGTCAAGCAGCGAAAGGTGACGACCGCTTGGGTGCCCAAAGAAACGGCCCCCTCAACTTCTACGGCCCATAAGAGAAGAAGGCCAAAAAAAGTCCCTACACCGACGACGAATATCAAGGGTGGTGAACCCAAACGCCCTAAGTCAGGGGGCATTGTAGTTCATACTGTTTACATGGCGTCTGGTAAAGAGGACAGTCGCATATCTACGGGTCATCGACCGCTTACGCAATCAGTGACCAAAGCGCAGGAGCAGCAGCAGAAGTTCCAAGAGATGATGAACGCTATGGCCGCACTTACTGGGCCAAAAGAAAACCCTGAAACGTCCTCGGATGAACGCCAAGAGGAAGAAACCGACGCCGAATTCTTTCGTCGAATATTGGAGAAGAAGGACAAAGAGGCTGCTGAACAAGCAGCCAACATAAAGCGTATGGGCCTCCTGTTCCAAGACATGGTGGGGATGATAATCCAACAAGATCTTCCGGCCGAAGATCCCCCGATCGTCCTTGAAGACGATAGGGGAGAGACGTCAAATCCTCCGCCAGCCCTATCAACAGCTAAGGAGGATACAATCTCCAAAGCTGATTTGGACGAGTACATAGCCCAGCAAATACGGGTTCATATCCAAGTTGGTACGACCAAATCAAGTAACCGCCCGGTTACACAATTCCCAAGTTCCATATCTACAAAGGGACGGGCAATCCTCACCAGCATGTTGCCCAGTTCAGGGCACTCTGCGGCAACACCGGCAGTGATGACAAGTTGTTGCTTCGCCAGTTCGTTGGAAGCTTATCAGATACAGCGTTCGAGTGGTACTCTGAGCTCCCGAACGACTCTATCAAAACCTTCGCCGAGATGAAGATGTTGTTTACTCAGCGTTTTGCAAGCGCCAGTGAACGCACCCCGATGACTGCACTGATTAATGCTAGGGTAAAGCCAGGTGAGACATGGGTTCAATATGCTATACGGTGGCGGAACTTATGGTCGAAGTGAGAGCAGCGCATTGAAGAAGCTCCCGCAGTGGGTATGTTCGTGGGAACCCTTGATCCGCAAGCAACCATCTCATAATTTATGATGTTTTTCAAGCCGACTACCTTCCAGGCCTTGATTGACAAGCTAGCGCAAATGGATCAGATGGGCCATAAACCCCCTCTTCCAAAGCCGGACTCCCGAAATGACAAGGGGAAGGGAAAAGCGATCGTTGTCGCTAATGCTCAACAACAACCAAGCAACTTGAAACCGGTTGTTCGTCAAAATAATATGCGCCCGTACATAGCCCTTGAGGAGAGGCTAGGACGTTCTTACTCTTTTCACCGAGATAAAACGAGAAGGTTATTCGAGCTGGCGTTGCGCAACCGACTCATAAATCTGCCGGATCCAAAACGTCCGTCGCAACCAAATGATGTCAATGAGCCCAACTACTGTCCTTATCATCGAGTACTGGGTCATCCGATCGAAGATTGCTACGTCTTCAAAAATTGGCTTGAAGACCAGTACCGACAGGGCAAGTTCACGTTATCTGACAAATGGAAGGTGAATCCCCCGCAGCCCCACACCTCTAAGGGGATGAATACGCCGGGGGCAACAGCTCCGTCGTTGAAGAAGCTCCTTGGGAGGTTGTATTATCAGCCAAGACAAAGAGGATGCTAAACGATCTTCAGACATATTCGGCGATTAGATGGAAGAACCCGTTGGAACCGCAGGTCATTGAGGGGATGTTGAAGCCACGTACAACTCCAAAGACCGATGGTGGTGGCCCATGCACTCGCAACTAGCCGTCAAAATCTTCGAAAAAGAAGAAGAAGAAATCTAAGAAGCCTGTGAAGCCTGGCGACAAGCGCACGGACTTGCAAAAACAAATTGACGCGCTGGAGGAATACAACCAAAAGTCACGGACTCCCATTACATTCCAAGAGTTCCTCAATCATGTCTTTCAAGAGGAAGATGAGGGAGAAAGTTCATCTGATGAATCTGAAGAATATGCGGCGAGCTGTCATGTGATTTCCCATTCGTTCATGGACGATGAGGAGACTCCTTGTACTGAAACGCTGGGGGCAGACCCTGAATCAAAAATTCTGGGGCCATCAGATGAAGTAATTGACGCATTCCTTAACGAAGCTCGATTGAAAAGTAAAACTGATCGAGAACGCGAGACGGCTGTATTTGAAAGGGCCAAGCGCCAGCGACTTGATGAAAGAGCTGAGACGATCCCACTGGAGCAAAATACCTCCACTACCGACAAAAGCCAATTCAAGATGAGGAAAAGGTTTGCTAAGGCCATATCAATGGACATGAAGCTACCATCCTCCGAAGGAAAAATTACTGGTGAAATAGAAATGCACCCCTCCTATTGCTTATATCATCGGAAGATTTCGCACCCCACCGAAGAATGCAAAGCTTTCGATCGATGGTGGCAAGGATATGTTTCTCATCGACAACATTTTAAGCGGGAGAAACGTAAAACTCGTCGGGAGCGGAAGGATATGACCGAAGGGTTTAACAGAATTACCAGTGATTGTCGCATGGTTAATGCCGGGGGATCACAGGTGCCTACATTCGGGAGTGATTCTGATGAAGAGCTGGAACTTGCCCCTCTCTTTAAAGAGTCCACTTCGGGAAAAGAAGAAGAGCTGAAGGTTTGCGAAAATATTCGGCTGCGGAATCGGACGCTGCCTGAAAAGAATCTCGGACCCTCAAGCAGAAAAGATAAAGGGAAAAAAAAGGTCTCTGAAGATATCGTCTTAGATGACCAAGTTCTGGGGGAGCTAAGCGCCAAGGACCCGTCGAAGAAGAATAAGGTGGATTACAACGTCTTAGCGCATCTGAGGAAGCTACCCTCACAACTCAGCATTCTTGACGCCCTTTTGCTATCAAAGGAGGCGAGAGATTCGTTAATCAAGGCATTACAAGATCCGGAACAATTCCAAGCTTTCCTGGCTGAAGAAAAGATGAAGGATGAATTGGAGGAAGTGCACACGGCTGATGTCGCTTTTGGTGATGAAGACCTTCTCCTTAGGACGTGCGAACACAATCGCCCCCTCTATGTCTCAGGATACTGCCACGATATAAAGATAGGCAAAATCCTGATCGACAATGGATCCTCCGTTAACCTCCTCAATGTGCGGGTGTTAAAAGAAATCTGCATGAGCGTCCAGCACCTTGCTCGGGACAAGATCACCATCTCCGGGTTTGACTCCCAGTCATCAAGAACTCTTGGGTCTGTGATACTGACGCTACGCTTTGGGCTACTCGTCACGGACATTAAGTTCCACGTCATAGACGCCAAGACATGCTACAACGCTTTGCTCGGCCGACCGTGGTTACACGAGTACAACGTCATCCCTTCTACACAACATCAGTGTATGAAATACGCTAAGGATGGTCTCGAGTATACCGTGGCGGGAGAACTGAATCCGTTTTCCGTGAACGAAGTTCGCAAATATGAAGATGCCAAGTACTTCTTACCGGATTTCGAAGACACGGAAAGGTGTCACAAGCCGGAAAACAAAGCTAACGCCACCATCCCTGTCTTCGGCAGTGATACCGAGGAGGAAGAAGAGATAGTTTATTCAAGTCCGCCCCAACACAACAAGCCAGGGCCATCTACTCCTGCGTTAATCTTTGGTAGCGACTCGGAAGATGAAGTCCATGCTGTATTCCCTGCTCGACCTTCAATACAAACGTCCGCTGACGAAGAGCAAAGTCTACAAGTCGCCATGGTACCGCTTAAACATCGTAAAGTATTTACAATGTAGAAGAGCTACAAACGTTCTATATCCCTCCCAGGAGAGAAAGCGAAAAAGCAATTCTATTCTACCGCTCTGAAGAAACCAAAGTGGAGAAAGAAATCTGGTTTTGAGCGAATCCTACGCTCGACAGGTTTCAGCCTATCCGTCTTCCCATATATTATACGGAAGGTTTGAAAAAGCTGCTGAAACGCTAGGGGATATCCTTCAAGCAGACCGTTCGAAAAGCCAAGTTCTATGACAAAGCCTGGAACGTTCCCGGAACTCAACGCAAACTGCCTAATGGGAGAATGGAGACAAAAGGACTTGGATACATCCGGTGAAAGAAACGAGAGCTACTAAACAGCTGCTATGTCATGTATGACTTCGATGAAGAAGCGGATGCTCAATGGGAGGACGCTAATCCTGAACCAGTAAAAGTTCCAGACAAAAAAGTGCCCAGTCCGTCGTTCGAAGAACAAATGGACAAACTTATAAGGGAAGCTGGTCAAAAAGTTCGAGACGACCATAACCGCGAAATGGTCATCTACGAGAAAGCCAAAACGCAACGCCTCCTCCAACAAGCTGTGAAGGATGAAGATGCCGCTCCATGTCAACCTGTTGTAAAAAAGGCTCGACGCAGAGGCAGAAACAAGTCGAAACGCGAAAAAGGCGCTCAACAGCAACAAAGCGGGGCTAAAAGGCCACGCGAGCGAAAATCGAGCGGTTCCGATCTATCCCTCATAAGAAAAATGGGTCGGGCGTACTCTTTTCCTCGGGACAAGACGAAGAAAATACTTGACCTCGCTTTAAAACATCAGATGCTTACACTACCGGAGTCTAAACACCCCGAACAAGCAGGCGAAGTCTCTCACGCGGACTATTGCCCTTATCACCGAGTGATAGGGCACCCTCTCGAGGACTGCTTCACCTTCAAGAATTGGGTTGAAGATCAGTATCAACTTGGCAAGTTCGCTCTGTCCGACAACTGGAGGGTAGCGCCGCCACAAAAGCACGAACCCAAGGCCACGGAAGAAGAACCAGTTCCACATTAGGATTGGAAGCGAATTCGTACTTGTCACGTGATAATGATATCAAAAGAAGAGCCCGAGATTATGGATGACCTTCCCTGGAGCTTTGAAAATAGCAACGACGAGGTAATCTCAGAATTTCCACCAGCGCCAAAAGAGCTGGAAGATGGAATTCATACCACCGCAGATAACCTCAAGAAAATTGAGTTGGGGACGGCGAATGACCCGCGACCGACATTCATTAGTGAGCTGCTATCTGAAGAGAAGGTGGCTTCGTTAAAAGACTTGCTTATGCAGCATAAAGATTGCTTCGCATGGAACTATTCCGAAATGCCGGGATTAGATCCAGAAATTGCTGTGCATAAATTGGCGATATCCCCGGACGTCAAGCCAGTCAAGCAGGCGCCAAGAAGAATGCGGCTCGAGCTTGAGATGAGTATCAATGCTGAGGTCAAGAAGCTGATCGACTCTGGCTTCATCCAGGAAGTTCAATACCCTGAATGGATCGCCAACATCGTCCCGGTAATGAAGAAAAATGGGACAGTGCGCATATGCGTGGACTTCCGGGATCTTAATAAAGCCTGCCCGAAAGACGATTTCCCAGTGCCAGTCACCGAACTGATGATAGATAATACGTCCACTCATGAGGTTTTCTCCTTCATGGACGGCTCGTCAGGGTATAATCAGTTAAAAATGCATCCCGAAGACCAGAAGCACACCGCCTTCAGGACTCCTTTGGGTATATTCTGCTACAAGGTGATGCCCTTCGGTTTGAAGAATGCCGGTGCCACCTACCAAAGGGCCATGACGAAGATCTTCGATGACCTTATACATGAAATCGTCGAATGCTATATCGACGATCTCGTGGTTAAAAGCAAATCATACGAGGAACATCTCGAGCATCTGAAGACCGTATTTCAACGCCTTCGACAATACAACTTGAAGATGAACCCTCTCAAGTGTGCATTCGGAGTTTCTTCGGGCAAATTACTGGGATTCATCGTCCGACACCGAGGTATCGAAATAGATCCATCAAAGATCAAAGCGATCATGGAAATGCCTCCGCCAAGGACTCTCAAACAGCTGCGGTCTCTCCAAGGGAAGCTCGCGTATATACGGCGGTTTATAGCCAACCTGTCGGGCAAGTGTCGTTCTCATAGCCACCTGATGAAGAAGGGAACCCCGTTTTTCTGGGACCAAAAATGCCAAAGCGCGCTAAACGAGATCAAGCAATACCTGCAGAACCCGCCAGTGCTGGCTGCTCCGGTCAAGGGAAAGCGCCTTATTCTTTATACAACCGCTCTCGAAGGCTCCTTAGGCGCATTATGGGCACAAGAGAATGATCAAGGGAAGGAGAGAGCACTCTACTACTTAATTCGAGTTCTACTGGGGGCAGAAAGCAACTACTCCCCCATTGAAAAACATTGCCTGGCATTGATCTTTGCGATAACAAAGCTCAGACACTATGCGTTGGCGCATGAGGTCCGTCTCATTTCGAAGGTGGACCCCCTTAAATATTTAATGTCAATGGCCATATTGACGGGATGACTCGCTAGATGGGCCCTGCTATTGATGGAGTTATCGATAACGTATCAACCTCTCAAGGCAGTGAAAGGCCAGGCCATCACCGACTTCCTTGCTGAGCATCCGATAGCCGCCGATTCTCCTTTAAATTGCGATCTTCCAGACGAACATGCGTTTGATGTGATCGACGGTGGTGATACCCGATAGGAACTTTATTTCGATGGCGCGTCTTCCGTAAAGAAGCGCAAACAAAGTACCCCTATAATCAAATCAGGGGTAGGACTCATCTTTGTAACCCCACAAGGGGGGATAATGCGCTTTGCTTTCTCCCAGATGGAGCCGAGGACAAACAATGAAGCCGAATACAAAGCTTTGATAGCAGGCCTCGAGATCGTCATCGACATGGGAATTGAAAACCTCCTCATATATGGAGATTCTCAACTAGTCGTTAGTCAAGTAAATGGCGACTACCAGACGTGCAAACCAGAGTTGGTGAAGTACGGCGAGAAGGTGCAGCAACTGTTGACCCAAATCCCTTCCTATACTTTGGAAAACATACCACGCGCGGAAAACAGCAAAGTGGACGCATTGGCCAAGCTCGCCAAGGAACTGGCCGATGAGAACCTCGATGACGTAAGAATTGTGGTACAAAGTCGTCGGGTGCTTGCCCCAGCAGAAATATCTCCGGAATCACCCGAAGAGAAGGGAGCGACTGAGCAGACGACCCTACAAATAAAAGATCGGGAAAATACCGAGGATTGGAAAGAAGTCTTTATAGACTACTTCAAATACCGTCGAACGCCCGAAGATGCGTCCTCAAGACATCAGCTTATGAAACGAGCTCTGTCTTTCGCCTTCGTCAATGATACTCTGTACAAGAGGTCGTTCGATTCTTTGTGGTTGAGATGCCTGGGACCTGACGAAGCGAAAAGAGTCGTTTAGGAAGTTCATAACGGACTCTGCGGTTCTCACCAAGCAGGCCCAAAGATGAAGCTGAAGATCAAACGGATGGGCTACTACTGGCCCACGATGATTCAAGACTGCCTTGATTATGCGAAGCAGTGCCACTCATGCCAAATTCATGGGGACTTCATCCACCAGCACCCAAATCCTCTCCATCCAACGGTGGCTAGCTGGCCATTAGAAATGTGGGGAACTAACACAGTCGGCCCTATCGAACCAGCATCGTCCAGGGGACATCGTTTCATCCTGGCGACGACTGACTACTTCTCCAAATGGGCAGAGGCAGTACCGCTGAAGGAAGTGAAGACGGAGAATATCCTCCACTTCTTCAAGACGCACGTCTTATATCGGTTTGGAACTCCGCGTCGGATCATCTCCGATAACGGGCCAGCTTACAGAAGTTACAAGATCAGTCGCTTCGCGCAATAACACAATATAGACTGGAGATATTCCTCGGTTTATAATCCGTGAGCTAACGGTCTAGCTGAGGCCTTCAATAAGACCTTAACAAAGATTATGAAGAAGACAGTGCCCCAAAATAAGAAGGACTGGCATGAAAGACTGCAAGAAGCTCTTTGGGCTTATCGAACTACGTTCAAGACAGCCACAAACACAACGCCATATGCGCCGGTATTCGGTACAGAAGCAGTACTCCCCCTCGAGATAGAGTTACCCTCTCTACGAGTGGCAATCTACTACGAGCTAACAGATGAAGAAAATGCTCACCTTCGGCTTGAGAAACTCGATGCCCTTGATGAAACCCGGCTCATAGCACAACAAAATCTGGAGGCTTATAAAGCAAAGATGACGCGCTCATATGAAAGATTGACCCGGCCAAGGACATTCCGCCAAGGCGAACTCGTGCTAGTGGTCAAAAGGCCTATGATCCCTAATCGTGCCAAGCGGGGAAAGTTTGAGCCAAACTATGAAGGCCCGTACATCATAGACAAGGTCTACTAAGGTGGAGCCTATCTACTTATGGATATGCACGGTGAAAGGCCTTTCAGGACAATAAATGGTCGCTTCCTAAAGAAATACTACGCTTAGAAGGTTACCGCCTAGGTCAATGATAGATGACGACGACTATGTCTGCTCGCTATCTTTCTAAGCTCAAACTTTATAAGCGGTAGCCAGCCTTCTCAATGACGGACCGAAACGTCCTTAAACTAATGGCCGACCGAAACGTCCTTAAACTACTACCGCAGCATCTTCAAGCTGACGAGATGAATAAAAGAAAAAAGAAAAGAAAAAAAATGTAAAAACGGTATGTCCATAAGCAAAAAAGGGCACGGATGAAAACCCGAAAGGGCTCCGTGAGTAAAAACAGCAAGGCTACCAGCGAGTGTTCGTGAAAACATGAAAGGGCGCGACCTCGTAAAATATATATATATATATATATATATATAAAGAATAAAAAAAAGGTATGTCCATAAGCAAAAAGGGCAGGGATGAAAACCCGAAAGGGCTCCGTGAGTAAAAACAGCAGGACTGCCGGCGAGTGTTTGTGAAAACCCGAAAGGGCGCAACCTCGTTAAAGGACACTTACAGGGTCCCCTCGACCTTGGAAGGAGAAATCACCCGTGTGAGATCCTTTCGACTCACAAGGGAGCAACACACTTAGGGATCCACACGATTCCTAAGGAGAAAATACACTTGCGAGATCCTCACGACTCGTAAGGAGAACTCTCTTATGGGACCCTCACGGCTCATAAGATTGGAAAGTCTTAAGTTACAGAGACCTAAACCTGTGCTTAAGCAAACCCCACAACTTTCGATATTGCCCTACAAGTGGCTCAATACTGACCCTTGTATATAATCCACGGGCGCGAATAAACATTTCCTTAACCAAGTCCCATCCGTGACTGGGGATATGTACGCATGATGAACAACCCTTATAAGTCCTCTCGACTTACAAGGAGAAAACCCTCTTGTAGGATCCTTACGACTTACAGAGGAACATACACTTAGGAATCCTCATGGTGCCTAAAGAGAAAACACACCTACAGGATCCTCACGACTTGTAGGGAGAAATACCTTTGTGAGACCCTTACGGCTCATGAAGTTAAAAGCCTTAGTCGACAGGACCTTAACCCTGTTCGCTAAGACACCTTTGTTCGACATCGACAGAGGCAAATGATGATTCGCTCCTGGCAATATCCCAGTTGTAGCGGTGCTGATGCCAAAATCGGTGTCTAATTTCAGGTTTACGGCAAAAAGCCGGTAGGCCGCACATGCATACGAAATAGCCGAAATGATTGGGCAACTTGCAATAAAAAGCAGCAAGTAAAAACGTATGCATACAAAGTAGCCGAAATGATTGGGCAACTCGCAATAAAAAGCAGCGAGTGAAAATAAAATAAATAGCCGAAATGATTGGGCACCGCGAAAAATAGCCGAAATGATTGGGCAATCGCGACCTTCACGATATAAAAGCTGAAATGATAGAGCATCGCGGAAATAAAACAAAAAAAAATGAAATGATAAAACTTTAGCCCTACAGTTGAGATCACATCGATCCCTGTATACAATCCAAGGGCGTAAACAAAGAGGGAACTATACTTTCCCAACAGGCTCCGCCAGAAAACGAAGCCAAATCTCGACGGTTCGTCTCAATCCCGAAGAAACCAGTGTCTTCGGAAAATCCTTCGACTCGAGGAAACAAACATCCTTGATGAAGAAAATCCTGATTCGCGTCGACTCGCAGAGAAACCAGTGTCTCCGTGGGAAATTCTCGACTCGTTTCAACACCAGGGAAACAAATATCCTTGGAAAATACCTCAATTCAGGGAAACAAATATCCTTGATGAGAGCCTCCTGATTCGCGTCGACTCGCAGAGAAACCAGTGTCTCCGTGGGAAATTCTCGATCCGTTTCAACACCAGGGAAACAAATATCCTTGGCAAATACCTCAATTCAGGGAAACAAACATCCTTGATGAGAGCCTCCTGATTCGCGTCGACTCGCAGAGAAACCAGTGTCTCCGTGGGAAATTCTCAATCCGTTTCAACACCAGGGAAACAAATATCCTTGGCAAATACCTCAATTCAGGGAAACAAACATCCTTGATGAGAGCCTCCTGATTCGCGTCGACTTGCAGAGAAACCAGTGTCTCCGTGGGAAATTCTCGATTCGTTTCAACACCAGGGAAACAAATATCCCTGGCAAATACCTCAATTCAGGGAAACAAACATCCTTGATGAGAGCCTCCTGATTCGCGTCGACTCGCAGAGAAACCAGTGTCTCCGTGGGAAATTCTCGATTCGTTTCAACACCAGGGAAACAAATATCCCTGGCAAATACCTCAATTCAGGGAAACAAACATCCTTGATGAGAGCCTCCTGATTCGCGTCGGCTCGCTGAGAAACCAGTGTCTCCGCGGGAAATTACCGATTCGTCTCAACTTGTAAGATGAAGCCTCAGGCAGCAGGGATTAAAAAACTTGTTTCCTGAACAATGGGACCCTGCAAGTCGGTCTAAAACAGGCTCTTGCATACTATTCACGGGTCTCACTCTCCAAAGTCGAATTTCGACAAGGAAGGAAACAACCGCTTACGGGTCCTCTCGACTCGTAAGAGGGGAAAATTCTCTTATAAGATCCTTACGACTTATAAGAGAAAACACACTTAGAAATCCTCACGATTCCTAAGAAGAAAACACACCTACGAGATCCTCTCGATCCGTAGGGAGAAAAGCCTCTATGCGACCCTCACGGCTCATAGAGTTGAAAAGTCTTAGGCGGCATATCTGAACCTGCGGCCTAAGCCATCGCTATCTATCGGAGAAATCTAGATGCTTGCGCTATTATCGGTCAAATGTGTTTATCAAGACAGTATGCTGATAATAAGGAAAAGGAAAAAGCAAAGAAATAGCACAAGACATTGCAAAGAAAAATGTATATCTTTATTGAATGTAATCAAGTACAAAGTGAAGTGTACAAAAGAATAAAGAATGGATACATATTATTTAAAAAAGAAAAATTTTACAAATATGTAGATACAAGGGGAATCATTGGGAAGGAAGCATCTTGCATAGCTCTATTAACTGTTCGTGCACTTCCTTCCACGCCTTTTCTTGATCGGCCACCACCGCCAGTTCAGCCTCTACTTGAGCCCGCTGTTGTAAGACGGATGCAAGCTGCTCCCTAACGACCTGATGAGCAGCTTCACGGCCTGGGGTGTCACGCTCGGCGACATCAAGCTTCCGCTTCAAGTTTAGCCCATGAGAGATGCGTTCCAAGAGGCCCTCAAAGATAGCCTTCACTTGGGCAGCATTTGCCTCAACCTGAGCACGCAGATGAGCCGTCTCGCTTGAAGTCTTTCGGTATTCCCTCAGCCTTAAAGCCGCTTCTTGTTCCAAGTGGTGGACGTAAGAAGTGCTTTGCTTAATCCACGCTGCTCTTTGATTGCCTGCGGTTAAGGTCTCGGGAGCGGGACGCATCAACTCCAGCTGGTGCAGGCGAGCCTCGATCTCCCTGCAATGGTTAACCCAAGATGCGATGATGCCCTCGTCATGGAAATTCACGAGTATCACCAGCATCGGGTTAACCGCCGTAGCAAAGTCTGCAGCAGATGTAGGAGTCTCGACGTCGAGTTCCTCGACGTAGTCGCTCAACATGCGCAGACTATTCGCGGCGCCTTTCGAAGACGGACGTCTCAGATAAGGACCTGCCGGCATTGTGATGCGAGGCTCGAAGGGCGCCGAAACCGGAACGACAGCTAAAAAAACAAAAACAAGATACGATCAGATAACAGTTCAAGAAATATGAAAAATTCATTGATGGGATAGTCTACTATACCAGTTGAAGCAAGTGGCAAGGCTGGAAGGGCCGGTGGCGCGACTGATCTTTCGTTTCCCCCTTCGATTCGTAGCGCTGCAGTCGGGACGAGAAGAAAGTTAGAAGTAATTCCGTCAATGAAAAAGAAAGATATCAATGGAAATCATACTCACCAGCACCACCAGAGGAAGAAGCGAGTTCAGATGGGAATGAGAAGTGTGGAAGCAACACCTGATAAAGATGGTCAAAAAGCACTCCTGAAAGGCACAACAGTATGACTTTAGTACACAAATTATACATCTAAAAGATAAGATTAATAAGTTGCAAACCCATACCTTCCAACATCTTCGATGGTATGAGAGAGGGCTGAGAGGTGACCACCGCCAAGGCAGTAGTTGAAGGCGCTCCCTCGAGCAATGAGGCATCGGCACTGGCTGCACCTGCGTTACGAACAAATGTGAACTTGTCAGAAAGGATTGTAAGATAAAAAGGACAGTAACTTGGGATTTACCTGATGAGCTGCCGGCCGAAACGGAGGCGACTCCGTCCTCCATCGACATGAGGCCACCGCCTGTGGCCTCATCACCCGACTCGATGGGGACCGTTGTCGTACTCGCGAGACCGGGAGACGGCGGGGGACCATAGGCAGGGAGGGCTATGACCGGAGCATTGCCAGATTCTTGAGAAAGAGCGGTTGGCTTGTCCTCAGGAATCATGTCTACCTCACCCACTACTCCCTCGGGTTCAGCAGTCACGGTTGTCTCGTCCACCGTCACCACGAGGTCATCAGCCTCAGGCACTCCGCCCGCTGCTACCTCGGGCTCAGCAACAACCGCTTGCTCAGGCATAGTGGACATGACCAGTTCGTCAGCCACTCTCTCGGGCCCAGCAATCCCAGCTGTGTCATCCGCCACCGGCTCGGGCTCGACCAATGCCTCTTCCCTTAGCCCCTCAAGTGGGACAGTCTCCGCCTCCCCCTCGGTTGGACTGGGCCCTATAAGATAGAATATATAAGAACCGACGGCTTTATAATTCTTGCAACAAAATTCTGAAAGAAGTATTACCTGAGGTGGACTTGTCGTTAGCCTCCCTATTGGCACGGATCGCCTGTCTATGAGCTGTAGACAGGGCGACAGGGGGCTCTTCTGACGGGGTGTCGGCACGAGGAACGGTGCTTGGGCCCGCTCCAATGGCCAAGGCAGCCCTGTGTGCCTTTGCTTCACGCCTCGACCGCTTCCTTTCCTCCCGAGCTGTCACGATGGACCTCTTTGACGCTTCCTTCATCGAAGCGTCGTCGTCCTCATTCAGAGATGCCTCCAGAGCCTTTAAGGCATCTCTCATCGGCTCTTCGAGACGGACCTCCTGCGGTAGCCCAGAGGAAGCAGGAACATCGGCAGCTGGCAGAACATTTGCGTCACTTGGCGGGAACGGCATTGAGGTTTCTGCGATAAAAAGGGAGAGGTTAGATTGACCATAACACAAGGAAAATGAAAACTTGATGAATCGAAACTTACTGAGGCCTAAAGACGCTCTAAGGCGTTCCTCCTCTTGGAAGGTTTCGAGGGAAGCAGCAATGGCTTCTTCAGTGGTGATGCCTGTTGGAAGAAAAGAAGGAAAAACGTTAATCATAGGCAATAATAAGGATATGATACAATAAAGAAAATGCAACTAGTAGTTACATGTTTGCGCAAGCTTAGCTAGCCACGCGTCACGCCTTGCCAACCACGCTGAAGTTTCGAGGGCGGCCTCCAAGTCTGTGTCATCCGGCGGCATGACCAATCCCTCATTAGTCCCATATTCACTCAGGCCCTCACCATAGGGAGCGTGGGGTTCCTGACCAAAAGCGACGTCTGCAGCGAAGAGCGACTTCTTCTTCTTCTGCCCGCCAACCCTAGGTGCATGCGGAATCGACTTACGCTTAGCAGCCACCTTGGGACGGCGGGTCCCGATGTTCGCACCCACGCTAGACTCTGGCGAGGCTAAAACCACTGTCTCCACTGGAGCACAGGGCGCTGGAGGTGCATCCGCAATATCGGGAAGCGGCAATCCGTGCGGAGGACTTTGCGCACGCGGTGGCCCGGCTCTAGCATCTTTTAGAGGGGCAACTACTGGGGTCCTTGGCACTAAAGGAGCATTGCGGTCGCTACCTGGAGGCGCACCCTTACGGTCGACCAGCAATCGCCTTTCCTCCATTATAACGGCTCCCGTCGAATGACTGTACCATTCTGTATACACCCTGAGGAGTCGTGGGACATAAGCCGGCTCACTGATAAAGAAGTGGGAGCCCGTGTTTAGACGCATGAAATGATGCAGCGCGCTCGCCATCCCTTCTTCGGTTGCAGCAGGTTCTGATAAGAAAGCCTCCAGCGGTACCCCTTGATTGTAGCTCAGCTGTTGGGCGAAATGATGCGGGTTATATCTCATGAAAATCGCCACCCCGTTCTGCCTAAACACCAAGAAGCCCGGTCTGATAGAATATAAGTGGAGGGTCTCCCGGGCCGTCAAAACTGAAGCTCCATCCTTGAAAGTGTCTCGCAATGGCCGCACTACAGTGCTAGACGCCTTTCCAATAGTCAACACCTTGTCGACGAAATACACACCGTCTCCAACGGTGTGGGGGCGAAGGAGTAAACCCCTGGCATTTCGTGGCGATGGGCTCACAATTGATGCGCCAATCAACTGTATGATGCGAGGGAAGATGCACCTATCGTAAAACGACGGCCTTTTGTGCATGCCGAAGACACCCGATGTATGTAGCTCGAGCCACGATATGAAATAGTGCATCGGGAAGATCACATGCAGCATCCCAGGCTCATTAGCATCCGCCGCTTGACTGAGGCCGTGGTACAAATGTGCCAAGCCGGCTATCCCAACGGCTACCTTTACCCCGATGGTCATCCGGTGAGCCGGGTAAAAGACAGAGGGCCGCATATGGCGAGAATGCATTGGGAGCGCAAACCAACTCAGCCATAGCCCAAGAAATCCAAAGAAGAAGACCTCCTCGTCCATCCCGGGGGCCGCAATTTCCGCAAAAGACACAGTCGGGGAGTTAGGAAGGAAAAAACCCTTTTGGTCTATTTCCTTCGCCGGTAGGTTATCCAAACCTAGACCGAAAGGGTCCTCGAGGGTGGCAAACTTGGCAGCTTCTGCCGAAAGGGCGCTTGGGTGAAGGAACCGGGCAATGAAATCCTCAAAACTAACTCCGCGGCTCCCACGCTCAATGAAAAGGGCCTCGTAGATGTTCAACACCTTGATCAGACTTGGGAATTGGTGTTGGACAGCATTCTCCGGCGTGAGGCCCCTTACCGCCGGCTTGGCCCCAAATACATACTCGTCTGTCGGAAGCAACTCCTCATAGTGCTCCCCTATAAACGGTAAACCGGAGACTTCCGTGAACTCCTCCAGAGAAATCGACACTTCCCGATCCATTGCGAGGAAAGTGTGAGTGGGAATGTTCCACTGCTCCAAGAAAGCCTTGAACCACCAGGTGGGAAGCGTGGGATACTGGAAGAGGGAGACGTAGACTGCGGTGTGCAATCCTAATCTTATCAACTGCGGCTTCTTCGTCGACAGGATATACCGAGACCATGGCAGGTAGCCGATCGGATGGCGGGGGATCAGACCTATGTTATATGATTGCCCCCAGGGTCGTGCCTCGCCTTGACAGATACGGCGTCCCAGGATATCCAAAACCATGGGACGCTGAACCGGAATCACATCTATGGCGGGATGTAGAAAGCCCTTCGAGGTCCAATCGACCATCTCCACGGCATACTGCACCAGGGGTGGGATGGCGTAGTGAATCGCCGTAATAGGTTCTGACGGCACTGCGCACGTGAAGCTCCGTCGACCCATAATGATTAGATTATACCACGACCCCCAAAGGTGGAGACTCTTATATTCCGGGTCGTGGTCCTTAATCATGGCTAAGACTTCGCGGTCCAAGGGCGCTTCGGGAAATCCCTCCTCCAAGCGAGCAAACGGGAATGAGGTGTCGAGAGACATGATCGCTGCAAGTGAACAGAAATTAGTCGTTAGTGTTGTAATTCCAACGCTTGGCGTTTAAATTTTTTTTTCACTAATTAATTAATTAAATTAAAATTAATTAATTACACCACACAGCAGTGCAGTGGGTGGGAGACTGAAGGGGGACCCACAAAATCTGGATGTCAATACGTCAGTTAATAAAACAACCTCATCATTAGATGAGATTGTCAGTTGGTCCCCAAGAAAATATTCCCATTAATAATAAAAAAATCCCTAGAGATAAGGAGAAAATCTCCTCTTTCAGAGCAAAGCTCTGTCACAGAGTGACACTTGTCAAACTCTGGTCTCAGGGGAGTAAGATTCCTTAAAAGAGCTTAGCTCTGTGATGATGATGAGAAAATTTATTAAATTTTTTTTCAGACTCTTAGGAGTTCTTCACTTTTAGATCAAAAAGATCTATTTTTGGATCCATGAGCGAAGCTCTGCTCATGGGTTAAAACCCATGAACAAGATCTCTGTAGATCCATGGATTCAGGAGAGCAAAGCTCTATTGGTGAAACCCCAAAGGGGATTTCTTTAGATCAGAAAATCTATGAGAGCAAAGCTCTGTTGGTTAATTAAAATTAATTTATCTAAGATTAATTTTACCTAAAATTTTCCTAGCTTTGGGAAATGAGAGCAAAGCTCTGAAGTTCTTAAGTGAGAGCAAAGCTCTGGAAATCAAAATCTAGAAAAATGGTGAAGTTTTCTAAAGGGTCAGAGGTCCTATTTATAAGGCGCTTGTGCCCCTTCAGCTCACCCGTTGATCCAACGGTCAGGATCTTGCCACCGCTGCACTCACGTGCGCGCCACGTGAGCGCAACGGTGGGGGGGCATTTGTTTCCCCCAATCAGAGCAAAGCTCTGTTTGAATTTCAAAATTCAAAATTCGAAGCAACGCTTCAGATTCTTTGCGCTGCGCGCAACGCGCCACGTGTTAAAATCTGATACATCAGCGCAGCGCCCAAGGCAGCGCGCCCAATCAGAGCAAAGCTCTATTTAAAACAAAATTAAAGGAAGCAACGCTTTAGCTGCGCTGCGCGACACGTGTCAGCGCAGATGCGCTGCGCCATGCGCTGCGCGACACGTGTCAGCGCAGTTGCGCTCCGCTATGCGCTGCACGACACGTGTCAGCGCAGTAGCGCTAGCGCAGTTGCGCTGCGCTATGCGCTAGCGCAGTTGCGCTGCGCTATGCGCTAGCGCAGATGCGCTGCACGACACGTGTCAGTGCAGTTGCGCAAGCACAGTTGCGCTGCGCTCTGCGCTGCTTGACACGTGTCATGCGCTGGGGCGTTTGCGCCAAACAGAATTAAATTTTAAAGAAATCTTTCTGTTCTTTTTAAAATAAGAAGATTTTCTTCTGTAAAACAGAAGCCCTTGGATCAAAGATCTAACGGTGGGGAAAATTCCCCAAATCACTCAGAGAAAGATCTTTTTAACAAATTTATGGGCACTATATAAAGACCCTAGACCTCAATTCAAAAGGATGAAAACATTTGTGAAAAATCAAGAACTTCAAACAGAGAGAACTCTGAAGGAATTTTAAGAAGAAAAAAAGTAAAAACCTTTAAGATAGAAGGATTTCTTCTAATAGATTATTGATCTAAGAACAAGATCAATGATCTTCAATAAAAAAAAAACAAATAAAAATAGTGCTTTGGACTTTTATGAACCTCTGGTTCCCTGAAATAAGAATAACAAGAGAAACTTGTTTTCTTTGATCTAAATTAGATCAAGAAAACAAATAGTGCTTTGCACTTTTTTTTTATGAACCATTGGTTCTGGAATCTAAAAGATTCTCAAGTTGATGGTGCCTTGCACTTGCAAAACTGCACTGTTGCGCTCTTGGGTTGGCGCAAGCAACCAGAGAACGCCACGTGTCATCATCTGAACCATTTGCGCTATGCGCTTTTGAAATAGAGCCTTGCTCTCTGAACCTGGCGCAACTCACCACAGCGCGCCACGTGTCAGCAGCGCAAGCGCAGCGCACTGCGCTTGCATGACACGTGTCATCACCACAAGCGCTTGCGCTCTTTTGATTGGCGCAAAGCGCCTGACAAATGCAATGTATTTCTTTTGTTAATGGGCCAGGCTCAAATCAAAAAGACCTAGTAGGCCAAAATAAATTGCAAAGCAATAAATGGGCAGAGCCCAAGTAAAATTGATGCTCTGCATCTTTTATAAAAGGGTAGAGCCCAAGTAAAATTGGTGCTCTGCATCATTTATAAAATGAGCAGAGCCCAAAACAAATTGATGCTCTGCATCCTTTATGGGCAGAGCCCAAACAAAAAATAAAAAAACAAATAAAAGTGTTGAACATTTTTTTAACTAGACTTAGCCCAATCATGGCCGTAAGTCTTCAAATTAAAATTGACTGAGCACGGCTGCTCTCTTAAATCAATTTACGACCGGTTCGAGGGTACATCTCCGAACTCCTTTGACTCCTATCGTTGTAATCCTTCAACGACGTCAGAGAGGTGACGGGTCCCGACAACCACACATCAACACAGACTGTGGAGTCCTTAAACTCATAGACTTAAGCGTCTTTAAACTAAAATACGGACTGTGGGGTCCTTAAACTCATGGACTCAAGCGTCCTTAAACCAAAAGACGGATTGTGGGATCCTTAAACCTGCGGACTTATGCGTCCTTAAACTAAAACACGGACTGTGGGGTCCTTAAACTCACGGACTTAAGCGTCCTTAAACTACCAATAGACCACCATGTCCCTAAACTGGAATATGGACCGCAATATTCTTAAACTACCTATGGACCACTACGTCCCTAAACTGGAACAGTAGAGCCTCCAAATGCTCTTCGTCGGATCCAAACGATCCCGTTAAGTTGATCTTAGTCTCAAATCGGACTAACGTATCCTTAACAAACGTTTAAGTCGATCTTAGCCTAAATATGGCTAACGTATCCTTAAACCAAAACTCCAAACCCAAATCTAAGTAAGTACGGATTTGGACTAATCCACGTCCTACGGGCGACGGCATCACTTAGTCTCCGTATACAATCCACGGGCAATCACAAACAAAACAAATACACACGACACGAAGTGAAATTCTGGAGAAGGAGAAAGTGGTTACCGCGATGCGGTAGCGTAATTAACTGCAGGGGCTTGCGCCTGCAGGGAAGAGCGTCCCCACAATCAAAAACCCCTCAAGTGAGGGGGAATCTGACGAAATCTGCTACATCGGCCGCATCCGTCTAAACCTCCGATACACGGTGCCATAAATCAACTTGGCATCTTCGGAGAGGTGGACGGATAAAACCAAATAGCATCTGCCCCGAACCCCAGCGTCAGGACCTCACGGTCTTGTGTGCCGTCTTTCGAAGGGGAACAAACACATCATCCACATGACCCCATCACGGAAATACGTCATCCACATGACCCCGTCTCGGAAATACGTCATCCACATGACCCCGTCGCAGAAATACGTCATCCACATGACCCCGTCGCGGAAATACGTCATCGATATGACCCCGTCACGGATATACGGCATCCATATGACCCCGTCTCGGAAATACTTCATCCACATGACCCCGTCTCGGAAATACTTCATCCATATGACCCTGTCACGGAAATACGTCATCCACATGACCCCGTCTCAGAAATACGTCATTCACATGACCCCGTTTCGGAAATACGTCATCTACATGACCCCGTCACGGAAATACGTCATCTACATGACCCCGTCTCGGAAATGCGTCATCCACATGACCCCGTTTCGGAAATGCGTCATCCACATGACCCGTCGCGGAAATACGTCATCCACATGACCCCGTCTCGGAAATACGTCATCCACATGACCCCGTCTCGGAAATACGTCATCCACATGACCCCGTCTCGGAAATACGTCATCCACATGACCCCGTTTCGGAAATGCGTCATCCACATGACCCGTCGCGGAAATACGTCATCCACATGACCCCGTCTCGGAAATACGTCATCCACATGACCCCGTCTCGGAAATACGTCATCCACATGACCCCGTCTCGGAAATACGTCATCCACATGACCCCGTCTCGGAAATACGTCATCCACATGACCCCATCTCGGAAATACGTCATCCACATGACCCCATCTCGGAAATACGTCATCCACATAACCCCGTCTCAGAAATACGTCATCCACATGACCCCGTCTCGGAAATACGTCATCCACATGACCCCGTCACGGAAATACGTCATCCACATGACCCCGTCTTGGAAATACGTCATCCACATGACCCCGTCGCGGAAATACGTCATCTATATGACCTCGTCTCGGAAATACGTCACCCAATGACGCCGTGAAATGCGGATAACGTCAATCTCATTAAACACTTACGGGTCTTCTCGATTCGTAAGGAAGAAAACTCTCTTATAAGATCCTTTCGACTTATAAGGGAAAACACACATAGGAATCCTCATGACTCCTAAGGAGAAAAAACACCTATGAGATCCTCACGACTCATAGGGAGAAAAGTCTTTATGAGACCGTCACGGCTCATAAAGTTGAAAAGTCTTAGGTAGCAGATATGAACCTGCTTCCTAAACCATCACTACCCCTCGAAGAAGCCAAAACAAGATGCTCACTCTATCATCTGCCAGCTATGCTTGCTAAGGTGACATGGTAATAACAAAAGAAAGAAGAAAGCAGAGAGATGACACAAGACATTGCGAAAAAAATGTATCTTTTATTCATGAATTCAATTGGATACAAAATACATCGTATGAAAGAATAAAAAATGAATACATTTTATTCAAAATTACAAATGGTACAAAAACAATTATTGAGAGGGAAGCGCTTTCAATAGTCCGATTAGCCGCTCGCGCACTTCCCTCGGCCCTTTTTCTTGATCAGCTGTCGCGACCAACTCTGCTTCAACTTGGGCTCGTCGCTGCAAGTAAGATTAAAGTTGTTCTTCGACGGCCCTCTGAGCCGCCTCACAATTTTGCGCATCCCGCTCGACGACGTCGAGCTTCTGCCTCAATGTTAACCCGTCAGAGATGCATCGCAGAAGGCCTTCAAAGATAACTTTCAACTGTGCAGCATTCGCATCAACCTGAGCATGCAGTCGGGCAGATTCGCTTGAAGTTTCCTCACATTCCTTATGCTTTAAGGCCTCTTCTTGTTCAAGATGGCGGAGGTAAGAAGTGCTACGCTTGACCCACGCAGCCCGTTGAGTGTTCACAGCCAGGACCTCTGGAGCAGGACGTCCGACCTCAAGCTCGTGCAGGCAAGCCTCAGTCTTCCTGCAGTGATTAACCCAAGACTCAACGACGCTCTCACTATGAAAGTTCATGAGCGTCGCCAGCATAGGGTTAACCTCCGCGGCAAAATCCACAGCGAATGTGGGAGTCTCCACGTCAAGCTCCTCAATATAGTTGCTCAACATGCGTAGACTATTCGCGGCGCCTTTCGAGGATGCACGTCAAGAAAAGGGGCCGGCTGGCATTATGATGCGAGACTCAAACGGAGCTAGAGTCGGCGTGATTGCTGCAAAATAAATCATAGTCAGTTGTCGGCTCAAGAAATAAAGAAAATACACGAACAATAGAGTCTACTATACCGGCTGCAATAGGTGGCAGAGCTGGGAGTACTGGTGGCGCAACGATAGTCTCGTCCCCTCCTTCAATTTGTAAGGCTACAAGCAATACAAAGAAGAATTAGCAATAATGTGACTGCCTGTTAAAGAAAGGACGTCGGTTAGAAAAGATACTCACCGACACCAGCGGGCGGACTAATCTCTGACTGGAAAGAGAAGTGTGGGTGCAGCACCTGATACAGGTGATAAAAAAGGACTCCTGCAAGGACGCAGTAATGCAATGTCAGTACATAAATTATACAGCCTATAAATAAGACTGATGGGTCACAAATCCGCACCTTCCAATATCTGAGATGGTACGAGAGAAGGTAGAGAAGTGGTCACCGTCAAAGCGGTAACTGATGGCGCTGCCTCGGGTAGCGCAACCTCAACGCTCGCCACACCTGCATTAGAAACGAGATAAATACTGTCAGGAAAGATTGAAAAGAGTTGCAGAATAAGAAGAAAAGCAATGACCCAAAATCTACCTGGTGAGTCACCGGTCGGAACCGCGACGAGGGCGTCACTTGATACAGCAACTGCTTCACCCTCCTCCATCGGAATGGTTTTGCCGCTCGTGGCTTCATCCCCCGACTCCACGAGAATCGTCGTGATACTCGCAGCGCCTGGCAGCGGCAGGGAGCCGCAAGGGGAAAGAGCGACGATCGGGGCAGTGCCCGACTCTTGCGAAAGAGTGACTACCTCGGGCTCGGCGGCTGTAGCCATCTCACCCATCGCCACCTCGGGCTCGACAATGGTAGCCATCTCACCTATCGCCATCTCGGGCTCGGCGATCGTGGCCGTCTCACCCACCGCTACCTCGAGCTTGGCAATTGTAGCCATCTCGCCTACCGTTGCCTCGGGTTCGGCGATCATGGCTACCTCCTCTACCGCTACCCTAGGCTCAGTGGTCGCCTCTACTTCTTTGGTAAGACCCGGCCCTGCAAGATAGGATACATGAGAACTAAAAGTTAAAACTTTGACAACAGAACCCAATGTCACGTTACCTTGAGTCGGTCTTCTGATTGCTTCCCGAGCCGCACGTGCTTCCTGTCTGTGGGCGGTGGAAAAGGCAGCCGGAGCATCCTCTGAAGGAGTAGGGGCAGGGGTAGCGGTGCTCGAACCCGCACCCGCGGCTAAGGCGACACTACGCTCCCTTGCCGCGCACATTCTGCGCTTCCTTTCCGCTCGAGCCGTCAGAGCGGATCTTCTTGAAGCCTCCATCAACAGGACGTCATCGTCCACGCCAAGGGTTACCTCTGGAGCCGTTATGGCATCCGTCATTGGTCGTTTGAGTAAGGCCTCTTTCGGCAGTGCCGAGGAGGGCGGGACTTCGACGGCTGGCCCGGGAAGAATCTCCGCATCACCTTACGGGATTGGCATTGTAGTCCCTGCGATAAGATAAAGAAGGAGTCAGATTGTCCATAAGAAGGAGAACGAAGATATAATGAGCCGAGACATACCAATGCCCAGCAAAGCGCGATTCCTCTCCTCCTCCTCAAAGGTCCTAAGGGAAGCCGTCAGAGCCTCTTCAGTGGTAAAGCCTGTTACAGAAGGAAAAATGTCAGTCAAGACATGAAAATAAAAATAAAAATATAATGCAATAACAGAAGTTACGGCTTATACTCACTTGATTACGTGAGGATGGCCATTTCCGCATTGTGGCTTGCGGATCGCACAGAAGCTGCAATGGCGGCCTCGAGATCAGTATCTTCCGGCGCTATGACTAGACCTTCGTTAGTCCCATATTCGCTCAGGCCCTCGTTATAAGGAACATGAGGCTCCAGACCGAGTACATCATCTAGAGAGAGGACCGACTTCTTCTTCCTCTTCTGCGAGCGGGCTCCAGTCGCAGCCAGCACAAGCTTACGCTTGGTGGGCACTTTGGGGCGACGAGTCCCGATATCTGAGCCCATGCCAGATTCGGGGGAAGCTACATTTACCGTCTCCAAGGGAGCACGGGGCACCGGTAGCTCAGGCCTGTCGTCGGGGACTTCAATCACGGCAGCTTCTCTGAGCGGAGGAAGGACAATGGTCCGTCGCTTCAAGGGGAGGTTTCGATCACTGGCAGGGGGTGTACCCTTGCGGTCGAGTAGCAGTCGCTTCTCCTCCCTGATAACAGCACCCATTTCATGTTGGTACCAAGCCACGTGTACATTAAGGGCCTTCGGGACACAACTCGGTTCACTGATAAAGATGTGAGACCCCGTATTCAAGTGCATGAAATGATGCAGCGCGCCCCGCATTCCCTCTTCGGTGGCAACATGTTCTACCAGGAAAGCCTCCAGCGGGACTCCCTGATTGTAACTCAGCTGCTGGGTAAAACGATGGGGGTTGTATCTCATGAATAACACCGCATCATTTTGCCTGAATACAAGAAAGCCCGGCCTGATGGAGTACAAATGGAGAATCTCCCGGGCTTTCAACACGGAGGCCCCGTCTTTAAAAATGTCTCGCAATGCCAGCACCGCCTTTGAAGTTTCCTGGCCGATGGTCAAGACTTTTTCTGTGAAAGACATACCATCTCAGACCGTGGGCGGATGAAGGAGCAAGCCCCTAGCTTCCCGCTGTGACGGGCTCACGGTGGAGGCGTCAACCAGCCGCATGATCCGGGGGAACTTGCATCTGTCGTAAAACGAAGGTCTTTTATGGATGCCAAAGACCCCAAGCACGTGCAGCTCCATCTATAAAGTGAAGTAATGCATTGGGAAGTTTGCAGGATGCACCCCTGGTTCAGTGGTATCCGCTTCTTCGCTAAGACCGTGATATAGATGGCCTAATCCGGCGATCCCGATGGCCACTTGTATTCCGGCAACCATGCGATGCGTGGGGTAGAAGATGGAAGGCCTCATGTAGAGAGGATGCATGGGGAGCACGAACCAGCTCAACCATAGCCCATGAAACCCAAGAAAGAACGCCTCTTCATCAATGCCCGGGGCGGCGATCTCTGACAGAGGGACAATCGCGACGTCAGGAAGAAAGAAACCCTTCTGATCAGCTTCCATTATCGGCCGATGGTCCAAGCCAAAGCCGAAGGGATCATCAAGTTTAGCAAACTTTTCTCTTTGTCACGACAAAATTTCCGGGCGAAGAAAACGGGCAATGAAGTCCGCAAAGCTGACCCCCCGGCCTCCGGATTCAATGAAGAGGCTCCCGTACATGTTCAACACCTTTATCAGACTAGGGAACTGGTGCTGAATGGCGTTCTCTAGCGTGAGGCCTATCACCACTGGCTTGGTGGCAAAAAAATATTCATCCGGAGGAAGCAGCTCCTCGTAGTGCTCCCCCTGACCGGTAGACCAGAAACCTCGGCGAATTCTTCTAAGGAGATGGAGACCTCTCTATCCAATAGGAGGAAGGTATGAGTCGGGATGTTCCACTACTCCAAAAACGCCTTGATCCACCATGTGGGAGGTGCAGAATACTGGAACAACGAAGCGTAGACCGCAGGGTATAAGCCGAGCTTTAGCAGCTGTGATTTCTTCGCCGACAAGATATACCGAGCCCACTGTAAGTACCCGGCCGGATGACGGGGGGTTAGCCCGATGTTGTAGGGTTGTCCCTAAGGGCGTGACTCGCCCTGGCATATGCGCCGCCCTAGGGTGTCCAAAGCCGCCGTCGGCTGCACGGGTACCGCGGCGATTGAAGGCTGAAGAAGACCCTCCGAAGTCCAATTAACCACCTCCACGGCATAGTTCACCGGCGGTGCATCTGCATACGGGATCGCCGAGATAGGCTCCGAAGGCGTCGCACAAGAGAAGATTCGATGACCTCTGATAATCTGGTCGTACTATTTACCCCACAAGTGAAGTTTTTTGTGTTCCGGGTCATGGTCTTTGATGAGCGCGAGAACCTCTCGGTCCACAAGCGCCTCAGGGAATCCTCCCTCTGAACGGACAAACGGAAACGAAGTATCTAAAGACATGTCGCCTGCAAAAAAAAGGGACAGAAGTCAACTGTCAGTGCTATAATTTAATTCTAAATTCTGACACTTGGTACTTTAAAATTTTTACCACACTGCAATGCAGTGGAGAAGTACCAAATGGGGCCCAAAAAATCTGGATGACAATACATCAATTAATAATTAATCAAACAGCCTCATCATTGGATGAGACTGTTAATTAAATGAGGAAATCCTCAAGAAAAATCTCATTAAATGAGAGATCCATCGGGAAAAGGAGAAAATCTCCCTTTGAGAGCAATGCTCTATGACAGAGTGACACTTGTCAAACTCTGAACATGAAGGAATAAAATTCCTCAAGAGCCTGGCTCTGTAATCATGATGGAAAAGTCCATCATAAAGGAATTAATTAAAATTAATTTTTATGAATTAAAAAATTCTGGGATCTTCAAGATCCATGAACAAACTCTTAAGAGTTCTTCACAAGAGATTTAGAAATCTACATGTTATCAAAAGAGCAGAGCTCTGATTCATGGGCTAAGAAACCCCAAGAAAAGATCTCTTTAAGATCTATGGGTTCAAGAGAGCAAAGCTCTATTAATGAAGCCCTAAAAGGATTTTCTTTAGATCAAAGATCTATGAAGAGCAAGGCTCTGTTAATGGGTAAAACCCTAATTTATTAAAAGTTTTAAACTTTACCTAAGTTTTGACTCTTAAAAAGTTCTTAAACAAGAGAGCTATGCTCTGTGGGAGAATGAAATTCTCAGAAAACAAGAATAAGATGAAAATCATCTAAGGGACCAAAGGTCCTATTTATAGGCATTGAAACGCCTCTTCAACTTCTGAGTTGATCCAAGGGCGCAGATGCTGCCACCGTTGCACTCACGTGTGGGCCACGTGAGCGCAACGGTGGCGGGCATTTGTTTCCCCCAATCAGAGCAAAACTCTGTTTTGAAATTCAAAATTCAAAAATTGAAGCAACGCTTCAGATCCAGTGCTAGGCGCGCTGCGCGCCACGTGTCAAACACGGATGCACTAGCGCCAGGTGCGCTGCGCCCTAGGCAGTGCACCATGTGTGCGCTAGCGCTAAGCGCCACGTGTCAAACACGGGTGCGCTAGCGCAGGCTGCGCTACGCTCTGAGCAGCGCACAATGTGTCAAACGTAGGTGCGCTAGCGCAAAGTGCGCTGCTCTCTTAGCAGTGCACCACGTGCAAAGCACGGGTGCGCCAGCGCTGGAATTATAAAATTCCCCACCGTTAGATCAAAAGATCTAATAATAATGATAAATCATTAATTAATCAGAATTAAAATTCTGTTATGGAAGGATTTTCCAATCTTGTTAAAAATAAGAAGATTGTCTTCTGTAAAACAGAAGCCCTAGGATCAAAGATCCAACGGTAGGAAATATCCCCAAGTCAATCAGAGAAAAATCTCTTTAACTGATTTAACAAATCAACTTACCCTATATAAAGACCCCAAGACTTGAAGTCTGATATAGAGAACCCCCCTATAAACTTTGAAAAGATTCAAATAAAGAGAGCAAGCTCTTGAAAGAAGATTATTTCTTCAAGGTAAAGATGATGAATGATGAACACAGAGATGAAATCATCTCGTAAAAAGAAGAATTATCTTCTTAAAAGATCATAGATCTTCAAAGACCAATATCTTTTATAAAAATATCAAAAGATCTCATCACCGAATAAAAGAAGAACATATTCTTCACACAGATCATTGATCTATAAAGGCAAAGCCCTTTCAAAAAACAAGAACTGTTGTTCTTGAATCTTGAGACAAAGTCTCTTTTAAAAGAACATAAATTTGTTCACAGATCATAAAAATTGATCAAATGCGCTTTGCACTATTGAAATGCGCTTTGCGCTATTGAAATGCGCCTTGCGCTCTTGAACAGCGCTTCTGCGCTCTCTAGACCGGTGCTCAGCACCAAAATGCGTCACGTGTCAACCACGTATGCAACTTGCGCTTTGCGCTTCTGAAATAGCGCACTGCGCTCATGGGCTGGCGCTCAGTGCCAAACGCGCCACGTGTCACTCACAAGTGCGCCACTAAATTGATAGCGCAATCGCTCATGGACTAGCGCTTAGCGCTCATAAACTGGCGCAATGCGTCCATCATCGGCGCTTAGCACCAAGCGCGACACGTGTCCTTCTCGTGTGCGCTACTTGGCAGAAGCGCACTGCGCTCTTTGTAAGTGCACGGCGGCGCCCCGGCCGTCAATCCGACGCCGGAATGCGGAAGCGGTGATAAACTTTAATTTTGCGGACTTAGCAAACCGGCACCACCGCGCACTAAACCCCGGATCGTGCCATTAAACTTATTCTAGCAAACTACGAGACGAGTTAGAGATATACCGACTGATCCGAGTCCTCCGGTCTTCATCTCCACTCCGATCTCCTCGCGGGATCTCCGTCCGTCTCCTCCTCGTCGGAAAGGGCACCACGAAGCCGGGTACTTATACGGGCTCCCACCTCAATACCGAGGCAACTCGGGCGCGAAGTTGGCTAGCCGACGCGCCCAAGATTTGCTGTAGAATGTAGTGTAGAGTGCATGTCTCACTTTGGGGTTATGTTTCCATTGATGGAGGTGAAGGAAGAATGAGCTTTGGAGGGAATTGAAGCTCTCAATCTTTTTCAAAGAAAATGAGATGATCAAATATATCTCCACACAAAATGAACCTCTCTCTCTCTCTCACTCAAAGAAGTGGCCGGCCCCTTAACCAATGTGAGAATGGTGGAGGTGAACCAAAGAACAAGAGGGAGGTGATGGTAGTGTAAAGTGAAGGGGTGACCACATACAAACATCAACCATACTTCATTCACATCAAACCCATATCCTTTCTTATCAAATAAAAGCACCATCATGGATGAAAAACAAAAAATGCTTAATCAATCATAATGTCATTTGCAAGAAACCCCTTCCACAAATGTCATTTGCACAATTGCAAATAACCCCCTCCATCGGAAAAGTCCGGCCGGGAAAGAACAAAGGAAAACCGGCCGGAACGGAATGCAAACTGGCAACTCCAGAAAACTGGTTCCGTAATAAATTACAGGAAAACCCCGATACTGTGCATACACACCCGCATCTGTATTCCGTCCGGATACAAATGCAATGAGATAAAATCTACACTGTACTATACTAGGATCCGGCTTAAACCAAAGCCGGCTAGTAATATCCGTCCGATCCTGATCCGTGCAATACCGCACGTATCTGATCGAACGCTGCCATATAACCATACGGCCACTAGTACAAAACTGTCCGATCCTGATCCGTGCAATACCGCACGTATCTGATCGGACCCTGCCATATCTCCATACGGCCTCTACAGCGTTTCGCCCGAAAGCTTGAGTAACTGAAAGTGTGGTGGACTCTAAGGACTCATCAATACTATGGCTGTGGATTTAACCACTAGCACGTCAGAGGTATAAGCCAATACGTGACGGGCCACCAGCTATTGACTAAAAGGGACGTCGATGAGAGAACTCATCCTGACACCCTACTGAGCCTGTCAGTGACAATATCCGTACAGTCCGGTCCGTTCTTCTATGAGCATCGCATGTCGGGCCTAGGGGGTTGGTAAAAGTCAGACCCCCAAAAGCGGTACAAGTCGTGTCAGAGTGTAGCCCAGAACACCCTGAAATACTACTGGAATACCTACCAGTAAATCTCCTGCCTTGGCCAAGGTCTTCGTGTAATGGCTCTCCTAGACACAGCGCGACCTCACCCCCAATACCGGGAGAGACGAACCCCTGAAGATCCGCTCACTGCCTCCATGTGGCTCGGGACTGTACCCAACTAAAACCTGTTTGCACGACTCCTTTGAGCCGTGGTAGGGTAGTAATCAAAGTACAGTGGGAACTCACATGAGACAAATGACGATCCCCAGGTCGATGAACTAACCTGTACACATGTCACCTGGGAACTGCTATCTGACGTCAGGTATAAGACCAACTAGCATGTTCCCGGCGAGTCCTGTCCGGTGTACTCATAACCCAATGAGCACCTGTATACATCTTAGGTGAACCATCTGACACCAGTGGCTTGTGAGACCGGCCACCGCCCCTCGTCGGGGTCTCGACTGTATACACTAGTCTACTCTGGAGAATCGATGCCCTGTCTCGAAACTCCCACGACTAGGGACCTTTTAAGGATGTGCTTATAGACTCCAGCTCCCACTTATATGATCGCCCTCATACTGCTGGCAGTCAAGCAAGAATCCTAGGGGCTCTATCAACGTGCAATAGCGACATGTCATGTCACCTAAAGCAGTACACGATGATAAAGGTAAACCAGATAGCATACTATCATCTCGAGTAAGACTGTCCTCCCGGGATAGGTCCTCCCTCAATCATTGCAATCACGTGCCTGTGACCCAATAATTGACTCTGAGGGCACTATCTCCAACACTCTTTAACTGGCGCAAAGCGCCTGGCGCACCACGTGTCGCGCTGACAAAATATAAATTGTGCTGATAAATGCTCTGCATTCAATACAAGACAAAAAAATGTCAAAATCTAATGCTCGGCATTATTAAAAGGGCCAAACCCAAATAAAAGCTCAATAGCCATAATAAAAAAAATGTTTAAACATTTATTAGACTTAGCCCAATATTGGCCATAAGTCCTCAACTTATATTTAATTGAGCCCATCTGCTCACGAATATTTAACAGAACTTAGTCCCAAATTGGACTACAGATCTTCCGACCAATTCACATCGGTTAAAGGGCATATCTCTTTACTCCTCTGATACTTGTCGTTGTAATCCTTCAACGTCTTCAGAGAGGTGACGGGTCCCGACAACCACACATTTCACGGACTGTGGGATCCTTAAACTCATGGACTATGATGTCCTTAAACTTTATAGACTATGACGTCTTTAAACTACGGACTGTGGGGTCCTAAAACTCATGGACTACGATGTCCCTAATCTCGGACTGTGGGGTCCCTTTAAACCCACGGACTACGATGTCCTTAACCTCGACCGCGATGTCTTTACTAACAATGGACCGTAATGTCCTTAAACTAACAATGGACCGTGATGTCCTTAAACTAATCGACCGCAATGTCACTAAACTAAACAATAGAGTCCAAATGCTCTCTTGATTGGATCTAAACGATCCTGTTAAGTTGATCTTATTCTAAAAATTAGACTAACATATTCTTAACATACGTTTAAGTTGATCTTAGTCTCAAATGAGACTAACGTATCCTTAAACCCAACCACCAAACCAAAATCTAAGAAGATACGGATTTGGACTAATCTACGTCCTACGGGCGACAGCATAAATTAGTCTCCGTATACAATCCACGGGCAACCACAAACAAAACAAACACACACGACACGAAGTGACCATTTGGAGAAGGAGAAAGTTGTTACCGCGATGCGGTAGCGTAATTAACTGCAAGGGCTTGCGTCTGCAGGGAACAGCGTCCCCACAATCAAAAACCCTTCAAACGAGGGGGAATCTGACAAAGTCTGCTACATCGGCCGCATCCGTTTAAACCTTCGATACATGGTGCCATAAATCAACTTGGCATCTTCGGAGAGGTGGAAGGATAGCACAAATTAGCATCTGCCCCGAAATTCTGGCATAACGTTTGCTGCGTCTTCGTCCGCGTCTTTCTGCGGGGAACACATCCCCTCAATAATCTCGGGCTCTAGCGGGCTCTTCCACCTAATCGCCGGACATGCTTGGAGATCTTTCAGCATCCTTTTTGTTTTGGCTGAAAGAGCGACCTCCCATGGAGTTTCTTCTATAAAAGAGCACGATGCCTCCGGCGTGTCCACCTTTTTAAGAGCGTGCGGCTGGGGCTGGTTTACCCTCCAGTTTTCAGAAAATGCAAATTTTACTTACCGGTACTGGTCCTCAATCCAGTTTTCGAAGACAAAGCAATCTTCGATTGGATGGCCCTTTATTCGATGGTAAGGGCAATAGTTGGGACTGTTGATGTCACCGGGCTGCAGTGGGCTTTTTGGATCCGGCAAGGTGATGAGCCTGTTGCGCACCGCCAGCTCGAACAGTCTCCTCGTTTTATCCCGGGAAACGAATAAGGGAGCTTCATCTTCTCGTTAAAGAATCGTTGTCTATCATCTTGGCGATCAGTTGGTTTTAGACCACCAGGCTGCTGCTGAGCATTGGCGACGAAGGTCGCTTTCCCTTTTCCCTTTTCGTTTTGAGGCTCCATCTTCGAAGAAGACGGTCTATGACCCATCTGATCCATTTGGTCCAGCTTGTCAATCAAGGTCTGGAAGGTAGTCGGCTTGAAAAACATCATGAAGTGGGATATGGTCGCCTGCGGATCAAGGGTACCCACGAATATGCCTACTGCAGGAGCTTCTTCGATGCGTTGTTCGCATTTCGACCATAGGTTCCACCACCGGATTGCATACTGAACCCATGTTTCTCCCGGCTTCACCCTGGCATTGATCAATGCCGTGATTGGGGTGCGTTCGGTAGCGCTTGCGAACCTTTGTGTAAACAGTAACTCCATTTCTGCAAATGTCTTAACGGAGTTATTCGGGAGTTCAGAGTACCATTCAAACGCTGTCTCCGACAAGCTGTCAACAAACTGGCGAAGCAGCAGTTTGTTGTCACCCCCGGTATTACCGCACAAGGCTCTGAATTGAGCAACGTGCTGGTGTGGATTTCCCGTTGTCACGCCCCGCTTCCCTGTATACGACGAAGAGGACGCGACTGGTCCGCTACGTATTTACTGTGAAGTAAATACGCTAAGCGTATCTAAGCAATATAAAAGTAATCACAAGATACAAGAGATATAAAAATAACAGCAACTTTATTTATTAACATTCTTTTGTACAATGCATGAAAAGGAAATACAACTGAAGTAAAAACGATGCCTAAACAATGGCATAACAGGAATTTAAAGGTACTGAATGGAAATGTACAATGTCTAGAGCTTGGGGTCTTCGAGGAACTTATCCAAGTCTTCACTGGTGGGCTCGATCTCTGCTGTGTCCAGATCACCTGACGACATTCAAAGAAGAAAGAAATAGAATGTCGTCAGCGAACAGGTCGCTCGGTAAGTCCCAAAGTTAAGGGAAAAATAGAAAAGACAGAATAAGAATGTATCTTTTAAAGTTGTATAATATTATAGAATATTGTACTAACGCTGTTGTTTGTAGCTTAGTACAGAAGGATGACAGTGTATACGAGAGGGGTCTCTATATGCTAGAGACCAGGGCAAACTAAAAGTATAAGGAACCGTTATGCCACGGTACAACAGCAATATGATTCATGTTAGGTGTCTTAATCTTACTGTCTCGTGCCACTTTTAACACCTTCCGTACCAATCTACCCCTTAAATCCCGTAGTGTTTTGATTGTATTGTTATATTGTAAATTGTATTTTATAAGTTGTATAGTTGGATGACTGACCGAAACCATGATATCGGTAACGGATGTAATGGATGTAAACTGGAATCATGTAAATGGAAAGTATATCCATGGTTTGGTTCAGTCAAGTTGAATAGATTGATAACTGGATTCATGGATTCGTGTGTTCATGTTGAATTGTAATATTGTAGATTTATATAGTACTTGAATCATATTCAAGTCGGATTATAATCAGACTCAAACCCGAGTCGGACAGTAGAAATGTAAATCGAAGTCCTATATTTACTAGGGTCCTTAGGGTAATTTATAAAACTTGAGGGGGTTTTATGTAAAAATACTTTTGTATAGTTTTCAAGATACACCGCAAGTATTTATTATTCGTCTTTATAGTTGTAATGAGTGTAATTTTATTTTGTGATATTTCTAGTGAAAATATCCTAATTTCATAAATAAAGATATTTATGTGTAAATGGTGATTATATTGAATTCATGGTATTTTAGTGTAAACCGATTCTTGTGACATTTTTAGAAAAAGATTGAATATTCATATCATAACAAAATAGATATTTTAATGACAAATATACATATATTTATACAAAAATAATTTTTTATAAATATTTTATATTCTAAAAATCTCATTTTCTTAAGATGCCGTATTTTAAATCTTTCGAGACCGAATGCTCTTTGCGGAGTCTGAATCTCGCACTACTAAGCCCGAGGATGTGCGATAATCCGCATCATCCTGAACGGGTTACCCAAAATGGGTTGTAGCAGCGCTTTGCAAACATTTTATAAATACTAATCCTTTAGAAAACGGTTTTATAAAGTAAAAGATATTTATTTGTAAAGATGTCGATTTTTCCGTATTTTATGTTCTAGTGACAAGTTCAAATCGTCTCTTCACCGCCAATTGTGGTAAGGTAAGTACAAGTGAAGAAAGGAGGGATCCGCTCACGAATCACCATGAGACGGGCCTTTTAAAGTTACCTTTCTCACTTGTCTAGCCTAGACACCACAAAGTCAGGTTTAGATAAACGACTGAAAGTTCACGACTTTCCTAATGAATGCGACATTCCTTAATTGGATGAGTCTAGATATATTTTATTATTTCAAAAGTTATGTATTTATAAAAATGTATCAATACTAAAAGTTTTATTTAGTAAAGGGTATTTTAATGAAAAGGTTTGTTTTCTCGTATTCTAAATTTCCAAAGATTATAGTACTATGTTTAGATGGGAGTGTGTGAGGAGGTAGGTCATTACCTCATGCTCTACTTATAGTTATAGCAAGTTTAATGGAGTTCAATGTGAAATTGGAACAATGTAGTATTTAAGTGAAAAAATACAATAAATGGAAAAGTTATCATTTCATGAATTGAAACTTGATCAATTTATTTGATTAGTGTTTAATAGTCAACATGAGAAAGTTTAATCATGATTGCATTAGTGAGAAGTGAAGTTTATAAGAAAACCGAATCGGAAATCGGTTTTGTTCCAATTCCGTCGGGTTTGTAAATTCGTATTTTAGAAAAGAGAGAGAGAGATGTTAGAATGAGACTTACGGGTTTGGACAAACACGAGGGTGATAAGGAAGAAGAGGGTTAGCCGGTGCGTCAATTCGTCGCTGAGAGTTCCTAGCACGATCACCAGAAGTTCGCCGTCGATTTCGTCGGGGCTTCGCCTTTCGCTCGTTTTCAAAGTACATAAGGTTTTCTTGAGATTTTGAGAGAGTGGGCTCAGAATTTTGGGATGAGAGGATAGGGGATAGGGGTGTATTTATAGGGTTAGGCTAGGATTAGGATAGGTATAGGGTTTTTAATTAAAAATGTAAAAATAATAGGAAAATTCATTAAAAATTGTAGTAAATAGGTGTTAATGGGCTCTCTGGAGGTGGTCTGTGAATTTAAAGTGTGCAGGGGGGTAGAGGAGGTGAAAAGACAAAACATTGGTGTTGGGGACTCGGCGAACCGGCCGGTGGCGCGGGCCCGAGTCGGCCGGTCCGCCGGCCGACTCGACCGATCCCGGCCAAGTCCGGTGGTCGGGAGGGGCGCCGTCGGTTGGTGATCTCATTGGTATGTTTAACTTTTGGGGTGTAGTGTGGTTTTTGTGAGAAAACACGTGTTGACTGTTGGTATTCTAGAAATTTTAAAACAAATTAATATTAAAAATAATGTGGGGTATGGGATTTGAACTCTGGTGGCTTGGTTCAGCAATGCATGGTATTACCAATGAGCTACATGCTCCTTCTTGTATTTATGGTGTGAAATAAATACTTAAAGAGATATCAGCAATATTAAATACTTTGAATTTAAATCAATTCTTTGTACATTAAAAATGGAGTTGTTACACCCGTCCCCTTATATACATGGAATCTAGGGATCGTATATCCCGGCGGGTACTTTATTTGGTCGTACCAACCCGGATAGGGTCATCCAGTCATAACAATTTGGCCGGCCGATTCGCTCGCCTGATGAGCTCGTATCTGTTGAGCGATATAGTCATCCAGGGCCGCTTTGGAGATCGTCTCCTCTTTGGCTGATGATAGAGCCGGAAGAGGGTTCGATATCTCCTCTCTGTCGTCTTCAAGGATAATCGGGAGGTCTTCAACTGGAGGATCCAGCTGTATCATCATCCCAACCATATCTTAGAATAAAAGCGCCATTTGTTTTATATTGGCCGCTTGTTCCGCGGTCTCTTTGTCTTTTCTCTCAAGCATTTTTCGGAGGAATTCGGCATCAGTTTCCTGTTCTTGACGCTGTTCCGACGATATTTCCAGGCTTTCTTTTGGCCCAGTGAGTGCGACCATCTTCGTTAGCATCTCTTGGAGCTTTTGCTGTTGTTACTCCTGAGCCTTTGTTACTGATCGCGTGAGCAGTCGGTGACCCGTAGAAGCACGGCATCTCTTGGAACATATTAGAACTTTTGTGGACTAAAACTTTTTATGGGGTTCTAGAACAACTATAACTAAACTATAATTGAAAATTGAAACTATACTGGGACATTTGATGATTTACCATTATTTTTTGTTAATTTATTAGTCCAAATTAAACATTCATGTTTAGTTAGCACATGAGCTATTTTATAAAGTGCCGATATTGATCATTTTATTTAGGGTAAATTGTCACAAAAAACCTTGCATCGAAACAGTAGTCAAAACCCCCTTAGAAATTTTTCGTGCAGCATCTACATAATACCATGTTATATCTAACCAATTTATACAAACTATTTAGATATTGCAAAAAATAGTTTAGATATCACAGGCAACTACTTAGATATCGATGGTTACTGCTTAGATATAACAGATAACTACTGGATATCACAGATAAAAGTTTTTTTACAACTAAAAGCATTTTTACAGGGGATTTCACTAACTTTTCGAAGCCGGGGATTTTTGACAACGGAAAAAAGTGCTTGTTTTTTTTACAATTTACCCTTTAATTTATGGATAATAACTTATAATGATAATACATATGAATAAAAATATTATTTTACTAAGTAAAATATTGGTAATTAATAAGACGCCCGTACAAATTATATAAAATTATTTAATTGAGGTCTCATTAAATGTAGTATTTTAATTATACAAGACGTTTCAAGATTATATAGACATTTAACAAATGAGGTCTCATTAAACTAATTACACACCCAAGTGAGATAAATATTTCTTCATTCCATCAATATGTTGATTGATTATGTTTGGTGTAGTGATATGGAACTTTATAGTTATGTATAATACTATTTCATTTTATTTATACGATTCAGTAATAGTTAAATGGTTACATATTTATTTATTAGAGTATCGATCACATTGACCAATATAATGGTATAAATTGGTTGTGGTCTGTTCCCTCATAAAAAAATGCTTTATAAATCGGTCGGGCATCGCCTCACGTGTTTCCCACATGAGCGTCAGTGCCGGCATTTAGTAGGATTAAAAAGTCTTATATTGGCGCCTCACGTGAAACACGTGAGCACCGACGTGTAAGACACATGAGCTCCTGTTATATAAGAATTAAATTCTTATGCGGCGTCCACGTGCGTACCACGTGAGCGTCAGCGCCCAAATTAAAAAGGATAGAATTAAATTCTATACGGGGAATATTTTCCTAAAAACTGGGGACATTCTCTGTTAAACAGAGCTGTTGGATCAAAAGATCCGATGGTAAAATTAAATTCTAATATGGGAAATATTTCCCTATATCTTTCTAAATAAAGAAAGATATTCTCCGTTAAACAGAGTACCATTGGATTAAAAATCCGATGGTGATTAAAAATCACCGTTTAATAGAATTAAATTCTATCTATTGGAAAATACATCCCTAATTTTGTTAAAAATAAGAATATATATTCTCTAAAACTGAAATTCACTGGATCAAGAATCCAACGGTGGATAAAATCCTCCGAATGAGAGATTTTCTCAAACTAATTAACAATTTGCCTTCGTATATAAAGGATAAGAGACTTCAAGTCTCAACGAGAGGTCCCCCATAAGTTTCTGTAAAAAAAATATACAGAAGGTTCTTATAAGCTTCCACAAAACAACAGAGAATTTAATTCTCAATAAAGAAGATCGTCTTCATCCTCAAAACCACAGGTAAAGAAATATCGAGATCTATCTCCATTACCTAACATATTTAAGGGTTTAACATTTCTCAAAGAACTCAGTTCTTTCTCTGAATCTGAGATCCACAAGACAAATTTTCCATAAGCTGAGAATTTAAATCTGATCGGGAAGATCTTGTTCTTGAGAATCGAAGATTCAGGAGAGAACATGGATACAAGAACATGGAGAAAAAGGAGTCCATAATACTCCAGGAACTTAGTTCTTTCGAATCAAGAACTTGGTTCTTAAAGAATCTGATCCCAGATTCTCAAAATAGTGATCTTGATGATCGTTAATGGTAAAAATACCATCAACAGAGATTTAACCTCTCTGAAAACAAGAACAGGAGAATATGGATAAAAGAATATGGAGAAGATGAAGTTCATAATACTCCAGGAACTTAGTTCTTTCGAATCAAGAACTTAGTTCTTAAAGAACCTGATCCCTGATCCCAAAATAGTGATCTTGGTGATCGTTAATGGTTAAAATACAATTAACAGAGATTTAAGTTCTCAAAAAATATAGATTAAATCTCTAAAGAATTTAGCGCCTTACGTGAAACACACGTGGGTGCCCAAAACTTAGCGCCTCACGTGAAACACACATGAGCGCTAGACGCTCAGCGCCCCACGCGAAACACAAGTGAGCGCCAGAGAAAAATTAGTGCTTAGTACTATTATAGCGCCTCCCGTGACATACACGTGAGTGCTATATGCAACTAAGTGTTTAGCACGTCTGGTTGTTACAGAAACCCAATCATAGCCCAAATTGGCTAAGTTTATATTCGTGATATCCAAACTGATCTTAGTCTCATACACGACTAACGATTTTCATTCTATACCTTCTAAGTTAATCTTAGTCTCAAACAAGACTAATGATTCTTGGGTGATCCACCATGATTTTTTCTCTCAAATACGTGATTTGGTTCAAGGGTACATTTCTTCACACTTTTGATATATGTCGTAATTTCTCAACGTCTTCAGAGAGGTGGCAGGTCCCAACAATCAATAACTTCTCTTCCTTCATCCTAAACAGGGAACGTTGGACCAAAATGTCCTTAAACTAACATTCATCCCCAAAATGGGAATGTTGGACCAAAATATTCTTAAACTAATATCCGTCTCAAACATGACGATAATGGGCTGAAATGTCCTTAAACTAATATTTGCCCTAAACACGACGATACGTCCTAAACACGACGATAATGGACTGTGATGTTCTTAAACTAATATAATTGGGTCCATATGCTCATTTGTTTATAAGTTAATTTCAGTCTCAAATATGACTAACGATTCTCAGATCAAATCCAAATATCCCCTAAACTGATGGACCTCATTTATATGAGATTTGCGTCCTAAGTTTATTCCCGTTGGCAAATCAAGCTACCAATGTGGATCCCGTCAAGCAAATCCTTGACCCAAACCTAAATCTAAAATATACGGATTTGGACTAATCCGTGCCCTACGGGTGACAACATAAACTAGTCTCCGTATACAATCCACGGGCAATAAAAAATAAACAAAAACACACACTATATGAAGTGACATTTTGGAGCAGGAGAAAGTTATCGCAACGCGATAACGTAATTAACTATAGGGGTTTGCGCCTGCAGGGAAAAACGTCCTCACAATCAAAACCCCCTCATAAATTAGGGGGAATCTGATAAAGTCTGCTATAACTTTCGCATCTATCCAAACCTCCGATATATGGTGCCATAAATCAACTTAGTATCTTCGGAGAGGTGGGTGGATATATCTAAATTGTATCTGTCCCCAAATTTATGCAAGACGTTCAATCCCAGTTCGTCTCTATTTTCGGAAGTAAGCAGATTCTTGCACGCCCGGTGGGACCTCTTTCTACTTTACACTCCGTGTGTCATGTTTTTCCGTGATCAAGTAATCACGGTATATATATTTGTAGTTGCCATTGGGTGATGGGATATTGAAACTGGCGTTTTGTCTCTTTGTAGAATGGCATTTGCTTTCACTCCCCGCAACTCAGGCTTTGTCACATCTGGTGGAGTCAAGTATGTACCACTTGCAGCCTCAAATCTCTGCAATCCGGCTCTTCAAGAAATGAAGGGGATTCTTTTTAGGTCTATGCGCCCACCTTCGACCCTCGGCGCCTCAACGCCGAAAGAAAGAGCCCAGAAGAAGTCTGTCTTCCATAGGCTGACTCCTCAAGCTCCAGTTCTGCCGACAACATCATTCTTCATACGATTAGCACCAACTGATGACTAAGGTCAATACAGGGGACAAAATATTAAATTTCTCAAAGAAAACAGGGAGCAGGCTCAGCAAAATCTTGAGGCTAATCAAATTCCGGCTGTAAGAAATGGTCGACATCGATATCGATATCATACAAAACAAGCTGGAGGCAGTTCTCCGTTTATGTTGACTCCACCCGTTTCAACTCCAAAGGTGAATGTTGTTGTTCCAATCGGGAACAGTTTTGAACTGCTGCGAAGGGCCTGACAAAATTCCCCTATCGCAGCGCTCAAAAGGTCTCCGCAGCCTATGGAGATCCAAGGAGAACAGAAGCTAGTTCACTCTTTGTAGAATATCTCCTCATTTATATATAAGGTATGGAAGCAGGTGAAAGACTCAGTCGTTAACCACAGCTTTTCTCCTAAACGTCAGCCAAATTCTGACGATCCCCTTTCAAATACAAGGAGACTCATCCTAAGGCGTGTCCTAATACGATGGCTTCTCCCAAAACAGCTTCTCACAAAAAAAAGAGGCCAGATAAAGCTCAAGTGCCTGAGACAAATTCCAAAGGCCAATACTCCAAACGCCCCAAGCCTGAGGGCATGGTAGTTCACACAGTCCATATGGTGAACTCCAGAGGCGAAGGTTGTGCTTCTATTAGTCACAGGCCGCATACCCGGTCTCTGACAAAAGCTCAGCAGTAACATAAAAAGTTGCGGGAGATGCTTGCTCAAGCGGCGGCACTTGCTAGTCCACCGCCTAAGGCAAACCCCGAAGATACATCTGAAGAAATGACATGACAAGAGTTGGATATTGATTTCTTGAAGCGCGCTCTAAAAAAGAGAGATGAAAGCGGCAAAGATGTCTTGCTAACATGAACCAGATGGCTTTTCTGATCCTGAACATGGCTGGAATGATGGTCCAATTGGAACCACTGGCAGATAAACCGTCAGTAGTTGCTCTTAAAGACAAGAGTGACATTTCAAATCCTCTGCAGGCCTTACCAACGGCTGAGAAGGAAATGATTCCAGAAGGAAAGCTGGACGCATACGTCGCTCAACTAGTTAAAGCTCACTATGCCAGTGAAGCCTTAAATAGGTCAATCAAGACTGGTCGACTGCATCCGGCATGCTACGATATGTACAAAAGTACAATACCCGCCAGAATATATACCTCCAATGTTCCATATGTACAAGGGGCCGGAAATCCTCGCCGGCACATCGCGCGATTTAAATCCATGTGCGGCAACACTGGAGGAAATGATATACTGCTCTTTCGACAGTTCGTCAGCAGTCTGGCGGGCACTACGTTCGAATGGTATGCAGGACTCCTAAATGACTCCGTGAATACCTTCGACTAGATGAAGATTCTCTTCTGTCAGGGATTCTCTAGTGAATAAATGCACTACCGTAACGACATTGGTCAATGAAAGGATTGGACCGAATGAGACTTGGGTTCAATATGCTACCCGATGGTGAAATCTCTGGTCAAAATGCAAGCAACGCATCGACGAAGCGCCAGCCATGGGAATGTTCATAGCCACTCTTGACTCAAATTCAAAGATGTTCCCATATATGGCCCTATTCAAGCTGACGATCTTTCAAGAGCTCATAGGCAAGGTGTTCCCATATATGGCTCGATTGGATTAGATGGGTCAAGACCCTTCCGCTTCCGATGAAGATGTATGAAAAGCAAAGGCAAGGTGACGTTTTTCGCCAATGCTCAATAAAGAATGAGCGGCTCCGAAGAAACATGTCGCCAAAATAGCGACAACACGGGTTCTACCCTTTGAAAAATTGAGGCGCGAATACTCGCTCCCTTGGGATATATGCAGGGGGCATATTTCTTACTGGCGGAGTAATCTCTACATCAGATAGTCCTTTCTTCAAAAAACAGAAAGGATATTAAGAGACCTACAAATGGGTCATACAATCAAGTGAAATATCCCGCTTGAACTAAAAAAACATGGAAGGGGTTTGGAATTCATGTCCCACCCTGAATCAGATGATGAGGGGGAAAACTCAAAGTCAAGTTCATTCTTCCAAGGAAGAAGAAAACTCGACAGAAAGAATGACGTGATATCTCGTTCCTTCGTATATGAAGAAGATGCTTCATCGGTATCAGAAAGTGACATTGATAAGCAGGGGGCAGGTACCGTGTAAAATGCCCGGTATTTCCCGCAGGACAATCCGATTGCTGCGATAGTAAAAGAAGCATTCCAAGAGGGTGAAGATAGCTTAAGGCGTGAAGTGTCCATGCAAACAAAGGATAGATAGCAACGTCTCAGCAAACAAGCGTTGGAAGGAATGAGTTATGCAGCTCTCCGACCAAATGATAAATAATGGACCGAAATGTCCCTAAACTAGCGCATCGCCCCAAATACGGCGATGATGGACCGAAATGTACCTAAACTAACGCGTCGCCCTAAATACGGCGATGTGCTCCTTAAGATCTACATTGCAATTGAAGTCCCGTCGGCAAAGATTGCAACTCAAGTCCCATCGGCTACATAGCTACTCAGCAATGAAGTCATTCTCCCCAAGTCCCATCAGCAAATAGATGGGTCATCTGTGGCGAAACTACTTTCGAGAGTTTCGCCATTCAAAAAAAAAGAAAAGAAAAAAATGGTATGTCCACAAGCGAAATGGGCACCAGATGAAAACCCGAAAGGGCGCCGTGAGTAAAAACAGCAGAACTACTGGCGAGTTTGTGAAAACCGAAAATGGCATAATCTCGAGAAAAAAAGGGTGTGTACTTACGGGGTCCGCTCGACCTTGTGAGGAGAAAATACCCGTGTTAGATTCTTACAACTCACAAAAGAGCAACACACTTAAGAATCTCCATGATTCCTATGGAAAAATTATACTTGTGAGACTCTCATGACTCGTAAGGAGAATTTCCCTTTATGAGACCCTCATGACTCATAGAATTCAAAAGTCTTGGGTTATAGGGATCTAAACATGTTCTTAAGCCGTCATATTCCCAGGTTTCCCTACAAGTAGTTCGATATCGACTCTTATATACAATCTACGGGCACGAACAAAATATGTTCCAACCGAGTTCCACCAATGGCGAGAAATATTCCTATATGGTTAACGACACTTGTAAGTCCTCTCGACTTATAAGAAGAGAATACTCTTGTAAAATCCTTACGACTTACAAAAGAAAATATCAATTAGGAATCCCCACGATTACTAAGGAGAAAACACACCTACGAGATCCTCACGACACGTAGGGAGAAATAGTTTTATGAGACTCTTACGGCTCAAAAAGTCAAAAAACCTTAGTCGACAGGATCTTAACCCTGTTTGTTAAGCCACCTTTGTTCAAATCAATAAAGGCAAATGATGATTTGCTCCTGGAAATATCCCAGTTGTAGTGATGCTGATGCCTCAACAGATGTCAAACTCTAAGTCTTCTCACGGCAAAGGATGATTCGTTCCTGACAACATTCCAGTTGTAGCAATATTGATGCCAAAATTGGTATCACGACCTAAGTCTTCGACTCATAATAAAAATCAGCGAGCAAAAAAATATCTGCATATGAAATAGCCGAATGTTTGAGCAACTCACAATAAAAAATAGTGAGTAAAAATAAAAAAATGACATAACCGAAACGATTGGGCACCGCGATAAATAGTCGAAATGTTTAGGCAATCGCGACTTTCGCTATATAAAAAAGCTGAAAAGATAGAGCGTCGCGGAAATATAAAAAAATTAATAAAATAAAAATTTTCTGACCTGCAGGTAGGTCCACATCGACCCTTGTATAGAATCAATAGGCTGAAATGAAATAAAGGAGACCATATCTTCCCACCAGGCTCCGTCAAAAGGAGAGACAAGTCTTGACGGTACATCTATAGCTTAAAGACTATCCCGGCGTTCTTCTCATTCCGATAGGGTGCAGACATAACGTCAATAAGGACCCAAGGATCGAATAAAAGTGGAGCAATGGCAAAATCCTAGTTCCAAATCTCGATGGCAATATCTATAGCCTAGAGATCAGCTCGACGTCCCTTCTCGATGCAGATGCAACGTTAATAAGGACCCAAAGGTCAAACAAAAGTGGAGTGACGACAAAATCTTAGCTTCAGGCCTCGATTGCAATACATACAGCATAGAGGTCTTATGGATGTCTACCCCTCTTAAGTGAAGAATTGGCACATCACCGAATCAAAAGTGGAGTGATGGCAAAATCGTAGCTCCAGATCTTAATAGCAATATCTACAGCTTAGAGATCGCTTCGACGTTCTTCTCATTCCAGCAGGATGCAGATGCAACGTCATCAAAAAAGACCCAAGGGTCAAAGAGAATATGGAGTAATGGCAAATCCTATATCCAAGACTTTAAGGTACATATACAACCTAGAGACTACCTCGACGTTCTCCCTCATTCCAGTATGGTGTGGACGCAACAATCAAATAAAAGTGGAGTGATGGCAAAATTCTTGCTCCAGCTCAACGTTCCTTCTCGGTGCAGACGCGACGTCAACAAAAGACCCAATGGTCAAATAAAAGTGGAGCAATGGCAAAATCCTAATTCCACATCTTAATGGTAATATTTACAGCCTAGAGATCACTTCGACTTTCTTCTCATTCCAGCAGGTTGCAGGCGCAACGTCATAAAAAATGAGTGTTATCTACATCCAATGTTAGGACGAGTTTTCCTGTAAACCTAAGAGAGGTAAACTAAAAATACTCCGAAATGAGTACATAAACTAGAAACTCCGAAATGAGTGAATAGATTATAAACTCCGAAATGAGTGCATTAAACTACTTCATGCCGGATCAAGACATCAAGAAACAGAAAGCTAGCAGCGCTTCGATTTGAACTTGTTGCAAGCATAAGCTTCTCAGAAAGCTCCTGTTGCGCAACCTCGTGGCCCCACATTCCATGCTCTGTAAATTCGAGGTCCTTCTTTAGCTACATTCCTCTGAAAATACATCGTCGAAGATTTTGGAATATGACTAGGAGCCACGCAGCATTTAGGAAGATTTTGTTCACATCAGTCCAGTGTTTACATATATATAAAGGCATATTTGAATGAGAAATAGCGTTAAAAGTATGCTCATTTATATGTGCATGTATGAAGGTTGGTGCGTGACACGTGCGCCGCATATGCGCGCATCATTGGCATTCGTACTTAGCAGAAACTCCTAAAGGTAAAATGCAAAGCACTTGCGCAGATGCAAGATGCACACATGAATATGTGCTCGGGATGAAACATTCAGCAGTCAACGATAAAGAAATGCATTTAAATAAATATTTTATTCTACAAGGAAAAGATCACCAAACATGGGATCAGAAATACAGGGGTTAACGAAACAATAAATAAAGTTCTATAACTCCCTATCTGCATGCTCTACCATATCGTAACGGCGGTTCTCACGAAGAGTCCCTCCCCATCTATCGGTGCCACACTCGTCGGCAAAAAAAGACATGACAGCCCGCCGAGCCCGGATCTGACTCAGCATATGAATTGAGCGGTCCTTTAAAGACTTTGTAATCAAGCACGCTTCATGAACATAGTTGATCCTGTCCTCCGCTGCGTCGAGCATTGCTAGAGTCATCTCCACCGGATGAGAGGGAATGCTGTCAAGGATGGCCAAGAAAATCATCCGAAGCCAAATAGAGCCGGCGGGGAGAGAAGATGATCCTTTACGAGTCAGGAGCTCATGCATCACCGTGTCGCATTGATCATCCATAAGAGCAGGAGTCGCCAGTCGAGCAGCGAAACGAGGAATAGTCTCCTCGATGGGCACCTCCCATGGCTGTCGAAGAGCATGTGGACGATTGCAAGCCATGTTAAAGTACTTTTTCTATAAAGGAGAAGATGAACACTACTTCAGATTATAAAGAGAAGCATTTAAGTCTCGGCACAGAAAATGTTGTGCATGGTGGAACTATTTTCAAGTTCTGACAAAAAGAAGGCATTGGAAAAGAAAGAGTTGACTCAGAAAAAGAAAAGCAGGAAGGTGAAACGATTCCTTTATATAATAAGACAGTGTCTCATGTGAAGCACACGTGAGTGCCGGCGCTAGTCTTTTATAGGATTAAATTCTATAGCAGCGTTCCACGTGAAAGACACGTGAGCGTTAGAGTAAAAAAAAGGGGAAGTGGCTTGTCATTCATGCTTCAAAAAAATTTATACATTGATAATGAGGATGATCACAAAAGAAAAAAAGGTAACAAACATCATCAAAGGTCTACAATAACAAGACGCTAAATTCCGGACATACATTCTTAAACTTAAAAGCAAGTTTGAGTAAAACGCTTCTAACTTCATTGACCATCTTCTTATGTGTCTTCTTCCGAATGCAAGCTTCGGGATCTCCGTTGATGTCTTCCATCCTCTGATGCGTAGATATTATCGTTTTCTGTTGGAAGACGCGATGCACAACAGCGACGAGATTATCTCTCCGCTTCTTCGAAATCAGGCCCATCTGATATACTGAATCCACCTTGTCTTCAGCATCATCAAGTGCCTCGAGCGGCATAGCCTCATCAAGCTTAGGAAGCGCTTCACAGATTGATCCAACGATAATCTTCAAAAGAACAGAACGGCGGTGGAGCAATCGACCGTTGTGATCATCAAGGCGACGCATCATCTCATCATATTGGGCATCAGTATATTCCTGACCTTGAAAGCGACCTTGAATGTGAATTTCTTCGTAGGAGACAATTTCCTTGATATCGTATAAATGATCAGCCATGGTACCTGAAAAGAAACCCGTGGAGTGTTAGCAATAAAAAACTCCAGCATCATTAACCTTAAAAAAACAAGTGTGCCCCACAGAATTGAGATGACGGCTTCTTAATGATTGGAACATTCGTCTAATGGAGAAATCTAAAAAGATTCTCTGAGAGTTGAGCTCTGCTTTATCAAAATGGTATAAAATACCAAAAATTTCAAGAAATTCCTCTAAGGGATTTGATATTCAGAGCAAAGCTCTGTTAAACCGATTAAAATCTCAAGAAAATCTCCAAAATGGAAAGAGATCTAACAAAGATCAGAACCAAGTTCTGTAAATTCCCAAAAGGAAAGAGCTAAGCTCTATAATTAAAAATGAAGTAATCTTTCAAGGAGAAGACTCTTGCCAAAGAAAATTTTGGCAAAGTGGGTCTACAATATAGATCTGGAAAAGGGTGAAGAACTAAGCTTCAAGAAAACAGAGCTAAGCTCTAATGGAGAATAAAATTCTCAAGAAAGAAAATGAAACAGCAGCAGTCGCCTAGGGCTCGAAGCCCTATTTAAAGGGATGAGGGTCGGTTTAGATTCTTCGTATCCCAAAGCGGATCAGATGGCCCAAAGTTGTGCACCTTGCACTCACGTGCAAACCACGTGAGAACAATGGTGGGGGGCATTTGTTCCCACATAAAAAATTGCTTTTTAAATCAGTTGGGCAGCGCCTCACACGTTTTCCACGTGAGCGCCAGCGCCAGCATTTAGTAGGATTAAAAATTCCTATGCAGGCGGCTCACGTGAAGCACGTGAACGTCGGCGTGCAAGACATATGAGCGTATGTTATATAAGAATTAAATTCTTAGGCGGCGCTCACGTGCGTAACACGTGAGCGTCTGCTCCCAAATTAAAAAGAGTAGAATTAAATTCTACATGGAGAATATTTCCCTAAAAACTAGGGACATTCTCTATTAAATAGAGTCGTTGGATCAAAAATCTGATGGTAGAATTAAATTCTAATATGGGAAATATTTCCCTATATCTTTTTAAACAAAGAAGATATTCTCTGTTAAACAGAGCACTTTTGGATTAAAAATCCGATGGTGATTAAAAATTACCATTTGATAGAATTAAATTCTATCTATGGAAAAATACATCCCTAGTCTTGTTAAAAACAAAAATATATATTCTATAAAACAAAATTTCACTGGATCAAGGATCCAACGGTGGATAAAATCCCCCGAACAATTTTTGAGGCCAATTAAATCAATTTGTATCTCTCAAATGAGAGATTTTCTCAAACTAATTAACAATTTTTCTCTCCTATATAAAGGATAGGAGACTTCAAGTCTCAGAGAGAGGACCCCCATAAGTTTCTGTAAAAAAAATATACAGAAAGTTCTCACAAGCTTCCACAAAACAACAAAGAATTTAATTATCAATAAAGAAGATCGTCTCCATCCTCAAAACCCTAAGTAAAGAAAATATCGAGTTCAAAACATCTTCTTTACCTAACATATCTAAGGGTTTAATCTTTCTCAAAGAACTTAGTTTTTTCTCCTGATCTGAGATCCACAAGACAAATCTTCCATAAGTTGAGAATTTAATTCTCATCGGGAAAATCTTGTTCTTGAGAATCAAAGATTCAGGAGAGAACATGGATACAAGAACATGAAGAAGATGGAGTTCATAATACACTAGGAACTTAGTTCCATCGAATCAAGAACTTAGTTCTTAAAGAACTTGATCCCAGATTCTCAAAATAGTGATCTTGGTGATCGTTAATGGTCAAAATACCATTAACAGAGGTTTAACCTCTCTGAAAATATGAACAGGAGAACATTGATAAAAGAATATGGAGAAGATGGAGTCCATAATACTCCTGAAACTTAGTTCCTTCAAATCAAGAACTTAAATCTTAAAGAACCTGATCCCAGATTCCAAAATAGTAATCTTGGTGATCGTCGATGGTCAAAATACCAATAATAGAGATTTAAGTTTTCTAAAAATGTAGATTAAATCTCCAAAGAATTTAGCGTCTTACATGAAACACACGTGGGCGCCAGACGCTCAGCGCCTCACTTGAAATACACGTGAGTGCCAGAGAAAAATTAGTGTTTAGCACTATTATAGCGCCTCACGTGACATACACGTAAGCGCTATATGCAACTGAGTACTTAACACCGCTGGATGTTACAGAGACCCAATCTTAGCCCAAATTGGCTAAGTTTATATTCGTGATATCCAAACTGATTTTAGTCCTATACATGACTAACGATTTTCATCCCATACATTCTAAGTTAATCTTAGTCTCAAACAAGACTAATGATTCTTGGATGATCCAACATGATTTTTTTCCTCAAATACGGAATTTGGTTGAAGGGTACATCTCTTCTTACCTTTGATATATGTCGTAATTCCTCAACGTCTTCAGAGAGGTGGCTGGTCCTAATAACCAATAACTTCTCTTCATCCCAAACCGGGAATGTTGGACCGAAATGTCCTTAAACTAATATTCGTCTCAAACACGGTGATAATAGACCGAAATGTCCTGAAACTAATATTCTCCCCAAACACGGCGATAATGGATTGTGATTTCCTTAAACTAATATAATTGAGCCCATATGCTCATCTGTTTCTAAATTGATCTTAGTCTCAAATATGAATAACGATTTTTAGATCAAACCCAAATATCTCATGAACCGATGGACCTCATTTATATGAGATCCGCGTTCTAAGTTCATTTCCATTGGCAAACCAAGCTACCAACGTGGACTCCGTCAAGCAAATTCTTGATCCAAACCCAAATCTAAAATATACGGATTTGCACTAATCCACGTCCTATGAGCGAAAACATAAACCAGTCTCCGTATACAATCTACGGGCAACCAAACATAAACAAAAACACACACGACATGAAGTGACCTTCTGAAGCAGGAGAAAGTTGTTATCGCAACGCAATAACGTAATTAACTGCAGGGGTTTACGCATGCAGGGAAGAACGTCCCCACAATAAAAAACCTCTCATAAGTAAGGGGGAATCCGATAAAGTCTGCTACAACAGTCGCATCTATTTAAACCTCCGATATATGGTGCCATAAATCAACTTGAAATTTTCGGAGAGCTGGATGGATATGTCCAGATAGTATCTGCCCCCAAATTCAGGCAAAACGTTCAATCTCAGTTCGTTTCTGTTTTCGGCGGTAAACATGATCAATAACCGCATGTAAATGTCGGTGATCTAAATATGTAGTATAGCGCAGTGGCGGACCCAGGAATCTGGGTGAGCGAGAGCACCATATAGCAAGGATCTGAATCCAAGTAAATGATATAAAATTTAATTTTATTGAAAATATAAATATAATTTTGAATTATTTAATAATAAATGAAAATTATTGTTTGTAATTATATTTTGCAAGACTTTATATTTTAACTATACCATGGAAATCACATTTTTGGTGAAACCAAGGTAAACTAATTTTGCCGTGTCATTGTAGATGTGAATCAAGAACAATTGCAAAGCACGAATTTATATTGGAGACATAAAAAAACAACATTGTTGATGCGAGACGCCTGAAGTCAAATTTTTTTTTGATTCTTTTCTTTAGCATAAGATAGAAGAGAACACGTTAATGATCTATAAATTCATAAAAAGAACACAATAGGAATTAATGCTCAAGTCAATTAGAACAAAAATTAAATCATGCCAATATTATCTTCTTATTTTATTTATAAAAAACATAATAGGTGTTAATACTCAAGTTAATTAGAATAAAAATTAATTCATGCTAATGGTGGGGCTTGAAGTTAATTAGAATAAAATTTAATTTATGCTAATGGTGGGGCTTGAACCATGACCTTTTATTCTAAAAGGACGTGTATAAACCACTTGAGCAAGGGTTGCATTATATTGAGATTATGAACTCAATATATATAATACTCTCGTATGTATGTTATTGTATTCATAAATCGAAGTAAGGATTTCTTTTTCCGTCAAAACTCAATGCGGGGTACGTGTCCTCACTTACCTCTACGTGGGTCCGTCTCTGGTACAACGTAGTTGTATTTAAACATTTAAAGTTTCACAAGATATATAGAAATTTTCAATAAAGTAAATATTTCATATCATGATTATATTAGGATGTCAGTCTTCTCTTTATTTTGATCCGATTGGCTTAGATGAGTAATAGATTTTGTGTTAATTTAGTTCGTATGCGTGTGCGTGCGCACGTGGGGGGTGGGGGGGGGGGGAGTAGGGTTTGGTACTTCTATCTTTTTATTTTGCATGCAGGTTATTTTTTTAGGATGGAACTCAGCATCTCCCCTTTTTCTATATAAAAAGTTCTAGCTAGAATATTTTTTGTGTAAGTTATAGTTCCTGATCCAAACATGACTCACACTAAACTTCTGGGTTCTAGTTCCTGACTAACAATAACCTTCTAATTATCCTATTAAGTTTCGTTATAGTTTATAGTTCCAATCGACTAACCCCCTCAAGTGTCTCACTTAATTCTGATTTCACTACCATAATACCATTATCTAAGTACCTTAGCTCTGGTTGACTATCATCATAGAGCTATAACTTGGAAGTGCATTCGTTTGAAATTATTACTCAAAGTAACCCGAAAAAACATGCATTTTGGAAATACTTCACATGGTCTCCTTCCCCTTCTCAGTTCTCTTAACTTTCTTGGGTATAATATAAATATGATTACCCACCTTGCTTCCCAATTGGTTTATATCAGAATCCGCTATAAATATGTTTCAAAACTATTTCCTGTTTACATGGGAACTTTGAAGGACATTTTAACGAATGAAAGAAGCGGACGGAAATAAAAGAATACTTAAAGGACTTTGTGTGGTTTTGTTAGTGAGATCGAAGGAAGTTTCCGATCTGTCTCATATGATATTTGTATAGGTTTAATTCCAAAAAACCACCAAATACTTTGGCTCAATTACGATAAACCACCAAAAACTCTCATAATTACAAGGAACTACCATAGTTTGAAAGTTTTGTGGTAGTTTCTTGCAAATATTGTTGGCGTGGTGGCACCTTAGTTTTGATAGTTTTCCGTAGTTTTTGAAAGTTCTGTGGTAGTTTCTTGTAGTTTGAATGTTTTGCGGTAGTTTCTCGTAGTTTTGGGAGTATTTGGTAGTTTCTCGTAACTAAGCTAAAGTATTTGATAGTTTTTGGAATTAAGCCATTTTTATATTATCCAACTATAATACATTTCAATTTAACACAAAATTTTAACAATGTCCTTCAGAGCAATAATTAACATCTGATATTGACCAGGTTCTGTAATAAAACAGTCCTAGACAAAATGGTTTGACATATGCCTTTTGCTGATGAGTGTGCATGAATCAATTTTAACACAAAATTCCAACAATGTCCTTCAGAATTCATGTGCTGTTAATCAAAGGATCAATAGTGATGGGGAGATCGATAGTGATGTTAATTAAAGGATCCAAGCTGGTTGGTTGAAATGGAGGAGTGCAATATGGATTTTGTATGATCGTAACTTTCCGTTAAAATTGAAAGGGAAGTTTTATCGGAACGCTATTCGGCTTGTCTTATTATATGGTACAGAATGCTGGGCTCCTAAGAAACATCATACACAGAAGATGCATGTAGCGGAGATGATCATGCTTCGTTGGATGTACTGTAACACTAGAAAAGATAAGGTGCGAAATGAGGATATTCGTGCAAAAGTTGGTATAGCACCTGTGGAGAAGAAGATGCGGGAAAACCTGCTAAGATGGTTTGGTCATGTGCGACGCAGACTTATGGAAGCACCGGTTCAACGAATAGATACTCTCGATATGGGCAATGGCAAAAGGGCAAAAGAGAGGCCGAAGAAAACATGGATGGAGGTGATACGAAACGATATGGTTGCCAAAGGACTCAATGAAAGTATATTGTTCGATAGGAGTGAGTGGAGACGGAGGATTCATGTGCTAGACCCGGGGTGATTCTCATGTTGGTTCATGTAGCCTACCCCATATGCTTGGGATAAAAGGCTCAGTTGTTGTTGTCCTTCGGAATTCATAAATCCAGGGTATATTGAAGATGTCTGCTACCAGAATTTCGAATTGGCATGACTTATAATTTTGTTTCATCGTACTGACTTTTGTGGCGCATGTAATTTGAATTTTCACAATATTATTTGTCTATTCATCCAATCTTTCGAAGCAAAAGTACCTGAATTTATTTATTCTTATCTGTTAAAGTCATTCATTTGTCGGACTCTGATAACAGGGCATGCTTTTGAAGCTAGGATATATGCCGAAAATGTTCCTAGAGGTTTTCTTCCTGCAACTGGAACTCTACACCGTTATCAGACAATTCTCCGTTTCACCAACAGGTGCTGATGAACAAGCAGTAGTTTCACCAATTGACTAACATTCAGAGTCCTGGTCTAAGTTTTAAATATAATTCTATCGCGAAGCAGTTAGGGTTGAAACTGGTGTTGAAGAAGGAGACACTATCAGCATTATGATCCCATGATAGCTATGCTTGTTGTTTGGGGAGAAAACCGCAATGCAGCATTAGTGAAACTAAAAAACTGCTTGCAGAACTTTCAGGTTCATTGAGCATCTTTTCTGCAATGATACACGTGGAAAAATATTTAACGTCTGCGTAAAATAGAAAATGTAGTTCTAAACTCTTCACTGGTAGCTTGACAGGGTTCTTGCATGGGTTTTACAGGTTGCTGGTTTGCCGACCAATATTAATTTCCTCCAAAATCTTGCAAACCACCGGGCTTTTGAAAAGGGCCTAGTCGAAACACATTTTATTGAGCACTTTAAAAATGATCTGTTTCTTGCAATCCAGTAATAGCACTCAGGAGCTACTCAAGCTTTCCATTACTTATCAAACTAAAGGAAAGCTATTTCACTGAGGTATGTAAATGTTTATGAATGAAGTTTTCTTATTATACATAGTTTTTACCTTAATCGGATCTGGTTTTTTTAATTGTCTTGATATATGATAATTTTCAACAGATCTAACAGATTTGCTTCATTTGATTATCCTTTCCGAACATTTTGGTGATTTACTAATATGCTAATTCCTGGTCCGCGTATAAAGTGAATATATATCCTTCGAATGTTGTTCTTTTACGGTTTGTTGGTTATCATTTGGACTGATAAATGGGACACATCTCATTATGAATTTCTGGTGTGGTAATTTCTGTCTCCCGCTACTTGTTGTACACTTGCCTACCGCTATTTCTTTGAGCTTCTGATAAAGTGGCATAATGAGAATTAATCAGTTTTCTGTTGTTGAACTAAATAAATCATTCATTAATTTGATTGAGTGATTGGTGTTTATTGAGATTGTGATTTTTGTTTTTCTTCTATAGTTCCTCAAATCAACTCTCAACAAAAACCTTAATCAATTCCAGCGTAAGATGTTATGCATTAATATCAGTATCCTTTGCATGCTTATGTCTATACACATCTGGAAATTCCTGTCCAACACCCAGTTTATGGGTCCAAATACAACACTCTTTTGTGTCTACAAGTCGAGCATCCTTCCACATTGTCATAAACAATCTCTACTATTATATCCACAAAACCTGGGGGTCACCAAATTGATTTCAATTTGATGGTCTAATGTAGCCGCAAATAGCGCCACAATCAGTTGTAAAAAAAATTAAATTAAAAATTTTCTATAACAAATATTTAATAAATACGACCAGAATCAGTTGTAACTATATAATCAAATCACTTATAACTATATAATCATCTTTACTTTACTCATCTTAAATAACCACCATAATCATTGTGGATAATTTTGAAAACAAATTAACAACTCATATATGTAAATTTTAATCTTCTATATTTTTTTTTAATTCAAATTAAAAAAGCTAAACATTCTTTAGGCTGCATGCCTTCATGATTCTGTTCATTATTGTCTGAGCTCTCTGTAGCTTTCTGCTTCTACTAAACCCTTAATCCTATCCGAGTTTCTTTCCTCCTCTGTCTTATTCAAATTCTCAAAACCTTATTTTAAATTTCTCACCGGAGTCTCCCCGATATCTACTTTTTCAAGATTTTTAAAGTTTTTGTTTGGCTATAAGCAGATTCAAGATTGTGATTTCCCTGGTTTGGAGGTTAAAGTTACGCATCTTGGAAACCGTAAATTCAGGGTTGAAGCTGATGAACATAGCACCTAAGTCACGCTGGCAATTTACTTCAAGGTCATTTTCTGTCTCTGCAATTTCTCAATTTCACTTTTACCATAAGCAGGAAACCTTCTATGAAACCTCTGTTATTCTTTCAATTTAAAATCAGGGGTAAAGTGCATTTGTTGAAAGACTTTTATCGTTTATATGGTTTCATGCAAATTTATCCTTTTATTTTGTCAAGTGAAACCTCTGTTATTCTCTTCAACTGCTTTCTCTTTTGCTCCATGTTGCCTTTTGATCCCAATGCAATCAGGAGGATAGCAAGCATATACATATATGGCATGACAAACATCACCATCACTACAAACAAACCATTATACTAATGATGAGTCCCAACAGAAGCTCGTATTTGACACAGGGTATCGGCCGAAGGGGAGTGTTGTGGCACCTATGGCTGGTTTAGTTGTTAAGGTCTTTTTAGAGAATGGTGCATTCGTGGAGGAAGGCCAACCTGTTTTGGTTCTTGAAGCGATGAAAATGGAGGTATTAGGACTTTTTAAAAATTTTATTTTAGTTCCGAAACTTCAATTTGGTTTTAGTTTTAGATACCTTCTTATCTTGTGCTGGATATGTGAATGGACTTCAGGTTTCTCCTGGTCTGCAAGTATTTGACACCAGTGTTCTTTTCAGTATTAAGGTACGACATGCTGTTTACTGCACAATCTACTTCATATCTACTCTTATAAACAAATCCGTAGGGTTTCACAATTGAGACCTAATCTCTATCATGGGGTTCCACCCGACATTGTATGAAAAAGGGTTAATTAGAAAATATAATAGAAAATCAAAACTTTAACATGTTTGCTACGCTCAAATGATTTCTTACTAATTCGCTGTCAATCGCACATTTTAGAATAGGAAAAATTAATGTGTCAACGCTGATCATAAAGCAATATATCATACTTATCAATTTCATATTTGACAAACATATCCTCTACATGGCTTTTCTGTATGTAACTTACTGTTAATTTGTAAAGAAATATGTTTATTTATACACTCCAGAAAGATCAATGATGTAAGTTCATGTAAGACATGTGCCAATCAAGTTTGTTTAGCTTTTTTCTCTCTCCCTTTTTTTTCCTGAGGAAAGTTTGTTTAGCATTTTGACCCGTTGCATTATCCTCATGTATGTTATGCCTAGCTGCATGCGCTGCTACGCTACCTATTTGCATTCTCAACTTCCTAAGGAGTGTGATATACTTGCCCATGCCCATGTTTCTTAAAAGTCATTAGAGTAGAGACTAGGCTTTCTAGATGGTGGAAATAAACGATTTTGTTGGCTAGGAGCCTAGGATTTGATTTGTGCATTCTGGGTTGTGTGTTTAGGAGGTATGTGATCTATCACTTGATGGATTACAGCTGAAATTAGTCAAATGACGAGATTGATAACATCCTTGAAATAGAAGATGGTGGAGGGAAGCACAATTCCGATGCTCATTGATACAGAAGATGTGAAAGAAATCGGTTTTACATCCTATAACAAACCATGTGAAACGAGTTTTACGAGCGAAACGTCGTCAGAGGCTAACTTGTCTTAATTAAAACTTGAGTAAATTCTTTAAATAGAGAATCTATCATGAGAAGAGAGTTAAAACAAGTTATCGTTAAGATTTTAGCTATCTCAGATAGTTTTTAAGATAGATGTTCGTTTTATCACTCACGCAAGTGTATACGCGCGTGCCCATGCGCGCGTTTAAGGATTTCAAGGTATAAACTTTGGTGTGCACCAGATCTAGACGACTAAAAGAGTCATACGTGACTGTGTGAACAGGACCTTTGAATATCAATATCCACCTTTCTAAAGAATCAGATGCATAGCTGTTGATTCTACTTTGGTGGGAAAAAATGCTTTAATTGATAACGAGTCATGAGCATGTGACTTGTGCTGGTGCAACTTTGCAATGATGCATGCGTGTAAAATGCAAATTGTGTCTAAAGTTCCATCTTTGCCTTTGCCTGCACGTGCGCAGGCACGATGCAGTGTGACCCTTTGGTAAACCCAACATGAACCTATGGAGCAATGATTTATATGACCATCTTCCGAGCATCTGATGTGGGACTTACAGTTTATATCGTTCACAAAGAAGAACTGAATGGAATCCTGGTCCATTTCATTTACTATCCAAACTATAGTCGTGGGAGGCAAGATTCGAACTTTTAACCTCTTACTTCGAAGCACGCCATATTACTACTTCGGCTAAAGCCTCTTGGCGACGTGTCGATGGAATCTAACATATCCGTATTCGGAATTACCAACAAAGTGAACCTAGCGTGCTTGGTTAGGATCACCATTAGTTCGTTATGTTTTGATTTATTTATAAATGGACCAGTTTTAAGTAGAAATCTGGGCTTGTTTATCTGGCGAGTCGAATCAAGTTGAAACCGGCCTATTCAGTATCATCTCGGCTTCAGACCAGTTATTAACATATTCATAATTTATATACTATATAATGGGAATCAAATGGGTTTGTTAAACTATCTTAAACCAGCAACTAATAGCCCAATTCCAATATCTAACCAGGAACCCCATTCACCTAATCAACATGGGTGTGTTTTCAAGCTTGTTTTATCGTGGGCTGATTATCAAGTTCAATTTCTGGCACTATATTATCTATGAACATGAGATGAGATTGAATTGAGCCTGGTCTGTTACTATTTTTCTTAGAATGAGATGAGCTGCATCAAGCTTGATTTGAGTTCATATGTGGGATTGACTCATTTTACAACCATGTTGTGATCAAGTTGAATCCGAACTTGTCAGACAAATCGAACACGAGGCATCCCGTCCAGTTAATTGGGTCCTAATTGGGTTAATAAAATCAACGACGACAAGTCTTTATCCCAAAATTTTTGGGTCGGCTATATGAATCATTTTCTTTCATTTTGTTATGCTATGGGGTCGCCTCTTCGGTGAAATTAACAATAAACATATTGTTTTTTATTGCCTTTGTTCATGTTCGTTCAGTTCTACCTCTGTCTCTAGTTGTGCTATTAACTACAATTTTGTCATTTCTCCAAACGAGGCCATTGACTGGTCCAGTATTTAAAAAACGGTCTAGCGGCCGCTTGAGTGAAAGCATCACAAACCACATCGCTTTTCACTAATCGATAGAATTAAGCGAGATTTGCGCTTAAGCAAGCTGGGCCGCCTAGGCGCCTGCTTAAGTGGCACCTAGGGGGACGCTTAGACGGCTGAACTTAATCATTTGACCTTTATATTGCAAAGTCTCCTCTTAACAAAAAAAATGCATATCAAATCCAATTAGATCCCCATATCTATCATTTTCTTCATTAGAAATCTTATCTTTCCATCCCTAAATACATTTAACTAAAAATACCAAAACCGCTTAGACGTTTGGTGGTTTCCCAATTACTTAGCATCGCCTAGCTCGTTTTATTCACTGCACATAAGCAAACCATCTCAATTTGTTCTGTCTTATCCTCTACGGGAGCGACCTCTAAGTTGTTAATTCTCTCAGATATCATCTTATCTTTTAGTATGTTATCACTCATCCATCTTAACATCCTAACTTGTTAGGAATTGGGTTCAAATAAACCGAAATGAACTTGAATATGGGCCGGTTCACTCTCGCTTGTTTAATAATCATAAGAAGAGAGGTGAAAGATGGTAGATTTTCTATTAGGAAATTGCATTCAACTCCAACATGGGTTCTTTACACGTATGGAACCAAAACAAAGGGGTCAAAAGGATTCATATTCTCTCTAGTTACAAATTGTTAGTGGAGAGTCCAATTACGCTAATCTGATTATTCATTTAGTTTGAACGTTTAGATCTATTCATTATTCAATCTCTCTGCCCGTTTTTTCTTAGTCATTTTGAACAAAAAAAAACCCATCTTCCTAATCTTTAAATCTCACCTGTTTAATACTTTTATTCTCAGTCTTGCTCCATTCACCAAAATGAAAAACAAAGAGAAAAAAGTTGCTTGGGTGCTTCTCTCAACTTGGGTTTTGGATCTAAATATATGTTTTTGTATGACAAGCATATGGTATTGCAATAGTTAAATTATCCTTATGGTAACCTATGAGATAGTCCACAACAATTTATGCTTTCCTTTAGGGTTGGTATGCTCAATTGCTATTTCAATTTCCCAAATTTTCTGCTCTTGAAGTTAAAGTTGCATTCCTTGATCACGAAGGCTAATATTTGTGCTGCTCTCTTTGGCGAAATTGGAGTCCAAAGAGTACCTAATAACATTAAAAATGGAAGTAGGTGAGATATTAGGAATGGGTTCTTTTTAGTGAAGAAGATGGAGGAATTGAGAATGGAAGAGGAGAGATTGAACAAAGAGTTTGAATATTGATGACTAAGATCTGACTGTTCAAATTAAATAAACGCTTTGATTTTGAGCAGGGAATCCAAATTTCATCTTGCCCCTCATTCTCATATTACCTGGCACCTTAAATAGCATAAATATAATTATCAGGCTTGCTTGTCAAAACTGCAATGTTAGCGAGTTGACAGTTTCAACTTCTATTGTTTCTATATTCAAAGGATCGTTTGATTCTCTCTTTTATGCTGTTTTCGTACCATTTGCTCACTTTGTTTCGTATATTGTATCTTCTAGCAGCTATATTCTGATTACTTACATGCATTGTTCCTCATTGACAAGGAAAAATAATGCCAAAATACATCACGTTGTTTGAAATGATACGTTCATGATCAAAAAGCAACCCAGCAAATCCAAGCTCTACACAACAAAGAAAAGATGCCAGAAAAATGTATCCTCTGGTAAATTAAATAAAGTTTCTGTAATATATGTGTGTGATGTATGATGAAAGGGCCCTAGCAAGTATCTTGGCGATAATTACGATAATAATATTAAGTATTAAACCCCAAGTTTAAATATCTTGTTGTGTAGTATATTGCTCAATTTTCGCCTTTGTCATCTCTCAGCGTATGTGTTTCTTGATTAGCTAAGCCTCCGATTTGTAATCAAGTGTTTAATATTATAATAGGGTTTGATATGGGACTTTGAGATGATGAGATGAATGCATAGAGAGCCTAGTTTACCTCTAGCTGTGACAAACAGCAATAGATTACGGTGATTGATGTGAAAATCTTGGAACCGTTCACAACTGGTATTGATAGTTTTTTTTAGGCTTAAATGCGACAAACTCTCTTGTGGTTTCAGCTCGTAACAGATAACCACCCACCACCCTGTATTTTAAAAAACACAAATAACTATCCTATCTAACAGATCCAGATCAACACCGCTAGCCCATGGATAAAAAGACAATTCTACCCTCATTAATTTTTCGTGAGAAAACAATAAAAAATTTAAAATCTAAGGAGGACGATGATGGAGGGGCCGGAGGGAGGGGGATGGGGATGGGGATGGTGGTGAAAGGGTGTGGTGGTAATTTTAGGGGAGGTCGAGGAAGGTGGTGGTGGAGGGGATGATGATGAAGGTGGTGGTGGAGGGGATTTTGGGAGAGGTCGAGGAAGTGGGTGGAAGAGGGGATGATGCTGATGATGGTGGAGGCGATGGTAGCGGCGATTTTGGGGGTCAAGTTGAGGAAGGGGGTGGTGGAGGGGCTGATGATGACGGAGGTGGTGGTAATGGCAATTTTGGAGGAGGTCGAGTCGAGGAAGGGGATGGTGGAGGGGATGATGATGGTGGTGGTAGTGATGATTTTGTGGGAGGTCGAGGAAGGGGTGGTGGAGGTGTTGATGGTGGTGATGCGGCGGCGGCGGCATGGAGGTTTAGGAATGGGGTGATGATGGCGGTGGTGGAGGGAGAGATGAAGTTGAGGGTATTTTGGAAATGCTTTAATTTCTGTGGTAATGATGTTGACCGTTAATACTAATGGGGCTCCGTTAGTACTAACGTTGGCAATGATGTAGATCGTTAATACTAAGGGGCACCGTTAGATAGCGTGGTTATCAAATTTTTTTAAAAGTACTGAGGAATTATCTGTCACAGGCTGAAACCGCAATGTAGTTTGTTGCATTTAGGCCTTTTTAATAATTTTTTCTTTTTACCTTTTCTATGTCCATGAAATTATTATAAGCCTTTTGGTTATCCTTTTTTTATACGACCAAGCTTGCTCCCTTCACAGATCTAAGCTTGTTGAGGTGAGGTGGGGCCTCAGGGGGAACATAGGCATTCTGAGCAGGACTTGACTTTCGACAAATCTCACTTTCCAAGCTCCCACCGATTTCGGATGCTATTTTCTGGCTTAAGAAAGCCCTCAGAGCCCTGTTTTCATTAGCTACAACGGTGTAGAAGGCTATTGGCGATGCCAAAGTTCTTCAACTAAATATTCTGCCTTTTGGATGCCCAAGTTGGCAGTTCTAACAATTGAAAAAAGTACTTCCACAAAAGATAAATAAAATGGGAGAGAACTTTTGACGAGGACCATGTAATTTCTTCATAGTTTGCTTAGAAATTGATATTGTTACCGTCACATTTCTTTTTGTTTGGGATGCGACCCTTTGGGGATTGTGCTGGTGGCTTTTCACTCCATCAATTTAGATATGAAAGTTATTATGGCCACTTGCAAGAGCAATGATCTTTCGGTTTATGCAGTCGTATTAATGTGGTGCGTTGAGCCTTTATGTGAGCTTTTTTACTCGATGGAATATTGAAGATGGTTCAAGTGTCACATGGTATAGATAATATGAAAAAGAAAATGACTCATTTGTTGCTATAGACGTACACAAAATTAAAAATAAAATGAATATGGAAACATATTGGGGTGGTATTTGTCTACAAGAAAAGCTCGTAGATGAGAAAGTGGCAGTCATTCTCACAAAAAAATAAGAATCATTCAGGTGATCACTTCACACCAAGCTACAAACAGGGCTAGCACCAAGATTATATTTGTATATGTATGATTGCTATCTTCGACATTTCTTTTAAACTCTAAATAATTGAATGCATATGAGGGTGATGCATCACACAGATTGTTACGTGCATGCCACAACTATTGAAAAAAAATGATAAATTTGTACTTACAAGAACAACAAGTAGAAATGGTACGTCTGAATAAACATTGATGAAAGAAGTTGAAAATTGGAAATAAATATAATTGAACTGGCGTTCTTAATATAGCTATATGGATGAAAATAAGTTCAATAATTGATCCCAAAAGTTTGATTAGTTGTTCATATTCTTGCTTTATAAATAATAAAGGATTATATCCATGGATGGTATATCGAACATGGATGGAGGTGATACGAAACGATATGGTTGCCAAAGGACTCAATGAAAGTATATTGTTCGATAGAAGTGAGTGGAGACAGAGGATTCATGTGCTGGACCCGGCGTGATTCTCATATTGATTCATGTAGCCTACCCCATATGCTTGGGATAAATGGCTCAGTTGTTGTTGTTGTTGTTGTTGTAGTGGATGGTTTCCTATATCATCTCTAAGATAATACCATTGCAAGTCTGAGATGCTTCATATAGATATACCATTCGATTGCAGAGCGGCTAATTTACCTTCACAACTGTTGAGTATGCCTCGCATTCCAATCCTATTTGATTTCCCAGTTGATTCGGCAATATCTCGGAGTTATTAAGGATTCAAGGTTATCTGTAAGCAACGCTTTGTATGTTCGCATACATTGGGCAGACGTCTGAATCGAACTCATCAGACGTCTGCGAGTGCTTTGTACTTTCTGTTGGGATCCGGTACCCGCGCCGCGGAAACCATGGCCGAGGCGGAAGCGAAAACAAAAATTTATGCGAGCACCGAACACCCGTAAAATCCAGGATTCGATTCATAGACCGACACTAGCTAACTAGAAGTGCAAAGGGTTGAGAAACTATAACCGTTGTCGCGTGTCCACCCAATTGTAGAAGACCCCTCCAAGCTCGTAACCGTCAAAATCGCGCTTAAAGATCGACCACCCTCGTCGAAATGATCTATCTGAGAGAAATCGGAGGAGGCTCTAACCGATGATCCAAACTCGCTAGGTGTGGATGGTCGATGAGAGCAAGAAGAAGGAGGAGAAGAGGTTTGCTCTCATGAAGCATGAACTCACAGGATGAAAGAATTATCATCATCCAACAAAATGAAGAGAATGGCTACATAAATAATACAACCATGAAGCAATATTGCACCATAAATGCACATCCCAATCCAAGCCATTCCTCTCATGCTTCATTAAACCCCATTTTCCACCTCATTTCCTTAATTGATTTTCTAAACGAAAATTAAATATGAGGTGTCCTTTTTCTAGAAGTATTTCCGTATAAATACGGAATACTTCACCTGGTATATGTATCTCTATATATACGGGATCCGTATAAAAATACGGTTAGCACCAAAGAGAGAAAATGAATAGTGAACAATAATAATAAAATATATATATCAAAATACACATATAAATTATTAAATCAAAACCTGATTTAATAATCCGGGTTAATCCTAAGCCGGTTAGTATTATCAACCGCCCGATTAAAATTCGTGTATCACGTATTTAATCGGACCCCCTGCACGTAACAACGTACGGCTCCTACATCTATCGCTTGAACCAGGAAAACCTTCCGTGTAGGACTCTAAAGACTCGATAATACGCTGGCTGTGGGTTTAGCCACAAGCAGCGGCACTAGCTGTACGTAACGGTTACCCAGGTACTTGTCGAAAAGGTGGTCGACAATCAAGTACGTCCTTATCCTACTAAGCCTGAATGTGACAATCTCAGTACAGTCCGGTCTCTTCGTCAAAGAGTATCGCATATCGGGTTTAGGAGGTGTAAAACGTTAGACCCCTACTAACTCGATAAGTCGTGTTTAAGTCAATCTCATCACCAACTGAGATACTACTGATCAACCATCAGCAAATCTCATCCACCGTGGTCACTGATTTCTAGTGATAGCTGACTGAACACAGCGCGACATTGACTCCTAATACCAGGAAAGACGAATCTCTGACAGTCGACCACTGCCTCTATGTGGTTCGGGATTGTACCTAACTAAAACCTGTTTGCAAGACTCCTTTGAACTGTGGTAGGGTAGTAATCAAAGTACAGTGGGAACTCACACGAGACAAATGACGATTTCAGGTCAAAGGACTAATATGTACCCATGCCACCTGAGAACTTCCATCTAACGATAAATATAATACCATCTAGAAGTTCTCGGCAAGTCTGTCCAGTGTACTCACCTCCAGTGAGCACCTGTATACTATCTTAGGTGTCACAACACCAATGGCTTATGAGACCGGCCACCACCGCTTGTCGGGATCTAGAAACGTGTACACTAGTCTACTTCGGAATATCGATGCTCAGTCTCGATATTCCCATGACTAAAGACATTTAAGAATGTGCTTATGGACAACCTAGCTCCCACATATATGCTCGCTATCATAATGTTGGTCGTCAAGTAACAATTCTACGGGGTTCATCAACGATGAAGATAAACCAGATAGCATACTATCATCTCGAGTAAGACTATCATACATGTATAGGTCCTCCCTCAATTATCATAATCGCCTACTTGCAATCATAATAATTGCCTTGAGGGTATTATATCCAACAATCTCCCACTTGCATTTAAGGTCAATTATTGCGGTATCGCGTACCCACAGCTCGTGTGCTACCGAATACCCAACTTCTCTACTAATCAAATTCGCAAACTACGTTTGTGAAACTTAACATGTTCGAGAAATAGCCTCAGCGAGTGGATCCGCTACAATGTTCCAACTTCATCTCTCTATATCTCAAATTTGCAGAGATTAATAATCTTCCAAACTGAGCGATACCCCGCATTAAGAATTTGTCTGGATACTTGATAGGACCAAGTTCATCAATGAAAAACTCCATCCAACAAACTTCTTAGGCTGTATCATCTGTTGAGTTATAACCAGCATTCTGCACCATGATTACCTCCGTATTCTTATTGGAACACTATCCAATATATTGATCCTCAGAAGAGGCCAAACTCAAAACTCTGACAGCATCTCTGTCATCCAGGTCATCTTGGAAGCCTGAACCGATAACCGCCTCGCAGAGGAGACTGCCGTTACCTTATACCAAGAACATCCTCTTATGTTCTTTACTGCTTCCCAATGTTTCTCCAGAATTGGATTAATATCTGCTTACTACAGCAAGTGTATAAGCAGTATTTGGTGTTGTACAATACATTGCATGATTGACTCAATTGCCTAAGCAAATGATATGTCTCTCATGCTAGCCCCTCTCTTCATTAGTCTAGAAGACATTTTTTCAGAGAGGGTGACTCCATCACTTGCGGGTACACTACTACGTCATGAGTCGTCCAAATCTAGATCTAAAATACCTAATAGGGAAACTTCCCAAATCTAGATCTAAAACCAGAATCCCTGATACATTATCCATCTGGTTTTGTACAAGACATTGCATGATTGATTCAATTGCCCAAACAAATGATATGTTATTCATGCCGGTCCCTCTCTCATCAGTCTAGCAGACATCCTTTTTAGAGAAGGTGACTTTATTACCTGTGGGTACTCCACCACGCCAGGTGTAACGACCGTGTTTTTTAATACCTAATAAAATATCTCTTATTTAATTTTCTAGTATCAAGTAGTTATTTACGCGTTTCGTTGATAGAAAAAATATATATTTTGTTTTAATGATTTTAATTTTTATTTAAAAGTAATGTTAGTAATTTTCAAAGCATTGAAATATAATTAAAGAAATTTTCTAAAATCTATTTATATTTTTTCTGGACTTACAATATTTTAATAAAATTTTATAATGCCTTAAAATAATTTACATATTTTTATTATCAATTAAAATAATTATTTCGTAACAAAAATGATTTTCAAGGATAAACTAGATTTTAAATAATTATAATAACTAGCAAACACCATAAATATGGATATATTATTTAGTTTTAGCCCAAAATTATTTTTAAACTGAAGGTAACAATAAAATATATTTTCTGGAATTTTCTCATATTTTTCTCGTAGTTTGCGATAATTTTTAACAATTTTTTAAGCCCAAATTCGATTTTCTTAAATAAACAGTTAGATTTTAAAAATAAAAAAATATTCAATCTCCTTTAACCTGGACTGTTGGAAGTAAAGATCCAACAACCCAGAATCATCCGGCGGCGCCCACGTGGTGGGGACCACGCGAAAACGCATGATCCCCACACGCAGACGCGTGGCGCGTGGCGGCGCGATTCAGGGCCGTTGGATCAAGATCCAACGGCCACAAATCCTGGCGGCGGCGGCAATCAGCAGACAATCATCAGCAAATCATTTGGGCGCGAATTTTGGGGGGATTTTAACAGCTTTTTTGGATTTTATTGTTGGGGAAAAGACCCTATAAATAGAGACCTTCAAACACTGATTTCTCACTCCTCAGAACTCCAAAAATTCTGGAAAAAAATACCCACGCCTTCGTATCGACGATGCCGACGCTGTGGTTCCACCCAAGCATCGAGGAAAAATCCGAGTACGAAGCTATTAAGGATTTAGTACGAGCCTACGTTTTCGACTCATCGACATCCAACTCTAACCAGAGATAGGATCCGCCTCTCTCCACTCATCAGTCGCATTCCTTCTTTTAATGATTTTAGTTTCAACTTCTAATCACCAATCTTATATTAAAATGATGTTAAAATATTTCTGCATACCTATTTTTGTACCCCTTAACGATAAGAATTTGACATCATGCTTAAAATGGTTTAATTAATTACCTCTATATGCGTGAATATTGCACCTCCATCCTACATGGAATATGATATGCTTAAAGTTATAACTCATGGGGCATCGATGCACCCTTTTTGTACACCCATGTACCCATGTTACTAATAAGATCTTGAAATAAGTTACTTCCTCAAAATACCCTCATTTTATTAACATGTTGTATATATTTAAAATACTCATAGGATGTGAGATGTTTGGAACAATACTTAGACACACTGAAACGATATATTTTTACTTGCCCTCTTATCCACTAATTTACCTCAGTTTTGTTAAAATTCCCTACCCTTTTAAGAGGGGATAATGTTAATCTAAATAATTATGCTATAGTTTTTCAACTTAACCCCTTTCACTTAGAAAGGAATATTTTTTAGTATAATTTCCTCAGCCTATTAATTAAAGCTTAATAAGATACCATATTAGGGGAATGTTTTACCTGAATCACACCGTGGTTACTAGACAATCGTCCCTGAAAAGGACACAAATCCTGCCGCTCATGTGCAGCAGTTGTTAACGCGGAATCGTTCTTGTAGAATAGCGCCTCTAATAGAATAGCATAATAATAGGGTAATGTTTTACGTAAATACATCATGGTTGATAGGCAATCGTCCCTGAAAAGGACACAAATCCTGCCGTCCATGTGCAGCGGTTGCCAACACGAACGTATTTTCTAAAATATTAGCTCAAACTTGTAATTAATAATTTTATAAAATTATTAATTACAATAAAATAGTTTAATCCATCCTAAAAAGACATAATTTCATTTAAATACTAAGAGGCTAGTTTCAATAAGGACCATAACCCTTATAACGATATTTTTTCAAAAAATTATTTAAAGCTTTATTAAAAGAAAATTTTCAAATAAATACCCTAACTTTTTATTAAAAGGATATTTTCTCAGTAAAATACTGTGGGTTTCAAAATGATAAATATTCCAAATATCATGTTTTTCTTATAAACAATAAATATCATTAAACGTTATCATCCTTTATTAACTAAGCATTCTATAAAATGATATGAAGCACCTTACAAACTTAAAAAGATAACAAGATAAAATGAGTGGTTGTGGAAGACCATATTAAATGAGATCAACTGTTTGATTACAAATTTATGACATAAATGACACATGATACGGTTAGGGTTAGAATGCGCGGACCTAGGTATGTAATACTTATATATGAGAATCCCTGCAGACAGGGTGAACAGTCCAATATGTTGACAACTACTAACCCGATATTCGGACGAATACTAACCCTACTTCGCGGATGAATGGTCCAATGTGTGGACGACTACTAACCCGATATTCGGACGAATACTAACCCTACTTGAGGGCGAATGATCCAATATGTGGATGATATATAATGTGGAAATTCCATGCCTAGATTTATACAAACTAATTCTAATTCGTCAAAACCTTTACACTGAATAACGGGGATGGGTAGTTTGATTAGGCAAGAAGATGCGGAATTCGGATTCCCCTACTACTCGATCATGATCCCGGAAAGTGAAACGATACATTTCACTTCCCCAGTTGTTGTTCCGTGACCACAACGGAATAATCGAGAGTATCCGGACCCTTGTTTGACAAACTAAAACGATTACAATACTTAGTAGATACATATTGATGCTCACCACTAAACTCACATAATATCATGTGCTATACCCACATGTTACTTTATCTACCTTTCTTTATGAGACCGGAATTATTCAGCATCTTAGATGTGGATATTTTCCCAGTTCAGACTTGTTTATTGTGGAAATGAAGGGTGGAAATACCTATACACTTGAGTGATATTCACGCCAGGAAAAACTCCATCGTAGTCATGGGACACCTTTCGGGGATGTTCACGCTACTGTATTGATTCATGTTATTGCCATCCCAGGCACGAGCGCCGGCTCATACTGCTTCCAGCTAGTTATGGGATACTTCAAGGTTACGAGTACGTCCATCAGTCAATTCCATCAATACACACCTTATTTAACCCTTTAACTCTTAGACTGCATACCCGTTTGACTTGACTTGAAATTTTACCTAACATATACCTCATACAACCTACTCATATTCACATATACTTCTGTCAACATATCTTATTTGTATACACCTCATACCCTCATACCCATATACATCATATCTGCACATACACGTCATACTTATATATACTTGCTCGTTTCTATATCTTTACTTTCTTATGAGGCAATCCTACCCGAGTATAACTTGCTGACAGACTTTTCTTTTCTTCCTCTATCTTTGGAATGTCCGTCAGATGAGAATGAGTATTATGACGAGGATCAAGGTGTGGAGCCAACTAATGAAGATTATGCAGACTTGACGACGGAAGATTAGCTAATTTTAATTTTTGTTGTTGCTCACATGTTTAGGGCTTTTGTTTCTCCTCGATGTAATTAAACTACTTAGTTTATTTCACTCTTTCTTTTGGGATGTAATAAAGTTTGGTTAATGGAAATAAATGCCTTTAGCTTTTATTATTTTTGTTTTAGTACGCATCCTGCATGTTAGATATTCATACGCTTAACGTAACTGTATTGAAAAGACCACCTTCAATACAGTTAGGTTGCGGACCATGCCACATCATCCTTCACCTTCTTTTGGGAAGCGGGGCGTGACACCAGGAGTCGTCCGTTCTAAAATACTTTTAGAATGCTGTCTAAGTACCTGATTAGGGAACTTCCCAAATCCAGATCTAGTCACCAGAATTCATGTATACTATCCATATCCAAAGTGGAGAAAACACTGTGTGACAACCAAAGTTTTACTGATTGTAGTATAGGAACATCACTTCCTATTTGGAGTATGTCATCCATATTCAGGACAGTACTCCCTACATCCTTCTTATTAGGTTCATCTATTATTTTGATGAAGTCAATCATCTTGACTGTCACGTCAAAACAAATGATCCGTCTCCGCTATCCTTACTTCAGTCTACGAATAGACATAAACAACATGCACAGCTTTCGCTACTCCCACTGACTATGATAACCCTCTGGTAGAGTCATATACACGTGCACTTCCAAATTCCCATTTGGAATGACGTTATAATTATCCATCTGCCAGATATCATAACTAAGAAAAGCATCAGCGCCAAGTCATATCCATATGGATTTCAGCGTAGACACTGAAGTAAAAGTCACATCACAATCCACAATGGGTATTTGATGAGAACTTTTTACAACAAGTATAGCCTTATTAGGTTAGTACCTTTCCACCTGCACAGATCTTGAAAGATCTACTTGCTCCTAATGGGTTTTAACCCTTCAGGAGCACCCCGTAAAGTCCAAAATCAATAATTTGCTGAAGTGCGTGGAGTCTATCTTGGGTATGAAGTATCTGGTCACCTGGAAATTACCACTTCCTATGACCTGCTGATAACTAATAGGGGAAATCACAGTTCCAAGTCACATTCGCATGGACTTCAGCATAGACATTGAAGTAAAAGTTTCATCACAATCCACAACGGGTATTTGAAGAAACTCTTTACAATAAGTCTTGCCTTATTAGGTTGGTACATTTTCACCTGCACAGATCTCGAAAGATCTATTTGCTCCTAATGGGTTTTACCCCTTTAGGAGCACCCAGCAAAGTCTAAAATCCATGATTTGCTGAAGTGCATGGAGTCCATCTTGGATATGAAGCATCCGGTCACCTGAAAGTTACAACTTCCTATGACCTGCTGACAACTAGTACGGTCATCATCACCATGATACCGACCTCCCTGTCACGGTCTATGAGAAAACCGAAGTACCTCTCGGGTGATTAAGGTCACCTACTAAAATCTGCGGAGTGGCTAATGGTTTGTCAAGTCTAATTGAATTCTTAGATTCTACTAAATTTTCGGTAACCGTTTGTGGTTTTGGAATCACTTCTAATTCTACCAAACTCCCACTAATTTCTTTTTCAAAAATATTCCTTTTGTAGGGTGTTTTTCGTCACTCCATTGAGATGGGAAATACGCGTCGCTTGTCAGGCGTACTACAGACTCCTCCTGCTTAAGGTAGGACGGGGTTTATTGATTGTGGGGATCCGAATCTCTGGCAGCCGCGGACTAAGCTGCCGTTAATTACCCCTCGCCTTTGAAGCGAAGGAACCTCCGATTGATGGGTCAACTAGTCATGAGAACTCAATGTGCGGTACTTGTGTGTATGTTTTTGGACGTATCGGGGGCCCCGCAGAGTTTACGAGGGTCCCGCTACCCAGATAGCGGGCTAGGGGTCAAAGGGGCTAGCAGCCCCCTTATGGGATGCGGGGCAGCGCCCCGTTAGAATTTTTTTAACTGGGAAGGTATTTTTAGTGTGGAACATGTGGAAAAAGATGGGTGAGAAGCGTCATAAGGACGCGTGCATGGCGCTGGACGCCCGCGGGCCACGTGAGAGGCTCATGGGCGCTGGGCGCCCGCATGCCACATGCAAGGCACATAGGCGCTGGGAGCCAGTGCCTCACGCGCCCGGCACCTAGGCGCTGAGCGCCAACGCCTCATGTACCCGGCACGTGATCAGGAGCTAAACTCCTGCAGAAAAAAAGGGTTTAGCCCCGGTATTAGGAGTTAAACTCCCGAAAGGATCTTGAGTGGAGTTAAACTCACAAAAGAATTTTATTTGTGGAGTTAAACTCCAAAAGATTTTGAATGGAGTTAAACTCCTAAAAGAATTTTATTTATGGAGTTAAACTCTCGAAGATTTTGACAAATGGAGTTGAACTCCCAGAAATCTTTGAAGATGATCAAAGGGGACCGCTTTTTTCTCCCCTGAGCCCTGGATCCTCTCCTAAGCCTTGGATCTTCCCCAAAATGGGATTTTTGGAGATGGGTCTCCTTCCTCCTCTCTGTTTGCTGGATCTTGGAGAAAAAAGGGTGAGACTTAAAAATCTTCCCTTTTAGAGATTTGATGGGAGATCTGAGCTCTCCTTCGTAGGTTTTATGGTGAAAAACTATTTCTTTTTAGAAAGGGAAGAGTTAAACTATTGGTTTAATTCAGAAAAGAGAAGGAGGTTTAGAAGTTTGAGGAAGGAGAAGGAGACACAAGCCCTAGTTTTTTTTAGGGGAATCAATTATTATCCTTTATTTCATCATCATGTTGCCTTATATAGGCATACAAGTTTACATATAGCCCCTTGGGCTTTACAAAATGGTATTTTGTCCATCTCATAGCTCATGTGCTTATTTCTTTTGCACATGAGCCATGGGCTTTATAAAAATTTGGCTTTATGCCCATTTTTCTTACATTTATTCATAAAAATTATATCAAAATTATTTATTACATAATTTTCATTTTGGCTTGGGGAAGGCCGACTGCGGGGCTCGACTTGGGCATGGGCCCACTTGATCTGGGCTTAGACCCGCTTACTTGGGGTTAACTTTGATTTTGACTTGGTCAACTGGGATGTAATTTTTGATCCCAACAAAGTGCCCCCTATCAATAAATGCTCACCACGTATATGAGTTGTGTGCATGAAATTGATGGATCTTGGAGTTGGACTTCGAGGTGGAATATCATTCCGGGGGCGGAGCATTATTCCGGGCATAATTCCGAGGATCGGAGCATAATTCCGGGATCGGAGCATCATTCCGAAGAGCGGAGCATGATTCCAGGGATTGGAGCATAGTTTCGAAGAGTGGAGCATGATTTCATGGATCGGAGTATAATTCCGATAAGCGGAGCATAATTCCGGGGATCAGAGCATAATTCCGAGAAGCGGAGCATGATTCCCATGGGTCGGGGTGTAATTCCGACAATCGGAGTATAATTCCAGGGATCAGAGCATAATTCCGAAGACCGGAGCATGATTCCAAGGGAAGGATATATTCTGAGACGAAGCATAGTTTCGCCGCAAAGTTCCGCGGCAAAACATAATTTCGACATGGGACATGTGTATCCTGAGACGAAACTTAGTTCCGGCACAGGGCAGACATTCTGAACGAAAGATAGCTCTGATGCAGAGGTTGATTCCGATTCGAAACATAATTCTGACAGGGAAGGTAGATACTCCGAGGCGAAGTCATGATTTCAACACGGGGTACATTCTGAGACGACGCATGATTTCGCTGCAGAGCTTGTTGGTTGACTTGGTTCCGAGACGGAGCATAATTCGTTCCTGTCCTTTTAGTGACGTGGACGGTCGGTGTTGCCCTTTTAGCGACGTGGACGGTCGGTGCTTGATTTGACTTGCTCCGCTTCTTGCGGTGTCAGGGATTGAATTTTACTTGCTTCGCTTTCTGCGGTGTCAGGGTTGAAGTTGACTTGCTCCGCTTTCTGCGGTGTCGAGGATTGGATTTAACTTGCTCTGCTTTCTGCGGTGTCAGGGTTGAAGTTGACTTGCGATTCGACTTATTTTCGAGGTGGAGCTTGATTCCGCCAGGGAGGTCGTTGGTTGTCTTGCTGATTTGATGTGATTTAGGTTGACATTAGCATCGCTACACCGGAATATGGTACCAGGAGCGAATCATCATTTGCCATGAGGAAGTTTTCCTCGTTCCCAGTTTAACGACTTAGGGGTCATCTGTTCCCAGTTTAAAGACTTAGGGGTCTATTGGATCAAAAGTTTGGAATTTTGGGGTTGGGGTTGGCATCAGCATTGGTAACACTGAAGCACAGGTGCCAAAAGAAATTCATCATTTGCCTTTGCATGTTGGGAAGTGATGGCTTAGGAGACAGGTTTAGGTCCCTATCACCTAAGGCTTTTCAATTTTATGAGCCGTAAGTCCCATAAAAGCATTTTCTCCGTACGAGTTGAAATGATCTCGTAGGTGTACTTTCTCCTTAGGAGTCGTGGGGACTCCCAAGTGTGTTTCCTTTGTGAGTCATGAGGATCCCACGAAAGTATTTTCTTACGAGTCGTTAGGATCCCGTAAGTTTTGTTATCCTCATGTATCGTGAGGACACATGAGTGGGTCTTCCCAAATAGAGCATAATTCCAAGGGCGGAGACCGGCCGCGTGACTGGTGATTGCGGTGGGGTATGGGTGTAATGAGACTTATTTGATCCCATGGATTGTATACGGTAGTCAACCTGGGGACTAACCGTAAGGCTGGGAGAATTTTAGGAAATTGGATTTTGGTTGGCGTCTGCATCGCTGCACTAGAATATGGTACCAGAAGCGACTCATCATTCGTCGTTTGAAGGTTTGGGGATTTGGAATTTGGTTGGCGTCTGCATCGCCGCACTGGAATATGGTACAAAGAGCGACTCATCATTTGCCATCTGGAGATTTGGATTTTGGTTGGCGTCTGCATCGCTACACCGAAATATGGTACCAGGAGCGACTCATCATTCGCCGTTAGGAATTTAAGGATTTGGATTTTGGTTGGCGTCTGCATCACCGCACTGGAATATGGTACCAGGAGCGACTCATCATTTGCTATTTGGAGTTTTTTTTTACCGCACTTGCTCTATCATTTCAGCTTTTCTTATCGCGAAGGTCGTGATTGCCTTATCATTTCGACTATTTATTCGCGGTTGCCCCATTATTTCGGCTTTATTTTCATCTTTATTTTACTCATTGATTTTTATTGCGAGTTGCCCCATCTTTTCAGTTTTTTATTTTATTTTATTTATTTACACATTTTTTACATCCCCAGTTTAACGACTTAGGGGTCGATTGTTCCCAGTTTAACGCAGTGGTGGTCAATTGTTTCCAGTTTAACGACGTAGTGGTCAACTGTTGGAGCCTGGGCTCGATTCTGCAGGACCACGGGCTCGTTTGGCTTAATTGCATAAGCGGGCTCTTTGTTATCTAGACCGAGCCTGTGTTGGATGGAAACAACTACGTCATCATCACGGCTATAAGGCGTAGGAAGACTTGTTCCTCTGGACTCTATCGTGTAGACTGTATGGGATGTGTACCTGTCTATCGCTTCTTCGTTGGCAATGTTGCTTGTTTAGCTCTTAGCTTGTTGCCTTGGTCCGCTCTCTTCAGAGAAAGGCAGATGTCTGAGAGAATCAGGTTCCCGAAGGGTTTCAGTCTCTGTTTGTATGAAATTGGCGGTCGCTGCTTGACTGTTTGTTAACACGCCTTTAAACAGTTCTATCCCTCCTGCCTTATATTGCTTTTCGACCCAATCTTTGAAGACGAAACAGTCCTCAATGGCATGACCTATCACTCTATGATAGGGGCAATATTTGGGGTCGTCGGTCATATTCGCTTCTTAAGGTCTTTTTGATTCTGGCAATTGTAGACCGTTTTTAGGGCATCCTTGAATATTTTACGGACTTTGTCCCTTCTGAAGGAATAGACATTATCCAGCTTCTCTTTCAGTGGAGATTCTCCTCCCTCTCCGAACACTGGCTTCCAAGGCTGGTTGGCATTTGGCCCGCTCATCTCTCGCTTATTTCGGTTAGCCGAAGTGTTAAAAGATTCAGCATCGTCGGAATTTCTGGCTTTGCGATTATCGTCCTTTTGGTTTCTCCAGGACCTATTGTTATTTTGGAAATCAGAGGAGGACTCCTACTTTGAGCGCTCCAACATCTAAACTTTCCTAGTCATCTCTTGGAATGTTTTGAGACCCATGGTGCATAGAAACGAGGCCATCCAATTGTTGAGATTTCCGACGATGAGGCCGACAGATTGGTCCTGCTCTATCGGCGGTTCACATTTGACGGAGAGATCGCGCCATCGGGTTATAAAATCTGTGCTGCTGTCGTTGTTTTTTGGCTTGGTCCTTACGAGGTCAGTGATGGTGATCTTATCGATGACACTCATGAACCTTTGTCGAAACAAGGATTCTGTTTGGACGAATGTAGTAACGGAGCCATCCGGTATGCTCGCGTACCAGTCGAAAGCGGCATCGGTTAAGCTATTAACGAACTAGCGGAAGAGAAGCGCATCATTGCCCCCAGTATTCCCGCATGAGGCTTTAAAGTGGGCGATGTGTTGATTCATATTTCCCGTTCCATCGATTCTTCCGAATTTGAGGATGACATGGCCACTAGGAAACTCTACCAAATCATACCGAGTAGGATATGGTCGCTCGCTACTGCTGACATCTTTTTGCACTCCGGCTTCGGCCACCAATGTTTTGACTTTGTTGGCGACCAAATCCATGATTTGATCTTGCGTTAGCGGGTTGCTGTCATCGGTAATCAAGACATTTCTCGAGATAGGATGCGGCCGACTTTCATGCGGCTCGCTCACCTTTGGATTTGAGAGAATAAGCATCGTCTGCCTCGGAACACCGTTTCCCAGTTCATAAGCAGAGCCCTGCGCTTGATTGGGTGGCTGAGGGGCAAGTTGGGACGTGAGCTGTAAGACGATGTCTGTCAAGTCATCAATCTTTGAGTAGAGCTTGGCCATCTTCTTTTCTTTGTTTCTGAGCTGCTTCTGGAGCTCTTGGAGAAGTTGCTGCTCTGCGGTCTTGGGACAGAAGATGGCTCCTCTTCGCTTTCCGAGCCTGACTCCTTATGAACTGATAGACCTTTCTGCTTATCAGCCTCACTGGAAGGGTTTTCATTACCTTCCAGAGGAGGCTGGTCTTGGAAAGTGACAGCCACATTCACACCAGATTGGATTTGAGATGTAGTGTCCCCGTCCTTGCTCTTGCTGCGCGTGCCCACCATGTAGACAGTGTGGACCACATATCCAGCCATTTCTTTATCTTTGGCGGCTGATTTTTCGGACCATCGTTGTGGTCCTTCCTCTTCTGGAAAGGACAGGCGACTGAAGACGGTTGGTCTGACTGGGTCCTTGGGTGGCACTTTCCGGATCACAGCTTTCTTAACTCTCGCGGTCATGGCATTCTTCTGAACCAATTTCAGGGTTCAAAAGAGTTAGCGAGCTTCACAGTCGATTCAGCTATTGTTGCGGGGTAACCCTGTTCTTAAAATCTTATGAAGTTCAGCCTAGCAGGAGCCCTATCCCTTTTGTTGGCTCTGTATCTGAGCCTTTTCTGTCTTAGCTTCTCGATTTTGAGGGCTTGACAGGCATCCGTCATCCAGGAAGCCATCGTGAGTCGTTGACGGGGAGCTTAGAGAAGATACCTGATTGAGCAGTTGTCAGGGGCACCGCTGGAGCTTGTCCGAGATGCCTTTTTGCTTTACTGGTGTTGATAGCCTTGCCTCCAGCTGAAGCAATAGAGAGTCATTCGGAAACGGATTTGTGCTTGGGCTGAGGTGCCTTCGCGACCATGACATTTGGCCTTTTCCTTTTTGAGGCCGGTTTATCCATCACCGAGGCTTGAAGAGTAGGGATGGCGTTAGCTGGCACGAACAAAATAGAGCCAAATAGTAGCAGCGGCTCCTCCCACTATTGCCCGATACTGGCTGGGAGGACTGTCCTGACGTCCATCTTCATCGTGTAGCAGATGGAAGCTGTGTTGAAAGCTGAGCTTGTCCTTGGAGACATTTTGTTGCGTCTGAAGATTGCAATTGGAAAATGTTAACCTGCACAAAGAAGAGTGATTTCAGTACAAGCAATCGATATATATGTTGATTGAGTTCGCATGAACGTTTAACCCAAAATATAGAAGGAAAGATAGGTCCCTCCGGGCGTGCCAGAATCTGTAGGGTGTTTTTCGTCACCCCATTGAGATGGGAAATACGCGCCGCTTGTCAGGCGTACTAATGACTCCCTCTGCCTAAGGTAGGCCGGGATTTATTGATTGTGGGGATCCGAATCTCCGCCAGCCACAGACTAAACTGTCGTTAATTACCCCACACCTTTGAAGCGAAGGAACCTTCGATTGACGGGTCAACTAGTCATGCGAACTCAATGTGCGGTACCTGTGTGTATGTTTTTGGACGTATCGGGGGCCCCGCAGAGTTTACGGGGGTCCTGCTACTTGGATAGCAGGCTGGGGGTCAAGGTGGCTAGTAGCCCCTTTGCGGGGTGCGGGGTGCGGGGCAGCGCCCTGTTAGAAATTTTTTTCTAACGGGAAAAGTATTTTTAGGGTGGAGGGTGCGGGAAAAGAGGGGTGAGAAGCTTCCTAAGGATGTGTGCGTGGCGCGTGGACGTGGGGCGCCTGCGGGCCACGTGAGAGGCACGTGGACGCGGGGCGCCTGCGGGCCACGTGAGAGGCGCATAGGCGCTGGGCGCCGGCTCTGGGCACCAGCGCCTCACGCGCCCGGTACATAGGCACTAAGAGCCAGCGCCTCACGCGCCCGGCACATAGGCACTAAGAGCCAGCGCCTCACTCGCCCGGCACATGGACGCTGGGCGCCAACACCTCACGTGCCCGGCACGTGATCAGGAGCTAAACTCCTACAGAAAAATGGGGCTTTGCTCCGGGATTAGGAGTTAAACTCCTGAAAGGATCTTGAATGGAGTTAAACTCCCAAAAGAGTTTTATTTGTGGAGTTAAACTCCAAAAGATTTTGAATGGAGTTAAACTCCTAAAAGAATTTTATTTATGGAGTTAAACTCCTAAACATTTTGACAAATGGAGTTGAACTTCCAGAAATCTTTGAAGATGATCAAAGGGGACCCCTTTCTTCTCCCCTGAGCACTGGATCCTCTCCTAAGCCTCGGATCTTCCCCAAAATGGGATTTTTGGAAATGGGTCTCCTTCTTCCTCCTCTCTGTTGGCTGGATCTTGGAGAAAAGAGGATGAGATTTAAAAATCTCCCCTTTTAGAGATTTGATTAAAGATCTGAGCTCTCCTTCATGGGTTTTATGGTGAAAAACTATTTCTTTTTAGAAAAAGAAGAGTTAAACTCTTGGTTTAATTCAGAAAAGTGATGGAGGTTTAGAAGCTTGATGAAGGAGAAGGATGCACACACCCTAGTTTTTTTAGGGGAATCAATTATTATCTTTTATTTCATCATCATACTGTCTTATATAGGCTTACAAGTTTACATATAGCTCCTTGGGCTTTACAAAATGGTATTTTGCCCGTCTCATACCTCATGTGCTTATTTCTTTTGCACATGAGCCATGGGCTTTACAAAAATTTGGTTTTATGCCCATTGTTCTTACATTTATTCATAAAAATTATATCAAAATTATTTATTACATAATTTTCATTTTGGCATGGGGGAGGCCGGCCGTGGGGCTCGACTTGGGCATGGGCCCACTTGACCTGGATTTGGGCCCGCTTACTTGGGTTGACTTTAATTTTGACTTGGTCAACCGGATGTAATTTTTGACCCCAACACCTTTTATAAAAAAAAGTGGCGAGTCAAGAACAATGTAACTATTGATCTTGAAAATGGTAAAAAACGAAATCCTAGCAAATGCTTGGGATCATAGTCACAAATTCGTGATTCGGGTATAATTCGGCGAGGTCGAAAATTCGGATTCGGAAAAAATCGGCAGGTATTCGGAAAAGATTCGGCAAGTGTTCGGGAAATGTTCAGGAAGGATTTCGAGCAAGAAATTAATATATGAGACGCTAGGTTTTGATTTTGTGAATTATTCGCTGTTTTTTGAATTATTCACTGTTTTCTCGAATAATTCGTGAATAATTCGCGAATTATTCAGCCCGCTCGTCAACCGCGATTAAATCGGAGATTTAATCGGCTGATAAAAAATTCGTGAATTATTCGCGGATTCCCGAATTAGGTGACTATGCTTGGGATAATCCACAAACCGTCATTACCGAAGCGTACCTTAAGTTTGCCCAGATTCTGCTTTTAAACAGAAACTGGATAACTCCATATCTCAACAATCTCATGATATGTAACCATTCTATATCCATATAGAATCAAGGCACTAATTTAGATGGAATCAGATTCAAAAGTCATGCAGCTGTTTCCAGTGCATATCACCTAATGGAAAAAGGCCAATACAACATTACTCATCATGGAGCGCACCCACGGATGAGTAATCTACGAGAGAATCAAGTTCTCAATATTACTATGATGGAATATCTAGCATAAGTATCTACATCTTCGATCACATCGAAGAATCCTGATACTTCCAACGTATGGCTCTCTCTATTTTATTCTTATACCTATAAATTTCTCAAAATCTTTGGACCTTGCATTACTATGAATGCGTATCTAAAACCAGAGAACTCATAGGTAAACCTGAATGAAGTAAGAGTACCAACCCCTTGTCCCGTAAGACACTGAACAATATACATCTCCATGTATAAGTCCCAAGAGTATACTAACTCAAATTCTATGTTTTGTAAATTGAAAACTGTATCTTGGTTAAGAATGTCTTACACCGTCATTCAATACACCTTACCTTATCCTCAACTGATAAAGGTAAATATTTACAACACAATTTTCAAAATGTACATCTCACTTTATATAATAAAGGTACAAATATTTCATTTTAAAATTTGGTACATAACAACGGTTATTCAAAACCAAATTTTGCCGTTAAGCAAAGTCAGGTGACTTGATCCTATATCACCAATTGCAACGAATTCCGATATTGTGGATCAAATCGCCGATTTCCCAATATGCTACTCCCACTCATCATCTGTAACACCGTGTGAGATCCAAAACTGGTAAATACATATTCTGGAATCAGAATTAATTGGGAAAACAGTTTTCTTTTACAAATGCATATAAAATATGAAACATGAAATTGTTTCATAGGGAGTAGCCAGGTATTCCTAGTAATGACTTTTCCATTATCCAGATTCATGACAGTAGTTGCAATTTCCTTTGCTCTCACTTCGATCCCTTTATATGTTTCTAATTCTTACCTTTTGCACACCGTCCTTAGGCTAATTGATTTTCTTCCTTCCTTACCTTTCAGCACCAACCTAAGGTTTGGAAGAAGACTATCCAATAAGCGTAATAGGTGTACTCTCCTAATGTAAGGAGCTCTCGCAGCCTGAGAGAAGGTAAAGGGAAGAGAAAACCGAATAATCCTATTCAATTTCTTCAGAACCTATGGCCATTCTCGACTGAAATAACTTCTTCGAGTTCGTATGTGACTATATGATGGTCGTTCCAAGCAATATGGATCATCACAGTGATACAAAGTGTTTTGAAGAAATGCAAAGGGTAAAGTATGAGTGGCAGGGATATATGCGAATTTGTCGCGAATCAAGACAAACCAAAGCCCAAGGGTGTAAGAAGGTTCGGTTAACTTGGTTCATGAGTTTTTGGTAAGTCATGGGTCGCTGTGCCAGAGAGAGAGAAAAGAAACACTCAGCGTGCACTCTATCAAGATTAGATTGATTATCACTTTATCTAATCAGGATGGCTCCCACTATTTTCTCGAATTCTCATTCAAACACTAAAAGGAGAACTAATCGAGATCATTTACACTTTACAAGTTCACTAACCGTTCAGCCAGGCCAATGTTGGTACTTCGAGGGAGATCCCCCGTGCTTTCGCATGGATCCAATTAATAACTTCGTTTCCGCAGAGGCGTAATCTCGTTAACATTTTCTAGACACCTAATAGATTAGCTAATTGTGAAGTGAAAAAATCTCCCGAGAAGTAATACATACTCATCAGTGAGAATCGGGACCCAACTATCATCATGTGATAACCTGATGAAATCCACTCAAGTCACCACACTTCAGAAGGTATGCGCATGACTGGCAAGTTTCATGTATGTTTAAAACTCCCGATATGGTTTTTGTCTTAAGCAACTTATGACCTTGGCAAAGGTCAACAAATCATAAGTCACAAGTCAAGTTCAACCCGTCACTATTCTGGATTACATTAGACCCACCCGTACGACCTTTGGCAAAGGTCAAAATAGTCATACAACTGTCCTAACTAATCACATTACCATACAGCAGAAAAACATGACAGAGCTACCGAACACTACGCCTCGGCAAAGGTCGACAGACGTAGCACAAATACTATGCAATACTAATCTGAAATGATAGAGTGCTACGACTGGTTTTTGGCGAAAAACTTTTAACGTAATGAACTTGATATCGTTGAAGGAACTCGAGTGGCTTTGAAATGGAGTGGCTTAAGCTCCGCTTTTTAAAACTAGTAAAATAAACATTTGCTTAAGAGTGAACTCCCAGTGAAGGGATCAAGGCTCTTCTTTCATAGAATGAGGTGCGGGATATTCCTAACTGAATATCTCTATCTAAAGCAAAAGAATATGACTATGAGTTTTGAAGAAAACCGTGTAGTTTTAAAATTGGTTTCGGCAACATCATTTAGGTTTATTTTCCTTGCATTATTCAGATAATGCGTTCCCATCATTTTAAGTTTCCAAGCTACAGAAGAAACAACCAAAATAGCATGCTTTTTATATGTCATTCGCCACGGTGCCCCGTCATGCACCTTTAGATTACTTAACTAACAGCAGACCGGGGGCAGGACTAGCGCGGAGGCAAAACATATAGAAGTATCTACTAAATATAATATATATATATATATATATCTACTAAATATAATATATATATATCAACATCGTAGGCAGATAATAGTTATCACAGGCAGATAAGAATCATCACAAGCATGTGAACAACAATATGGAATATCAGATAATTTAGGAGCCCCGCGTTTCATTTGAGGCATAAATGAGACGTGACATTCCCCGGTCGTGTGGATAGCTAGTGCAATGAAGAACTTAGACCCTACGAATGCGGCAAGCTACCCGCCAATCCCGGAAGTGAGGCAACCCTAATCAACAAAGTGAATGGGCTACCCAGCATTTCACGAAATCCGATAACTTGAGCACCCCTCCGTGGGTCAACCTATACCCCTTATGAGTGTGGCGAATAGCCCGCCAATTCTAGAGTAAGGCCCCTCCGGTCTCAACGCCATGAGATGCGGGTCCATTGCCCTCTAGAACCCGGCTATTCGAGCACTCCTCCGTGGGTAGTACAGAAAAGAATATATATACAGCAGTGACATAACCTCAACCCGGTCGTGACCCAATAAAAGAATATACATAACTGGCAGTGACGGCAGTCCGCATGCCGGACGCTCGCCTCGCAATAATGAATATACAAATGAATCTGAACTGTACATCTAACATTGCACACAAGACTATCCATCACGACAATCCATCCATAACATCAGTGCGACACAGAATATCAACGTGAATATCATGTTCGTAAACCCGTTTGATTGTACATATAGCAACCAGTCGGATTATACCGCGCTATGATATTCACGGTCGCAGAAGCTAACATATGCACTGAAAACTACGAATTCAAAATTTCGATCGATTAAAACTTTCCGCATTAGCCCCAAGTACAAACCAGTGCTCAAACAAATCTGGGCCAAAATCAAATATCCCAAAGATCACATTTCCATATTCTAGAGCACCAGAAGAAATTTGGGGCACAACGGCCCAAAGTTGACCACGAAACCGCGGCCAAATGCCATGTAAGGCGGCGGTTCCGCGACCAAACTTTGGGTTCATGTGCTCCAATTTCTTTGTGGCCTCTAGTATTATTGCCTGCACATAATTTTAAGGTAATCTGAATAATTTTTTGAACAACTTTAAAATTCGAATAGCAAACATGGTTTTAGAAATGCGATTCGGAAAAATTCGTCGATCGAAACTCTAAATAAGTGCAAACTAGCTCGTTAAGGTTTATGGAGTGACTTTGATACAATGTTGGGATCGAGTGCCTGCGCCGCAGAAACCGCGGCCGAGGCGGAAGCGAAAACAAAAATTTACGCGAGCACCGAACACCCGTAAAACTCAAGATTCAATCCATAGACCTAAACTAGCTAACTAGAAGTGCAAAGGGTTGAGAAATTACAAGCTTTGTCACGTGTCCACCCAATTGTGCAAGACCCCTCCAAGCTTGTAGCCACCGGAATCGCGCTTGAAGATCGACCACCCTCACCTAAGACGATCCACCCGAGGGAAACCGGAGGAGGCTCTAACCGATGATCCAAACTCGCTAAGTGTCGATGGTCGGTGATGTAGAAATTTTTCACTAAAAAGTTTCTCTCATGAACCATTCTCAAAAGAAGAGCAAGAAGAAGAAGGAGAAGAGGTTTGCTCTCATGAAGCATGAACTCACAAGATGAAAGAATCATCATCATCTAAAAAAATGAAAAGAGTATGGCTACATAAATAATACAACCATGAAGCAATAGTGCACCAATAAATGCACATCACAATCCAAGCCATTCCTCATTACCATGCTTCATTAAACCCCATTTTCCACCTCATTTCCTTATTTGATTTTCCAAATGAAAATCAAATATGAGGTGTTCTTCTTCTAGAAGTATTCCCGTATAAATACGAAATACTTCACCTAGTATATGTATCGCTACATATATGCGTATCCGTATAAAAATACGGATAGCACCAAAGAGAGAAAATAAATAGTGAACAATAATACTAAAATATATGTAGCAAAATACACATATAAATTATTAAATCAAAACCTGATTTAATAATCCGGCTTAATTCTAAGCCGGCTAGTATTATCAACCGCCCGATTAAAATCCGTGTATCGCGTGCACGTATTTAATCGGATCCCTTGCACGTACCAACATACAGCTCCTACATCTATCGCCTGAACCGGGAAAACCCTCTGCATGGGACTCTAAAGACTCGACAATACGCTGGCAGTAGGTTTAACCACAAGCACATCAGTGGCACTAGCTGCACGTAACGGCTACCCAGGTACTTATCGAAAGGGTGGTCGACAATCAAGTAGTCCTTACCCTACTGAGCCTGAATGTGACAATCTCCGTATAGTCCGGTCTCTTCGTCAAAAAATATCGCATATCGGGTCTAGGGGGTGGAAAACGTCAGACCCCTACTAACCCGATAAGTCATGTCTGAGTCAAGCTCATCACCAACTGAGATACTACTGATCAACCATCAGTAAATCTCATCCACCATGATCACGGATTTCTAGTGATAGCTGACTGAACACAGCGCGACATCGACTCCTAATACCAGGAGAGACGAATCCCTGACAATCGACTACTGTCTCCATGTGGCTTGGGATTGTACCCAACTAAAACCTGTTTGCACGACTCCTTTGAGCCGTGGTAGGGTAGTAATCAAAGTACAGTGGGAACTCACATGAGACAAATGACGATTTCAGGTCAAATGACTAACCTGTACTCATGCCACCTGTCACGCCACGGTTCCCAGTATACGGGCAGAGGGGCGACGAGGCCGCTACGTATTTACTATGAAGTAAATACGCTAAGCGTATCTAAGCAATATAAATATAAATGCACAAGAGACAAGATATAATAAAACAGCAACTTTATTTATTCACATTCTTTTTACAATACATGGAAAAGTAAATACAACTGAATGAAAGCAATGCCTAAACAGTGGCATAACAGAAATGAAAAGTACTGAAATGAAAATGTATACAATGAAGCTAGAGCTCTGGGTCGTAGGCAAGCTGATCCAAGTCCTCACTAGTAAGCTCGATCTCCTGAGTGTCCAGATCACCTGACAACATTCCAAAGAAGAAAGAGAAGGCATGTCGTCAGCGAACAATCGCTCGGTAAGTCCCAAATGTAAAGGGGAAGATAGAATAGACAGAGAGAGAAAGTAGCTTTTAAAGTTGTATTATTTGGTTAACGCTGTTGTTTGTAGTTTGGTACAGAAGGATACCAGTGTATACGAGAGGAGTCTCTATATGCTAGAGACTATGGCAAATGGAAGTACAAGAAACCGTTATGCCACGGTACAACAGCAACGGAATATAGGTTAGGTGTCTTAATCTTGCAGTCTCGTGGCACTTCTAACACCTTCCGTACAAATCTACCCCTTGAACCCCGCAAAGTATTGTATTGTATTATTTGTGTTGTTTTGTAAATTGTATTGTCTTATACAGATGGATGACTTGCCGAAACCATGATATCAGTAAATGGATGTAACTGGAGAATCATGTAAATGGAAGTATATCCATGGTTCGGTTCGGTCAATATAGATTGACTATATGTATTCATGGATTCATGTTGAATTGTAATATTGTAGATTGTACTTGAATCATATTCAAGTCAGATTATTAATGAGACTCAGTCTGAGTCAGACAATTAGAAAATAAATTGAAGTCCTGATTGTTTTGATGTTATCGGTAACCGCTGCACATGGGCGGCAGGATTTGTGTCTTTTTCAAAGACGATTACCGTGTTGATAACACCGTTGTTAAGTTGTCTACCTTAGATAGGCAAGCACCCATATCTCCGGTTCCCTGAGGCTTAAGAGACTGGTCCCGCTTAAACCTATATTTACTAGGGTCCTTAGGGTAATTTATAGAACTTGAAGGGGTTTTATGTAAAAATAATTTGTATACTTTTCAAAATACATCCCAAGTATTTATTTATCGTCTTTAGAGTTTTCATAGTTGTAGATTTTATATTTGTGACATTTCTAGTGAATAAACTTATTTTTCATAATACATGGTATTTAATTGTAATATTGAATTTGTATAGAATTCATGGTATTTTAATGTAAAGTGATTCTTGTAATTTTAGAAAAAAGTTGGAATATTTATATTATCACAAAATAGATATTTTAATGATATATATATATATATATATATATTTATATAAAAATAATTTTAATATATATTATATTTCTAGAAATCTCATTCTCTTAAGATATTCGTATTTTAAATCTTCGAGACCGAATGCTCCTTGCGGAGGTCTGAATCTCGCACTACTAAGCCCAGGGATGTGCGATAATCCGCACCATTCCAGTCGGATTCCCCAAAGTGGGTTGTAGCGGCACTTTGCAAAGATTTATAATAAATACGAATTCTTATAGAAATGGTTTTAATAGTTAGAGGTATTTATATGTAGAGTTTCATTTTTCCCGTATTCTATGTTCCCGAAAGATATTGTGCTATGTTGCATATGAGTGTGTGAGGAGCTAGGTCATTACCTCGTGATCTACTTAAAGGTATAGCAAGATTTTGATGTTTTGAAGACGAAACTAACTACATGGTATTTTAGTGAAAAAGTACGATAACAATTGAAATAGAAATCTTTTTGATATGGAACTTATTCAATATGACTTGTTAATATTTAATAGTCAACATGTAATGGTTTAGTATGACTGTATTTAAGAAAAGGTTGAATTTTTAGGAAGAACCGAATCGGAAATCGGATTAACTCCGATTCCGTCGGGTTTTATTAAAAGAAGTTTTAAGACTAGAGAATAGAAAAGGGAGGTGGGAATTACGGGTTTTCAGATTAGAGGAGAGCAAGAGGGAACGGTAGGAGGCGCCGGCGTCGTTTCGTCGTCGGAAAATCGCCGAAGCTTCGCCCCTTTGCTAACTTCAATTGCACACTAAACTTCTAGGGATTTTCTTGAGAGTTTTGATCAAAATTTTGGAGTGAGGGGGTGTATCTAGTGGTTGTATTTATAGGGTAAGGCTAGAATTTAGGCTAGGTGAAAGGGTGAATTGAAAATTGTATTAAAATGTATTAAAAATATATTAAAATGGAGTAAATAGGGTTTTAAAGGGGCTCTGTTACCGATCCAAGGAAATTAAGTGTGCAGGAGTACTGGGGAGTCCAAAAGACAGAACTTTGGTGTTGACGACTCGGCGGTCCGACCGGTGGCGGCGGCCCGAGTCGGCCGAGTCGCCGGCCGATTCCGGCCGAGTCCGGTGATCCTTGGGTTCTTCGTCGTCTCATCTACCCCCTGGGCCATTTAGTTTTACAGGTGTAGTGGGGTTTTACGGGTATAACAGGTGTAAACTCTTGGAATTCTAAAAATATTAAAATAAAACGATATTAAAAATAATGTGGGGTATGAGATTTGAACTTTGGTGGCTTGGTTCAGCAGTGCAAGGTCTTACCAATGAGCTACAAGCTCCTTCTGCTAATAAAAAGCAAAACAAACTTATATCTTGTGCTCAGGCAAAAATACCCCTTTCTGTATTTTTTGAAAAATTTGTACAGAAAGTTGTACAGGAAATTTAGAGTTGTTACACCACCTGAGAACTTCCATCTGACGATAAATATAATACCATCTAGAAGTTCTCGGCGAGTCCGTCTAGTGTACTCACCTCTAGTGAGCATCTGTATACTATCTTAGGTGTCACAATATCAATGGCTTGTAAGACTGGCCACCACCCCTCGTCGGGGTCTAGAAATGTATACACTACTCTACTCTGGAATATCGCTGCCCAGTCTCGATACTCCCACAACTAAGGACATTTAAGAATGTGCTTATAGACAACCCATCTCCCACATATAGGATCGCCATCATAATGCTGGTCGTCAAGCAACAATCCTACGGGCTTCATCAACGATGAAGATAAACCATATATGCTATTCGCTGATGATATTGTTCTAGTAAATGAGACGAAAGCAGCGGTTAATGCCAAATTGGAATTATGGAGGCAAACATTGGAATCTCGAGGATTCAGATTGAGCAGGTCCAAGACAGTTGTTCCCCGCCGAAGGACGCGACCGGGACGTTGGGACGTCAGGCCTGAAATTTGGGGCAGATGCTAATTGGTGCTATCCGTCCACCTCTCCGAAGATGCCAATTTGATTTATGGCACCATGTATCGAAGGTTCAGACGGATGCGGCCGATGTAGCAGACTTCATCAGATTCCCCCTCGTTTGAGGGGTTTTTGATTGTGGGGACGCTCTTCCCTGCAGGCGCAAGCCCCTGCAGTTAATTACGCTACCGCATCGCGGTAACAACTTTCTCCTTCTCCATATGGTCACTTCGTGTCGTGAGTGTTTGTTTTGTGTTTGGTTGCCCGTGGATTGTATACGGAGACTAATGTATGTTGTCGCCCGTAGGGCGTGGACTAGTCCAAATCCGTATCTTTCTTAGATTTGGGTTTGGGGGGTAGGGTTTAAGGATACGTTAGCCTTATTTGAGACTAAGATCAACTTAAACGTTTGTTGAGGATACGTTAGTCTCATTTTAGACTAAGATCAACTTAACGGGATCGTTTAAATCCAACAAGAGAGCAATTGGGCTCTATTGTTTAGTTTAATGACATTGCGGTCGATTAGTTTAAGGACATTACGGTCCATTGGTAGTTTAAGGACATTTCGGTCCATTGTTAGTTTAAAGACATTGCGGTCGAGGTTAAGGACATCATAGTCCGTGAGTTTAAGGACCCCATAGTCCAATATTAGTTTAAAGACATCACGGTCGAGGTTAAGGACATCATAGTCCATGGGTTTAAGGACCCCACAGTCCGATGTTAGTTTAAAGACATCACGGTCAAGGTTAAGGACATCATAGTCCATGGGTTTAAGGACCCCACAGTCTGATGTTAGTTTAAAGACATCACGGTCGAGGTTAAGGACATCATAGTCCATGAGTTTAAGGACCCCACAGTCCATAGAAATATGTGGTCGCCGGGACCCGTCACCTTTCTGAAAACGTTGAAGGATTACAATGATAAATATCAAAGGAGTAAAGAGATGTACCCTCGAACCAGTGTGAATTGTTTGAAAGATCTGTAACCCAGTTTGGGACTAAAATCTGTTGAATATTTGTGAGCAGATGTGCTCAGTTCAATATAGGTTGAGGACTTATGGCCAGAATTGGGCTAAGTCCAATTAAAAATGTTTAACATTTTTATTCTTGCTCTGGCTATTAAGCCTTTATTTGGGCCCGACCCTTTTAATAATGCTAAGCATTGGGTTCTGACATCTTTTGTCTTCATCATAACAAAGCGTGTTCTGACAATGCGCCACGTGGCGCGCCAGGTGCTTTGTGCCAGTTAAAGAGTGCATTGCGCTTCTGTCAGGTAGCGCACACGAAGAGAACACGTGTCGCGCTTAGCGCTAAGCGCTAGTTCATTAGCGCATTGCGCTTTTAATTTATGAGCGCTTTGCGCTAATCTGTTGGCGCGCCAGTGAGTGACACGTGGCGCGCTTGGCGCTGAGCGCCAGCCCATGAGCGCATTGCGCTGTTTCAGAAGCGCAAAGCGCAGATTGTGTCTTTGACTGACACGTGGCAGGTTTTGACGCCGAGCGCCTGTCCCATGAGCGCAAGAGCGCAATTCATGAGTGCAAGACACTTTCAAGATAAAAGAATAAATTTATGTTCTTCTTAAAGGAGGCTTTGCCTCAAGATTCAAGAACAAAAGTTTTTGTTTTATAAAGGGCTCTGCCTTTATAGATCAAAGATCTGTGAATGAAGTAAAATACTTCTTTTAGTTTTATGATTAGATCTTTTGATCTTTTATGAGATACCTTGGTCTGTTGTAGATCTATGATCTTTTAGAAGATAGTTCTTTGGTTTTAATGAGATGATTTCATCTCTGTGGTTCAAGAACTAGTTCTTTACCTTGAAGATGAAGAAATGATCTTCTTTTTCTAAAGGCTTGCCTTTCTTTCTCTTTGAGTTTTCTCAAAGTTTGCAGAGGGTTTTCTCTATCTCTTCTGTATATTTTAGACTTGAAATCTAGGGGCCTTTATATAGGGCCAAATGATTTGTTGAATCGGTTTAAGAGATCTTTCTCTGATTGATTTGGGAATATTTCCCACCGTTGGATCTTTGATCCTAAGGCTTCTGTTTTACAGAAGATAATCTTCTTGTTTTAATAAGATTGGAAAGATCTTTCCATAACAGAATTTTAGTTCTGATTAATTAATAATTTTTTATTAGTAGATCTTTTGATCTAACGGTGGGGGATTTTTAATTTCAGCGCTGGCGCACCTACGTTCAACACGTGGTGCGCAACGCAGTGCAACTGCACTAGCGCAACCGTGTTTGACACGTGGCACGCAGCGCAGAGCGCAGCACAACTGCGCTGGCGCACCTGTGTTTGACACGTGGCGCGCAGCGCAGAGCGCTAGATCTGAAGCGTTTCTTCAACTTTTAAATTTTGAATTTTAAAACAGAGCTTTACTCTGATTGGGATGCACTGCCTAGGACGCAGCGCACCTGGCGCTAGCGCGTCTGTGTTTGACACGTGGCGCTCAACACGCAGAGCGCTAAATCTGAAGCGTTGCTTCAATTTAAATTTTGAATTTTGAAACAGTGCTTTGCTCTGATTGGGGGAAACAAATCCCCCCCCACCGTTGCGCTCACATGGCGCACACGTGAGTGCAGCGGTGGCAACATTTGAGCCCTTGGATCAACTCAGAAGTTGAAGAGGCGGTTCAGTGCCTATAAGTAGGACCTTTGGTCCCTTAGATGATTTCCATCTTCTTCTTGAAAATTTTCACTCAGAGCCTTGCTCTTCTGTTTAAGAACTTTCAAGAGTCAGAACTCTTTCCAAACTTAGGTAAAATTAATTTTTTTTAATAAATTAGGGTTTTTACCCATTAACAGAGCCTTGCTCTTCATAGATCTTTGATCTAAAGAAAACCCTTTTAGGGTTTCATTAATAGAGCCTTGCTCTCATGAACCCGTAGATCTAAAGAGATATTTTCTTGGGGTTTCTTATCCCATGAATCAGAGCTCTGCTCTTTGATAATATGTGGATCTTTTGATCTTTGATGAAGAACTCTTAAGAGTTTTTTCATGGATCTTGAAGATCCCTGAATTTTTAATTCACAAAAATTAATTTCAATTAATCCTTGATGGATTTTTCATCATCATTATAGAGCCAGGCTCTTTAAGGACTTTTATTCCTTCGTGATTAGGGTGTGACAAGTGTCACTCTGTCATAGAGCTTTGCTCTCAACGGGAGATTTTCTCCTTTTCCCAAGGGATTTCTCATTTAATGAGAATTTCCTTGAGGATCTCCTCATTAATTGACAGTCTCATCCAATGATGAGGCTGTTTTATTAATTGATGCATTGTCATCTGGATTTTTTGGGTCCCCCTTTGGTCCCCTTTCCACTGCATTGCAGTGTAGTACAACTTTTTAAAGTACCGAGTGTCAGATTAAATTAAAGCACTGACGGTCGATTTCTGTCACTCTTTTTTGCAGGCAACAAGTCTTTCGATGCCACGTTCCCATTCGTTCGCTCAGAGGGAGGATTCCCAGAGGCACCTGTGGACCGGGAGGTCCTTGCACTTATCAAAGACCGTGACCCAGAACAAAAAAATCTCCACTTGTGAGGTAGATGGTACGACCAGATTATCAGAGGTCGTCGAAGCTTCTCTTGTGTGACGCCGTCGGAGCCAATCTCAGCGATTCCATACGCAGATGCACCCTCGGTGAACTATGCCGTGGAGGTTGTCAATTGGACTTCGGAGGGTCTTCTTCAACCTTCGATTGCCGCCATACCCATGCAGCTGCCGACAGCTTTGGACACTTTGGGGTGGCGCATATGCCAGGGCGAGTCGCTCCCTTGGGGACAACCCTACAACATCGGGTTGACTCCACGACATTCGGCCGGGTATTTGCAGTGGGCCAGGTACATTTTGTCAGCGAAGAAAACACAACTGCTGAAGCTCGGTCTTATCCTACGGTTTATGCTTCGTTGTTCCAATATTCTGCTCCTCCGACATGGTGGATTAAAGCGTTCTTAGAGCAATAGAACATCCCAGCCCATACATTTCTTCTACTGGACAGAGAAGTCTCCATCTCCTTAGAAGAACTCGCTGAGGTTTCCGGTCTACCGTTTAGGGGGGAGCATTACGAGGAGCTGCTTCTTTCGGATGAATACGTTTTTGCCACTAAGCCGGTGGTGATGGGCGTAATGCCAGAGAACGCCATTCAGCACCAGTTTCCTAGTCTGATAAAGGTGTTGAACATGTACGAGAGCCTCTTCTTTGAATCCGAAGGCCGGGGGGTCAGTTTCGCAGACTTCATTGCCCGGTTTCTTCGCCCGGAGATCTTATCGCAACGAGGCGAAAAGTTTTCCAAGCTCGACGACCCCTTCGGCTTCGGCTTGGACCGTCGACCAGTACAGGAAGACAATCAGAAGGGCTTTTTCCTTCCTGATGCCGCAATCATTCCTCTGTCAAAAATCGCCGCTCCGGGCATTGACGAGGAGGCTTTCTTTCTTGGGTTTCTTGGGATGTGGTTGTGCTGGTTCTCGCTTCCTATACACCCTCGCTATATGAGGTCGTCCGTCTTCTACCCAACGCATCGAATGGTGGCTGGAATACAAGTGGCCATCGGGATCGCCGGGTTAGCCCATCTATACCATGGTCTTAGCGTGGCGGCGGATACCACTGAACCGGGGGTGCATTCTGCAAACTTCCCGATGCATTACTTTACTTCGTGGATGTAAATGCACGTGCTCGGGGTATTTGGCATTCATAAAATACCTTCGTTTTTCGAGAAATGCAAATTCCCGAGAATTATGCGGCTGGTTGACGCTTCTATCGTGAATCCATCTCAGCGGGAAGCCATGGGCTTTCTTCTTCATCCGCGCACGGTCAGAGCTGGTATGTCTTTTACGGATAAAGTCCTGACGATCGGCCAGGAAACTTCCAAGACGATGCTGGCATTGCGCGACGTTTTTAAGGACGGGGCTTCCGTGTTGAAAGCCCGAGAGATTCTACATCTATACTTCATCAGGCCGGGCTTTCTCGTATTCAGGAAAAATGATGCGGCGCTTTTTATGAGATACAACCCCCATCATTTTGCCCAGCAGCTGAGTTATAACTAGGGGTTCCACTGGAGGCGTTCTTGGAAGAACCTGCTTCCACCAAAGAAGGAATATGGGGTGCGCTGCATCACTTTATGCGCTTGAATACGGGCTCTCACTTCTTTATTAGCGAGCCGAGTTGCATTCCGAGGGCCCTTAACATACACGGGGCCTGGTATCAACACGCGATGGGCGTTATTATCAGGGAAGAGAGGCGGCTGCTGCTCGATCGCAAGAGTGCGCCCCCTGCCAGCGATCGCAACGTCCCTTTAAAGCGACGGATCGTTGTCCCCCCTCCGCTAAGAGGGGTTACTACAGTTGAGCCTCCACATGTGCTAAGCCCCACGCGTGGATTTCCCCATGCTCCTGTGGAGACGGTGAATGTGCCATCGGTGCCCCGTGCTCCCGTGGAGACGGTAAATGTAGCTTCACCCGAATCTGGTGTGGGCTCGGATATCGAGACTCGCCGTCCCAAAGTGCCCACGAAGCGCAAGCTGGTGCTGGTTGCGACCGGAGCTTGCTCACAGAAGAAGAAAAAGAAGTCGATCTTTTCTATCGACGTTGTACTTGGCCGGGAGCCTCACGCTCCTTACGGCGAGGGCCTGAGTGAGTATGGGACAAACGGGGGCTTATTCATGCCGCTAGACGATACTGACCTGGCGGCTGCCATTACAGCTTCTAAACAATTGGCCAGCCACGAAGAGGGGTTGGCCATCCTCGCGCAATCAAGTACTCATTAGCTGTATTTTCCGCCATTGCATTGTATTTCTATTATCATGTTTTGACTGACGTTTTTTTCTTCTTTAACAGGCATTTCTACCGAAGAAGCTCTCGCTATTTCTCTTAAGACTTTTGAGGAAGAGGAACGACTTCGAGCATCCTTAGGCATCGGTACATTTCGGTTCACCATGTTCCTGCTCTCATTTCTTATGAGTAATCTGACCCTTTCTTTGTCTTATCGCAGGGACCACAACGCCGATCCCGCAAGCTAATGCGGAAATTCTTCCCGGGCCAGCTACCGAAGTCCCAGCCTCTTCGGCACTGCCGAAAGAGGCCTTGCTTAAACGACCGATGACGGAAGCCTTGATGGCTCCAGAGGTAACCCTGGATGCGGACGATGACGTCCTGTTGAAGGAGGCTTCTAGAAGGTCTGCTTTGACGGCCCGGGAGAAAAGGAAGCGCCGGAGGCGCGCAGCAAGGGAGCGTAGTGCTGCTTTAGCTGCGGGAGCGGGTTCGAGCGCCGCTATCCCTGCTGATACTCCTTCAGAGGAGTCTCCGGTTGCTTTGTCTACTGCTTACAGACGGGCGGCGCGTGCGGCTCGGGAAGTAAACAGTAAATCAACTCTAGGTAATGTGCCTTGAGATTCCATTGTCAAAGTTTTAAATTATCAGTTCTTATATATCTTATCTCGCAGGGCCGAGCCTTACCGAAGAAGTGGCGGCGACCGCTGAACCTGAGGTAGCGGTGGAGGAGGTAGCTGTGATTGCCGAACCCGGGGCGGCGATAGGCAAGATGGCCGCAATTGCCGGGCTCGAGGTAGTGGTTGATGAGACAGTCACGATTGCTATGCCCGAGATAGCTACCATTGCCAAGCCTGAGGTGGCGGCGGGTGAGACGGCTACCATGGCCAAGCCCAAGGAGACGGTGGATGAGACGGCTACAATTACTGTGCTCGAGGTGGTGGCGAGCGAAATGGGTACAATTGCTGGGCCCGAGGTGGCCGCTCCCTCTCAAGAGTCAGGCACCGCCCCGATCATCACTCTTCCCGCCTACGGTTCTTTGCCGTCTCCCTGCGTCGTAAGCGTGACGGTGGCTCTCGTGGAGTCAGGGGATGAGGCGACGGGAGGTGAGACCACCCCGATGGAGGAGGGAGACGCCGTTGTCGTATCAAGTGATGCCCTCGTCACGGTTCCAGCTGGCGACTCATCAGGTAGATTTTAGGTCGCCGCCCTTCTTTTTATTCTGCAATCTTTTTCAATCTTTCCTGACAGGGTTTATCTTGTTTCTAATGCAGGTGCAGCTAGTGCTGATGTCGCGCTACCCGAAGCAGCGCCGTTAGTTACCGCCCTGACGGTGACCACCTCTCTACCTTCTCTTGCACCGTCTCAGATGCTGGAAGGTATGGATTTGTGACACATCAGTTTTATCTCTAGGTTGTATAATCTATGTACTGACGTTGCATTATTGCGTCTTTGTAGGAGTCCTTTTTGACCACCTGTACTAGGTGCTGCACCCCCACTTCTCTTTCCCGTCGGAAATTGCTTCATCCAGTGGCGCTAGTGAATACAGCCTCCAGTTAATGTTCTTTCTTTTACCAACAGTGAAATCATTTCTGATTCTTCTTTACCTTGATTGCAGTACTACAGATTGAAGGAGGAGATGAGAGAACAGTTGCGCCACTGGTCCTCCCGGCTTTGCCACCTGCTGCAGCTGGTATAGTAAATCCCATTGTTCATGAACCTCTTATACTTCTTGATCCGTCATCTGATTGTGATTTGTTTTGCAGCGGTCGCTTCGAATCCGGCCTCTTTCGAGTCTCGCATTATGATGTCGGCTGGACCCTTTTCCAGACGTTCATCCTCAAAAGGTGCTATGACCAGTCTGCGTATGCTGAGCGAATACGTCGAGGAGCTTGACGCGGAGGCTCCTACATCTGCCGCAGATTTCGCTACCGAGGTCAATCCAATGCTGGCGACACTTGTGAACTTCCATAATGAAGGCGTCGTCGAGTCTTGGGTTAATCATTGCCGGAAGATTGAGGCCTGTCTGCATGAGCTTGAGCTTATGAGTCCTGCTCCTGAGACTCAGGCTTTGAACTCCCAGCGGGCTGCATGGCTTGAGCAGAGTGTTCCGTTCCTTCGCCATTTCGAACGAGAGGCAAACCCTTAAGCGAAAGGAACGTGAGGCGACTTCTGCTGAATCTGCCCAACTGCGCGCTGAGGTTGCAGCTAATGCTGCCCAGCTGAACACTATTTTTGAAAACCTTCAACGATGTATATCTGACGGGCCGGTGTTGAGGAAGAAGCTTGATCTTAATGAGCAGGTCGCGCAAAGTCAGGAGGCTGCCCAGTAGGAAGTTGATCAGAAACTCTCATCCTGTTTGCAGTAGCGGGCCCACATTGAAGCAGAGCTGGCCGCGGCGGCTGATCGTGAGGAAGAGTTGAGAGGAATGCGCGAGCAGCTAGCTGGTCTATTGAAGGCGCCTCCCTCCCAATAGCTGCTTTTGTATAGATTGAACACTTGTAATCTTTGAACAACATGTATCCATTTTTTATTCTTTTATACGATTTGCCTTGTACTCAATTGAATTCATGAATAAAAGATACACATTTTTTGTTATACTGTTGCTTTCTTCTCCTTGCTGTTGTTCCCCTCCGAACGGCGGCCGAGACATGGACGTCTTGCCTGAAATTCGGGACAGATGCTAATTGGTTTTATCCGTCCACCTCTCCGAAGATGCCAAGTTGATTTATGGCACTGTGTATCGAAGGTTTAGACGGATGCGGCCGATGTAGCAGACTTCGTCAGATTCCCCCTCGCTTGAGGGGTTTTTGATTATGGGGACGCTCTTCCCTGCAGGCGCAAGCCCCTGCAGTTAATTACGCTGCCGCATCGCGGTAACAACTTTCTCCTTCTCCAGATGGTCACTTCGTGTCGTGGGTGTTTGTTTTATGTTTGGTTGCCCGTGGATTGTATACGGAGACTGATTTATGTCGTCGCCCGTAGGACGTGGATTAGTCCAAATCCGTATTTTCTTAGATTTGGGTTTGGGGTTTTGGTTTAAGGATACGTTAGCCGTATTTGAGGCTAAGATCAACTTAAACGTTTGTTAAGGATACGTTAGTCCAGTTTGAGACTAAGATCAACTTAACGGGATCGTTTAGATCCGACAAAAGAGCGTTTGGGCTCTATTGTTCCAGTTTAGGGACATAGTGGTCCATTAAATGTATGGCCGCCAGGACCCGTCACCTCTCTGACGACGTTGAAGGATTACAACGACAGGTGTCAGAGGAGTTCGGAGATGTACCCTTGAACCAAAGTCGATTGGGGGATCTATAGTCCAATTTGGGACTAAAGTCTGTTTGAAGGTTTAAGGATACGTTAGCCATATTTGAGGCTAAGATCAACTTAAACGTTTGTTAAGGATACGTTAGTCCAGTTTGAGACTAAGATCAACTTAACGGGATCGTTTAGATCCGACAAAAGAGCGTTTAGGCTCTATTGTTCCAGTTTAGGGACATGGTGGTCCATTGCAAGTTTAGGGACATGGTGGTCCATGTTCCAGTTTAGGGACATAGTGGTCCATTGGTAGTTTAAGGACATTGCTGTCCATATGTAGTTTAAGGACGCATAAGTCCATGGGTTTAAGGACCCCACAGTCCATATGGGTGTGTTTAAGGACGCATTAGTCCGTTAGTTTAAGGACGCATAAGTCCGCGGGTTTAAGGACCCCACAGTCCGTATCTTGGTTTAAGGACGCATAAGTCCATGAGTTTAAGGACCCCACAGTCCGTGTTGATGTATGGTTGTCGGGACCCATCACCTCTCTGAAGACGTTGAAGGATTACAATGACAAATATCAGAGGAGTTCAGAGATGTACCCTTGAACCAATGAGTTGGTTGAAAAAGCAGATGTGCTCAGTTCAAGATGATTTGAGGACTTATGGCCAGTTTGGGCTAAGTCCAATTATGTTTGAAATATTGACCCTCTGTTGGCTCATTGAAAGAGAGGCTTTGCCTCTAGAAACTTAGCCAATTGGGCTAAAGCTAGTGTTAAACACTAAAGACCAACAGTGTTGAACACTGGAAATAAGATTAGCAAGTTAGTGTTAAACACTAAAAGATAACCAGTGTTAAACACTAGCAACAGGGCTTTCAAATTAGTGTTAAACACTAAAGCAAATCAGTGTTAAACACTGGTAATCAGAGATTTTAAATTAGTGTTAAACACTAAAGCAAATCAGTATTAAACACTGGGAACAAAGTCTTCAGATTAGTGTTAAACACTAAGGAGAGAGGGGTCACGTGTGGACACGTGAGAGCGCCCTGATTTCCCTTATTTTATTCTGCAGATCAGTGTTTAACTCTTTTAATTCTGACCATCACGTGTGAGCACGTGATGGAGGCCCTCGCTCTGGTCTGTTAGAATGCTCATTAGGGGTCACGTGGTGACACGTGAGGGCGCCCTAAATGTGGAGCCAGATCTCCTTTTGGTTTATCCTCAAATCTGTGAATAAGTGTTAAACACTTTTCATCTTTATCTTAGAGCATCACGTGTTGGCACGTGATGGGGGTTTATGCATCGAATATTACAGCACTTGCTGAGGGGTCACGTGGGGATACGTGAGAGCGCCCAAAGCTTCTTTTCTTTTGTTTTGCCATTAAGTGTTAAACACTTTCATTTTTATTTTAGAGCATCACGTGTTGGCACGTGATGGGGATCTGTGCGCCAATTGTTAAAGCATTTGCCGAGGGGTCACGTGATAACACGTGAGAGCGCCCAAAACTTTCATTTCCTTTGCTTTTTCTTTCTGCGTTTTGGGAGTCACGTGGGACCACGTGAGGTGATGCTTCAAAGTTCTTTGCAGGGGATCTTTTCAAGGGTCACGTGGGGGCACGTGACCCTAGTTCTTTTCATGAACAGAGATCTTTTAAGAATTGAATTCTTTATAGGGTTAAATCCTAATTATGATTTTGGAGGAATTAAATTCCTATCGTGAAAGAATTAAATTCTTATTTAGGATGAAACCCTGATTTCTTTTCAAAGGAATTAAATTCCCAGATATGTGAAAGAATTAAATTCTTGATTAGGGTTAAACCCTAGTTTCATTTTAGGAGGAATTAAATTCCTGTGAGTTTGGGAGAATTAAATTCTCAAAACTCAATTCCTCCTCTGTGTTTTAGATCTGCATGGCAGGATCTCAACCCAATGAGAATTAAATTCTCAATTCATGGAGAGATGTGCACTTTGCAGATCCTCAACCAGAGAAAGAACTAAGTTCTTTTCTTTAAATAAGAGTTAAACTCTTTTGAGAATTAAATTCTCTTTCGATGCCTCTCTTTTCTTACCTAGGGTTTTTCTTTTGCAGAGAATTAAATTCTCCTCTCTTTGCTTTTTTTTTTTCTCTTGAGAATTAAATTCTCCTCCCTCTGTTTTTCTCTCAAAAAAGTAGATCCCTTCTCTTCTCTTCTTGGCTCCTATTTATAGGAGAAGGAAAAGAATCAATTTGTTTAGCAAATCTCTCATTGAAAGATTTGATTTGATTGTTGAGAGATTTGATTTATATTTATCATTAATCTGGGCCTTTAGATCATTCAGTGAATTTTATTCACCGTGGATTTTAAATCCAAAAGATATTCTATTTGTTATTCTGGTGAGATTTTCAGGGAAATCTTTCCTTGTCCAAGATTTTTCCATAAATTGGTGATTTTTAATCACCCTTGGATCTTTAATCCAACGGTCCCCATAATCCTTTTCCATTTGGAAAGATTTAGAAGCTTTTAGAATTTTAATTCTATTTCGAAAGATTTAAATGATCTTTTTTTTTTTAGAATTTAATTCTGTTGAACAGCAAGGCTTTTACAGCCAGTCACGTGTTGCCACGCGACCACCAATTGAGTCTTTTTCTCAGTGTTTACTTACGCTTCAGTTGTAACCATCACGTGTCAACACGTGACCATTGGTCACGTATGAGCACGTGACACCTCATTGAGGTATTTCCTTCAGCTGTTTGTTTACGCTTCAGTTTTAACCATCACGTGTCAACACGTGACCATTGGTCACGTGTGAGCACGTGATTCCTGATTTTTAATCAGGAAACAGATTTTAGAATTTAATTCTATTCATTATTTTAGAGGCCTTAAAAGCCCATCACGTGTCTGCACGTGACCCATGGTCACGTGTGAGCACGTGATGCCCCATTGGGGTCTTTTCTGAGTTTTTATTATATTTTTTAACTCCTCCAGCGGGTTCTTAAAAGTCTATCACGTGTGGACACGTAATTCCTCATAACTTTTGATCCCGGATGAATTACGAGGTCCATAATATATCAAATCGAAGGGTTTTTCGAGATGCTTCCAATACCATCAGAATTTAATAGTTCCTCCTTCGAGAACTTATCAAAATACAGGCCGGAAGATATTGGTTCGCATTTCCTTAAGCGTATCGCTTCCATTTGATACCTTGGACTCTTCTGCGCAGAAATTTTCGGCGGGAACAGCTGTGTTGTTGCCATGTGATTTCAGCCAGTGCGGTCTGTAGATGGTATATAGCTGTCAATCTTGGGCTCTTTGTAGGGTGGTGATGGCTTAGAAAACAAGGTTAGGATCTGTCACCTAAGACTTTTCAACTTTATGAGCCGTGAGGGTCTCATAAAGAATTTTCTCCCTACCGGTCGAGAAGATCCCGTAGGTATAATTTCTCCTTAAGAATCGTGAGGATTCCTAAATATATTTTCTCTTGAAAGTCGTAAGGATCTCACAAGAGAATTTACTCCCTTACGAGTCGTGAGGACCCGCAAGTGATGGGTGAAGTTGTCCTTATCCGCATTTCATGGAGTCAGGAGTTGCTCCGGATGCTTCCCACGGGTTCACTGCCGTGTTCTGCGAGGACCAGGCTCCGCTCTGGACGTTTCCCACGGGGTCAGGGTTGACATTATCCGCATTCCACGTGACCAGGAATTTTGCTCTGGATGCTTCCCACGGGTTCACTACCGTGTTCGGCGAGGACCAGGCTCCGCTCTGGATGCTTCACATGGGGTCATTGCCGTGCTCTGCGAGGACCAGGATCCGCTCTGGACGTTTCCCACGGGTCAGGATTGACATGATCCGCGTTCCACGTAGCCATGAATTTTGCTCTGGATGCTTCCTACGGGTTCACTGTCGTGTTCGGCGAGGACCAGGCTCCGCTCTGGATGCTTCACATGGGGTCATTGCCGTGCTCTGCGAGGACCAGGATCCGCTCTGGACGTTTCCCACGGGGTCAAGATTGACATAAGCCGCGTTCCACGTAGCCAGGAATTTTTGACTTTATCCGCATTTCACGGAGTCGGGGTTTGACTCTCGGTCTTTTGTGCACCGCCGAGTTATGGAACTGGGAGTTGCCACTGTTCCGCTTTGCTTTAGGTTATGTCTGTTGTGATGAGACGAATATCGAGATGATCTCCAGGCTATCTGTTAACCGTCGAGATTTGGCCTCTTCTTCTGATGAAACCTGTGAAGGAAAGGTGTGATTCTTTCTTTGTTTGCGCCCTTGGATTGTATACAGAGATTGATGTGATATCACCTGTAGGGCATAAATTTCATTTTTTTAATTTCTTTCCGCGATGCTCTATCATTTCAGCTTTTATATCGCGAAGGTCGCGATTGCCCAACCATTTCGGCTATTTTTCGCGGTGCCCAATCATTTCGGCTATTTATTTTATTTTTACTCGCTGCTTTTTATTACGAGCTGCCCAATCATTTCGGCTATTTTTCATGCATACACTTTTACTTGCTGATTTTGTTCGCAAGTTGCCCCATCATTTCGGCTATTTCGTATGCATGTATGTCTTGCTGGCTCTTTGCTGCAAGCTTGGATTTAGACACCGATTTCGGCATCAGCACCACTACAACTGGGATATTTCCCGGAGAGAATCATCATTTGCCTTCGTCGATGTCGAACAAAAGTGGCTTAGTAGACAGGGTTAGGATTCTGTCGACTAAGGCTTTTGACTTTATGAGCCGTAAGGGTCTCATAAAGATATTTCTCCCTACAAGTCGTGAGGTTCTTGTAAGTGCTTTTTCTCTATAGGAGTCGTGAGGCCTCCAAAGTGCATGGCTTCTTGTAAGTCGTAAGGATCTTACAAGAGTGTTTTCTCCTTATAAGTCGAGAGGACTTACAAGGGTTGTTCACCGCGTAGCCATATCCCTAGTCACGGATGGGACTTTGTTAGGGAAATGTTTATTCGCGCCCGTGGATTGTATACAAGGGTCAGCATGGAGCCTCTTATAGGGCAGTATTGGAAGTTGTGGGGGCTGCTTAAGAACAGGTTCAGATCCCTGTAGCTTAAGACTTTTGAATCTTATGAGTCGTGAGGGTCCCATAAGAGGGTTCTCCTTACGAGTCGTGAGGATCTCGCAAGTGTAATTTCTCCTTAGGAATCGTGGGGATCCCTAAATGTGTTGCTCCCTTGTGAGTCGTAAGGATCTCACGCAGGTGTTTTCTCCTTACAAAGTCGAGAGGACCTTGCAAGTGTCTTTTAACGAGATTGCGCCCTTTCGGGTTTTCACAAAACTCGCCGGTAGCCCTGCTGTTTTTACTCACGGGGCCCTTTCGGGTTTTCATCTGTGCCCATTTTGCTTATGGACATACCGTTTTCTCTCTTTTATTCTATTCTCTTTTTTTTTATTCTAACGAGGTTGCGCCCTTTCGGGTTTTCACAAGACTCGCCGGCAGCCCTACTGTTTTTACTCACGGAGCCCTTTCGGGTTTTCATCCGTGCCCATTTTTCTTATGGACATACCGTTTTCTCTCTTTTTTTTATTCTCTTTTTTTGTCTCAGCTTTGGGATGTTGTAACCCATAGTAGTTTATCGACGCCTTGGTCAACAGCTAGTCTTAGGACATAGTGGTCCATCGTTAGTTTAGGGACGTTTCAGTCCGTTGTTAATTCAAGGACGTTCCGGTCCGTTGTTAATTTAAGGACGTTTCGGTCCACTGTTAGTTTAAGGACGTTTCGGTCTGTTGCAAAGGAAGCCGGTTACTACTTATAGAGTTTGGGCTTAGGAAGATAGCGAGCAGACATAGTCGTCGTCATCTATCATTGACCTAGGCCATGACTCGTCAAGCGTAATATTTCTTCAAGAAGCGACCGTTTATTGGCCTGAAAGATCTTTCACCATGCATGTCCATGAGTAGATAGGCCCCACCCTGGTAGACCTTGTCTATAATATACGGGCCTTCATAATTCGGCTCGAATTTCCCTCGTTTAGCACGATTGGGGATCATAGGTCTTTTGACCACTAGCACGAGTTCGCCTTGGCGGAATGTCCTCGGCCTGGTCAATCTTTCATATGAGCGCGCCATCTTTGCCTTATAAGCCTCCAGATTTTGTTGCTCTATAAGCCGGGTTTCATCAAGGGCATCGAGCTCCTCAAGCCGAAGGTGAGCGTTCTCTTCATCCATTAGCTCGTAATGAACTGCCACTCGTAAAGAGGGTAACTCTATCTCGAGGGGGAGTACCTCTTCTGTACCGAATACCAATGCATACGGCGTCGTATTCGTGGCCGTTTTGAACGTAGTTCGATACGCCCAGAAAGCTTCATGCAGTCTCTCGTACCAGTCCTTCTTATTTCGGGACACCGTCTTTTTCACGATCTTCGTTAAGGTCTTGTTAAAACTCTCAGCTAGACCGTTAGCTCAGGGATTATAGACTGAAGAGTATCTCCAGTCTATATTATGTTGTTGTGCGAAGCGGCTAATCTTGTGGCTTCTATAGGCTGGCCCGTTATCGGAGATAATCCGTCGTGGAGTTCCAAACCGATAAATGACGTGCGTTTTAAAGAAATGGAGGATATTCTCCGACTTTACTTCCCTCAGAGGTATTGCATCTGCCCATTTGGAGAAGTAATCAGTTGTCGCCAAGATGAACCAATGTCCTCTGGATGATGCTGGTTCGATGGGGCCAATTATGTCAGTGTCACGACCCAAAGTTCGGCCCATGACCGGCACTTAACCACGTAACGTCTACAGGCGTAACGCGACTAAGTAAGCTGAAACCCAGAAATCAAAACCATTTAAAATATAGAGTGTTAAAACATTTTAATAGAAACTTTTGTATAATGTTTAGAAAACCTTAAGTAATTTAGTAAAAATCCTTTAAAGTTCACGTATTATCTTAATAATTTTGGCAACATTTCCTTTATAAAAATTTGTCCCGAAATCGGGTAAAAGGCAAGATATAAGTAAAATGTCATATGAAATGAATAGAGCATCCCAAATGGGAGAATCGCGCCCAAGGGCGGAACAATCACCACAAGTATGAATATATGAAGTATATGGCACAAGTATCGATATGTGATGTACATGTGCCCAAGTATGAATATATGAAGTATATGGCACAAGTATGGATATGTGATGTACATGTGCCCAAGTATGAATATATGAAGTATATGGCACAAGTATGGATATGTGATGTACATTTGCCCAAGTATGAATATATGAAGTATAGGGGCACAAGGGTAAACATATCAAGATAGGTATGCACAAAAGTGGGTATACAGTGTGCATGGTATGAATATAACATACGCTAATATGCGGCAAATCATGACAAACATCAATAAAGCGGAATCAACCTGATATATGATTTATAACAATCCTATAATGTGAGTGTCATGGCAATCACTAACGGTGTGAGTGTAGCATATAAATCGTGCTCGTACAACTTGAACCGTTAGTGACAGTGCAGTGTTCTATACTACCAGTTCTATATGTAACAGAAGGTATGCTACTAGTATATCCAAATGAACACACATAGCTAAATATCCTAATACGCCCTGACGCTTAACGCCATACGGGCGATTTCCCCGTAGATGTTAAATCTACCCACCTGGTCGCGTGCTAAGGATAGCCGACCACCTGCTTTCCTTTCCTGGCGGCGTCTGACGTACCCGCCTGCGAACCTGGAATTTACACAATGAATCCATATATAAGAAAATATCTTGCAAGTACGCGATATCGTAATCAAACGAGAAACTCGCTTCGCGAACTAAACGCGCGTGTATAAGTAACGTGTGTGTATACGCCAAAACCCAACGCGACACGCTGTGATACACAGCAAACCAATTCGACACGTATCGTACGTGTCGCGCAAGTCCTGCTACGCTAAAAATAGGTAAACGGTCCCAGATTCAATCTGGAGCAAAAACAAGTAAAGCAAACAAGGCCAAATCTATCACCAAACCTACAGACACCTATCTAACCTAAAACCAACACAAACCTACACTATTGGGCCGGCGGCATAGGGGGGTGGGGCCGGCCAAAACCCGGTGGCAAGGGTCCAGATTTCTACACTGGGGTCCTAACTCAATTCATATCCTAATGTATATGTTTGCTTACTAAAAATGTTACCCAAATAACAGCAGATTTCAAATATCAATAAGGGTTTAGTTTAAGCACCAAGTGTGCAACACTAGGGTATTTTAAGGATCTGGGTCAATTAACAGGAAACAAGTGATACCAACAGCATAACTTAGGGTAAATCTAACTACAAACACCTTGAAACACCCTGTTCTCCAACAAAATTACCCAAGTTAACATCAAAATCCACCAAAACACAATAACTTGGCTAAACAACCCAGATTCTGTCCAAGGTAAGAACCCAAAAGGTAAACAATACCAATCTCAGGACAATCTCCACATACACCCACATACACAAGACACACACACTCATCTCAACAGGGGGCCGGCGTCGCCGGTCCGACAAGAGGAGGCCGCCGGTCTACCTCCGGTGGGAGGGGCTCGAACTCCAACACAACACCCTAAAAACCCTGCACACTATTCTAAAACTGTTTGCTAATCTAGGAAAGGGCCAGAAATGTAGCAGATCCTAATATCCTATGATATGTGTCAAAAACCGTATTTTAACGTTTCAAGTTTAGCGATTTAAGGTTATTTAGCTAATTCTAGCGACACCACTAGGCTAAAACAGAATAACTAACACTTAATAGGGTTGATTTAGCTATAAATACTCTAACTTAACTAGATCTAACATCAAAGCACAAATCTAGCACTAAAACTCCATTTAATCACTAAATAAGCTAAACTAACACACAATCTAGCGAACATGGAAACGGAGCCCAGAAGTTATACCTTACTCGACCCTACAATGCCGGGTTAGGAGAAGAAGGGGAAGGGAAGAAGCTGCTACTGCTTGCTTCTCATGCTGTTGCTGCTCCTGATGTTGTTGCTGTTGATGTTGTTGTTGTTGATGTTGATGTTGTTGATGTTGTTGTTGTTGTGCTGGGGCTGCTGGTGCTGATGCTGCTGTGCTGGGGCTGCTGCTACATGTGTTGTTGCTGTTGCAAGGAGCTGCTGCTGCTTCTTGGTGTTGTTGATGCTTGCAACTGCTGCTGAGGCTGAAGCTACTGCTGATGTAGCTGCTGTTGCTGAAGCTGATGTTGTTGCTTCAGCTGAGGCTGTGTGTGTGAGAGAGAGAGAGTGAGAGTGTGAGAAATATGAGAGTGTGCAACCAAAGAAAATGAAACTACAAGAGAGTCAACCCCCATTTCTCTCTTGCCTCATTAAATGCAAGCATGGGCTTGTCATGATGCACTCCCTCTCTCTCTCATTTAATGCAAGCATGGCATTGCCATGATGCATTCTCTCTCTCATTCTCTCAAGTCAACACAAGAAATAAATTTAAATCCCATTTCATTTTTTAAAAAATACCCTTAATTAAAATCATTTTAACTTAACAAGGGGGGTTAGTCTACCATGGTTGCTAAACATGGTTTAACCCAAATTTTAACCCTAGTTTACATGCACAAGTTTGTGCAAGCCTAGGAAAATTCTAGAAAAATATTTATTAATTTTGATAAAATATTTGAAAATCAATTTAGTAAACTTTTTATTAAAAAGCACATATTAAAATATAATTAGACACAAAACACATTCTAAAGTGTTACAATCTTCCCCCTTAAAGAAATTCGTCCCCGAATTTAAATATATAAAGCAACGCATACCTTCAAACAGATGAGGGAACTTCTTCCGCATCTCGCCCTCGGCCTCCCAAGTGACCTCTTCACCATTAGGGCTGTGCCAAAGCACCTTCACTGATGGCAAGACCTTCGATCTAATCTTCCTCACCTGCCGGTCCAAAATCACGACTGGCAGCTCGGTGAACGAAAGATCGTGTTCGAGCTGAACAGTCTGATGCTGAATCATGTGCGAACGGTCATGTAGGTATCTGCGAAGCATCGACACATGGAATACGGGGTGAACATCTGGGAAGTCGGGTGGAAGAGCTAAACGGTATGCTACTGCGCCCACACGCTCGAGAATCTCGAAAGGACCTATGAATCTGGGGCTAAGCTTCCCCTTCCGTCCAAACCTCATCACTCCCTTCATTGGAGAGACCCTCAGAAAAACATGATCGCCAACTGCGAACTCTAATCTGCGGCGGCATCTGTCGGCATAAGATTTCTGCCTGTTCTGAGCTGTCCTCATCCTGTCTCGAATCGGCTATATCTTCTCGGTCGTCTCCTGTACGATCTGTGGCCCCAAAATACTGCTCTCACTGAGCTCTGTCCAATAGACGGGCGATCTACATCTCCTCCCATACAAGGCCTCGAAAGGTGCCATCTGAATAGTATCCTGGAAACTATTGTTGTAGGAGAACTCCACCAAGGGTAAATGATGATCCCAGCTACCACCAAAGTCTAAAACGCACGCTCGGAGCATGTCCTCGAGAGTCTGAATAGTCCGCTCTGATTGACCGTCGGTCTGCGGGTGAAATGCTGTGCTGAAACTCAAGCGAGTGCCCAAAGCCTCCTGAAGCCTCTGCCATAGTCGGCTGGTAAACTGGATGCCTCGGTCGGACACAATACATGTCGGGACCCCATGCAGTCGTACAATCTCGTCGATGTAAATCTGGGCGTACTGAGCAAATCCGAAAGTCGTTTTCACTGGCAGGAAGTGAGCCGCTTTCGTAAAACGATCCACGATCACCCAAATGGAGTCATACCCTCGCCTAGTCCTGGGTAGACCCACAATGAAATCCATCGAAATATGTTCCTATTTCCACTCCGGAACGGGTAACGGCTGCAACTCTCCTGCGGGCCTCTGGTGCTCGGCCTTGACATGCTGGCAAGTCAGGCATTTCGATACGAAGTCTGCGATGTCCCTCTTCATTCCGTCCCACCAGTAGACCTCTCTCATATCATGGTACATCTTGGTGGAACCGGGATGGACATTGTATACTGATCGGTGTGCCTCCTCAAGAATATCACGACGCAGTCCCTCAGCATCTGGTACGCACAGTCTAGATCCAAATCGTAATATCCCCTGATCATCGATCACGAACTCGGAGAATCTGCCCTGTCCAATCTGTGCCATGATCTCTGAACAACGGTCATCACTGCACTGTGCCTCCTGTATACGGCCAAGCAACTATGGGCGTACACGAACATGCGCAAGCTGTCCCCCGATCTGCGTGAACTCGAACTGTACTCGGCTGTCGCATAAAGTCTGCTAATCTGCCGACGACTGCTTCTGTACTGCGCTCAAGCAAGATAGACTACCCTCGGGCCTCCTGCTCAAAGAATCTGCTACCACATTAGCCTTGCCCGGGTGATATAAGATCTCGCAGTCGTAGTCCTTCACTAGTTCCATCCAACGGCGCTGTCGGAGATTGAGGTCCTGCTGCTGAAATATATACTTTAAGCTCTTGTGATCAGTGAATATCTGGCACGACTCGCCGTAGAGGTAATGTCGCCAGATCTTAAGTGCAAAGACCACTGCAGCCATCTCCAAATCGTGAGTGGGGTAGTTCTGTTCATGTTTCTTCAATTGCCGTGAAGCATATGCGATCACCCTGTCATGCTGCATCAATACGCACCCTAGCCCCACTCGAGAAGCGTCACAATAGACTACAAAACCACCTGATCCTGAAGGCAATGATAACACTGGCGCCGTAGTCAAACAAGTCCGTAACTGCTGAAAAATGTGCTCGCACTCCTCCGTCTAATTGAAAGGAACTCCCTTCCGGGTCAATCCGGTCAAGGGTGCAGCAATATGGGAGAAATCCTGTACAAATCGCCTGTAATAGCCTGCCAGCCCTAGAAAGCTGCGAATCTCCATAACAGATGTAGGTCTGGGCCAACTCTGAACGGCCTCAATCTTCCTCGGGTCCACACATATACCATCCCGTGTAATCACGTGACCCAAGAAGTCTACGCTGTCCAGCCAGAACGCGCACTTGGAGAATTTTGCAAAAAGCTGGTGCTCCCTCAAGGTCTGCAGTGTGATACGCAGGTGCTGCTCGTGCTCCTCTCTACTCCGGGAATACACTAAGATAACGTCAATGAATACGATGATGAACAAGTCAAGGTACGGCCTGAATATACAGTTCATCAAGTCCATGAATGCTGCTGGCGCATTGGTGAGTCCGAACGACATCACCAAAAACTCATAATGGCCGTAGCACATGCGGAAAGCTGTCCTTGGTATATCCTCCTGTCGAACCCGCAGCTGATGGTATCCTGATCGCAAGTCGATCCTCGTAAAATATCCTTCCCCCCGAAGCTGGTCGAACAAATCGTCGATGCGTGGCAACGGATATCTGTTCCGCACGGACACCCTGTTCAGCTGGCGGTAGTCGACACACAAACGTAAACTTCCGTCCTTCTTCTTGACAAACAGGACCGGAGCACCCCAAGAAGAAACACTGGGTCGAATAAGTCCCTTATCCAGTAAATCCTGCAACTGACTCTTCAATTCATAAAGCTCCGCCGGGGCCATCCGGTAAGGCGGTATAGAAATAGGCCCCGTGCCGGGAATCAAATCAATACAGAAGGCAATGTCGCGCTCAGGCGGTAGCCCAGGAAGCTCGTCAGGGAAAACATCAGGGAACTCGCGAACAATCGGAACCTGGTCCAACGGAACATCTGTAGCTCTAGTATCGCAAACATAGGCTAGAAATCCCTGACATCCCTTCCTCAAAAGCTGTCCAGCGTGAAGAGAAGAAATCAATCTGTGAGGGGCGGCACCACGGTCTCCCTGCACAACAAAAGCCGACTCGTCGGGAAAAAAAAATCTAACTGTCTTCTCGCGGCAGTCCACAGATGCATAGCACATGGCTAACCAATCCATGCCCAACAGAACGTCGAAGTCCAACATCTCAAGAAGGATCAAGTCGACAGGCAACTCTCTCTCGCCAATACGGACAACACAGGATCGGAACACGTGCCTAGCCACAAACGACTCTCCCACGGGAGTGGTCACAACAAGCGGCTGATCAAGCAACCCAGACTCTCTACCCAAACTCGGCACAAAATGTGTGGATACATACGAGTGCATGGATCCGGGATCGAACAATACGTGTGCGTCAACAGAACATACCGATAGGGTACCTGAGACCACCGCATTGGACGCCTACGCGTCCTGATGCGTCAACGCGATAACCCGTGTCTGTCCTCCACCTGCGACTGGCGGTCCCCTATTAGCAACTGGCTGCACTCTACCGGTAGCTGGTTGTCCTCTGCCTCGGCCACCTCATCCTCTAGGAACAAACCCTCTGCGACCACGGCCTCTCTGTGCGTGGGTCTGATGCGGAGCAACTGTGGGTACAATAGGCAACGCCCTGTAGGGTGGGGAAAGTGGAAGTGTGACATGCGGCACTGCTGGCTCCCTCCGGCGTGTCTCGGTACAATCTCTGACGCGGTGATGGAGCCTACCACATCCAAAGCATCCACGGGACGACTGCTGACCCTCCTGGGGATAAGAGCTAAACATCTGACCTCGTCCCGAGTCTCTGTCACCTGTACGACGTCTATCACGGCGTCTGAATGGATGTCTCTGCGCTGCTGTATCAGTATGAACCCTCTTCGGCCCTGGAACTACCGAAGTCTCTGCAAGGCGCTCCTCGACTAGTAGGGCTGCGTCTACAGCTGCTGCATATGTCTCGTAATGCTGTGCGCTGATCGCAAGGAACAGTGGTGTAAGCAAGCCTCGGACAAATCTCTTGACTTGCAGTTCCTCAGTAGCCACTAGGTACGGAGCATAAACTGATAGCTCGGTGAACAACACATCGTACTCTGCCACTGTCATCTCTGGCGTGTAGCGTAAGGACTCAAATCTGCGTGCTCGGGCATCCCTAACACTCTGGGGAAGGAAGCGGGCAAGGAACACCGTCACGAACTCTGTCCAGATCATCGGAGGAAGACCTGCTGCTCTACCCTTCTCGACCGATTCACACCATTTCTGCGCAAGTCCTTCCAGGCGAAAGCTCGCGAACTCTACCCATCTCGTATCTGAGCATCTAAGGGAACGGCATATCTGGGCCATCCTATCAATGAAAGACTGTGAGTCCTCGGCTACATCGGTGCCTGTGAAGACCGGAGGCTTCAGCCTCATGAAATCTGATAACGATACTGTAATCACCTCCGTGGCTGCAGGGCCAACGGCCTGTACTGTAGGCACCATCGCAGTCCCCGTGACTGGTGGATCTACCTCTGGTCGCTGCGCTCGAAGCATCTCAACTAGCGATCCTATCATCTGGCGCATCTCCTGCATGCTGGATCCCACCGTCCGGCGCATCTCCTGCATACCAGCCCCTAGCGTGGCAATCTGATCTGTCATAGGAGGAACAGTCTGCTCGGGTACAACGGGTGCACTGCCCGGATCAGTCCTCGTCTCGGACGAGTCAACACGAATCTCGGCTCTCGCAGCCGCTCTCTGCGCCCTCGTAGTCTTTGGCGGTATAATGGCTGAAAGGAAAGGTAGGATTCGATGAGGATACGAAAATCGAATCACGAGAATATATATATAATCAAGAAGGAATTTCAATCAATAAGTCCTAAGGTCGCTTAGGCGGAGTACAGCGTCGTGAGTATGCCGCGGAACATACACACGCTACGCCACTCTGCTTCAGCCACCTACTCCATCATACCAGGGTCATCCTACACTCCGAAGGTAAAACCTTTGCTTTGATACCAACTTTGTCACGACCCAAAGTTCGGCCCGTGACCGGCACTTAACCACGTAACGTCTACAGGCGTAACGCGACTAAGTAAGCCGAAACCCGGAAATCAAAACCATTTAAAATATAGAGTGTTAAAACATTTTAGTAGAAACTTTTGTATAATGTTTAGAAAACCTTAAGTAATTTAGTAAAAATCCTTTAAAGTTCACGTATTATCTTAATAATTTTGGCAACATTTTCTTTATAAAAATTTGTCCCGAAATCGGGTAAAAGGCAAGATATAAGTAAAATGTCATGTGAAATGAATAGAGCATCCCAAATGGGAGAATCGCGCCCAACGACGGAATAATCACCACAATATGATATACAACGCCGTAGCGAAGAAGGAGCAGTAAAATGAAAATAAATATCATAAAAGATAAGACTACATAAATAAAGTCGGCCCACAACGAGCTCGACACCAGAGTACAAAATAATATACATCGTCCTCACAACTGGTCTCTAAGTCAATACATGAAAGTAGATGGAGAGCACTAGATACATCAATGTACAACTGAAAAGTAAACAGATACCGCACAAAACCCACCTAATAGCAAAAGGGCTAGCACGCCTCAACAGTGGTATCTGTGTCAAAAGATGCGATAAACAGCCAGGGCGACTACTCCAAAGGGCAACCTGCAAGCACTGTGGCACAACGGGGGTGAGTTGCCAACTTGTGAATAGTAGATAACATATAAAGGTAATCGCGAGTATGCACGTACTGCGATACTCTAACCTATACCAACAGATAACATCTATATGATGAACTGGATGCTCAAATCGTGCAATAAGTGCAACCTAATAGCCTCTCCATATGATGAGCAAGGTATACGATAATCATGTCTGGCAATGAAATCTAACAACCCTATATAGAATGAGCAGGGTATGCAATGATCATGCAAGCATGTGTACTCTATCAGGTACAATAGATACAGGATGAGATGTAAAATACTGAATGCTGAGCATGGGAAGGAATAATATCTACACGGAATATCAACGTGGAAAATACTGGTGTCCATCAATACACCCAAATCCCAGTAAAACTCAGACGCCGTCATCCTCATCGGCCCTCAAATCCTGTGAATCTCATAGAATCGTATGTGCCCAACATCGGCACTCGAAATATCATAAAATCAACCGTGTCCAGCATCGACACGAAAATCCTCCAGTATAGGGCGTCCGTCCATCGGATCTGCCCACGGGCTCCGTCTGCGGAATTGGCCCTCGGTCCCGGCAGTACGCGTCGTCCCGTATCCATCTATCGACTCTGGTCGGTATCCTCCGGATAATCGCCAGGTCTAACCAATCACCGGTAGGTAGTAGTCCCTCAGCCAGGCTCACCGTCTAACAACACAAGTCATCTTGCCCCGGGGTACCATACCGGGTCCACCATGTACCCGCAATCGGTACCTACCACTCCTCGAATCGGGTATACTCACACAAGCTCTCTGGAACCGAGAAAACTCATGGTGGACGCACTGAAATATCATATCAAGAGAAACCGGGTTTTTAAAATAGTGCGTATTTTCTTAAAATCATTCCACGGTTCTCAAATCCAGAAATTATTTGAATCAAATCTAATGCGTAAATCCATACCATGTGTCGTATGACACTAAGAGTAAAAGAAAGGGAAAACCGCTCTTTTAAAAGATCCAGTTTTGAAATATCACATGCGGTCCCTTAGTTTTTAAATCATGTCAATATCATCCATGTATGTAACATATGTATATGTGTATAGGTATGGACGTGCGAAAGGATAAGTACGCAATATGAATGTAGCAATGTACATGTGCACTAAGGTGGACATATGATGTATATGTGCCCAAGTATGAATATATGATGTATATGGCACAAGTATGGATATGTGATGTATATGTGCCCAAGTATGGATATATGAAGTATATGGCACAAGTATGGATATGTGATGTAGATGTGCCCAAGTATGAATATATGAAGTATATGGCACAAGTATCGATATGTGATGTACATGTGCCCAAGTATGAATATATGAAGTATATGGCACAAGTATGGATATGTGATGTACATGTGCCCAAGTATGAATATATGAAGTATATGGCACAAGTATGGATATGTGAGGTACATGTGCCCAAGTATGAATATATGAAGTATAGGGGCACAAGGGTAAACATATCAAGATAAGTATGCACAAAAGTGGGTATACAGTATGCATGGTATGAATATAACATACGCTAATATGGGGCAAATCATGACAAACATCAATAAAGCGGAATCAACCTGATATATGATTTATAACAATCCTATAATGTGAGTGTCATGGCAATCACTGACGGTGTGAGTGTAGCATATAAATCGTACTCGTGCAACTTGAACCGTTAGTGACAGTGCAGTGTTCTATACTACCAGTTCTATATGTAACAGAAGGTATGCTACTAGTATATCCAAATGAACACACATGGCTAAATATCCTAATACGCCCTGACGCTTAACGCCATACGGGCGATTTCCCCGTAGATGTTAAATCTACTCACCTGGTCGCATGCTAAGTATAGCCGACCACCTGCTTTCCTTTCCTGGCGGCGTCTGACGTACCCGCCTGCGAACCTGGAATTTACATAATGAATCCACATATAAGCAAATATCTTGCAAATACGCGATATCGCAATCAAACGAGAAACTCGCGTCGCGAACTAAACGCGCGTGTATACGTAATGTGTGTGTATACGCCAAAACCCAACGCGACACGCGGTGGCACATAGCGATATGCTGTGATACACAGCAAACCAATTCGACACGTACCGTACGTGTCGCGCAAGTCCCGCTACGCTAAAAATAGGTAAACGGTCCCAGATTCAATCTGGAGCAAAAACAAGTAAAGCAAACAAGGCCAAATCTATCACCATACCTACAGACACCTATCTAACCTAAAACTAACACAAACCTACACTATTGGGCCGGCGGCATAAGGGGGTGGGGCCGGCCAAAACCCGGTGGCAAGGGTCCAGATTTCTACACTGGGGTCCTAACACAATTCATATCCTAATGTATATGTTTGCTTACTAAAAAGGTTACCCTAATAACAGCAGATTTCAAATATCAATAAGGGTTTAGTTTAAGCACCAAGTGTGCAACACTAGGGTATTTTAAGGATCTGGGTCAATTAACAGGAAACAAGTGATACCAACAGCATAGCTTAGGGTAAATCTAACTACAAACACCTTGAAACACCCTGTTCTCTAACAAAATTACCCAAGTTAACATCAAAGTCCACCAAAACACAATAACTTGGCTAAACAACCCATATTCTGTCCAAGGTAAGAACCCAAAAGGTAAACAATACCAATCTCAGGACAATCTCCACATACACCCACATACACAAGACACACACACTCATCTCAACAGGGGGCCGGCGTCGCCGGTCCGACAAGAGGAGGCCGCCGGTCTACCTCCAGTGGGAGGGGCTCGAACTCCAACACAACATCCTAAAAACCCTGCACACTATTCTAAAACTGTTTGCTAATCTAGGAAAGGGCCAGAAATGTAGCAGATCCTAATATCCTATGATATGTGTCAAAAACCGTATTTTAACGTTTCAAGTTTAGCGATTTAAGGTTATTTAGCTAATTCTAGCGACACCACTAGGCTAAAACAGAATAACTAACACCTAATAGAGTTGATTTAGCTATAAACACTCTAACTTAACTAGATCTAACATCAAAGCACAAATCTAGCTCTAAAACTCCATTTAATCACTAAATAAGCTAAACTAACACACAATCTAGCGAACATGGAAACGGAGCCCAGAAGTTATACCTTACTTGACCCTACAATGCCGGGTCAGGAGAAGAAGGGGAAGGGAAGAAGCTGCTACTGCTTGCTTCTCCTGCTGTTGCTGTTGCTGCTCCTGATGCTGTTGCTGTTGATGTTGTTGTTGTTGATGTTGCTGTTGTTGATGTTGTTGATGTTGTGCTGGGGCTGCTGGTGCTGATGCTGCTGTGCTGGGGCTGCTGCTACATGTGTTGTTGCTGCTGCAAGGAGCTGCTGCTGCTTCTTGGTGTTGTTGATGCTTGCAACTGCTGCTGGGGCTGAAGCTACTGCTGATGTAGCTGCTGTTGCTGAAGCTGATGCTATTGCTTCAGCTGAGGCTGTGTGTGTGTGAGAGAGAGAGAGTGAGAGTGTGAGAAATAAGAGAGTGTGCAACCAAAGAAAATGATACTACAAGAGAGTCAACCCCCATCTCTCTCTTGCCTCATTAAATGCAAGCATGGGCTTGTCATGATGCACTCCCTCCCTCTCTCATTTAATGCAAGCATGGCATTGCCATGATGCATTCTCTCTCTCTCATTCTCTCAAGTCAACACAAGAAATAAATTTAAATCCCATTTCATTTTTAAAAAAATACCCTTAATTAAAATCATTTTAACTTAACAAGGGGGGTTAGTCTACCATGATTGCTAAATATGGTTTAACACAAATTTTAACCCTAGTTTACATGCACAGGTTTGTGCAAACCTATGAAAATTCTAGGAAAATATTTTTTAATTTTGATAAAATATCTGAAAATCAATATGGAAAACTTTTTATTAAAAACCATATATTAAAATATAATTAGCCACAAAACACATTCTAAAGTGTTACAGTCAGTCCCCACATTTCGAATGGCCAGCTAGCTACTGTCGGATGTAGGGGATTTGGATGCTGATGGATAAAATCTCCGTGAATCTGGCACGAATGGCACTGCTTCGCGTACCCGAGGCAGTCTTGGATCATCGTGGGCCAATAGTAGCCCATCCTTTTGATCTTCAGCTTCATCTTTGGCCCGGCTTGGTGAGAACCGCAGAGTCCGTCATGAGTTTCTTGGACGACTCTCTTTGCCTCTTCAGGTCCCAGGCATCTTAGCCATAGAGAATCAAATGATCTCTTATACAGGGTATCATTGACGAAAGCAAAAGACAGAGCTCGTTTTATAAGCTGATGTCTTGAGGACGCATCTTCGGGCGTTCGACGGGATTTGAAGTAGTCTATAAAGACTTCTCTCCAATCCTCAACCGTTTCTTGGTCTTTTACTTGTAGAGCCGCTGGCTTGGTCGTTCCCTTTTCCTCGGACGTCTGTGGAAATATTTCTGCCGGTGTGAGGACTCGACGGCTTTGCACGACGATCCTCACGTCATCGAGGTTCTCATCAGCCAGTTCCTTAGCGAGCTTAGCTAATGCATCCGCCTTGCTATTTTCCGCACGCGGTATGCTTTCCAAGGTGTAGGAAGGAATTTGAGTTAGCTGTTGCTGTACTCTCTCGCCGTACTTCACCAGTTCTGGTTTGCACGTTTGATAATCGTCGTTTACTTGACTAACAACCAGTTGGGAGTCTTAGTGTATGAGAAGGTCTTCAATCCCCATGTCGATGGCGATATCGAAACTTGCTATCAAAGCTTCATATTCGGCTTCATTGTTTGTCCTCGGCTCTGTTAAGGAGAAAGCAAAGCGCATTATCCCTCCTTGTGGAGTTACGAAGATAAGGCCTACCCCTGATTTGATTATAGGGGTGCTTTGCTTGCGCTTCTTCATGGAAGACGCTCCATCAAAATAAAGTTCCCATCGGGTGCCATTACTGTCGATCGTGTCAAACGTATGCTCATCTGGCAGTTCGCAATTCAAAGGAGAATCGGCAGGTATTGGATGCTCAGCGAGAAAGTCGGCGATGGCTTGGCCTTTCACTGCCTTAAGAGGCTGATAAGTTATTGAGAACTCCATCAGGAGTAAGGCCCATTTAGCGAGCCGCCCTGTCAATATGGCCTTTGACATCAAATATTTGAAAGGATCCACCTTCGATATGAGACGGATTTCATGTGCCAACGCATAGTGCCTGAGCTTCGTTATTGCGAAGATTAATGCCAGGCAGTGTTTTTCGATAGGAGAATAATTGCTTTCTGCCCCCAGTAGAACTCGACTCAAATAGTAGAGGACTCTCTCCTTCCCTTGGTCGTTCTCTTGTACCCATAATGCGCCTAAGGAACCTTCGAGGGTTATTGTATAAAGAATGAGAGGCTTTCCCTTGACCGGAGCGGCCAGTACTGGCGGATTCTGCAGGTATTGCTTAATTTCGTCTAGTGCGCTTTGGCATTTGTGATCCCAGACGAAAGGGGTTCCCTTTTTCATCAGGTGGCTGTAAGGACGGCACTTTCCTGAGAGATTGGCTATAAATCGCCGGATATACACGAGCTTCCCTTGGAGAGACCGCAATTGCTTGAGAGTCCTTGGCGGAGGTATTTCCATGATCGCCTTAATTTTTAACGGATCTATCTCGATACTTTGGTGTCGGACGATGAATCCTAGGAATTTGCCCGAGGAAACACCGAACGCGCATTTAAGATGGTTCATCTTCAAGTTGTATTGCCGGAGGCGTTGAAACACGATCTTCAGATGCTCTAAATGCTCCTCGTATGATTTGCTCTTAACCACGAGGTCGTCGATATAGCATTCGATGACTTCATGTATAAGGTCATTGAAGATCTTCGTCATGGCCCTCTGACAGGTGGCACCGGCGTTCTTTAGACCGAAAGGCATTACCTTGTAGCAAAATATGCCCAAAAGGGTCCGGAAAGCGGTATGCTTCTGGTCCTCGGGATGCATCTTTATCTGATTGTATCCCGACGAGCCGTCCATGAAGGAGAAAACTTCGTGAGTGGACGTATTGTCTATCATCAGCTCGGTGACCGGTAGTGGGAAGTCGTCTTTCGGGCAGGCTTTATTGAGATCCCGAAAGTCCACACATATGCGCACGGTCCCATTTTTCTTCATCACCGGGACGATGTTGGCGATCCAATCAGGATACTGAACCTCTTGGATGAAACCAGAGTCGATTAGCTTTTTGACCTCGGCGTTGATGCTCATCTCAAGCTCGAGCCCCATTCTTCTCGGTGCTTGTTTGATTGGCTTGACGTCCGGGGATATTGCCAGTTTGTGGACAGCAATGTCTGGATCTAGTCCTGGCATCTCGGAATAGTTCCATGCAAAACAATCCTTATGCTGCATAAGCACATCTTTTAGTGTAGCTACCCTTTCTTCAGACAGCAACTCACTGACGAATGACGGCCTCGGATCACTTGTTGTCCCCAAATCAATTTTCTTGAGATCGTCTGCAGTAGTATGTATTCCATCTTCCAGCTCTTTCGGCGCCGGCAGAAACTCTTAGATCACCTCATTATCATCGTTTTCAAAGCACCAGGGGAGGTCATCCATATTCTCGGGCTCTTCTTCCGATAGCGTTATCATATGACAGGTACGAGCTCGCTTCCAAGATCGATGTTGATCTGGTTCTACTCTCATTGTATGCGCGGCTTTTGGTTCGTGCTTCTGCGGCGGAGTTATCCTCCAACTGCTAGATAGAGCGAACTTGCCAAGCTGATATTGGTCTTCGACCCAGTTCTTGAAGGTGAAGCAGTCCTCGAGAGGATGTCCTATTGCTCGGTGATAAGAGCAATAGTCTGGGTGAGAGCTCTCGTTGGCTTGCTCGGAGTGCTTAGACTCCGGAAGTGTAATCATTCGATGTTTTATAGCAAGATCAAGTATCTTCTTTGTCTTGTCTTGGGCAAAAGTGTACGCTCGACCCATCTTCTTTATAAGAGACGAGTCCTGGTTGCTCGGTTCTTGATCGCGTGGCTTCTTGATCCCGCTTTGTCACTGTCGAACACATTTCCCGTTCTTTGGTTTGTTTCTGCCTCTGCGTCGTGCCTTTTGTACAACGGGTTGACAAGGAGAAGCATTTTCATTTTTCGCATCCTGTTGAAGAAAGCGTTGCGTCCTGGCTTTCTCGTAGATGACCATTTCACGATTATGGTCGTCTCGAACCTTTTGACCCGCTTCCCTTATAAGCTTGTCCATTTGTTCTTCGAACGACAGACTGGGCATTTTCACGTCGGGAGCTCTTTCTGGTTCAGGATTAGCATCTTCCCATAGAGCATCCCCTTCTTCACCAAAGTCATGTACGACGTAGCAGTCGTGGAGTAGCTCCCGTTTCTTGGATTGAACATACCCAAGCCTGGTCGTTTCCATTTTCTCGTTGGGCAATTTCCGCTGAGTTCTAGGGACGTTCCAGATCCTGTCATAGAACTTAGCTTTCCGAGCGGTCTGTTCGCCTTAACAGCCTTTTTAGTCCGTTCGTGTAATATCTGGGCAAACGGATGGGCTGGAGCCTGTCAAGTGTAGAATCCGCGCCGTGCCAGATTTCTTTCTCCACTTTGGTTTCCCCGGATCGGTAGAATAGGATCGCCATTTCACCTTCTCGCCTGGGAGGGACATAGAACGTCTGCAGCTCTTCCACACTGTAGGTATCAAGCGCGTCTAGTTCTTTATGATGCTTAGGCGGAACCATGGCAACTTGCAAACTTTGATCTTCATCAGCGAATGTTTGTATTGAAGGCCGAGCAGAGAATATAGCATGGACCTCATCTTCCGAGTCACTGCCAAAGATCAATATAGGAGCGGGCGGTCCTGGTTTGTTGCACTGGGGCGGACCTAAGTAAACTATCTCTTCTTCCTCCTCGGTATCACTCCTGAAGACCGGAATGGTAGGGATAGCTTTGTTCTCCGGTTTGTGACATCTCTCCGTGTCCTCGAAATCTGGCAAGAAGTATTTTGCATCTTCGTATTTTCGGACTTCGTTCATGGAGAATGGGTTTAGCTCTCCTGTCGCAGTATACTCGAGACCACCCTTGAAATACGTCATACACTGGTGTTGTGTAGAAGGGATGGTGTTGTACTCGTGTAACCAGGGCCGACCGAGCAAAGCATTGTAGCATGTCTTGGCGTCAATGACGTGGAACTTGATATCAGTGACAAGCAACCCAAAGCGTAACGTCAGTATCACGGACCCAAGCGTCTGTGATGACTGAGAGTCGAACCCGGAGATGGTGATCTTATCCCGAGCGAGGTGTTGAACGCTCATGCAGATTTCCTTCTATACTCTCACGTTGAGGAGGTTGACGGAAGACCCATTGTCGACCAGGATTTTACCTATCTTGATGTCATGACAGTATCCAGAGACATATAGGGGACGGTTATGCTCGCATGTCCCAAGGAGGAGATTTTCATCGCCGAAGGTGATATCGGCTGTGTGTACTTCTTCCAGCTCGTCCTTCATCTTTTCTTCGGCGAGGAAAGCTTGGAATTGCTCGGGTTCTTGTAATTCCTTGATTAAAGAATCCCTCGCTGTTTCCACCAATCAGAGCAAAGCTCTGTTCAAATTCCAATGCGGGAAATGAAGCAACGCTTCTGTTTTCCTCAATCAGAGCAAAGCTCTGTGTTAATTTTGAAAACTCAAAAATCGAAGCAACGCTTCAGATTCCTTGAGCTGCGCGCAACGCGCCACGTGTCAAAAACAGACACGCCAGCACTGCGCCCAAGACAGCGCACCCAATCAGAGCAAGGCTCTGTTTTAAAATAAAAATAAAGGAAGCAACGCTTCAGATGACTTGCGCTCTGCGCTGCGCGACGCGTGTCAGCGCAGTTGTGCTGCGCTGTGCGACACGTGTCAGCGCAGTTGCGCTGCGCACTGCGCGACACGTGTCAAGCGCATGTGCGCTTACGCCAACTGTGCCAGAATTTAAACAATAAAATTTTGGAAAGATCTTTCTAATCTTGTTAAAACAAGAAGATTATTTTCTGTAAAACAGAAGCTCTAGGATCAAAGATCCAGCGGTGGGGAAACATCCCTAAATCAATCAGAGAAAGATCTCTTTAACTGATTTAACAAATCGATTGGCACTATATAAAGGCCCCTAGACTCCAAGTCTAAAAGATAGAGAGATAGAGATACAGAGAGCTCTTCTAAAAACTTTGAGAAGAATTCAAAGAGAAAGAAAAAAGGTAAACCTTTGAATAAAAGAAGAACTTCTTCTAAAAAGATCAATGATCTAAGAACAAGATCAAGATCTTGGATAAAAAAAAAGAGAAAAAAGATCAAAAAAAGATCTAATTGAGAAAAGATAGGACAGAAGTAATTTACTTCATTGATTAGATCTTTTGATCTATATAAAGGCATTGTCTTTTGATGAACCATTAGTTCTTAAAAACTTGAGGTAGAACCTCTTTAGAACTAAAAAGGTTCTTTTCTTTGATCCAAAATTGATCAAGATGCGCTCTGCGCTACTGTACAGTGCCCTGCACTCCTAATTTGCGTTGTTGCGCTCTTGGACTGGCGCAAGTCACCAGAGCGCGCCACGTGTCAGCAGCGCACTGGCGCAGCGCACTGCACTAACAGACTTGCGCTCAGCAGAGCGCGCCACGTGTCAGCAGCGCACTGGCGCAGCGCACTGCGCTAACAGACTTGCGCTCAGCAGAGCGCGCCACGTGTCAGCAGCGCACTGGCGCAGCGCACTAGCGCAGTGCACTGCGCTAATAGACTTGCGCTCACCAGAGTGTGACACGTATCACCTCCACATCAGTTTGCGCCTTGCGCTCCTCAATCGGCGCAAAGCGCCTGACAGGCCACGCGGCGCGCTGTCAGACCATTGAATGCTCTGCATTATTAAAGAAAAGGGACAGAGCCCAATTCAAAAGGCCTAACATGCCAAAATAAATGCTATGCATTTAATTAAAAAGCCCAATGCTGTGCATTATTTTAAAAAGGGGGCAGAGCCCAACCAAAGGCCTAAACAGGCCAATCGTGAACAAAATGTTAAACATTTTCAAATGGACTTAACCCAATTCTGGCCGTAAGTCCTCAAATTAAATTGAACTGAGCACGACTGCTCTTTCAAATCAATTTAGACCCGGTTCAAGGGTACATCTCTGAACTCCTCTGATATTCATCGTTGTAATCCCTCAACGTCGTCAGATAGGTAACGGGTCCCGACAACCATACATTGATACGGACTGTGGGGTCCTTAAACTCATGGACTAATGCGTCCTTAAACTAATATTCGTCCCCAAAATGGGAAAGATGGACCACCATGTCCCAAAACTGGCAATGGACCACCATGTCCCTAAACTAGAACAATAGAGCACTCAAATGCTCTTTTGTCGGATCTAAATGATCCTGTTAAGCTGATCTTAGTCTCAAATTAGACTAACGTATTCTTAACAAACGTTTAAGTTGATCTTAGCCTCAAATATGGCTAACGGATCCTTAAACCAAAACCTTCAAACAGACTTTAGTCCCAAATTGGACAATAGATCTCCCAATCAACTTTGGTTCAAGGGTACATCTGAACTCCTTTGATATCTGTCGTTGTAATCCTTCAACGTCTTCAGAGAGGTGACGGGTCTCGACGGCCATACATTCAATGGACCACTGTTCAGTTGATAAAACTGCACATTTGTATTACATTCTTCCTACCATTTTCATATTAAAAAAGGACTTTATTATAATATATCATACATATGAGGGTTTATGTGTAAAAATACTATTTTTCATGTGTTGATATATTATAATTAGCATTTGGTAGGAAATTGTATGCAAATAAAATCATTGACCAAATCCTAGTAGAACAAAGTCTACTAAATATTGTTTGAGTTGTTGTGCAGAATTTTTCCAAGACTAAAATCAAGGAATCAAGTTGTTAAAGAAAACTTGCCTAATTAAGGAATCAAAACTTGGAGATCAAGTCTGGCAGCAACTACGAGAAGATTTCAAATATCCAAAGATACCAGAGATAGCCACATGTCACAAGGAGAAAGCCCCAAAATTTTGATGATGTAATCCCCACCCTTGGCCGCGGATCCGCGGCCAAACCCCCTTGTTGGCCGCGGATCCGCGGCATTATAGGGGAGTTAGAAGATGCTATTTTTGGGGGTGAATCTCTACAGTTTGGTTCCAATTTTGGAAGCTACATTTCTGGCCTTTGGACTATAAAAAGGGACCGAGAGCCTCTTGGAAAATTTATCAAGCCGAAGTGATCACGAAGCCTCAGACGCTCACGCATCCAGGCTGATCATCAACTGTTCGTCTACCTCCTTAGGAAAGATCGAGAAGCAACTAGTTTGTAATCATTTTCTACGGAATAAAGTGTAGATTGTTCAAGTTGATTAATAAAGGTAGTTATTTTATTTAATTCTTTTGCATTTTACAGTATGTTTTCCCTCTCTGTCTTTTCATATTCTTCTCCCAACATGCGCGAGTAATTCTCCGCTTGTTAGGGTTCGTAGGATTAGGGTAGGTTAATGGACGATGAACATCCCTAAACCCTTTATAAGTCCTATAAAGTTTATGAACTTTATCAAAAGAATCATTAACATCCTAATCGGGCGTGCTAGAAATTCTTTGCTAGTTCCGACCGCGATTAGAGATTAGATTAATGATTGTTTTGGTAAAGGCTAGATATGAACGGAGTTCCGTGTCGAGATAAGGGTTAAGAGTGGGATTCCTTTTCCCTCCAGAAACCCTAATCTACACGCATCACCGTCGTTCTAGTTATAAATCTATTAAAGGATAAAAAGGGTAACTTTTAATTAATCGTCCATGACTACAAAATCCTAACGAACCCTACAAGCCCTCTTATTATATTATCTACATCTCTAAAACAATCTAGATCTATATTTTTGCATTCTTGCTTAAACGTAGATCTAGAAACTTTTCATAAAACTCTTTATTCCTCCTCTCTTTTTCAACACATCTAAAGTAAGAGTAAAAAGTTCAACGTTTCCCTGAGGATGACCCGTACTCATCTCGGTCTAGCTCCTCGCGACACCGTTATTGATTGCGGTTAAACTACAAACACACTCTTTCGTAACAATCAAATGGCGTCGTTGCCGGTGATACGTGCGTAATTTTTTATTCTTATTATTTGTGTTGAATTCTTAGACGATTCATATCATTATTAAAATAAAACTGCAAATTGCATATTTAACGATTTGTGCGTGAATTTTTGCAAGGAGATCCGGAGTCACAGAATTAAAGAAAACAGGAAAAAGAAACATTTTTAGAGATCCAGAGGAGCACAGAAGGATATACAAAAAATTTCATCAAGCAATCCCTCTGCCACACGGTGGAACCGCGGCAAAAGTACCCTTGGTGCGGCGGAAACGCGGTACAACAGAGGGATTAGGGCTTCAGTCTTCTTTGGTATCTTTATCAACTCTTTCTCTCTCTCCTCAAATCCAATAAAATCTATTTTCTGCAGGATTCATTGCAAAATAGCGCCGCTCAAAAATCTTTTTTGCAAAAGTTTTGTGATTGGTTTTGTTTTGCATATTTTAATACGGACTTTAAGGGGCAAAGACCAAATCAAGATTAGGTGGGGATTTCATCACCCTTCCTAAGCCCCACAAATCACAAACCGAGCATATAGATCAATCCTTCATTAATTTAAAAAATATCTAGACCAGACTCTAAGGACTGTTGCGCTCAATAAGGACAGAGGAAGGTCGTGGGTAATCTATCGTTCATCCGCATTACTTCTTGTAGTGCCTAGGCAAGTGTATCAAAGGCTAGTGGTTTTTAATTAGGCCCACTACTGTGGTTCCTTCCCACTTACCTGGCACTTACCTGGCTACAAGGGTAGTACAGAGGCGGTAGAGGATTGATCCTGCGGCTTGTCCTTTGGAAGTCTAGGAGCGGTCTAGAGACTGGACTTAGGTGACCTTAGTTCTAGGGTTGCTTGTGCATCTTAGGGCGATTTGTCTTGAGTCCCACTTTTTCAAAACAAGCCAATTTTAAATCACACACACGCTGCCACTTGCACTAAACCCGCTTAGTGCATGCTCGGCTGGACACGGGATCCTAGTGCCCGTCTTGTCCGCGTTCCTGCTATCGACGCCGAAGTCGGTACTTCTTCATCTTCTTTTTCCCCACCACACACCACGACCGTGATGGACGGCACTCCATCAGAATATAACACCACGCTGCCACCGCCCGAAGGTGCGCAGAATCCACCGCGCATCTCTCTCCAAGAGAGATGCTATCCTATCCGTGGTCTTCTTCCCACTTGTCTGTCTCTTTCACCACCTAACGGGGATAATTTCGAAATTAAATCCCACTACATCAATCTGCTGCCCAAATTTCACGGGCTTGAGTCGGAAGACGCGTACGTTTTCATCACCAAATTCGAAAACGTATGCGCAATGATGGGTACTTCACAATTGACTTTAGATGCTATGCGTTTGCGTCTTCTCCCATTCACACTGTGCGACTTGGCAGAAAAATGTCTTTACAATACTGCCGCACACTCTATCATTAATTGGGATGAATTCGTCATAGCATTTCTTAAGAAGTTTTACCCAAACCATAAGACTGCCCGTGTTAGAAGCGAGATCAACCAGTTCACCCAGCTTCCCAATGAACCATTTTGGAAGTGCTTTGAACGTTTCAAAGATCTGCTTGTCCAATGTCCTCATCATGGAATCAATAGATGGGATTTATGCCGAATTATTTATGAGGGCATTAATCCAGCGACAAAGCAGATGCTTGAAACAAATTGTCAATACAATTTCATGTCTAAAGACGACGGTGAAGCTTGGAAATATCTGGAAGACCTTGCTGAACACACTCTGCAGTGGGAAAGCGTAAGACCATCTTCTTCTAAGGGAAGTATTCATCAGCTCGATATTTCCATCGCAGTAAAAGCCGAAATGGCAGCGATACAGAAGAAACTTGACGCTATTGAGAACAAATTCTCATCATTCTCCCTAAATCAGGTCACGCTTCCTAAGACCGTCTGTGGTTGATGTTCGTATCCCTCACACTTAACGGAAGAATGTCCTATGAATGCATCGTTTAAAGCTAATGCTGCTTTTCAGCAGTGTCCTAGAAACGACTCTTATTCTTCCACATGAAATCAAGGATGGAGGAATCATCCTAACTTTGCTTAGAACCAAAACCAACAAAGCAATTATCAAAGACCTCCTCCACAGCAACCACAACCACAGAATCAGCCCCCCTTTCAGTCACAGAATTTCCAAAATCCGGCCAACATTTCTACACCACAAGTGGCCGGTACTGACAACTCACTTGCACAAACTTTGGATATGTTCATGAAACAATCCATGCAATTGTCGGCTGAGATGAAGTCTTCTATTGATACCATAACGAAAAACTCCGCCTCCCATGGTGAGAGTATTAAATCATTAGAAAACCAAATCGCACAGTTAAACGCCGCAATGAGTGCGAGAGAGAAAGGGAAACTCCCATCTCAACCCATACCTAATCCTGGCCACTCACAAAGTTATAATGTGAGTGCTGTTACCACGTTGAGATCGGGAAAAGTGCTGAATAACCGAGTGGGTGAGCAATTTGATGTTAGTGACACATTTGATACCCCAGCTTCTTCTTCTTCTTCCCCTAATTCGTCTAATCTCCCACCTTCACCCGAGCCTATTCTCCGTTTTCCCCAAGGCTCGAACATTTCGCCGAATCTATCTAAGTCGATTCCTACTCCAATTTTGGGATCAAATCCATCCCCACAGTCTTCTCCACAAACGATGGACCCAAAACTTATTGATCAAGCACCTTATCTAAATAGGTTAAGGGGCAACAGACCAAGTCCACAAATGAAGAAGATTGTGGAAATTTTTAAGCAAGTTAACATAAACATTCCTCTCCTAGATGCTATTCAACAAGTTCCGTCATATGCGAAAATCCTAAAGGACTTGTGCACTAGGAAGAGGAAAGTTCAAGTACCTAAAAAAGTTTTCCTTGCGAGCAATGTGAGCACTGCTTTTACACAACAACTACCCAAGAAACGAAAAGACCCCGGAAGTCCTACAATTTCAATTTCTATTGGGGGTAAGAATATCAATCGTGCTCTACTCGATTTAGGTGCTAGTGTTAACTTGCTTCCGTATTCTGTTTATGAGCAATTAGGGATCAGAGAGTTAAAACCTGCGCATTGCACTCTTCAGATGGCCGATCGATCTATCATCCAACCTAGGTGTGAGCTAGAGGATGTGTTAATCAAAGTCGGGGAATTCATATTCCCTGTGAACTTTATCGTTATAGATACACAACCTGTAGCAAACCCACGCAATCAAATCCCGGTGATACTCGGTCGACCCTTTTTGGCCACTTCCAACGCAGTAATCAATTGTAGAAACGGCTCTATGACCCTATCATTTGGAAAGAAGTCAATTGAGCTTAACATTTACAAGTTGGGAAGTGAACCCTCCGAACCCTATGCTCATGTGTGTTCTATCGAATTAATGGATGTCGACAGCAGCGAATTTGATCAACCTCATAATTCTGACTCTTTTCATATGTTGTTGCTTGACACGGACTCTTCTACCAAGTTGTCCGGGTCAACATCTAACGCTGATAAGGAAATTTTTATAGAGTCTGACGATCACCCCATTTTTTTTGATGACATTATTTTTCGGGGTATCGATGAAAGCTTTGAGGAAATCTTCGCTGACGAACTCGCATTTTTACAAGACACGGGTGTTGAGATGAATCAACTCCAAGATGAAGAAATTGGACCTCCACCCCTTCTTTTGGACAATCATGATAATGCGAGTAATCCATCATTACTATCACTGTGTCGTCTCTCCAAATTGAGACGCAATCCTTTTTCATTACACCTCTTATCACCTCCCCACTTCTTCACGTCGAAAGGTGACATGTTCTTCCACCAACCTTGGTGCTTCATCGATAAAATTTTTGAATGGTTGGTGTTGACCTTCGATCTTTGCAAAGCTTGGCATTGACCAATAACCTTGACCCCCTCGTGTGATTTTAAAAGATTAAAATTGTTTAACTCAAGTTTGGGGGGGTATATTTTGGCTCTTGAAAGAAAATGATTTTTACAAAATTGTGAGCCAAAAATAAGTTTGGGGAGGGATTTTCACTTTCATATATTCTTGCCCCATTAATAATTTCCTCCCAAGTCTGCAGGTTTTTGAGCTTAACGAATGACATCAGTGAGGACACTGTTGTAAACAGGTTTGGGGGAGGTTTGTGCTTATTTACACATCAATTTGCATCATGTTTTGCATAAGCACAACATTTTCAAAAATTTAAAAAAAAATTCTTTTATAACAAAAGAGTAGAAAGTGAAAAATTACATCCAAAAGATAGGAATAGTTTAAGAAAACCAAGAAAATTAGAAGTTTTCTTAAACGAACTAGTAATAAGTAGTTATGAGCTGTTGTCCCAAGGGTTAGTAAAGTGAAGGAAGTCACTAATCTGAGGATAAAAATAACTCTGAAAAATAATTTTTATTCTGGAAGCCAAACACTTGAATGTTGATACCCTACTACATGCACTTACACACGTCTTGAAACTTGGGATAGTAGAGGATACCTTGAAATGCTCTTGTCTAAAATCCAAAGTATGAAGGAAATAAAAAAAAATGATGAAGAAAATATAAAAATGGTGAAAAGAGAAAAATGAACACTGGTTTTGTTATCGCCAAGGCAGCAATAAAAAAATATAGCGAGGGTGCTTCATCACCTAGTGCCTTAGACCAACTGGTCTGGGAGTCACTGCTAAGCCTTAGGTGGTGCAAGACGAGGAAAATATTATCACTTAATCAGCAAGCACATAAGTAATCGGTCGGTTAATACCTCAAGAAGTATTAACGGTCGCATGAAAATGTGTGAGCAAATCTTAATATTCATCAAGTTAAAAAGTACTGAGGTAGATGGACAAGAGTATGATAGCTTGAATTGAATTCTCCGAGTGTAAGGATGTCCATTTCACACACGTAGGGGTATATGATCAATGTTTGGATGAAAGGTAGAAATGAAGAATAAATACGATGTTTTATTGAGGGATGATGTGATTTCTAACATTTTTCATGACTATTAAGATAGGGCTCATAACAACTGAAAAGCTAGTATAGTTGGAAACTCTTATTTTCAAAGTCTTTCTTTTATGGTTCTTATCTTTATATGTAAATTTCGCCATCTCTCTTTTGTTATAGGATTTTGTGGGTGTAATCCGCTGAAAACCCTCAGGAGACAACACTCCTCCTACTAGGGACACCTAGAGGTTTAACGGCTTGTTGCACGTGCTCAGTGCAATCGTGTCTGCCTACGAAAGTGTGCTTAGTTTTCTCCTTTCCTTTTCTCCTCTTAAATAAATTAGTTTGCTCGGGACGATCAAAGATAAGTTTGGGGGTATTTGTTCAGTTGATAAAACTGCACATTTGTATTACATTCTTCCTACCATTTTCATATTAAAAAATGACTTTATTATAATATATCATACATATGAGGGTTTATGTGTAAAAATACTATTTTTCATGTGTTGATATATTATAATTAGCATTTGGTAGGAAATTGTATGCAAATAAAATCATTGACCAAATCCTAGTAGAACAAAGTCTACTAAATATTATTTGAGCTGTTGTGCAGAATTTTTCCAAGACTAAAATCAAGGAATCAAGTTGTTAAAGAAAACTTGCCTAATTAAGGAATCAAAACTTGGAGATCAAGTCTGGCAGCAACTACGAGAAGATTTCAAATATCCAAAGATACCAGAGATAGCCACATGTCACAAGGAAAAAGCCCCAAAATTTTGATGATGTGATCCCCACCCTTGGCCGCGGATCCGCTGCCAAACCCCCCTGTTGGCTCGGATCCGCGGCATTATAGGGGAGTTAGAAGATGCTATTTTGGGGGGTGAATCTCTACAGTTTGGTTCCAATTTTGGAAGCTACATTTCTGGCCTTTGGACTATAAAAAGGGACCGAGAGCCTCTTGGAAAATTTATCAAGCCGAAGAGATCACGAAGCCTCAGACGCTCACGCATCCAGGCTGATCATCAACTGTTCGTCTACCTCCTTAGGAAAGATCGAGAAGCAACTAGATTGTAATCATTTTCTACGGAATAAAGTGTAGATTGTTCAAGTTGATTAATAAAGGTAGTTATTTTATTTAATTCTTTTGCATTTTACAGTATGTTTTCCCTCTCTGTCTTTTCATCTTCTTCTCCCAACATGCGCGAGTAATTCTCCGCTTGTTAGGGTTCGTAGGATTAGGGTAGGCTAATGGACGATGAACATCCCTAAACCCTTTTTAAGTCCTACAAAGTTTATGAACTTTATCAAAAGAATCATTAACATCCTAATCGGGCGTGCTAGCAATTCTTTGCTAGTTCCGACCGCGATTAGAAATTAGATTAATGATTGTTTTGGTAAAGGCTAGATATGAACAGAGTTCCGTGTCGAGATAAGGGTTAAGAGTGGGATTCCTTTTCCCTCCAGAAACCCTAATCTACATGCATCACCGTCGTTCTAGTTATAAATCTATTAAAGGATAAAAAGGGTAACTTTTAATTAATCGTCCATGACTACTAAATCCTAACAAACCCTACAAGCCCTATTATTATATTATCTACATCTCTAAAACAATCTAGATCTATATTTTTGCATTCTTGCTTAAACGTAGATCTAGAAACTTTTCATAAAACTCTTTATTCCTCCTCTCTTTTTTAACACATCTAAAGTAAGAGTAAAAAGTTCAACGTTTCCCTGAGGACGACCCGTACTCATCTCGGTCTAGCTACACGCGACACCGTTATTGATTGCGGTTAAACTACAAACATACTCTTTCGTAACAACCAACCACTATGTCCCTAAACTAGAACAATAGAGCCCAAATGCTCTTTTGTCGGATCTAAACGATCTCGTTAAGTTGACCTTAGTCTCAAATTAGACTAACGTATCCTTAACAAACGTTTGAGTTGATCTGAGCCTCAAATATGGCTAACGTATCCTCAAACCAAAACCCCAAACCCAAATCTAAGAAAATACGGATTTGGACTAATCTACGTCCTACGGGCGACGACATAAATTAGTCTCCGTATACAATCCACGGGCAACCACAAACAAAAACAAACACCCACGACACGAAGTGAATATCTGGAGAAGGAGAAAGTTGTTACCGCGATGCGGTAGCGTAATTAACTGCAGGGGCTTACGCCTGCAGGGAAGAGCGTCCCCACAATCAAAAAACCCTCAAGCGAGGGGGAATCCGACGAAGTCTGCTACATCGGCCGCATCCATCTAAACCTTCGATACACGGTGCCATAAATCAACTTGGCATCTTCGGAGAGGTGGACGGATAAAACCAAATAGCATCTGCCCCGAATCTCAGGCAAGATGTCTCTACATCGCGCCGTCATTCGGAGGGGAGAACTCGCCTCTTTGGATAGCAGAAGGGAATTGAGAATACTGAGCTGCGAGGGTATCTTCCTCAAGTGTGCGAGAGCATTGTAGTCCACCTTACTCTTCCTCGGCGGGTCCTTGGCTGTCAGCTTCTCGAGGCTTGGTCATCAAGGATGATATCCTCAGGGACATTTTCTTTCCCCTTATCTTTTCTATTTGACCCACTATTCGAGGGCCCAAGATTCTTTTCGGGTAGCGTACGATTGCGTAGCTGAATGTTTTCACTGGCCTTCGGTTCTTCCTCTTTTCCCAGAGTGGGCTCTTTAAAGAGAGGGCCAAGAGCCATTTCCTCGTCAGAGTCGCTCCCGAAGGTGAGAACTTGCGATCCCCCGGCGTTAATCACGCGACAATTGCCGGTGGTTCTTTTATGCTCTTCGGTTGTATTTCTTTGCTCCCGACGAGTTTTGCGTTTCATTCGCTTAAAGTGTTGTCTATGAGCAACATATCCCTGCCACCATCTTTTAAAAGCGTCGCACTCTTCGGTAGGGTGCGAAATCTTTCGATGATATGAGCAGTAACTAGGATGTGTCTCTGTTTCACCGAGAGTGTTTCTTTCGGAGGGTGGTAGCTTCATTCCCATTGATATGGCTTTAGCAAACCTTTTCCTCGTCTTGAACTTGTTTTTATCCGCGACGGATGTCCTTTGATTCGGCAGGAGTGTCTCGACTCTTTCGTCCAGTCACCGGCGTTTGGCCTTTTCAAATATGGCCATCTCACGCTCCCGATCAGCCTTACTTTTCAGAAGAGCTTCGTTTAGGAATTCGTCGATTATTTCGTCTGAAGGTTCTGGAAGTTCCGGTTCAGGACCTGCCCCCAGTCTCTTGGTGCAAAGGGCTTCTTCATCGTTTATTGATGAGTGAGAGATCACATGGCAACTTGCTACGCAATCCTTAGATTCATCCGACGAGTCTTCTCCATTATCTCCGTCTTCAAGGACGTGGCCGAGAAACTCTTAGAGCGTGATTGGAGTCCGCGCCTTCTGGTTATATTCTTCCAGCGCGTCAATCTGCTTTTGCAGGTCCGTGCGCTTGTCATCAGGCTTCACAGGCTTATTGGATTTCTTCTTCTTTTTCGAAGATTTTGACGGTTGGGTATGAGTACTTTGGCTATCACACCAATCTTTGGAGTTGGGCGCGGCTTCAGCATCCCTTCGATGATCTGGGGTTCCAGCGGATTCTTCCACCTGATCGCCGGGCATGTTTGGAGATCATTCAGCATTCTTTTGGTTTTGGCTGAAAGAGCCACCTCCCATGGAGCTTATTCAACAAAAGAGCACGTTGCCTCCAGTGTGTCCATTTTCTTAGCAGTGTGCGGTTGTGGTGGGCTTACTTTCCACTTCTCAGACAACGCAAACTTGCCTTGTTGGTACTGATCCTCGATCCATCCCTTAAAGACGAAACAATCTTCGATTGGATGGCTTACCGTTTGGTGGTAAAGGCAATAATTGGGATTATTCGCTTCGCCGGGTTGCAATGGTCATTTTGGATTCGGCAGATTGACAAGCCTGTTGCGCATCGCCAGCTCGAATAGTCTCTTCGTTTTGTCTCGTGGGAACGAGTAAGGACGCTTCATTTTCTCATTATAATAGCGCCGTCTCTCTTCCAGTTGATCCGTCAGTTTAGGGGCACTGGGCTGTTGTTGGGTATTTGCAACGAAGGTCGCCTTCCCTTTACCCTTTTCGTTCCGCGGTTCTGGCTTCGGAGGAGACGGTCTATGACCCATCTGATCCATCTGGGCTAGCTTGTCGATTAAAGCCTGGAATGTGGTCGGTTTGAAGAACATCATGAACTGTGAAATAGTTGCATGAGGGTCTACGGTGCCCATGAACATGCCCACCGCTGGTGCTTCTTCGATGCGTTGTTCGCACTTCGACCAAAGATTCCGCTATCGGATTGCGTACTGAACCCACGTCTCGCCCGGCTTCACCCTGGCATTGATCAATGCCGTTATTGGGGTGCGTTCACTAGCACTTGCGAATCGCTGGGTGAACAACTCCATTTCTGCGAAAGTTTTGACGGAGTCGTTTGGAAGTTCAGAGTACCACTCAAACACCGTCTCCGATAAGCTGCCGACGAATTGGCGGAGCAAAAGCTTATCATCATCCCCCGATGTTGCTGCAAAGTGCCCTAAACTGAGCGACATGTTGATGGGGATTGCCTGTCCCCTTGTACACATGGAATTTGGGGATCGTGTAGCCCGGCTGGTACTTTATCTGATCATACCAGCCTGGATACAGTCGCCCAGTTTTAACAATTTGCCCAGCCGCTTCATTCGCCTGGTGAACTCGTATCTGCTGAGCGATGTAATCATCTAGGCCCGCTTTGGAGATTGTCTCTTCCTTAGCTGTTGACAGAGCCGGCAGAGGATTTGATGTTTCTCCTCTATCATCTTCAATTATTACTGGAGGATCTTCGGCTGGGGGATCCGGCTGGATCATCATGCCCACCATATGTTGGAATAGAAGGGTCATTTGTGAAAGGTTCCTAGGCACCCTATAGAGGTCTCACAAGGCATAGAACATGCCAATATAAAAATTTATGGGTGCCGAGAGACCCTAATACGGATCTTAGACTAGAAGTTTAGGCGAAAAGATAATCTAGTTAACTACTTAACTAAAAGTTAGATACTACAACCTTTGTAGATCCGGATATCCACTTCCTTAGCTCCACGTAGCCGTCCTCTCGCTGTCCTTTTCGAATCCTAGACTCATTCGTCGGCTTCATCGGGAAAACGAGCGGAATAGATCGTCGGCTTCGTGTCGAAGATGATCTACGTCGAGGTTGCACAAGTTCAAGCTCCAACTTCACCAAGTTGTGAAACTTGTGAAGAAAACACCCAAAACAACTTGGCAAGAGGTAGAGGGTGAAGAAATAGGAGGTGGGTTCACTTTAGAATTGGATTTCTCACTTTAGAAATCAAGTTGCCATTGATGGTATCAAGTTTTCTCTCTTGAAGATGAAGAAGAAGATGAAGCTAGTTTTATGATAAGTCCTATTAAAAATCAAAAGAAAATACATACTTATCATAATCTAACAAGGGTTAAGTGTAGAGAATAAATATGGTCACATGGATGGGTTAGGGTTAAGCATGATGACAAGAATGGTTACAAAAGTCAAAGCTTCATGAAGCTTCAACTTAAAACAAAAAAGGCCACCATTCTCATCATAATCCTTTTCAAATAAATAAATAAATAAATAAATGAAAATGCAAAACCCTAATCAACACTTAACCATGGTTTGATTCTTTATACTTAACAACAAGATCAAGTATCATCAAACATGATACAAATATGTGCACAAAAGTATATCACGTATACTTCTTGCACATCAAGTGAGAAAATCCATATAAAGTGAACCAATACTAGTTAATGCAATGTGGTATATCAAATATATAATTATACATTAAATCATTAAATCAACACTTGATTTAACGATCCGGTCATATCGCATATAACCGACTAGTATCCAATGTATCGGCTTATCGAATCAATGATTCGATAACTAGGTCATATCGAATATAACCAATCAAAACATTTATCGCGAGAATGAAATGCGGTATCACATACACGCATCATTCTCGGTCCCGCACATATCTCATATGCGCTCCTATTTCGTTTCGCTTGAGCTAGGAAACCTCTGTGTAGGACTCTAAAGACTCGTCAATACGCCGGTAGCAGATGATGATCATATCAAGCACCCACAAGCCGCAAGCGGTCTGCTAAACGTAACGGCCATCCGGGTATTGAGAGATCAGAAGATCGACGAGCTAGCCCGCTCACACTCCTGTGAATCCAACCAGTAACACTTACCGTACAGTCCGGTCTGTTCGTCTGATACGTCGCATATCAAGTCTAGGGGTGGTAAACGTCAGACCCCAATAACCGATAAGTCGTGCCGATGTGAGGCTCATAACGGGTCAAGAAACTACTGGTAACACTTACCAGCAAATCTCTGATCAGCCCTGGCCAGGGACTTCCCTGTTACGGCCAATCGAGCACAGCGCAACATCAACCCCCAATACCGGGAGAGACGAAACCCCTCCTATCGCTCATTGCCTCCATGTGACTCGGGACTTGATTGTTTAGATTTTCCGGTTTGTGTATGTTGGAAATTGTAAAGAAATCACAACCAAAAATATTTTGACCGCAATCAACTACGGTGTCGGATGTAGATTGTAAGTGAGTGCGGATCGTCCACAGGGACAGTGTAATCATTCGTCTTTCGAATTAGATGAATTGAAACTTTAAAGAAAAGAAAACAAACAATTCATGATTTATATTTGAAGTTCAAGAATTAGAAAATATAGATCTAATAACAAAAAAAAGATAGAATCAAGAATTGATAGTTTGATGATTTTTCCAAACCAAATATCAAGAATCGAAATGAGGCTCGTAGGAATCGATCGAATCTATAGATGTGATGTAATCTTACAATTACGTATTCTTATCCTTCGATGAATTGATACTAGATCGATGATGATCGACAAGAATTAGGGATTTCTAGTGAAACTAGGGTTTCATCTTATCCCTTGTTCTTTCATCGATATCATTCATATTCTAGCCTCTAGTAAATTCAAGAAACGATCGTAGATCCCTAATTTCGAGCGATCACATTCAAGAAAGCATCGCAACGAAACTAGGTCATCGATTCTTGAACTTGCTAGGGTTTACAAAACTCGTAGGACTCAAGAATCGTATTAAGATTTGTTACATCATCATTCTATTGATCGTCTCAATTCCTTAACGAGCGGAGTTTTACTCACACATCACAACAAGAGCAACAATTACAAATTGAGATCTAATCATGATGCAAGAATTAAAAGAAAGCAAGATTAAAGAATTTCACCTTTTATTTATATCAACAATTTAGTTACATTCGCTCAAGAACTACAAGAGGAAGAACTTGATCGTCGATTTGGCTTCGCTCGTCTCCGTGGATCGCGGATCGGCTTGGATCACTTGCCCGATTGAAGATCGGCTCGGCTCCTAAAAGGTTGAAGGCTTCTCACTTGATTTGGTACTCAAGATCTTGGATTTGGAGTGGAATTAGGGTTAGGGTTTCGCACAAGCCTTGTCACTAGACTTGTGGAAGAAGATGATGAAATAGGGAATTTTAGGAAATTAGAAGATTTTTTCTTAACCCTTAGATCTAGGCTCCTATTTATAGACATCTAAACCCTAAATCTAGGATTTCAAATTCTATGTTTCCCTCCAAAAGTTTGTTGAGGAAATTCAAATTTCCCTCCAAAAGTTAGTTAGGGGAGAAGCTTCTAGAAGAGGATTAGTTAGGAGCTTAATTAGGATTAGCCTTGCTTAATCTTCTTTGCTGATCTGGCAGTATCTTCAAGAGAATTCTGGAATTTGACATATGAGAAATGAATGTGGGCCCCGCTGTGAGAATTTTGCACTGAAAACGAGACGATGACGTGGCATAAGAGCGGCGGATCCGCGGCACAAGCAAGCTCCTGCCGCGGATCCGCGGCTACTTGTGGGCCTTGGGCTTTGATATTTCTGGTACAGTCTTGGGATGTCTCATGGGCCTTCTTTTGATGTATTGATTTGTAGTTCTCCATCTGAATTGCTACCAGATCTGAAATGATTTAGTTGGCGTATTTTTGATCAGCTCTTTTGCTTTTCTTCCGTATTTTCCTGCACAGACTCAAGACAAGTGTTGCGCAAATACAGAAATGATGCGATGCCATGAAATGCGGTTAATTTCCCTTAAAGTGTCGGTTTAAAAGTCTAATACATGCAATCTGGTATTTTACGACTGATTTGCTAATATGTGAAATATGAATACCGAACACTTCTAAATGAGTGCAAAAGATGGGGAAATTGCCGTGTTAAAAATACATTATTTTCGACTGATCAAATACCCCCAAACTTAATTTCGATCGTCTCGAGCGAATGTTTTATTAAAAAGAGAAGGAGAAAATAAAGAAAGAGAAAAACTAACTAGCACACTTTCGTAGGCAACACAATTGCACTGAGCACGTGCAACAAGCCTTTAAACCTCTAGGTGTCCCTAGTAGGAGGAGTGTTGTCTCCTGAGGGTTTTCAGCGGATTGCACCCACAAAATCCAATAATAAAAGAAAGATCATGAATATTACATTTAAAGACAAGAATTGTAAAAGAAAAGCTTCGAAAATTAGGGTTTCCAACTAAGCTAGCTTTTCGGTTGTCATGAGCCCTATCTTAATGGTCATGAAAAGATGTCGGAAATCACGTCCTCCCTCAATAAAACATCGTCCTATTCTTCATTCCTATCTTTCTTCCAAACATCGATCATATAACCCTGCGTGTGTGTAAAGACATCCCTACACCCGGAGAATTCAATTCAAGCTATCATACTCTTGCCCATCAGCCTCAGTACTTTTTAATTAATGAATATTTAGATGAGATTGCTCACACACTTTCTTGCGACCGTTAATACTTCTTGAGGTACTAACCGACCGATTACTCCTGTGCTTGCTTACTTGGTGTATTTTCCTCGTCTTGCACCACCTCAGGCATAGCAGTGACTCCCAGACCAGTTGGCCTTAGGGCACTAGGTGAAGAAGCACCCTCGCTATACATTTTTTATTGCCCTTGGTGATAACAAAACCAGTGTTCATTTTTCTCACCACTTTATATTTTATTTATATTTTTTTTATATTTCCTTCATACTTTTGGCTTTAAGACAAGAGCATTTCAAGGTATCCTCTACTATCCCAGGCTTTAAGACGTGTGTAAGTGCGAATAGCAGGGTATCAACGTTCAAAATGTTTGGCTTCCAGAATAGAAACTATTTTTCAGACTTATTTTTATCCTCAGATTAGTGACGTCTTTCATCTTACTAATCCTTGGGACAACGGCTCATAACTACTTATTACTAGTTCGTATAAGAAAACTTCTAATTTTCTTGGTTTTCTTAAATTTTTCTAATCTCATGGATGTAATTGTTCACTATCTAAACTTTTATTGTCTTATTTATATACAAAAATATTTTTCTAATTTTTGAAATTTTTTTTAAAATTTTTATAGGTTTTCAAAAAAAATGTTTTGTGCTTATGCAAATGATATGCAAATGATGCGAAAATAAGCACAAACATCCCCCAGACTTGTTTTCAACAGTGTCCTCACTGTTGTCATCCTCTATATCTCGAAAAACCTGTAAGCTTGGGAGGAATTTATTAGTGGGGGCAAAATATATAAGTGAAGAACTTCCCCGAAACTTATTTTTGGCTCATCATTTTGTAAAAATTTTCTTTTCAGGAGCCAGAAAAAATATCCCCCCCCCCCAAACTTGAGTTATGCAATGTTAAGCTTTGAAAATCATATGAGGGGGTAAAAAAAAATCAGTGGTCGATGCCAAGCTTTGCAAAGACCGAAGGTTAACACCAACCATTCAAAAAATTTATCAATGCAGTGCTCTGGTTGGTGGAAGAAGAAGTGGGGAAAGCTTAAGTGGTGGAATAGAATGTGTGTGCGTCTCATTTTGGAGAGACGATGCAATGAATATGATGGATTACTCGCATTCTTTTTACAGTTCAGAAGAAGGGGTGAAGGTTCAATTTCATCGATTGGGAGATGATGGATTACTCGCATTCTTTTTTTAAAAATTTTTATAGGTTTTCAAAAAAAACCTATAAAATGTTGCATTCTTTGAAAATCATTTTGTAAATATGATGGATTACTCGCATTCTTTTTTTTAAAATTTTTATAGGTTTTCAAAAAAAATGTTTTGTGCTTATGCAAATGATATGCAAATGATGCGAAAATAAGCACAAACATCCCCCAAACTTGTTTTCAACAGTGTCCTCACTGTTGCCATCCTCTATATCTCGAAAAACCTGTAAGCTTGGGAGGAATTTATTAGTGGGGGCAAAATATATAAGTGAAGAACTTCCCCGAAACTTATTTTTGGCTCATCATTTTGTAAAAATTTTCTTTTCAGGAGCCAGAAAAAATATCCCCCCCAAACTTGAGTTATGCAATGTTAAGCTTTGAAAATCATATGAGGGGGTAAAAAAAAAATCAGTGGTCGATGCCAAGCTTTGCAAAGACCGAAGGTTAACACCAACCATTCAAAAAATTTATCAATGCAGTGCTCTGGTTGGTGGAAGAAGAAGTGGGGAAAGGTTAAGTGGTGGAATAGAATGTGTGTGCGTCTCATTTTGGAGAGACGATGCAGTGAATATGATGGATTACTCGCATTCTTTTTACAGTTCAGAAGAAGGGGTGGAGGTTCAATTTCATCGATTGGGAGATGATTCATCTAAACACCCGTGTCATTTAAAAATGCGAGTTCTTCAGCGAAGATTTCCTCAAAAGTTCCATTTATACCCCGATGAATAATGTCATCACAAAGTGCAGGGTGATTTTCAGACTCTAAGAACATTTCATAATCCGTGTTAATTATTGACCCGGACAACTCGATGGAAGAGTCCGTATGTGTATGATACATAGTTGGGTCAAACAATAACGTATGAAAAGAGTCAAGATCAATATCAGGAGGATCATCAAATTCGCTGCTGTCGACATCCATTAAGTCGACAGAACAGACCTGAGCAGTAGGTTCGGAGGGTACACTTCCCAACTTGTAAATGTTCAGCTCTATTGACCTATTCCCGAAAGATAGGGTCATAGAACCATTACGACAGTTGATTATTGCGTTGGAAGTGGCCAAAAAGGGGCGACCTAAAATCACCGGAATTTGATTCCGTGAGTTCGCTACAGGCTGTGTATCAATGAGAATAAAATCCACAGGGAAGATAAATTCCCCGATTTTTATTAACACATCCTCTGGTTCACCCCTAGGTTTGGTGATTGATCGGTCAGCCATCTGGAGAGTTATGCTCGAGGGCTTCAACTTTCCGATCCCTAACTGCTCATAGACTGAGAAAGGAAGCAAGTTAACACTAGCGCCAAGATCTAGTAGAGCACGGTTAATGTGTTTTTCCCCGATAGAAATGGAAATAGTAGGACAGCCAGGGTCCTTACGTTTCCTCGGTAATTGCTGGGGGAAGGCCGTGTCTACTGTTTTTGCCATGAATATCTTCTTGGGCACTTGAGTCTTCCTCTTCCTAGTGCACAAGTTCTTAAGAGTTTTCGCATAGGACGGAACTTGTTGGATGGCATCTAGGAGAGGGATGTTGATGTTAACTTGCTTTAAAATGTCCATGATCTTCTCCATATGTGGACTTGGTGTGTTAGCCCTTAACCGATCAGGATAAGGTGCTTTAGCAATAAGCGCTGGGTCCATCATAGGAGAAGGAAGTGTGTGTGGAACCGATCCCAAAATAGAAGTGGGGATCGTCCGTGGAGGGGTAAAAGAGGTGGGCTGAAGTGGCGAGCCTTTTGGGAAACGAAGAATAGGCTCGGAAGAAGGTGGTGGGGTAGAAGAACTGGGGTCAAAACTAGAAGTGTGTGTGTGAGGAAAGGTCTCAGCCGGGGTGTTATTGATTGATTTATCAGTATCATCAAACTCTTCCCCAACGTGAGTGTCAAGCACTCTTCCAGATCTCAACGTGATTGCATCCACATGATGTGAATAGCCAGGATTGGGTAAAGGTTGAGCTGGAAGTTTCCCTTTCTCTCTTGCACTCATTTCGGCTTTTAGTTGTGCAATTTGTGCTTCCATCGATTTGATATTATCATTTTGAGAGATAATGATCTTCATCACATTCTCGACGGAAGATTGCAACCTTGCCGTCCCTTGGATGGATTGTTTCATGAAAGTATCCAAGGTTTGTGCTAGTGCAGAGGTATTATCTGTACTGGTCAATTGCAGAGGACTAGACGGTGCAAAAGTGTTGGCCGGATTTTGGAAGTTTTGTGATTGGAAGGGGTGCTGACTCAATTGAAGTGGTGGTTGCTGTTGTGGTGGAGGGACCCCTTGGAAATTGTTTTGGGTTGGAACCGTGTTTTGAAATTGTGATTGGTTCCAAGCAAAATTTTGGTGATTCCTCCAACCCTGATCATATGTGTAGGAAGATGGATCGTTTCTAGGTCTTTGAAATGCGGCATTGGTATGCTCATGACCTTGAAATGGACATTCTTCCGTCAAGTGAGACGGATCAGAACAGCAACCACATACAGTTTTGGAGAGTGACATTTGATTTAGGGTGGCGGCTAAAAATTTGTTTTCCATAGTCTCGAGTTTCTTGTGTATAGCTGCAATGTCAGCTTTAACTCCTATGGAAATATCATTGCCATCCCTAGATGATTGACTCACACCCTCCCACTGTAACGATTTTTCAGCGAAATCTTCTAAAAATTTCCAGGCTTCCCCATCATCTTTGGTCATAAAGTTGCCTTGACACATGGATTCAAGGGTCTGTCTTGTGTAAGGAGTAATGCCCTCATAAATGATTCGGCACAATTCCCATCTCGGGATGCCGTGATGAGGACATTGGACCAACAGATCCTTGAAACGTTCAAGACATTTTAAAAATGTTTCATTTGGAAGCTGGGTGAATTGATAGATTTCGCTACGGACTCGAGCTGTTTTATGATGTGGGTAAAATTTCTTAAGGAATGCTTTGACGAATTCGTCCCAATTTGAAATGGAATGTGCGGTAGTGTTATATAGCCACTTCTCGGCAAAATCGCACAAAGTGAATGGGAGAAGACGTAAACGGAAAGCATCCACAGAAAGCTGTGAAGTACCCATCATTGCGCATACATTTTCAAATTTCGTGATAAACACGTATGCGTCTTCAGACTCGAGACCGTGAAATTTTGGTAGAAGGTTGATATATTGGGGTTTTATTTGAAAATTTTCCCCGTTGGCTGGTGGAATGGAAAGACAAGTGGAAAGTGGGCCTCGTGTAGGATAGCATCTCTCTTGGAGAGAGATGCGATGTGGATTCTGCGCACCAACGGACGGCGGCAGGGTAGTGGAAAAGAAGTTCGATGGAGGTGGATCCATCGATGTGGGTGTGGTGGTGGGTAAAAGAAAGGGTAAATGTAGAAATACCGACTTTAGGGTCGATGAAGGAAACGCGGACTTAACGGGCACTAGAATCCCGTGTGCAGCCTATCTTGCACTAAAAAGGGTTAGTACAAGTGGCAGCGTGAATTTATAATTAGGGGAAATGATATGAATGCGGTGTTTGTTTTGAAAATTGGACGGATTTTTGAAAAAATGATGCAACACAACAAATGCAACACACAAACCCTAAAATCTAGTGGTCACCTAGGTCCGGCTCTAAACCGCTCCTAACTGCCAAAAGACAAGTCGCAGGATAGAATCCTCCACTGCCACTTTGTCCCCCTGTGGCCGGATAAGTGCCAGGTAAGTGGGAAGGTACTCCACTACGTAAGTAGTGGGCCTAATTAAAAACCACTAGCCTTAGACACACTCGTCTTAGACACCACAAGAAAACTCGGATAAGCAATGAATTACCCACGGCCTTCTCTTGTCCTAATTGAGCGCGACAGTCCTTAGAGTCATCTCTAGATTTCTTTTAATTAATGAGGGTAAGTGCGGATGCAAGTTTGTGATTTTCGGGGCCTAGGAAGGGTAATGAACTCCCCACCTAATTTGGATCTGGTCGTGCCCCTTAATTTCCGTATTAATATGCAAACAACCAAGAATCAAAAACACGCACAAATTTTATTGCTTTGCGGCGCTGCGATTATTTTGCAAAGAAACCTGCAGCAAATTATTAGTTGGAGCAGACAGAGGAGGAGATAAGAAAGATAGAGACTTACAGAGAAAGTTTGGCAGAGAGATCCCTTTAATCAAGCGCGGAACCGCCGCGGATGAGGCTCTAATGCCGCGGAAGGGCGGTGGTAAGTTGGGATCAGTGCACTAAAATTTGTGCACAAACTTGTTTTCACCTACACAGCTCTCTGGATGTTTCAGAAAAAATTTTCCACAGCTCCAATGATTCCAGATTTCCTCGCAATCAAATCACAACACACGTATTAGTGTTTTCACGAATTTTGATCACAAAATTTAGATGGAATAAAATTTTCAACTCAAATTTCAAAATACGAACTATTAGCGCACTATCCCCGGCAACGGCGCCATTTGATTGAATGAGTCTTCCGATTGTGTAAGTAAATCAAATGATCCCCGGCAACGGCGCCATTTGATTTGAATGATTTCGGATTGTGTAGTATGAAAATTGTATAGAAATCACAACCAAAAATATTTTGACCGCAATCAACTACGGTGTCGGATGTAGATTGTAAGTGAGTGCGGATCGTCCACAGGGACAGTATAATCATTCGTCTTTCGAATTAGATGAATTGAAACTTTAAAGAAAAGAAAACAAATAATTCATGATTTATATTTGAAGTTCAAGAATTAGAAAATATAGATCTAATAACAAGAAAAAGATAGAATCAAGAATTGATAGTTTGATGATTTTTCCAAACCAAATATCAAGAATCGAAATGAGGCTCGTAGGAATCGATCGAATCTATAGATGTGATGTAATCTTACAATTACGTATTCTTATCCTTCGATGAATTGATATTAGATCGATGATGATCGACAAGAATTAGGGATTTCTAGTGAAACTAGGGTTTCATCTTATCCCTTGTTCTTTCATCGATATCATTCATATTCTAGCCTCTAGTAAATTCAAGAAACGATCGTAGATCCCTAATTTCGAGCGATCACATTCAAGAAAGCATCGCAACGAAACTAGGTCATCGATTCTTGAACTTGCTAGGGTTTACAAAACTCGTAGGACTCAAGAATCGTATTAAGATTTGTTACATCATCATTCTATTGATCGTCTCAATTCCTTAACGAGCGGAGTTTTACTCACACATCACAACAAGAGCAACAATTACAAATTGAGATCTAATCATGATGCAAGAATTAAAAGAAAGCAAGATTAAAGAATTTCACCTTTATTTATATCAACAATTTAGTTACATTCGCTCAAGAACTACAAGAGGAAGAACTTGATCGTCGATTTGGCTTCGCTCGTCTCCGTGGATCGCGGATCGGCTTGGATCACTTGCCCGATTGAAGATCGGCTCGGCTCCTAAAAGGTTGAAGGCTTCTCACTTGATTTGGTACTCAAGATCTTGGATTTGGAGTGGAATTAGGGTTAGGATTTCGCACAAGCCTTGTCACTAGACTTGTGGAAGAAGATGATGAAAGAGGGAATTTTAGGAAATTAGAAGATTTTTTCTTAACCCTTAGATCTAGGCTCCTATTTATAGACATCTAAACCCTAGATCTAGGATTTCAAATTCTATGTTTCCCTCCAAAAGTTTGTTGAGGAAATTCAAATTTCCCTCCAAAAGTTAGTTAGAGGAGAAGCTTCTAGAAGAGGATTAGTTAGGAGCTTAATTAGGATTAGCCTTGCTTAATCTTCTTTGCTGATCTGGCAGTATCTTCAAGAGAATTCTGGAATTTGACATATGAGAAATGAATGTGCGCCCCGCTGTGAGAATTTTGCACTGAAAATGAGACGATGACGTGGCATAAGAGCGGCGGATCCGCGGCACAAGCAAGCTCCTGCCGCGGATCCGCGGCTACTTGTGGGCCTTGGGCTTTGATATTTCTGGTACAGTCTTGGGATGTCTCATGGGCCTTCTTTTGATGTATTGATTTGTAGTTCTCCATCTGAATTGCTACCAGATCTGAAATGATTTAGTTGGCGTATTTTTGATCAGCTCTTTTGCTTTTCTTCCGTATTTTCCTGCACAGACTCAAGACAAGTGTTGCGCAAATACAGAAATGATGCGATGCCATGAAATGCGGTTAATTTCCCTTAAAGTGTCGGTTTAAAAGTCTAATACATGCAATCTGGTATTTTACGACTGATTTGCTAATATGTGAAATATGAATACCGAACACTTCTAAATGAGTGCAAAAGATGGGGAAATTGCCGTGTTAAAAATACATTATTTTCGACTGATCAGGACTGTACCCAAAGACCACCGTTTTGCACGCCCTCATGGACGTGGTAAGGTGGAGATCAAAGCACAGTGGGAATCACACAAGACTCTATGACGATCTCGGGTCTACAGACTAACCTGTACAAGTGTCACCTGAGAACTGCCATCTGATGTGAGGTATAATACCATCTGGGAGTTCTCGGCGAGTCCGTCCAGTGTACCCAGTCTCCACTGAGCACCCGTACACCATCTCTGATGTCAAACACCAATGGATATGGGATCATCCATCGCCCATCTCATGGGTCGAGAAGCGTATACGCTAGTCTACTCTGGTATATCGATGCCCCGTCTCGATACACCCACGACTAGGGACCTTGAAGGATGTACTTATGGACTACCATGTCCCCACTAGTATGATCTGCATCATAGTCCAGGTAGTCAAGTACACATCCTAAGGGCTTTACCAACATGTAACCATAAGACAGTTTAAAGAGACTAGTGTACATGTTAAGATAAAGAGTAACCAGATAGCATACTATCATATCGAGCAAGAAAGTCATCTCTATATATGTCCAAGCATCCAATATATTATACATCATCTGTACAATACTGGCCTCTAGGGCATACATACAACTAACAATCTCCCACTTGCACTAGGGCCAGCTGCTATAGTATCGCATACCGAGCATCCCGAAGAGTCTCTCAAACTGTGTCTGGGGAATGGCCTTCGTGAGTGGATCCGCCGTGTTGTTCTTCGTGTCAACCCTCCTGACCTCGATCTCCCGGCGATCAACTATCTCCCGGATCAGGTGATACCGCCTCAGAATATGCCTGGATCGCTGATGGGACCTGGGTTCCTTGGCCAAAGCCACCGCTCCATTGTTATCGCAATACAAAGGTATTGGATGCTCAATGGATGGAACCACTCCAAGTTCAGTAATGAACTTCTTGATCCAGACAGCCTCTTTGGCAGGATCGTTGGCAGCGATGTATTCAGCCTCCATCGTCGAGTCTGCCACGGTTTCCTGCTTGGAACTCTTCCAGCTAACCGCCCCTCCTAAAGGGTAAAGACAAAGCCCGACTGCGACTTAGAGTCGTCCTTATCACTCTGGAAGCTCGAATCGGTAAAGGACTCCACTTGGAGTTCTCCGTTACCATACACCAAGAACATATCTCTAGTCCTTCGTAAGTACTTGAGAATGCTCTTCACAGCTGTCCAGTGACTCTCTCCAGGATCTGCTTGATACCGACTCACTATACTTAGTGAGTATGCAACATCGGGTCTGGTACATAGCATCGCGTACATGATAGAGCCTACTGCCGAAGCATAGGGTATCCCTTGCATGCGAGCTCTCTCCAAATCAGTCTTGGGAGATATCTCTTTGGAGAGAGTGACTCCAGAGATCGTGGGCAAGTTCCCACGCTTGGACTCTTCCATACTAAACCTCTTTAGTATGGTGTCAATGTACCTGGATTGGGACAATCCCAAAATCCGTTTGGATCTATCTCTATAGATCCTTATTCCCAATATGCAGGAGGCATCACCAAGATCTTTCATTGAGAATCTTTGTGATAAGAAGAGCTTGACCGATTGCAGCATAGGAATATCATTTCCTATCAAGAGTATGTCGTCCACGTACAATACGAGGACGACAACCTTACTCTCTGCCACCTTCTTGTAGATACAAGGTTCATCTGGATTTTTGACAAAATCAAACTCTTTGATAACGACGTCAAAGCAGATGTTCCAACTCCGCGATGCTTGCTTTAATCCATAAATGGATTTAAGCAGCTTGCACACATTTCCGCTGCTCCCACTGTCTACGAAGCCCTCTGGCTGAGTCATGTACACGCACTCTTCTAAATCACCATTTAGAAAGGCGGTCTTAACATCCATTTGCCAGATTTCGTAATCATGATATGTAGCGATGGCAAGCATGATCCGGATGGATTTAAGCATAGCCACTGGAGAAAAGGTTTCGTCATAGTCCACGCCTGGTCTTTGGCGAAAACCTTTTGCAACAAGTCTAGCTTTGAAAGTCTCCACTTTCCCATCTACACCAAGTTTCTTCTTGAAGATCCACTTGCTCCCAATGGGTTTTACCCCTTCAGGAGCAACTTCCAAAGTCCATACTTTGTTGGTGTACATGGAATCCATCTCGGACCGCATAGCATCCAGCCATTTCACTGAGTCCCCACTCGTGATGGCCTGCTCGAAACTAGTTGGGTCATCATCCTCCATGATGCAATCCTCGCTCCCACCATCCATGAGAAAACCGTAGTATCTCTCAGGTTGGCGAGGAACCCTACTAGATCGGCGGAGTGGCTGGGGTTCATCGGGAACTACGGAATCCTCTGGTTCCACCAGATCTTCTGTTGTAGCTTCTGCAGCTGGAACCTCTTCCAGTTCTACCTCATGACCACTAATCTCTTTTTCAAGAAATTCCTTTTCTAAAAAGGTGGCATGCCGAGAAACAAACACTCTTTGTTCCTCAGGGTGGTAGAAGATATACCCTCGCGAATGTTTGGGATATCCAATAAACTTACACAGAATGGACCTTGCCGCGAGTTTGTCCGGATTTTGCGTTTTTACATAGGCCGGACAACCCCATATCTTAACATAATTAAGACATGGTCTCTTTCCTTTCCATATCTCATATGGAGTGGTCGGCACAGTTTTGGTGGGAACCATATTCAATAGGTCTGCAGCTGTTTCCAGTGCATATCCCCAGAAGGAAATAGGTAACTCAGCTGTGCTCATCATAGAGCGCACCATATCTAATAGGGTGCGGTTCCTCCGTTCTGATACACCGTTGTGCTGTGGTGTATATGGAGGAGTCAGCTGAGAGAGAATCCCATTCTCTTTTAGGAAGTCCAGGAATTCATTGCTTAAGTATTCTCCTCCTCGATCAGATCGTAGGATTTTAATACTTTTTCCGGTTTGGTTCTCAACTTCATGTTTATATTCCCTAAATTTCTCAAAAGCTTCTGATTTGTGTTTCATTAGGAACACATACCCGAACCTGGAGAGATCGTCAGTGAATGTAATGAAGTATGAAGAACCATCCCTGGCATGTGTAGACATGGGACCGCATACATCACTATGAATAAGTCCCAAGAGTTCGGTAACATTTTCTCCGTGTCCCGTAAACGGAGTTTTGGTCATCTTGCCTTTGAGACATGACTGGCAAGTGTCATAAGATGAAAATTCAAACGGATTTAAATATCCATCTTTATGCAACTTAGCTAGTCGTGTCGCATTGATGTGACCCAGTCTACAATGCCACAAGAAGGATTCGTTGAGTTCAGAACTCTTCCTCTTGTGTGTGTTTGTTATGCTCAGAACTGTTGATTGATTTAGAACATAAATGCCATTGCACAACGTGCCTGATCCAACCAACTTTTGGTTACGGAAAATGTTCATAACATTGTCCTGTAATACAAAATTATATCCCTCTTTACTTAATAAAGAAACCGATATAATGTTGCATATCAGGTTCGGCATGTAATAGCATTCGTTCAGAACCAATGTATTACCAGTTGGTAATACAAGGTGATATTCCCCGACAGTCTTAGCTGCAACAATTGCACCATTTCCAACTCTTATGTCTTTATCACCTTCTCCAAGTTCTCTACCTTTCCTAAGCCCATGTAACTGATTACATATATGGGATCCTGACCCGGTATCCAATACCCAGGACGTAGAGTAAATGGAGAAACAGTTCTCAGTAACGAACACACCCGAAGAAAATGCATCAACATGTACTTTCTTCATTCGGGTGGCATGGGAATCCTGGTATTCCCCTATATCCTGTTCATTCCTATAACTCTTATAAGAAAGAACGGAACCAACGTTCCCCAGCACAGTATAACATGCGGATTCGGTCAATACATCCATATTATTATCTTCATTAGGGCATGAAATGGTCGCTACCTGGAGAGAGAGAGAGAAGAAAACACTTTAGCGTATGCTCGTGCAAGATCAGATTGGTTATTATCTTATCTAATCAGGATGGCTCCCACTGCTTTTTATCAAATCTTCCTTCAAACCCTAAAAGGAAAGACTAGCCGGGATTAATTACACACTACAAGTTCGCCAATCTTTCAGCCAGGCCAGTGTCGGTACTTTGAGGGAGGTCCCCCGTGCTTTCGCACGAACCTAATTAATGTAAACCTCGTTTTCCCAGAGGCGTAACCTCGTTGACACCTTTCTAGACACCTACTTGATCGGCTAATTGCAATGTGCAAAACTCTCCCAGGAGTAACTCTTACTCGCAGTGGGTATCGGGATCCAACTATCTCATAGAAGGTATGCAATCTCATTGCAAATTTCAACACTTGAAATTCCCGATAATACTTTTGCCCCTAGCGTCCTATGACCTTGACGCAGGCCAACAAACCATAGTGCGCTAGTCAAGTTCAACCCGTCATTTCCTGATCGAATTAAACCCACCCGTACGACCCTTGACGCAGGCCAACAAGGTCGCACGACTACCCTAATCCAATCTGCATCATATGCATTAGCAGATAAATACTAGTTAGCTACCGCACACTACGCCTTGACGCAGGCCAACAAACGTAGCACGAAACTAACTACTACTCATCTGAAATGACGGAGGGCTACGCCAGGTTTTTCTGAAAACCATGAGCGTAATGAACTTGATATCGTTGTAGAATCAAATGAAGTTTTGAAATGGAGTGATTTTGAGGCTTTTCTAGTTTTGCTAAAGGAGTCACTCCCGGTGAAGGGATCTCGGTCCTTTCCTCGTCGAATGAGGTGCGGGATATATCATATATATCGCTGTGCAAAGCAAAAACCCAAAAGCAGTCAAAATCAAACCGAGTGTGTAGCATCTGCCAGTTATTGCTAAAGGAGTCACTCCCGGTGAAGGGATCTCGGTCATTTCCTCATCGAATAAGGTGCGGGATATATCATATATATCGCTGTGCAAAGCAAGAACTGTAGCTACCTGTTTTATTTTAAAATTTGATTCCACAATATCTTAGGTTTCTTATCTTTCATTAATCACATTAATGAAGTCCCATCATTTAAATACCTAAACATCACAGATAGATATGACGTACACTTATGCCATCCGCATTCGCCTCGATGTCCCCTCGTGCACCGTTAGGTTAGGTAACTAACGACAGAGCAGGGCAGGGCTAGCGCGGGTGTAAAACATATGTAACGTCTATATAATATATCATATATATACTATATACTATATCCATCACAGAATCACATCACAGATATTGCAGCAGAAGAAACATATGAAATATTGGATATACTAGGACGTCCGTGTTTTCAATACGAGCCAGTATAAAACACGGATTCCACGGTCGTGATGAATAGCCAATCCCACACCCCTAGACCCCTACGAGAGCGGCAAGCAACCCTGCCAATCCTAGGGTTAGGAGACCCGGACTCGACTCCTCGAGTTGGTCTCCCACTGGACCCCAGAACCCGGTTACTTGTGCTCCCCTCCTTGGGTCTATCCTAATACGGAAAAGTAAATAATATACAAAGGGTGACATCTTCCGCTACCTAGAAGTGCCCCAAATAAAAGAATATTACATACAATTTTTTACATGAATGAAAATGAAAAACACTCATCTCACATAAAAAAAACCCCGGCTATTCGAACACGACGATCCAATATAACATATCCAGCAACACATAACATCACATGTCATCAACGTAAGTAAATATGCGCATCCCAATTGTCGTTGACATATAGCAACGAAACCGGCGATATCACATATTACACTTACGGTCACAGAAAAGAAAGTGTAAAACTACAACAGTTGGAATCCGCAACCCTTTTAGACATCACATGCCTAATCAGATGAAATACTTAGACATCACATGCCTAACAGTTATAAACCCCGCATTTTAGTCTCATTATCGAAAACACTTTTCAATATAAAATGAAACTAAACCGCTAGATTTATAACATTCATTCAGTTATCTCATAACTGTTTGTGAATTCCGATTATTGTATCCCATTCCGGATAAATAGAAAATGCTAAACTTTTCGATCGAACAATCGAACACCCAAGCTTTCCCGATACAGCTCAACACATGAAATAAGTCTAACAACATTCAGTTCGTGCCTCAGTACCAACGGTCCATCCGTAGAAGGGTCAAGCCAACGCCTCACATGTGGCACGCCGTACTACCCCAAACCCGAAGGTTCAAAGGGCGGTTCAAGACGGTCACATAATCGAGTTAAGGTTTGTTGTCTTCTAGAGGGTCCATCGCGTTACTTGCACTACTTAGAACGTCGTTAAACTACGGAAAAATCCAACAATTGGAAATTTCCCGGCAGGGGAAAAAGTGGGTATTTATATCCGGTCGAACTTTTTAACATATTCTAAAAATACCCGAAAAAGCACACCGACAAAAATTAGACAGTCCGATCGAATACACCGAGTCCCATATACAACCCAGAAAATACAACTCTGGAATAAGTATTAAAAACATCCAGAACACACAAGAAACACCAACAGAAACAACTGCAGAAAACCCACAGCCTGATCATCACAGACGGCCGCGGAACCGCCGCAAAAGGGGGGTCAACGCCGCGGTTCCGCGGCCGTACTGTTGAATTAGGCTGTCATTTTCTGCAGTTTTTCTTAGAATTTCCTGCACATTTCTCTGCATATTTTTAATCTACAAAAATCCACATTTTACAGAAATATCCAGAGAGCATTTTTCAAGTCGGGGTTTTGGGTCGATCGGACTTCTAACTCCGTCGGGACTTCGCCTAAGGCTCTAGCTAGGCTCTGATACCAGTGAAAGGTTCCTAGGCACCCTATAGAGGTCTCACAAGGCATAGAACATGCCAATATAAAAATTTATGGGTGCCGAGAGACCCTAATACGGATCTTAGACTAGAAGTTTAGGCGAAAAGATAATCTAGTTAAATACTTAACTAAAAGTTAGATACTACAACCTTTGTAGATCCGGATATCCACTTCCTTAGCTCCACGTAGCCGTCCTCTCGCTGTCCTTTTCGAATCCTAGACTCATTCGTCGGCTTCATCGGGAAAACGAGCGGTGTCGTCGGCTTCGTGCCGAAGATGATCTACGTCGAGGTTGCACAAGTTCAAGCTCCAACTTCACCAAGTTGTGAAACTTGTGAAGAAAACACCCAAAACAACTTGGCAAGAGGTAGAGGGTGAAGAAATAGGAGGTGGGTTCACTTTAGAATTGGATTTCTCACTTTAGAAATCAAGTTGCCATTGATGGCATCAAGTTTTCTCTCTTGAAGATGAAGAAGAAGATGAAGCTAGTTTTATGATAAGTCCTATTAAAAATCAAAAGAAAATACATACTTATCATAATCTAACAAGGGTTAAGTGTAGAGAATAAACATGGTCACATGGATGGGTTAGGGTTAAGCATGATGACAAGAATGGTTACAAAAGTCAAAGCTTCATGAAGCTTCAACTTAAAACAAAAAAGGCCACCATTCTCATCATAATCCTTTTCAAATAAATAAATAAATAAATAAATGAAAATGCAAAACCCTAATCAACACTTAACCATGGTTTGATTCTTTATACTTAACAACAAGATCAAGTATCATCAAACATGATACAAATATGTGCACAAAAGTATATCACATATACTTCTTGCACATCAAGTGAGAAAATCCATATAAAGTGAACCAATACTAGTTAATGCAATGTGGTATATCAAATATATAATTATACATTAAATCATTAAATCAACACTTGATTTAACGATCCGGTCATATCGCATATAACCGACTAGTATCCAATGTATCGGCTTATCGAATCAATGATTCGATAACTAGGTCATATCGAATATAACCAATCGAAACATTTATCGCGAGAATGAAATGCGGTATCACATACACGCATCATTCTCGGTCCCGCACATATCTCATATGCGCTCCTATTTCGTTTCGCTTGAGCTAGGAAACCTCTGTGTAGGACTCTAAAGACTCGTCAATACGCCGGTAGCAGATGATGATCATATCAAGCACCCACAAGCCGCAAGCGGTCTGCTAAACGTAACGGCCATCCGGGTATTGAGAGATCAGAAGATCGACGAGCTAGCCCGCTCACACTCCTGTGAATCCAACCAGTAACACTTACCGTACAGTCCGGTCTGTTCGTCTGATACGTCGCATATCAAGTCTAGGGGTGGTAAACGTCAGACCCCAATAACCGATAAGTCGTGCCGATGTGAGGCTCATAACGGGTCAAGAAACTACTGGTAACACTTACCAGCAAATCTCTGATCAGCCCTGGCCAGGGACTTCCCTGTTACGGCCAATCGAGCACAGCGCAACATCAACCCCCAATACCGGGAGAGACGAAACCCCTCCTATCGCTCATTGCCTCCATGTGACTCGGGACTTGATTGTTTAGATTTTCCGGTTTGTGTATGTTGGAAATTGTAAAGAAATCACAACCAAAAATATTTTGACCGCAATCAACTACGGTGTCGGATGTAGATTGTAAGTGAGTACGGATCGTCCACAGGGACAGTGTAATCATTCGTCTTTTGAATTAGATGAATTGAAACTTTAAAGAAAAGAAAACAAACAATTCATGATTTATATTTGAAGTTCAAGAATTAGAAAATATAGATCTAATAACAAGAAAAAGATAGAATCAAGAATTGATAGTTTGATGATTTTTCCAAACCAAATATCAAGAATCGAAATGAGGCTCGTAGGAATCGATCGAATCTATAGATGTGATGTAATCTTACAATTACGTATTCTCTTGAATAACCTTCTCTTGAATCGCAGGATTCATCTTGGGCCCACAGGAACTTTGGCCTAATCTGGCGAAGACTGAGGCGCTGGAGCTGGACGACCCGTTGAGAAGGGCCGCAATAGCTGTAAGCCGATCGAAGACCGGCTTCTTAGGAGCTTCTGGTGTTGGTAGCGGAGTGCTGAAGCTCATCGGTGGGAGCATAGTCCCAAAGAACAATCCGGTGGTAGCCTGAGTCACCTGATCCACCGGCATCATGAACCGCGAGGCCGCCTGAGGTCCATAAGCTATGCCTCCGGATGAGGCGGAATGCGAGTTGCAATTGCAACCGGAACACTTTACGCAAGTAGACGCCATTGTTTTCTGCGCCAAGCAAGACACCAAATCTTAGTACCTCGAACCCAAGGGCAACCATTATCAAACCGCGATTCGTTCGCGAACACGACACACGAAGTGTGGAGTGGAAAGAGGAAAAGGTCCCACCGGGCGTGCCAGAATCTGTTCCCCGCCGAAGGACGCGACCGGGACGTTGGGACGTCAGGCCTGAAATTCGGGGCAGATGCTAATTGGTGCTATCCGTCCACCTCTCCGAAGATACCAAGTTGATTTATGGCACCATGTATCGAAGGCTCAGACGGATGCGGCCGATGTAGCAGACTTCGTCAGATTCCCCCTCGTTTGAGGGGGTTTTGATTGTGGGGACGCTCTTCCCTGCAGGTGCAAGCCTCTGCAGTTAATTACGCTACCGCATCGCGGTAACAACTTTCTCCTTCTCCATATTGTCACTTCGTGTCGTGGGTGTTTGTTTTGTGTTTGGTTGCCCGTGGATTGTATACGGAGACTAATGTATGTTGTCGTCCGTAGGGCGTGGACTAGTCCAAATCCGTATCTTTCTTAGATTTGGGTTTGGGGTGTTGGGTTTAAGGATACGTTAGCCTTATTTGAGACTAAGATCAACTTAAACGTTTGTTAAGGATACGTTAGTCTCATTTTAGACTAAGATCAACTTAACAGGATCGTTTAGATCCAACAAGAGAGCAATTGGGCTCTATTGTTTAGTTTAATGACATTGCGGTCGATTAGTTTAAGGACAATACGGTCCATTGGTAGTTTAAGGATATTTCGGTCCATTGTTAGTTTAAAGACATTGCGGTCGAGGTGAAGGACATCATAGTCCGTGAGTTTAAGGACCCCACAGTCCAATATTAGTTTAAAGACATCACGGTCGAGGTTAAGGACATCATAGTCCATGGATTTAAGGACCCCACAGTCCGATGTTGGTTTAAAGACATCACGGTCAAGGTTAAAGACATCATAATCCATGGGTTTAAGGACCCCACAGTCCGATGTTAGTTTAAAGACATCACGGTCGAGATTAAGGACATCATAGTCCATGAGTTTAAGGACCCCACAGTCCATAGAAATGTGTGGTCGCCGGGACCCGTCACCTCTCTGAAAACGTTGAAGGATTACAACGATAAATATCAGAGGAGTAACGAGATGTACCCTCGAACCAGTGTGAATTGTTTGAAAGATCTGTAACCCAGTTTGGGACTACGATCTGTTGAATATTTATGAGCAGATGTGCTCAGTTCAATATAGGTTAAGGACTTATGGTCAGAATTGGGCTAAGTCCAATTAAAAAATGTTTAACATTTTTATTCTTGCTCTGGCTATTAAGCCTTTATTTGGGCCCGACCCTTTTAATAATGCTAAGCATTGGGTTTTGACATCTTTTGTCTTCATCAGAACAAAGAGTGTTCTGACAATGCGCCACGTGGCGCGCCAGGCGCTTTGCGCCAGTTAAAGAGCACATTGCGCTTCTGTCAGGTAGCGCACACGAAGAGGACACGTGTCGCGCTTAGCGCTAAGCGCTAGTTCATAAGCGCATTGCGCTTTTAATTTATGAGCGCTTTGCGCTAGTCTGTTAGCACGCCATTGAGTAACACGTGGCGTGCTTGGCGCTGAGCGCCAGCCCATGAGTGCAGTGCGTTGTTTCAGAAGCGCAAAGCGCAGATTGTGTCTTTGGCTGACACGTGGCAGGTTTTGGCGCTGAGCGCCTGTCCTATGAGCGCAATTCATGAGTGAAAGGCACTTTCAAGATCAAAGAATAAATTTACGTTCTTCTTAAAGGAGGCTTTGCCTCAAGATTCAAGAACAAAAGTTTTTGTTTTATAAAAGGGCTTTGCCTTTATAGATCAAAGATCTGTGAATGAAGTAAAATACTTCTTTTAGTTTTATGATTATATCTTTTGATCTTTTTATGAGATACCTTGGTCTATTGTAGATCTATGATCTTTTAGAAGATAGTTCTTTGGTTTTAATGAGATGATTTCATCTCTGTGGTTCAAGAACTAGTTCTTTACCTTGAAGATGAAGAAATGATCTTCTTTATCTAAATGCTTGCCTTTCTTTCTTTTTGAGTTTTCTCAAAGTTTGCAGAGGGTTTTCTCTATCTCTTCTGTATATTTTAGACTTGAAATCTAGGGGCCTTTATATAGGGCCAAATGATTTATTGAATCAGTGAAGAGATCTTTCTCTGATTGATTTGGGAATATTTCCCACCGTTGGATCTTTGATCCTAAGGCTTCTGTTTTATAGAAGATAATCTTTTTTGTTTTAATAAGATTGGAAAGATCTTTCCATAACAGAATTTTAGTTCTGATTAATTAATATTTTTTTATTGGTAGATCTTTTGATCTAACGGTGGGGGATTTTTAATTCCAGCGCTGGCGCACCTCGCGCTAACGCACCTACGTTCGACACGTGGCGCGCAGCGCAGAGCGCAACGCAACTACGCTAGCGCACCTGTGTTTGACACATGGCGCGCAGCGCAGAGCGCTGGATCTGAAGCGTTGCTTCAACTTTTAAATTTTGAATTTTAAAACAGAGGTTTGCTCTGATTGGGGTGCGCTGCCTAGGGCGCAGCGCACCTGGCGCTAGCGTGTCTGTGTTTGACACGTGGCGCTTAGCACGCAGAGCGCTGAATCTGAAACGTCGCTTCAATTTAAATTTTGAAATTTGAAACAGAGCTTTGCTCTGATTGGGGGAAACAACAGCATATATGCATTGCAAATTTAGGAACCAGAGAAGTCAAAACCATATTGGTATAATATTGGAAGGGCAAGAGATATCACCGAGCGACCAGTTTAGATATCTAGGTTCCATCATCCAAAAGAATGGGGAGATCGATAGTGATAAAGGATCCAAGCTGGTTGGTTGAAATGGAGGAGTGCAATAGGGATTTTGTGTGATCATAACTTTCCGTTAAAATTGAAAGGGAAGTTTTATCGGAGCGCTATTCGGTCTGCCTTATTATATGGTACAGAATGCTGGGCTCCTAAGAAGCATCATACACGGAAGATGCACGTAGCGGAGATGGGCATGCTTCGTTGGATGTGCGGTAACACTAGAAAAGATAAGGTGCGAAATGAGGATATTCATGCAAAAGTTGGTGTAGCACCTGTGGAGGAGAAGTTGCGGGAAAACCGGCTAAGATGGTTTGGTCATGTGCGACGCAGACCTATGGAAGTACCGGTTCGACGAATAGATACTCTCGATATGGGCAATGGAAAAAGGGCAAAAGGGAGACCGAAGAAAACATGGATGGAGGTGATATGAAACGATATGATTGCCAGAGGACTCAATAAAAGTATATTGTTCGATAGGAGTGAGTGGCGGCGGAGGATTCATGTGCTAGACCTGGCATGATTCTCATGTTGGTTCATGTAGCCTACCCTATATGCTTGGGATAAAAGGCTCGGTTGTTGTTGTTGTATAGTATCATCTTGAGTAAGACTGTCATATCTGTATAGGTCCTCCCTCAATTATCATAATCGTCTACTTGCAATCATAATAATTGCCTTGATGGCACTATATCCAACACTTTCGAAGCATCAAGACCAGACGTCTGAAGCTCCTTCTTCAGACGTCTGGGAACGCTCTGTTGTTTTGAAGACTCGTGGGTAGACGTCTGCACTTTCTTCATCAGACGTCTGCGTTATCATGGGCCGGATATTTGTTAGTTGGGAAATTAGTTATTTAAATCTATCTTTTCTAATACTATATATAATGTAGTATTTTGTAACCCTAGATGAGATGGCTTTTGTGATATTTTGAAAGAACCCTTTTGTTATTTATGAGAGCTAGGGTTTTGAGGGATTTGTAATCTGTCCACCGGTCTTGTACTCCTCCATAAGCTTCGTCTTCGCCTTCACCTTTTGGTTAGTACTTTTATTTTCTATTTACGTGTGGTTTGTTTTGTGGTTTCTCCTCCATCGTTTGCATATCTTCGTGATCGTCTTGCCGCAACAACAACATTATCAGTACAAAGAAACCTACATACTATTTTTCTAAATTTTCGGCACCGTCTGTCTTGAATATTGCTTAAAACACGAGTACTCCAGATTCTATATAGCTTGGGCACTTTTTTGCCCATTTGTCCAATAATTCAGTGTTTCGTAAATAGAAGATTGTACCACTTAAAGTCAATGGAACATAAATATAAAAAATCACAGAAGGAATTGATGTTCCATTGCTTTATACCATTAAAATCAAGATGGAACTATTACAGGGATTATTGTCTATACAGCATGTAGTAGCTTTAGCATCTTTTGTGCAAAGTTGATACCTATTTGTATATTTGTATTTATATTCGTACTTATTTAAGGAAAAAGGGGGCCTACTGCCTTGCTAGAGTCTTGATAATATTCTATTAAATTAAATAATCATATTATTCAAAGTGACAGGACATCTATTAAATATAGTATTTGTTTCTATCTCATATCATTTTGTATTTAATATGAGCTTTCTCATAAGATGCATTTTACGCCTACAGGTAAAATATATTCTACGTGCCGGTTGTACATGTCTCATTGAATATAAGCCCTACGAAATTCGATCCTTAGGTTGCTCTAGGATTCCCATATATTTCTCTTCCTTCTCCGTAAGTACTGCATCTAATATAGGAAATACTTCTGTTCTATAGTGACTATTTTGACGGCAATATGTTTATATTATTTCAGATGCTAAAGAACATGCCCGTGGAGTTCGAATGCTAACAACTTTCTTAAGAGCTCCCGACAAAATTTAATTTTTTAAAAATTAAGCAAGTCAACATCAGGGGCTAGATATCCCCTCAAATACGTCACATAAACTTATTATAAAAATAAAATCAATAAAAAAAATAGGGCTTTTTTCTTAAAAAGAAAAATGAAAAAAGCTATTTACTAAAAAGCCCCTTATACTTCATATTTACTTAAAAATTACCTTAATGCATTTAAATTGCACTAAAAAGCCCCTGCACTAGTTTTTCAGCAAAAATTACCGTTCCATTAGAAAGATGGAACCGGAGCTTGTGTTTGAGCCGTTCTCTTATTTTCTACATATTTAGGTGGATATTTCTCCAATAAAAAAATTCACATTTAGAAAATTGGAATTTAACGCAACTAAAGAATTGGTCTCCTTTCAAATAAGATTGCGCACGAACTCAAAACTTGCATTTGAAGGGACAACCACACTCGATAAGCACGCTGCAGGAGTAGGCTGAGAAAAACGAGCCGGTTTTCATGATCAATTTAGGAGATCTTTGATCGAAACCCTAATGCTAATTTGGAGAGAAATTTAGGAATTTTAGGAAAAGAGGGGTTGGGAAGATTTTAAAACCCTAAACGATAGTATTTTTAGTGCAATTTAAATGCATGGAAAGTCTTTTAAGTAAAAATGAAGTATGGATGCGATATTTAGTAATTAGCGAAGTATGAGGAGTACTTTTGGTTAAAACCCCTAAAAAAAAATAAATAGATAATTTATCTTGCATAAACTTGCATTGCTTTTCATGACCTCTCTAAAGCTAATTATTATTTGTTGATCAAGTCTCTCTCTGCGTGCATCGCCGATTCAATTTAGTAATACAATAATTGATTACTGAAGAAGACCAAGTCAACCAATCAAGAACATAAAACAGGAAGTGACTATCATATTTTTCTGCAGCCGCAAGAGCCCAGAGGTTTCTATGCATATACGTGTACTATCAAACACTAAAGATATAAAAAAAAATAAAAAATTTAATGGAATATAGTTATATTTTTGTGCTAGTTTGGTGGTTAATACTTATATAAACGCACAAGAAGATATATATATCTTTGTTTGTTGCTTTGATGGAAAACATTATTATATTATAAATAACATTGGATATGACACCCACAAAGAATTAAACCAATGAACTTCTATTTTGAAAAGAAAAGTTTTACTATAATGTTATGCTCATCTAATTTTATATTTTGTATGTTAAAAGTTCATGATGGTGTAAGAAAGCCGACCTTAATTTTACCTAGTATTTTGACGTACAACTTGTTTTTACTGTTGTCACTCTTAAATTTTTTTTATGTTCTTACATTAAACCAACTGCCTTCATCTTTCGAAAAAAGAGATCATGTGCAAAACACATAATTTTGTGTTATTAAATACTCCCGACAATCCAAACAATTTTAAGAATTAGTTTCATCCATTTATAATTTCTTAAGCTAACCGAAGCTTTGGTTATTGAAGGATTTAATTATGATGTGCCTGTATATAATGGGAAAGGTTAATTTACTCACGGGGCATAACCATCTTAGTTATTTCTTATGAATAATTATTTTATTTGCCACTCATGTATGAATAAAGGAGGGGTATTTTTGTCATTTACAAGAAGAGAATAATCGATAATCTTTCTAATTAACTAAGGAATTGATTAAAACAAAGAGAGAGTAAATCTCATTGGATTTTTATAAGATTTTCTATTTTCTCTATTTCCTTGTAAATGATAAAAAAAAAAAAAATTTTATCCATACATGAGAAGCAAATGGCGTGATTATCTAAAAGGGTTATGTATTAGGGGTAAATTAAAATTCCCCATACATAATTAGTATGTTTATGTTTAAGTTCTACCTGCACGCCCACAACAGCTGCTAATAAATAAATAAAATATGAAAGAATGGTTATTGAAAAGTAAAACGCTTGGGCATCATTTGGCAAAAAGGTTTAGGTTTCGAAACCATTATTCGTGGGGGTTTTGAGGATAAACTCCAAATATTATAACCGTGATTCGTTTGACAACCAAAACAGAGTTTCTCAAACCGTACTTTCAAAAAGTTTTGAGAACTTTGAAACCTCATATTCTTAAACCCCAAAGACGGGATATTCCTAAAGTTTCAAGCCAATTTCTTTCTCAAAAGCTATTTTTAAATAGAAGTTTGGTTACAAGGCCAAGTTGCCAAATGACTCTAAATTTTGCAGGATCCTATTTTTACAGAACAACGGTTTGCATATATGCAAAAACCATACTTTTAAACTAGGGATGCTAAACGAGCCGAACTCGAGCGAGCTGGGGTCGGCTCGTTTAGTATTGGCTCGGCTTGAGTTTGATCCCGAGCCGAAACATTAGGCTCATGTTCATTTTTTTAACGAGCCAAGATCTTTACGAGCCGATATTTGAAACTCAATTTTGATGATTTTGCGCTCGATTTCTGCGAATTGGAGCTCGATATTTTTGATTTGTAGAAATTTTCTTATAGGACTTCCAAGAAGAACCGTTGTTCGAGGAGATTTAAAATTTTCTTTTGAAGGTTTCATAGTAAGGGCTAAAGACCTCGGGTTTGAGGTTGAGAAAAGAAGCTCAAGTTTTCTTTTAAATCGAAAACATGAACTTCTCGTCTAATATGAGAAGAGAGGAGTAAAAATAAAAAATTATGTATATAATATGTGATGTTGGATTGGGTATTCGGTACTATTAGGTTGCTGTATATGAGTTTAATATTTAAAACATATATTATAAATGAACCGAACCCGAGCTGTTAACGAACGAGCCATGTTCAGCTCGAGTTCGACTCGTTTACCTAACGAACTAGGATTTTGGCTCAAGTTCAGTTCATTAACAAACATACAAAACTTGAACGGGCCTTTATCGAGCCGAATCCGAGTCAAACGCGAGCCAGCTCGGTTCGATTAGCACCCGTACTTTAAACCAAAACCAGGGTTTGGAAAAACCTTGGTGCAAACAAGGCCGTAAAATTGCAATTAGCCCAATTATAATCTAACTTCCTTTTTATGCTAAAACACTTTAAAACAAAGGGCTTTTCTACAAAAGCGCCGACCAAAAAGCATGGTCGAATCCGCTCCAGTCTCTCTTCTCTTCTCTTACTCTCTCTCTCTCTCTCTAAGAATTCAAGCAAGAGTAGTAATTACTTTTCAATTTGGGAACGCGCTTTCGTCCCTATTTAATTTGTTACTTTCACCAATAAAAATCCCGTATTTTCTTATTCCTCCTTCAACTCTTCAATCAATCGAGGGAAAGATACTTTGAGGCTTCGATCTCCGTTTCGCTCACCGCTGGATCAACGAAAGCGGCCCCTCACCATTTCCCTCTCTCCTTCGTCTCTGCCCTCTTCTCTTTTACAGGCACCAACCTCTTTTGATCGAGCTGAATCCGTTGAATTTTGGGTTATTGAGGGGGAATCCTCAATTGGGTACCTCTTTATTTTGAGATTGATTCGTAAAGGTGAGAGCTTTATTTTTTTTGGTCAAAATCAGTAGAGGTGAGTGAATTTAGGGTTGGGGGGCTATGGAATCGAGAAATGAAGTGAAAGATGTGGGTTTGGGAGCAAGAGAAGGGGGATTTAGATCTAAATTGAGGGGTTTTGGGAGCTTTGGGAGTAGTTTTGGTGGTAAAGATATGTTCTTTAGAGCAGATAAGATTGATCTGAAGAGCTTGGATGTTCAGCTAGAGAATCAGCTGAACAAAGTGTATAACAAAGGGAAGGGTGCTAGTATTGAGAGGCCCAAAGAGGAATGGGAGATTGATTTGTCGAAGCTCGAGATTCGATACGAGGTGGCTCGAGGGACTTATGGTACTGTTTATAGAGGCACTTATGATGGCCAAGATGTTGCAGGTATTATAGTTGATTCCTTTTACTTGGTACTAGCTGTCTACCTATAGGTGCATTATGTTGCTTTTGGATGTGATTACATATAATTTCATGTTTAAAGTTTGATATCATATTTATTTTTCTCATCAATTATGAATGATTGAGATATTTACTTACAATGAATGAGCAACGAGAATTCCTAAATGTACGGTGCTTATAATGACATTGATATCCGTTGTATGATTGAGTCCGCTGCTTTAATTTGACGTATATAGTCTCAAGCACAATGAATTGAGCAAAGTTTTTGTATCATTTTTTGGTGTGCATAGAACTTTAGATTGCTAATGGTATCCAATGTCACTAGCATTTTGGATTTCTGATTAATGATTTATTTGTGTGAGTACTAAGGAAAGTACGAAATGTGTTGGATTCAGGATGATTAGTTTGATGCGTTAACAAAGTCCATGAAAGGTTTTCTAAAGTAATCTTTATCATATTAATGTTACGGTTCATCTTCATAACTTCCCCTTATCAAATTCTTCTTTCTTTTTCCTTGTCCTGGAAGATTTCTGTTCTCTTTTATTGCTTCTGTTTCCTTCTAACCTTCTTTTGTCCTTTTTTCCTTTAGTAAAACCACTGCACTGGTAAGAAGAGAATGGTTTTGCCATAGCGAAGTAACATAATAGCCAAGGAAGTTTAGGATCTGTGAGCAATATCTGCTTATATGATGCATCGATGCATGTTACCCACGGCAAGATTATTTTTGGGACTTAAAAAGTTACCTAGCAAGGGGGAATATTGGCTAGATTACAACAATAGTAGAGATGGATAGTCTCATAATTTATGTGCTCCTGAATTTTACCTCTGATAGAGCTACCCATGTGATAGTGAAATCACAAACTAAAGATTTTTAACTGCTGCTTTTCTTTGAGAGGAACTGCAGCTTTGGATTCAAAGGGATTAAAAAATTTCCAGAAATCCATTAGACAGAGATTGCAAGATAGATATAGATGCCAACATAATAATTTTAGTGCTTTTCACTAGAGGTTAATAGAGCACATCATCTCATGTTCGAGCATTTAAGCGATAGACTGCCACATATGTGCCTTACCTCTTAGTTTTTATGTTGTTAAGTTCTACGTTTAAATTAACTTTAGGCAGAACAAGATATCTTTAGTGAATCATATTCCTGGATTTTGTGTGACTTCATTAGGCTTGTGGAATCAAAAAATTCTGTATACATTTTGGCAGTGTTACAGATTGCGCGAGCCAATTGGATTGCAGAGGCGTCACTTAGCGCCTAAGCAGGTTTGCTATTTTAAAGATATATTAATATATGCATAAAACCAGCAAAAAGTACATGAATAATCAAGTACAATTATGAAGATTACAACAATATGAAAATACAGTATCGAGAAATAAATTGAGCATGCATGCCATTGAGTGCTTATCATCTAAAACTCAGTAAATATACATTAAATTGGTTGGATAACATTGGACCTACCTATTTCGATGAAAACCAGGCCGAGTTGGAAGTGCAAACAGTTTCTATGAGGAGAGAGAAAGGGGAGCACTTTCAACAAGAAGAGAGAAGTTTAGTATGTAACTTCAGTTTCGACTCGCATGATTCCATATTGTATTGCCGACCTGCTTAAAATCTGAGCTAGCCTTTCTAATTATTGCTTCCACATACGCAGCGGCCTAGAATGCTTTTTAAAACATCGGATTTTGGAGATGTCTGTGAAACTTGCTATTAAGTAGTCGTTTAAGATGGATGACTCTATACATGATTATATAGGCTGTTTGGCCCCTGTTCACCCTAAATGGAGCATACTTTCCTCAGTTCTCTCTCATTTAGATAGATCAAATGCTAAATGTTAATTATAGTTAATTCTGCTCATGTTTTGCAAAAGGGAGAAAATATTTTCCATACCTAAATTATCCATCCATGAAAACAAACTTCTAAAAAAATCACTAGTCTCTTGTTTTGCAAAAGTGAATGGGCGCCAATGGCGCACATATAGGACCTATGCAATCGAAAGAGTTTGTTAAAAATAATCTTGTAAAACGAAGATACCGATCCCTACTCTTCTATAATAAGTTTACCCATTTACATTTAATATTCTACCTCACCCATTAACACACTAGAGATCCATTCTTACGTGTTCTACACACGCAAAACTCGCCTCCTAAACCAGAATTCCTCGTTATATTTTCAAAAGACAAACCAAATTCTAGCCCCCAGCTTACCATCTTTAGGACCTAGTCCATTCATTCATTCATTCTTTCTTTCTTCTGGAAAAACTTAAAAACATATTGGCAATCATATTAAGCCTACCAATGAATTAGATAAATTCTTGCTGGAAAGGATAAGACCAGACGAATTGGATGCATCATTAATTTAAGGATAAGATTGGAACCATTTCTAATATTCTAGGTGTTTCCTTTATCGAGAGAAGTCGGATGTATTTGCTTATGAAGATATGTTTCGCCAGGTTCTTTTAATGAGTTTTGGTAAGCTAAGAGTATGAACAAATTTTTACCCAAAAAAAGAGTATGAACACATGGAATAATTATGTAAGGAGTCTTTTTTATATTTTAAAACCTAGTAACTTTTTGCTAGTATTTTGTATAGGTTCCTATCTGTTGGTCTATCTATTTATGGACGTAACACACACACACACACACACACTGGACGTAACACACACACACACACATGCGCGCGCGCATAACTATGGTAAGTATTATACATTAATACTAACCATATTCTTTGTTCCTCCGCACAAATGAATACACATGACTTAATATATGCATCTTATTTATGTTTTCCTCTTTATTAGTGTGGCCCACAACATCCTTTGTTCGCCATACACATCTGCATTCTTAAATCTTGCTTACTCAACATTTATGGAATTTTTTGCTCTATTTGCAAACTAAGTCATTCTACTTTATGTATTGAGATGAACTTATTTTATCCACTATAATCTACTGCTATCATTTTGTTTACACATTTATTAGCAGCACACATTCTAAGTAACCACATATGGTATTAGTTGTTTTTCCCCGAAAGAAATTTGATCTGTATTGCTACATGTGTTTTGTATGTAATGCCCCCCCCCCCCCCCCCCCCCAACCTAGATTTGCTGTTGTCATGTTATGAATGGTTTTCAACTAACAGTCATGCAATGCATTGATTTGTACTTTCTATATCTGGATTTTATTAGATTATGATTGATGGGGATGTGATTTCAAGTGGCACTTTTGTATATTTTGTCTTTGAAATGAACTCAATTCCCTATCGCAAATGATTCCATCTTCCATCTTGGTTTATCATCTTTTCAGATCTTTGGGGAAATTCAAGGCTTTGCTCCCCAATTTGTTCTCATTGTGCTACCTCCTACTTTAAGAGTTTTTGCATGTTATTAAACAACCGACGTGTCTACCTCATCATCATCATCATTTAAGCCTTTTCCCATCCAAGTAGGGTCGGCTATGAAGCAAAGCTAGTAATAATTGACATATAGAACTGGCTGTTGACCTGACTTTAATCATCTCCAAATAAGTACCAAATTTTCTAGTTCAAAAAACTATGATGAGGGAGGGGCTCGTCATAGTGCTAGATGACCGGTTGCCCTCCTCCAAACTCCTATAGACGGTGGAAAATCCTAAAAGGAGAAAAGATGATATATTACTATATGGAATTATGTTCAACTCTAAGGCAAAACCGACGTGT